>JARUPZ010000003.1:2205000-3477523 GCA_031213475.1 Nereocystis luetkeana | reverse complement strand
GAGAGTGTTCGTGCAGCGTTTCATTATTCTCGTTTGTTTCTGGTCGTAAATGTTTATGCAATCTCTTTCGTTAGAGCTTCAGTTGTTTGCTTGGTCTGTGGCTTTGGTTGTTTCTGTCGTTTTATCCGCTGGATATTCTCGGTTCTGAATATGTACATGTACGTGATTGTCTTATTTGTCTCGCTCGTCCTCGTGTTCTCACGCTTGCCACGCTTCGTCTCTGTGTGTGTTTTTTTTGTTTCGTGTTTTTTTTACTCATTCCGCTGTCAGGTCCCCTTGACAAAAGTTTCCTCCTCGCTTTCTCCTATTCCTTGCTTTCCCCTCTTCCCGGTGTTTTCTTGCGTTTACATGTGTCGCGTCCCCGCCGCCCCCACTGAGTTTCCTTCCCCTACTCTTTCCGTTCTTGAGTTTCCTTCCCCTACTCTTTCCGTTCTTCTTTCTCTCCCCTCTCCGCTTCACATGGTGGAATCACTTCCTTTTTCTCCCTTCCCCCTTTCCTTACCTTTTTCCCTTCCTCTTCCCACACGCACACAATTGAAACCCCCTCTTCTTTCCACTGCCCCCTTTTTCTTCCCCTTTCTCATTCCCCATTTCCCCTCTCCCCCCCCCCCCCTCCATACGGTGGAAACCCCTTTTTCCCCATTATTTCACCCTCTTTCGCCTCTTTCCCATGGGCGAGCACAGGGCAGCGACGTGCTCAGCGTAGCGACCGTCACCCGGGAGGAAGCGCCGTTGAACATCGGCGAGCAGTCGGCCCTCCTCGTCGCTCTGGGCGTTATCCTCGTGCTCCTTTTCCTCGTGTTCGCCGTCGCGACCGACTGGGGCTCCGCTCACTCCGACTCCAAGAGCTGCTGCTTCGTCAAGCAGACGAACTCCTCTAATGGCGGTAGCTTTGGTGGGGCTTTAACGGTGGGTTTAGCGGAGGAGGCGTTAACGGAGGCGGGGGCGCCAACGGTGGAGGAGGCGGTGGAGGGGGAGGAGGGGCGGGAGGGGGAGGGGGAGGAGGGGGGGGATAGAGGTACGTACGGTGCGGCGGGAGGGGGCGCTTTCGGAAGAGCGCAGCCGGTAGGCCCTGCCGCCCCTGCCGCTGCCGCTTCCGCCGCCCCTACCACTGCCGCTTCCGCCGCGGCAGCAGAGGTCTTACCCGACGTGGGAGTAATCGCTGGTGCTGTTGCTGCTACTGTTTCGGGCGGTGGCGATGGGGTAAGACCCACGCCGGCACTCTTGACGTGGAAAGACCTGTCCTACGCGGTGGGGATTTCGCGGAGTACCAGCAGCAGTAGCAGCAGCAACGGTGGCGTTAGCAGCGGCGGCGGCGGCGGCGGCAGCGGTGGCGGCGGCAACGGAGTTATTGGCAGTGGTGGTGGTGGTGGCGGTGGTGGTGGTGGTGGTGGTGGTGGTGGTGGTGGTGGTGGTGGTGGTGGGGGTGGGGGTGGGGTGGTGGTGGTGGCGGCGGTGGTGGTGGTGGTGGTGGTGGTGGTGGGGGCGGTGGTGGGCTGCGCAGCTACTTGCCCGGGGGTCGCAACAACCCCGAGTTCGCGGTTCTGTCGAAAGTGTCGGGGTTCGCGGGACCGAGGAGGGTGGCCGTAGCCCCGGTCCCCGCTTTGCCGTGCCTCACGAAGTCGCTGTCGTACTCCTCGACTTTGTCGGCCAGCATGGAGAGCTCCCATCGCGGCTCCGTCGCCGCTGCCGCCGGCGGCGCCGCCACCGCGGCTCTTGACGGAGTGGACGACGCGCTCCCCCCCGAGCCCACCCGGGAAGGGTCTAGCACGGTGACCGGCATTCTGGGCCCCTCCGGTGCGGGGAAGACGTCGCTCTTGGACATCCTTGCGGGGCGGAAGCGCGCGGGGGAAGGGTACGCGGTGGGGACCATCTCGATAATCGTTGATGGTAGCGAACGCGACGGGCAAGAGAGTGACAGCGAAGGCGGAAGTGGTGGTGGTGGTAGTGGTGGTGGTGGCGGTGGTGGCGGTGGTGGTGGGAGAGGTGCTGGTGCTGGTGCTGGTGCTGGTGCTGGGAGAGGTGCTGGTGCTGGTGCTGGGAGAGGTGCTGGTGCTGGTGCTGGGGCAGACGTGCGGAGGGTCGCGGGGTACGTACCCCAGGAGGATGTTCTTCCTGGTACGCTCTCGTGCTACGAGCACCTGATGTTTCACGCGAGGCTGAGGATGCCGAGAGAGGCCCACCCACGCCGAGCGCAGGACGCGCGCGCTGCTCGTGCTCGAGGAGCTGGGGCTCACCCGTGTCGCCGACTCCCGTATCGGAGACACGTTCAAGCGAGGCATCTCAGGGGGCGAGAAGAGGAGGCTTTCCATCGCCGCCGAGTTGATGGCGCACCCGCCGCTTCTGTTCTTGGACGAGCCGACTACCGGTCTGGGTAAGAGGGGTCAGGGTAAGGTGGGAGGAGGAGGAGGAGGAGGAGACGAGGTTATACAAGTGGTTCGTGTTGGGGTTAGAAGTGTTGCCTTGCGTATCGTTCTTTTGTTTTTGTAGATTGCTTGTGTGGGGGTTGGTGGGAGACATCCACAGCATGGAAACAAGCGTGCCCAACCCTTCCGTAACCGCCACCGCTACCTTGACCGCCCTGCCACCGCCGTCGCCACCGCCGCCTCTGTCTCCAAGCAAACTGCGCTACAAAACATGAGCACATGGTATATATAAAAAAATTTTCTAACCGCCGGTGGTGACCGTCTTTCTCTACCGGGTCTCGCGCTAACTCTGTCGCGCGACCTGACCCTATGCTTCACCGCCGCGCCCACCGTCGTCGCGAAAAACTATAACTCCACAAACCTGAAAACAAGCGCGACGTAACCCCTGCCTTATCCACCGCCGTCGCAACCGCTCCGTTACCGCCGCCGCTGCCGCCACCACCGTCATCACAAAAAAACGCGTGATACAAAACTACGAAAACAACGCACAAACAGACGCGGCGGGAGCGCTTCGGGTCGTGGCTCTCCTCAAGGAGGTCGCCCTGCGCGGCACTACCGTGGTTTGCAGCCTCCACCAGCCCCGTCCCCGCGTGCTCAACTCCTGGACAACGTCATGCTCCTCTCTCGGGGACAGGTGGCTTACTTCGGCGCTCCTGGAGATGCTGAGGCGTATTTCTCTTCGGTGGGGCGCCCGTTCCCCCCCGGTCAGCCCCACGCTGCCGACGCCATGCTGTCGCTCTGCTGCTGCAAGGATGGGGTTGCTTTGCCGACGCTGTTCGAGAGGTGTGGCGGGGTGGAGAACGGGTTGTACGTGGGCGGGGCGACAGGGTTCGCCGGCGCAGCCGCCGCCGCGGTTGCCGCGGGAGAGGGTCTAGGAATGGGCCTGGTCTTGTCGGCGACCCTAAGGCTTTGCGCAGGGAGGGCAGCAGCCACCAGAGGCACTTGTCCGCGCAGGTGGACAACGCGTGGACCATCACCGTGCCGGGGATGTGGAAGCTCAGCAGGAGGTCAAGGCGGGGGAGGCGGGAGGGGAGGGGGGGGAGGGTGGGGGGGAGGCCGTGCGGCGGTGCTGTAACAACGGTGGGGGTGTCGGTGGTGGTGCCGGTGGAATCGTTGGCGGAGCATGCGAGGGGTTAGGTGCGAAGCAGCCCGGTCCGCGAGTTTCCTTGTTCAGACGGAGGCGTTGTCCAGGAGGCTGCTGCTGCGCTCCGTCCGGCACCCGCTGCTGCTGGTGCTTCACTTCGGAGGGTCCATCGCGATGGCCGTCTGCCTCGGACGATTTTCCAGGGAAAACTGAGCTTTTTGTTCGAAGGCGCTCAAAGCAGGTGCGTGTATACCCGTACAGCAGTTGTAGGTAAGGGTTCTCTGAAGAACCTCTTGTTTCTTGGGCAAAAACAGGCTTGACTTTCTATGTGAAAGGCAGGATGTGTCAAGCACGCTTTCTAATAGCTTCACTCAACGAGACCGTTTCATGTTCTGCTTCGTGTAGGATTACACCGCATGCCTTCCCGCCGAAGAGTATGCAGACCAACTCGCCGCTCTGCGTCTGGGGTGGAATTACCCCAACCGAGTCTGCGCTTTGCGATGGGCGGGGAGGGGGGGGGGGGGTCGAGTTTTCAAAGAACTGGAATGCCGTGATCGTGTGATCGTGTCATCACAGAACGACCCCCCCCCCCCCCCCCCAACACACACACTGTTGTCTCTCCCTCATCCCTTCGCAAGAAATAGCAAACCTGCAGGCTCTGTTGCTTCTCCTGGTGTTTGTGTTGGCCCTATAGGATGGCAATCCGCGGTTCTGGGAAAGTAGACCGCTCGCCGTCGCCGATACTGCTGCCAGCTGCTGCTGCTGCCACAGTTGCTGCTGCTGCCGTTGCTGCTTTTGCTACTGCCGCTGGAAAAACACAACGAACGCCCGAATTATTGGAGATGTTCCCTGTTGCGGGCAGGAACGGCGCTCTGTCTCGAAAGGGATGCGTGGTCAACAGTCGCACGACAAGTGACAAAAGGAAAGGCACGAAAGAGTACCTCCTCCCCCCCCCCCCCCCGACCCCCCCACCCCTTGTACGTCCTGAAACGACACCTCGAACACAGGCTGGGGGTCATGTTCTTCCTGCTCCTGTACCTCTCCCTGCTGTCCCCTGACGTCGCTGCCCGTATGGAGGGAAGACCGACGGCTCTTCCTCACCGAGACGATGGGGGGAGCGTACGGGCACCTCCCCTACTTCGTTTCCGTTGCCCTGGCCGACGTCCTGCTCGTGAGGGTGGTACCTCCCTTGAGCTTTGCGGTGGTGGCGTATCCGGTGATGGGGCTCAACAATTTCTCGGATGGGAAGTCCACCCTCTTGTGGTTCGCCTTGATCTTGGTGAGCGGGCTTGGTAGGGGGGGGGGGGGGGGGAGGGGGGGAGAGGGGAGAGGGGGGAAGGGGGGGGGGGAGGGGGGTACTCGCATCGTGTGCTTGAAGTCAGTTAGTTGGCATACTGATGGTCTCAACATTCAGTTTTATAGGTCCGGCGGAGGATAAAAAAGAGGCGCAAATGGCCCGCTTCATCGCGCTCAAGTCCGGCCCAGTCCAGGTGCTCATAGCCCTGTTGATAGCTGCCAGGCTTACCATCAGTCGGCCTAAACAGGCAGCCGGTGCTGCTGTCTCTCTTGCTTTGTTTGGTGTCATTGCTCCCCTCTGGAATACCTTGAGGCCTGGTGCGCGTCGAACATTAGTCACCCCCTCCCCTCCCCTGCCCCCCCCTCCTCCTTACGCCTTTGTGGATCGTCGCGAATATAGAGTGACCTATGCCTGTGCTGTGATCGTAATTATGTTCCGTCCCCTTTTCCCGTACAGAGTTCCAAGAGAGAGATAATTATGCGCGCCTGACATGAGTACCCCACGAATGTACCCCCCCCCCCCACCCCCCTCCTCCGTGTGCCTCCGTGTGCCTCCGTATAGATCCTCGCGAATATAGCGGTGGCTCTAGCGGCCATGGGCGTGGGCGCGCTAGGCTTGCCCCTCGACCTGTCGAACCTGCTGGGCGGCTTCATGGTGCTGGTCTTCGCTTTGCTCGGGCGCTTCCTGATCAACGGGAGCCGCATCCCGAAAGGTGTGTGCGTGTGTGTGTCTTAAGCCTCTTTTTGCCCGCTACAAAACGAATCCTCTCTGGTCAATAAAATGGTTACGGATAATTCGGTTGACCCCAATTTTGGTTGGGTTTCTGGTGGTCTTGTTTCCTACATAAAAATATACCCAACTCATGGAACCTTCTCAAGAGCTAAAATCCCAACCTTAAGAACGATTGAGTCAAAAACGGCATTTTTGGCCATTTTTTTCTCACAACCTTATTACGGGGGACCATAGTTAACAGGACCTATGGTACACATAAAAACCTATATGTTTAACCATTTTTACTAACAATATTTGGTCCTGTTAATTATGGCCCCCCGTAATAGGAAGATCCCTGAAGTTTCATGGGTTGGGGTCCATTTCTTGTGTATAGGAAAGTGACCACAAGAAACGCAACCATATCAGATTCCAACCATATTATTTGCAAACACCCTTTCGTCCCCTAAAAAATGGGGTGCACGGGTTATAACCCGAAAGGTGCCTTAACCCTTTTGTTCCCCACTACTATTGCGGGGGGGCATATTAAATAGGACTTACGGTAAATACAAAAACCTAGATATTTATCTATTTTACTAACAGTATTTGGTCGTATATACTATGGTCCCCCGTAATAGAACGAATCCACTCTGATCCCGAGTAGTTTTCCACCCTTTTAGGACCGCAGCCCCGTTTTTGGGGCAAAATTCTTAAAATTTGAATGGTATGGCCTCAAAACGGGACTGCGGTTCTAAACGGGTTAAGATGGGTGCAGTTCTGAATGGGACAATAAACCGAAAGTTGCCTCCAAGAGGTTTTTTGCCCACAACAAACGCGAATCCATTCTAATTCCAAGCGTCCCCCCCCCCCCCCCCCCCAAATGGGCGGTTCTGAATGAAGTACAGTAACCCGAAAGGTGTCTTGACCTTTCCGTTTTGCCCGCCACCGAAACGAATCTAATTCCAATCGAGGAGTTTGTTCCCCCAAAATGGCTCCAGTTCATAGAAGCGATATTGACAAGAACTGTATCCACTTTTAGGGGGGGATTGCTCGTCGGATTTGTGTATTACGGGGGGGGCATAGTTAATAGGAGCTATGGCAGACATAAAGACCTACCAGGTATATGTAACCGTTTTGGCTGACAATATTTTGGTCCTATTAACTATGGCCCCCCGAAACAGTGGAGACATTTTGTACAAATACAGGAGTTGCTAACTAACCCCTACAATTCGGACCTGCTGTGTTGATTTTTTTTCATGTTTTGTTTTGTTTTGTTTTGTTTTTCATTATTCGATTGTGTGTGTGTGTGTGTGTTTTTTTTTCTTCATGTTTTCAGGCTTCCACTTCCCACTTCCCCCCCCTTCTCTCTCCCCCGCCCCCCGCTCCCCTCCTCCCTTCCCCCCCCCCGGCCGTCATCGTGTTTGTATGTCTGCCCAACCGCCACCTCGCCCTCCATATGCCTGCAGCGTGGCAATGGCTGAGCGACGTCACTCCGCTGGGATACGCCTACGAGTCACTGCTGGTGAACGAGTTCAACGATCCCTTGGGAGAAAGACCGTACACCATAGAGGGAGGCGTGAGTAATCGCGCCGTGATTTCATGTTTCGAGGAGGAAGGGAAAGGGGCGGAGGCGGGGGGTGGAGGGCGGGGAGGGGGGGAGAGTGCTCATTTGTTGCTTACCTTTGACCATTGACCACGCGTCCCTTTCGACACGGAGCACCGTTCCTATTCCTGATAAGCACCTCCAACAGTTGGGCGGTTACTATTACGGGGGACCACGGTAAATAGGACCCTATGGTGCACACAAAAAGAGGCCTTCTACGATAGAAGTCCACCCCAAAAATTCTGAGGCTACTCACTTAAGGAGCTCCATACCTCACCCCAAACGTGACTTCAGCAAAAATCAAATCACATCGCGGCGAATAATCCCATGGCCCGAGTCTACAAGACGTTTTTTTTTTCCGAAATCAAGATTGGCATTCCGACTATTTTGGGTCAAGGTACCCCGTCTTTCAGAAACAAAATAGCGGAAATTTGCTACGTCTATCGTAGAACGGGTCAAAACCTACCTGGTATGTTATTTTCATTTTTTTAAGAACAATATTTGGTCCTATTTACCATGGTCCACCCCGTAACACGTTGTTTGAATGTATTACATAGACGTGTTTCTGCTGTTCTTGTCCCCTTCCTGTCTGGCCGCCTGAGGCCACCATCTACCTCCTAGAATATCGATTGTTTTCTCGCTACTATCTATTGTACCAAACTCCTCCATGCCACATTTGTCCATTTTCCTCGTTTCCGAGGAGGAGGCGTACTCATTTGTTGCTTGTCTGAATCATTCCCCATGGGCGGGGGGGTACTCATTTGTTGGTCGCCTTGGTCATTTGACGATTTACCTCTCGTCACTTTCGAGGGGAGGTTCGTTGTGTTATGATGGAGGTAGGAGCGGGGGAGGAGGAGATTGCTAGTGTTTGTCATGGAGGGGGGAGAGGGAAGAGAGGGAGGGAAAAGGAAAAGGGAGGGTTTTCCTTGTGTTGTCATGGACGAAGGGGGGGGGGGGGGGGGGGGGGTTCCTCGTGTTGTCGAAGAGGGGGGGGGGAGGGGGGGAGGGTTTTCCTCGTGTTGTCGTCGAAGAAGGGAAGGGTGGAAGGAAGAGGAGGCTTTTTGTGTCGTCGTGAGAGAAGGGGAGGGTGGAGGGAGAGAGATTCTTGTTGTCATGGGAGGGAGGAGGGTGAGGGCGGGGGAAGGGCGACAGGTGTACGGTTTAGTTTTGTTTCCATAGTTTTGGTTTCATTGGTTAGGTTTGCGACGGAGCGTAGGAGAGGGGGGGAGCCTTGTATACTTGGCCCCATCTCCTCCTCCACCTCACCCCACCTCTCACGCGTCGTCTCTTCGTTTCGCTCTTTTTCCGTGTCCGATGTGGTGCTGACTGAGATCTCGTTCTTTTGTTCTCGTGGGGTGCGGTGTTGTCGTGGCTTGTCCGTCGCACAGCAATGCTCTCCAGACCTGCCCGTGATCAAGCCCCTAGGGTCCACCATCCTCAGAACCTTCGAATTCGACCCTTCGCTCGACAAGATGCACGGAAACGTCGGGAAGCTGGCTCTGATAGCTCTGGTTTTCGGAGCCCTCAGTTTCCTCCTATTCTACATCTTCACGAGGTGGGTGGTGTTTGCCGCACTTTTTTCTCCCCACGGTATGTAAGCGCCTACCTTGTGAGTACAGTGTCAACAGCAACAGCCAGCCTTGCCGCCCGTGTGTCCGCTCAAATATCGCCGGTGTATGATTGCGCCAGCCAGCAATACCGGCAGTATAGCGGCAACCGGTGCTAACACCCGCCATCCCGCCATGATAAAAAAAAAAACTCGCAGCTCGCCCATGCACGCGCAGATTATCACACGGTCGATCGAGTGAACACGTTTTTTCTCTCCCGCTGTATGACGTCGGTAGGAAGCCGTGAAGGGTATTAGGATTTCCGTCGGCCACGACGGGGAAACAGTTTTGTCGTTCCTTTTTTTGGAATCCGCGAAACTTTGACGTTGTTTTGCTCGTATCGTTTTTTTTTTCATGTGTAGTCAATTTTGTCCTCTCTGCGTATACATCCTCTCGCCAGCGATGGGGAGGGGGGGGCGCACTCATTTGTTGCTTGCCTTAGTTATTTTACCATTGACCCACGCATCCTTTTCCCGATGGTGATTGGCTGCACGCGTCTGTCGATATGTTCCCTATTCCTTTCTTCCCCTGTCTTGTAAGATTCTGTGTGTAGTTTGTAGTCTGGCGACTCTTGATTGGAGATCCTCTGACGCTCCTGTTTTTTTTTTGCCTTACATACGGAAGTAAACTTGTAACGTATCCCACAAGCGCGATCAACGAAATAGTGCCCGCTGCTGCTGTCGAAGTGAGCTACGTACTACTGATACGTACCCAGCCGAAGGATATGAACCATAACGCCTAATTCCCTCTACAACAACGAACTGCAGATTGCTGTAATATCGGTTCCCGATCCCTAATAATATTCTCTTTCATATAAGTAGGGCACACCTCGGATCATCTAGACCCTAAACTACGGTTTTGAGATGATTTGAGCGCGACCTGTGCTGTACAGATCCAACCCAGCAAACATGTCCTACTTACGATACATACATACCATCACGCAGATTACACGGCGCCCGCCGCCGGAACAAATGCTCTAGCTCCTACAGACCAGGGAAAGCTATTATAGCTGGGCCCCGGAAAAGTTAGATCATGAAGCGGAAGTCGATGTATTTGTCACCGATGTGTGCCTAAACGTAAGGGCTGTGACCCGTTCCCCCGCTTGTACCCACCGACGGCGTGTCCCTCACGGCAGGACGAGCCCCTTGAAGGTGCACGCGATGGTCCGCGGCAAGCGGCGCATCCTGTCCCGCCCCACCTCGGCTGCGTTCAACCCCGTCTCCGTAGCCCAGGAGAGGGTAAATTCTGCACCCTCAGTCTTTGCTACAAAAGACGTGGAGGCGGTGGTCGTGCCCGGGGTGGGAGGGAAGGGAGGGGACGCGTCGACCACCGCCCCGCCCCCGGGTACCGGAGGCGTGTCTGTTACGGGTATTGGGAACAACAGCACCGACGCGGCTCTAGCGACGGCGGGGACGGCGGCGACGACAACTACGACGGCAGCAGCGCCAGCGGTGCCGGCTACGGCAGCGGCGGTGCCGGTGGCGCCAAAAGGCACGAGGTTGTCGGCGGCGGTGGCGGCGGTTGCCACCGGCCGCCTCCAGCCGATACTGCTGTCGTGGGAAGGCATCGGTTTTTCGGCGGCCCTGCTCCGGCGCGGCGCGTGCGGGATCGGCGGCCGCGGGGGGCGGAGGAACAGCGCCTCGGTGTCCCCCGGAGGCACCACGCCGTCCCGAGCCGAGCGCCTCATCGTCCTGAGAGATGTCTCCGGGTTCGCCGGCCCCGATGGATGCGGGGTTGGTGTCGATGATGTCAACGTGGTGGGAATCGCTGCATCTAAGAATGGTGAAGGCGGTGGTATTGGTGGCCGAGGAAGCAGGGCCATGGCGGCTGCGCGGGGCCAGCAGAGAGCGGCGGCGTGGGCAGGGACAGTGACGGCCATCATGGGCCCGTCGGGGGCGGGGAAGACGTCCCTTCTTAACATCCTGGCGGGGCGGCACCTGGGGAGGTCGTCGTCGGTTACGGGCGCCGTGCGCGTGAACGGGAAGACCGTGAACGCTGCGGCGGTGAGAGACGTGTCCGGGTACGTGACCCAGGAGGACGTGTTGCCCGAGACGCTGACCTGCTTCGAACATCTCATGTTCCACGCCGAGCTGAGGATGGCTCGCGGCGGCAATGGGAAGGGGGGCTCTGTTTCAAGGGAGGGAAGGAGGCAGCGCGTGCTCGAGGTGAGTGGTTGGGGCGTGGGGGTGGGGGGAGGCATGGGGGTGAGGGGGGGGGAGAGTGGAAGGGTGTACCCATGCCATGCATGGCCGTTGTCGTTTGGTCGTAGATCCTCGCGCCGTTACGATGCCGGGACGGAGCACGTCGGGTTTTTCACACCTATCAGGCGGGCATTGCTTGCACCAAGCGCGAAGCGCCTTGAGGTGTTGGATGCGTCGGGTGAAGGGCGAGCTGTATCCTGCTAAGAACCGCTTGTGGGGCGGACTTTTTGGCATTCTGGATAACAGCGTGGGTTGAACCGGGGGGGGGGGGGCGGGCGGGTGGGGGGGGGGGTGTACTCGATAGGAGAGATGTACTCGATCTCATGCATGGCCGTAGTCGTATGACCATAGACCCTCGCATCCCTACAATGCCGGGACGGAGCATGTCGGGTTTTCCCCGACCAGGCAGACATTGCTTGCACCAAGCGCGAAGCGCCGTGAGGTGTCTGGCGAGTCGCATGAAGGGTGAGCTGCATCCCACTAAGAACCGCGTGTGAGGCGGACTTGCATATGGATGACAGCTTCAATGAGTTGATTTAATTTCCGGTGTAGGCATTTCCAGAGACAGCAATGGGAGTACTATGTAACTGCCTCTTGGGTGCCTTACCTTGAACACTACGTGATACGATCAATTCCCTTTTGCGGAGTAAAGGTTCTTTACCTCGCACAAATGATCTATAACTCGACAACCAGCTGTGGGCGACCGCCAAAAAAAAAACAAAAACAAAACGGTACCCTGGTTGTCTAGCTTACGTAGTGAGCGGCATGTTTTACAGTGTCGTTGCCAATCGACACCAACCCAACCTATATATAGGGGGGGCGGGTGGGGGGGGGGGGGTTAACCCTTATAGAACCGTAGTTCAGTTTTTTGGGGACAAATCGGTCAAACTCGAAGTAGTTTGTCCCCAGAACGGGACTGCGGTCCTCAAAGGGTTAACACCTGCATGCCGATAGCGATGTACTCCCCCGTAGACATTTTTGTCTATCGCCGACGCCGTCAGTGCTGCTGCTGCTTCTGTCCCTGTGGTGTGGCTGGTAGAATTATTTTTCAGCGCGTGATAGAGAAGAGCGTGGGGCGCTGAAGGTCGCGAGAGAACGTCTGTCGATGCCGATCCTTAGTTTCGGCCAAAAGAGTCGGGTTTAGTTCTTGGACTGCGGTTGACGTTGTGCTTCCCGCACAACGCCACGCTTGCTCGACTTCCCCCCCCCCCCCCCCCCCCGCCTCCCCTCCCCTCCTTCCCTCCCCCCTTTTCTCTCACCTCTCCTCTTCTTCCGCACGTCACCTCCTTCCCCTCTTCCTCCCTTCTTCCTCCCTCCCCCTCCTCTTCCCCTCGCCTCCCCTCTTCCTCCGTACCTCACCTCACCCCCGCCTCACCCCCTCCTCCCCCCCCCCCCCCCCCCCCCATCTCCTCCTCCCCTCTTCCTCCGTACCTCACCTCTCCCCCGCCTCACTCCCTCCTACCCCCCCCCCCCCCCCCCCCCCCCCATCTCCTCCTCCCCTCCCCCTCATTCCTCCATCGCGCAGGTACTCAGCGACTTGCAGCTCGATGGCGTCAGCGACTCTCGCATCGGAGGTGGGCTGACGAGGGGGATATCCGGGGGGGAAAAACGTCGGCTCTCGATCGGCACCGAGCTGCTCACTTGCCCCGGGCTCTTGTTCCTCGACGAACCCACGACCGGCCTCGGTGAGATGAAAAGGAAGTGCCCTCAAGGAGCAAACGCGGTTCCAACACGCTAATATTACGAGGGACCATAGTTAATAGGACCTGTGGTATACATAAAACATACTGGTATATATTTAACAATTTCTACTAACAATATTTGGTCCTATTAACTATGGTCCCCCGTAATAGCAGGCATTCGTATACTATGAATATGCTACTATGAGCTCTTACCATGCTGTTAACATGCTATGAAAATGCCATGAATATGCTGCTCATACGAATCATGCTATTCACATGCTAAGAATACGCTATGCGCATGGTACCATTACGCTGCTGCTGTAAGAGACCCGTCTTTTTGGGCGCGTCAAGGCCTGTGTCGTCTGTGTTGTACTAGGTTTAGTGTGGGGTGGTCGGTCAAGGCGCCAAACCGCGGTCTTGTTTTGTCTTATACTAGGTATACTGTGGGGGCGGTCAGTCAAGGCGTCAAACCACGGTCATGCTTTGTCTTCATCGGGCGAGGTTTAGTATGGGCGGCGGTCAGTCAAGGCGTCAAACCTCGGTCCTCTTTTGTCTTTATTCTGCTAGGGCTACTGTGGCCGGCGGACAGTCAAGGCGTCAAACAGCGGGCTCCGGTTGATATGTGGCGTTTTTTTGTTGGGGGAGCAATACGGCAGTTTGCGTTTGGCGACTTGAACGAACAAAAACGCCTACTGTATAGTAGTATATACCAGGTACATACTAGGTAGTAGCTTGTTTGCCCTCAAAACCCCAGGTGCAGCATCAAAAGGTTAAACCTCCCCCCCCCTCCGCCGCTTGATGCTCGTTCGAACCGAACCTACTGAGTGTATATAGACTGAACTTTTTTTTCAAGATCATGCTGCGACAATACTATTTTCAAGTTCGTGTGTGTGTTGTAGTCCATTTTCCCGGGTGCAGCAGGAAAACGTTCAACCACCCCGTCCCTCCACCGCTCCCCCTCCCCCACCCCCCTTCCGTCACGCCTCAATGTTCGTTCGAACCGAAACTAAAAACTAAAACTGTTTTTTTTTTTGTATAGACTCGTCGACGGCATTGACGACAATGCGGCTGCTCTCCGAGGTGGCGGCTCGCGGAACCACCGTCCTCTGCAGCCTTCACCAGCCTCGCCCCCAGGTGTACGATGCCCTGGACAGGGTCTTCCTCATGTCGAGAGGCCAGGTTAGTTCATCACGCTGCTTGATACGATAAGGGCGTGGGGGGGGGGGGGCACTCATTAGTTGCT
Organism: Nereocystis luetkeana; assembly: GCA_031213475.1. NCBI lineage: Eukaryota > Phaeophyceae > Laminariales > Laminariaceae > Nereocystis > Nereocystis luetkeana. The sequence goes on along the minus strand of JARUPZ010000003.1, from coordinate 3,463,672 downwards.
CGTCCCTGTCCTTTCGAGACGGAACACCGTTCCGACTCCTATAATAGAGACACATCCGACAGCTGGACTCCCCCTACGTGGTCTTCATACATCTCACAGCAACGCTTTCGCTGTTAGTAATATCATCTCGCTTCCTGCTCCGCCGCCTGTGGGCGCCATCTATGTCTCCTAGGATGGCGATTGCTCTCTCGCTGCTGTCTGGTGTGCCAAGCTTCTCCATGTCACATTCGTTCGTCGGCTCTCCTCCATCTCCTCTTCTAGCGACATCCCCTTCCTCCCTGTACAATTTCATTCTCCCACTATTACGGGGGACCATAGTAAATTAGGACCAAACATTGTTGGTGAAAATAGGGAAATATTTAGATTTTTTTGTCTGTACCGTAGGTCCTGTTTACTATGGCCCCCCGCAATAAATTGCTTTGCCACAAGGGCACAGTATTAATAGTATTAATCAGAACCCCGATGGGCCCGTTTACACTCCAGATTTGGCCCTGATTACTCCGTTCCCCCGTCATATGTAGATACGACCGAGGGCCATAGTAAATTGGACCAAATATTGTTAGTAAAAAAAAGGAAATGCATAGTTTTTTGTGTGTACCGTAGGTCCTATTTACTACGGTCCCCCGTAATAGTATCACGGAGGCCCTTGATGATTAGACCCAAAAATGGCCCCAAAAACACCCTTTTTATGGTGTTTTCTATCTCAAGACCTACTGCGCAAATCGAGAATGTTGTCTGGGCACAATACGCGGTTGATGATGGGCTTTCCATCGATGCTACATTTGCGTTCTTTATAAATATTCGGGGAAGCCTTTCCCCCCCCCCCCCCCCCCCCCCCCCCCCATTTTGGGCCTACATGTTATAGGGGCCACCGTGAGAATAGGTGTTTTGTGAGGTACCCCACTCGGCAAAAACCTCTTAAGCAAAAACATCATAGGGAAAACTGAAACGGCAAACCCGACGATTATTTCCATTTGGCCTACGAGTATTATATATCTGGTAAGATGTTTTTGTTCAGAAATATTATGGCGGGGGGCTATGGTAATGCTTCGTAGTCGTATCCCGCAACAACCCCCCGACAATCAGGTTTGCCGGTCGCTCGCTCAGGAGGTCTAGCGGTTAAACCTCGAATGCGGCTAGGGTGTGTGATGGCCGGGGTTCAAAACCTCGGCGGATTCGCCGAACGCTTCCCCAAAAAATACATCTATGCGCCGTTTTTCTCGTCATCGCGGAGTTTTTGTTTTTGCAAAAATCGATGAAAATCCACGGGCAAGCAGTGGGAGTTCGAACGTAAAACGAAGTTGTGGGAGGGTACTCGTTATCGTGCATGGTCGTAGTCACAGACCTTCGCATCCCTACGATGCTGGGACGGAGCATGTCGGGTGGTCACCGACCAGGCAGGCATTGCTTGCACCAAGCGCGAAGCGAAATGTGAGGTGTTGGGCGAGTCGCACGAAGAGTGAGCTGCATCCTACCAAGAGCCGCTTTTGAGGCGGGAGCCGCTTTTGAGGCGGGTTTTCTCGCTTATGGATGACAGCGCCCATTGATTTACTTATTTTCCGGAGTGGGCACTTTCAGAGACATCAGTGGGTATAGTACACTGTGTATCTGCCTCGTGGGTGCCTTACGGTATACCAGGTACACACTACGTGGTACGACCATTCCCCTTGTGCGGAATTAAGGTTCTCCCCGCAAAAAAAATGATCTATTTCGACCGCCAGCCGTGGTGACCGCCAAGTACAAAAAAATCTCGAACAACAAACGGTACCCTGGTTTTCTAGTTAACGCAGTGAGAGGCGTGTTTTACAGCATCGTCAACAACCGACGCCAACCCAACCTATATATATATATATATAACATACCAGGTTTCAAAAATTGGGGTGGGTGAAAGAAGAGAAGACGCCAGTGACCACGGGTGATTGCCCCTAAGTCTGGAAAGTAAAAGGCATCGTTAAACACCCACACCAACACATGAATCCCCCCCCCCCCCCCCCTCTCCCCCTACGATGGTATGCCCCAGGTCTCCTTCCTCGGGAAACCCTCGGAAACCGCCGACTACTTTGCCTCCCTGGGGCGTCCCCTAAGCCCGGGGGGGATAGAAGGTGTTACGGCGAGCGTGGGCACCGCCGACGCCATGCTGGATGTGATTGGTACCGCGGAGATGGCGGAGGACGGCGGGGAGAGGGGACAGGCGCTGCTGGTTGTCATGTCCCGCAACGCCTTGTTGGAGAAGGTGCGCTGCGTTCGCGAGAATGACCAGAGAGGGGGATGGGTATGGGCGGGGGCGGGGGTGTGGGAAGGGGGGGGGGGGGTGTGGAGAGGATCGTTCACGGTTTGTTTTGTAGGTGGTGAGTATGGCGGGGGCGGGAACAGACATGGGCGCTCGCAGGTACGTGCGCTGAGAAAGGCTTGGAGGCGTTTGCTTCGGGGAGCGTAGGGGCGGAAACAGTTGTCCCCCCCCCCCTTCCCGCCTCCGCGACGCGCTCGGTGCAAGCATTGTCTGCCTAGTCGATGAAGCCCGATGTGCTCCGTCCCGGCATTATTGCAGGGGGGCGAGGGTCTATGGTCAAAACGACTACGGCCATGCGTAGGACAATGATCCCCCCCCCCCCATCCCCCGCTTTACCGTAAGGCCTCGTTGTCCGCGTTTCGCCCCCGTCGAATGTCGGCATCATCGGCAGGTGCGTCGCGCTGAGTCCGCCGCTCCCGCCCCGCTTGGCTCGATGTCGTCGAGGGGTTTCGCGACCACGGTGACACGGACCCCCCCCATGGTGACCCAGCTGCGCGCGTTGACGAGGCGCGCCTTTCTCAACGTGGCCCGCGACCCGTACCTCGCGAGTCTCCACATGGTGCTGCTGCCGGTGGTGGGGCTGCTGTCGGGAACCTCGTTCGGTGACTTGAGGAGGTTTAATGAGGAGTCCGCCGGCATACAGGTGCGCATGCTTGTGTCTCTACGTCTCGTTTTGTTGTTGTTGTTGTTGTTGTTGTTGTTGTTGTTGTTGTTGTTGTTGTTGTTGTTGTTGTTGTGTGGAGGGGGCGTTTTTGCTTTTTAACTTGATTGTATGCTTTTTGCGCCTCTCTTGCTTCCTTGTTGTGTGGGGGGGGCCCGTTCCAACGCGTTCGCGAGCGTTTTTTTTTTCGTTTTTCTTTGTTCGTTGGGTGTTGAGAGTTTGTTGTGGTCGTTCTTCGTTGGGTTTGGCTTCAGTTGGGTAGTTCGTTCGTTGGTTTTGATGGAGTGGGTGAAGGGCTGCTGTACCGAATGGTGAGAATGCTGTTGGTGGGAAACGTCGTTCATGGTGATTTTGAGGGGCGTGCTTCAAGTAAGAGAACGCCGGCATACATGCAGGTGCGCGTCCGCGCTTCTCTCCAACGATTGATGTGCGTTAGGGCCTTCGCCGTTGTGGTCGAGAGAACAATCCTGGTCTCCAACCGGTCATTGTGAACGTGTCAAGGCTCCTGCTGGCTTCTTTCGATTGCGAGCGAATGCTCCGCAGGTTCCAGATTGTCACGGTGCTAAAAATATGGGACACACCCCTTCAGAGATGGCTGAGGTGGTGTGTGTCTCACCGCTCACATTATCCCCTTCGGGACCCCCGCCGAGATATCGATCAAAAGCACGAACAATTTTGTCTTTTTTCAACCGCCTGCGAGCGGCGTGAGCATCCAAAGCAGTGCAGGCAGAAAGTATAATGTAACAGCGCCCATGTGCCGTACGTACGTACGCACGCACGCACGTGATTCTTTCCTTTTTTTACCCGGACTCTAATTATGTATCCCCCCCCCCCCCCCCCCCAATCACGCAGCAGTGGCGGTTGCTCCTATGGCCACTTTTTACTGGACGGTGTTTGCTCCGCTGTAATCCCAAGAGCGCGAGACCGATATTTCCACCAGACTGACATGCAGCTGATTCAGAGGCCGAGGGGATTCTTAATCTTATTTCGGGGGAAAATATTAAATAGGGCCTACGGAAATAGGACCTACGGAAAATAGGACCTACGGTACACACAAATATATATATATATATATTTACCAATTTTTATTGGCAATATTCGGTCCTATTTACTATGGTCCCCCGTAACGGAGATACATGCTGCTGGTATTGTATGAGCGCCTGTGGTCAACACACCACGAGAAAAGGAAATCTGGGAAAGCGGAGAATAGAGGAAAATAAAAACGTGTGTGCGCCGTGTGGACGCTTTCTTGCTCGGTCTCGGCATGTCGGCCCCGCCGCCGCTTCGTACCGAATGTGGCGGCTGGACAGGAGAATGGTTCACGGGATCGTACGATATGGTACAGCTTTCGACGTATGTTCCATTGATAGCGTGTGTTACGATCGTTCTCCGAATCTTTCCTAGGGCTGGGCGCTAGTCGCACAGTATATACTGACAAGCAGTAATCTACTGGTTGACCTGGCCAGTGTATTCGCCAGTATTTTTATGTCACGTACGCCCAAAAAACACCCCATATTGTCGTATGGAAACCCACTAAGCGCGTTGCGGTAGGAGAGAGGAGAGAGTATACTGCTGCAATCCAAGCATACTGATTGATTTCGACGACAGCGTATTCTCTACCGACCGAGACAGCCAGTGCCCAGCCCTGTTCTCTCCGCTTCACGTTATATGCCTATTATTGTACCGCAAGGAAGGTTCGTCGGGTTGAGCGCTCCTTTTATTTTATATATGTATTACCATCATTTTGTTTAGCTTCGCCATTCTTTGTCTCTCCTTCCCATTTCGGGGGACCATAGTTAATAGGACCTATGGTATACATAAAAACCTATATATTTAACCATTTTTACTAACAATATTTGGTCCTATTAACTATGGCCCCCCGTAATAGCAGTCGTAACTCAGACCCGGACTCACAAAGCAGTAGGCTGTTCTCTTCGTCCTCCTGCCCACTACGGTTCTTGCCTTGGAAGGCATTTTTTATCGCGAGAAGACTTCGGTCATTTATTCCCTTTTCGACTCGCATCGAATTGTTTAGAAAAGAGTCGGTGTTTCGGCGAGACGTGTCGAGCTCTCTTTGTGTGATAGGAGCCGAGAAAAATGAGTATTTAGTCTATATAGCTACCTTGGCATGTCGTTGGAATTGGTTGGTGGGTGCAGCTTTTTATTTGCGAATATGGCGAAAACGGCTGAATTACCTGACTTTTATGGCCGCTGACCTGTATTCTTTGCTTAACGTTTCATCTCCGCTCCCTACCTCGCTCCCTCCCTCTCTCCCTTGCTACCTCGCTCTCTCCCTTGCTACCTCCCTACCTCGCTTTCCCCCTCCCTCCCTCGTTCCCTCGTATTCACGAAAAACGCGCGCCCTCTCTCTCTCTCTCTCTCTCTCTCTCTCTCCCTCTCTCTGGCCCTTCGGCTCTTTAACGCGACCCGACACACGTGAAATCACGCACACACACGACCACAACACAGGGTCGACTGGGAGCAATCTTCTTCCTGCTGCTGTTCCTGTCCTTCCTCTGCCTCACCTCCCTCGCCGCCTGGGTGAAGCAGATGACGCTCTTCCGGCACGAGCGAACGTCCGGAGCGTACGGCGCGGCGGCGCACCTGCTGACCTCGTTCCTGGCGGACGCCGTCGCCTGCCGCATCGTGCCTCCCGTACTCCTTGCCGTGGTCGTCAGGCCCCTGGCAGGGCTGCGCTACGGCAGCCTCCCGGGCCTCTGCGGGGGGCTCGTGGTTTTCAACCTCTGCACGGCGGCGGTGCTATCTGCCAGCGGGAGCGGCGCAAAGTCCGCTCAGGAGGCTCTGGCCATGGGTTGCCTTGTTGTCTTGTTCTCGGCGCTGCTCTCAGGGTACCTCGTGGCGCGCGACGACCTCCCTACCTTCTGGAGCGGGTTGTTGTGGTTGTCGCCCATCGCGCACGGGTTCGAAGCGCTCGTGATCAACGAGTTCAGGTGCGTGCAGGGGTACGCGGGGGGGGGGGGGGGGGGGAGAGGGTTAGCCGCTGGAAGCGGGGGGCGTGAGAGGAGGGAGGGTGGGAGGGAGGGAGGGAGGGAGGAGGGTGTCGTCGATGGGGCTGAACTGTTGCAGTGATGCTTGTTTTTGCACCCGCGTGAGTGGGGATACACTGCTCAAGAATCGGTGTGGGCTGATTTTGTTTTCAACGTTTTTTCACGAACAGTATATGTTGGGCCGTAAAAAATAACCTGTGCGACTCCTCCTCCTCCTCCTCCACTTCACCTGTTTCGTCTTGTCTTCTCTCCCTCCATTTCCTTTCCTGCCTCCTTTTTGTAGCGAGTACGGTGTGGTGTTCAGGCTGTCGACCGAGATCAGCGGCCACACAGCCCTCTCGCCCCTTTTAAGCGGCGAAAACATCTTGAGCTGTTTCAGCTTCAGCGACGACCGCTTCTCCGTCGACATCATCCTGCTAGCTGTCATCGGCCTGGGCGGGCTATTCCTGTCGTACGGGCTCTTGAAGCGCGCTTGAGCTCTCCCCTTGCATGTGCGGGGTAGGGGGTTTCTCGTGCCGTACGGGCCCGGGCACACGCTTGCGCCCTTCACCCACACCGCCCCGTGCGTGTGGAGTGGGTGGGGGCCTCCGTGTTCCCGTGTAAGCTCCTGTGCCTGGCGCGCTTCCGAGGCGCGCGTGAAGCCCCTCGTCGCCAACATTGTCACCGTACTCGTGCCCTAGGGGTGGGGCAGGGCCGCCGCCGCCGCCTCTGCGTTGTATCGGTCGTTGATCGTCCCTTTCTAGGCGACGGCAAGAGCCGGGCTCAATTCGGTTATCAACGCTGCGACATGGTTCGTGCCTTGAGATTGAGAGAGAGAGAGAGAGAGAGAGATAGTGCACGGCAACAAGGCTGTTGAGATATTTGTGAGATGCAACTGCTGCGAAGATAGACCAAGATCAGATCGGATCAGATCACAGCTTTTTGTCGCTGTTCTGTTCTTCACGTTCGAGGCTGTGAGATGCAACGACGGGTAGACAGATGAGATCACGTCACAGCTTTTTTTTTTGCTTTGTTTCCCCTCCGAAGGCTGTGAGATGCAACAGCGCGAAGACGGATCAGATCAAAGATCAGATCACAGTTTTTATTTTCATTTATTTTTCCCCTCTTCTGCGGGGACCGCGAGTTGTTTTTTGCCAGTCGGAGTTTCCCTCTATTTTGAGGCGGAGGTCCTCCGGGGATCACGCCGTCTTATCCCCGCCTCTTGTAGCAGTGTTGCGACGACATGATTACGAGAAAACCGCGATGTGTAGCAGTATCCCGGGGGTCACGCGACATTCTGCGAAAGAAAACAATATTATCTCAGGAATCACGCGATATCATGGTTTCCATCTCGTGCGAGTAGGGAGAAAAACACCGATCCCTCCGGAATTGCCTCATCCAAGATGCGACGGCCGGTGGTACAAGTTTTTTTTTTCAGATCGGCGTGGGGATAAGCACGCCTCCGTTTCGCGCGGCGTAGCCTAAGGGAGAGGTGGAGTTGAAAGCAAGTGACCCCCCCCCCCCCCGCCCTTCCTCGCCCGAACAACAACGCCGTCTTTGCGCGATTGAACGTTCCGCCTGCGACTCAAGCGTCTTCCCCCCTCCCCGCCCCCCTCCCTGAAAATGGGGGGAGATACAAGGCGGTGATCGCGCGCGCGCACGGAGGGGGACGGGCAGGAGGATTGGATTGGAATTTTTCGCGACTCATGTATAGATCCTAGCCTGCTGTTCTGAAGTGCCGTGCAAGGTCTGTTGTAAGTACAGATCCAGCCCAGGGAACACGTCCTAGGTCATGCGGATTATGTGGCTCTCCATCCGCCCATGTGAGCTAGATCATCCATATGAGGGGTTTATCTATCTGTCCTGAAAGGTGTAGATTACCCCGGTGTCTGTCTGAGATGTGGAGGTCTATGGTTTCAGTGTGACCCTCCCATCGTGTACTGTGGATGTTGTGTGCTTGTTTTTTTATCGATTGACTTCGCACGTGGTTTACATGTTGCTACGTTTTGCCTGCTGGGAGCGTTGCGTGGTATATAAGAATATTTGTTTGTTTTTTTCGGTTCCCCGTCACTTCTTCTTTTGGGTCTGGTTTGTTGTGTATGGGTTCTTTTGTTTGTGGTGAGAAGAGGATTTGTTTTTTCGGTCGCGATTGTTTTTTTGGTTTTCGTTCGCCTTTTGCTTGCTTGCTTTGTGCATGCTTCTAAGTTCTTGCTTTGTTTCGTTTTGTTTGGTTCGGTTTTTTGTTTCGCTTTTGACTTCCCATAGGAATCCCATGTTTTTGTTTCGTCGTTGTGTTTTTGTTCTGTGTCTTTCGTTTGTTCATCCCTGACGCTGCTACTGCGCACTCTTGTTTCTGTTGCAAGTTGGGAGAAGGAACGGGGTTGTCGCGCATTCCCGGCCGCTAGAGGTGTGCCGGGGAAACCTGTTTCGCGTCCGCTTCGAGGCGTACGGTTTTGCTTTTGTAGGAGAGGCGGCGTGTGACCGACAGGTCGATAGCGCCGAGGCGTTCGCCTACACTACCAGCCCGGAGACATTCTCGCTGGGTCGTAGGCGGTCGGTAGGTCTGCCTGCTTGATCGGTTGGTTGGTCGGTAAATCGACAGACGTTCCGCCGCCTTTGTACGAGAATCGTTTTTTTTTTTCGTCGCAGCGCAATTTGTATTTCAAGTATTCCCTCGAGGCAAACCAAACCTGTAACCCAATCAGTGTTAAAGAGTGTGCTGTTCCATCCAGCTCAGCATCCGCTTCCGGAGAAGAAACAGTTATTTTGCCGTGAAAATGAGGAGGGAGTGGGGTGAGGGCGGGGGCCAGGCAGGACGGTGCTCGTCGATCTCTGGAGATGATCAAATACTGTCGATCGACGGAAGGACCGCCCGCCCTGCTAAAAAAATTGAGCTGTCGCCGTTGTTGCCTGTAGAATTTTTATGGGTCGGCGGCGATGACGCTTGGATGCGATCGACAAAACGTAGCCCTTTCCCACCCCCGTCCCGCCCCCCCCCCCCCCCCCCCCCTTCCCCCCACCCCCCACCCACGGCGCGGGTTGAGGAAGGAAGACGAGGCGTAGGTTTGTACGATGAGGGGAGGGAAGAAATATCACAATAACGGGCGTTTTGAGGCCAGCAGGCAGGCGCCCTGCTGGGTACTATTGGGGGGAGGGGGGTGGGTGGGCACGTGTGCGTACGCGATGGTACCTGCTCGTACTTGTTTCGTCGCTGGCATCGATTCGCTATTTACTTTTTTCTCGCGTTCTTTCGTGTCACGTCTGTGGGCGCGTAATGGCTATTTATTATAAAAACACCCTTGTATCCTATAGCTGAGAATCTCTTCCCCCCCGCGCAATGAAAGATGGCTAGCGGAACGCTCTTTCGTTGTTAGTAGGTACGATCTCGCTCTGACTACGAGTGTATGTGAACCCCTTCCCCCCCCCACGTGCACAGCTCTCTTGCTATTTGTAGCTGTCAGTCCTGCCGGTTGCTGCTGCCGCTGCTACCGCTGCTGCTGGCGCGTTTGACTGCGGGGAGCCTGTTTTTTGGTGTGAGAGTGGGGAAAAAACAGAATGCGAGACGTTTAATTTCGTTTCGTTTCGTTTCGTTTGTTGTTGTTTTTTTTTTTTTGCTCCAGCACCGACGGGCGATAGCCCCACGGTGCATGTTTCCCTTCGCTTCCGTCTTTTTTTTTCCTCCCCTGTGTTCCCGACCAAGGCTTTAGCTGTAGGGGGGGGCATCCCCATGTCCACGCTGCAAACCAGCGAGTGTCTATACCGTTTAAAAAGAGAGGCCCTACAAAGAACGCGGCTTGCGTAGGAGTAGGCCGGTCTTTGGGGCGCTTCAAGGCCTCTTTTTGGTCTAAGCATACTGGTTTTAGTGTAGGGGGCGGTCAGGTCAGTCAATGGAGGGCCCAAACCCCGGACTCCCTATTTACTAGCATTTTCGCCTAAAAGTGACCCCGATACACGGTTCGTGCCGCAACCCTGGTCTTTTCCTTGTGTGTGTTGTGTTCTAGTACTGTTCTATTCCATTATCATTTTGGTATGTTACTTTTTTATTCTTCGTTTCTCCTACTGATTTCCTGTCTTCCTCCTTTTCTTGTGTTGTGAGTTTCAACGATATTCCGGAAACGGACGGTTCATGTTAGGCCGCCTTCCCTGTAAAGCAAGGGTCCGGAGAGTCGGACTGAGTGGGGGGGAAGAACATCCTTGGGGGCTAAATTGACCTTTTGGTACGGTACGTAGCACTCGCCAAAAAAAATGGAAAAGTACATATTTATGGTATGAGTATTGGACATTGACCGCGTGTTTTCACGCGTGGCACATGTATGTGCTGTGCGTTTGGCTCCAGCCCGTTGAGATAGGGGGGCGAGGGTTTTGTATGGTTTGAGCCTGCTGTATGTATTCCGTATACGGACAGGGTATATATACAGTACTTTTTTTTCTTTTTTTTTTCCACCGGTGTTATTTTTCTGCGAGGCTATGACGGCGACACAGATGCTATACTTGCTTGCGTTGCTTGCTTTGCTTGCTTGTTTTGCTTGCTTGTTTCGCCACTCTTTGCTTGCGTTGCACGCTGTGCTTTGCTGGCTTGCTTGCCTGCTTGGTTGCCCGCTTGCTCACTGGCCCGCCATTCCCTAGGTGTGGCGCCTTGCCTTGCCTTGCCTTGCCTTGCCTTGCCTTGCCTTGCCTTGCCTTGCCTTGCCTTGCCTTGCCTTGCCAGGCGCGTTTTTGGGTGATGGGCAGCGTTTCAGGCCCACCAATCCCTCACGTAGGAAGTATCCGGCAGCGGGCGTAGATACGTGTCCGCTCGTCGTGCGTGGTATCCGTCGAGACCGGCGATGGACTGACTGTTTATTTTTTGTATCGATGCACGAAGGAGAAGTCGGTCATGCTATGATTAGTCATGAGTCGTGGCCGTAAAAGGTGGCCGGCTCAGGAAATGGCATTTTTTACTCACTACTACTTGAAAACACATTTGGACTCCGGCACACCCGACAGATAGATGGCGATCTGCCTAGCCTACACTACGTCAGACCGAATCATCAAGTCACTGTTAGTGCTGGTACAGACCCCGCGATTTCTACAGACCATCACGCGGAAACGTGAACAGATCACACAGATCGTACCAGGGTTCAGAGTACGATGTGATCTGTACGGTGATCGGATGTGTCTGAAGCTTGAAGCAGTGTGTGTGGGCTACTATATCTATCATGTGCCGTATGCCCTCCATTATCGTATTTACCGCCTTCTTTCATGATGGGCGTTTGCTAGTTGTTCTGCCCTCGGAGGCAGCATCATGTCGGTTGCTATATATCATGTTCCGCGTACGTACCAGGTATAGAATACCCTCCGCCATGCATGCATATGGTGACACCGGCTTCGTGCCTAGCGGGCGTTTTTCGTTTCGTGTCTATCTGCCGTCGGACACGTGAAACGTTATGTGGGACACCATCGCCTTCACCATGCCACCTTTGTTTAGCCTTCATCATGATACCGCCTCCATACAACCATGGGGCTTTGTTTTTGTAAAATCGCGAGCCACTACAATGAAAATCCATCAGGGACACAAAACGGTGAATCCCGTATCTGAGTCCGAATTACTCAGAGCCTGCATGCAGGAGACGATCACTCCGTGGGTGCCTAGCTACCCTGCGACAACAGGGTGTTAGGCACAGGAAGAATGCTGGCGGATTTGTACCAGGCCTCGCTCATCACCGAGCGACGCCTGGGCACTGACCCTTGCGCCCACGCCCACGGCGGATGATAATATTATGTCCCGATGATCCCCTGTCGTCCTGGTATACCGCCGCTTTGCATAGAAACAATAATAGGCGTTTGTTTGTGAATCTGCCCTAGGTGCTCAGCTTTGTGCTTAGTCTATTTTATGTTTTGCAACGAAGCAAAACTGCCGATAGTTGTGTAACGGCGTGCGAAAAACATCATCAGACGAATGCGCATGTACCGGTGTGCTCGTACGTGTAGCGGCCGTCGAATGTCTGCGGAGCTTCCGCTAAACGCCGACGAGTGCGTACAACGTGAAAAAAGTCGACCATCAATGCCAAAACCAATCAATGCGTAGCGGCCGACGAAGGTGCAGCAGCTTAACGGCCATTGAATATACAACGGCGAATCACCACGCCCGTCGAATTACCACGGTATAAGTAACGGCGAAAAATGACGACCGACGAATTAATGTGTATCATACCAGCATCCGATGGGCACTTGTATGTATCGGAACAACAGTGGCAGACGTATACGTAGGGGCGTATTACAACCCCCGACGAAGACGTAGCGGCGGACGGATATGTAACAGCGTGTGCACGGTAACGCTCGACGGGTATGGAACGGCTGAACGATCAACGGCATATGTAAAAGCGTAACCTTCGGCGGGTACATTTGCCACACGGAATAGCACCCGACGATAAATCATGCTTAATTGCGCAACGTCCGACGAATATGTAACGGCGTTGTACTAAAATTTCCGACGAAACGTACGGGCGTACAAAACTCGGCAGATTACTGTGTACTGGTGTAGCGCCCGACGAGTATGTGGCGGCGTAATGGCCGACGAACATCTAGCGGCGTAACGGCCGACGATTTTTTAACGGCGTATGTATACTTACGACCGCGAGTAACGGCGTAACGGCTGACGAGTACCTACCGCCGAAACCTGCCGACCAACCTGTAGCGGACTATCGGTACAAAACCACGTAGCGGCGTATACTATCGTGCGACCAATATGTTTGACGGCGTGACACAGCAGACTAATGCGCATCAGCGTGCGCTATATTCCGACGACTATGTGACGCCGAAATGTCTGACGAATGTTTCACCGGAAGAATGGCCGACGAAGACGTAATAAAAGAATAGCGTCCGACGAACGTGTATCGGTGAAACGGCCGACGAACCTTTAACGGTTTGCTGTAACGCCCGACAAAGATTTTAACGGTGTAACGGTCGACCAATATGTAAAGAAGGTAACGGCTGATGAATGGATATACGGCGTAACGTCCGACGAGTGGACAACGGCGTGTACTAACGGCCAACGAGTACGCGATGACGGCGCAATATAGCCTACGGAAAGTAGCGGATTAACGTCCGACGGACAGTTAACGGAGTGTACCGCCCGAGATTCATGAGATACCGAAACGATGGACGAATATATGTAGAAGTAAGTGGCTGACGAATATGTTGCGGCGTGTTTGTTGTTGTTTGTGGTTGTTCCCACATTAACCCTTCGCCACAATACAATGCAGTCCGTGGTCGCAGGACAGGCTCTAATAACTCTGGAGTGGAAGAAATACCCCGGTAGCGAAACAGAGGCAAAAACTAAAAAAGAAGCATACGCATCTCACCACTATAAGGACACCAGGGGAGCAAAAAGGAGACTATTAATAGCAGACAAAACACTAAAAAAGAAGATGAAGCGAAGCAAAAAAAACAAAATCAGATAGCGAAAAGCAAAAAAGCAAAACGGAAGATACAAACAGAGACGCAAAGAGGAACACACGGGAAAGAAAGAAATACGAAAAATAAGTGACGTTAAGGCGTGTACCAACGCCCGACCAACACGTAACAGCGTGACGTCTGTCTGATTAATATGTAGTGACGTGACAATGACGCCCGGTGAATATGCAATGGAGTAACTGTCGACGAACGCCGGTTGATTGTGACGCCCATATCTTGAAAACTACCAACACGCCACAGACACAACTAACTGGGCACATGGGCTTCCAGCGAAGGCGTTTAGGGAAAATGCCCCATATTGTACATCACCACTGCACCTACTTCCGCCCCCTTCCGTATATACTACGTACTGTATTCACCGTTTGCGTCCGATCCGATTCACGAAACTAACTCGCGCAATGTTTGATTTTTCTGGCCCGGAGCAACGCTTCGTGTAGCCCGGGAGAAAAGTTGGGCTGGCCTCGAAGCGCTAACTAACGTAGCGGATAGGTATGCCAGGAACCTTCCACGAAAACGGCCACACGTAGATACTCTTGCCTTGCCTTCCTCCAACTGTTCTTCCTCCCCTTCGGTAATGTTTTCTATCGAATATGTATACGTACGTTCTCCGATCCCAACCGCAGCCTAAACGACGAACGGAGAGGAAGTGGACGTATCACTCCCGACCCTCCCGCACCACAACTCCACCACCTAGTTTGAAATGAGGATGCGCGACTTTCACGGAGTATAAAACACACGTCTCCCCCGCCCCCTCCCCCCTGTATAGTACTGTACAACCAACTTCAATCTCGATCTCCGAGAGGCGGAAGGGGGAGGAAAATAATGAGGGGGCGGGATATTTCATCGTCAATATATTATGGGAAGGAGGGAGGGAGGGAGAGAAGAGGCGGGGGCAAGTCTTGAAGCGCTAACGTCCCTCACACCTGGTTGGTTCACCAGAAACCTTCTACGAAATTGATCGGAGGATGGGAGAAAGAGATGGGAGGGAGGGAGGGAGGGAGGGGGGGTGGGAGGGAGGGAGAGAAGGGGGGGCGCTCAACGTCGACGGCGAAACACCCCCTCACCAACGGTAGCCGCGACCCCGATCGTGACCCCTCCGGCCCATCTTCGGAAAGCTCGCGAAATACCCGGACGACTTCGCTGTACTCGTCGGCGGCCCTTCACCTTCTCTCTCCCCCTCTCTCTCCCCTGTCGGCTAGGGTAAAGCTTCTTGTTCGACTGCAGACGAGCAAGGTATTGGACCTGGCTCGGGCGGCGGAGGTGGCCAGTGGTCTCATCCCTCTTTTTTCGGATGCACGGGTAAGATCAGGGACCCCGACGAGAAGCGTGTGGTTTTCTTCTGCTGATGCTGGTGGAGCTGCTGCTGCTGCTGCTGCTGGCGAACAGCGGTGAACCCTCCCCTCCAAGCTCAAGATCGTTCAACCAGGCGTTCATGTCGATCGTGATTACGGACGGCAGAGGGGGCAGTTGCCTCCGCCGTCCTGTTTCAGGGCAAGTTTGATTACCCCGCTGGCCAAGCGTGAAGTTGGAGGGGAGGGTTCACCGCTGTTCGCCAGAGGGGACAGCAGCAGCAGCAGCAGCAGCAGCAGCAGCAGCAGCACACCCTCGTCGTCGGAGTCCCTGACCTTTGCCATGCATCCGAAAAAGAGGGTTGGGACGGCCGGTCATCTCCACCGTCCGAGCCAAGTCCAACACGGCGACCATCTGAGGCGTTCTGCGATAGAGGCTCGCCCGAACTTTTCTGATGCTCCTCACTTAAGGAGCCCCATACTAATAGTAAGTCATCCGAAAACTGACTTCAGCAATAAATCAAACTGCGTCCTGATGAATAATCCCATGGCCTGAGTATAAAAAAATGCCATTTGTCGAAACAAGATTGGCATTCCGAGGATTTTGGGCTAAGGAACCCCGTCATTCAGAAAACAGTTCCGCGGAAATGTGCTACCTCTATCGCAGAACGCGCCATCCGCAGTCGTAGAAAAAGACTTACAGACGCTGACAGGTGAAGGAGAGGGAGAGGATGAAGGAGAAGGGCCGCCGACGAGTACAACGGAGTCGTCCGGATACTTTGCGAGCTTTCCGAATATGGGACGGATGAAGTGTGGCCGTGATCGGGATCGCGGTTACCGTTGGCATGATGGTGTTGAGACGTCGACGCTGAGCCACCCCCCACCCCACCCTGTTCCCTTCCTCCCTCCCGCATTCCCCTCCCTCCCATCCTCGCCTCCGTTTTATACTAGACTCCTGGTAGGCCAATCGGGTGTCAAGAACGTTCGCGCTCCGAGGCTTGCCCCCCATCGCCCGTATTATTTCTCCTACATCGAGAATGTAATAGGCGAGGTTTAATGCGCGACCTTGAGGTCGACCTCGGAAAGGGTGCTGCCCCCTCCACCGTATGGTTTCAGGATCGAGTTCAAGACCCGGTTAGTCGAACTTGAACTAGGGGGGCAGGGTTCGTCGCTATTCTCTCTGACGGTTTTTGCGCATCGGTTGCGCGATCTTGAGGTCGACCCGGAAGTGTCGAAGATGCATTCTATACGAAGCAGGGTTTGACGATTCCAAGGTTGGGCAATTGTGTGGGGCATACGTTGCTGCCATCTCGATCGGTTGCCACAGATTTGTTTCTCGATTTCGACTGGTCGGTCTATTTGGTAGAGCATGTATGTGCCGCTGCAGCTGCAGTCATCTCCGTCGCTCACCGCGAAAGGATTGGTCAACTTCGAACTGGACGTTTCGGGGTCGACATCTACTGAAGAAAAAGGAAAATGTGAATGTTCTTCCTCCGGCTGAATCGAAGAACGGACTCTTCGACCTTAAACCCACTCTGGGGCGCCGCCAAACTCCCCCTTCGCGTTCTGCAACGGGATTTCTCGCAGCTGGTTTTATGCCCGCCAGCATTATCCCTTTTGAGTACGCGCAGGGGCTTTCCTCCCGGTTGGCGCTATGTACATAACGCCAGCTGCCGAGGCAAGGCCCTTGCAATACTCAAAGGGGGGGAAGGCTGGCGGCGAGCAAGCGCGGGTGTAAGGTCGAAGAGTCCGTTCTTCGATCCAGCCGGAGGAAGGACATCCGTGTTCCCCTTCCTCTTTTTCTTCTTCTACGGATATCGCTGTATGTCGTCACGCGGTTGTTGAACGCCGCCGGCGTTGCTCCCACTCACAGACAAAGGACGCACCCTCTCCGCTGTGCACGTGCTTGTCGTGTCTGAGGTCTGGCCGAGGGGGGCGACGGTTCCGGCTCAAGGAGGCGAAGTGGAAAGAGCAGTCCCGCCACCATGAGGACTCGTGGAACTTCTGGTGTCCCGTGTAGGGCAATGATTGTCGAGCCAAGCTTGGGGACGACCGTGACTGTCCCGATGGTGACTGTGACGACGATGAATATGATGATGATGCCGATGGTGGGGGGGGGGATGCTGCCACCCTTGGCTGGGGGAAAGCTTGAAGCCCGTATTTCTTCAGGCGAGGGGGGATCGTCGCATTTGAGGTGCGTGGTGCGCTCGACGAGCACCGTTTTCTCGAATATTCTCTGCTATGACTGCAACTACTAGGTTGTAGCGTGAGCGGCGTCGGCCCGGGACGCCCGTGACCGGTGCTCGTTTCTTGGTGACGGACACGACTGTCATTAGACATGTGAGCGCTTATTTTGACGGTAACTACTAGCTTTTGGTGTGGATGGCGTCGGGTCGCGACGTCTGCGACCGGCGCCGGTTTCTTGTTGACAGACAAGACCACCATCAGACATGTGGATGCCTGTTTTAGCCGTGAGTACTAGGTTTTAGTATGGACGACGTCGGGCCGTGACCGGTGCTCGAGTTTTGGTGGCGGGAATGACCGTCATTAGACGTGTCGGCGCCTGCTATGGTCGCACCTACTGGATTTTAGTGTGGATGACGTCGGCTTGTGACGCCCGTGACCGGTGTTCTTCTCTTGTTGACGGACAGTCATAAAATATTTGGAGGTCTGCTATATAACCGCAACTACTAGGTTTTAGTGTTGATGACGTCAGCTCGTGACGTCCGTGACCGGTGCTCGGTCTTTGGTGACGAGATAAGACCTTCACTACGCATTAGACATGTGGAAGCTTGCTACGACCGCAACTACTAGGATTTGGGGATGAGGTCGGCCCGTGACTTTTGATTGTTGAGCTATAGGGGCAAAAGACCGATCGATTACCGAGCCCAGGGTAATCCTTATAGCACTCTCTCCCCCTCTTAATGGCGGGATCTTTGGGGCGTTGGTACCGTATAAGGCCGAACGCTGATTTACCTGCTTCGTTTCGATACCTGGGGAACCAGGGATGTATGTTTTTGGGGGCGCGCGCGCAAGCGTGTTCTACAACAGAAACGTTCGGAGTGATTTTCGAACCCGTGTCCTCGACAGAGTCAAATGTGGTGGTCTTACCCACTGAGCTATAGGGGTGAAAAATCGATCGAATGTCCAGCCCAGGGTAATCCTTATATCAGACGCCTGTGATTAGTGCTCGTTTCTTGATGACGGACAAGGCCATCATTTTACATGGTTGCTTGAGAGAGTGACGAACAATCAGCGACCGGAAACAAATTGCAGTCCTTTGTGTGAGGTATTGACGTATTGTCTACGAGAATATGCTCTTGGTACGTAGCGCATCATCAGTGTAACAGAGATGTTTTTTTGAATAGGGAAACGGGGGTGGGTAGAGGGCGGTACATCAATAGTAATGCAATAACACCGGAGGATCGTCCCGTCTTGTTCCAATCGCTGAGGGTATACTTCGTACATACGTACTTGAGATGAAAATAATCATAATAAGCAAGTTTTTTTTTCAAGTTCACCCTTTCAAATCACCTCGACATCATATACGACGGTATACCACGACTTATCAACACACTACCCTATCCATATATATACGTGAAAGTGTATCCGTATCCCTAAAACACGGCAAGCAGGAGCACCCAAAAGTATACCAACATCGGTAGCGTATGCCCTTTCGGAACGGCCAGACAACAGCTGGGGAAAAAAAAAGGAATCAAAGAAAGGCAACGCATCACAAAGGGGAAATATCTACTGCGTAGTCTAAACTACGCAGAACGTCACCCAAAAACAAAACACTACGCTTAACCACCAAGGACGAAACACAAAACGCCGAAAACGACACACGGCCAAGTGCCAACCGCTTCATCGCTAAAACAGCCCTGATCCTATGAGGAACCCCACACCCCCACCCGAGCCCACCACCTGTTTCACATGAGGATGAACAACTACAACGGGACACCAACCCCGCCCCCCCCCCCCCCCCCCCTCCCCGCCTCCCCTCGTGTATCTTCAGTAAATAGTCTACTGCAACATCGTTCATCACAGCAACAGCCGTCGGCAAGTTCAATATCGATCTCCGAGAAGCGGAGGGTGGAGGGAAACAAAAAAGGTGGGAGGGAAAGAGGGGGGTATTACGTCCTCAACGGGAGAGAGGGAGGGTGGGGGGGGCGTGGGGGGATGGGTGGGGGGCGGCGGGGATCAAGCCTCGAAGCGCTAACCGACGTTCCGTACACCCGATTGGTCAATGTTGACAGGTAATTTCTACAAAGCGAGGGGGGGGGGAGAGGTCGGGGGGGGTCGGGGGGGGGGGGGGGGGCTAAGCGTCGACGGCGCAAGACCATAACACCCACAGTAGCCGCGACCCCGATCACGGCCATGGCTCCGGCCATCTTCGGCAGGCTCCTCGCGAAAAATCCGGACTTCGATGTTCGCGGCGAGCCCTCTGCCCCCCCTTGGCCCTCGCACCCCCTTGCCGGCACCGATGTCGACTTGGAAATCACTGGTCCACCCACACTTGAGCGCGATGGCGGCGATGATGACGTTAATGGTGGCGATGGTGACGTCGACTTGGAGGACGATGGTGGTGGTGGTGGTGGTGGTGGTGGTGGTGATGGTGGTGATGATGGTGATGGCGTGGCGATGCTGCCACCCTTGGCTGGTGGGATGGTTGGAATGACCACCACATCAGACACCGCAGCGAAAGGGTTCGCCGCCGTGGGGATCGTCACAGCTAAAGGTTTGCTGCGCTCGTCGCCTATCGTTCGCGCGGGGACCCTCAAAGTCTCCAGGCAAATGGCGCACAAGGTCAACAACCCTCCACCGTCCTGTCCCTTTGCGGCGTGCACGTGCGTGTTGTTTTGGGGGAGACGGGGGGGGGTGGGGAGGGAGCGAGGGGCAGGACGCATTATTCATCATATTTTTATTTCACGCGCGGAGTGAACGAGATTCGAATCAGGCGAAGCTGGCGAAAACTGTGGGAATTTTTTAATAGGCTATCATGGGTACAAACGGTGTCTTCCAGTTTGTTTTTTTCGGGCGTGCACCTGCTTTTCTATCGTTAATTGGCGAGAAAAAACACCGGTATACCGTTTTATGGCGATTGTGGCGGGCGGGTTACGGGTGCATTTGGACTTTTGCTTGTAGAAGACCCCCGTAGACTGGATTTTTATTTCTTGTCGATAAAAAACGGCCCATATTTACTATTAATAGAAATACAACTCGATGCGTTCGAAATGCGAACATACCGACGTGTACCACAGTAGTACAGTACGCGACATGTGTGTTGAGAATTTGGGAGTACAATTTCAGGCCATGTTTTAATTCGAGAGTTTACAGCTACGAAAGCGTTTGTGCCCACAGAGGAACGCCGCTCTAAACCCCATACTATAGTATTTTTAAGAGCCTACGCTGAACGATGACACCACAACAAGCCGCGAGCCTTACGAGCCAAAAAGAGAGGTTCGAAACCATTGTTAGATAGGTAGGTGCTGTACTGCAGTTGACGTACAGGCATACACACGCGAAACTCGCACCATTGGTCGCCGAGGCGTGCATATCATACCTTCGCACGCGACGTTGCCTCCTTATTCTCTTCCGTCGCTTTCCTGTCGACCGCAGCAGAGAGCCCGCCGCCGACCACAGGAAGTCCATCAGCAGGGGGAGGGGGGGGGGCTCGCCCTGCGCTTGAGGTTGTCTATGAATAGTCCCTTACCGGGAGTGGTCGTTCTACCGTCGATCATCCCAAATATTCCAACCTTGGAACAAAACACCAACAGTAGACGTGACACTCTCGTGCACATTCCGACGACAGCAGCAGCGGAATCGCCGACACCCCTGTCTTCCTGCTGAGCCGGCCGAGGAACCAGTATCTGGAAGCGACCCGACGACTCAGCAGCCCAGCTGTACACGTCGGCATCTCCAGGGTTACTGCTGTTATAAAAATGAAGATGAATAGTTTGGGTGGCTCCAACTGGGGCATACACGGACAGGTAGTTACCCTGGGGGGGGGAGAAAAACCACGCAGGCCGAAGAGAGGACAGAAACATTATAGGGCATTATAATACGAGAGTGTTTTAAGTACCTGGTAATAAATTTCCTGCTTTTTCCTATTTTTTTTTCCAAAAAAGAAATGTTACTCGTACGGCAACAAGCGTTTCTGACTTTTTACCTTCCGTTAAATCATCTGACTTCAGTTAGTGAATAATTCCTCGCTACACCTTGCAGGGAGGTATCGACCAGGGGGGTTATTGTTTTCGTCCCCCGTTTGTTGGAGTTGTGAATCTACGTGAGGATTTCTAATCCGGGGAGACCCTACCATGCTGGCGTGGCGCTAGCGGCACGAATCCCAGCCAATCAACGACCAGGCTTCACGAACCCCAGCCTATCAGCGATCGACCATCGGGGTTGGGGTTTCCACGCCATGCGGGGCGGTATCGACCCGGGGAAAAATTGTGTTTGCCCCCGGTTGGTCGGATTTGTCGCCGTATGGGTTGATTTGAGAGGGGTAGAACCCTACCCTCCCCGGGTGCGGCGGAACATCGATGTTTCCGAAGCCAATCAGCGATCAGCAAATGGGGTTGGGGTTCCCTTACCGTACGGGGCGGTATAGACTCAGAGAAACTCCGTCTTCTTCCCCGATTTGTTGGGGTTGTAGACGTATGGAAGGATTTATGATCCGGAGATGGTACGTTATTCTCCTCAGGTGGTGCTGGCTGCACGAACCCCAGTCAACCAACGATCAGGCTCCACAAATCCCAGCCAACCAGAGATCGACAATCGGGGTTGGGGTTTCCACACCATGCGGGGCTGCATGGACCAGGGGGGACGACGTTTTCGTCCCCGATTCATCGGAGTTATAGACGTCTGGAATTATTTATGACCATGGGATGAGAACCTTTCCTCCCCGGGTGTGGCAAAACTTCATACAAACCTTACCTAATCAGCGATCGGCCAGCGGCGTTGGGGTTTCCATACCGTGTGGGGCGGTATTGACCCGGGGGGTCACTGTTTTCGTCCATATCAATAGTTTAGTTGATTAGTAGATGCATGGAAGGATTTGTGGTCCGTGGATGGTGCCTTTCCCTCCCCAAGCTTTGCTGGCTGCACGAAATTTAGCCAATTCGTGATCAGGCTCCACGAACCCCAGCTGATCAGCGATCACCCAGAGTGGGGTTGGGATTTGTACACCGTGCGGGGCGGTATCGGCTCAGGAGACCATCGTGCTCGTCTCTGGATTGTCGGAGTTGTAGAAGCATGCCAAGTATTGATGATCCGAGCATGGGGTCATATCTTCACCGGGTGAGACGCTGGCTTCACAAATCTCAGCCAATCGGCGATCAGGCTCCACGAACTCCAGCCAATCGGTGATCTGCCAGAGTGGGGTGAGGGTTTCCACACAATGCGGGGCGGTATCGATTCGGGGGGTCACTGTTTTTGTCCCTAGATTGTCGGAGTTGTAGAAGTATGGAAGGGTTCATGATCCGGGAATGGCACCCTATCTTCTCCGGGCGGGGCTGGCTCCACTAACCCCAGCCAATGAGCGATCGGCCAGCGGGATTAGGGTTTCCACACCGTGCGGGGCGGTATTGACCCGAGAGATCGCCGTTTTAGTCCCCGCTTCGTCGGGGTTGTAATGTAAAAAAAGGAGATCTGAACTAGGGATGGGACCTACCGTATCCTCCCCGGGTGCGGCGGAAGGTCGATGTTACCCCAGCCAATCAGCGATCAGCGATTGGGTTTGGAATTTATTCACCTTGCGGGGTGGTATAGACTCACATATTCTCATTTTTCTTCCCCGATTTGTTGGGGTTGTAGATACATGAAAGGGTTCCTGATCGAAGGATGGGACTAGATCTCCACGAGCCCCAGTCAATCAGCGATCTGCCCGTGGTCTCGAACCGGGGGTCACCGTTTTCGTCTCCGGTTCGTCCGAGTTGTAGATGTATGGAATGATTTATGAACTGAGGATGGGACCCAACTCTCCCTGGGTGCTCGATGAGTACTGAACTCTGCAACGGATCCACGTTGAACCCACAACTACTCTATGAAAAGGTTCGTATCAGATATGAGATTAATGTCACTACACTTGCTGAACCTCTTGGTCGGTGTTTGCTGTGTCTACAAACCCCATCCAATCCGCAACCAGCCAGCCGGGCTGAAGTTTCGCGCCGTGCGGGACTGTATCGACCCGGGGGTCACCGTTTTCGTCGCTGGGTTATCGGAGTGGTGAATGCATGGAAGGATTTAGGATCCGGCGATGGTATATTATCCTCCCGGGGTGCCGCCGGGTCCACGAACCCGAGCCGGTCAGCAATCGGTCAATGGGGTTGGGGGTTTCCACGTCGCACATGGCGTTATCGTTCCCGGTTCATCGGAGTTGTAGATGTAAATAAATAATTCTTAACCAGGGATTGGACCTTCTTCACCGCGGGTGCGGGGAAGTCGTGATATTACCCCAGTCAGTTAGCGATCAGCGAAAGAGGTTGGGGTTTCCACACCGTGTGGGGCGTTATCAATACAGGAGATCTGCGCTTTCTTTCTCAGTTTTTTTTTTTTTTTGTATGGAAGTTTTTCTGATTCGGAGATGGACCCTGATCCTCTCCGGTTGGCGCTGGCTCCACGAGCCCTGTACAATCAGTGACCGGCCCGTGGGGTTGAAGTCTCACCACCATGCGGGGTGGTATCGGCCCGGGGGTTCGCCGTTTTCGTCTCCGATTCGTCGGAGTTGTAGATGTATGGGACTATGTACGAACTGGGGATGATATCCTCCCCGGGTGTGGTGGGGCTCCGACGTTTCCCCGACGGGCAACACCCAATACTCGCCGCGCGCCCGGCGCCCCCCAATTGGCCTGGAAAGGGTGGAGGTTCCCCCCCAGCCAATGGGGTCAGGGCTCGGAAAACGCTAGATTGAAAGTCATATACCAAATTCTTTCAATCAACAATCAGGCAGAGTGGAATTGGGACTTGCACACCGTGCGAGGCGATGCCGACCGAGCGTACCACCGTTTTCGTCCCCGGTGTGTTGGAATTGTAAATGTATGGAAGGGTTTATGATCCGGGGGTGGTACCTTATCTTCGTCGGGTGGCGCTAGCTCCACGGGCCGCAGCTACGGAATTATTGATCAGCCAACAGCGTTGGGGTTTCCACACCGTGCATGGCGGTATCGACCCGGGGGATACCTGTTTTTGTCTTCGGTTTGTCGGAGTCGTCGATTTATGGAATGGTTGAAAGTCCGGGAATGGCACCCTATCCCCTCCGGGCGCTGCTGGCTCCACCGACTTCAGCCAAATCTGCGATCAGCAAGAGTGGGATTGGGATTTGCGCACCGTGCGGGGCGATATCGACCGGGGAAATCGCCGTTTTTGTCCGCGGTTCGCTGGAGCTGTAGGTATAAGGAAGGATTTCCGATCCGGGCATGATGCCTTATCCTCCCCGGGCGCGGCAGGACCTCGACGTTCCCCCGAGGGGAAACTCACGCCGCGCGCTCGGCACCATGTGGGGCGGTGGCGACCTGGGGGGCCAACGTTTTCGTCCTGGGCTTGTTGGATTTGTAGATGTATAGAAGGTTTATGATATGGGGGTGGTAACTTATCCTCCCCCGGTGGCGCTGGCTCCACGAGTCGCAGCGAATCAGCGATCAGCCAGGGAGATTGGGGTTTCCACGCCGTAACGGGCGGCATCGACCTGGGAGACCTCTGTTTTCGTCCTTCTTTGGTCGGAGTTGTAGTAGATACAGTCTATTAAAGGAGTTCTGACCACGGGATGGGACCTGATCGTCGCCGGGTCGCGCTGGCTCTACAAACGCCAGTCAATCAGTAATCAGCAAGCGGGGTTGGGGTTTACACACCGTGCGGGGCGATATCGACCCGGGAGGTCGCCGGTTTTGTCCCCGGTTCGCCGGAGCTGTAGATGTAAGGAATGATTTCTGGTTCGGGCATGAGGCCTTATCCTCCCCGGGTGCGGTGGAACCTCTCTGCTCCCCCGAGGGGAAAACCACGCCGCGCACCAGGCGCCGGCCCATTGGTCGAGGGCGGACGAGGCGAGGGTCCTCGGCCAATGGAGTTGGAGCTCGGAAAACGCTGGATTGATAGTTAATACTGTATGACATGCATGATTCCGGTATGTAGTGAGCGGAAAACCTTTGAGAGAGGGGTGGATTGAATTCGCGGTAACAAAATAAGGAGGGATGTAGTATGGAGTACGGACAGGGATGAGAAAAGGGGGGTGAGAAAAGGGGTGTGGACGGTATTGGTACGATGGGACCTTGGGTGAGAACATGTGTTGGCGAAACAAAAAAGAGGTCAGTCGTCATGAACAAGTAATCGTAGTCCATACCAGGGTATGTACATATGGTATCGATGTCGTGGCCACTCTTGCAGCTAGAACTACAGTAGGTGGGTAGCGTAAGCAGAGTATCTATACATGAACGGCGGAACGGGGGTGGGTCGGGAGGGAGAAGGGTAGTTACGCGTACGATAGTTCTGTGGGAGTCAGGGTGAGAGTTTGCGCTGAACTACGTAAAAGGCGACGGTGCGGCAGAGGTGTTGGCTTATTTGTTGAGGCTCTCACATGAGTAGCTCAGTACATCACCCGAAAACCGGACTTCGAAAACAATTGTTGGCACAACCTGACCAACACCTCTTTGTATGCGCTCTGCTAAGTAACAGCAGTAGTGGCAAACGTAACATGCTGTGTACGTACAGCAAGCGGTAGTTACTCGCGTGAGGAGCTCAGCAGGTCAGAAAACAATGACCCAAGAACGTGCAACTCCCACGCCGCACCGTGGGATGAGTAGCGCACGAACCAGCAAACAGACACTGTAGTCCATGTAGCATCGATGCCGTGGCTACCCTACGTAGCTACCGAGCGTAAGTGTTTACTGCTGTGCACCAGATCTCTCTGAATGGGGAGGGGGTGGGAGGGGTGTATCTCGGTATCTTGTGACCCAGGATGATGATATTTTGTGTTGGCGTAAAATATGCCATGGACAATCATTGTCGAGTCGCAAAACAAACCGGTGATTTAGACCATAACCAAAGGAAAAAACACTGTACTGCACACATGAGCCACCCGAAGTGTACCGGTATCGGTGGGATGTGCTCTTTCCGCAACGCTAAAAGACACGAGGGAAAAAGAAAAGGGGAAAAAAGGAAACAACATACGATATATCTAGGACGGGTAATCACGTATTAATAGTCCCAAGCTACACAGAAAACGCCACGCAAACCAAAACACTGCGACGAACGAACACATCACCACGAAAGACGAACGCCATGAAACACAGAAAACGACAACCATGAGTCTCATGACAAAGCCCCTCCCCCACGGTGAAGACAACCCTGATCCGATGGCGCTAGAAACCTGACCTAGGAGCAGAGGGGAAGGAGGGGTACCACACCCCAACCCAGCCCACCCCCGTGGATCGCTTTTAAACCCACTGTTGTAAGCCTCTTGCGTTCGCGACGCGCACCGCCATGGAATGGTTGTCGCTACCCTCCGACAAAAAAAAAAAATGTGTCCAATGTTGAGTGAGGCGCAGACCCAAAATCATGGCATCATACCCCCTCTCTCTGCTACTATATAGCAACTGCTACGAGACACCAGCCCGCTCCCACCCCCCGCCCTCCTGCACAAGGCAGGTTGTATGACATTCATTTACAGCAACCTCAACAATTGGCAACTTCAATAACGATCTCCGAGGAAAATACGGAGGGGGGGGGGGGGGGGTCATATTACATCCTCAACATGGGAGGGAGGGAGGGAGGGAGGGAGAGGGGGAGTGGAAGGCTCGAAGCATTAAGTAACGTAGTGCCTTACACCCGAGTGGTCAACCAAAAACCTTCTACCAAACGGGAGGGTGTGGGGGGGGGGGAGAGAGGGAGGGGGCGATTTGGGGGGGGGGGGGGATCAGCGTCGGCGGCGCAAGACCATAACGCCCACGGCAGCCGCGACCCCGATCACGGCCATGGCTCCTCCGGCCATCTTCGGCAGGCTCCTCGGGAAAAACCCGGACTTGGATGTTCGCGGCGGTCCTCCCCCTTCGCCTTCGCCTTTGCCTTTGCCTTCGCACCTCCCTGTCGGTGGTGCCCGTGTGCCCTTTGCATTTCCTACAGGAGAGGATCGTCGGGTTGACCCTGATTCGGGCGGTGGCCTTGACCAGCCGTCCCATCCGCTTTTCTTCGGACGCACGGGGAATATCGGGATCCCCGAAGCCCACAACGGTGTGCTGCTGTTGTTTCTGTTGTTGTTGCTGCTGCTGTTGCTGCTACTGGTGTTGGTGATGCTACTAGCGCTACTGGTGCTGTTGATGCTATTGGTGCTGCTGCTGGCGCTACTGACGCTACTGTTCCTGCCCCCTCCGCGTTCCGTCTTCAGTATGGACTTGAGTACCGGGTTGTTCAACGATTGCGTCGAGACTGTGTCGCGGATATCGAGTCTGAAGGTGACGCGGCGCTCGTGGCTGCACCTCGCCACCCGGATGTCGACCGCCGTCGGTGTAGCCCTCATCACAGACAGAGGGAGTTCCCCCTCCGCGCATCTGGTGATTGCCGTCGCCGAGGCCTGCCCGAGGGGCAGGCGGTTCCGCCTCGTGCAACCCAACAGGGACGAGCAGTCCCTCCACCGAGACTCGTCACTCTTATGGTGTCCCAGGTAGGATGCTGGACTCTGAGTCGAACCGGGGGATGGCTGTGATGATGATGATGATGGTGTTGGTTTTGTTGGCGGCGTGGAGACACCGTCACCCTTCACCCTGGCTAGGATGGACGTCGAGGTCCTCGATGGTACGGCAGCAAAACGGTTCGCCGTCGGGGGGATGGTCGCATTGGCATGGGTGTTTAGATCCGTGAGGACCGTTTGCTCGGGCAGCCTCAATTTGTTCAGGCAGTAGGTACAGAAGGTGTACCTCCCTCCGCCGTCCTGACCCTTTGTCACATACATCTGCATATGTTTCGGGGGTTGGGGGATAGGGGGGTGGGGAGGGGACAGTGGCGGGGATCGTAAGCTTCAAACTTGTTTCATGCGAGGTTAACGGACGGATCGAGTGAAGCAAAGCTTGCGCATGGATGGGTGGTGCAATTTTTTAGATTGAAAATCATCATGGGTGATCGAAAAGAGGTTTGTTTCTACGATACCAGTTATATATCACACTTGGTTTGCTCCCGTGCAAGCTGGTTCAAGCTGAAGACCCCAATATTTCTCCCCCACGAATGCCGCTAGCAATATCTACTCTACTCGACTGTCACATACTTGATATCATGCTGGCCTCCATAGACAGCGAAATACGTTGACATGACGCTGTTTTTTGTTGACGGCCTACGCGTAGGGCTGGCACTATTTATCTATATACAGCGGCGAAACTGTGTCCCGATCAACCACATGCCTTTGCCTTTACCTAAAAAGGTCAGTAAGAGTCAGGCGTTTCCGTTGGAAGGAAAAACAGTTTTGTTCAATTTCTTGTTCCTGAATGATCAAACAGGCTCCGAAAGCATGTCCGTCGAACGTCCTGCCAAACGTTTGGCGCAGAAACTCGAAGAACTGACTGCTTAGGACCAAATCAAAAGACGCATGCGTGAAACGCTATGAAGCCATCCTACACTAAAATCAGGTACTGGTGATTGCAAGGCAAAGACGCAACAACGCAAAGTATACCGCTCCGAGCGCAAATAAAAGAAACGATTAGTACCGATATTAATGTACGAACGATATTTATATTTGCGACCAGGGTGGTACATTTTTCACACAAAGGGCCGATGTTTTCACGCCGTGTTTACGAGACAAACCCCTGAAGTTTAGCGCACATGGTCTCTATGATCTTGCCGAACTTTGAAGAAACGACGTTTCTCTTTCGTTTCGTTTTTTGTTTTTCGCCAAAAAATTGTTGGGCCCAAGGAGTGAGGCCCAAATTCCCCGGAAAAATTAGCTTAAATGACGAAAAGTAAATATGAAAAAAAAAACATCCGCCATTTTTTGGCGAGGGCTCACCGAACACGTGTGCAAAACATTTCAGGTCTGACTCGAATAGTCGGCTTCGATTTCGGCCGGGGAAGAAATATACCTGGTGTGTCGTTAATTCTTTTAGCACCGCACTACCATATGTGGGGACGAATCACTCAAATTGTAAGTAGATTGTACCCAAAACGGGACTGGGGTTCTAAAAGGGTCAAGCTTCAACCACGTGTAGTGAGAATCCACTGATGTATCTTTTTTTCATCAGCAAGACTGTCCACGCTTAGGGCCCATCTTAACGGGGGACGCTATATGGAAGTAATTTTTTCAATTTCAATGAATTTTAATTTGATTTCGAAACAAAAACGTGTTTGGGTCCTATCGGGGAACAACAGCGTACTAGTTGTCAATAAACAAAAAAAAAACTGGAAGAACGAGCCGCGTCACACAACGCCCAGCCGACAAACAGCGACGCGCATAGACGAGATCGGAGGTTTGCGCTGCCACGTGCGCGCCGCCGCCAGTCTCTTTTTCTTTTTGCGTCGCGCAGGATACGAAGCTATCACTCTCAGGGTGTTTTGGGTGGGTGGAGGAAGCCCTCAAGCGCCACGTGCGGAACAGCAGCGGTGATGCAGCTATCGAGGTCACGAGCGTATCGTTCGTTTTTTTGCTTTTTCGCTAAGTTTTCGTGATTGTTGACCGATCGCGCTGACCGCCAAATTGGGATTGCGGCCGCCATGATTACTTTTGAGGCGCCACCGCCGGGGTACGATGTTCTGTGGTCTGTGGACGTGGGCGCGGCTATTGCTCCGGTCACCTCTCGTTGAGGTTCGCGTTTTATCGCCTCGATCGTGGTCACCGAAGTGACCAAGAATTACCCCAGACTCCACCGAAGGTGTTGACCCACCATGAACATGCTACATCAAGACCGAAGAACTTCCAAATTCCAAACTGAAACTACAAATATCACACGAAAAAAGTCCCAAAAGACTTTTCACTCAAATTCAATTTTTCTATTTTGCCTGCTTGGTCGTTCACTCAACGGCCAATCAGATGCAAATTGAACTGGAAAAAAAAATAGAAAAATCTAATTGAAAAAGAAAAGTCCCCGTTAAGATGGGCCCTTAGGGCCGGGGTAAACGGGTGCAAAAAAGACGAAAAAAAACGAAGTAAAAACCTAAGAGCAGAACTCAAGAGCACGTGAGTTTTATTGGTCAACTTGAAAAAATAGAAGTAGAGATCCCGATACCTCCGCCTTCACATTCCGTTTTTTTTAAGTCCCAGAGGACTTAAAAAAAACGAAATGGGTGCCGAATAAACGAAATATAGGATACCCAGGGTCGAAGAGGAACATAGGAGGAGCTCGAAGCGTTGGGATGAAGTCCCGATAAAGTTTCTACGACCGGTTGGCAAGCGTACGATGGCCGAGGTAGTGCATGTGGCTGCCACGCGGCTTGTCTGCTGACGGCGCGAGCACATATGGGTAGGGAATCACCATGGGGTGCCCTCGCAAGAAACCGGGGGATCAGGAAGTGGCTGCGGTGGTAAATGTTTCAACATGAGTCCCACTCAACATCCAAACGTCTGCCATCGAACAGCGATGGCCGATACACAAGTTCTAGAGCACTCCGGAGGGAGCGGGTTGGACCACGAGAACCGCCTGCTGTGGAGGGTGCCTCATGTGTGCGAGTTCTGTCTATCCACCATCGCTGTCGAGCCCTATCGCCGGGAATCACGTGCTGTGGCGGTTGAGTCATTCCGAAAAATTGCACCGCGTAAAAATTCGACTCGGCTTCTTCATTCTGTTTCGTTTTATTTTCTTTTTTTTCTTTTTTTACTTCTAGTTGGGACTCAACGTGCTGGGTTTTGCGAAAAACGAAAGTATGTTCGTTTTTTTTCGTTTTTTTCGTTTTTTGCCCTCGGTAAGACCGGGCCTTACTCACACAATTTGTTTTCAAGCACATTTATTTCCGTAAAAATAGTAATCGAGTTATTAATGCAAGCAGCAAAAGCAGCAGCAGCAGCAGCCGAAATACGTGCAACGTTTGAGGTCCTTGGGTCATTTCGGGTCTAGCTTTTGCCGGTAATAAAATGAATGACACATAAAACATAGGGTATTGATATCGTCAATCCGAGAAGAAAAAAAGGTGTTTCAGTGAAAAGAAAAAAACAGGAAAAAGAGAGGTGTCGCCCGCGGGTCTCAAACCTCTCTCTATACTTCCCCACGAAACGCGAAATTGATACGTAGAGCTACACACTGTAGGTATACCTTCAAACGTTGTACTCGCTCATATAATATGAAGGTGTTATAACGACAAAGTTTACGAAATTACTGTTTAACGATTTATCGGTGTATCCCTTGAAGCTGTAGCTACCGCCTCCGCATAAAACGAAAAACGTGGTTTATTGGCGAAGATACTTAGATATGTATGCATCGGGGCTCAGGGTCAGAGTGGGATTCTATAGAAACGAGTTCAGCCAGTCTAACTCACGAGGACGTACATACATACGTGCAACCCAGGAAACCCACTAAGAGCGACTCAGTGGTCCTTGCTGAGATTGTGAGCGGACATATTAATTAACCCTTTTAGGACCCCAGTCCCGTTTTGGGGACAAACTACTTATATTTAGAGTGAATTGTCCCCACATATGGGAGTGCGGTTCTAAAAGGGATAAGGTGTCGTCGCTGGGTTGGCGAACTAAGTCGGATAAGTTGGTGCCTGTCTTTCCCACCCGCCCCCGCCCCTCCCCGCCACGTTCGTTTTCGAAGGATGGGAGGGATAGAGCTACCAGTCGCCGGGCTTCTGTTTTTTTTTTCCCCAGGTTGTTGTGTTTTTAATACCTGGTGAGTTGTAGGATAATGTTGTGGCACTAAGCACTATTCGGAAGCTTAGATCATCCGAGACAACCACTTTTGTATAGAGAGGAGGCGGTAGCAGTATACCTGGTAGGTAGGAGTATAGGTAGAAACCCGACTGATATCACAGGAGAGAGAGAGATACACAGGAGACTGCGATAGATATAATAGAGATATGATACGTGTGCCTAGTCGAATGGACGAATGCATCCCTTTGTGACAATACACAATCCGAAAGATACCCAACAACAAAAAAACTAGCTGGAATCAACTCATTGCATGTGTACAATTGTGCGACATCAGGGTGCCAAGCGGGAGCAGCGTGTGTCAAGCGGGCAATATTTCGTCGCTTTCTTGTGGGGAATGTTCCCAGAAAGTTCTGACCTCTAACAGGGTGGAGTGATACCTAAAGTGAAGAAACAATAAAACACAAGGTGGATTCGAGCCCCACCGGCGTAACCTTCGCTTTTTTCCTATTTTCCGGCACGTACTGTAAACCATTTATTTTTCGCTTGGCGATGCAGTGGGTCTTTTATATATGTATCGCGTCTGCCAGGTAAAACGGTAAGTTTTACTAGGAGACGGTAATCTGCCGAGGAACCGCCTGGAAACTTCAGTATCATACCCATATATATATTGGTTGTGTAATATTTTACTCTTCCAAGAGCCTCCACGATCCGTATATCGCTGTCTGATCTCCATGTAAGACTATGTGCTACAGGGATTTCCCTGGGCTGGGTAATCGATCGATCGATGTTTTACCCCTAGTGGGTAGAGGCGTTCTACGATAGAGGTATCACATTTTGGGGAAACAAAAAGCTTTCTAAGGCACCACGGCGTCCTTGCCGGGCGGCAGTTGAAGAAGGTACGGTACTGGAGAACATAGCAGTTGCTCATAGCCGCGCAAAGGTCTGATGCATTTTTTTCGGCTGACTAGTGTGATTCATGTAGCTGCAATTCACCTGAGGAAATTTCGGAGATCGTTCTGTCCCTCCAGATGAGATTTGTCTTGTTTGTCAACGGCTTCGGAGGGTCCGAGAAGGCGTTGCGAGGCGCCCTACCTCGCACTTAATTAACTTACTTTCCTTACTTGATTGCCCTACTTAATTTACTCGGCATGGACAATTTTCATTGATAATTTACAACGTTGCTGTCCAATCTTTGGCTCCCGCGCCTCATGGCAACGTCGAGCGGCGCACCACCCGGCGCACGAGTTGTCCCCTTAAGTTAAATGAAGGTGTGCGCTCCACACATCGCAAGCATCAGTCAGTGGTATTCATATGTTTGTTCCCGTTTCACTCCGCAGTATACCTCGGGGGGACATACAATAGGGGCCGCCGAGTAAATAGGGTGAACCTCTATCATAGAACACCCCGGTAAGCCCATCACCTTTGACGTCGCCGAGGGCATGGGTTCGAATCTCACTTCGAACGCTTCGTAGATAGAAACGCTTGCGCGTGGGTCACTAAAAACATACTTCGAAGCATCTTATCGAAACGAAGCGGGTAGGTCGAGGAACCGAGTTCACAACTGGGTAGAACGAGATAATTTTCCACGAATATTCCTTCGCTCTGCGTATGTTTGTACGTACACGTACTGCGTGTCAGCATATGGACGTTGACATCCATATCTATTGTGATGTGCAGTCACTTCACACGAGCTTACTAAGAGTATCTTATGATAGATGCGGAGAAATACGATATGCGGCGAGACTTGAGTTTGTTATTTCTTGCCGACGCACTGTATTCAACTTATCTCTATCATACTGATCGTAACGCAGGGTAGCTAGTCTACCACAATAGGTAGCAGGTAACGTTCCATAGAAGAACGTTACGAGTAAGCTACATAGAACGTTGCAGAGACATTGCTAGGAACGGTTCACGGAACCTTGACGGGCTGCTGTAGAATAAACCTGCCCGTAGCATGGGCATTGTCTCGTGATCAGGTGATGGCATGCCCCACCTTGCTCACTCCTCTTCCAA
Organism: Nereocystis luetkeana; assembly: GCA_031213475.1. Taxonomy (NCBI): domain Eukaryota; class Phaeophyceae; order Laminariales; family Laminariaceae; genus Nereocystis; species Nereocystis luetkeana. The sequence continues at coordinate 3,430,203 of JARUPZ010000003.1, read as the reverse complement.
TTCCATTTTTCTCTTCTTCCTTTCCTTTCCTCTCTTCCTCTCCTTTCCTCTTCTCCTCTTGATCTCTGAGATCAAGATTCCTTCTATAATGGCCAATTAAGCGCCAATTTCAAACCATCTTCTTTCTTCATCACAAGTGATCTTCACAGACACTTCGGTGCCGCCTCTGCATCTCTTCTCATAGAAGACAGAGCCTCAACATGCATTATTCCTTCAGGTCATGACCCTCGAGGTTATGAGCCTTCCTTCATGCGACTACAAGAAGCCGAAAAATGACGTACAGGAGGTGGGGGGGTAGAGAGGGTGACATATCTCCACCGTCTATGGTGCCCAGCACCATGATTTTGATGCTGAGTTCAATTTCCGGGTTGCAACGTTTTTTGGTTATTTTGCATCCGATGATTTTGACCGTTCGACGATTTTTGGCCGTTTACGGTTTGCGCTTCGCGCTCATGGCCTCCGGCGGCTCCTGCGGAGGCCAGCTTATATTTCTGCACCTTGTGGGTGGGAGCAGGGAGCTAAATGGGATCACACATGGGTGGGATCAGGTCCGGGTGGGATCAGGAAAGCCAAAAAGGGGTCTGTTGTGTCTTCCCGCTTTTTATGAAGAATATTCCTAGAAACTTATGTATCTACAACACGGAGAACTCTGCTGGGTAGGTCAACGTACGGCCGCATACGATAGCGGTACCGTTTCGTCCCAAAGATCCCGCCGCCTAGACTGTGTTAATGGGTTAATCGATCGATATTCAACCTCTATAGATCAGTGGGCTATACCTTCACCTATGGCTATATGACTATATACAGTAGTTAGCGGGAGGGGCTCGTAAGGTACTGGGGTGTATTATAACACGGGTGCGATCGTATGCATACCAGCATGCCTGTACTCGTACCGTACTCACTCGTGGTGTTGCTCTTAAACAATGTTCCAAAGATCAGACGGACTTTTAGGTTAAAAAACAAACCTACAAGTACGTACCGGCACCTGGTACGAGATAGAATGGCACAGTAAGAGTAGGTGATACGCACGTACATCGGCAGCGCGTGCTCTACTCTACACTCCTCGTGAAGGACATACGATAGACAATAACAATACTACATACTACATCCAGCACATACTACGTCGGTGACCCCCCCCGGGTACATACTACTAATAGGAGCAATGCCAAGGTCAAAAGCAGGGGTGACTTTACAGGGGCAATTTCGGGTATACCTCCCATTCTGCGCACAGAGCTCAACGTACAGTGAGAGGGACACGTTTATCCTTCAGTTATTCCACAGTTCTTCAATGTTTTCGCCTGGTGTTCTTGCTTACCTCGGCATGGCCGGAGTGCTTGGCGCACACCCACGCACCACAGCACGCACATTTTCTGGGCGGACTTCGATAGTCTAGCACCTCACCTGCAACGTATGAACGTGTGGCGAAATCAAACACAAGCGTGAGGCGGGTGCGGGTACGAGCAGAGGTTGCTTGCGATGAGAAACTTTGTGCACATACAAAAGGAATCAGGCTTTACTCGTACTGCACACAGCGCTTTACGTGCTGCTGCTGCTGCTGCTGCTGCTGCTGCTGCTTCGGTGCGATGGTTGCTGGCTGCCGCGAGTTCAAACGTGAGTATCGTTTTTTTTTTCCCTGCGAATCGTACGTAATGATTTTTAGTCAGACAAGCGCGCTCAATTTTGCGACGCGCAGCGGGAGGGCGGGAGCATCGCCACGAGAGGGGGTCGATACCTACAACAGAAAACGGCGAGCGCATACTGCTTAGCGCAAACAACTACCGGTACGGGACTTCCGAAGGCACCCGTTCCTGGCTTACAGAGGCAAAACCTTGCGAGCCGCAAGCACATCTGCAGGAGTACACCAGATATTTCATGCTACTCGTACGTACGGCATAGGTATGATATGATATGACGGAAATTGATTTTCGTGGTGTGAACATAGATAACAGAACCCTTTTATTAGTTCGCGCGAACAACCACGGACCGCCGAATGTGGTAGAATCGGACGCGCATACAATGAACACCCGTTCCTGCTCGTTGTGATGCCGAGAAGTACGAGTCAAAACCTTTCGAACCGCGAGAATCCGGGAACAACCAAAACCGCGTTAAATTAGCTGCACGAGGTATAATACGTCCTAAACGCTTGACGCTCTTGGTAGTGAATCATACTGATTTTAACGTGCAAGAGCGCGACCACGAACGACCAAAAGCGAGGGAACAGGAGGAAGGAGCATCAAGCCGAGAGACAATCGGCGAGGACTACGTGGCGTGAACAAGCACCGCGGACCTTCGAAGGCTTGAAATAGATCGCGCATACATGTCATACACCGGTTCCTGCTTTTTGAGAGAGCCAAGAGATGTTTTTTCGTCGAACCGCGCGAACGCTCGGCGAACGAATGACGAACACGCGCAGGCGGACCAGGGGAAACACACGCGGTTTGCTCTATCAAAAACTCACAAGAGAGTACTACTCTGGGAAGAACACGGCTCAACTCGTCTCTCGCCTAGAGACCGACAGACGCGGCCAACTCCGTCGGCCGCTTCGCGCCCCGTCACAAGTTAGGTGTAATGCGTCTGTTGTACTCTTTACCGCCGAACATCTGGTCAGTTTGTTCGTCGGTCTGCGCCGCGGCGACGTGCTTTTCGACGTGTCTGTGTCTTACCGCAATCGAGGCAAGAGCTGTAGTCGCCTTCAACGATAGGTTGGGCATTACGAAGTGTGAGGTCAACCTCGTGCCTCCAATATTCATGGTTCACCACCATGATCGCGGCACGGCCGGCGTCGCTCTCCATACTCTCGAAGCGTACAGTATTAATAGTAGTACTCGAAGTGGTCGTTCTTCTTTGACGTATTCGTACGGTTCTTCCTCTCTTCTTCCCGCGACTGCTGTAAGCTGTGTGCGCTTGGGTGAACTGCTTTGTGCTGGGCGTGCTGTTTGTTTTTCTGGTGTTTCAGGTAATGTGTTTGCTCGTGGTGATGATGCTGAGCCTGTGAGGTTTCGGTTTGTGCTGTTTCGACGAACGGAAACAAAAACTTGACGGTTTCGGGTTATGATAATTGTGTAACTGTAATACTAACTGGTAGTAAAACCTGAAACAGAAGCTGAACGGATACGTACCATTTCGGACGGTGAAATAATATACGTTTGGTGGTTATCCAACTGATTAAACGGGTATTATATTACTGGCCTCAAGTGACACCAGGTACCAATCATCTTTTATGGCGGCAGGTGCCAGATACCAGGTACCAGTTACTCGTACCAGTACCAGATATTGGGTACAGCATCAGTAGTATTGAGTACAGCAGCAGCACCAGTAGCAGCAGCAGCAGCAGCAGCAGCTGTAGGGCTGGCTGGTTGCTGAGCACATCTCCTATATACATAAGGTCGTCGCGATCCGACTGTGACGCCACTGGCGACCCAGACGACGCTGTTGCGGGAGAGGGATAGTCAAGCATGTACGTATATTTTGCGGCTGTCTGCTGTGTGGTTATAGGCTTTGCCTTGAAGGTCTCGCGGAGGGGCCGCTGGTTTTTGAGATGCTGGGGCTGACCATACCAGGGTACCGGGTGCATTTACAGCAGCCAAAGCCCTTGTTGTGCTGATGCTGCAAATGGATCCAAAAGTCTCTCCTTCCCAGTGCATTTATTTTGGGTTAAAGTTGTGAACTCGACCGATTGAGTGGTTGATATTCAACTAAAAGTGGAAACCATATTTACTTGTTCTTCAGCACTAATAGTGATCCCGCGCGTTTACGGCTGGCTGTGGCTCTGTCCTTCTAGAATCAGTCGAACTCACAGCTAGCTGACGTATTTCATAATTTTATACCAGGTACATTTTTAATGTGTTTTTATTTGCCTTCCGACAATGTGCAGGGCGTTATTCATTCAATTGCGAAGCAGCAGCAATCAATCATTGGTACCAGTATGTATGGTGCAATCACAGGTGCATATTATTACGGGGGACCTGGAGAGTGAATACTCGTAGGACCAAAATATATATATATATTTTTTATTTTTTTTAATAGTCGTGACTTTTACTTTCTAGCTCAATTCGTAGGAGTTTTACCCTCAGCGATCTTCTGGACAAGCCGTGGTCACAGGTGTCGTCCCTTCTCCCCCCCGGTACGTGCCTTTATTTTTTGTCGCGCATAGGGTTCAGCATTCCCACTGCTCGTCGATTATCGTCAAATGTAGCTAACTCACACGCTCTCGCGCTTTCCGCCAATCATTTTTTTTATGCAAGGAAAAGTCCCTACGAGCATGCACTCGGTGAGACTTGAACCCACGAAATTGATCTTGATAGGCACGCGGACTACCTACCAAGCCACCGGGGACGATTAGAAATGGTTAAATATATACCAGCAGGTCTTTATGTATACCACAGAGGTCCTATTAACTATGGTCCCCCGTATTAACAACATTGTGATCACCAAGATACATCTTGTAGGATACAGGCCTTCCAAGTACTATGCGACCTGATACATCCTATAAATAGATACGTATGCGTTCCTATACATCCCTAGCCCCCCGGGGATAGGGATCCTCAAAGGCCTTTCTGAGGGGCAGTTCAGCAGAAGAAGAGTATACAGCAGTAGCTCGGTAGCAAAAAACAAAAACTGTAACATATACCTGGTATATGGTAACAAAAAAATATTATCGCTGGCGTTTCGGCTCTTCTGCTCTTCAGCACCGCGCCAGGGCACTTCCTCATCGCGCGGCACTGCCACCACACCACCACAACCACCAGAACTACCATCTCCGCGAGTAGAAGACGTACTTCTCCTGGAGGTGGCAGAAGCAGCAGCAGCAGCAGCAGCAGCCGCAGCCCCAATCAGCGCGCCAGAGTGGTTCCTCGTCGCGCGGCACAACCACCACCAACCTCACCGCCACCGCCTCCGCGAGTGGAACTCCTACTCCTCCCGGCGGCGGCGGTGGCGGCGGCAGTAGCAGCAGGTGCCGAAGCTCTCGAAAAAACACCAGCAGCAGCATCGACAGCGGCAGCAGCGTCGGCTGTCACCGCCGCTCGTTTGACGTACTTGGCCAGGATTTTGGAGGCGTGTTCGGCCTGCAGGCTCTCCGTGTGCACAGCCTCTCTCAGGGACGAGATGACCTTGTCGTGAGAGGACACCTGTGTTGGTTCATTTTGCAGCAAGCAAGTTTTGTTTTGAAGTGGGGAGGGGAGAGGGGGGGGGGGGAGAGGGGAGGGGGGAGGGGGTGAGAGGGGGGAGAGAGGGAGGAGGGAAGGGGAGGGGTGTACTCGATAGGAGAAATGTGCTCGATCCCATACATGGCCATACGGGGGGGAGGGGATGTTAGGGTGGACAGAGGGTGGAAGGAAGGACCCGCACCCCTAGCAATTCTAAGCCACGACAGACTGTTCGTTTCAGCGTTCCGGTACGAGCGACGTTTTCTTGCGGTGTCCACGAGGGAGAAAAGGCGAGCGCGGGACGGGGGGGGGGGGGGGGGAAGGTTGACGCATGCGGATGAGCGTTGGTGACTTGTCCCGAAATTATCCGACGCGCAACACAAAACACAAAGAAGGTAGATAACGGGGTTGGTCAGAGTGAGAGGAGGTGTGTTCTGTCCCTCCAGGGGTCAGAGTAAGCGCTGCCCAGGAGAAGGGTCAAACAAACAGAACTTGAAAAGAGGCCGCCGGTTAACAAACCCATCGCGTGGGTTAGGTTAATATAAGGCATGGGTTTTGATGTGACGTTTTTTGGGGTGTTGTGTACTACTTACTGTTACTGCAGTTGTTTACAAGCAATCGAAACTTGTGCTGCACATTCGGCGTGTGCTCTAAGGCTTTCCCTGGTTGGGCTGATGTCGGCTGCCAGGTATGGTGAGAGGAAACTTATGATATAATCGCCCTCAGAGGGGAGAGGGGATACGATACCACATTCCACGCATGTAAGGACCGTTTGGGTACCACCATGAAGACCAAACATAACGCATAGTGGAAACTGCCCCTGGCGTCACCTCTGTGAGTTTGTAGGGTGGGGTGCTCGCATTTCTGCCAGGTTGAGAAGTCTGAAATACTTCTGAAATGCGTCCGATTTATCCATGTATGGTTTTGTTTTACCCCGATTGTGGTCTCGTCACCTTCCCTTGACCTCCTTGTGGAGAGCTTCGAGACGCCCGTCGTGTTCTTTCCTAAGCCCTGGAATCTCGGGCTGGCTGTTGTTAAAAAAAACAACAAAGCGCAGTAGCGCTGACAGTAGTAGTGGTAGTGGTAGTAATGCAGTTACTACTAGTAGTGGTGGTAGTAGTAGTGACAGTAGTAGTATTACAGTAGTAGTGGTGGTAGTAGTAGTGACAGTAGTAGTAGTAATAGTATAGCAGTAGTAGTATTAGTAGTATTAGTAGTAGTAGGAGTAGTAGTAGTAGTAGTAGTAGAAGCAGTAGAAGCAGTAGTAGTAGTAGCAGTAGTAGAAGCAGTAGCAGTAGTAGTAGTAGTAGTATTAGTAGTAGTGGTAGTAGTAGCAGTAGTGGTAGTAGTAGCAGCAGTAGTAGTAGTAGTGGTAGTAGTAGCAGCAGCAGCAGTAGTAGTAGTAGTAGCAGCAGCAGTAGTAGTAGTAGTAGTAGTAGTAGTAGTAGTAGTAGTGGTAGCAGCAGCAGTAGTAGTAGTAGAGCCCACGTGGAATCGCGGTATCTACGACAACAACAGGGTTACGAATGATGAATAAGCGATGGCAGAAACATCATAAGAAAGACTAAGTCAAGGCCAATCGAATAAAGGTGTTTTTTTGTTTTACGAAGTAACAACCGGGGTATGGCCACGGGATTTTTCCCGCAGGGTTTGGTTGTACGGCGCGGGAATGTTTTGCTTCCTCCTTGTTGAAGGCGTCGCTGAGCTTGAGGACGACGCTGAACTTCCCAAAAAATGTCTTGACCCCCGCAGTCTTCAATTCATGATCGCGTCAGGTTCTTTGTGGGCGTCTTCCTCGAACGCCTTGTGTTGCCGAGGCAATTGGCGCGGCAAAAGCAAACGAAAAGGAAACGAGATGCGGCAGCAGACGAAATCCCGTGGGAAAAATCCCGTGGCCTTACCGCGGTTGGTACCTCGTGACAAGAAGAGGCCGTCATTCGATTTGCTGTGACCTGTGGTCTTTCTTATGGTGCTCTTGACACTGTGTACTACTCATCATTCATAACTCTTTTACCGTTGATTTACCGCGAATCCACAAACAAAGCTCGGGATTAATCCCGAGGAACGCCCTGGTCGTTTTCACGTGGTAGGAGGAGATATTTGAATTATTTGCTTCAATTCAAAAGCGCAAATTAGTTCCGCAGTATCGCGACAACGTTGAGGTAGCGCCCACGGCCAATCTAACTGTGATACTCGGAGTGTGTGGCAGTTTTCTATCCACAGTGCCACGGTGAAACATCATCACATCCAACGGAGAACACACACACGCGCCGAGAATACACCGATAACGCTTGACTCGCGCGAGCGCAACTGTTTTTTTTCCCCTCTGAAGTTGTCCAGCTCAAATCTCTATCCGTCATAGACTGTAAAACATTAGGGGGTAAAACACGAAACATTTACGTTGCACATAGTACACTTACTTCCTGGCATGATTTGTACACGCAGTTTCTGTGCCCTTCCTTTCTCCCCCCCCGCCGGTCAGTGTCGCATCATTTCGCAGCATAAGGGGAGAGAGGTATTTACGATGGACAATATGTACCTGGTACTAAATAGATACCTGGTACTAGGTAAGACCTATAATACAGCACAGTAGCGAGTCAGCTCTGATCGGTTCGTTCCTATCAGAATAATAAAATAGCATTGAATACGTTGCTGATGATGTGGTTTTCACGTACGTCTGTTCATTGCCCGAGAAAACACCATCGGAGGAATTGCTGTCTGGTATCAGGTACCAGGTATGTATATATTACGTGCAAGATTCTTAGATTTGCACGCTTCTTGTACCACCTGGCACCCTTTTCCCTTTGGTGCTTCGACCCCGCTGTGGGCCCAGCTCATTTGGCACCCTGCTCGCACTTACTTAGTGGTACAGAAATAAAACCAGCCCTCCGCAGCAGCCGCCGGAGGCCCACCTGGCACCCTGATCACATTCGGTACCATGTAGGCCATACATATCTACAACATCTCCTGCTATACATACAACCGTATGATGTTACGTGCTATTCTGAAGAGAGCCTTGAATGTGCAGCATTTATTTAACTTGGACTAATACGGTAGGGCGGCGGGGGGGGGGGGGGGGGGGGGGGCGTGTTCATATGTTTTGCCCGCCTTGGCCATTAAACCATTAACCACGCGCCCTTTTCGCGTCGGAGCCCCGTTCCTACTCCTGACAAGAGGCAACTCTCAACGTTTGGGCGCTCAGTGGTGCATTGCCACCACCAGTAGAACGCTTGCGCTTCTCTCACCCCCTCTCCTATTCCACCGTCTGAGGGCCACACCATCCACCTCCGTCCCCATCTCCCACGCAGAATGATAGCGGTCGTTTGCCGTGAGTGTGGGTATATATGAGGTTGTAACTCGTTTATTTGTCTTTCGTTTGTGTTCGGGAGGTGTTCGGGGGGTGCCGGTCTGCGGCGGAAAGGTCAGGGCCGTAGGGTATTCATACCGCTTTGATAATGTTGCGGTACGAATTATCCTCATATTTTCGTCCAAAGTGGTCTTTATTAACCCTTTTCGAAGCGCAGTCTCCTTCTGGGGACAAAGCGCTCAAACGTCAAGTAGTTTGTCTCCAAAATGAGACTGCAGTCCTAAAAGGGGATCATGCAATCAATGTTCATTAGTATTGCATTTATGGGAGGTGCATGTACTAATTATTTTATTGGGGGGGGGGGGGGGGGTCACGCACCCAACAATACCCATTACTTATACGGGTGAGGTTGAACGGGGCCGTGAAATTATTGCTCGGTATAAATTTCCTTCTCTCTCTCTCTCTCTCTCTCTCTCTATATATATATATATATATATGTACATATTGCCACTACACGGGGGGGGGGGTGCCTGGCATTATTACGTTGTTACCACTACTCATCTCTTTTGCTGGTGCGATTACTACTATTAAGCCGTGGACTGCAGCACTTGAGGGAAGTCCACACGCTATTTTTGCGGTTCTCGCTTCTCCAGGTTGTTGTTGCGGCGGCTCCTGCGGAGAGCGGCTTATATATTTCTGCATCAGTAGTGTGTATGCCGAATGGGATCGCGCCCAAATGGATCAAGGTATGGAGGGATCGACGGATTAACATGGAGGTGTCGTCTACCGGGTATTGAGCCCCCTGTTCCCCCCTAGAGCATCAAAACACTCATAATAATAGCATGATAGCATAATAGCATGGTAGCGTAATAGCATAATAATAGTAAAACTGGCCTAAACGAATATTGGCACATTAGCACAGCAGCATAACAGCATAATGGCACCAAAGCACAAACGCATAATAGCGAGCGGACTGCACTTACGTGCTGCATGCAGTCCATAGGTTGCAAACACAGTCGCCGCCCATTTATTCTACGGCGGGAGGGGGGGGTGATGCGCTTAGCTATTGTTAATATCGTTATTATTAAATTTGGCATCAGACGATATGCAGCTCTTACTCCAACGATACCACCCACATATATATGTGTGAAAAGGGTAGCTACACTACCAAAGTAGAACCCAATTATTTGAAGCACGGGAAGGGCTGTCAATCAAACCTGAAAAAATAATCGACAAAGTTTCACCAATAATGCAGTCGCACTTTGAATGAATCTAACTGACTCCTACCCGACGTTTCACCAATGATCAAATTTGAAGGAATAGTCATTGTTCGTAGGGGTAGAGGTCATGCAGCTATTGCTGATTTATGGTACACCGGGGGGGGGGCGGGGGGGCGTCGTGCAGTTTCTAATAATGTGACTACTACTTCGGTGTTGAAATGTACCAGGTGTTCGAATCAAGTCGGAATGTATGACCCAATGATGAGGAAGTCATAGCAGGCGCAGCAAGTGGGCAAAAGCGTGGTAGAGTGTGTTCAATCGAGTATACGCAGGGAAGGATGATTGATTGGACTGTTGGTGGTATTCGACATTTTTGGATCAGTTCTTCTTTCTCGTTCTTACTCAATATCGCCCCCTGCGCATTGTCGGAAGGCAACTTATTGTAAATAATACCTTGTACTATACTGGTACCTGGTAAAACGCACGTGGGAGGGCGTCATGCATCATGCAACTATTAACATTGCTGATGAGCTTTTTGAGGGGGGGGGGGTGATGCAGCTGTTACCCACCATTTTTCAAGTATCCGTGTGGGCGGGGGGGGGGGGGTTATTCATGGGGGGGGGGTTGTGCTCATTATCATGCATGACCGTAGTCGTGTGACCATGTTGTAGACCCTTGCATCCCTACAATGCAGGGACGGAGCATGTCGGGTTTTCACCGACCTGGCAAACATTTCTCGCGCCAAGCGCGAAGCGCCGTGAGGTGTCCGGCGAGTCGCATGAAGGGTGAGCTGCATCCTACTAAGAACCGCTCGTAAGGCGGATTTGCATAAGGATGACAGCTTCAATACGATAACTCATTTTCCGGTGTGGCCACTTCCAGAGACAACAGCGGGGGGCATTGTAACTGCCTCTTGGGTGCCTTACCAATAACACTACCGTGCATGGTACGATAGCTCCCCGTGTGCGGAGTAAAGGTTCTCCACCGCGCACAAATGATCTAACTCGATCGCCAGCTATGATCGTCCGTAAAATAAACAAAGAACAGAAAACGGTACCCTGGTTGTCTAGCTTACGCAGTGAGCAGCATGTTTTCAGTGTTGCTGCCAACCGGCGCCAACCCAACCTATATGATATACGGGGAGGGAGGTACTCATTTGTTGCTTACCTTCGTCATTAGACCGTTGACCACGCACACCTTTCGAGAAGGAGTACCGTTTCTACTCCTAACAGAAACGCCTCCAATATTTGGGCGGGGTGCACTTACTATTAATTAGTTCTACGCGAGGGGGGAGGGGGGGGGGGGGGTTGATGGGATGAACAGTCCTCACCCAATGCTCATAGATACCGGAATAGGGTCCTGTGTATAAGACCGCGCACTCACTCATGAAATACATCGACCAGCTGGCAGGCAAAGCCGGCATTGCGGGTAGGGAGAAGGGGTGGGCGATCAATGACGAAAAAAAAAGGAGTGCTGACGAAGGAGCGCCTACTATCGCTGCAGGGACCGTCTCTGCGACCATCGAGGTCAACAGTCTCGCCATCTCGCAGAAGGAGGGTCTACAGGAACAATCTCCAGCTTACCTCATTCAGTACCGCACTGTGAGCAAAAACATGCGTCTCACTCTAATCCCAAGTTAATTGAACCCCAAACGGGAGTACGAGCTGTCTTCAAGGGGTTTCTGGCCGCCAAGAGGCAGAAGGAATGGGGGGGGCGCGTACTACGATAGGGGCCTTATATACTTTTCGCCATAAAAAATCCTGACCGATCGGGCTCCTTTGACGCAATTTCGTGGGATAATATACTGCTCGTGCTTTTTTACTATGTGATTTCCTAAACATCTTGTAATATACCTACAGCGGTACTGGTGTGAAGATAATATTGGCTGGCGGAGAGCAGGGACATAGTGCTCCTACTCCGATGGGTGGTAGCGTACACCAGGAGAGAGGGCTTAAGACAACGGGATGCCGCCCAGGAAGCTTCGGAAGAGGCGAAGCTTGAACGAGCGTCGTCGGTGTGTCGCCACGCGGGAGGGGCCAAAGTGGTAGCACGCAACCTTCTGGCAGAACCACGATCAGCGGGGAACGAGGGGACATGGAACACATTGGTGGCCAAGTTTCCCCCCGAAGACCACGCCGCCGTGTCCGCGGCGGCGGTTGCAGTGTTGGCGAGCGCCACCGACACGGAAGATGAAAATGCCCCCCGTGGAGCCCCGATGATGAGTACGCCTCCGAGGTGCTCTTCATCGCCATCAACTCCCGGAATGCCCTGTCGGGCCCCGGAAACGACGGCCAAAGATTTGCTCATTTACAATACATTGTTCACACCGACATCGGAAGAGAGGAGTTCGGAACGGGTATGACAGTCTTCTGGCGGAGAATTGTCGACAAACCGGACGCGTTACCCCCACAGTTCTGGCAGCTTTTCTTGCAGTCGAGCCTCACTGCGTACGGGGAAATGTGCCGGGCGGGTTGCGTGGGCATGGCATGGAGGAGGCTGGTCACTGCAGGGGCTATGCGACAGTGGCGACCGCGGTTGGAGGAGGTAAACCGAGAGGTGAGCCAGCTTGGGGTCGCCGTACCCGGCGGAGTAGAGCATATGGGATTGAGGCCTAGGACGCTACACGAGACGGGCAACTGGCTCGATCTCACGGACTGCTCCAACACCCGCAGCACCGTAAAAAGGGCGGCGGTGTTAGAAGAGGCGGCAAACTGCTTGCCAGCGCTCACGCCTGTAGTGCCCAAGTGCTACGGCACAAGACCAGCCGGCGTGTTTTTCCCGATGGATTCGGGGGAGACCAGGACAACCGCTTGCTCCAGCGGGGTCCAGCAAGGGGATCCCATGAGACCCGCAGTGTTCTGCCTGGCGTTGCGACCGGGGCTGAAGCGATTCCGGCAGGAATTTGAGAGATAAGGAGTGGAAGCTTTCGCGTACGTGGACGATGTCTCTCTCGGCCTTACAGGGATCACGGCCAACACGGTTAGAGCATTCTTCTTCCTCCGGCGAGAGCTAGATGACATCGGTATTGTGGTCAACGCCGCCAAAACAGTGGCACTACCACCCTAACCCTAACCCCGACGGCGGAGGAGATTTCGCTCATGGAAGGCGTTGAGGTCCGCATCGCAGACGAAGAAGGGGTGACAGTGGCGGGTGTCCCGATCGGCACGGAAGAATACGTGCGGGGGCGAGCAATGGAGGTAGTGAGGGATGGGGGCGCGGACCACCTTGCGCGCTGGCTCGCTAACGTGCCCGACAAACAAGCAGCGGCTTTCATCACCGTCGAATCTCTCGGGAAACGGACGACTTACCTCGGAAGGGCTCGGGGCCCTGAGCTGTCCCTCGAAGCATGTAAACGGCCAGACAACGGGGGGCAGTGAACGCACATGAAAATTCCCGAGCTGCCGGGAGGGGCGGAGGCACAGTCGTTTTTCCAGGAGGGGTACCCGGATAGTCGGCTGACGCTCAAACCTTACCAGCGGGCCCAAGCACGCCTTTCTACGGGAGCGGGAGGGTTAGGGCCGCCGTCGACAGAAGCAAAGAGAATGCCGGTATCCATCGGGAGAAGAGGGGGGGGACCTTGCCGGAGGTCCTAGTACACCTCACAGGCCCGTTAGACGATAATTTGAGTACGGGGGCTCCCAGAATCGAGCATCAATGCTCAGCTGGGATACCACTTGCGCGAGGTGCGAGACATACGGGGGGTAACGAAGGAACCGATGGCGGGCATCGTCCCTTAGTCTTGGCTGGAATGGGGTCTAGGCGAAGAGGGGGGCCTGCCCCCAAGACCAGACCCCCAGAGGCCGACGTGCTGGCTGCGCACGATGCCGTGACCACAAACTCGCGCAAGGCCCAAAAGAAGTATGGCAAGCTGGTGAATCAAGGCCGGCACGCTGCGCACACCGCTTCGCTGGAGGAGCTACCGGAGACGGCACGCCCCCCCCGGGCCAGGGGGGGCGATAGGTGGGACAGAGATCAAAGCCTTCGCCAAGGCTCGCTACAGGAGTCTACAGGGAGCAGGAGCCACGGCATGCCTTCGGACGAGGCCAACAGACTCACTCCGCGTCATACCCGCAGCAGAGTTCGGGGGCATGGGAAGGCGGTTTATGGGGATCGAGGAACAAGTGGCAGTGAGGTGCCCCTGCTGCGATGCAGTTGACGTGGGCACCCGCCACACACGCATCTGTCCCAGAGAAGGGGCGCAGGTAAATCAGCACCAACCGCTTGTCCACGCGATGTCCCGTACGTTGAAGCAGCCAGGAATTCGATACCTAGTGAAGAGCGGCGAACCGTTCACCGCAGACCGAACTCTGCGGATGGACGTCGTCAGGAGAGGAGGTCTACGGGACGCTCCTAACGGGGAGTATAGGGAAACGTACATCCTGCTGGACGTCACCCATGCTGACCCTCAAGCGAAGATAAACCTGCGAGGAGGCAGTGCTGACCTCGATGGATCAGCTACCTCTACCTCCGAGGCGCGCAAGCGCCAACACTACGCTCGTCCGGGACATGTCTCCTTTGACGAACAAAGTCGCAAACTTTCCACTTTAGCAGTGGAAAGCTTTGGGCGTCACGGGGTAGAGGGTAGTAAGTGCATCGATCAGCTAGCAGTTAGTGTCGTGGGGGGGAGGGACGGTGGGTCGATGGGAAGGAGAGGAGTGGTGAAGGAACGCCTACTCCAAATCGTCTCGGTGGCTACACAGGTCGCCATTTCGAAGACGGTGTCACGATTCAAACTCCAGCGGGGTTCGACAGGAATCGAGAAGGAGCAGGGGGGGGGGGGGGGGGGCATGACAGACCCACACAAACGGCGTGGGGATAGAGCTTGGATACGGCTTAGGATTTAAGAATAGAACGTAAAGAGTATATACTCTGAGATGGAGGAAGGAGCAAAACAACAAGTAGAGTATCGTAGAAAAAACATAGAGGGAAGTAGACATAGAAGGTAGATAGACCTTGTGCACATGTGTCCTTTGTTGCCAAGGATATATTATTTCAGGAATGCTTCGAGTGATCAACGTTGAAGCTCATGCTGCACATTGTCGGATGGCAAGCATATAATGATAATGTGTGAGGAGCCTGCCTCATGGCGCTACCCTTTAATACTAACTTTTCCAGTCGGGGGCGTATAGACGAGGGGCGTGATGTGCAGTAGTAATATCTATCGGCATGGGATAAGGGTGCTCGTGTGGGGCCCTGCCAGCGGCTTACTACGCGTATACCCGGCGGCGAACCAGTGTGGAGGGCTCAGACCCGGGTAGGATCAGGTCGGGATGGGATCCCCAGGGTGTCCCAAGCGGGAGCAATGTGCCAGGTACCAGGTATGTTATACTAATACTAATAATAAGTGGTCACATTCTGTCGTCGCATTAATTCATGCCAGGTAGTGTATAGTTTAGGACCAGTGAACAATGAGGCCTCTCTGCTGCGATCAGCCAGAGGCTCTCACCCAGGGCTACACTACCCCCGCGTTGATTCACGGTTATAACCAAAACGGCATATATATCTCGTCGCAATAGAACTGACGTCGCTGTCGGGGTGTCTCGCGCTTAACGATGGGCGGACGGGATGGTCTGTTTTTCCTACGTAGATTATTTCTAATTTTCCGTGCTGTTTTCGGGTCGGTCGCTCTCTCTGTACAGTCCGAAGGCTTAGTCCCCATCCGGGGACATACTTTCTGCGTCCCCGCTTTTAGGTTCTAAGATTACTCCAGTAACAATAATTCGCGTTTAGCTTGGGATATAAGGCCTCTCTGCTGCGGCATGAGATCACACCCATCGTGTATCGCTCATCCTTTTTTTCTTCTCTCAATCCCGTACGTAGCTCATTTTTTGTCTTGATATCGTTTCCGCGAGTTTTTTTCGTCGCCCTCACAACACCCAAACATGTATTCCTTGACCTCTAGTGGGCCCGCCCTCGATTGTTCCGTGTGGGAAAGCTGCATGTGCACTTGTAAAACCGTTCGGACAATGGCAGGGCGTCTCCGTCCCGCATCAGATATCTGTGAACACGCCGTTTCGCAAGAACGCTTTAACCCCCGCCGCGGCCACGGATGTTGTCCCCCCTACGTGTGTGCGACCACCTGACTGCGCCGGACTTCCACCCCAGCTACTCCATGACGACGTCCATGGCGGCACCTTCCATACCATGGCTCGATTCCCCTCGCATACAGAAGGAGTACATCGTGTGTCGCTTATCCTCCATGCGAGCCGCCCGCATATGGGTTTGGAGGTCGGTGGACATGTGTGCCGGCGTCTGTACGTACCAGGTATCACACGTGTACGATTCCGAAAGACCGCACAACCCATGTTGTCATCCACGCACAAAGAGAAAACCAAAATGTCATCGTCGGGCATTCTCTAAAAGAGCGTGTTTGGTTATTATCCTTGCCCAAGAGAAGACCAAAACATTACCATGGAGGAGAGAAAAAGAAAAAAACGAGGCGTGTCTGTTTTATCAACCTTGCTTGAAGAGAAGATCAAAATTTCATCGCAGAAAAGAGAAAAGAGAGGCGATTAATTAACTAGTCTTGCCAAAGAGGCGACCAAAATACCACCATGAAACAGGTTAAAAAGCGTGTTTTCTATTGGTCTTGCTTCGACTTGCCTTGCCTTCGTCTTATATAACTCTAAGGGTGTTCAAACGACGCGATTGGTGGGTACTTGTAGATGACTTTCTTTCCCGACGAAGGAATCAGGCAACAAAATAAAAAAATACATCAGCCATCAATCACTACAGACCAAAAAAATCTCGCCCGCGCCAAAAACATCAAACACTGCATTCATTCACATTACCACCACGACAACAACAAATGACGACATCGACAGCAACAGCAACAGCCGCGCACGCGTGCATATAACCTGTACCTCCGAACCCCCACTACTGCCCCACACCGCATACCTTTACGCACCGTGAAAATAACCTGGACAGTGTAGAACACGATCCTTGGGTTGGAACTGCACCTACGCAGACTCTTGCCAACATCTCACTACAACTCCGCACGCCTGATTGACGCACACAAACGATGCAACACACGACGAAGACACCTGTACCGACTACGCCGCCCCGCAGGCGCTAACACTATGTACGCGATAACTAAACGGCGTCAGCCGTGACGCCCTTTTACCCTTGCACCCCACTTCCAACGTGCCTCTCGAATGACCATGTGCTCCAATGGACGGAAGTGTAAGGAACGTTTGGTCTTCATATTAATGCTTAAGCGTTCCTTATATTTCATTCCATAGTGGTACGTATGTGCCCCAGGCACCCCCCCCCCCCCCCCCTCAATCTGCGCAACAAAAATGGCGCACACATCTCCAAAACCCTCACCAATTGCTAATATCTACTCCGTAAAAAAAAAAAACGAGACATACAAGAGCCAGTCGTAGACACCTTCATCGGTCACCCTGTGGAAATCGCGTTGACCTTTTTATGTATCGGAGAAACAAGAGTCATACTTGGTACACTCCCATCAAGCGTATACCAGCAAAACAAATAGGCCTATTCGTTAGGCATGAGTCGTTATGCACTACACTCGATGCTCTGCTGAGCGGTTGTTCCCCCCCCCACCGCACGCACATACACATACAAGTGGAACTCCCTC
Organism: Nereocystis luetkeana; assembly: GCA_031213475.1. Classification (NCBI taxonomy): domain Eukaryota; class Phaeophyceae; order Laminariales; family Laminariaceae; genus Nereocystis; species Nereocystis luetkeana. The sequence goes on along the minus strand of JARUPZ010000003.1, from coordinate 3,412,929 downwards.
TCCCCGGGGCTTCATATGTTGCGCCTATTTTTAGTGGCCTACTCACCTCCCAGCAAAGTCAATATCCTCGACGCAGTGCAAAAACACCAGCGTATCTGCCGATACTCGGAACGCTGCACGATGCGTATCGGGTCGTAGTAAAGACCAAGAAACAGTGAAGCTGGAACCAGAAAAAAGACGCTGCTGTAGCTACTACTGTTCTACTACTATATAACACGAAAGCAGAGCTATCCTCCTGTTCAGACCAGTAGATCTATTCGCGAAAAACTAGATACAATTTTCCCGAAAAAACGTTTTACGATCCCCAACAGCCTACAGTTCGCGGTTGAGAATTCCCTCGGCCTGCTCGCAGACGGGAAATACGAGGACCCCCGTCAACAACACCAAACGAAACCTTGGTCCATGTCCAGCAAAAAAAAACGAAAAAAAGATGACAAGAAAAAAAAAATAAGGAAAAAACGAAAAAAGGGGAAAAGCATGCAGTTCATCTCGAAAAATCGAAACACCTTATTTTTTAGTAGATGAAAAAAATAGTGCCGCAAGTAAAATACGTGCAAATGGGCGGAAAAAGTAATAACGACCGAAGGTAGCGCCGGCGAATCTGCAAGAAAGAGACGACAAAGAAGGTCGGGCGGCAGCCGTGTCTTAAGAGACTGAAAATGGGTACCGTCATTCTTACAGAAACGCCATCTTCGCACGGAAAAGACTAAAACACTGAAAAAACAAACAAACAAAAACAAACACACGAAACACGAAGAACGAAGAGAGGACCGCAGAAATACCAACAAAAGAAAGAACAAAGGACGAAAATATATACCATCTGTTAATTAAATCACCTGCGCACTACGTACAATAAACGAAAACAAGACAAAACATACCTGGTACACACTGCGTTCGTATTTACCGGAAACCCTTCGTTGCTGAATGCTACCGTAGACAAGCAACCACTCTAATTCCAAGTAGTTTGTTCCCAAAAAACGTACCACTCCGGCCGGGATAGTAAGCAACATTCGGTCTTCATATGTATACCCCAACGACCCTTAACCCTTTTAGCCTTTTAGCAACGGAGTCCCGTTTTGGGGACAAAACACTTGGAAGTTGAATGGAATGTCCCCAAAACGGGACTGCAGTTCTAAAAGGGTTACGTTTTCGTCCCGAGAGGGAGGGTGCAAGTTCTAAAGGGGCGTACAATAAAGCTACTGCGGAGATAGATAGATATCTGATGCGAAGGCATTGATATCTCGAAGCTGTTCGCGAACCCGCGATACCTCTCTAAACCCGCATACATACGCCCAACGACCGACCGACTCCCCATGATCCCTTTAGACCCCTCCCAGACGGTCTCGTGGTGCCTTTGCCAGCTTGATTGATAGCCTTTGGCAGATGTGTTACGGGCTGGCGCTGAATACCAGACCGCCTAAAACGAAAGAGCAGGGTTCTGCTATCCGTGAGGACGGGTAAGGGGTTGGCGCATAGGGGGGGGGGGGAGGGTAAACGGGTTGGCAAGACATAACAAAAATAAAGCTACTGTAACTAACTAATCGACGGCCGCGGTACGGTCGGTACGGTGTGGCGAGAGAGTAGAAGCTGCCTTACGGCGAGCGGGTCTACGAGAAGCAATCGTCATAAGCCAGCGGACATGAGCCAACCGTCATGAGCCAACTGTCATATGCTAATACGGTCATATGCCAACCGTCACACGCCAACCGTCAAACGACAGCCGTGATTTTCCAACAGACCCAGGCCAACCGTCAGGAGCCAACCGTAATATGCCAACCGTCATACGCCAACCGTCATGACGCCAACCATCATATACCAACCGTCATCATGGCGGGTATGTCAAGCCACCAACCGTCACGCCATTCGCGTGTGATTCAAAGAGTTGTCTGTGGAGTGCACCTTCCGATGCGCATTTCCGTTCTTCCCGTTCCCGAAAGAGGGCCTGGTGTTTTGGCGGGTCGAGCTGGTGATCGAGGAGCCGTCGACCATGGCCGCCTCCGAGGACTTGGCTCCCTCCCCCCGTTCGTCTACGCTTCTCGTTGACACGCCGAGAACACCGTAGAGCACGATCGTGTCGAGGGCTATATGAACATGCCTGCAAATCCAAGTGATCGAGATCAGCAGTTGCCTGTCAATCCGAAGCGAAGCCGCGAAGGGAAGGGAGCGCGGGGGCGGGGGCGGCGGCAGAGCCTTTGAGCCATGTATCTACAGAGCCTTTATATCACTACAGTGCGGTATACCAGTGCAGTGCGGTAGGGGGTGGGCCAAACAGTCCTGACGCACGGGGATCTTTAATTGAGGACAGAAGGGCACTGCCACTACAGTGCGCTATACTACTACAGTGCGGCAGGGGGGGAGACTTTGGGCCCATGAAATCCTGACTGACGTGGCTCCTGAATTGAGGAAAGAAGAGACATACCACTATAGTGCGGTATCCCACTACGAGCAGTGCCGCAGGAGGGGGCTACTTTGGGGCACAAACACTCCTGACTGCCGGGGCTCCTCAATCAAGGACAGAAGGGCCATGCCTCTACTATAGTGCGGTAGGGCGGGGGGGTACTTGGGGCACAAACGATCCTGACTGAAAAGGTTACAGGCAAATACGTCAGGAGACAGCACTTTCACCTCATGTTCCTCCACATACATGCCTTGACCGACACCAAACTACTAGGTTTTAGTGTAGAACACTCGGCCCTACACCCTTGACAGCGCACGTTTTGCCTTGATTGACATGTCTCCTGACAGATTTGGCTAAACCTTGGTAGGTGTCCTGTCCGATACTGTCTACGGGAGGTTAATCGCTTGTTGTTGCGCTCACGCTTTTCTGTCATTTAAGACGTAGATCGTCCCGCAGATGCCGAGAGCCAGGTTGACCGCGGTGCCGACGAGGGTTAGGCCGAAGTAGAAGCGGATGCGCCCGTGGATCTTCCAGCACTCCTTGATCTCCTTCAGTCGGAACACCAGCAGCGTCGACACGATGAGGAGCATGCAGATGCCGACCCCGAACTCCAGGAAGAACTGGGACACGGTGATCCAGTTCTGGCGCAGCTGATGATGGTGATGATGATGATGGTGGTGTTGACAGTAATGACGACGATGATGATGAGTACGGCGGTGACGATGATGGTGATGATGATGGTGATGATGGTAATGATGATGACGATGATGGTGACAACGATGAGGATGATGATGATGATGATGATGATGATGACGACGATGGTCAGGATAATGATGAAGATGGTGGCGTTGGTGATGATAGTGACGATAATGACAACGCAACGGGCGACAGCGATGATGACGGAGTCGGTATAAAGAGAGGGAGGGTGGCACGCCTGAGACCATAGTTCAGGGTATAAATCTGTCGAGGTGGATGCATTCTTGATCCATACCTGGTACGTGTATATATATGTGCTACAAGATCTACATCAGTAGAACAAGTACGCCGGGTGGGATCTGTACATCACGGCTCTTGTGCAATACCTGGTACCTCACTACAGAAAGTGTGGGATCCAGATGTCTACATGAGCGACATCGCGGTCTGTGCGATGTGTCAAAGTTGACGATCTAGATAATTTAGATCGTCATATGTTGGGCTCGTGAAAGGTTGGCGGCCGTGCCCACGCGTCCATGCAGGCCTCATCCGGCAAACATGACCAAGACCACGCAGACTGCAGACTGCAGAGTGCAGATTATACCCTGGTACCACAATACATACGCGGGATCGAAATACCAGACTCGCAGCTTGCAAAAAAATACGGAGCATGAGTTTCGACGAAATCCTCGATGTCACAGCTGATTTTCGCTTTTCAAGTCTTACTCTTAATATATGAATACTATAACAATATACGAGGTAGGTATGCATGATAATCGTACCTCATTATCACGGTCATAGCCCCAAAAGAGAGTCCCGCTGACGGCAATCCCCTTGTAGAAGGGCAAAGTGGCTGCAGCTGCGCCCGCCGAAATCACGAAAAGGAAAAATATGACGGCGGGCGAGCTGACGCTCTTGACGCGAGACATCGTGCGATGACTCTGTCCTCGAGAAGAACATACAACAGCAACAACAGAAACAACAACAGGCAGGAGGGACAAATGAGCAGCCGGGAGAAGCAACAGGGTGAAGCAACAGCAACGGCAGCAACAGGGAGAAGCAGCAGAAACAGCAACCACAGCAACAGCACCAACAGGGCGCAGCAGCAGGGAGAACCGGCAGCAACAACAGCAACAGGGAGAAAGAAGCAAGAGCGAAACGCGAGCGAAATAAGCGGTAGTACCGGTACGATCAGGAACCTACAATTACCGAAACTCAATACACCAGAATTACTACAATCCTCCTGTCGCTTTATACGCAAACCTGGTCTAGACTAACTTTTACTTTGACGCCACTTACAATAAATGCCCCGCAGCTGCTGTAATAATATTGCAACTCCGTTCAGGTTCATCTACAGCACTTCATGCGAGTCGTTCCTATCTTGGCAACCGGTGTTTTTGTACCCTGGATAACTATTACGGTGGACCTTATTAAATAGGACCAAGTCTTGTTAGAAAAAATAGCGAATATATACTCGTATATAGGTTTCTGTGGGTAACGTAGGTCCTACCAGGTTCCTGGTATTTAATATGCGCCCCCGTAATACTAGTACGAGCGAACGGGAGTTTTCTAATTCACCCCTCCGTCTTTTTTTTCAGGGACCCGTTTTAAGATCGCTGTACGAGTAGCACGCATTTCTATTGGATTCCCACCCGTCGTCCGTACGTATTCCCGTCGGCCGACATCTATCTGCAAACCCCTGTAGGACTGCGGTCCCGTTTTGGGGGCAAAACACTTGGAATTAGACTGGTTTGTACCCAAAACGGGACTGCACTCACTGCAAGAAGGATTGAAAAACCAATCCTGGGATGCAGAAAAAGGGGGGGGAAAGAAGAGGCGATATCACCGCCACAATCAACCACGCTCGGCCGACGCTGGGTGCGTGTGGGAAGTGCGTTCGGATGGGCGACTTCCGCTCTGCTGCTTGCTCGGGCGACTATACCATCTGTTGTTCTGCTGTTCTGCTGCTGCTTGTTTGAAAAAACAGCCTTCTTTCTTCCGGGTTTTCAAGTTTTTTTTTCTTCTGTCAATCAAACAGCCGAGCCAGACCAACAGCAGCAGAACAATAGTCGCCCACCCACAAGCACCCAGCGTCGGCCGAAGCAGGAAGGAAGGGGGGTCGACTGGACGAGGTAGGCGCGAAGCCTGGTGGTGGTGGTTCATGGTGGCGTTGGGTGCGGGTGGTCGTCGTGGTGGTGATGTAGGCAATGAAATAGTGGTTGTAGTCGTCATGCCTGTACGACCCGTCATATACATGAACCTCGTATATATCTGTATTGTTTTCTCAGTACGTACGTATCATACTTGTATCAATAGTATGTACCAGGTATATAACAGGTATATATGTATACGCTTGTAGGGGCCTGGCTTGCACCCCTCCCCACTTTCCACCATCAACCATTGCAGCAACGCACACAAGAGTTGAAGACAGATATAAAAATTCTGCTGCGCGAGTCCCTAGCGACAACTAGCTTGTACTATCTTTCATATACGAGTAACCATTGGAACGAGCTTTTGGAACATGTAACGTATCAAAACGTGGGTACGAACTTCTATTACTCATACAGCACACGTACTCCATAACATTAGCCCACCCTGAACAGTCGTAAACGCCCATCACACGACTATGTAGAGATGGGCACCCAACTACACCAGAAAACCGGAAGGAGGGGTTGAAGATACTGTCATTCGGAACAACGACAAACAAGTGAGACGTATAGACCACCCCAAACTTCGTGAAGGAGGCTGAGACGCCTCGGATGAGAACGAAAACCTTTGATCTTTTACGACCGGAAAATATCCCACACTCAAACGAAGTGACTTGTACCCAGAAATATGTGGCAGTTGTGAAGGGCTTATATTACGGGGGACCATAGTAAATAGGACCAAATGTTAATAGTAAAAATACGGAATTATATGGGTTTTTGTGTGTACCATAGGTCCTACCTGGTATTGACCATGGTCTCCCGTGATAGCCCCTTTTAGGACTGCACTCCCGTTCTGGGGACAAAAAAACTTGTAATTATCGTCAGATTTAGGTGAATGTACAATACAACACTACTGTGAAAAGGATAAGGGAAAGCTGGGGGGGGGAGGGTACCGACGCAAAAGAAAGAAGAACGGAAAAGTCGAAAGATAATCGCACGTCCAATCGTACGCTGCCAAACAAAGGAGTGTGACAACCATCCAAAATGTAACCCAGCAACCCACCGACACGATAAGGGCGAGGTTGACGCAGATAGCGAGGTTGGTAACGGCTAGCATGTTCGACCCCGTCAGCTCCAAGAACTTGAAGGTCTTCACCACATTCTCCACTTCGGTCCCCGTCCAGCATGCTGATACCATCAAGTTTAACGTCATCATAGCCAGCTGGTGCACGAGCCCGCTGTTGTTGTTGTTGTTGTTGTTGTTGTTGTTGTTGTTGTTGTTGTTGTCGTCGTTATGCCCGAGGCAAAGCGGCAGCAGCGGAGGCGATGGGAAGGGGCGGGGGGTCAGGCCACGCGGTATGATTGCATATTTTACGTGTCGGACAAGATCACGATCTAGCCTACAGCTAACATATCTTTATAACGCTCTACTACGAACACACAGCAGGGGATCAGCTACTACAGTAGAACCTATACGCGCCGCTGTGGTACTATCAGTCTACCAGTAATATACATCTGGTGCAGGAGCTGTATAAAATAGTGCCAACTACAAGGCTTCGCACGGGTACCGGCGATCCGGAGGGGGAGGTAACCCCTTCAGAACGACCTGATTGCGGCGTGTCAAACTGTTGGATATACTCGCAGCAAGTCAGGTCTGTGGTATTTTATATGTGTAACTTAACTGAAATTGATCTACGGATAGTTATAGGTACCGCGGCAGGTTTATGCTCCGCGAACGGGAACGTTGTAATCTGGGAGTTGGTGCCCCAGATAGTGTAGAGTGCTTCGAGAGAGGACGGGATACCTTCCCTCTCATCACTCCGATTCTCCACGATAACACTACGCTTCGGTTCTGCAATTTTCCATCGCCCCATCGCTGGCTGCCGCGGGCCCCACCTCCTGACCAAACAACCCCGTGCACAAGTTGATCCGGCAAAAACTACTTGGAAATAGTGTGGGGCATACGTACGAAAACCGCAGTCCCGATTTGGGGACAAACTACTTGAAATTTGACTGGATTGCCCCCAAAATGAAACTGCAGTTCTAAAAGGGTTAAGGCAGCCCTCTTTCGAGGACACACGCGGTGAGCTCGTCTCTGGTGCGGCGGTCGAGACATTGTAGCTATCGGTTTGCAATGCCTCCAAAGCAACTACTGTATTGTATTAATAGGCGCGAGTCGACGAGGGAAGAAGGACCCGGAGTCTTCTCGCGCCAAACAAACGCAAGGCCCGAGCCGTACGCAGCGGGGAGGGGGGAGGAACGCCTACTACTATGTGACCCCGGATCTGAGTGACGACTGTTGTGGATGCAGATGTTGATAGGAGGGAGATATAAAAAGAAGGGCGAATATTGCAATGGAAGACGTCGGTTGGTGGTAGATATACAGTAGTAGTGGTCTCTCTATAGTGCCAAATGAGCAGTGGAATCGCTTGGCACAGATGGGATTGATCAACCAGTGTGGTAAATAGTATGCGGAGTATATAGTGCCGTTTGCCGCCAGGTAGTGCCGGTAACGGTTGATTGGCGCATATATGCCGGCACTAGCAGAGGGATCACTACCGCTGTATACCAGGTACCTGGCATGTAGTTTTGACCCATCAAGGCAATATCGACTCGAAAAAAAGACACAAAACATTAACTTTAAAAATGTCATAGATTAAACATTATTTTCACCCCACTCCTACGAACAGCAGTTCCTATGCCTAATTATATACAACTACTATGCAACGTTCCCCTCTGAGGTTATGGTTGACTCAAACTCCCCGGGGCGCTGAAGAGGGAGTGACAACACAACGAGACGTTCGTTGTTCGTACCAGCTACTCGTACGTATGATAGCCACCGACCAAGAACGAAGAACATTAAAACGGTCTTGCAAGCTAAGGAAAAGGAATAATAGCCTCCTGGCAAGTAACGCCGATCAACCCAGACGACTTTATCGTTAGTTCTGTACGAGTACACCCATATAATAGCGGGTACGGCAGGGAGCGAAGAGAGACAAAAGCGAATTTCGAAGACGAAGTGTATGCAGCCTGCGCAGCAAGAGGGCATGGCGCAAAAAGGGTTCAGGCTATACTTACTAATAACATACCTGGTACTTATTAAATCATACAAGGCGCTTCGCTCCGCGGGCGGCCTACGCCGCCCGCTACGCTCGCTCAGGAAGGAAAAAAGTACATCAAATTATGCGAAGCGAACAGAGGTCCACGATTGAGTTTAGTGTTTTCAAGGATCGTAATTGCAAACCGGCGACTTGATAATGCCAAGAGTCCCGCCGCCATGCTTCAGGAAAAAACAGCTCCGACGTCAGCTTGGATGCCACATATACGCTTCGCGTCGCGGATGTCGTACGTACGTACATACACCCCAGGTAGGGTACTACTGTCTGTACTTGATAAATTATGTTCTTCATTCGATATGCTCTATGTCTGTACTGTATGTACGAAGAAAGCGAAAGCACAGCACGGCACAGCAGCAAAAACGATGAAAATGAAACCGAAAACTCGGAAAGGAAAAAAATCCCCGTCCCCTCTCGTGTAATATTTTCTGCCTGATTGGAACACCTTACACCCGGTCGAAAAAAAGAAAAGAAAAAATCGCACAGAAGAGCTTCTCTCTCAGCCTCGTACGCCGCCCGCCTCTCTCGCGACCACCTCGCTACCGATTCGGTCCGGGTAAAGCTTTTATCACTCTCTGCCACAATCAGCCCCGTCGCCCGCCCCGCGTGAAGCCTGGTGCTCACCGTGGCCTTCGTTCGCCAGCTCGATAACGTTGGTGTTCAAACTGCACACCTCCCTCTTTCAACTTCAGCGTGGTCGCAAAAATATGCACCGCTTGTATATTATCTTGCCCTCCCGAACGACCTTTATAAACTCGTACATACTCTATCAACGATCATAAATCGAAGCCAGACAAAGCCCGTTCATGCATCCCTCGTGTCTCGAGGCACACGCGACGCCTAGGCACGAAAGCGGCGACCGCGCTCCTTGCAACCCCCCCTCTACCCGCCAGCACCCGCTGGCACCCGCGACGGTGCCGGGTCCTCCCGCGATGCCGTGCTCGGAGAACACGCACGCACACGAAACGAAAGAAGACAAAAGGAAGAAATGACCGAGAAAACAAAGAACTGCTGGAAAGGTCCGGCAAGAAATGAAAGGAGGCGGTTTGGAAGTGGGAGCTCTGAGAGGCCAGGGATGCACCAACCGAGCACGCTCAGGGGTTGTGATCTAAGTATGTAGTTCTATACTATGAATACTGTAGGTTTAGTGAGGGGAAATCCTTGTCGGACGTCGGTTGACGGTCTAGGTTGGATGAGTTGACGGTCTAGGTTTGATCTGTCAAGGCCTATTTATACTTAACGTAAGAGTGAGAAGGTCCGTCAGATGGAGGGCATGCCGGTATGTCATTTTGGGGGTGGGTGCGGGGGAGGGAGGGAGGGAGGGTGGTCGGGTATGATGTATACTTTTGATGGGGCGCCGAGAGGGGGGGCGTCGGCGGGGCTTGCGCACATACCAAGAGCAGATCAGCACCACGCCACGGAGGACGTTGACGCTTGCGGCACGTGATTTCCTGCGATATGGTTCAGGAGCGGTATTTGTTTTTGTTTTTGTTCTGCGGGGGGGGGGGGTACTTTGTGCGTGTGTTCGAGAGCACATCAACACCATCCTGCGGAGATCATTGCACGTTCACATCCCGGTGAGGTCGTTCGGGAATGCCTTTTGGGTTGGGGGGAATCTTGGGGTCTTTTGCTTTAGAGAAGATCAAAACACCACGCTGCAGAGAGGACGTTGAAACGTTCGGCATGTCCTGTCAGGAGGTTCGGGAATGTAATGTTCCCCCCCCCGCCCTTCTTTTTTTTTGGGGGGGAGGGTGTACTCCTTATCACGGATGGCCGTGGTCGCATGGCCATAGGCCCTTACATTCCTACAATGCCGGGATGGAGCACGTCGGGTTTTCACCGACCAGGCAGACATTGCTTACACCTCGCGCGAAGCGCCGTCAGGTGTTCGACGAGTCGCATCAAGGGTGAACTGCATCCTACTATGAACCGCTGGTGAGGCAGACTTGCGTATGGATGACAGTGTCAATTGAATATATTTATTTCCCGGTGTGACTAAACCAGATAATATATATATATATATATTGGGCGGGGGGAGGGGGTTGTGTGATTTTAGAAAGGAGGGCAACGCCAGGGTGTGGATGGAGGACGTGGAAGGATGGCACGTCTGCCCCGGATGTTTGGATACTGCGGTGGCCGATAGTCGATACTGCGGTAGTCAACAGCCGGTAGTCAATAGAGCTACAACAGGAAAACATGCAAGCAACAGTTACCGCAGACGGTTTACCAGTATAATTACTCCACACGTGTACGTATTCACAAAGGCCTACGGATACAAACACTACACACAAGACGGTGCAAGCGCGAATCATACCCGGCATGGTACATACAAACCACAAATATGGGTTTCCGCGAAACCATCGACTTCACAGCTCGGTACCGTAGTATTTGCTACGTCTTCCAGCAGTGCTAAACGTTTACAACTAACTGAATAATTCGGCGATATGTTTGGGAGTGGTAGACGCATGATTCAGTGTTTTCTCTCTCTTCACTCAAAGACGATATGTTTTAATGTGCCGCTTGGCAGTACTGTCGCACTTACGGCCTCCTTTTGCCTACGTTCTCGGTCGTCATTGTTTGTTGCTGATTCATCGATTCTGATTCCAGTGTTTCCTTTCTCTTTGCCCAAAGACGATTTACTACTCATGGATCCCTTGGCAGTACTACTACTGTCGCATTTACGGCCTAGACGACCTCGACTCGCCTACACCCTCGATCATTGGGGGCATGCGCGGAGCAAAAAGGCGGGAGTCAGCCCGCCTCGGCGCGATGCCCCCCTTGTAATATGTATTTTTAGACTACCTGGGACTTTGTATAATGTGGCATGTGGTGGATTATGATCGTATGATACGGCGAGGATACAAAAGCTCAGAGCACCACTATATGTCCGTTGAAAGCACCCATACATGCCAGTTGATATATGGGATTCTAGGTATAAGATGAACCCGGCAGGCAGGGTGCCATATATTAATATTATTCAATACCTGGTAGTATTTATTAGCAGGTACTTCCCGGAGGGCACCCTCGTACACGTTATACATTGTACTGGCGAGGTCACTACAGTAGAAGTAACATTTGCGTTTTGGAAGACGGACGAATATAATCCCGCGAGCTCCATATTCTTCGGCGACTTGTTTAGGTGCGCACAAAAAACACCCTGTAATGTCTTCATTATTTTTAATGCCCTGATACCAATTTGCCGTCCGACAATATGTTATTAATATACCAGGTAATGAACTTCAACGTTGACCACTCATAAACAAGAAGATGAAGAGCATGGGACACAAAAAAACAACAATGTGCGTACGAGTACGTATACACAGAGGAAGCTTACTCCCTGCTGTACCTGCTCTATACCAGGTACCGTGGTAAGATTTTTGCCTCGATCCACCCTACTCACTGCCCCTCGACCCACCACTCCTTCTCATTACATGATCATCTATACCATCTACTCTTGAAACCCTATGCCGCCTTTATGAAACATGGAGGGCTCTGGCTCTCCGGATAATTAACTTTCTCTCGCCGAATATCAACCCTTTCGAAACTGCACGGTACACAAAAAAACACTTCCTTTAATTTCAAGTAGTTCGTCCGCGGAAGGGGGGTCTAGTCCTATCAATATGTAGAAGGGTTAAGCTGGCCACTCGTATACGGAGGATACAAGCACAGCGCCGGACCTGGAGAAAGAAACCAGGATACTGTACTGTAATACCGGCCCATGCTGCAGTAGGTTCTTATTTAAGAAAGGGTGTATTCCACACTATTTACAACACCAGTCTCTGACCCTTCACGAAGTTCTTGGTCCCTACGAGGTGTTAGGGCTGGCTTTTTTGTGGGGTTGTTTCTTCTTCTTACTTACCAGGTTTTGTTTTATTAGCCTTGACCCTTTTAGTGCAGTTAGTGCTGCACTCCCGTTTGGGGAGCAAACTATTCGAAAATTTGAGTCGTTTGTCTCCCAAAAAAAGGGGACTGCGGTCCTAAAAAGGTTCCATCTGGCAATCAATGTGCGCACCGCTTATTATTCCAATCACACCATCCATCCAAAGACGAAAGGGTAATTACAATCCATTTTACTTGAAACACGGAAGGTGTTCTCGATCAGACCTGAATACCTGATGCAGTGCCGCTTTTGAATCCCTTCACTACCCCCTTTCTGATGTTCTACTGTATCAAAGCGTAGTAGTGGACACATTGCTCAGAACTGTATTAATAGTAATGATAGCAATCAGAGCCAAAAATGGCTTGGAAATGTACTATTACGGGGGACCATAGTAAATGGGACCATATATTGTTAGGAAAAATAGGTAAATGTATAGGTTTTTATGTGTACCATAGGTCCTATTAACTATGGTCCTCCGTAATAGCATACCAGGTAGAGAACGCCAAATAAATGTTAAGGTGTTACGTTCTTATTACGGGGGACCATAGTTAGTAGGACCTAATGTAGCCGGTCGCCCCGGTGGTTCAAGTGGTTAACCTCGAATTCTACTTGTTTGAGTCCTGGGTTCGAGCCCCAGGTGGGTCGGACTTTGACTTTATTTTCAAAAATAAAAAAGGATTCAATTGTTGAGAGCGCCTTGCAGCGTGGGTAGGCACAATTCGATGCGAGTCGTCGACGAGGGAAGAAAAGGCTGAAATATTCTCGCGATAAAAATGAAGGCACGTACCGTAGCGGGAAAGGGGGAGAAGAGCCTGCTATGTGACCCCGGATTTGAGTTACGAGTCGGAAGGAGAGAGAGAAGAAGATGTGCGAAGATAATGGATGGGATGAGAAAAGAAAAAAATATATATATGGTATACATAATAACCTACCTCGTATATATTTAACCATTTTTACTGACAATATTGGGTCCTATTAACTATGGTCCCCCGTAATAGCTACGAGCATAGGGGCAAACGATCGATCGATTACCGAGCCCAGGGTAATGCTTATAGCATGCATTTGACGTCGTCGAGGACACCGGTTCGAATCTCACTTCGAACGTTTCTGTCATAGAAACGCTTGCGCGTGCGTCCCTAAAAGCATATCTCCCTGGTTCCCCAGGCATTGAAACGAAGCGGGTAGGTCAGCGTACGACCGTACCAGGTATACGGTACCGACGCCCCGAAGATTCCGCCGTTCAGAGGGTTGGTATAAGGATTACCCCGGGCTCGGTAATCGATCGGCATTTTACCCCCATAGTTGAGTAGTAGGTAATACCTTCACATCTGTTCGCCCTTCTACTTTCCACCTTCCATGGACAAACGGATGCGGAATACACGGACGACCACGACGCACTCGTATGTATCATGCTGACTGTTGTACGACAAGAAGTAATAATAACCAGGTGCCAAAAATGTTGGCAATTTGAGCAGCAACTTTGAGCATGATTGCCAGCAATTACGGCAACTTTCGCGTTCCTTTTCTTTCCAGCTTGCCAGCCTCGTTTTAGGCCCGCCAACAGGGAGACGTATCTACCTATCCATGTCTGTACGGCATGAAATACCTACATACCTTCGTACTTCGAAGCCCAAAACCTCGCCTCCGTTCAACGGTGAAAACTATTAACCCTTTTAGGACCGCAGTCCCATTTCGTGGACAAACTACTTGGAATTTGACCGGTTTGTCCCCCAAAACGGGACTGCGGTTCTAAAAGGGTTAATATAAAATAAACCGACCTTTGACCACGTAAAAAACAGTGATAAAACTACCTACTGTTTCGTGTTGTACCCTTATTTTATCCTGGTATGCACCAGGCAGATTGCTCAACATCACCCTCGTATGCACCATTCAGTAGCAGCAGGAATAAACAACGTAGTACGTTGCCTGGTAGCAGCAGCAGAAGGCTCCGAGGCAACATAGCAACAAATGTACCAAATTTTTATTCCGAGTGTAAGCTCGAGGTGCTTGTTTTGTGTTTTTTTGTGTCTTGTGCCTTGTGTCAGCCAATTTCAATACGTACCAGTACCAGGTACCAGTTAAGATACTACTGCTGCACATATATAGCCGTGGTTACGATCATATTTGCATTTTGTTATTATTGCGCGTATCATGTATTTCTTCGCACCAGGTACGTACCTCGAACACGCTGTGTATTCATACTATTTCTACAACAACTACTGTATGAGCACGCAAGCGTTAACTTTGGGCCTACCCAGCCGTACCTGATACCTGGACTGTGCTCCAATCCACAACCCACTACAGTAACTATCATACTCGTACCTCATCAAAGAAGAGCAAACAGGCGTTCGAGGGGTGGGTGCGATCGTTTTTTCGGGTCGTTTTCTCGATAAAACAAGCAAGCGGTATTAATACCTGGTATTGATTATTATTTCTCTTGCCATCCGAAAATGTGCAGCATGATCTTCAACATGGATCACTCATAACTTTCCTGAAAGAAAGAAGGAAACCTCGGAAATAAAAAAAGGAAACCCATGCACCAAGTCTATAGTAAGGAAGCGTGGGCTATACATAATCATCAATGTAATCGAAATCGAACACTGTATGTACCTGGTAATAGTTAATTTCGGAAGGCTTTCGACCAGGTCTTTCCGGAGCACCGTTATTTTTCGGTATTCTTGACAAATGTTTCGGTAGTCCTGCACTCCTGCACTCGACAATCGGTGTTGGCAATCCACCGTCCGCCGCTAACCCTATCCGCCCGCCGCACTGAGGTATATTTCCCTATCATCTAGGTATCTATCTATCTATTTATCTATCTATCTATCTATCTATCTATCTATCCGGAGCATGGGACCCATGCATGCGGAGCCCTTGGTATTACTTCTTTTTATTATTATTATTATTATTATTATTATTATTATTATTATTATTATTATTATTATTATTATTATTGTTGTTGTTGTTGTTGTTGTTGTTGTTATTGTTATTGTTATTGTTATTGTTATTGTTATTGTTATTGTTATTGTTATTGTTATTGTTATTATTATTGTTATTATTATTATTATTATTATTATTATTATTGTTATTCATTATTATTATTATTATTATTATTATTATTATTATTATTATTATTATTATTATTATTATTGTTATTATTATCATCATCATCATTATTGTTAGTGTTACTTTATTGTCATTATTATTGTTAGTGTTATTCCATTTGCCGTCTGACAATCAACGCGTGCAGCGCGTATTCCAAACATCATATTAACTACAGTAGCATCAATATATGAAAGGGTAACCATTATTAGAATCCGATGACTTAAAAACAGAATAGGCTGTGCTTCGTGCTTCGAGCGGACGATGGTGGTGTTGATGGTGTAATGAGGCCTACTGCGATAGGGGTACTGTATCACGTTTACGCCACACTATTTCTGACTGACCGGTCTCCTTACGCCGTTCGGGCCTTTTGAACTGCTGCCCCGACATGGGGGACAAAACACTTGGAACTAGATTCAGATTGAGGTACATGTACACCGCAGTGCTAAAAGGCTTAACGCGATCCTCACGAAAAGTTGACATTAATCGACCAATCGATATGGTGGGTGAAATTCAGGATTCACTGACTTGAGCTTAGTGAAATGTGAAATAGTCAATCCCCGTCCCCGCGCAGAGTTGGGCACCGAAGCCCTTCAAGGGTTCGCTCAGTTATCTGGTAACCGACTGAAGATTGCCTTCGATGTTCGGATATTTTAGATACATAACAGGCACAGAAACCGAGACCTTTTCGGTCGGTTTTTCGGGTCGGTTATTGCTCACAATAGATAAATGGCTGAAACGAAAAACGAACACATTATGATCTTATCAGGCTTAGATAGGGTAGACGATTGGCCAACCTTTTAGCAGGAAGTAGTCCAACGGACTAAGACCTTGACAAATGGCGTCGTCGGTAGGACATGGGTCGTTGGTGGGTAGTTCGAGTCTCACGTCCACCATGAAAACGCTTTGGGAAGAAAAGGGTAGTTTCGTCCGTAGACGAAGTAACGGCCTCCGCAAACGAAGTAACGGACACAGCAGGGTTTATTGGTAGAGAGAATGTGGCATGTCTGTATCGGGAACTGGGATAGAGCAAGTTTGGTTTGGAAGGGAAGGCCTCGCACGCAGTCCTTTCAAGCGAGGCATACCAAGCGTAGGTCAGCATCCCCACGCCGGGCACGAGCAAGCACGAGGTCCTGTGACGAGCACGGGCAGACGTGAGGTAGTCGCTGGTTTGTCGATTCAAGCCAGGAATTTGTGCCTTATTTTCTGCCCCCCCACCCCCCCCTATTTTTTCTTTCGAAGGGGGGGGGGGGGGGGCACGAGTAGCTGCTGGGGTTAACGAGGAAAAGTTTTTTTTGTTCCGTTATGGGTTTACTTGAGTTAGATCGGAGGAGTCGAATGGTACCGTACCATTCGGAGGCTTGGTCATCCCGAGACAACTGTAGGCCGTACTACAGTAGTTAGGAAACCCGGCCGGTATCATAGTATGGGGAGAGAGACGTAAACTAGGATGGTCGAGATACTCGGGGTATTGCAGGAAGCTGCGATAGAGGTATCTGGCCGAGGGGAGGAACCTCTCTCTCCCACGACTCAGGAAACGATAATGATAATGCAATTCGAAAGATAGACAACAAAGTGAATTTCCTCATGTCAAGCATGTGATCTAAACACTCTTCTTGGGTTCCCAGAGATTGCGAAGAACTGCGGACTAGACCCGTACGACCCTGTACAAAGACCAAGGACCCCTGTGAAGGTGTTACTCCTACATACTGAACTACAGGGGTAAAATACCGATAGATTACCCAGCAAGCCCCAGGGTAATCCTTTTGACACTTTCCCCCCCTCTAAACGGCGGGATCTTTGGCGCGTCGGTACCGAATACGGCCGCACGCTGACCTACCCGTTTCGTTTCATTTCCTGGGGAACCGCGGAGATATGTTTTCGGGAACCGCACGCGCAAGCATTTCTATAAATAAAGGAAACGTTCGAAGTGAGATTCGAACCCGTGTCCTCGACGACGTCAAAATAAATGTGAAGTTGTTGCCTGTTGAGCCATACAGGCAAAAGACCGATCGACTACTAAACCCAAGGTAATCCATGTAACAACCCCGCTGTTCCAAAGGGGGGGGGGGGGTGTTATAAGCTGTAAGGCTTAGATTGGGTAGGTGATTGGTTACCCTTTTACCAGTAGCTCACCAGACGAAGGCCTTCAAGAACGAGGCCCGGGCTGGATTTCGCATTTCAGAACTGAGAAAGGGTGCATCCACAAAATTCAATAGGTAGTATGCCCCCCCCGATTTATTACTTTTCACTATTAATAAATATCCGCCTGACTTTCGGTGTAAACCGCTCCCGGATTTCACACTTTCCCGATTACCGTCATTACCGTATACTACAGTAAAGTTCAGCCTGATGTCCTTATTTATTACTATTAATACGCATCGATATAATACGATGCGCTTAATCGTATCCTCCCCTTTATGCGTCCCACGTAACATTAACTAACTAACCGATCCGACTATGTCCGGTCGGTTATTCTTTATTGACCGAATCGCCGGATTTGAGATGTCCGGTTTCGGTTACCGAAAACCGGATTTCGGTTTCCGGTTGAGAAACCGAAGATGGGTCTCGGTGCCCAACCCTGTCTCCAAGGCACACCATTAATCTCGACAAAAGACGGGAACGGTAGGAGGGACTACGGCACTACAGTACCGGTCTCGCGACTAGCTTCAGGGCCGTTTCTAGCGACACGTATTTGGCAAGTTTTGTGCCAAACTTTTGAGAGGTTATGGGGAGTTCACTTTGGGCTTGTCAATAATATCTGGTGGTAAGCATTTTGCCATATTTGACCCAAGTGGAATATTGAACGGAGGAAACATGGGGTTTGCGGATAGATAGTGAATCGTTGGCATGTTTGAAGAGAGGGGATGGGTGAGAGGGTCATAAAGTTGACGACAGGTGGTGCAGCTGGTTGAACTGGGAAGACAGAGACAGGGAAAGGTTGAGATAGAAGAGGAAGAAGACCATCCATTAACATAATATTACGGAGGACCATAGTTAATAGGACCAAATATTGTTAGTAAAAATGGTCAAATATATAGGTTTTTATGTATACCATAGGTCCTATTAACTATGGCCCCCCGTACTCGTGTGGGTGTGGACTGTGGACGAGCAAGGGGTCTGGCAGGTCGGCGAGTTGAAATAAGAAGAAGGGCGGCGAGAATGAGTCGCCACGTGAGGGCGCACGAAGCAGCAGCAGCAGCAGCAGCTGCTGCCGAAGCGTGGGGAAAAAAATCCGTAGTCCTTCGTTGGGAACTTTAGGGAACTTTCTATTTGATACGACGTGTGCCCGAACTCGGAAAATAAATAAATATTAACTTTATGTTTCCTTTTTCCGTTCGGGCCTCAGAGGAATACTTGTACGTTTTATTGAAGGCGGGAGTGCGTGAATAATTATACGATTACGTCAAGCTCATGAGATCAGATACCGGTAGGTGTGCTCTTGCTGCCTGCCCACATCCAGCAATACCCCTGGTGCCTGCACCCGGCATTATATACCTGGTATCTGGTACCCCATGTAAATCAGTACCTGGTTTATTACTATTTGGATATTGGGACTTAGGTCTTGCTATTTCGAGCCTTTCCAAAAGCTTTTCAGATTTACATGACATGTGTGCGTGCTTGTACTACATGACCAGCATTGTACTGCTACAGACAGGGCATGCAGGGGTATGCACCGATTCAGCGAAGGTTAATCAAGTTCGCGGCTCGTTTGGCGCTTCGGCGGTGTAAGTGCATACTTTGTACTGGTATCTGGTATCATTCCTATTACTCGTAATAGTGTTCCACCGGATAAAAATACGTACGAGTAGCACTACATGGTACCTACCCAGTTGTGCAATTTATCATACCGGCACTACTGCTGTACTCTTCTTGCTATTTTATTTTTTATTTTTTTATTATCACTTTTACTTTCGTAGGAGGTTTTACCCTCAGCGATCTTCTAGGCAAGTCGTGGTCACAGGTGTCGTCCCTTCTCCCCCCCGGTACGTGCCTTTATTTTTTGTCGCCGCATACGGTTCAGCATTCCCACCGCTCGTCAATTTTCATTGAATAGAATGTATTGTAGTTATAACTCACGCTCTCGCGCTTTCCGCTAATCATTTTTTTATGCAAGAAAAAGTCCCTACGAGCATGCACTCGGTGAGACTTGAACCCACGAAAATGATATTGATAGGCACGCGGACAACCTACCAAGCCACCTATCACGTGCCATTAATGCCAGGTATGTATACATAACGCGGCGATGGTGAAGTCATTCATGCAACAACTGGGTTCCAGCATGCTACGAAATATGTACATACACCTCGTACGTCTGCTACGTACCAGGTATAATACTTGGAGGAAAGCACACGCGTGGCTTTCAGAAGCCAAATAAATATGCATGCCGTGGATCGTAAACCCCGGCACCTGCTGTCTGTGGGGCGTACTGCTGTTGTATCGCGGTACACCAACAGAATACTTGCACGTCCTGGTTGGTATGCAACAGCAGTGGGTACGTACATACTGGCATGCATCATACAGCTTGTACAGCAAGTAGACCAACAACAGTGATGCCCCATCAGAGTATAGAACTACTGCTGCTGCTGTTGCGCTGTGTGCGGTGTCTCTTCTATAATAATAGTATAATAGGCAGGAAACAGAAAAGGGCGATGAAATAATAGTGCCTGGTACTATTTTTTTAATTTAATACCCAGTATAATTAATGGAATGCCTCTCCGCCTACTATTAATAACTAACTGCTCAATGTGCTATCAAAGTACAGCGCGTCCGTTGTCAAACAACCACAACAGGGTAGAAGAGTAGTAGGAGACCCTCTCGGCTACGGTGCGATTCACAACTAACTCCTGAATTTGGAAGGAAGATCTCCAACCGAGTGTATTCCTTCACCCAAGGCTAGGAACGGTATCGTACGTCAGTACTCGTAGTATGTGAGAGGGAGGTAGGTGCCGACTGGGATGACATGGTAACCTGTAGCTGTTTTACTTGAAGTAATTACCACTGCTGCTGTGTCTGCTGCAATGGTGGTGTCGTGCACCTTGTTCAATAACCCCTGCGTTGTACCTGGTACGCCAAGTAATTTTTCGAGTCTCATCTAGCAGTCGAGGTCAGTCGTTTTTGGGTGGGACAGGCGCCTATTATTGTCGTTGCATGTCTACGGTGTACGGTCTGCGGCAAGCCACATAGGGAAGCGAAGTGTGGGGGGTTGGAGGGGGGGGGGGGGGGGGGTAATACAGCCTACCAGGTACTGTACACCGAACACACCTGAGCCAGTGGGAGAAGAAGAGGAGAAGCCTCGTGACCTTCCGGTAGCTGAACCAGGCAGAAGTGATGCTCACAGTGATCAAGGTGCAGGCGACGCGGACAGCGGTGCCGCTCGCCTCGCCGTCCTGTATGCCCACAACGAGGAATCCCCCTTCGCAAGTGAGCGTGTATAAGCTCGCCAGCAGGGCTGCTTGTTCAGCAGAAGACGCCATGACACCTGCCTCCGGTACCCGGCTGCCAACAGAACTGTCTGCACACAGAGTGTCTGTCCTTCCCGCTGCCCGCTTTTTTTGCTGCCACTTCTTCTCTCCCTTTTAATTATTATGTTCGGTTGAAATCAAACACGAGCGAAGAGCCGCGTTCGGTTCGATTCAACAATCCAGAATCGCGATGCGGTATCTTTCAATTAATTACTACCATACGGAAGGACGAGTATCTCAACAAGGAAGAGACGCAGCAGGGTTGACCACGATGACTACAAGCAGCACGTCGACCTCAAAGCGGGGTCGAGGCCCTACTCCTCCTCTCCTCGGAAAGATAGGTCTCAGAGCATCGGATATCGCCAATTTGGTGGTGCTCAAGATAAAGTACCGCAAGCAAGCTCTGTTTTGCTTCGTGGTAAAAACGCTGGGTGGGTGTTGAAAAAAATACAGAGCAGAATCACAAACCTCCAAACTGATGAGAGAAGAGAAGAGAAGCCGAACGTGCGAGAGCCAAGAAAATCAATCAATCAAAGCACAACCAAATGGGAGAACAAAGCTCCGATCCAAAGATGCAAAATGTAGCTGGTGTACGAACGTAGAGTAGGATTGCTTGCCGAAGGTTCTTATTTTTATGGCAAAACACAACCTGATTTTTTTACGGAGATATAAAAAAATGTGCGAAAATATGTGTGCGGATGCACTCAAATACTTCTGTACCTGGTATATAAAATAAACTTTCAAACGGAAACTGTTCTCCGAACGGGGGACAGACGGCAATCTCTAGTCACTCGTACCTGTCGCTTTATTTACAGGTAGGTACGAATGATGATGATGACGATTGAGGCAGAAACAAACCCAGTCCGTGTATGAGTGCTCTTACCCACAGCAAGCACAACAAACAGTGAGTGCCACGCGTCACATGGCATGTTTACTAAATTGTGTACTGATGTACATCGAACCAACGAAAAATGCAACGTGATCGTACATGAAATAATATCTGTTTCCTTGCCGTATCTTTCGCCACTGCTGTAAAGATCCGTTTTCATCGTTGCATTTTTGTTGGTGGAAACCGTGACCAAGCTTCACGCAAAAGCAGGGAGGGGCGCCCATCGCGTGGTATGGTAGCCCCAAAAAACGGCACGGCCTGGGCCGTGGTATTGTGTGCTTGTCAGAGACTTGGCGTTCCTGTCTAGCGGCGGGCGCGAGCGTCAAATAGCTCGGAGATACGTAGATCCAAAGATATTTTTTTCGAACAAAACAGAATATTTCAGTGAGTATCCCCACTTCCTGTATGCAAACCGCCACTCCGCCGAGTATAAACTCCACCTTGTTTGTTCGTTCCTTCCTCGGCTTTGCGAGCATGCCGTTGTACTGCTGGGTATAGCTGGCTGTTACGTGGCTGTGCTTGTTCTAATCGCGCACGGACAGAGCTATGTCAACCTTCTGTCGTACGCTGGGGTCAGGCTTCTGCCTTCGTGCTGAAGGGGTAAGCCCATCGAAGTTGCAATGCGTTTGAGCACAGGTCATTTACGCTGTACCACCTCATCATGTCTTCTCATGTTATCCCTTTAGAGCACCTATCTGAGTACTCGTAGAACCTTGTGCGTCGCTTCCACACCGCCGTAGCACACGTATCCAACCATCCTCTCGACGAGCGCGCAATTCACTTCTAGCCAAGCGACTCTACGAAGCAGGCGCTCCCATACTTTGCCTTGAGTTGGTTATACCTGCGGTCATGGGCCCCGCTCCTGCCTTAGCTCGACTGCTGCCCTGCCCGAACTACGCGGTGTAATAACCCACACATACATGTGCATGCAGTACCTTCTGTACAAGTTACGTACTACTGCTGTACGTACATGCCTGGCAAGCTTCTCATCGCGTCTAACGTACGGCCGACAACTTCGATCGCGCGCTATGTACATACGTATACCGCGTACCACGCAAGACAGCACAGCCCCTCGGACGGTTTCCACTGTGGCATTTGCTCGATGACGGGGAGGGCGCTACAGCCGAGCGATGTGCCTACGGAAATATCTCGACGATACCCACCTTCCAAACGCCGCCATTTGCACGGGTGTTGTGGCGTGTGCCTAGTGTCGGAGAAACTCGTCGCGGAATATTCCCAGAGGGGGTGTTCTCGTACGTCATACGTTACTTATACGAGTACCTTATTCTAAAAACAAGAAAAAACACGTCAGCTGTGAGTTCAACCGATCGGTCGATACTCAACTTTGCAACCTGCGTGATAACCTTCCTCGCGTTTTCCTGCTTTTTCCTCGCGATTGGCTACTACAGCAGTACTGAGTATTAAATAGTAATACTGGCCGGTGACTCCCCCCTTTTTTTTCTCATCCCATTTATTATCTTCGCACATCTTTTCTCTCTCCTTCCAACTCGTAACTCAGATCCGGGGTCACATAGCAGGCTCTTCTACCCCCTTCCCGCTACGGTACGTGCCTTCATTTTTATCGCGAGAAGATTTCAGCCTTTTCTTCCCTCGTCGACTCGCATCGAATTGTGCCTCCCCCCAATGGATGCTATTAATCTAAAGAGCTGTTAATATGTAATGCCAGGCTCGACGAAACGAAAACATTTGTACAGCAGTAGTAGGTACGATTTGCAAATGATTTCGGCGAATGGCCTCCTTACGACTATGCCGGTTTAGGTATGCCCCGCTCGGCGTCAGCTCTATCGTGCGGCACCGGACCCCCGGCGGCACCGCGACCGCGCCACATCCGCCCCACACATCAGCCTTTGGTGACCCCAGCGAAAGAACGGGCGCCGACAACGAGTTCGGCGAGCTGGGGGAGTGGAGAGGCGCTCTTCCGTGGACGACTCGCTCTCTCCTCGGGGGCGGGGGCGAATCCCGACACTGAATTCGTGATAAACCAATTCATACTACTGTAAATTTCAACACTAACGATACCACCCTAATTTCGAGTTTTTTTTTTTATTATACTTCATCCCAAGGTCTTTGGTCACGTCGTCATTGATCAACGACAGAGTACGGGTGAGACAGAAAAAACTAAATATCGCATTTAATCGAGGTAAGAAAATGAAGCACCAACGTTACCTAGCACGAACTATCCACGCCTGGTGTATTATTTTCCGTCACTCTCCATGTATTATTTTTCGTTGTCTGTGTACTCTGCCTGCTGGTGTTGATGCTGTATGCAGGCGTTCCTGCGTCAGCCGGGCAGCAGTAGCCACCTTGCTCTCTCTTGGCTCGGACGGTCCAGGTTTTCAACATCCGGCGACTTGTCATCCCTCCTGGTTAGAGTCGCAGCTGGCGACCTCTCTCCTGCATCGGCAGCAGCCAAGCTGGCCCCGCTGCTTGTGTCCGGCGGCGCCCAAGCTGAGGATGTGGGCGGATTCGCGAAGATTGATCACGACAGAAGTCGGCGCGTTGGGTTTCCGGAGGTGGTGTTCGGAGAAGGAAAATCTGCGGAACAAATAATCGACATCTTGAAAGCCATGATAACCGAAGGCCGAGAGCGTAGCGAGGCAATAGCACCAGTAGCAACGGCAGCACCAGCTCTAGTCGCAACGGCAGCAGCAGGAGGCGTAGCTGGGGCACCAGTATCAGCAGAAGCATCAGGAGTGGGGGGAATAGATATGTCCACCAGGTCTCGTATCGTTTCTCCTATCGTAGCGACGAGGGTTTCTCCGGAGAAGTGGGCGGCGATCTCAGCCGGCCTGTCGGGGTTGAGGTATCACGCTGACGCCCGCATTGTGTCATTCGGAGCGCCTCGGTCTCTAGCAGAAGGGGCAGCAGCAGCAGCAGCAGCAGCAGCAGCAGCAGGACCAATAGGAGCAACAGCAGCTGCGGCTACACATGGGGTACCATCAGCACCAACATCAGGGACGGCTGGGAAAGTGAAGCCATCTTCATCTTCATCATCATCAGCTATGAATGCCAATTTTAATGTTAATATTGATGTTGTTAGCATCGGAAAGGTAGCGGTCCTGAGTGCTGGCACATCGGACCTAGCCGTTGCGGAAGAAGCGGCAGTCTTGGCGGAGCTGGCGGGGGCAGAGGTGAGATAAATACAGTGCAGGGTGCCTACTAAAAACCAGAAAGTATGATGACGGCAGGATAGCTTAGTTTGAGGATTGGTGCGTTCTACACGATTTGTGTCTGAGGACTCCCGATTTTATTTGTTTCCTGCATTCTTAGCCTGCCTTTGTCGCCGCTCGTTCTCTTATTATACGCACTGAAGGTGTCCTGTACTTCTGTAATGTCAGTGATCGTATCGGGTGCCAGCTACCAACGGGTACTGTATAGGTATTTCAATCGAAGAACGTGAACCCCTTTAGGCCTTAACCCTTTTAGTACCGCAGTCCCACATGGGGACAAAACACTCAAGTTATGAGTAGGTTGCCCCCAATACGGGACTGCACTCCTAAACGGGTCAACTATTTTAGTACTGCAGTCCCGACTTAGTGGCAAATCACTTTAATTTCAAGTGTTTTGGACTGCACCCCCTTAGCGGGGACAGATGTATTGGGATTAGAGTAATATATTTGTTCGTGCACAGGGCAGTTCCAAAGGGACTAATAAGAGTCGAAAAGGCGTTGCTTACATGAATGGATCTGCTCCCGAATGCCGAGAGGCACGTTTTTTCACGCAATAATTGTCAGGAATGGAGACTTTGCCAGTCCCCCTCTAGCCTACAGAGTCAGTCTCCTCTTGGGTTTTGGTCCCACTACCTTCGTGATATTTCTTCCCATAACCCGTTACTCTTGACCGCCTCTGTATGGTGCTTACACCTAATCTCATCACGAAATCGAACCGGAGTTGCTATCTAGGTCTGCTGCCGAGCGCCGAAACAAGGATTTTGACGCAAGAGGCAAGAGTTATGAGGGAAAGAGTTGCGCGATGATCTGCTAGAGGTATCGAATACCGAGGCAATATTTTCACGTGAAACATAACGCGAGACGTGCCACGAAGTCACGAAGTGTTACACCGGGTGCTATGTATCTACAGTACCCGCAGTGCCTCAAAGCTTCCTTCAAGATGATGTGAAGGCGCCGTGAAGATGCGGTGAAGGTGCCTTGAAGGTGCCTTATAGATGCCTTAAAGGTACCGCCAAAATGTCTTAAAGGTGCCTTATTGATGCCTTAAAGCTGCCTAAAAGGGTTCTCGAAGATGTCGTACAGGTACGATACAGGTTCCTTGGATTTGCCTTATTGATGCGTTGAAGGTGCGCTATTGCTGGTTTAAAGCTGTCTTGAATGTGACTTGGAGGCGACTTGAAGAAACGCCGCCTTGAAGGTGCCTTGACGGAGCCTTAAAGGTGCTTAAAATACGCCTTAAAGGTGCGTTCTTGATGTTTTATTGATGGCTTTAAACTGCCTCAAAACTGCGGTGAAGTTGCCTCGAAGGTACCTTAAATTACGCCTCAAAGGTGCCTTATTGGTGTGTTGAAGCTGCCTTCCAGGCGCCTAGAAGGTGCCATACCGGCGCCTTGAAGGTGCCTTAAATATGTCTTCAGCTGCTTGAAACGCCTCTTTATAGAACTGCACCCACGGTTCCGGAGACGAACTGCGTAGATCTTCAAGTCACCTTGGTCTCATACATGCCGCTGAGACCGGCCTTTTTGGACTCGTCGCAGCCTCTTTTGGCCATAATGTACTCTTAATAGTTGTAGTGTAATTGCGGTGGGCGAGAGTAATTGTGATCTACGATGTACCCAAAAATTGTGCTTTCCTCTACTTCTACTCTTTCACCATTTTTGGTTGTGTTTACTATCAATAGCACTCTGTGTCTTAACAGGTTTAGGTTCTAGTGTAGGGCGGCGGCCAGCCAAGGAAGGGGTCAACCCGCGATATCGCACAAGGTTTACTTGTTAGCAACGCGCTTTCGTGACGAGCTGTTAATGTTGCTCTTGTCGTCATGGTTGTCTGTTGGTTGATGTCGCAGATCCAAGATGTGGGCGGCCGCTGGCGTTCACGTCCTGCTCGGCGTAATCCCCCACCCGTTTATCAATATGAACGCAGCAGCATCCCCACCAATATTGATTACGATATTTTTTTCCCCAAACTAGAGACCGCTGTGGTACCTGCTTGGGAGTTAACCTCCCCATCCCCACCAGCACTATTAGTAATGTATTCATGGTACGCTTTTGGCGCTGTTGGGTGTCGAGCTTCCACGGTGTGGGCGTCACCGGGATCGACGGCCTGCTAGGCGTTTTCCGCGACGTGGAATAACCCCCCACCTCAACTAATAGGGGCAAGAAAAATACTTTCCAAATTTACAAAAAAAACATGTTTTTCGCCTCTGGGGAATGAATTTCCGCCAAAGCTGACCCAAAAAGTGGTATACATATATATATGCCATTTGAACCATTTACAGGTAAACTAAATATGTGCACTCAGAAAAAGGCGTCTTGCCCCCCCCCCTAGCTGGCCAGAGCCCGATCGAACCTCGTGTTGTTGGATGAACGGTCAAGATTCCAGGTACGCCTCTCGGTGTCACCTAATTCTGGGCTTCACTTATTATTTGCTTCAAATTTACCTATAGATGACTCAAGAAGAAGTTTTTTTTCTGGCAAAACTGAAATGCGGCCACAGGGCCTTCGGGACCAGGTGACACCGAGCTGTCAATGCACCACCATTCTTCGAAAGTCACTATTTTGGAATGCCTATTGCCGTGCACAGAGTAACGTACGCTGCTCAGTAAGAAGGCAGTGACAACTTGGGTTATTGGCAAAGAGAGGCTTTCTGACCCTTTGTAGTGACAGGTTGGGCTGCTTATGGGTACACTTGAAGCCAAAAATTGATGGCTTCAACTTGAGTAGACACAGAGAGATCCGCCAGAAACCCTTCCGCTCACAATAGGTACGAGCGGGCGCTGGCCAATCAGAGGGGAGACCAGGAAGCCCTTTTCCGAGTGCGATGTTTAGTGTACCTACAATTGGCTCGTACTGGTAAGGTATACCAGGTATGTTATAAGCTTTTGGCCCCTATGCTAATAGCGTCCGT
Organism: Nereocystis luetkeana; assembly: GCA_031213475.1. Lineage (NCBI taxonomy): Eukaryota > Phaeophyceae > Laminariales > Laminariaceae > Nereocystis > Nereocystis luetkeana. The sequence goes on along the minus strand of JARUPZ010000003.1, from coordinate 3,385,141 downwards.
ATTTTTCGCTTCTCAATGGGTGTCACGCTTCCACGATGTGGGCGTTGCGGGGGCCCACTGCTGTACCTGCTAGGCGTTGTCCCCGACTTACTGGTATCCCCACCACTACGAGTATTACTTCCGAGAAAACGGTTCCCGGACTGGAGACGCCAGAGGCAAACGCCACCAGGAAACTAACCTCGTCACCACTATGACGTGATTAACATCGCGCGCTTTCTTGACTATCTTCGCGTTCCACTGGGAAATTCATCTCCCAATTACTAGGCGTCGGTTAATGTCGCGCGCATTCTGACTATTTTTAGCTCTTCATGTCTTTTTTTGTGCGTGTTTTAATAGGTGTCCCGCTTCCACGATGTGGGCGTTGCAGGCATCCACCGCCTGCTAGGCGTTATCCCGGAGGTGGGACAGGCGGGAATCGCGATCTGTGTGGCGGGGATGGACGGGGCGATGCCCGGAGTTGTGGCCGGCCTGGTCAAATGTCCTGTGGTGGCGGTGCCCACGAGCGTGGGCTACGGGGCCGCCATGTCGGGCCTGGCTCCCCTGCTAACCATGCTGAACGCGTGTGCCCCTGGAGTGTCGGTGGTGAACATTGACAATGGATTCGGGGCGGCCGCGTTCGCTATCAAGCTGCTCAAGAGCAGCCACGCTTCCAGGAAGTCTGACAGCTGAAGAAAAGGGCGGGAGGGGGGTTGGAGGCGGGGGGCGTAACGGGGTGGGGCGGGGGTTGGCTCCCCTGCTTACCATGCTGAACGCGTGTGCCCTTGACATGTCGAAGGTGTATATTGGCATTGGGTTTGGGGCGGCCGCGTTCGCTATCAAGCTGCCCAAGAGCAGCAACGCTCCCAGGAAGTCTGGCAGCTAAACGAAAGGGCGAGGGGAGATGAGGGTGGAGGAGGGGTTGGAGGGAGGGGGGAAGGGGGGGGGGGGTCGGCAGAGTCCCCATTATTTAGCCCTTTTCGGGCTTGATCGAGGGAAATAATATACGAGTACATTTTTCTTGTCGTTTTTCTTATTGGCGCATTGATGCAGTGCTGGCTCCTCGAAGGCGGGATGCTGTAGGGGGCGCAGGTAGAAGTTTTCATCACTGAGTTGTCGTGATCATTGATCGCTTCAATAATTTCGGCGGAAGGGGCTCGCGCGTGTGCGATTCTGGGGTGATATTGATGTCTACACGGTTTTAAACTGCCGGCGGGTAATTGCTGTGGGGGGTAAACGGTGAGGGCTTAGTTTGATGTCTGTACTTTTGTGTATATACATGCGGGCAGTGTTTCGGAAGGGATAACTCACTATTCAGTGTGCGGTGTCATGCTGTGGTGCCGTTTGGGCTGGGCAATGACAGCCTCAATCAGTAGATATTATACTGATTGCTGGCGCAGTCAGTATACTAGATTGCACCAGTTTACTGATCGTTGTTAAGGCGCACAATATAGAACCCTGTTTTCCGGGTCCCAAATGGTACATCGAAGAACCAGGCTACCTGGCATCGTATGCCACTGTTTGAAGACATGACATCAGCGACCGGCTTGGAGTCGGCTTCTATAAGCCCAGCTGAACGGTGTCGGCTTATTATGACTTTCGGCGCATGTTTCTTGCGGTAGGGGTAGCTCCGAATTGCTCGGAGGCTCTTCACCTTAAGAGCTCTTATTCTCACCCGAGCTCACAAAGATTAATTTCAGGACGGGAACAATCCTATCGCCTTGGTATACAAGGCGTTCCTTGTGGTAAGACACGAACAGCATTCCCAGTGACATTGGGTAGTGTTGTCAGTGCCCTTAACCCTTTTAGGACCCTAGTCCCGTTTTGGGGACAAATTACTTAGAATTTGACTGGTTTGTCCCCAAAACGGGACTGCGGTTCTGAAGGGGTTAAAGAGCTCCGTCACTATATATATATATATTTCAAACGATACCTCTATCGCAGCACGGGCCGTTTGTGCTCTCCATGCATCGGGAACGTACACTGTACCGCGCTGCAGCTGCTGCTGCTGCTGCTGCTTCGTACCAGGTATGCATTTTCCGCTCCGTGACATTCACCCGCCATAACCTCAAGAGTGCCAGACACCCTTCACGTTCGTGTGAGTCGTCCTAGCGAAGATTTCGGGGGTGCTTGGTTGTTGCACTGTACCAGGTATGGCTCACTTGTTACACGATCGACTATGTGTAACTGCCAAAGATCTGCGGAGACTTGTTCGGGGAACCTCGCAAATATTTTCGTTTCTGGCTGTCACTTTATGATGGGATCCTACTATTGTAGTTGGCGTTTTTAATGACGGAAGAGAGAGCGCCCCTTGCTGTCAGTCTGGGTTCTTCTACTGCGCTTTTTCGAATTCTACTCGGATTAAACCTATACATTTTCGTCTCTCCCTCCACTGTCTCACGGCTTCTTGGGTCTCCACCCCCTGCTTCTCGTGAGCGAGGCGACCCATCAAACACCCGTGCACCTAAGTAGTCAAACTCCTAGCATAATCGATAAGCCCATGCAAGGAGTTGGCTCTACCATGTGGAGGAGTAGCTCGAGGCCAGGACTGCCATGAGGCAGGAGGAGTAGAGAACCAGATGTCTATTCTGAAGCCAGAAAAGGGGAGCGCCATCCTTTCATCCCGGGACCCCGCCATGGGATATTAATCCCGCCGTAATCTCCGTAGAAGAATGACGGTTGCACAAGTTAAGCAAACCATCTTATCGAGGCTATAGTTACGAGCAGAATCCAACAGCGTCCCTGCTCGGCCCACAGTCAGTCATGGCAACCTCCGAATATCAAGAACATCTAAAACGTAAAATGTTGTTCATGGCAGACTACGGAAAGTGAGCACAAAAACAGTAGCAAAACTGGCAACCTTCCAAACAAGTACCGACGGTGGGTGCGATGTACCGACGGTGGGTGCGATGGTGAGTGTCCGGCAACGTTGAAGGTGAAGGTGATCCACCAACCTTAGATCGGCAGCTAGGCAAAATTAGATCAGCGCCATTCATTGGCGCTGCACTGACACTAATTACCCAAAGATCCATTATTATTATGAATGCGTTTGCCATTCGACTACCTGACGTGCAGGCGGCACGACGAGCTTCATCGTCGATCTCTCATTAACCTTGCCCGAAAGAAGAAAACCAAGGGAAACCTATGACTGCACTGATACCCATTATATGCTTTGCCCAGGATATGCACTACCCATGATATGCACTGCCCACCACATGTCCAGGTTATGCATTACCTACGATAAGCGGGAACTATTGGAGGGGTCTAGGGTTCCGATACCTTCCACAGCGAGAACAGGGAGCCCACTTTTTCACGACCTTCACCACCACTATCACCACTATCACCACCACCACCACCACCACTACCACCACCACCACCGATGTCAGCAGCAGAAAAAACTTGCCGGTCGCGACTGGCAATACTGACATCGTCTTGTTCGCTTATTTCCGAACCCGAGCTTTCCCTCTCAGCGGGGCCAGTGGCATCATCATCCGCAGCAGTGGCCGTGACAGCAGTGGCATTGTCAGTGGCATCATTATCGTCATCATCATCAGTGGCACCATTGAGAGTGGCATCATAATGATGATCGCCATCTTGACGCCTTGCCACGGGGGGGGAGGGGGGGACTGCTGCTACTGCTGCGGCTTCTGCTGCTGTTGTCCGTCGAGCGGCGTTCGTGCTAGCAGTGCTACTAGCGCTACCATCATCACTGGCATAATTGGTGTCATTGCTATTTCTGAAGAAAGCAGTCGGTGGTACACCTCCTCCGTCTCCTCCTTCTGATGTTGCTGCTGTTGCTGCTGTTGCTGCTGTTGCTGCTGATGCTGTTGATGTGGTTGATGCTGTTGATGACGATGTTGCGCCGGCGACCGCATGAAGCCGAGAAGGTGAACCACGTGTGGAGGTATGAACGTGAAGGTGGTTAGCCTCGTCAGCTTGCTTCAGGCTGGCGATGTCGACTATTAATTGTCATATGGGATTAAGGGCCGGCGAAGGCGTCGCGTTGGGCACGAGGGGGAGGTAAGCAGAGGAGGGGGGGGTGGCGGGGGGGGGGGGGGGGGGGGCAGGAGGAAAGGGAGGACGGGAGGACGGGAGGGCCGGGGGGGCAGGACGAGAGACGGGGTGGGAGGGGGTAAGGTGGGTAAGGGGGGTGAGGGGGGTGAGGGGGGGGCAGGTCGTCCTGTTGTGAAGCGCGGGATATCGTTGAGAGGACACTGAGGGGGGGGTTAGGGTTCGCCAAATAGTAGAAGTCCTGTGACATATGCACCACACGCCACAGGCACCCTGGGGCTGCTGAATGCTGAAGGCTAAAGCAAGAGGAAAGTAAGCAAATCGACGCTATACTACCGGCTCCGTCGTATTCCTTTCGTTGCCTTCGGTTATGTAGTACTTCTCACGTAGCTCGGATAGGATGTACGGGTTCGGATCGTTCGTTTTTCCTGCCGGGTGCGATCTCTTGTTGAGATTGCTTATTTTTTGGTAGGGCGTTCCTTAGCGTGGTGTTGTTGTTATACCGTTAGCCAGTGCCTGGTAATAGGATAGCTACTAATCCCTACGGGTGTTGAAGATAGCGACCAAAACAGAGATAACGTTGGTAGTGTGAACAATCCTCTAGCAGCAGCGTGAGCGGCCATCAACAGTAGGATGCTGTTGCGCCCGTGCCGTGTGACTCCTTGCAGTGCAACCATCGTAACTCGGACACCGATTTGAGCCATCACTCAATCAAATCACTCGGCGGCCGTTGCTGTAATCGTCGCTTTCGACCGTTAGTGTTCCCCGTCTCAAGTTCCAAGAGGCTGATGAAAACGGCACCAGAGACAAGGTGGTGACGTCGGTACGATCAACAGGTATGCACATACGGGTAGCGTAGCCATATGCCAGAGACACAAAAATAGCCGAGTAAAGTAATGCATTGGTGAGCGTCCTACCCTGCTGTGGGTAGACGCACGCTCAACACGCATATCGTCACAATGCGCCAGGGACAAAACGCATAACTGAACGAAAAAGGGTATTTGGAGTACTCCAACTGCAGCTACGATAGGGGTGATGTACCTTTTTTGGAACTCGGGCTACGATAGGGATGATGTACCTTTTTTCGAACGCGTGTGCTACGATAGGCGTATGCTGTACCTTTTTTCGGCCAAAAATATGTTTGCGAGACCGATCGGACTCCTCAACTGAAGAGCTACCAGATGACTGCCTTCTCGTTTCAAATGGAGTACCAGGTAACACCCTGGTCGGAAATATTAGGAACGTTTAGACAATAATATAAAGACGAATCGTTCCCTCTATTTCTGCCCAGAGAGGTACGCCTTACCGGTCAAACCCCAACCATATACTCGTATGCATTTTTTTTTTCGTTGCACACCTAAGCCATGGGAGTTTTCATGGCTTGTTTTTGATGAAAAATGATTTCTTGAGTGAGGTAAAGAGTTCCAGAAGGGAGGGTCCCCTTGACCCCTTTTGGGTGTCGAAGAACAATGGTTGGTAACCTCAGTATTATCAACCCTCTACGAGCAGCTTGGGCGCTCGGCAGTGTACAGGCAGGATCACGTTGCGCCCCTGCCGTGCGACCCCTTGCACCGTAACCATTGTGTAACATCGACACCAACTTGTATCATCCCCCAGTCAAATCACTCGGCGGCCGTTTGTTGTATTAATAGTTGTCATTTTTGTTGGGTCGACTTTCCTCTCTGAAGGCCCGAGAGGGCCTAACGAAAGTTACCATTAAATAACTAAAAAATAAGTGACTACTCCTACCGCAGCCTCCGTCTATTGTATGTATATGATGATATATGAGGAGATATTATGACACACGTATCGTCACGATATACAAGGGACAAATCATAGCTATCATTTTGTAGGTAATAAATAGGGCAGCCACTTACTGAGTTGGACGAGCCCGTGCTGTCGGCAGACGTCACAGAAGGTGTCCTGCCAGAAACAGCCAACGACGGGGGAGGAGAACATAAACGAGAAGGAGAAGGAAGAGGCAAGGCGGACAGCAATTTAAGTACTGAGTGTGCCTAAACAAGTAGAGGTGAAAATGGAGGTAGGTGTGCACAAAAGGGAGGTAACCTTACAGCATACTAGGTTTCCTGTTCGTGTTTGTATCCCTTTGCTTTTATTTCTTCTTTCGGCGGCGGTATGTTTATGAGTGATCAACGTTGAAGCTCATGCTATTACGGGAGACCATAGTTAATAGGACCAAATATTGTTAGTAAAAATGGTTTAATATATAGGTTTTAATGTATGCCATGGGTCCTATTAATTATGGTCCCCCGTAATATTACTACCCCATCGTTGAAGATGGTAAATGCAATGACAAGTCTTTGACTGAAACACTCGACCTCTTTTCCTCACCTTTTCGATGGCGAATGAGCCCTCGCTGCCAGACGTAAGCGCCTCGCGAAACATACGCAGCACCCGCCTCTCGCTGAAATGAGGGGCGACCCTGTTAATTAATAACAATGTTGTTTCACACGTCGGACAGATAACTCATCTACATAGGGATGATACACGGATAAATCGTCTACAGACCTATCATCTAGACATGGATGATACACAGATAGATACTCTACAGATAGACAATCTACGGGTAGATCATCTACAGATAGATCATCTACATATGTATCATGTACAGATAGATCATTTACAGACATGTCATCTACGGGTAGATCATCTACAGACAGATAATCTACAGACATATCATCTACAGACAGATCATCTACAGATAGATCGTCTACAGGTGGGTCACCTGCAGATAGATCATCTACAGATAGATAATCTACGGACGGTTAGTCTACATACATATCATATACAAACATATCATCTACAGATATATATCATCTACAGAAAGTTAATCTACAGATAGATTATTTACAGATATATTATCTGCAGATACATCATCTACAAGTATATCATCTAAAGAAAGATCACCTACGGACAGATCATCTACAGATATATCGTCTTCAAATGCATAGTCTAGATCCTACCCTTCCGTTACGAGAGGTTGTGCAGGATCTGTGCAATACTGATCCAACCCAGGAAACGCTCCCTAGATCATGCAGGTTATACGGCTCCCACCCGGCAACATGAACTAGATCATACATATCATACAGATCATTCAGATCATCTGCCCTGAAATACCTAGATAGTGATGTAGGAGTCGATCATCTATCTGTCCCAGATGTGGACAAACGCACGGCACACGTTTTATGCATGCATGCATGCAGCGGATATTTGTAGCCGAATCTCCGAAGACCAATACTATACCACTCCGTCCGGGAACATTATCTAGCAAATGCCGTTTAGACTTCACGTTCGAGGCCAAACGATCATCGTAGTTCGTCCAGCCTCTCTTATCCCCGTTTGAAACGCACGACGAATAAGACCTTAATGAAACAAAAAACAGCGGATTGGAATTTATTGGCAATTTTTCGAAGAACCGATTTTTGTTTAAAGTTATCTTTTACTCGGTTTTACTTTACACCCCCCCCCCCTCCCGCCTGCCCAGTTTTATATAGGTTGGGTTGGCGTCGGTTGGCGACGACGCTGTAAACCATGCCGCTCACTATGTGAGCTAGACAGCCAAGGTACCGTTTTTTGTTTTGTTTGTTTTTTGGCGGTCGCCCACAGCTGACTGTCAAGCTAGATCATTTGTGCGAGGTGAAGAACCTTTACTCCGCACAAGTGGGAATAATCGTATCGCGTAGCGTTCAAGGTAAGGCACCCAAGAGGCAGTTACATAGTACTCCCATTGCTGTCTCTGGAATTGCCTATACCGGAAAATAAACTAACTCATTGAAGCTGTCATCCATATGCAAGTCCGCCTCACAAGCGGTTCTTAGTAGGATGCAGCTCACCCTTCATTCGGCTCGCCGGACACCTCACGGCGCTTCGCGCTTGGTGCGAGCAATGTCTGCCTGGTCGGTGAAAACCCGACATGCTCCGTCCCGGCATTGTAGGGATGCGAGGGTCTATGTTCATACGACTACGGCATTGCATGAGATCGAGCACATATCTCCTATCGAGTACACCCCCCCCCCCCCCCCCCTCCCGCCTGTCTGGGTCTAGTAGGGTGTCGTTTTTTTGTGCGTGCGCCCCTGGCCAGAGTGGTGTATATGTATTTTTTTTGTGCTGTCTACATCAAGTCTCCCTTTAGCGCACACACAATATATATATATATATATTGTATATATTATGTAATATATATGTTATATGCATGCATATATATCATGTAATGTATATATATTATGTCATGTAATATATATATATATATATATATGTGTATACGAAGCATATACCGGTATATAATATATATAGATCCTAGTCTGCCGTTGTGATATTTTGTGCAGGATCTATATAGTACAGATCCAACCCAGAAAACACGTATGTGCTTCGTAGATCATCCAGATTCCAGGGCTCCCACGCCCCACCGTGAGCTACTGTAGACCTACCATCTGAAGTACCTACATAATGAAGTGGGAATCAGCGATCTTCCCCGCGAGGTGCGCGATGTAAAAGTCCATCACCATGAAATCCTAGCGAGAGCTGCTCTACGTACCCTCTCGTATAATACCTCGAGACGATGCCATTGAACTCCTCGAAGCTGAGCACACCATCCCCGTTGTCGTCCCCCTCCCTAAAGAGAACCTTCAGTTTCTGCTCGATCGACCGCTGTCGCAGCAAAAACACTTCCATCGCCAGCTCGATAACCTGTTTTCAAGCACCGTGCATGGCAGACGGGGTTTTTCAATAGTAATAGCACATGGTGCCTCGAATACCAATCTGTTCAAACATATACGGATCATGTGTACCTTATGTAATATGAATGTACAAACGAACCTTACATGTCGGGACGAGGTGGAGTTTGTGGCACGGAAGACAGCAGCACACTCGTGGTACACTTTTGAGCCGGTCTACGCTCTTCCCACTCCTATACTATTTCCAAGTAGTCTGTCCGAAACACCCTGTTGCTGGCACGCTTTATTACGATTGTCATTCGAAAATGTACAGCTTGAGCTTCTTCCTTTTTGGTCACTCACAAATATTTACATAGTATATATACACCCCCCCCCCCCCGAACGAAGAAAACAGGTCGAGGGGGACAGAAAAAAGATAAGCTATCTATGCCCACAGTCTACTGCTGTAACTCCCTTCTATACCTACTATTACGGGGTACCACAGTTAATGGAACCTATGGTATACATAAAAACCTATATGTTTCGCTATTTTTACTAACAAAAAATTGGTGCTATTAACTATGGTCCCCCGTAATATACACCTCCGCCGCAGCCTCTATCTACTTCACTTGCTGTCCTTGCTGCTTCGTTCCATTGTCAGTACAGTGTCTTCAATTGTTGTTCGACCACAAGGGGGTGTGCTTGGAAAATATCGTCCGGGTTTTGCACGTAGTGCACCATCTACTTCGCATAACCACGACTATTTCCCAACGGCTCAGCGACGTGCCAATCTGCCCGGATCCGTGAGGACTATTTGGTTATAAAGGTATCAACAAGAAGGTCCTCACGTTTCCAGACAAAAGCGGTATACCTGGTAAACATTCTCACAATGTGTAGATTCTCACCCTGTCGATGTCGACGATCACACGGTCCCCGTGGAGGCTTTCTTGGCCACCCCCCACCCGCCCGCCCCCTCCGCCGCCGTCCTCGAAACTGTTGTTAAACGCGCCACCCGGACCCTCGCCAGAGCCTGCACCGGCGGAAGTCTTGCTTGCTCTCCCGGATTCGGCGGCGGCGATGTTCTTTCGCATCGTCGACCGGATCATCGAATGGGACGCCTGTTGTTGTGTCGTTCGGGACATGATGACGCTATTACATGACAATGACTGATGACATTATGACATGGCGACATGATGACACGGTGACACGATCGCATGATCGCGTGGTCTGGTGTGATGGAATGATGACGTGATGGCGTGATTTGACATGATTTGTTGCATGATGACATGATAACACGATGGCGTCATGATGGTGCCATGATGACATGAGGACAAATGAAACATATATTCAAGAATTGCTAGCTGTGTACGGCGGCGGGTGGTATCAGTCACAGCCGGGGATGCTTCGCTCAAAAGCTGTATGTATTGAACGATGCACCCCCCTTTTCTGATCGTCATGTTGGCAGTCCAGCTCAATTCGTTGGACGCGTTTCACCCTCAATGCTCAATGGACTTCTGGACAAGCTATGGTCACAGGTGACGCCCCTCCCCCCCCCCCCCTTCATCAAAATGCAAGAATGCCCGCCTCACAAGCGGTTCTTAGTAGGATTCAGCTCAACCTGTAAGCGACTCGCCGGACACCTCACGGCGCTTCGCGCGTTGGAGCAAGCAATGTCTGCCTGGTCGGTGAAAACCTGACGTGTTCCGTCCAGGCATCGTAGGGATGCGAGGGTCTACGGTCATACGACTACGCCCATGCATGAGATCGAGTACCCCGCCTTCGTTTTCACCAAGCGTAGGGATTCAGCGCTTCCTCTGCTCGTCAATGCTCGCCAACTTTTGCCAACTCACGCTCCCTCTCTTCCAGCGACGGGCGAATATTCGAAAAAAAGCGTAAATACTGTCTCGTGTATAAGAACGACTGCACGGGTAGCACCCAAAATCTATGAGTCTCCGTCAATCGAGGAGCTCTATATACTATAAACAAGTGATTTTGAGCAAACTTGCACATATCGGATAGATAATCAATTCCCACAGTTCATGCATGATCTAGATATTTCAAGGCAGATAGATAATCTACAGATCAGATGTAGATCTTTCAAGGCAGATACATCATCTACACATATTGATCTAGATATTTCAAAGAAGCTAGATCATCTACAGATCATGATCCAAATCTGTCATGGCAGATAGATATCTATTCCCGGCCCTTCTATGATCTAGCTGGTGTTGGCAGGTGGGACCCGCAAGTTCGGCATGATCTAACGTAGCACAGTTTTCCTGGTTTAGGACTGTCCTACGCAGATCCCGCATAATTTATCACTACGGCTGGTCAGGAACCAGATGATCTATCTGTAGATCGTGATGTGTCTGTCCCAGGTATGGACACTTCTAAGGCACCAGTAGATAAATAGCCAACGAATGGCGTTTTTTCCCTTTCACGACTGCAGTCCCGTTTTTTGGGCAAATTGCTTAGAATTTGCAAGGGCTTTTCGCGGGTCATGACCCGACCCGCGGGTCGGGTCACGTGGTGTTCAAAATGTCACGGGTCGGGTCGGGTCGGGTCAGGAAGTGTTCAAAATCTCACGGTTCGGGTCGGGTGGGGTCAAGAGGTTTTCAAATCTCGTGGGTCGGGTCAGGTCGGGTCAAACGTTTTTCAAATCTCACGGGTCGGATCGGGTCGGGTCAATTGGTGATGAAAAGCTCGCGGGTCACTCGTGGGTCAGGCCGGCATGACCCGCGAGTTGTTTTCTACTGACCCGCGGGTCGGGCTCCCGCATTCGGCTCGCGGATCCGACACTTGAATCACTTCCCGCTCTCTTACCCAAAGGCTTCTCTCGTACCAATACTCAATATCACTCCTTTGGTATCATATTCAAACATTAAAACACCGCCAAATTCATATACGCACGCCCGCATCCATCTATACCCACTACAGCCAGGTCATCTATCGCTGCGGGACACTAAAATAAGCACAATTAATTAATAAACAGTTTTTGAAGTGCCGACCTACGGGCCCAATCCGCGGGTCGGACCTTCGGGTCAACATTAATGGCCTCGCGGGTCAAGGTGACCCGACCCGCTTGAAACCCGTGTTTCATGAGTCAATCGGAAGGTGGCGGGTCGAGTCGGGTCGGGTCGGGTCAGGAGGTTTTGAAATCTCGCGGGTCGGGTCGGGTTGGGTCAGGAGATTTTCAAATCTCACGGGTCGGGTCGAGTCGGGTCAAGAGGCTTTCAAAATCTCGCGGGTCGGGTCGGGTCAAGTCAACATACATCAAACTTTTCGCGGATCGGGTCGGGTCAACAGACCCGACCCGACCCGATCCGTGAGGTTTGACCTGACCCGCGAAAAGCCCTGGAATTTGCCTGGTTAGTAGGCCCTAGCCTTTAAGGCTTGCCTTAAAATTTGCCTTAACACCCTTTTCTGAGAAGGGCGTGCCTTAAGAGGTGTTTCGAGCCTTACCAGCCTTACTGGGTTAAGGCTCGTTGCCTGACGCTGAAAGAGGCCTCTCGGAGGCTATAAAAGCACGTTTTTGATGATTCTCGCGTAAACAAATAACGCTCTTAGACTGGAAACCCCCCAAATGGGGACAGGGGGTTTACATCTTCGGATCGCAGCAGACAAATGCGCTGAACGACTTGTTTGAGCTTAGTGTCATGCTGCGCCACAACTGCTGTGGTGTTCGCCGCGGCGCAGGGCAGGACTCGTCGAGTGGTGGTGCCTCAGCGAGCGGTGGTGCCTCAGCGAGCGGTCGTGCCTCCCCGTGGGGTGGCGCCCGTGCGCGCCCGGTCGAGGTGGAGGACAGCGGAGATGATGGGGAGGGAGAGGGGGAGGAAGACGCAGACATGTAGTTCCTCCGCACTAGCGGGAATGCGGGAATCGAAAGCCCAAGGCCTCGAGCGCGTGGTTTCCCTGCTCTTGTGAACGTATGATAGCTCTAGGGATCATAGTAGTATGCAGTTGATGGATACACACCATGCACGGTGTTTTGTGAACGGTTGCGCGTGGTTCTGTAGTACAACAAGCGTCGCAGTTGTGCTCAGCAAGACCATACCGGTAGTGCACAGTGCGCCACTTGGCAGGCAACCGGTACTTTCTTTCGTGTTTGCTGCTTGGGTGGGGATGTACCGGTGTCGTCGGGGCCGATGCTGAAAATACAATGTCAACACCAAAAATACCTTCAATCGGCGGCGGTCATACTAGTATTGTTTTTAATAGTCTACCGCTGCAGTACTTAGTTTTCTTCATATCCACAGCGAGGTCTACCGCGGCATAATACCAGCCTAGGGGGTGAAAACGTAAGACTTTACCTGGTAGCTACCAGTATGACTCGTGCGCAACGAATACATGGACTTTATTGCTTCTTGTTCACGCTACGTGCACACACATTTGCCTTGTTGTTCAAGGGTACGCCCATTGTGTCATGCGGCAAAAATCTCAGTCAACGCTACCGCTATGTAAACTACCGTCATGAATAATGATGTACGTCACGAACACTTCCCTCTCTACCATAGGCATGTAGACATAAGCGTTAAGGCTCACAAAAGGATTTTTTTAAGGCTCGTGCCTATCTGGTTAAGGCTCGCGCCTTACTGGCTAACCCATTAAGAACCGCAGTCCCGTTTTGGGGACAAATTACTTGAAATTTGAGTGGTGTGTCCCCCGAACGGGACTGCGGTTCTAAAAGGGTTAAGGCTCGTTAAGACTCGTTAAGGCCGTTTTGGCTTTTGCCCTAAAACGTGCCTTAACGTCCCTTAGCTATTTGCCTTAACGGGCCTAAAACCGAGCCTTAAAGGCTAGGGCCTACTGGTTGGTCCCCTAAAAGAGGTTGTCCCCGAAACGGGATTACATTTTTGCCCTAAAAGGGTTGAAATCCACATCGGATCCACTCTGCACCTAAATGTAATGATGTATGGCACCATGCATTAATATGCAAAAGCCTCACATCTTTCGGGACATATTGGTGCCAGAAAAATATTCGACTCAAATTGTCAACCCCACTATCCCGTAGGGCGGTTCGAACGCAGGAGGTGTCGCACTGTCGAGATTTGAGACCCAACGCACCGGCCAGCAAGCTTTGATAGCTCAATCCGTTGCATTAAAGGTCGACCCCCTACGTAGTACTATTAATAGTATACGGCAGAAACAGAAAACTAAGTGTGGGGTAAGCCTTAACGATGTTTCTGATGTTTGATTCCGATAGTGTGTAGCACAAGCTTCGACTCCGATCACTCGTATGTGTGTATTCCACATCTCGGTAGACAATCTACAGATAGACCATTCCCAGTACATGACCAGGACATTCAAGGCAGATACTTCGAAGTAGATAGATATATTCCCGATGCTTGAATGATCTAGCTCATGTTGCCGGGTGGGAGCTGTACCATGCGGACCCTGCACAACCTCTCACAACGGCAGCTGAGGAACTAGATCATATATCTGTAGATTATCTATCTGCAGTTGATTTGACTGATCTTTGTCCAAGGCGTGGGAAAAACCGAGGGAAGCCAAAGATGGAAACGCATCCATGCACCTATTCATGGTCGAACTACCTCCTGCATACCTACCGGCTTGGCGTATTTAATAGTAGATTTATGGCAGTCCACTCTGCTGACATTACTGCCCTTCGTGTATGCGACATTCCGTCCTGGGTAGCCCTCATTGTTGACGAAGGCACCGCTGCCCCGTGATCTGGCCACAAAACCCCACGGTACGCCGGCACCCAAGTCACTCAGATTGGTCTTCACCGTTCTATGGCTTAGGGTTCGCCATTTTATGGCCTACAGAACGCCTGCCGATACGCCGAACCGATCCGTGCAAGACGTCAACGCCGTCAACTGCGGTACCAAAGGAATAATATAATCTCGTAAACCAATGCCATCTAAATATCATCTTTGACCCTCTCCTCTTGCACTTTATTGCCTTCACGAAAAAAACAGGGGCGAGTCCAATGATCAGCTGAGTCTATGCTGCATCTGCTTTGGAATTCAGCGAGTAGTGGTCTGCCACGGATAGAGTACAGTGAACTAGCTACGTATGATATTAGGTTGCTGATTGATCTCGCTTCTGCTCCAAAGACGTCGAGATATTTACCCCGATACACCGTTTTCAGGCTAACGCCCACGAAGGGTTAAGAGGTCAAGGGAGGGCAGCAAGATATTTTTGTGTCGCCTTCGTACCATGGGCATCGCGGTTGCAAAACACAAATATTGACCACCATGATACAGAAAATAAACAATTTTACTCGTACAGCTACATATATATACATATTAGTTGTTTTTACTCTTTAGATCGAGCTCACCTCCGCTCCGGTGATGCGACCCCTCGACGTCAACAATGCCGCGGTCTTTTCCAGCGATCGCATGTACGCGTGTCTCCTCGCCGGAGGACACCAGTGAAGAACCAGAGTCAGCACCCTCACCGCTAACTCCAGCGACACCTGCTTGCGAACATGGGCATTGCGGCCAACGCGTTTGAGTTCGTCGACGATGTACTCCGTCAACGACGCCACCAAAAGCCTTCTCCAGCTTACTCTCTATCCTGTCACGTGCTGCCATCATTTCTAGGATGTTGGCTGTCTGTCTAACGTACCGCAAACGCAAACAAAAACGTCGCTCACTGATGTTTAGGTCCGGACATGAAGAAGAAACCCACATGAACCGAGCGAGGGGCCTTGATGAACCAGTCTCTAATCTCTTTCGTTATCACATACTACAGTGCCTCCACCATTTTCACTATTGGCCGCTTCCGAGTGATCGAGAGACACCGCCGCTTGCCCTGCCCATTGTCGGATGTTAAACACGACAAGGGTTCGAGGTTTCAGGTGGCCATTGTCAGATAGAAAATATCACGATAAAACGCCTCTCACCCAGAACGTGCAGTGGTCTTCGGTAACTACGTGTCGAGGGAGAGAAATATTATCGACCACCTCCCTTTCCCCCTCCGCATGGACGCCTCGCGCTTCCTCCTGCACAAGCATCGCAGCAGCAGCAGCAGCAGCAGCAGCAGCAGCAGAAGCAGCAGCGGCAGCCGCCACCGCTACGTCGCTTCCCCCCTCCCCCTCAAGCCTAGTGAGCTTTTTCTTATGACCAACTCCGCTCTTTTTGGGGCTAATGCTGCGTCTGGGGCTAGTACTGTGGTGGCCGGAGGAGCTGGAACGATGGTCGGAGCTGGCTCTACTGGTAACGGTCGTTCGTTTGACCTTGTTGTCGTTGTGTTTACCGGCCTCGTCTCCGACGGTACTATTAGCAGCAGCGCCTCCCGTTTTTGCATGCTTGGCTTCGGCGGCGTTGTTATTGTATTTGCCACCGGCGGCGGATATCGGCGTGGGTTGTTGATCTTCATCGGCGGTGTGTAGCGGCTGATTTCCTTGTTCCTCCATCGAAGGGACGTGTTGCGGGGTACCGGCATCCTCTACTGTGAAAGCTTTGTCGCCGCCCCCCGCCCTCGCAACTTCCTCAGCGCGAGTTCGACCAGAAACAGATATATTACGGTGCCCGCTCGTCTCTTTCGATAAAGTTTCATATGTGGCGGCATCTGCATCAACCTCGGTCGTTACAACTTGCGGCATAACCTCGTGTGTTGCAACTTGAGGCGTGACTTCGTCCGTTATAGCTTGCGGCGTAACCTCGCCCTTCACAACTTCCGGTGTAACCTCGTGCTCTTCAAATGGCGGCGTATCCGCGCCCCTTATAACTTGCGGCGTAACCTCGCGCGTTTCACGACCAGGCGTTTCGACATCGGTTTCGCCCCCTTCGCCGGCTGCCACCACATCGACACTAGCACCAACACCGTCTTCACTAATGTAAGGCATGCTCTTTACGCTGTCTACGTTGTTCGCTCGAGACGCCGAGGAGCTGTCTTCCGTACTGACACCTGCGACTTTGGAGTTCGAAGCAACCTCGTTCTCACGCTTCGGGTGGTTTACGGGAGTGTGTCCCCCCCTGGTGGGCGGATGCGCCGGAGCTTTGGAGACCCCGCCTCGCACCGCCCTTTTCAGGGTGCTGACGAGAGCCACTCCACTTCAAACGGGAAGGGGGCGAGGGGGGGGGGGGGGGGTTAGATGGTGTAGATGTGTCTGAGCGTTTCTGGATAGAGCTAACTCAATCATGTGCATACTATGCGACCGAGTAAACGGATGCTACATGGTATATTCGCCGCCAGAGTGGTATTGATATCTCAGGCATATCATCTACAGACCATCTACAGACCATCTACAGATCATCTACAGATCATCGACAGATCATGATCTAAATCTATCAGGGCAGACAGATAGACCCTTGATCTGTAAGATGATATCTAGCTCATGTTGCCGGGTAGGGGGCGTATGTAGAATCTGCACGATAGAGGACATGCTAGGGGGGTTGGACCTGTTCTGTACAGATCCGGCATGCTTTGCAACATCTCGTGAAGGGAGGTTATGATCTGAATGATCTACGGTAGATCGTGATATATCAGTCCGTCGTGTGCCCACCTTATTATCTACCAACTAACCTATTTAACTACGTTTAAAAACTATATACCTGGTACCTGGTATATATCTGTGTTGCCGTCCCGCTCACCGTTTGAATCGATTCAAGGCCGTCTCGTGCTTGGGGCCTTTGTGCGATCTCTTCAGCAAAGCTCGTCTAGCCGCATTGCACAGAAGGAAAACATACGACAGACAAGGAGTGTTAGGGAAATCGTTGACGGGGCGAACGTAGGAGGCATGCTTTTAGACAGGCGTTGCCACGGTGCCCCCCCCCCCCCCCCCCCCGCCGACATGGGTAAATAACCATAGTGTACCGGTATCTATGATTTTGTCTTCTTTCGCGGAATGTTTATGAGTGATCAACGTTGAAGCTCACATTACTGCAAACGGTTGAGAATAGCAAACGCAACGATAGGAAAAAAATAAAAAGACAATAAGAGATAATACCCTAAGAACCATTTTATCAGGGCTTTTCGCGGGTCATGACCCGACCCGCGGGTCGGGTCAGGGAGGTTTCAAAATGTCGCGGGTCGGGTCGGATTGGGCCAATTGTTTTCAAAATCTCGCGGGTCGGGTCGGGTCGGGTCACTTTTATTTAAAATCTCACGGGTCGGGTCGGGTCAAAGGGTTTGGAAATCTCACGGGTCGGGTCGGGTCGGGTCAAGAGGTTTTGAAATTTCGCGGGTCGGATCGGGTCGGGTCAAGAGGTGTTAAAGATGTTGGGGTCGGGTCGGGCCATGACCCGTGAGATACGGGTCATTCGCGGGTCAGGTCATCATGACCCGCGATTTTTTTCCGGCTGACCCGCACGTCCGACCCGCGGGTCTGGCCCACGGATCAGTATTTTTGCTAACGTGTACAGCTACCTGCTGGAAGACCGCCTTTGTGACCCGCGGGTCTGGTCCACGGGTCCGACATGTACAAGAAAAAATACTCGCCGTTTCCCGCACAAAGGCTTCTCTCGTGTCGATACGTAGACCTCCGAGAGCATATCATAGCGTGTAGAATAATCACACGCGAATCCCGGGTCGGATGAAGCCGTAGTATATTATTGCGTTCATGTTCACGTCCATCCATTTCCACAAAAATAAACGGCCATACTCTCATGCAGGGTGCAACAATAAAGACAAGACATGACAGCAGAGTAGGAAGCCCGCGCCCGTCGCGGCAGCAGCAGCAGCAGCAGCAGTAGCAGCAGCAGGCCCCGGATCCTCGCGGATCGTGGCCCCCGCTGTCAGATCCCCCGCTTCAGTGCTTGCTGCTGGAGGCTGCACAGCTAGGTCGCTCACCGGGATTCCAGCAGAAGCCATCCGGTCAGAGCTATAGGGTCGACCCAGGGGCCGGGAGGTATCCGCCCGGCAGAGTGCGGGTGTGTGCCTTTCTCTATGTCATCATCTTTCTGATTATCGTGGTCGTTTTTGAAGCACACACCACACAATGCTCCCAGAAAATATAAAAAATGAAAAATCGAACACAAACTTACGACATTTTCGGAAAAGTACAAGGGACCAAGGACCATCCAACCGACCAACGTACCAACGTTTATATCTTTGGACCCGTGAGCTTTCGTCGTTGACCCGTGATATATGTCATGGGTCCAATTGACCCGACCCGCATGAAACCCGTCTCTCACGGGTCAATCGGAAGGTGGCGGGTCGGGTCGGGTCGGGTCAAAGGGTTTTGAAATCTCACGGGTCGGGTCGGGTCGGGTCAAGAGGCTTTTCAATCTCGCGGGTTGGGTCGGGTCGGGTCGAGAGGATTTCAAAATTCTTCGGATCGGGTCGGGTCAGGTCAACACACCTCCAAAAGTTCGCGGGTCGGGTCGGGTCAGCTGACCCGACCGGACCCGACCCGTGAGGTTTGACCTGACCCGCGAAAAGCTCTGCAATTTATGAATATTCTGCCGAGTCTTGGCTTTCGACAAATAGAGCTTCAAGAAGAGTCTGTGTTCGTTCGCATAGTTTTGTTTAACGCTATTGTCTACCTTGTGAAGAGAAGTACGGGGAGAAAGGCTACCCCCAGGGCGATGTTGTGGGGCTGAACCTCTCGCTCCAGCAACTCCTCGCCCCTCCTAAACTGGTCCACCGCCCCTCCCTTCGGCCGACCCGCTTCTCGCTTGTCCTGCTTCGACGATGCAAGTGATCGCGGCGCTTCGTAAGGTATTGATGCGTGCTACAACGCTATCATACGGTGGGGTTGCACTGATATTATGCTTCTGGAGATTCTTTATGTTGGCGAGCAGCTTTGTATACCTCACCCGTAAACTATATTTGTTTTAGTAAGATAAATTTGAACCTTGGCCCGATTGACGATCCCGTGATGAGTTTGAGTAATCCCGTGGCCTATTAATAGTGTTCGTGTATCACGAATAATAACGTAAGAACACTTTATGTGCTCCAACGACAAGGCGTGCCTTATTGGGGAGTCAATAAGGCGCTTGCCCTGTCAGGCATGCTTTAGTGGCTAGTTCCTCAGTCCAGGAGCCCCGTCAGCCAGAAACTGTTATTTGCTAACATGTAGATCTCCTGTCGTAGCATTGTTTAGTTTTTTTTTTTTGCCTCCTCTGAGTGAACTCGACTGTGTTCGGAACGACGACAATGAGGTAAGGTAAGAAGAGTGCGAAAACTTCCAGGTAGTTCCCATCAACTGTTTACTCTTTACCACCCGGACAAGTTCAAGCGTGCGCATGCCTGCTGCTATCGGCTTTTTAGCGTCCATACAAACTCAGGCGTGCGCGCCTGTTGCCCTCGCCTATTTAGCGCACAAAACGATCCTCAGGCGTGCGTGTCTGTTGCTATAGGCTTTTAGGCGCCCGAACAAGCCTCAGAAGCGTTTCAACATGCGGCTGCCGTCGTACACTGTGGTCGTGATGATGATGGTGATGGACGTGATGATGATGAATATGATGATGATGACGATGATGATGGTGAATATAAGACTGTCTGTCGTGCACATGCTGTGATCATGATGACGATTGTGACACGTGTTATTCACAGCTCATTCCCCTGAAACAATTCTGGCTAGTTGCCACGAAAAACAAGCTCAACAATTCAAAACCGTCCCAATGTAAAAAACAAAACCACGGTAGTATTAACCAGGGCTGCTCACGGATCGGATCAAACCTCGCGGGTCGGGCCAGGTCGGGTTGGGTTACCTACTCCGACCCCAATCCGACGCGTGAGATTTCCATGCCCTCCTGACCCGACCCGACCTGACCCGACCCAGCCCGACCCGACTCGACCCGACCCGACCCGTTAGATTTGAAGACTTTCTGACCCGACCCACGGGTCGAGTCATGATCCATAAGCAGCGCCGGAAGACACTAAACAAAAGGAGGAGCATACCAATCAGAACCAAATATGCCTACAGTAATAAAACCACTGACTGCAATGTACAGGGGTTTGTGTGTATTATGAGTCCTGATCACTGCTGCTGTCACAATCAATATGGTCTCCCGTGAGAGCAAAAAACAACCGCGGTGGCTGGTCCACGAACACAAAAAAAAGCGAAAGGTGCTGGCCTACCTTGGAATGTTTTCCCTTGGGGGAATCGTGATCATGCCCGGCATTCGACGAGGTATCCAAGGTTTTCCCCCCAGCACCGCTGTCTAGGAGGGTCATTAGCCTCGCAAACGTACGCGCTCCAGCGCTCTTCTTGTAGTGCGCCTTCAGCTGATAGTTGTCGCGAAGAGCAAACGAAAAATAGGGCGTAAAAACCCAAGCAAGGGCTTCGTACATGTCACGCGGCTTCCAAAGCTAAGACTATCAAACGCCCACTCGATCGAACTCTCACAGACGTCCGACGTATTTGGTAGATTTGTTTTTTGCATAAAATATCAAGTGTTGTAACGGACCTGTGGCCACGCGGATCGTTGGCTGAAACTTTTATCACGTCGATCAACGGCTCTTAAATACAGCATGCTCATCAACGGATGTTTAACACCAGGTAGAACTCCAATATGCTATTAATAACATACCCCGATTAGGCCCCTAGAGAACATTCCTGAGAAATTTCCAAGGCTTTAGGGGTTACCATAAAGAGCGTCGAGTCCGCAGAGGGGTGCGACGATCGCTTTTCAGGGCTCCATTCTACCAGAACGGGAAGGGAGGTTCCCAGTACCGACCACGAACAAAAAGGGGGCTCAGAAATCTCGGGTAGAGAGACTTCCGAAAATATGCTGGCTGTTCGACGTTAGCACCCTTACGTACGGTTCTTAAAGGGAAAAGTATCAATACCGCTGTGCCAACTCAACGATATTCACGGCTAGCGCCCCTGTACTAAAAACGAGTGTTATAAAGGAAGGCCGGTCTTCTACGAGTAGCGTGCTTTTCTCTTTCTTGGAGGCGAGATGGACGGCTATTCGAGGCCACCTGAGTCAACGGCTCTTGAAGGCCACTCGCGAGGACCACACCCTCGGCTCTTGAAGGCCGAACATGCGGCTTCTGGGAGCTACATCCTTCAGCGACTCCATAATACCACGTCATTCGACTGCTGTCGAAGGCCGCATCTACGGCTTTTGGAAGCCACATCGTCCAACGGCTCTTTAATGTGATTTCATCCAACGGCTTTTGATTCTCGTTCCTGAGCGCCAAGTCAACGAATCTTGAAGGCGACATCAACGGCTCTTGATTGCCACGTTAACGGCTTTTGAAGCCAAAATCAACGGCTCTTGAAGCACCCATCTACGGCTTTTCGAAGCCATGTCATTCAACGGTTTTTGAGGCCACAAATACGCCTCTTGAAGGCCACACCAACGAACCTCAACGGCTCTTGAAAGTCAAATCAACGGAAACCAACCACTCTTCAAGGCCACATCAACGGCTCTCACAGGTCTTCTATATTAACCCAACATTTGCGAACATTGTGAGTAGCTCCACACGTTCCCCCCTCCCCAACTATCGCAAGCACGGCTCGGAAATGCTGCTCACCGAGACTAAAAAGATGTAGAGGTGCAGCTCCGCATCCTGTCGTAGGCTGTGTCGACGGAGGAACAATTCCACCATGAAGTCGTTCTGTCTCATTCCATGAAACACCCCATGAAACAGAAAAACAGCAACAACCGGAGGAGGAGGAAGAAACGGCAAAATTATCATGTGATGAATGCCTGGGTACATGCAGCAGGGTTCACTCAATCAAGGGCAACAGTCGGGCGGCGTACTGCAAGCAACAGGCCGACGATGGCATAGTGAACGTTCTCGCCCGACGTTGCTTTGAAGATACTCTTGCCATAGATACTTGGTCAATGATATAGTTCTACTTCTATTACCGTTGTTATTGTCATTATTGTTATTATTGTTGCTATAGTTACCGTTGCGCTTGCTATCTGACAATCTGTTATTAATAGCATGAGCTTCAGCGTTGATAACTCAGAAACATGCCCTCCTCGAAAGAAGAAAAAGTGTGTTGTGCGTAAGGCTGGAGGGCATTCGGTGAAAACGGCTCATTAGCAATCACGACGAACAGGTAGCGCGGTCATACTGAGCAAAACGGCACGGATGCCGAACACAGTTAGTCGGACCAGAGGAAGCACAGGGAACAAAGGTTCGCATTAATAGCAGCGCCGTTTACACCGGCGGGTAGACCCCAAAGCTTCGTTCAAACTAAGGGGCAGGGCCACAGTCCCGTTTTGGGGACAGACGAGTAAGAGTTTGATTGGTTTGTTCCCCAGACGGAACGACAGTTTGCCCTTGAAGGGTTCAAGAGGCTGTCACGGCATGCTCTGTGTATTCCGCGGCGCTGCGGCTTACGAGTAGGGTCGGATTTCGTGGTGCGTTTAAACGAGTGCACAAGGTGCCCACTTCCCCCAGGCGGAAGGGAAAGTCGTCAGCGTTATGAACAACAGCGTTTTGGAGGGCACAGCAGACTTGATTTGATGTGGGGATACATGTTGCGGCAGTCAGAAGGGAAACAGACGCGCGCAGCTTAAAATCATTCACACTCGGTTTAATCTGTACGGCAGCAGTAATCCTCTTTCGATTATCGATTTCTTCGCTCCGCAGCTATTACGGTACACCATATCATGGTAATACATAGTAATTCACAGCAACGCATAGTAATACATAATGACCAGAACCAACGATGGACCCAGAACACAGGTATCTCCCTACGTTCACACACCCTATTTGGTTCGGAGGAAGATACCCGTTTGGGGGTCTCACCATATTCTGGACGTGCTGTCCTTCCTTCTCGTCGATGAAGTCAACGCGCTCCCTCTCGTCCAGAATAAGCCACATTTCTCTGCCGACGACGACACGGGGCACGGGGGGCGAGCGTGTCGAACCATTATTGCTGCCAGACGTGACCTCCTTGGCCTTTCAACACTTACTTTTCATATACTTCCGGGTTGACATTTTAACGATTCTATCATTGACATTGTTATTACGTGTACCACCCGGCAATGTTCAGCAGCATGAGCTTCAATGTTGATCACTCGAGAACGTTCCCCGAATGAAGAAATCCGACGGAAACCCAATCAAAAGCAAAGCTGTTTCGATGACAATTGATGCAGTCGCATGTTTCATCCGACGAAGTGCAACACGACCTTCAACGCCATTGGCCGACGAAAAGCTTGGAACCATTCCCCAACAAAGCGCTAATTTCTCGGTTTTCTTGCGTGGTGAGCCATCATTGTGGCGAATTAACTTCAACGCTGTTATTTTTCTTTTCAATTCAACCAACTGGTAGTGTAGTAAATGTTATTCTTGATATTACTGCGTTGGCCATCCGGCAATGCGCAGCGTTTCATCGACTGCTTGCCTGGTGAGCCGTTTCGTTTTTTTCATCATCACGTTTTACATTCCAGCTCAACTCGTAAGTATCACACCGCCGTGTCATGGGAGAGTCTGCCCCCAGCGTCCTTCTGAACAAGCCGTGGGGGTCACAGGTATCGATCGTCCCTTCTTCCCCCCGGTAGAGTAACGCCTCCACTTATATCGCGCAGAGGCTTCGGCGTTCCCACTGCTGTTCGTCGGTGTTTTGCATCGAGCGATTTAAAGTTCAGCGTTGTTGGCCAACGCTATTGAGCTATTTTATCGCACCTGTCTGCAGGTACAGCACCTGTCTGCAGGGGTTTGCTTGCCTCGTGAGCCACTGCAGAGATTTAACGGGTAGAGCCTGCGCCGTCTTGGGCAGGTGGCCCATGAACTCCACGAGAACGTTGGGCATTGCCCAGTAAGGGTCGAGGGCGACCTTCTTCCTCTTGAAATGTTCATGAGACAAAGTAGGATCTTCCTGCACGGCCGAAAACACGAGAGAGAGAGATATTGAGATTTTTAGGGTTATGGATAATCGAGATTCGGGCGCTATGAAAGGAGAGACCGAATTTAGAGCACTGTAAGGGATGGAGGATTTCGAGCGCCACCTGGCATGAGGGATTGAGTGTTACGAGAGACTGAGATATGAACGCTTATGAGGGATCGTTTTTTTTTGTGCGCCATGAGGGATCAAGGTTTGGGCGACTGGAGAGATCGAGATGTAAGACCTGTGCCAATGGGAAAGCGAAGTATCAATAAAAGTTTGAATTTCAAAGATCCCCTCTAGATGTTTTTAGAACACGCTTCGTATGGGCCACGAAAAAAAAAAAAGTTCCTAACTTTTAGAAAAACCCGAAAAAAGCAAATCTGGGGCCGATGTTGGGCCAACATCGGCTGGAGAAAAGCTCAGGCCGAACTTTGGTTCGAAGCGGCGAGATTCCCAGTCCTCGACAGACACCGATCAACAAAACCAACGATTGCGTCATGAATTCTGAACAGAGTGCGCTCATTAGGGGCTCCGACCTACCCTAGAGTCACCGTCTTCACACCATGGCTGGTGTCATGTGGCGGGAGCTGACCAGGCGTATAATAAAAAAACAATCGGCCGCTGGTTTGCACAAAACAGAAGACCAAACTGCTCCATCTGTCTCGAATGGCAAAAAATACTTTTTTTTCCAGGTTTGGGAGGATACCGTAGGACGCCGCAGGCAGGCTCTCGCCCCCTAGACCATGGACCCACCTCATATCTTCGAGGTCGTTATCTATGTTCGTTGGCCTTGCCAGATACCGAGCGGGCTGGCCGTGGGCTGAGTTTATGTCGAGATCGAGTGTCGATCGTCGCACGAGCTGGTTTCGATCACCGTGTTGACAATATGCAACCAGAAAAAACAAATTGCGCCGCCTGCGGCCGTTGGGAAAATCTAAATAAAACATCAAACTTTTTTCTCTTTTTTCCCCACATCGGCGGTACGAGGAAATTTTCGGCTGGTCTTTGAAAGCAATATATTTGAAAAAAAACTTCTGAACTTCGCGTTTCCATTGGCATAGGTCTAAGGGCTACTATTAATATAAGAGATATAAAATTGAGGGCTATGAGGGATCGGGATTGAGCCCTTGTAGGATAGATCGAGATTTGAGCGCTAGGAGAGATCGATATTTGAAAGCTATGGGGGATTGGTATTTGAACGCTAATATAACAGGGATCGAGCTTTGAGCGGAACATTCTCGGAAGGAAAATATACTAAGATTTGAGTTGAAGGCTGTTTCGAGACCACAGAGCTGGTTTTGACGGTATGTCGATACCATTTTATTGCTAGAAACAACACTACCAGCAACGACGACAACGTTCCATACATCCGACAGATCATGTACAGATAGATCAAATAGATCATAAGCTGCCGTTATGAGATGCTGTGCAGGATCTGAACAGCACAGGTCCAATCCAGGTAATACCCCCTAGATCGTACAGGTTTAGCGGCTCCCACCGGGCAACATGAGCTACATCATGCAGATCATATATATCATGCAGATCACACAGATCATACAGATCAGGAATCTATCTATATTCCCTGGATGGTCTACTGTAGAACGTGAAGTAGGAGTCGATGGTCTGCCCGCGAGGTGCGCAACGCTCAAAGCCAAATCTCCCTCCCAATGATGTGCGTTATTCCGGGACATGAAGACCCTTGCTTGAGAGAAAAACACGCCTGGGTGTGTGCGCATCTGCTGGTTGCTGGGGGATGTTGCCCCAGGAAGAGCGCCAAGAGTTCAGCGCGACTTTTTCTCCAATGATACGTGCGAAATTTCAGCAGCGAAACACAAGAAAAAATGGAAAGACGAAAGTCTCGCGTCTCTCGCATTGGCAATGGGGGGGCATAGCGTTTACGGGAGACCATAGTGAATAGGACCAAATATTGTTAAAAAAAAATGGTAAATATATTGTGTCTTTGTGTGTACCGTAGGTCTACTATGGTCCCCCGTAATAGACGACAGCTGCGGAGTGCCCGGTACCACTCTGTCCGGAAATGTAAGGACAGGTGGAGTATAAATTTGAATACCAAAATGGTCCTTTTACCAATTTGGACGAAGAGGTAGACTAGCTGTAACCGCTGCAAGCGAACGGAATAACAGATGCTTGCCTCCTCGTACGCTGAAAACTCTATTTTTTCACAAAAATAGGGAAAACGCCGGCTGTGAGCTCCATCAAAGCTTGGTTGGTAATCTACCTCCACCAAAACGTTGGTTGACAAAAATCGAACGTGGTTGATGCCAATCAAACGGACAAAGCTTGATTCAATATAGTCGAACACACGAAGCTGAATTGGCAATCGAACACTCAAAGGTTGGTTGGTATTCGCATTTTTACCACAGTACGTCACGCTCGGTAAGCCATCAGACGGACACCACATATCCATACCTCACCCGAGGCTCTCTAAAAACAAAGAGCGATGCCCGAGGCATGGGGTCGTTCTCCAACACTCACCTTGAAGCGGTCTTTGGTGGGCACCAGCTTCCTCTTTTTTTTGTCCCGCTTTACCGTGGTGTAGGCGCCAAGCCCATGGCAGGACGGGCAGGACGCGAACCGTCGACAGGCCTGCCACCTTATCCTCTGGAAAATGTTCCTAGTTTGCCGTGGGAGGCGGATTGATGGCAAGGGGGGGCGTGCTTATTGGTTGCCCGCCTTAGTCATTAGGCCACTGATCACGCCTCTCTTTCGAGACGAAGACATGGGCGTAGGTACAAGGCGACCCATACTAGCTGCCGGGGGTGGCGTACCGCAAGAGGTTCCTACGTGAGCGAAAAGCAAATGAGGCCGGGAACCCCCCACTCCCCTCCCTCCAATACACACATATATATATATATATATATATATATGTTATATGTGTATATAGGTTGGGTTGGCGTCGGTTGACGACGACGCTGTAAAACATGCGTCTCACTGCGTGAGCTACTGTAGACAGCCAGGGTAACGTTTTTGGTTTTTTAGGCGGTCACCACGGCTGGCGGTCGAGTTAGATCGTTCTTGTGCGGGGAGAACCGTAGCTCCGCACAAGGGGGATGATCGTATCACGTACCAGGTAGTGTGTATAGATAGGGTGATGCGCTCACAGGGCAGTTACGTAGTAAACCCATTGTTGTCTTTGGAAGTGGCCACACCAAAAAATAAATCAGTTTCATTGACGCTGTCATCCGTATGAAACAAACACCGCCTCAAAAGCGGTTCTTATTAATAGTAGGATGCAGCTCACCCTTCATGCGGTTCGCCCAACATCTCACGGCGCTTCGCGCTTGGTGTAGGCCATGTCTGCCTGATCGGTGAAAAGCCGACGTGCTCCGTCCGGGCACTGTAAGGATGCGAGGGTCTAAGGTCGATACGAGTACGGCCTTACATGATATCGGGTACACGCCCCCTCCTACTTTAGGAGCTTTTCACTATTACGGGGGAACGTAATTAATAGGACCTATGGTGTACATAAAAACCTGTATATTTTACCATTTTTACTATCAATATTTGGTCCTATTAACTGCGGTCCCACGCAATACTATGGATACAACTATTGTATTACGGGGGACCGTAATTAATAGGACCAATGGCATACATAAACACCTGTATATTTAACAGTTTTTACTAACAGTGTTTGGTCCTATTAACTATGGTCCCCCGTAATAGTACCTCGCTCAACCACGGACTCCGAGAAAATGAAAATATGCTCAGCCCCATGCACACTCCCATGGGCTATATAAGCTATTATTCCAACGAATTATTTAGTAAAATACATGAAGCGGTAGTGAAATGCGTGCTGTAGTGCACGCCGAGTGCAAAGTTACTAGGTAGCTGGTTTTTTTTCTTCTTTTTTTCCGTTCTTGATTGTTTCTGTTTAAATAAGATGAAAGCTGAAGCTCGCCACACTTTCACGCTCAGAACGTCTTATGTCAGTTTAACCCGTCGCTCCCGTTGCAATAGCAGAACCGGCTGCTGCTGCTGCTGCTGCGACCTCGGGGGGCGTGAGTATGTAGACCCGACCTGACCCCCGAGAGGGGCAGGTGCGGTGGAGATACCCACCCGGGAGAGTCATCTCCTCCCGGTAGTGCGGAGAAGCTCGTAACTTCAGGAGCCCTAGTCCTCGAAAATTGTTCGAGCTGTACTATAATAAAGTAAAGCCCCTACGATAGCACGGCTTGCAAGGTGTGCAAACCCCTACAGTCACCTAGAACATGTTTGGTCTACTGTAGAAAGTACCCCCCCCTACAGCACTGTAGAGGCATACCGTACTGTAGAGACATACCGTACTGTAGAGACATACCGCACTAGTAGAGGCATACCGCACAATAGAGGCATACTTCACTGCAGAGGCATACCGCACTGTAGTGCCATCGCCAGGAAGTGAGTGTGCAAGGAGTCAACCGCTTGAGAGGAATATTTTTTCAGAACTCACCGGGAAACTTCCCTGGTTTTGCCGTCCTGGAAGTCCCAGAGCCCATCGTCGTTGGCCACGGTTTGCGAAAACGCCTCTTCGCGGTCGGGAATTAGCCTGTACTTTCTGTGAGCCCCAAAAAATATGTGTTTCACGGATGAGATGCAAAGGGGGGTTGTTGGCTGTAGGAGGCTTTGTTCGGCGTCAAATCGATTTGGGATATCGTGCATATGATACCTTTATTCGGTCTTCCTTAATCGGTCTCCGTCATGTGTTACGATTTATTATCACCATTAACCCTTTTAGAACCGCAGTCCCCCTTTGGGGACACACCGGTCTAACTCTGAGCAGTTTGTCCCGAACCCGGGACTGAAGTCCTAAGAGGGTTGATTGATAGCTAGCTCCATTCGACGAGGGAACGAAGTGCTCAACTATTTGCGGCGGTAAATATGCAACGCACGTAGGAGACCGCAACGCCGAGGAGGGGAAAGAGCCCCTTACTATTATGCTATGTAACCCCGGATCTGAGTTACGACTTTGGGGCGAGGACAAAAAATGGGGTTGGAAAAGTCAACCAAAGCAACTCATCGATGAATGAATGAATCCGAGGTTTTCTTCTTTCGGGAAAGTTATGAGTGATCAATGTTGAATATCATGCTGTACATGGTCGGATGGCAAGGGATTTAATAATAATGAATGAATGAATGAATGAATGAATGAATGAATTGATAGGAAAATGACTGACTGAATGAATGGATTAACACTAACTCAAGTAATTAAATACTGGACAACCCCCCCCCCCCCCAATGCCCTACAAAAAGAAGGGCATTGCCGGACGGCGAACTTAATTTGAAAAAAACACTCGTCATACTAGTAGCAATAATAATTCGACGTACCACTTGGAAAAGAAAAATCGACATCATCATCATCATCGATGCGGGACTCAAACCCTACGCATAGGACGGTATCGTTCGGTACTGCTTCATCGCGCGCCTGTAGCGCGTCAGCTGTATACAATGCCGTGCTCTCTATCACCCATCTGTCGCACGATACGTGTATGTGCGTACTGTACGTACATGTCTTAGTACTGTACGCGTTTGTACTATTACGGGGGACCATAGTAAATAGGACCAAATATTGTAGCTGGTGAATATACGGGAATACATACTAGTTTTTTGTGTGTACCGAAGGTCCTACCAGGTATTTACTATGGTCCCCCGTACTATCAATACAGCACGATAAATATCTTAAAAATGGCTGTGATCTACCATTCTGCTGGAACCCCGAATGGCCTCAATTCGATTTGTTTTCGTTCCCCGATGTACTACTTTCGACCTGTAAGCGTCAGCCCGCACACTCGCTCTCTCACTTGTTGTTGGCCTCCCGCATCCTTTCGTTGATGACCCTAGTCCGGTCCACCTTTGCCGCCAGGCGTCCCATCGACCGCAGTCCCCTCTCTAGCTTCGTGGCCTCAGTCTCCCTCTCGGCAAACCGACTTCGAATGACACGGTCTTTCTCCTACCATACGGTAATAATAGTAAAATATAATACCATACAGCTACATATTAACCGTAAAAAAATAATCGAGATTCAATCAGATGGACGGGGACACAGGATTGGGACGGACAAGCGGGGAAAACGTCGTGGCCCGTTCGGATGGATCGACCCAGGATTGCACCTAAAGTTGTCGAAGCAAACCTAACACCTTGAGCTGCTGATGGAGCAAGCGTTTACACCGAAAGACGATGAAACAAACATTGCATGCCTGGTGCATCTTATGTCCACAAAGATTCAAGGGTTCCCCCCCAACTCCGTGAAGCAAGAGCGTTACACCTTTCTCCGCTCGTGTAAGGAGGCCCATAAAACACTACAAGTACTTAGCATGCTCCCTGGCTTTTGTATTAGGAGGCGGTTTCAAGACGACTTTGTTTTACGCGCGCCGGGTGTTGTGTTGCGTCCTGAGCGAATTAACCAAGCGTTATACCTCAAGTTCGTGAAGCAAGCTCTTCCGCTTGGCCTCTTCGGCGAAGCGTTCTCGCTGCTGCACCCGTTCCAGTTTGTGTCGAGTGTCTGCTTCGGTAACCAGATCATCCAGCTGTAGTCTCTGGGCATTGACCTTGGAAGAAAAACAAATAGGGGGGTGGGTTTGTTTTTTGTTTTGTTTGTGCGTATATATATATATATATATATATACATCCCAGGTACCAGGTATAGCATTGATGTTGGCTCTTCAATTCGTAGCCAAAATGGTCCACTCCAGTCCCGTTTTCGGCCAGCTCCCAGACATACGCGTTTGCTTTTTCCCTCTCTTGAAAATGGCTGATAGATGCCTCTCGGGGGTCTGAAGAGTTGTGTGTGCAGCCGCAATTTAGTACGTGGCGACATGCTTTTTGTTTTTTCTTCCCTATCCTTTCCCTCGCATGTGTTACCGTTTCCCTGCTTCTCCAGCTCTCCCCCTTTATTAGCTTAGATCGGATGCGGAATCACATACAAGGCACGCCCCCCCCCCCGCCCCTACTGCGATTCGCGCCTTTGCAGTAGTTTGTTTTTGCTCGAAGACTTCAGCATTCTCTTCCCTCGTCGACTAGCGTCTAGGCATGCATCATGCACAGAACACATTCTGCGCTTCGTTGAATGTTGTTGTTCCATTGAAATGCGACTAATCACCATGGCGGCGAAACAATGGTGCATGGGTTTCCTTTTGTTTCCGAGGTTTTCTTCTTTCGGGAAAGTTATGAGTGATCAATATTGAAGATCATGCTGCACGTTGTCGGATGGCAAGGGAAATAATAATGGTTGTTGTGAGCGTCAGTGCTTGAGAGATGAACATCGGAAAGTTGTCCCCGGTCTACCAGCATACATGGTGCCACGCATCTAAGCCGAACATTTCCAGCGACACATCTCGCGACGTCAGGACAGATTCGTCACAAAGCACAGCACCGTTCCGACATCATCCCGGTTTTGTTTCCGCACAGCAGAGCACCACCATATATACGCAACAAAGTGCACATTGCGTACTGCTGTAGTCTCGAGCGCTGTCCCGACGGCGATTTGGCCACTGCACGCAGCACACACCGCTTGAAATATACTGGTACCACTTCGAGTGTCCGTTAATATAAGGATTGCTGCGTATTGCTATTAAGGCCCAAAATCTCATTACATTACAGTCCAGGGTGGTGAACAAATTAATACCTACCGATTCAAGAGGTTAGTAGACTTCCGCCTTCGAGGCTCACGATGCGCATGGCAAGTCCTGTCTCGAGCGTGATTCACACGCTCTCACAGCAATGTGCACTGTCGTACAGTAATATTAAGAGGAGGTCTCGCGCGCTAGCGTAGGAATACGATGACAGCATCTGGTTCATCAAAAGCTCCTCGGCTGATGACTTCTATGCTAGCAGTAAGCCAAACACGAGAAAAAATGAAAGCGCAGACCCGATAAACTATCCCATCACAGTAGTGTCGGCCACCCTTTATAGTGCCGGCTGAGCACAACAATGCCGGCTGCCCGCTATGCCCCCCATGAAATCGCTTGGCACAGATGGGATTCACGAGTCAGTACGACGGAGTGCGGAGAGTATAGTGCCGGTTGCCGCTATAGTGCCGGTAACGGTATTGTTGGCCGGCACATATATACCGGCTACTACAGAGGGACCACTCCTGGTGCACGCAGATATTAAATATACCGGTGACGAGCTGTTGAAGAACACAACTAAATTTCAATTCCTACGATGTTGGGTAGTTCCACGGTGCCCTTTTCGAGCCCAATCGGACGTACCTGGAAAGTAGCTTTGCCGAATACTGCCATCCCTACAGTATAATTCTATCCTACAGCTCTGCCCATAAATATAAGGATCATTTATACACTAATATGAACACTCAACGGTTCTTATATTGACAGACACCCAGAGTGGTGGGTGCTGGCAGCACGTGTCACCACGAAGGTTTGTAGAATTTGAGTATGTTGGCGCTATCCCATCTTGCCTCGGTAGTCAAGGCCCGCTTCACCGCAAGGAGCGCTTCCAGCTGCACGGCGTGCACGTCGGCCTCGGCTTTCATGGCCGTCTCCACAGCGCAAGCGCGCTCCAACTCTTTTACAAGCGCCTGCTTCTCCGCTCGTGCCGCCTGCCGAGAAAAGACAAATCACGAACTTCGTGGGGCGTTCTTTCTCAAAAACAAAATCTCCTGGATAGAGGGGGGGGGGGGGGGGGTACTGCTGCACCTATCAGGCGTTATGCAGGGTGGCAAAACCCGTCCAGGGTGAAAACAGCAAGGGTACGATTCGAACAATAGACCACCTTCAGGAACGTAAAAATAATCAAATAATTGCCCGAGTCTTGCTACTGCTGTGCGGGTCGCACGTTTGAGCCCGGAGTCCTCAACTGGCCGGGGTTCTCAACTGAATCGAACCTGGGGAGCTACCCAGTGTATTTTTGGATCAACTGAAGACGCGTTCTACGATAGAGGTAGCACATTCCCGCTAAAAGGTCTTGCGAATGACAGGGTTCCTTAACCCAAAATCGTAGGAATGTCAATCTTGTTTCGATTTTTTTTTTTGTACACTTGGGTCATGGGATTATTCATCGGGACGAATTTTGATTTTTGCTGAAGTCAGTTTTCGGGTGAGGAATGGCGCTCCTCAAGTGAGGAGCCTCAAAAAATCCAGGGTGAACCTCTATCGTAGAAAGCTTCTGAAGGCCTAGCTACCCAGAATAGTTGGGTTCAATTTTGTCAAATTTGAATACAAAGTTTGCCCATGTTATTGCGTCTCCGTTCTACCAAGGCATGGTAATGTAGCTCCTTAAGGTTAAGAGCCTAATGAGAAGTAGGGGTTACTCGGAGTCAAGCTCACGCGCCGTCTTGGGGGGGGAACAGAAAGCAGGATTGAAGCATGCGATTTTTTCTCCGTAAGTATACCCCCCCCCCCCCCCCCCTCCCCCAGCAGGAGACTTTAGCTTCGTTTTCTTGCCTCCTTGCGGAAGGTAATCTACAAAAAAGGACAGGAGTCCATCTCAGCGTTAAGGTGGGGCGGGGGGGGCTGGGTTCTTCGCCTTGGTACGACGAGTGCCAATCGGGCGCTTGCTCGCGTTATAGCATGTTCTCTACGTCCTACCCGGTAGAGCTACCATGAAGCAATATCGTCCCTTGCGTGCCGTCGGAGACAGCACGAGCGCCGAGGCGAGGAGGGTTCCTCAGGCACGCGCACTACTATACTGTGGTGTATGTGTAACACTCGGTGCAAATATATATCGAACGTTAGCGGAATTACTTGAATACCCAAGCAGTCCTTACATCGCCGGACAAAGAGGTAACAAATGTGTCCGGTGACAAGATACACCATACCGAAACAACACGTGACGCCTTTCGAGCTGACCGCCTATCGAGATTCATGGCTCTTCGTTTCATCAAAACAAGCCAACAAGCAAGCACGAGTTGACCACAGCAACAAGGATCCAGCGACGCGATGCCCTATATTATAGCTCTACTATCTTTCTCGAGGGATATGCCCAGGACATAGCTCGAGTACAACGACCCTTGGCTAGATCACACACTAGGAACCACTCGAGAAGGTCTTTAGGTTAGTGCCGTGCACAGTAGGACACGTGGAAGCCTCGGCTACTATACGTCAGGATTCCTGGAGGCCTCTGTGGCTATTGATTGCCACGCATGTGGATACGTGGAGAGGTATTGCCTATCTCAAACACTTAGATATGCGAGGAGGTCCGATTTAACTACGAACGCAGATTTCGCTTGCAACTTCATTTTGCACCCACCTTGCTCTTCTCCCTCTGAATCTTGAGCAGCTCGCTCAGCATCTCCTCAAAGAGACGCAGGTACCCTTCCTGCGCGACCCTAGCCACGCCAACCCTCCTCACGGTGCCCCCACCTCCAGCCCCCCCTGCAACATCCATTGGGGCCGGAACCCCCTCCCCAAAACCACTGGGACCCACGAGGGAGACCGAAAAACCTTTGAGTCTGAGCAAAATGTCCATAATCGCAGGGTTCCTCCGGAGCTTGGCGAGCTGGTCCTCTCCGGAATCATCCAGTAGTGCGTGTCCTAAGCGGTATCGGTCTTCGTCGGCATACCCCTCCGTTCCGGCCGGGAACTTGCCTGCGTCACGCCGCGGTATTGAGGGAGGCATGCATAGAGGGGGTACAGCACCTTATTTGTTTTGCGAGGTCCCTCACGTGGGGATGTCTCTATTCCTCGCCCCTGACGCAACAAACAGGACATTCCAATTTTTGAGGGCTCGTGTACACATACCCTCCCCGATGAAGCATGCCATTGGCTAGGTCAAGCGGGTGGTGAAAAACACTAAAGGTGAAAGGCTTGTCTTGGGGGAACTCGGTCCCACAAATTGTAGAGCACAAGAAAGCACCAAGTGCTGCTACAAAGGCAGCCATTGAAGAATCCCGGTTGAGAATTCTCCGTCCTACAGAAGCATCCGTGGACAAAAATCCCTCCCCTCCCCCCTCTACCATGCAGTAGTAGCTCGCCTGTAACTCCGCAAACACGGTGCAGGAGGTGCCCCTCGAAGTGCATGCTCTCGGCGGGCCCGCAGGGTTTGCTTTGGAGGCATTTTCTTGGCGCTCCTTGGCTGTCGTCTCCACTGCTGCCGCCGTATCCGCTCATCTTGAGTCCTGTCCAGCACAAGACACGACGTAAGGAACACAAGTGCTATGGGCCAGAGGCCTGTTTTTTTTACGTGAGATACAAGCAAGACACATGTGAGACATGTGCGGGGGGATTCGAGTGCTACGACGTGATGGAGGCAGAACCGCATTTTTTTTTTACCTCCGCACCTGCAATAGTACTAGTACCACAACTTTCTGTGACAATCTGTACCTGGTAGGGCTTAACCAAGATAAAACATCCCATGACCCTGTCTGCATAACGAATTATTGTAGAGGAGCACAAACGGGATAGTACATATCATATCGAGGAGCTCCGTCAGTCATACGTATTTCCGCCAAATAGTGTTATCCTTGTTACTGTCGCACGCATCTGACGGGCGGGCCATGTCCTACACTAACATCAGCATGTAAAAATGTTTTTTCGAGTTTCGTGCGAGCGTCGGGCCAAGTTTTATTTTCATCTAACCTCCAACTTCTTACCACCTAGCAGTATTCATACCAGCCAGACTTGGTAATATGGGGACCGTGCTACCGGCGAGATTGGCAACTGGTACTGAACGCATGGCACTACGCACTGCTACCTAGCAGCTCTGCTTAGTCACTCGAATGAACAGGCCAGTCGATAATGCTATATAATCAACCTTAAGGGCTTTCGCGAACTGCAGTTGAAGAAACCTGGCGCAGATTTTCGCCGGGTACAAAAAATATAGTGTGTAAAAGGCCGACGAGTCAAAATCGATACTTGTTCGTTTTCCTGCTGACCTTGAGCCCTCCCCTCGTTGTAGTGTCCGGCAATTTCGTTGTCGGTGATGGCGTTTACCTCCGAGATGTCGTCGGTCTTCCGTGTCGTGGGCGTCAATTCTCGGGTGGGACACCCGTCTCCGGCATCGTCAACTAAGCACGGGCCAAACCTGCACAGCAGTTAGGGAAAAAACGACCAACGAAAATCATGCCGTGTTCATACAGATACAGCGGTACGTTACAGCGTGAAACCATTTTGCGCGTGTACAGGAGAAATCAGACTTAGAGTTCACGCGTATTCTGTTCGGCTGGTGGTTTCCAAGATTTTCTTCCTGTGCTGGAGGTGCTTGTACGTAATTGACGTTGGAGTTTATCTTGAGCATATTGTCAAATGCCGAAACATATTGGAGATAGCGACCCACCGAGCCAAACGGTAAAGGTCTGATGCTTGACGCCGCCGCAGTTGCGCGCAACAATAGCTGGCAACCACGAGGAGCAACCAGTCAATGTGGCAGCATGACAAATATACCCTGCTTTCCGCTTGAAAACACCAAACATGGTCAAACACGGTAAGGACTTGGCGCAATGTCTCCGTTTTTTTTACGGATTGCCGAAAGCACTGCTGATAATATATTTTCTTGAGACACACGCTACGGTCATAGGGTGAAGCACCCCTAACTTTCCTGAGGCTCCTTCCTCACTTGAGGAGCTTTACTCAGTTATTTCGTATGTGCATGACCCAAAAACGGCTTTGACGAAAAGTGTACCCTTAACCCGATGATCAATCCCTTCGCCTGAGGGGCGTACATCGAAACCAATTTCTAGACACAAAACCATGCCAATCCGAAAGGGAAAATACGGACCGTTTAGATATTTATGCGAAGACCAAGCGCTTCTATATATTTACGCCCAGATATACGTTTTGGCCGAAAAGTGCTACCTCGTGGGACCTCACCGGGGGAAACGATCGAGAGCATTTGACGGCTACGGCAACGACCACCACGTGATGGGGGAGTGAAACACATTGATGTCCGAATTGCAATGGTTGAAAGCAGGCAGCCGTTCGGCACGGGCGGGGCGTCGCGGTGTCATCGCACCCGTTTTGCTGGGCGCTCATGCTGCCCCATAGCTCGTAGATGGTTGCCAACAGCAAAGTCAATCAACCATTGTTTTGGCCGCTATATATCGAGATCCCACACATGTTGACCCGTTTTGACTGTTAGCTGCACTCCCGTTTCTGTGCGCAATTCATTATTAATCGTAAAGAGGGTTCATACAAAGTTGGTGGTACCGTTATTCGAGAGTGAGCTGTGAGAATGGCGATTGGCAACCCTGCAGCAAACCAACTACAGTATATAGTGCCCGAAGTATAACATTGCATCTCTGCATGTTTACCCCTGTAATATAATATTGCTGTGTACCTGCCGCAGCCCCTGGAATGGTGCTTGACGGCACGACCATCCAGCGTTGGATGCCGAGAAAGGCCCATTGAAGCTGGGTCCGACCCGAACCCTCTCGCCTTGTCAAGGTCGGGGTGAGCTCTTCTTGAGATACCCCCCCCACCAGCGTCAAGGGTGTTGCCGATTCTTTTCGCAGATTTTTCTTCAACTATTCGTCTTCTTGCTTCAATCTTTATGTTCAGGCACCAGGCACCAGACACACGCGGTATCATCGTATAATATGGGTTTGCGAGCAAAAGGTTGGCGGAATGCCTTCACGATCGTGGCAGTAGTGTGTCGCCATATTCTGCAACCTTGCAGTATTGTAGCTCAGCTTGTGGACTCCCTCCTTCGAGTTGGCGTTCGTCCGAGGTCCGTGATAGAGCGTGTATATACCACTCTAAGCGAAAACATGGGGACCGCTTGGTCTTCCTATTTATGTAAATACACTCCTCATATTTACGTTCATATATGTAAGTAGCAGGGTGCTCCTCCGTGACGGCGTTTTAGGCAGAACTATGACCTTCTATCTGTGGATTATTGTACATAATTACCAACTGCCTTTTTTCTGTGAGGATTATCGTAGGAAGCGTTGCTCGGAGCTCCAGGTAAGGTAAGTGAGCTTACACTACTGCTGCGCGTATATAAAAGGGGCACCGCAAACAATCAGACGCCTAAAACGTTCACTGCGGCTCGACTACGGTTCGTTTAGTTTTTAGAGCTTTTGAGTCCGGCAGTGTCAGAATGTGTACTCTGACTCGAGACGACAAGGTAACAGTAGACCTCCCCGCCCCCCTACACCTACCCTGGATCATATTTTTTTCTTCCCGACTTGGATTCAGCACTCCTGCTATCGCTGGTCAACCTACTGTATCTTCTAATCGACATCGTGTTGCGACGTACCATGTATGTGTGATACTTGTAGAACAGCCGTAACCATCAGATAAGAATGCTGAATTAACTCCACCAAGTAGACCAACGAACACCAGCATCGAACATCTAGTGTCGGGTGATGAACGTATGTTCCAGAACACCTGATATTGACAATAACACGCCGAGGCGAGTGCGCACTGTCTTCTGCCCACTGCCCACTGGTTAGGTACATAGCTCAACGATTCTGAACTTTCGCGAACCTTCTCTCTGGCGAACTGGACGTTGGTAGGATCGCTGAAGAATGCCAGGAGGAATTGATCAAGCTCTTCCCTTGCCACAGCCCGCGAAAGCAAACCCCGCCCATCTCTATTGTGCGCTGAATCTGACAGCCTAGCATGGAGGATGGCCGCTAGATACAGGGCTTCACCCTTCAAAGTCGCCGGGTTTTTCTTCGCCGTCGTTGTCGCTGGCAACGTCGCCTTATTAATAGTGGTCGTTGATAATGTCGTCGTTGGCAATCGTTGTCGTTGCGGATCATTTGCTGCTCTTTCAAGAGGGAGGGACGGAACGTGATGGCTTCTTGCGCGAAAACCCTCCCTGAACTGCTGTTTTAACCCCGTTTGTGGCGGCTGCAGCTTCTTGGTGCTGAGTGCGTCGTCGTAGCTGTATGTGCTCCGTACCATGCTCGCCGCGCCTGGTGCTTCTGTACGAGCCTTTGAGTCCAAGCTTCTCAGAAAATGGGCCCGAGACGTCGAAATGCGGCGGAAAACAGAAAGTGCGGCGGAAAAAACAACGGTTCGAATCATACACCACCCCGATTTTAGAATATTTCGATCCAATATCACTACGAACTCCGAGTACTGAAACCCTGGCTGGAGCTTTTAGACGTGGAGACAAAGAGCCTACTCAAGCAGCCTTGGTAGGGTACGAGGAGCAGGAGTCGCAACGGCTATCCCATGCATAGATTCGGAGCAACGTCCTTGAGGCTGGTCCGATTGTCTGCGAAGAGATATCGCGGGCAACGCTCTGGGTGAGTGAACGTCAAAAACAGCCCGTACTTCCAGTGTTCAGTACTTGCAAGTACTTGCAGTCATCGAGTCATCGATGCACAACCGCAGTATACAGCAGTACCAGGCAGCAGGCATACTCGGCAAGCAGTGCATACATGTCGGCAAACAGTCAACACACACCTCTGGTACAATACATCATGGGTACGATTGTAAATTCTTGGCGACGAACTACCCTGCGCCGTCGCAAGCCTCTGCATGCCATCAGTACGCACACGCTCGACCGGGTGGGTTCCCAATTCCCGCAGGTTTTCGGCGTCAGGTCAGTTAGCTTCCGGCGAAGGACGTGCGTCGGCAGCATCGGGTTCGACAGCAGGCGATGCAAACGACGACACGCATTTCGGCTTCCAGCAGGCAAGGCGACGACTGACGTAGAATAACTCTTGTATGTACGCGTACGTTCCCCTCTTGGAACCCATCCATGCATCGCAATCGAAAAACGGAACGGGTGAGGTGTGAAACAGGCGTCGAAAAGCGTTGCAGCAGAACAAGCATGCTATCGGTATGCCGAGTATCACCCTGCCTCGCTCGTGCTGTCCCGTGTCGTCCAGTTCACCTTGCGTGACGATGAAACCCGGGCTGCTGCTTCGTGTGGTCTATTGTATGCTGCTTTATCCACTGCTGTATCGTTGTTCGCTTTCGACATTTTTCCCCCCGTGAGTTCCCAAAGAAACAGAAAAAGAAAACGCCTATGCCAATGGAAACGCGAAGTTCGGTATTTTTTTTTTAACACATTGCTGTTTCAGTGTACGTGATGGTACAAGTATTAACGTCTCGTCGACCCTGGTAGCATTCAGGGGAGTCACCGGCCAGTAGTCAATCGCTAGGGAAATATTGGAAAACGCGCGATCGGTTCACGCAGCTTGCAAAGTTGAGTATCGATCGATCTGCCCATCGGTTGAACTCACAGCTGACGTACTCTTTTAGTTTCTTATAAAAACACATTGCTTTCAAAGAACAGCCGAAAATTTCCTCGTACCGCTGCTGTGTGAAAAAAGAGAAAACATGTTTGATTTTTCCTTTTTTTCCCCCCAGCGGCTGCAGGCTGCGCAATTTGTTTTTTTTGCTTGCAAATTGTCAACACGCTGATAGAAACCAGCTCGTGCGACGCTCGACGCTCGATCTCAACATAGACGTAGCCCACGGCCAACCCGCTCGGTGTCCGGCAAGGCCAACGAATATAGATGACGGCCTCGAATATATCGGGCGGGTCCATGGTCTAGGGGGCGAGAGCTCGCCGGCGGCGTCCGACGGTATCCTTCCTCCCAAACCTGAAAAAAAACTATTTTTTGCCATTCGAGACAGATGGAGAAGTTTAGTCTTCTGTTTTGTGGACACCAGCGGCCACTTGTTTTTTATTGTACGCCTCGTCAGCTCCCGCCACATGACACCGGCCATGGTGTGAAGACGGTGACCCTAGGATGGGTTGGAGCCCCTATAACGAGCGCACTCCGTTCAGAATTCATGACGCAGTCGTTGGTTTTGTCGATCGATGTCTGTCAAGGACTCGGAATCTCGCCGCTTCGAACCAAAGATCGGCCTGAGTTTTCTCAAGCCGATGTTGGCCCAACATCCGGCCCATATTTGCCTTTTTCGGGCTTTTCCAAAAGTTTGGAACTTTTTTTTTTTCTAAACGTGCCCATAGGAAGCGTTTTCTAAAACAATTGTGGAGGGTATCTTTGAAATTCAAACTTTTTATTGATACTTCGCTTTCCCATTGGCATAGGTCTTAATAGTTGTCAAGTGTAATTTTGGACTGGTTATAAAATACTACCCCTGGTATTAATAGCATACCTAAGCCGGCATCCCCGTTGGCTTGCTATTAATATTAATAGGTGGTCCGCGTGCCTACTCGGAAGATCAATTTTTTCGATTCGAGTCTTACTCACGAGTGCATACGACTCGTAAGGACTTTTCCGTGCCTAAAAATTGGTTAGCGGAAAGCGCTAGAGCGTGAGATAGCGAATTGGATGGAAATCGACGAGAAGTGGGGATGCTGAACCCTATGCGCGAAAAAATGAAGGCACGTACCGGGGGGGAGAAGGGACGACACCTGTGACCACGGCTTGTCCAGAGGATTGCTCAGGGTACAAACCTCCTAGGAGTTGAGCTGGTAAGTGAAAGTAAAAAAAAACATAACATGAAACTACCCTCTGGACCCCTCTCCTACGCGCATTACACCAACGGGTATTTCAAGAAGAATAACGCGGAAGTGAATGAAACTGTTTTTTTTTCAGCCGATGGCCCGCAGTCTAAACACCACCCACAGCTCTCCGGCGGGGACACCAACGACAACTAACAATCCGTACACCACCGCCAGCCGCGACTGCTACTGCAGCACGTACGTAGATCGAGCTGTGTAGCGGTTCTACTACAGTGGTACGAGTACGTCTCAACACGAGCTCTGCCGTAGGATACCGGTGGGCCGTCGGTATGCCGTCGGTATGCGGTCGGTCTGTATTATACGCTGGAGGGGGTTGTGACGTTGTGACCGAAGATTATGCCCGAGGGGACGGCAGTCTCAACCGGCTCATGCCCCATCTACAGGAACTCCCTCACAAAAAATTGTATATTACGACTAGGCCGCAGTCCGCCACAGGCGTAAACTGTCGCCCCCTGACATATTTGGCTGTGGCTGTGACTGGACCTGTATGTATGTGTATCTATTCTGCTGTAATAGTTCGGAAGAACACAGGAAGTATACCAAAACATCGTGTGTATGCATATATAGGGGGATATGACTTTTGGGTCCACCGTGGGCGCTGATTACTATGTATTTGTATGTGTTACTACAGTACCAGTATGTACTATTACGGGGGGCCATAGTTAACAGGACCTATGGTACACATAAACACCTATATGTTTAACCATTTTTACTAACAATATTTGGTCCTGTTAACTATGGACCCCCGTAATACCATGTATTACCATGTATTACTATGTGTCAGACGCATCACTATGCCCCCCCGCGATAGTGACGCTGCTAGTTTTGTCGAGGAAACACGAAAACTCGACATCAGAGGTATCGGCATGATACTTCCAATCCTACTACGGTTGTTACTGTACCTCGTGCCTGGTATCATATTTGCCCCATAATGGCAGTCGTGTTTGCTGGATGATGCGCCGTTTCTCCCTTACATCATACGTTACAGGTGCCTTCTCAGAGTAAGAAAGGGATGGTAAAAGGCGTCTTCAGCAGCGTGGCGCACAACTACGACGTCATGAACGACCTCATGAGTGCAGGCAAGCGCCAGCGGGCAGTCTCATTCGCCAAATCGTAATTTCATTTCGTGCACATCTTATTATCCCGTTCGCTCCACTAAATCAGTAACAAACGAACGTGGACGTTGGCGCAGATATTGGATTTATTGGAAAGGGGTGACAGGCGTCGAGATCTCTTGCTGCTCTGAAAATCTCGTCCTGGAGTTTCTCAGGGATCGTCTTTTCCCCATCCATGTATGGGTGCTCTGTGCTGTCTTTGCTTCTGCTGGAGGTGTATTTAAACGTGCGCGGTTTATTTTTTTCCCGAAAGTCTCGGCTCGTCCTTGCAACGACAGAAGATTCCCCCTGCACCACCGCCCTGAAAATACTGAGGTATCTGTGCCCTCGAGCCCACGTTACGCCAAGAACGCTCGGAGGCGTTATGCGATAGAGGTTCACCTTAATTTTTCTGAGGCTCCTCACTTAAGGAGCTCCATACGTCACCCGAAAAGTTTCTTCAGCAAAAATCGAAATTCATCGTGGCGAATAACCCCATGGCCGAAGTCTACAAAACGTTTTTTTCGAAATCAAGATTTGGGTAAAGAAACCCCGTCATTCAGAAACAAAATAGCGGAAATGTGCTACCTCTATCGTGGAACGGGGCCTCGGCCAAACCTTTTTCGTGAGTGGTGGAATGATGTGGTCCCCATGGCTGACTCTGGTTGAAGGCCCACGCGTGCATCACGCGATTAGATTTTTCTGCAGCTATTTGTTTTTACAATGACATAGGAAAGGCAGTCATCCTTTTTGTATGGTTCAGTTATTGCGGAACGGTGACCTATGACGCAGCGAAGTAGCCAGCGCGATTGGTACTGTCAGTGCTAGACCGGCCTATAGGCACCCTATTACCGAATAACCCGTGTGACAAGATAGCAAATCGTATACCACACTGGGGGGTAAGGTAACACACCCCCTTGGGCACGTTTTCCAGCTGATTTTCTTCGACAACGGGAGGACCCAAACATAAAAGCGACGCGTCTATGGAGATATATATATCGACGAGATCTTCCCACAGCCGCCAATTTCATTGTGTGCACCCCCCCTGAAGGGATGTTTGGAGTTTTCCTGTTTCTTACGGTAAAATATCACCCTGACCGGGGTATGATTCCCTGTTTATGTCCATGTCAGACTTGGAAAGGGGATTATATTCACGGGCAGAGTGATATTTTCCCTGTTTCTCGCTGTGGAATGCCACCCTGGCCGGGAATATAATCCCCTCTTCATGCTTATATCGGACCCAGAAATGGGATTATATTATCGGGAAGGGTTGTATCATGCCAACACTTCACAGTGATCTACTCCTGGTACTAGCATATATATAACCCTAACCCTATATATATTGATATATATATTATATGTATTGATAGTAGTACATAGTAGTAGTAATACATAACAGTAGAAATACGTGGGAATCAGAACCCACGATGTACCCAAAAGCCATGTGTACCATACAGTATGTTCACACACCATATTCTGGTTATGATTTCGTACTCATACTGTGTTCCCCTGTATACAGGACAGTCAATTCCAGTCGGTATACATGTGATGCCTCAGCACAGTACGCACGTTGCCTTTGCCGCGATCTTGACCCACAAAACGTACCAGAGAAAGTACAAAAAATAAAATGAAATGCCACTCGTGTGTTAGTCCGCGCGTTTTTTTCAGATGGTCCTAAACGCGCGGCCAAGCCGTGCTCGGGTCAAGCCTTAGCCTTGACAAGGGTCGAACCTTGCTGTAGCCTTGACTAGGGTTAGGGTTGGGGTTGGGGTTGTAGGGATAGTGT
Organism: Nereocystis luetkeana; assembly: GCA_031213475.1. Lineage (NCBI taxonomy): Eukaryota > Phaeophyceae > Laminariales > Laminariaceae > Nereocystis > Nereocystis luetkeana. Next base: position 3,340,543 of record JARUPZ010000003.1, on the reverse strand, counting down.
TAGGGTCGGGATAGGTCGACGCCTTTTCCTGATTTGCAAAAAAAAAAACATCCACAAACACATGAAACCAGCAAAAAATCAAAATATATTTGGTACATCATCTGGTATGATTTGTGTGATATTTACCGGTAAAGGCACCTCCCTGATCACGATCCATGTTGAAACGTATCAATCAATTTTCTTTCTTTTTTTCGGGGTTTCCGATATGATTGTAGTCGATCCAAAGTCCAAACGCAACATACCAGGTAATCAATTTCCACCTTTCCAATTTCCGCTAAGATTGTGGTCGATCCCAAGTTGAAACGCATCAAAACCAAGTTTTCATTTTCCCAATTTCCGATATGATTATGATGAGCAGGGATGCACCGGCTGTGGAAGGACGAGTTCGTGTCGATGTTGGGCATATCGGCGGGCTGTGACGCCGGCTCTCCTCCGCCGAAGGTGCTGGATGTGGCCGGGGGTACTGGAGACATCGCCTTCAGGTCAAGTCACTTATTACTCCGTACGACTGTGGACGAAAATATAAGGACCGTTTATGCATTAGAATCAGCACCGAACAAAACACATTTTGGACAAATCAGTGATTCCCACTCAAGAGATGATCTAGATATTTCAAGACAGATCTATTCGCGATCTGTATGATCTGTATGATCTAGCTCATGTTGCCGGGTGGGACCGTTATACTCTGCATGATCTGGGGCATGATCTTGGGACATATTTCCTGTGTTAGATCTGTACTGCACAGATGCTGCAAAACCTCTCGCAACGGCAGGCTAGGATCTAGATGATCTATCAGTAGATTATCTATCTGTAGACGATCTATCTGTAGACGATATATCTGTAGATGATATATCTGTAGATGATATATCGGAGGTGTGAAACGTTCCTTAACTTTCCGACGAGAGCGGTCATATTAGTTTTCTAGAGGCGTGCAATTTTAGCAGGGGGAAAATGTTCTGGCCGAAACATCTCCGGCTGTAGGCAGCAGGTTCAAATCATCTGAAGAACAAACTCCCCCAAGATCGTCTGTTTTTGGGACATGTTCGGATGTTATAACAGAACCTATCATAGGCCCTGGGATGTGCTCAACGGGAGAAGCGTACTGAACAGCACTTTTGCTTGAAGCCGTTTGTGAGCGATAGTCCTGTAATTATTAATAGTACGACGAGTATAAATAGCGATAGAAATAGTGTTTTAGAAATATATACCTGGTACCTGATATGGTATATCATATATAGAGCTCCTCATATAATTGTATGATAAATAGTACAGGTGCACTCCGGTCGTAGCATGCATGAGACAGATATGATCGTAACATACAGCAACACGCATTAATACTGCAGCAGTTTTGAGTTCGTGTTGCTGCTCATTTTTATAGTTGTCTTACAAATGCGCCAGCTGTGAGTGGAGGCGATAGAGGGTTTGATACCCAACTCTTAGGATGCTGTGAACATACGCCATGCGCCGGGCGCGGCATGTTGCTACTCGTATACATGCTTCATGGGATAAGCTCGAAGTAACGTACGGTATTTTGTGAAATTTCGACCGATGTAGTGCGTACCAAGTTGATAATCGAGTTTCCACGTTGATTTTCTCGACGAGAGGGAGGTGCGAACGCCTATCAGGTATCAATAGCACATGTAAATCGTCCTAATCCTGCTGATACCGTTGTGCGTTCCCCCCTTAGTTTCGGAGAGAATCGGCTCTGAAATTCGTCTCAGGGGGTGTGTTATTTTACCACTTATCACACGTGTTATTTTACCACTTATCACACCTGTGTTATATTACCACTTATCACACGTGTGTTATCTTATTATTAATACTTCATCACACCTGTGTTATTTTACCACTTATCACACGTGTGTTATCTTATTACTTCATCACACCTGTGTTGTATCACCACTTATCACACGTGTGTTATTTTACCACTTATCACACGTGTGTTATCTTATCACCTACCAAACGTGTGTTATCTTATCACTTACCAAACGTGTGTTATCTTATCACTTATCACACGTGTGTTATATCATCAATTTATCACGCGTGTGTAATCTTATCTTATCACTTACCAAACGTGTGTTATCTTATCACTTATCACACGTGTGTTATATCATCAATTTATCACGCGTGTGTTATCTTATCTTATCACTTACCACACGTGTTATACACTATTAGGTACAGGCAGGTACCACGCACTACATATATACAAAAATAACAGGCACAGTACCTGGTGTGCGTTCACCCCACACAGTTTATCCCGTAAAGCAAGTAGGGTTGTGCTGGTGCTGTACTGTCGGCCGCATATAACCGCAGTTTTGCGAACTGCTCTCCCTCCCCCCCCCCCCCCGTGCTAACGCTGTACTGCTGTATCCGTAACAGAATGGCCGACCAGCTGCGACCCTACATCGACGGGTCCGGGGGGCTAGTGGGCGAGAGGGAACAGCCCGAGGAGGGGGCGAGCGACCGCGTGCCTCTGCTGACAGTCAGCGATATCAACCCGGATATGCTGGAGGTACGTTACAGAAGACGTAGACGCGCTACGCAAAAATTACGGCCTCTTGAATATATCCCAAAAAGTCCTTACATCGCGAGAGACAGTGGTATTGTGTAGAGTTGGATCATGTAGGCGGTGGCAAAAAAGGAACGAGCGTCTTGCGTACGCGCGTGCGCATTGAACCGGGACCCTTTCATGTTTACGCGTTTTTCTTACGCAGGTCGGGAAGCAGCGGGCAGCCGAAAGGTTTCCAACGGAAACATTGGATTCGATGCGGTTCGTGCAGGTGAGCACTCACCGGTCGACGGACAGACGGTTGGATAGCGTCAGAACTGGTCGACGTTTATCGTGATGGGTAGCGTAGACGTTGCCCACGGGATCGATTATTACTATGCTCCTATTTGTTTGTCCTTTTGTTTTACTGTTTCGCATCCCGTTCATCGTCTTCGCCGGTCGGTCGCTCCTGCTACCTCCCTAGTCGTGTCTAATCCGGGTCACCTACAGAGTAGAGATTCTTGCCCCCCCCCAGTATATACTTGGTATGGATAGGTTGGGTTGGCGTCGGTTGGCGACGACGCTGTAAACCACGCCTCTCACGTCGTGAGCTAGACAGCCAGGGTACCGTTTTTTTTTGTGTTTTTGTTTTTTACCGGTCACCACGGCTGGCGGTCGAGTTGGATCTTTTTTGTGCGGGAAGAACCTTCCCTCCGCACGAGGGGGATGCTCGTACCACTTCGTGTGTATATGGTGAGGCACCCACGAGGCAGTTACATTGTAGACCCATTGCTGTCTCTAGAACTGGCCACTCCAGAAATCAAATCAATTCATTGACGCTGTCATCCACATGCAAGGTAGTCCGCCTCACAAGCGGTTCTTGGTAGGATGCAGCTCGCCCTTCACGCGACTCGCCGGACGCCTCACGGCGCTTCGCGCTTGGTGCAAGCAATGTCTGCCTGGTCGGTGAAAACCCGACATGCTCCGCGCCGGCATTCGTAGGGATGCGAGGGTCTATGGTCATACGATTACGGCCATGCATGAGATCGAGTACATCTCTCCTATCGAGTACACCCCCCCCCCCCTCCTCAACTACGGTACGAGTTCGCACCTTGCCTGGCCTCTTTTGTTTTTTATCGCGGGAAGGGAAGGGTTCAACACTTTTTCCCCGCGTTGACTGGCGCCTTACTGTTACGTACAAATGGTCTACGTTTGGACATGAGTGATGGGTAGCGTAGACCTTGCCCACGGACCAATTCACACCTGGCAGTATTTGCCGTACGGGGCACGCACCTGGTACCTTGTTTATATTGTGCCAGGTATGTACCAGGTATGAAGTGGTTATGGAATGCCCAGTGCTCGTCAATGCTTGTCGAGCCGGTTAGAGTATGCAAAGTACACTATTACGGGGGACCATAGTTAACAGGACCTATGGTACACATAACCTATATGTTTAACCATTTTTACTAACAAGATTTGGTCCTTTAACTATGCCCCTCCCGTAATAGGTATGGTATATATTAATAGGATATTATAGATATTATCAGAGCGAAGCTATTCGTAGAGCTCTACACCAAAAGCTAAGCCCTATCCTTGCCTATCTTGGTCACCTTGCCTGCGTTGGCTCTAACGACCGCTGCTACGGGTGCATGTACACAGTAGCCCCTGAATTTTCTGAAGACACTCGCTTCAGGAGGACTTATACAGCGGCACCCTAACAACCGATTTTGAGAAGAAAAGGAAAAGGCTAAGCCCGGAACAAGTACAATAAACCCCGACGGGCTAGGCAGGAGTATTGGCAATAAATAAAACTTCGGATCGAAAGATATTATTATCACTAATTCCACTCTATTCCGAATAACAAGGGACGTTTTTGTTGTATAACTGTATGCAATCCAAGCGATCCTATTATTAGGGACGAGAGTGGCACGTATTGGGGAGTTTGAGAGTTGCAATGGCTGATGCAATGGTTGAAGTATTGGTTGAAGAGCTCCGTCAGTGAGAAATGGTTGGGGTATACTACAGTCAAGTGCGCTCACAATACCTTCCGTGGGCCGGGGCAGAACTCCGCAACCTCAATACGTGCCATTGACCGTAGCTCGCATCTAACCGTGTAGATCTGACCCTAAAACTGGCAATCCGACACGACGCACAACCCAGTACCTACGATCAAGTAAAAGGGCGAGAATGTTTCGCATGCACTAATAGCGAGAACTCTGAACCAAGACGGCCGACAGGGCGCGATGCAGCGTGCGCGGGATATCAGTCGGAGATTGTTTTCGGACATTTTTTTTTTTCCCCGCAGTCTGATTGGCCAAACTTAACCCGTTGCGGGGTTTCAAACGGACTATTGACTACTGTACATGCTCCACATTTGCTGACCACCATCTGGCTGCATCCCTTCTTGTTTGCCGCTGCTCTTTTTTCTCGCACCTGGTTGACTTGGCCCCCCGTCGGTGCCGTGGTGTCGGCACAATCGGTCTATGACGGTTTCGTCTCGGCGGTTTCTTTCCTGGCGGTTTTCGTCCTGGTCGTTTCACCCTGGCGGCCTATTCCTGGCGGTTCCGTCTTGACGATATCATTATTGCGGTTTCGTATCGGCGGTTCCATCTTGGCGTTTTCGTCTTGGCGGTTTGGTCTTGGTGGTTCCATCTTGACGGTGTGGTTCCGGTGGTTTGGCCAGGCCGATGCAGAGGCTCTGCCCTTCGAAGACGACTCCTTCCATGTCTACACCATAGCTTTCGGTTTGCGGAACGTCACAAATGTGAGCCACTGCAGCACACGCTTCTGTGTTTGTTTGGGCGCTTGCAAGGCACTGCGATGGGCCACCCACACTATGCGAGGTGCGGTGTTTTCATCCGCCTATTGTGATGGTGTTTGCGAAGTTCAGATTATGGTTTGGTTTGGCGTATTTCTGTTCTCCCGATCCCAAAAAATAGTCATCTTCCCAAAATCAGGACTAAAAGTCGGCTCATATGGCCCATGTCTTCACACAAATTTTTCGGGTTGGGCTTGGCTTCTTGGGTTTCGATTAGGATCATCAAGTTATTGGCCAGGACAACCCGGAATCGCCCCGGAAGAATGAAAACATCGTATTTGGCATGAAATCAGAGTCGTCTACGCCAGGTACTCATCGTACCAGCGTACAGCAGCAGCCAGAAGGAGGAAGGTATGATACATGGGTTGCCTCTCACCACCAAGCTATCTAACCAAGCGCACGGCCCATTAGGCGAGTCCGTGTCAACGCGAAGCCCTCGTTATGGCCGGCAAAGGCATACGGCCATATGCGGCGGAGGGCTGGCAGGGTGCAGCTTCAACATCGTTGACGGCGCCGTGTGCGTTGTGGACTGCTGCTGAAGTTGTTGCTCTGCTGTGCTGCTTGTTGTTGCTGCGGCAACAAAGTAGCGGTATGCTCTGGGCTCTGGGGCGTGTCACCGCACCACAGGCACACCCACAGCACGCATACGCACGCACTGCACAACAGGCCCCGGTCGCATCGATTGGCACTCTTCGCATGACTGCCATAGAGCACACAGAGCACACACAAACGCAGCGAGCCACGCAGCAGCATCAGGGAACAGCATCTCGTACGAAGCCGCTGGTGTTCCTTTTTTCGTACTTTTATTTCGTTATTTGTCATTTGTTGCTGAATTCTAAATTCCTAGAATTTTATTTTCAGTTCAAAACCGAAATGATCGTTTGGGGTTCTCGCAAGCAGTTTCGAACCCAATTATGTTTCGGTTTGGTGAGTAGCCTGTGGTTCTCAACCCAACCATAATCGGTTCTTTCGCAAACACCCTATTAAGGCTGTGGATCGGTTGTGTTTGCCGATATTTAGAACATCGGTTTTCTGCATGGACAAATATCCGATGTATCGGCGAATCCGGCGTGTGAATGAATCTTTATTTTAAACCCTTGTTTTGCGATAAACGCGAGCGAATCCTAAGTTAGTCATGCAAACCGGGACGATGATTTACCGATGGTTGGGCGATGTTCTGCGAAACAAATGATCTCGATTTGCGGATTCCGATTCGCCGGCTCCGATTCGGTTAGTTGGGCGAATCGGCTCCGATTCACACCAATAATATTAATAGGATGAGCATGCTGCGTGCTTGCCGGGGATCTCCTTGCGCTGCTAGCTCGGGCACACCCCCTACCTCCTGGGTGTATATATGACCAGGCTACTTTGTGTAACAGGTGCTGCTGTAGCCGCCACTAACTTTCGATGCCGCCCCCCCCCCCCCCCTTCAAAGCATGGCTTGAAGTTCAAAGCTGATACAACAAATGAGCACCTCGGACTGAGCGTTCGTCAAAACGTCACACCAGGTGTTGAATGACGTTGTCCATGACGTGCCACCCTGTGAGCTGTTGGTGTACTCGCTCACATCTCCGTGGACACAGGGGGGACCTTATCCTTTGTTGCTCCGGATGCAGGCTGGGTTCATGTCCGCTCGAGGTTTTTTGGGGGGGGGCGTGATTTTTGGCGCTTGTTGGTGGCAACCTTGCGTTCTGATATCGTCCCCTTCTGGGTACCGACAGTTTTTGCCGCTAACTATCAACCCTTTTGCGACGCAAACTATTACGGGGGACCCTAGTTAACAGGACCTATGGTGTACATAAAAACCTATATATTGAACCATTTATACCAACAATATTTGGTCCTGTTAACTATGCCCCCCCCGTAATAATAGTCCCACCCTAAAATCACAGCACTACAGGGTGTAACCAAGAATGCACTCACGGTTTTCAAGGGGTTGAGAGCTTGTGTTGTCAAGTTTATGCTCGTCTTGATGGTAAAATTGGCCTGACAATGTAACCAAGCACCCGTCCCCTCGCTGATGATCAGCCCCGCTTGTCCCCAACGGGCGGTATCGCCGAAGCAGCGTACGTTGCCGACCTGGGGATTAGGCTTGTCGTCGATAGGTCTACCGTGTTAACCATTGCTCTCTTGATGCCTGTCTTGACCTCTCCTTCTCTGATTGGCTATTGTATGAATTCGCCTTTGCGTGTTGGTTCCAGATTGACAAGGCTCTCCGAGAGGCGCATCGCGTGCTCAAGCCAGGTGGAAGGTCAGACACCGTTTTTGCTCTGCTCTTGTTTTGCTTTGCTTGCTGTGCACCGTACCCGCCTAGTACACCCCACATGGTCCCGCTGTCGTTACACAACCACTGATGCTATTTCAGTACCGTTTCTTACGTGTAGGAGGATGCGCCGCCCCCCGTAAAGTTCTAATTTCGATACAGGGGTGCTCATGGCCCATGATCAACACGATCCGCGGGTCGGGTCATAATTTGTTTAAATTCGCACCGATCGGGTCGGGTCGGGTCCGGCCGGGTCACGGTTTTTCAAACTCTCACGGGTCGGGTCGGGCCGGGCCACCCTTACCCGGCCCGACCGGACCTGACCCGCGAGGTTTTCCTCGACCGGCGAAGAGCCCTGGCATGCCACACAGTGGCTGATTGCAACGCACACATTACAACATCGTTTGTAGCGGTACGATTCGAAGCGCAGTCCAGTGAGCAGTTTTTTTTTACAAAGAACTTTTGTGACTGAGGGGGTTTCCTCAAGGGTACTGCGGAAGCACCCAATATCGGTGATCCCGTTTTTGTTCAACGATAGGCCGACGTTAAGCGTTCGTTTTATTATCAAAGCAAAAACTTGGCGAAGATATGGAGCTCCTGTACTTTTTTTTTTTTTTTTTTTTTGCTCATCCCATTCATTATCTTCGCCCATCTTCTTCTCTCTCTCCTTCCAACTCGTAACTCAGATCCGGGGTCACATAGCAGGCTCTTCTCCCCCCTTCCCGCTACGGTACGTGCCTTCATTTTTTATCGCGAGAAGATTTCAGCATTTTCTTCCCTCGTCGACTCGCATCGAATTGTGCCTACCCACGCTGCAAGGCGCTCTCAACAATTGAATCCCTTTTTTTATTTTTGCAAATAAAGCCAAAGTCCGACCCTCCTGGGGCTCGAACCCAGGACTCAAACAAGTAGAATTCGGGGTTAACCACTTGAACCACCGGGGCAACCGGAGCTCCTGTACTATAGTCAAGCGAGGGGCCTCGGAAAAATGTGCGCTCTCCTAGCGTAAGACAAGAAAAACACCATGAATACCGTCTAGAGCTACCATGTCTAGAGCTACCAGCACCACGTTCTACAGTATTTTCGCCATTGGGCTCCACCACGCCGTCGGTCACTCGCCCGGCCGGCGTATGTACTGGCGCCGAGCGCCCTTGCTGCTTATTCTATAGATGCATGCGGCTTATCCATCCTATACTCAGTGCAGTGTTGGGGCCTCAGGCGAAACAGCTCGAGTCGGTGATCCATGCTATTTTGGAAGTAGAAATAATCTCAATTTTGTGAGGCTCTTGTCTGTACCTGCCGTATGCCGTAAGCTGTAGCACCCAACAACCGACCTACCGTGCGGTAGATGAGAATGCTGCACGCCTTGTGTACAAAAGTCCATTGGCTGCGTATCTAACAAACTATTGTTCGTTTGCCATCCTCAACAGTGCACATGTGTATAGCATATAGTATACCATAGAGCGGGTATCATGAGCTCCAACGCTGATCCCTCGTAAGCATTTATCCCTATGAAACAAGAAAAACAACGGGAAACCCACAGACAAGAAGGAAACCTACGCACGAAGTCTTACCCCTTTCTTTATCCACTGCGACAAGTATTGTTTTAGAGTACACATCGGATCGAAAGAGGCGCACCTGGGACATATCAGACGGGTCAGAGAGATCAGACAGATCAGATAGATCAGACAGATCAGATAGATCATATAGTTCCTCACCCGCCGTTGTGAGAGGCTGTGCAGGACAGATGCATAGGACAGACCCAAACCAGGAAATAGGTGCTACGAAATCATGCAGATTATACGCGTCCCACCCGGTAACATGGGCTAGATCATGCAACTTCCCGAATAGATGATCAATCTGCCTTGAATTATCTAGATCATGAAGTTGAAATGATCTGCAGATGATCTGTAGGCGATTTGCCCGAGCTCCCCAGTTTCGAGATCTAAGAAAGTATTGGGCTTCGAGGACTGCAGTCCCGTTTTGGGGAGGAACCACTCAATTTCTACCAGGGGAAGTAGCTTTGTTCCCAAACGGGACTGCAGTCCTAACAGTCCTATTATTAAAAGCCAACCGCTATCGTCGCGTGGCTTACCCCCTTGTACCTCAATACAGGGTCCGTTTGTATGACATACTATCAATATTAACAGCATACGCACGGTATAAATATACATGCAGGGACATGTTGGTATTCCCGTTGTCTGGGGTCTCTACGAACAAATTTCATTATCTGTCTGTCTGTCTGTCTGTGTCTGCCTGGCCGACCCCCTCTCTGCTCACTCTCTACCTAACCTTCGCACATTTCCCCCCGTCCAGGAATTTGCTTTTTTTCCATGTAAGAAATCCAGAAGTAGTCCAGTAGCATACATACGGTCCTTGCATTTTTGGACAGAATGGTACTTGTTTTACGATGGTGCTTCTCTCTGCCCTATATATATATGGCGTTAGTGCGGCACTTGGGGTCTACCGTAAGTTCAAGTTACCTCGCCAGAACACGTCTTCGATCTTACCAGGTATGGTTTCAAGTCGGCGAAAAAACTTACCTGGTGGAACGTAGGTATACTTTGTACCTCATGCTTTGGTACTGTTAATATGAATACTACTATTACTGCTGTAGGTTTCTCCTGTTTTTTTTCATTTTTTGTTGTTCTTCTCTATTCCAGAATTTGTGAAGCCTTTTCTTGTGACCGCGGATATAGAAGGGTAAAAAATCATGCGAAAACAACAAAATCAACAACCCGATGTGTGCATACCACCGTACTTCGTCGTCTTCTGGACTGACTATTAATAGAACCTTTGCTATACCTGGTACCTGGTATGTATTCTTTATTCCATCTTAGCACACGTGGCCCATCTTCATGGCACTCGTCCTCCTTGACTGCTCTCTCTCTCTCCGCGCGGACTACTGCTGTGTCAGGTTCATGTGTCTCGAGTTCAGTCACGTTCCTATCGAGCCGCTTCAGAAGGCGTACGACTGGTACAGCTTCAACGTTATCCCAACCATCGGACAGGTAAGCCCCCCTGGCTTGAAGGTTCCCTGCGATGTGTCCTGGGGCTGCCACCTCGCACCATCACCGCCACTTCGATTGTTTCCGCGATCGTTCTGGCGATTGTTCCGACGACCGTTCTGGCGATCGTTCTGGTGATCGCCGAGGTGTGCCGATGTATCGCATTGCCAACCGGGCTGTTAACCCTTTTAGAATTGCAGTCCCATTTTGGGGACAAACCACTCAAATTTCAAGTAATTTGTCCCCAAAACGGGACTGCGGTCCTAAAAGGGTTAATATCGATATGTGTCCTTCACCGTATCACTACTACTGTAGTACGTATGTACCATGCCATTCTGCGTGCTAAGCTGTGTCCAACCTACCGATACGATTTAGCGGGGAAAAAATCCGCGGTTCGACGACCCGTTGACTAAACGCCCCTTCCACCAAAATGAGGATATAAAGGACAACAGAGACCTTAACCCTTTTAGAACCGCACTCCCATATGTGGGGACAAAACTCTCTAATTATAAGTAGTTTGTCCCCAAAACGGGACTGGGGTTCTAAAAGGGTGAATGCGCCCAAAAAGACAAGACTCCTACGAGTATTCATAGTATTCATAGTACTATATAGTGTTTTTTTCTTGTAGTCGATATCGCAGTTTTTTGAGTCGGCGAATCTCGCGCAAGCGTCTTCGAGAGTTGCCGGGTGTTGGTTTTGTTGGAGACTACTTTGTAGCAGGCAGACGTGTCACCATGCGAGCAGCACAATAAGCGGGCGTGATATCGGCATGTAGCTCTGTCACCTTGTGCCAATTGTAACGCATGGTTATATAGGTCTGCCGTCTCGTGCCTCGGTTTATCCCATCTGCCTTGACTAACTTGATTACACTATGTAGCGACCCAAAAAATGGCGAGTGTGACATTTTCGAGCGTCTGGGAAGAACGCGAAGCAGTACTACAAGCAGTACTGCTATTCATAATAGTATGTATCGCCTTGCTGCGCACATGTCGTGTACAGCTATTTTCATTGGAGTTCGGACAAACTCCTTGCCCGTCCCAGAGCAGCCCGGGCTGCCATGTGTGGCGTGTGGCTTATACTGTACTTTAATTATGTGTGTGTTTCCCGCCGATTGGTGTTCCCTTTTACACTGTAATCTTGTGAAGTCCTCTTAGGGGCGGTTGAAACGAGCATCGTTTTCTCGTGAACTTCTCGTAAACGTCTTGGAGCGATGAACGCGCTTGTTTTTTGTTCCTCGACGCGCCTTGACAGGTGGTGGCGAATGACAGAGACGCCTATCAGTACCTGGTCGAGAGCATCCGAATGTTCCCAGAGTGAGTACAACCTCGCATCATCCTGGTGTACCTTGGTGGCATAGCAGGCGATAGGCCGTTGTTGTGTACTGGTACCTACTGGCTTCGTAGTGTTGTTATATAGGGCATGGCTTAGGCTCATTCTTATCGGAGAGCGTTTTTTCCATAATTTCCAAAGTTTGGAAATAATTAGAGATATGTATCAATATACGGAGGCGTTCTGTCACTATTCGTGAAATTCTCCAGACGCAAAAAAACAAGTTCGTTAAATTTCTCATGTTTGGAAAAAAAAATCAGGAAAATATGGAAGCTTGAAAATTTGCGCGAAGAAATGTCGAAATTATGGGAAAAAAAGCTCTCCGATAAGAATGACCCTCACATTGTTATCTCTACAGTAAAGGCTCGCGCTGCTTGATATTCGTGTAATAGCTACCGTCAACTGTGTGTGCTGATGAAAGGCTCACAAACAAAAATTGTATTCCGGAGAGTTTCGGGATCCCCCAGCTCAAAAGTAAGCCATGTCCTGTGCTCTTACGTCACTTTGAGGCTGCCGTGTCTTCGCTTCGCTTGAAATACGCGATGCTGTGGGTGCGAATCAGTGGATGTTTCGTGCAGTGAATACTGTTTCGTAAGTCACTCAGTTTCGTGCTTCGTCATATCGACAAGTGCAGCATGTACATGACCCAGACCTTTGGGGGCATTCTTCGAATCACAGTAGCCAGTTGGACATTTTTTGCAGCTCGGGTATTTGATGCGTGTTGGTGTAGCAAAAGGCTCAATCACGCGCTTTTGAGGGACAGTTCTGTTCGAACTACGAGTTGGATATATTTTGCAGCAGATACGTACATACCAGGTACTGTGTAGTGGAAGTCTCAACATTTTCCTTCGGACTATTGCCGTTTCCCTCCGCGCTATCCCTACTGCCGCTGACCGCTCAGGCAGCACGAGCTGGAAAAGCGCATGGCATCGGCGGGGTTTCGCTTGGTGTCTCACACTAACCTGACGGCAGGGGTGGTGGCGGTACACTCGGGGTTTAAGATGCCAAGTCGAAGGAAGCCTTAGGATCCTATCAAAAGAGATGCGGTCCTATGAATTGCGATATAATATCAACGGAAGAGCGGTCCTGTTGATACTAACCGGGTAGCTGTCCTTTTAAATATAGTACATGGCGGTCCTATTTTTAGTAGGATAGCGGTCGTATGACCCCCTTGGGACGCCGAGATTGACCGAAACAAATACCTCGTATAAAAACTCACCCCATGTGATGTTACCAACCGTCTGAAAGCAGCGTGCGTGAGCGCCCAGCTGAACTCGTACGACCATGTCCTGCCCGTGCCTTTTACCTTGTTGCCTTGTCACTCTCACTCTGACTCTAAAACGGGTTTGCATCACCCCCTCCCCCGCCACGCAGCGGCCTTTCCTGTAATTGTCAATGCTTTTCCTCTCTGGAGTCCGATAGTCCCAACGGGGCTAGGATGTCAACAGGGTAGAGGTCCTCCTACAGTAGTAGGAAACTAGTAGGCTAAACAGCCACACGGGAGGGGTTCAGACGTCCCGCGGCCAAACTTTTGACGTGAACACGTCGCAGGATAGGCGCATAAGCAACAGTTGTATTTGCGATCGCGCTCATGCCCCCCGCGGGGTGTGGCGATTGGATGAGGGGGAGGGAGCGGATGTGACCAGAGCGCTGCAGACAACTGATGGCCTCAGCTTTACCTTGTGGGGAAATAGCGACAGAAAAAACGACGATTACAGCATCGAGGTCCCACACAAAGCGGTCCGTGCTGCTGGGTGGAGATGATATTTTGCCCGGGATGGTTGGTTGCACTACGAGTTTCAGCAAGAAGGGGCGAGCGCGCAGTTTCGGCATGCCAGGTATACTACGGATGAGCACCTTGGCTCCGCTAGCCGTTGGCTTCTTACAAGCCGGCTGGAAAACGGGACGCTGGCCAACATGTAAACACAGCAGACACACCCATCCTCGGCGCTGCTCGCAAAGCAAAATCTTTTTTTTTTTTGTGGGGATCATGCCAGCTCCCCCAGCGATCACGCTTGCATCCTCGGTCGATAGATACGATTCGTCCACGTCGTATCCGACTCAATCACCCACCCCGCCGTTAAAAACGTTTCCAACACGCCGACCCCATCCCACGAAGACGATCCCATACCACGGAGGCGGTCCCATCCCACGAAAACGATTTCATCCCATACCACGGATACGATCCCGCCCCACGAAGACGATCCCATCCCTCAAAGACGATCCCACACCACGGAGACGGTCCCATCCCACGAAAACGATTCCATCCCAGACCACGGATACGATCCCGTCCTACGAAGACGATCCCGTACCACGGAATCGATCCCGTCCCACGCAGACAATCCCATTCCCCGAAGACGATCCCAGCCCACGAAGGCAATGTCATCCTACAAAGATGATGTAATCCTACGAACGCAAGGCCAACCCACGTATAATATCACGAAGAGCAACCCACGGTCACATATTACGACGCCCACAAACACTGCTGAAACCTGCGGAGACGGAGACATGACGTCGACCGGTCAATCTCTCGGAGTCTCATTGAGCATTTTTTGGAGATCAAACTCTGCCGGTCTGAGGTTGAAGGCCTCGACGTGGTGATGGGCGTGAGGAGAGTAAAACCGAATCAGCAACCGAATCAGCCTGCTCACCTCCTGCAAGGTAGGCACCGATCGATTTCATTCGGACATCCGGGACGGAGGCAAAAACAAGGGCAACGGTGTACAGGCGACGGGTTCAGCACGTCAACCATTGTTGTTCCAGAAAAAAAACAGCCGTTGTTGTCCACCATTGTATGACAATATCAACCATAGTTACATTTAGTACATGAACCGTTTTTTTGCATTATCTACAGCATGTAAGACATCAACCCTTGTTGCATTGAAAACATCAACCGTTGTTGCATGTAATACATCAACCATTTTTTTGCACTTTAAAACATCAACCATTGGTGTTCGAATTAAACCCCCTCAACCATTGGTGTTGCATTAAACACATCCAGCGCAGTCACCTACAGCTGTATCTGTACCCCGGTTGGGGGGGGGGGGGTAGGATTTGGCGCGTAGCGTCGGTGCATTGCTGTTGCTCGCCCTCTCTCAAGAGTCGATGAGCAGGCATGACACCAACAACTTGGAGCCGCACTGTACATCTTGGGGGCCTGGTGCGCTCTCCTACTTCAGACAGGCGACCAAGCAACCGACACCAACACACGTGCTATCGGCATCAAATGCCCCAGCAATGCGCACGAAACACGAAATGAAGCGTTACTGACACCGAGGGACACTGCGTCGGAATCAGGCCAAAACACCGAAACACCGCTTGTCCAATCCACAAAGTATATCCATCAGGAGGACATGGCCCTACGTGCCGTAGCACTGTGTACGTGCAACCAACTTACACACATGCAGCTTGCAAAAGACAGATAATCGTTGCCACGTTCAACGTGAAGAACACACACAAGACACAGGTGGCGATCTTGTACACATTGACCAATTGTTGAGCTGGTCGGGCCAGTTGGCGTTTTCTTTCGGATACACTCCTTAAGGAGCCCCTTGACGCGTGCACCTAAATTTATCTGAGGCCCCTCGCTTGATGGGCTCTACGCTATTCGTAAGTCAACACTACTATAAGTAAGCCAACAAAAACCTAAAATGGGAAAAATTGAGACAGAACCCCGATATCCAACCCAGGAGACATGTCCTAGATCATGCAAAAATTACTGCTCCCATCCGGTGACATGAGCTAGATCCTACAATCATACGTAAATATCTATTAATACATCATGAAGCGGGAATCGATTATCTGTCCAACATGTGTTACTTTTGGTGTTGATATTAATGCATAAACGGTCCTTATATTTACGTCCACAACCGTACGAAATAAAAAATGACTTGACCTGAAGGCGATGTCTCCAGTACCCCCTGCCTCATCGAGCTTAAGACATACCAGGTACAAGGCACGCCCTATTGCTATATAGACACACATGGGACTCCAACGATACTGCGTATAAGCCACTCTGATCGTAACCATAAACACCGCTTGGTATTCATAATAGTGAATAAACGGTCCTTAAATTTCCGTCCAGAGTGCTACATAGATAACTCCTAGCTTTTGGAGACGCGTGGAAACAAAAAGGTCAGTAATATTTTGTCCAAAACCTGGTCTACCACCCCCGTGGTATATCGTAACAACGAGTCCCCTCCTCACCTTCTTGGTCAGGTTCGGGGTGATGTCTCCTCGTATCAACCCCAGCCCTTTACTCTCCACCAGGTCCCCGTACACGGAGATCGTGGCGTACGGCTGAGCACCCTCTGGGTTCACCTTGTAGTCCTGCAGCGTAAGAGGGGGAGGGGGGCAGCAATTGGTTCAGTTCGTATCGGCACTCTCCCCTGCATCGTTCCGCTTGATACATGTCACCTGGTGTACAGGTAGCCGCAAGGTAACGTCTCATGCGTACGAAGTTGAAGCAGTTTACTTTCTCTTCGCGGACCGCGCGAGAGCGCCAGTTAGCCAAAACTCGATGCAAATCGACGAGCAGCGGGAACGAATGCTGAATGCCGTGAATAACCCTCTGCGCGATAAGAATGGCGGCATGACTGCACCGAGGAGGGAGAAGGGAAGAAACCTGTAACCGCGGCTTGGCTCGTCCACAGAGACAGACTGGAAACAAAAAAGTGGTGGTTACAAGCAAAACAAAAGTATATCCCACTTCGTCCGGAGATGTAGGGAACCGTTTATTTTCACCATCATACTCGAACCATCCTTGTATTTCCGGACCGAGTGGTATTGATAGCATCTTGCAGAACCTCCCACGTCTCCTCAACTAACGCATTCCTATTGACACCACCCGGGCACCACTCCGCCTGATACACCCGTAGCCGCAAAAAGTATGAGCGATAGACGTTTACGTAGTGGCGAGTACTATTACGGGGGGCCATAGTTAACAGGACCAAAATATTATTAGTAAAAATGGTTAAACATATAGGTTTTTATGTATACCATAGGTCCTGTTAACTATGGCCCCCCGTAATATATATAGTACGACGACAACAATGGGCGAAAAAACTATGAAATTATACCAGGTATAGGCTTCTTCGGGGAGACGGTGCAACGAGATCGTTAACACTGTAGTCTTTCATACGTGGCATCTTGCCGAATATCTCAGCCTCCCGAGCTGTTTTCGCCTCGACACTCGGCACCCTAGCAGCGCAAAGCGCACGTGTAAAGCTTCGGCCGAGTATGATCGGACTGCATGAGCAGAAATTAGCGAATGGGTTACAACAAGCGAGCCCGGTGCTGTCTTTGCAACCCCTCGCGTTACCCGGAGAACAAGACACCGCGGGCATGCCCAAAGTCCAATGCCGTCTTCGCAGCAGTGGAAGCAGTGCAGTTATGTTCATATCTTCCACTCTTACCTCAAGGTACGTCAGCAGGAAGCACGTGTCTTGGAATTGAGATATCATCATAAAGTACCCCTCATTTCGCCAGACAGGGAGGATAAACAAAGGGCTGCCAATGCAGAGGCCGGAGCGCGCGCGGGCGGGCGGGGGGGGGGGTGGGGGGGGGGGGGGGCAGTGCAGACATGTAGCCGCCGTAAGGTCGTGTCGGTTTCGTCGTCGTGCTAAAAACAAGGAAAAGAAATAAAACAAAACGAAACAAAAACACACTACATTCCGAGACACTGCTGTTTCTCCTGCTTGTGGTCTCTGCATGCAAAAAACCACCTTGCTCGCGATGCACCCGCCAGGGGGGGAATCAACCAACGCACCACCGCGTTAACAACATACCGGGTGCGACACTGTACAACATGCATGTGAAACTCCACCGCTGCATTTACAACACACAAAAAAAAGGCAAACACGCTGCCTTTGTTTTTTCGCCCTCCCTTCCGTATCTCAGATAAACCATTGCATCGGGTCACGTAGCGGGCACTCCCCTCCTCTTCCCCCCCCACTACGTGTACGCGCCCTTCATTTATCGCTGCTGTGTAGGATTGACGCCGCGGATGTTCAAGAGTCTCGACCGCTGTAACGTTGTGGCGTGGCCATGTCCATGCAAGCAGCTTGCCAGGCATACCACGGCCCCCGCGCGCCCGACCTAACGTGGACAGCCACTTGGGGGGTCACACTTCGAGAGCGCACCGCAGTGCGTGCCGTACTGAATGCAGCAATGGCTACGAATGTCGTACATATCCAGAGTTGGAAAGACCAACCGCGAAACGGCAGAAACGCCGACCAGCAAGCCCAATCGAGTTATATATCGCCGGCGTGCTGATCTCCGGCAAACTACCACGCAGGTTTCTAAAGGAACGAGGCGGTACTACCGTGAAGAGCGTTGATATCGCGCAGGGGTGGGTGCGATCGTGTTTCAGAGATATGACATTGATCATTTTCTCTCTTAAGAACGGCAAGGGTGCCTAAAAGTCAACATGTCGTCTTTTTCGGAAGGCTCTCTCTCGGTCAGATTTTTCCCCGATTTTTTTTTTTTTGTAATTTGGTATTGGTTGTTCGGTATTGTTGGCAGCCTTAACCTTCCCCTTCCGGAAAACCGAGCGCCGAAAAGCGATCGCACCACCATTGAAGTGCGAACTAAACACTTTTCAAGGAATGCTACGTACTCCCAATAGACAGCCCACCATTTCTGGGCCTTCTTTCTTAGATCGACCAGGGAATCTCCGGGTATGACCGTTCCCAGGGAGTCCGCTCGCTCGTCGTGGTACGCCGCCCAGATGTCTGATATGTTCTCCGCAGGCTCCTTCGCTCGCACGTCGCATCCCCGCGAGAAAAAAAAAAGCAGTCGAACGAAACGACAGTGGTATCATGGCGGCATTCACACGCGGAGAGCAGCGGTAACGGAGCGAGCTTCAGGGTTTGTTCCATGCCCGAGCCGTCGGCAGCTGGCGTGGTACATGGCATGGCATCGAGTAAAGCATCCTGACAAGCCGTCCGAGTTTTTGCTTATGTTATCCGTAGGCCTCTTTGGCCCTCACGTCGTATCGTCCAAACACAACAGACAACCGACGTTCGCCAAACAGTGCCATGGCAGCATCACGGCACACGGAGCGCAGCGGAACTGGAGGTTAGGGTGTTCCACGCCCGAAGGGTCGGCTTATCGGCGTGATTTAACGTCATCAAGCTGGCGACGCCCCAGTAGTGTTGCGGACAAGTCTATCCGAGGTAACATCCTTGCGGTAGATCGCACCACTCACACCAACCCCTCTCTGTCCGGAAACGTAAGGATTGTTTTAGTAAAAATGGTAATCCCGAACGGTCCTTACAATGCCGGACAGAGCGTAAAATCAAAGTTGCTCAACCACTCTCTACGGAAAAGTAAGGACCATCTGATCGTTTGGGGACTGAACATGCGAACTGGGGGCAATTCATCCCTAGAAAATTGATCCCTATCACGGGGGATCATAGTTAATAGGACCAAATATTGTTAGTAGAAATGGTTAAATGTATACCTGGTAGGTTTTTATGCATACCACAGGTCCTACTAACTATGGTCCCCCGCAATAGAAAACTAATGAAGTCAACTGCTGTAGCCATGCCGCCGTTTGTGTAACTTTTTTTTCCCGGCTCTGAAGCCGAAGCGTTTATCTCCCCCCCACCGTAGCTATATATCCCGAACGCAGCACCCGAACGACCGTTACATTTCCGGACCAAAGTGTTAGGTATTTACATGAATACTAGTGTTGGAGATCGAGCGACACCTATAAACAACAAAGCAAGTCGATATGACCTTGATATTAAGAAATATAAAACAACAGAGGGGGGGCCGAGGATTTCGTCGAAGCTCATCTTTGCAAGCTGTGTGTGATACTTTGATCACGCGTGCTACGGGTTTAACATGGCCTCATGCCGGAACTACAGACCGTATATGAGGAGGACACAACATCAAACTGCAGAATTCAGGGGGAGTGCTTGTTTATGTGATAGACTGAAGCATTAGTTCATTATCTGAAAACACCGGGATGCCGCAGGGGGGGGGGTAGGGCAACACACGCTCGACACCACGTCTATATCAAAAGTTCGATATTTAGATATTATCAAGCTGTCGATACGATATCCAACACTAACGAGTGCGCACGAGTTGACGCGGTTCGATTGTGCGCGTTGGGATTGGACGGCCTTAGAGAGGCACATTGCTGTGCCTGTAGGTCTCGCCCGACTCCGAGGATTGCCACCAGACAGGGAGCAGTGCCTTATAGGGGTGGTGCCATATAGGGATGGTGCCTTATAGGCGTGCTGAGGAGCTCAAGCTCTCACCCGGAACATGACCTCGGAGGAGTTTGTCCGCGCAACCTGACCAACATGTATGCGCCATAAATAGAACACAGCCCTAAAACAAGGATACCAGTAAAAATGTCATACACGAAAAACCGGTATCCTAATGGGTGTTCACTGGGGGAGCTCAACCCGGCAGAAAATATTGCCTCAGAAGGCAAAACGTGCAGCCGCTACCGTGGCATTGCCTAAGGGGGGCGCCACTTTCTTAAAAGCGAGCTGTCGGTGATAATTGTAAATTCAGCGGACAAAAAGATGCAGCATCCAGCGATGACAGCGCGGCATTCCGACACCGCCCCTTCCGTGCGAGTCTCTACCGCTGTCGTACTTTGGCTACTCGTGGTGGGAAACTCACCACGCAATGCCATTTGTCCAGGCGGTTCGCCCACGAATACGTACAGTACCAGGTAACACTCTCTCCCAAAACGTAGGGCAAGTGCGGAGCAAATATGAACATGCAAACGGTCCTTATAGGTTTGGGACAAAGTGTTTTTTTGCTGTAGGTGCAGTTCTGAAAGGGTTGACACGTAGCGATACCAGGTGTAGCAGAAGAAGTCTATAGCTACTCGCACAGGACGAGAGTCTGTTGCTACGACAGCCGGCGAACCCATTGCTCCAGGAAGGGGAGCCTGTTACTCTGTTACTTGCTGCACACATCAACCAATGTGTTCTTGTGGTTGGAGAAACCCCGGAAAACAACAGCAACAACAAGCACATACAAACAACAACGACGACAACAACGATAACAACAACAACAACAACCAACACCAACATCACCAACAACGACAACGACCAACAACCAACAGCCAACAACACCAACAACGACAACGACCAACAACCAACAGCCAACAACACCATCAACACCGAAATAGGTCACCTTTTCCGGGGTTGTTCGCGGGTCAGGTCAAACCTCACGGGTCAGGTTGGTCGCTGATCCGAACCGACTCGCGAGAGTTTAGAGTATCCCGACCTGACCCGACCCGACCCGACCCGACCCGACCCGACCCGACCCGTGAGGTTTGAAAACCTCTTGACCCGACCCGACCTAACCCGTGATATGTCGGACACCTCATGACCCGACCCGACCCGACAGATTCAAATTGACCCGTGAGATACGAGTCACGTTGCGGGTGGGGTGAATTTAACCTGAGACCATTTCTCTCGACCGGCGGGTTCGACCCGCGGATCCGGTCCGTGGTTCGATAAATCGAAAACGAATTAATCTTCATTTTTGAACCCCGCAAATGATACGTGGCCTGCTGCAGTGAGTTAAGGATGGGTGCTGACATGCATGCGAATATATATTATATATATATATATATATATCTGATGGGGAAGATTTGGAAGTGTGGGATCTGCGGGCCGGATGCGCGGGTCCGAGCCACGGGTCAGTAGATAACGACTCGCGGGTCATTCTGGCCCGACCCGCGAGAGACCCGTTCATCGTGGGCAATGACCCAACCCGAACCGTGTGCTGTTCATCCCCTCTCGACCCGACCCGACCTGACCCGACCCGTCAGGCTTGGAAACTCTTGACCCGACCCGAGCCATGATATTCGAAAAACTCTTGACCCGACCTGACCCGAACCGCGAGTTTTGAAAACCTCTTTGACCCGATCCGACCCGACCAGTGGGATGTTGAACACTTTCCTGACCCGACCCACGGGTCCGGTCATTACTCAAAAACAGCCCTGACCTTTTCTAGGAGCGGAAGATTGGTAATGTCCTCAAGCTTGCGCGGACCCGGGAAAGAAAAGCTCAACTCTCTCCTGCCTGCGGTTGCGGCTGAAGGTCGAGGGACGGCCGTCAACGCCGGCCCTCTAGAATGCACGTTGGCATGTGAACATGCTCGCCACGCTGGTGTCCCAGCCCCAGCGGGCCACAGAGCCTTACCTGCTTCAGTCACACAAAACGACGAGATTGCGTGATGTTTATTGGCAAAAGAGACACGCGTTCTGCCTGCCGTGGTGTTACGCGTACGTAAAGGATTAGGCAAGAGGTGACACCTTCCTCGCACCAGGTGCGAGGTATGGTGTTCGGGTAGGACCGTGCGCTGTTCAGCTGCTTAGACAGGCCAATTATGTGTTTGACCGTAGACACCCACAGGCGACACAAGAAAGAGAAGGCCGTGTTCATGTGATGCGGACTAGGTACACCCCATACACCCGTGTTCTTGAGGTAGTACCGGGTAATTGCTCACCAGGTGCTGTACGTAATACCAGTACCTGTTGCTTACGCACCGCAGACTACCACGAGTACCAGGTATAACTGTTGTAGTCCTTCAAGGTCATCTGGAGATCTGGAGTAACTCGAGTAGATTATATCTCAAGGAACTACTGTACTGCTGTGCGGTACGTAGGCCCTTTGTTGAGACATAGAGGGGTGGCAGCGGGCTGACCAATGGCAATGCCAAGCAAGGGCGGCCGCCAGCCGCCGTACTGACCATGACCTCTTCTCCAGAAGAACATACATTTTGAGTGTGTTGCTGGATCCCTAACCCTGCAGCACTACGAATGCTCGATACACGTACATGGAAAAGCACAGTGAAGTACTTAGCTCACCGTAGGCGAAGGCACATCTTGCTGCACGACGCCCTGCCATGACTGACGGAGGTCGTAACGCCGTGAAGGCTTATGTTGTCGCTTCTGGCAGCTATGTGGCGGTGCCTATGGTGCCAGCCCGCCGGTGTGCTACGGTTGGCGTGTCTGGCTATCCCGCTCCAGACATGCCTTTCATGGTGGTGAACACAACTCCATGAGAAAAATGAAACGAGATTACACGGCACACGGCACGATTGCAGGGTCCCAGGTACGGAAGTGCCACAGGAAAGATCGCACCCAACGTGGTCCTTGGAAAGGTCAGTTCGATGCAGTAGATCACACCGCGGTGCCAAACGAATAGCAGCAACGTAGTTGGCGATCGGTGATTTATATACACACCAGCATGATCGTACAAGGATTACCCCTCAAGTAATCAAACATCCCAAAGACCCCGCCGTTCATCATCAGAGGGCGAGAAGAGTGTTCCAAATACTACTCGGGGCTAGGGAATCGATCGACCAATCACAGTAGGTAATACCAAACACACCAGACGGCCCAGTTTCGAAAACAGAATGAAATCAAGGCAAGTTGCACTGCTGCTGCTGTGTAGTTTTTGTATAATAACTGCTTACTGCTGCAGCACCTGGAATACTCGTACAAGGTCTGCCGGACAATACCCTGGTATCTCGTAAATGCGAGAGTACGTTCAGTACGTTGCTGCGTTCGTTTAGTCGGGGTAAGCAATCCCCCGCTTCGAAACGTGAGCACCCCCAAGTCTCGGGGCGCACTTCTCCTTCCAGACTTGGCGATGCTGATACAGTGAACCAAGGTATATAGTACGTACAGCAGTATAGTGGTAAATATGCGCGCCTCTTGCAGCCGAGGTGTCTAATTCGCGGAAGCAACGCAAATGCGGTACGATGTCGGTTGCCGGCTATATCTTGCCCCATGACCGCCTTGCCGGATACTTGACGGACAGCCGTCAAGGAAATTCCCAGGAATGGGAATGACGTGGATCAAGTACTCACGCGCAATTACTTGGAATCTACTTTTTTTGTAATTACGCGTAATTGCGTCTTGTACCGGGGATGAAATTGAGCCATCCCCGCGGTAAGTATCTGAATCGTGCCTTTATATTAATGATGTTGTCACAGAAACGCAGGGTAAAAAAAATCTAACGCTCCCTGTTGCTGTACAGCTGTACCGGCCCTCTCACAAGAATCCTGAAGTCGGGCGTAGGCTGACTTGACTCTTCTGGGCGCGCACAAAAGCACACTTTCTTTTGTTGCACTTTCTCATTTCGGTCCCCGAGAAGGCGCTTTTCCTACAGTAGTACAAGTAGAGCACAACCATTTTCCCGCACGCATGATGATGGCCTTGTATATTGTTCCATGTATTATCATAGAGTATCATCGCCCGCCTCCATAACGGTGAATAGCTTCTACGCCAGGTCTGTCCTCGCTACTCCGGTTCGGGGTCGCACAAAAGAAATCCTCTCCACGAGCTTTTGTACTGCACAGGTCTACTGGTCCGTTTGGTGCACGTTTGGGATGCTCCTGTATTAATACTACAGTCGATCGCGAGGTCGACGTCAACCCTTCGCCCAAGACGACACGCTTGCGCTCGGCCCCGGATTCTCCTTTCAGCCTCTCGACGGCTTCAGCGTCGTTTACTTCATCCTCTTCTTTGTCTTCTTCCTCATCCTCACCCTCATAACCTTGCCCTGCCCCTTGCTGGCTGTTTTTGTCGGACCCACGGTCCTGAGCAAGGCACTCCAGCAACGCCCAAGATCCCTCCCCCGACGAGCCGTCCACCGAGTACTTGGTCAACGGCAGCACCACGCTGTGTGCTGCCGTTGTGGTCGACGAAAACTCTGTACCGTGAGTAGAAATGGCGGGTGCACGCTTGAACCTCCCGCGTGATGTGCCCTTGAGCCATCCGATACCCAATCACAGCATTATCAACCTTTCTAGTAGTAGTGTCGCGGTGATTGCTGCAGGTGCCGAGTTCGTCAGCACCCCGTAGAACCCTCGAGAGACAGAGGCTCCTCGCCTTCGTCGAGGTCATCGTCGACGTCCAGAGTGGCTATTAATAGTTTGTCGTTCGCGCCGCTGTTGCTCTCGCCCTCTTCCCTCCTCCGAGTCATCCTTCCCGTCGCTTGAGCCCGGCGGGTGTTCCTCGTCGACAGTTGCAGGCGAGGCCGGCAGTAAAACCTCCATGGCTCCGGTGTGCTTACCTCGTCCATGAATGATACCCCCCCCTCCATACCTTCAAGGTTGATGAGCTTGTCGTCGCTTCCGCTTCCGGTTATCGCCAAGCCAGTCTTGTCGAACGGGCGCCTGTGATACTCGACGCCCATCTCCACGTCGACCTTCTTCGCAGCCTCGCCGACCCATTGCGTGATCAAAATTCTACGTGGGGATGCCGTCAGCCTATGAGACTCCCACAACTCCACCGGAGTCAGCGTCCAGCAGCCACTTGTCGGGGGCCTTGCCCACGTGAACCTTGAAAAAGCGCCAGTAGCCGGCACCTACAAACGTATAGGCTGTGGATCCCGTCGGTGCATCATTCGTGATGTTTTGGTACGCAGGAACAGCAGATCTCTCCAGGGCACTGTCTTTCTCCTTGTCGCCTTTCGATGCCGGACGAGGAGGAGCTGCAACAGGCACGAGGCTCCCCTGCAACCCGCCCACGGGTTCCGTCGTGTAAGAGTGACTCCATCCTGGCTGCGTCTCTTTTTGAGGATCATCCGCAGGTCCTCGTCGTACTCGGCCTCGTCAACCGAGCACTCACACGGCAGTTTGCAGGCCTGGCTTGAGATTCTTATAGACTTGATCTGTGACCAAGCCCTCTTTTGCTTTGTCCTTCAAAAACACCGACTGGTCAGTGGTCGATGCACCCTGGAACTTCAGGTTAACCGACCGGGTCTTAACGTGGAGAACGGTCGCAGCGTCCATGGGAATGCGAAGTTATTACAGAAGAGGGAGTTGCCTGCCGTAGCGTCCAGTGGGTTTCCTCTGAGTGCACGTTTTATGTTCTTAGGGGCCCAGGGATGATGATAATGTGATATTTTTTGTATTCGAAAAAATATTCAAGATGAAAAAAAAGGCAAAAAATATTTGGTTGTCGTAGTACAAAAATGTACTGAATTTAGTATTCTAAAAAAAGTTGGGAACACTTGGAACGAAATGGCAAAAAAAAAAAATTGTTTGTCGTCGTGTGTAGAACTTGTGCTTCTTTTGTAAGACGTCTACCGTGATGCCGTCTGTGGTGGCAGTGGTGGCACATGGCCAGCCACCGGTAGGGGTAAACTTTGCTAAAACTCAAGCCTTGCCCCGGCGGAGAGCTTTCTTATTTTTTTCAAATTCTCAGGCCGACTTTCCTTTAGGCTACTTTCTTGTGAGAGGGCGGGTAGTGCTCTTTGATTTTTAGATGTTGCGCATATGGCTCACTACGCGGTACAAGATACATGTTCCGAAGCGTCATCCAACTCGGTTCCGCTCTCCATGTAGCCATCGGACTCCTCGGAATCCGGGTCCTAGGCGATGTTGGGCGTGTGCTCGTGGGCGTGTGCTGCCTGGCCGTCAAGCTAAAAACCATACGCTGCAAGTGTTGTCCACATAGATATCAAGGCTTTCTTTACCCCGGAAAAGGGGACAAACGTGATTACGTCAATTTTTCGAATTAAGTACGCTGGAATCAGTTAATTACCCCCAACGCAGAAATTGCACCCTGCGCTGATCTAAATGGCCTACTTCTCCCGTGCGTACAAAACCCATATTCTCTCGAAACTCGATAATATTTTACCCTGTACTTTCCGTTCGAAGTTGTGTCGTCATTTTAAGCCTCATAAGGCCTTCACGGGCCAAAAGTAGACCACCGTCAACGGACATGTTTGGTAGCAACAACAGCAATAACCAAGAAGCTCCCCCCGCCCCCCTCGCGGGTGGCCAACTTGGCAGCAACTGGTTGATGCACGCACTACTGCTGTATCTGTGGCCTTTTTTTTTTTTCTTCGCGTGAGTTTTAGGACTGTGAGTCGGCAGCATCTCATGACTAACAACTGCTGGTCGTTCGCTGGTCGGCGAAGCCGACTATTAATAGCTGACTTCAGTCGGCAAGTCGGCTGGCTTGTCAGAGCGAGCTAAAAAGAAAAACCCGCCCCGCTGGAGGTGCTCCCCAAGGGCCCGCTGGAGGTACCTCCGGTGGATCCCGCTGACGGCGAGGCTGAAGGCGTAAAGTGCACTATCTGGCTTCATTCTACTGTACACAAGAAAAGCGCATTTATGTAGGTTTCCATGTAAAAATTGTGTACACAAGAAAAGTACGAAAACGAGTAGTAACCCCCCCCCCAGTATTATAGTTCTCTTACCTGGACTATTACACGAGTACAGTATTTGGCCCATATCATGGGGCCCAGCGAAAAGGGATACCGGCAAGGGGTAACGTCGCAAGACGGTATAGCTGTCGCTGAGATTTCTCATCGACTTCCTGCCTTCAGTGCATCACCAACGCAACCAGTTGTCTGTGCTGATTCTTCTTGCTTTTTGCTTTCTGCCCAGAGCCCATGAACCAGTCTTACATCTTGTCACGACAAGAGAGATACATCATGTCGTCACCAAGTACGAGATAAGAGATAGCGTACACCGATGATGAAAAAAGTAAAACCACAAACGCACTTAGTTATACAACAACTGGAGCAGTGAGGTTGACTGCTGCGATTTCTTGCACCCAAGGCCGCCGATAGTACCCCACCCCACCATGCACCGTCGAACTGTCCTCCGCCGCCGATCACACCCCACCCCACTGGCACCCGTTCAATTGCCGGCACTCCTTCCAGTCGGCGAGCGGTCACCACTTGTCGTCCTGCGCTACGGCGTACAGCTGTGCAGTTTCGACCCGCTATACCTCCAAGGGTAGCCTCCTCCGCTGTCTTCTTTCTCTGAGCACAGGTGGGA
This sequence comes from Nereocystis luetkeana, assembly GCA_031213475.1. NCBI lineage: Eukaryota > Phaeophyceae > Laminariales > Laminariaceae > Nereocystis > Nereocystis luetkeana. The sequence goes on along the minus strand of JARUPZ010000003.1, from coordinate 3,312,854 downwards.
TCGGGCCGACGATATGCTCCGCCCGAGTCAGGCAAACGCACGTCAGGCCGGTGGGCGCCTCCTTTTTGGTCGCAGTATTTTGGCGTTGCCTTGTTTCTATATGCTGCTGCTGCGTGCTGCTGCTACTGCCGTGTTGTGCAAGTGTGCTGCACCGCTGTATGCTTCTTCTGCTCTCTGTTTTATGCCTCTGCTGGCCTTTTCGTTGGTTAGTCGTGGTTGGTCCAACTAGGAAGTCGCCGGTCCTAGTTTTCTTTTTTTTTCGGAGGCTCTACGGGGGTGGGACCTAGACAGCGCGATCTCGAGAGAGGTCAATCCCTACGTATTGCTTGGCGCGGTGTACGCTAGACACTAAGAGACGCTCGTAGTAAAAGGGAGCCGAGTGTCTATCCACCGTTTTTGCCCTCTATATGGGACCAAACACCAGGCACTTGGCCCCTTATAGGTATTACGGTGGACCAGACAGTAGCAAATAGGACCAATTATTGTTAGTAAAAATAGGGAAGTACATAGGTTTTTGTGTGTACCGTAGGTCCTACTTACGGTTGTCCCCCGTAATAGTGTAGCGCTCAATGAATGACTCCAGCTCCCTCAAGAGGAGCCAGCGCACCCTACCTTCCGCTTGAGAAACGCCGCATAAACTGCAAGAAAACGAGTCATGTGAAAACGAGTTATGTGGTAGATGCGGCGTACGGTTGCACCTCTTGCGGCAGACTGCCTCGACTTGCTCTGTACCGCAGTGTAGGCGTTGTGCGCATTGCAGCAGTAGTCGCATCGGCTTCTCCGGGTGCGTAGCCGTCGCCCTCGTTCTGTCATGCCGTCATCGCTTCGGGTGCTGCTGCTCTCTCTGCTCATGGCAAGCCCCCCCTGCTCTTCGCTGACGACGCATAGTGCGCGATAGATGCAGATGTCTATATACGCGAAGTCTGGGGGTTGAGGTCTGGACATGGGAGAGGTTGTCTCGAATGAGCGTCCATGTCGGACAGGGCGGGCAGCAGAATACACTCGGGGGTAAAGCAGGGCCCAGAAAAGCAGCTCGGGTCGGTCCCCTTTGCCCGTCTGCCCGCCTGCCTGCCTGCCTGTCTGCCTGCCTACCTGCCTGCCTGCCCTCTCGCGCTCGGGACTCGCCCTGGACTCTCGTCGTTGTTCAACGCTGCAGCCGATAAGTGTCGACTTACTATTACGGCTGCAGCCGATAAGTGTCGACTTACTATTACGGGGGACCGTAGTTAGTAGGACCAATTTTTTCTTGTAAAAATGGGTAAATATATAGGTTTTATGTATACCATAGGTCCTATTAACTATGGCCCCCCGTAATAACTGTCTGCCGAGAGCTTCATGCCTTTTTTTTTCTTCCCGTTTTCTTAGTTGTGCGGGGTCTTTGTTGTTGTGATATGATATACAAGGCGCTTCGCTCCGCGGGCGGCCTACGCCGCCCGCTACGCTCGCTCAGGAAGGAAAAAAGTACATCAAACTATGCGAGCGAACAGAGGTCCACCATTGAATTTATTTAGTGTTTTTAATGATCCTAATTGCAAACCGGCGACTTGATAATGCCAAGAGTCTCGCCGCCATGCTTCAGGAAAAAATAGCTCCGACGCCAGCTCGGACGCTACACACGCTTCGCGTCGCGGATATCGTACGTACGTACATACCCCAGATAGGGTACTACTTATTTTCTTCTTTTGATATGATGTCTGTACTCGTATGTACCTGGTACGAAGAAAGCGAAAGCACAGCACGGCACAGCAGCACAGCAAAAACAATGAAAATGAAACAGAAAATTCGGAAAGAAAAAAAAATCCCCGTCCCCTCTCGCGTAATATTTTTCTGCCTGATTGGAACACCTTACACCCGGTCAAAAAGAAGAAAATAAAAAAAACGAACAGAAGAGCTTCTCTCTCAGCCTCGCACGCCGCCCGCCCCTCTCGCGACCACCTCGCCACCGATTCGGTCCGGGTAAAGCTTTTATCACTCTTTGCCACAATCAGCCCCGTCGCCCGCCTCGCGTCAAGCCCGGTGCTTGCCGTGGCCGTCGTTCGCCAGCTCGATAACGTTGGTGTTCAAACTGCACAGCTCCCTCTTTCAAGTTCAGCGTGGTCGCAAAAATAAGCACCGCTTGAATATTATCTTGCCATACCGAACGACCCTTATAACTCGTACACACTCTGTCAAAAGTCATAAATGGAGGGCCAGACAAAGCCCGTTCATGCATCCCTCGTGTCTCGAGGCACACGCGACGCCTAAGCACGAAAGCGGCGATCGCGCTCCTTGCAACCCCCTCTCTACCCGCCAGCATCCGCTGGCACCCACGACGGCGCCGGGCTCTCCCGCGGTGCCGTACTCGGAGTACACGCTCGCACACGAAACGAAAGAAGAAAAAAGGAAGAAAGGACGTGCCAAGAGAAATGGAGAAACCAAAGAACTGCTGAAAAGGTCCGGCAAGTAATAAAAGGAGGCGGTTTGGAAGTGGGAGCTCTGAGAGGCCAGGAATGTACCAACCGAGCACGCTCAGGGGTTGAGATCTAAGTATATAGTTCTATGCTGATGTTCTAAGACAATGAAAAAAAACTGCAGTAGGCACAAGACACCCTTGGCCCTCGGGATTCGACCGAATTTCACCCAGATGTGTGACTGCAAAGTCGGGTGTTCGAAATTCCATTCCACAATACTAGATTTGACTACTATACAGTACCTTCCTTTTAACCCGAGGGCTTGTCATGGGCCGACGCTGGTGGACGGGGCCGGGGTCGGGCGGGCCCATCATTTTTTTATGTGATGGACCGGGGCCCGGCGCGGCCCAGCCCGCCCCTTAAAAATCCACGGGCCGGCCCGCGTAATTGTCGGGCCGGCCCATATAGAGTCCGTGTGTCATGGGTCTCGCTGCCATGTGCCGCCCCGGACCGAGAATGAGTAATTTGATAGGCCGCACGGGGCCGTGATTTTTTTTATATGTGATGAGCCGGGCCGGGCCGCGGTACATCCTCTGAATATCGATGGGCCGACCCATGTGTTATTCCGTATCACAAGCAAGGTCCATGCGTACTCACTGACGAGTTTTTTTACCTTGTTGGTTTTTCGTTTTTTCCCCGTCTGGGTTTCGTGGGACAGCTGCTTTCGGCTCATGAGACACACATAACCAGTACCCACTACTCACACAATTATGTTCCACCAACTATTCGGTGGAGTGGCTTCGACCCCGACTGTGGGCCACTATCTCGTCATGCGGCTGCAACGCTGGCAACAACAGCAGCACCTTTTAATACCTGCTGCTGCAACACGTGCTGCTGCTGCAATACATGCAGCTGCAACACCCGATTTTCAATCCGAAGAGAGCAAAGGTAACGCCAGTAGACCAGTGATATTTTCGCGGGGGCTTTCCTGGCTACAGCAACAGCAGGCCTCATCCCCGGTTCGACATGGGCACACCTGAAAGTGAACGTCGCTGCTACTTTAGGTCAGGTCGCTTGTCTGGGCCTACTTCACGAATTTTCACCGGCGGTTCCGTCAGCGGCACGAAGGCGAGAACTTCATGCTGACTGCGCCTCGCAAACGGCAAGAAATGAGTCGTTTGTGCTCACGCAACGGTGCCAAGGCTTAGATCCAACATTTGCACAAGGCATCACATTATGTTTTACACCCGAGGGGACCTGCCAGAATCGCGTCGTTCGAACGTAGGTGCTTCTGGCGGATAACAACCCAGGCACACCCGAAACAGTCGTAGTCGTAAAGGTAGTACACCACATTCCATGGACCGCGGCCCGGGCCGGCCCGTTAAAACACGTGGGCCGTCTTATGGGGACGGTGGACGTCGTCGTCGTCGTCCTAGTATTTGTAGTAGTAGCAGTATTACACCACATATCATGGGGCAGCAGCCCGGGCCTGCGCATCAAAACACGTGGGCTGCCTCATGTGCAGGGCAGAGCTGGCCATGTAGAACCCCCATCTCATGGGCCGCGGCCCGGCTTGGCCCACCATTTTTTCATTTGGTGGGCCGCGGCCCGGCCCATCATTTTTTTCAGAGGATGGGCCGCGGCCCGACCCAGCCCACCACTTTTTCAGTTTTTCACGGCCCGGCCCGGACCAACGGCCCATGACAAGCCCTGCCATGAACGCTGTGGGGGGCCATGTGCATCTGCCCCCCTCTTGGTGTTTGTCGGGTAGCCACTCGTAAATTGGTTCCAGTCTCACCGGTGTACTTATGCCCAAGAGCGCTCATACTGGTTGTACGGTCGGTAATCATGGAATACTTCCACCAATCCGTGGGCAGACCTTGGTGCATTCAGCCGCATAAGTACCATGCTACTTTTCATGGAGCAACGCACAGTTTCAACGCGCTGCCCGGCTTCGAGGGAGATGCGTTCAAACCCCGAAGAATCCACGATTTTGTACACACGGGCATACAGCTATATCAACCCTGAGTAAACTCTGGCCCGCTTACGTTGAACACGTCGTGGACCTTGGGTTGCTAGTTTTTGTTTCGGTCAAGACTGAGGCTGTTCACCGTCTTTTCGGGGTCCCATGTCTAGTAAAGTACAAGTGGGGATTGAGATTTTCGAGAGCCCACTCACACTCCACAGTGTTCACCACTTTCAACTGTAGCCTCCACTGATATCCGGAAATCACCTTTTGGACGACCTCCGGTCCACGCCGACGGATCGCCGCTCTAGTCTCAGCAGCAATGCTGCTGGGGCTTCGATCCCGAGTAACGCGCTTGCGTAGATGTGACTTGGAAGCTTTGAACAGTTGCGCTGATTGCGACCCGCCACTGCTGGCTGTTCCGAGATATGCGTATCACAACCACATGAGCTGCTTGCGAAATGCCGCAGCTGTTCCGAGATACGCGTATCACAGCGCCATCCTACTGTTGTGTGTCATGTGGCGGTAATTTTGTGACAGCAGCCTAGAGGCTCTAAATTTAGTACGAAACTGGTGCATAAACTTCCCCCCCTCCTCCCCATCCCCATATGTTCGTGGAAACCTAAAACTTTTGGAATATACTGTACTGACGATGACTACTGTACTGACGATGACGTCGATAAGGTGATTCCCAGGGCCTCGCCCTGTACCCCTGGCTCCAAACTAAGGGACATCGTTGTCTTCCACTGGAATGAAAATCTACGTGACGCCTTGTTTGCCTCTATCGTTTTTTTCTAGCGAGATTGTTTTGGCTCCGCTGACCCAGCCTGTACCCTTTGTCCAGGATGAGGCCGTCTGCTTTTTCTCTTAGTAACGGTGCAAATAGGGAAATGGTCTCCGGCAATTGTATAATGAGCCGCATTGGCTACCGTGGATCGCTCTTGAGATAAAACCTCCATCTGTATTATAAGAAGTGGGATTTTTCGGCTGAGATTCCGTTGCCTCGTATTTCGCCAAATGTGGCTTTGGTTCGACTAAGGTATTTCCCTGGTAGCGGACAACATGTGTCACTCGGTCGGTGCAGGATAAACGTTGTACTCGTAAGACCTTGTTGAAGAATTCCGGTTGGGTCCAACCAAAGAATTATGTTTTGCGTTTTCTTGCGCATCTGATGATGTAACAGTGCAAGTTCGTCCTGCGCAACTGTATGCATCACGTTGTTTTATACGTTGCGTTTCGCCAATCCGCTTGGACATGACCGCACTACGGCAATATCACACAGGTATTACCGCAAGAAACGTTCGGATCGTTCTTAGCCCCCCCCAGCGCTGCTGATATTATCTCCAACGGAAAATCAGCCCCTCAAGACGGCCATGTCCGCTCTGGCGTCAGCCTCTTCCGGCGCAGGGGCGTCATCCAACCCGCCGGCAGCGGCAACGGGTGGCTTGGATCCCGGCCGTGCCATCGCACTAAGGCAATCGATCCGTGGCATGGAGGTTCAGCTGGTGGATCTGGTGTTTCAGATATCGAGCTCAGGGTGGTTGATGGACTGGCTGAGGATGCCGCTCAGATGCGCCGCGGGCACCGGCGACTTAGCTGTCGTGAGGCGGTTGCTCGGGGCAGGAGTGGTCGCTGAAACGCCTCCTGACGTGTCGCGGCCGCTCCTGCTTTTGCACATTGCCGTATTAGGGGGAAGGGAAAGCGTTGTGGAGGAATTGTTGAAGGCAGGGGTGGACGTGAATGAGGCGGACAGCCTTCGTCACGACCGAACAGCGCTTCACTGGGCTGCCGCTGCGGGGCTTGGTTCTGTGGTTCGAGCTCTTATTGGCGCCGGAGCCAGTATGGACGTGTTGGACGCAACGGGGCGGACCCCTCTTCATTACGCTTGTATGTGCGGGCATCGCGCCGTTGTGGTGTTCTTGTTGTTGAATAGAGCATGTACACGAAAGACGGTTTCAGAAGAAGACACGCCGTTGCACCTGGCTGCCTACCACAACCACGCTGGAGTGATCGAGGACTTGCTTTCTTTTGGAAAGGCCCTCACTGGGTCCAACAACGCGAAAGGCCTAACAGGTACCCCGTAGGGTAGTCGGCGATAGTTTTCGAACGGTGGCACTATCGGCAGAGCAGGGAACAACCACAAGGATACTCTCCATCGATTAAAGTCATTCTAATGTACTACCGGTATTTAGAAGTTTGTTGCCGCAGGGGTGCACCTGTTGTTGCTGTGGCTCCGCACGTGGAAAGGGAAGCCCCACACGTCGCACCTTAGGCGCCGAACTGGGGAAACCTTCTAAGCCGAGGCCGATGAAAAACGCGGTTGTTGACGGGCTAGGTTTATATGTAACGAATAATGCTGTAAAAAATGTTTTCACGGTAGGGATTGCACGTTTCGCCTTCTGAGGCAATATTTTCTGTCTGTTTGAGCTCCTCAAGTGAGCAACCGTCTAAGGTTGGTCTACTGTATTAATCGTTCCTCACTCAAGAGCCTGCGTCAGTCACAACCATTGTTTGGGCCCAAAGTCCCCCCCCCCCCCTGCTACCGTATTCATATCCATAGCATGATTCGTTGTGCGCCTACTTGAATCCTTGGCTTCAATACAGCTGCCAACCTCGCCTTGCCTTTTTGTGTCTCCACCTTAAATTGTGTTGTCCGCAGCGCTCCACGTGGCTGCAAAGTATGGCCAGGTTGAAGCTTGTATAGCACTACTGCGAGGCGGGGCTAACGTCGCCGATTACAGCGTAAGGGGCTTGAGCTGCCTCGAGATCGCAGCTTGCAGCGGGCAGACGGGGCGACTGCTGCAGGTACTTGCTACGTCCAAATCGGCGGACGTTCAGGGTTGTAGGTTCAGCAGCAGCATGGCGTTGTACTACGCCGTCCGCGCTAGAAAGACTCACACTATGCGCGATCTTATCGCCCTTGGCGCCGACGTAAAGTTCCACAAACCGGGTAAGCTTCCAAACCTCCACTACGCAGCAGCGCAAGGCGCATATGGAGTGGTCGAGACACTTCTCCAAGCCGGTGCTAACGTCGGGCAAAAGTGCGGTGGAAAAACGCCTCTCCACGGGGCGTGTGGCGGTTCCCACACTAGCACGGTACAGCTGCTACTCCGTTGGGGCGCGGACGAAAAGGCGACGGACTTGGACGGTAACACGCCCTCAGAGGTTGTCGGCAACGCGACGGAAAGGCCAGACATCTTGCAGCTGCCTGAGGAGTTCTTCAGGAATCAGCTTATAGAAGATCGCATCCGAAATATGCTAGAGACGGCACCGGCGGATCGGACCTGGCGCCGCCGCGGCTGGCTCGTCCTCTGCCGCGCGCGGTGGCTGTCCAGGGTTGCCGAGCGGGAGAAGCGTTCTTCGGCTCCGCTTGAGTTTATCCCCGATGCCGCCACGGGCGCCAAGAAACGTCGAAGAACACCACCCGGCTCTGCCTTGGTCGCCAAACCCAGGGATTTATCTGCCTGCAAGGGAGAATATCCCCCGCGAAACGATAGTCGGGGCAGGCACCTGTCGGGGGCAACAGCAGCAGCTGCAGTGCTGAGGCTTGGAACGTGTAGCGTGTTGAGCGACGGTTGTCCTGGACAGGCGGCCGGGGTTGCGAGACTGGACGGAAGAATGCGCCTTGTGGCAGTCGTGGAGAAGTTGCTGCTGTTGCGCGAGGACTCGATTTTCAGGGAGGTTGTGACTTTTTTGTGAGACGGCAACTTGGACTTCCAATCATCATACTATGTTTTTCCAGGCAGGCACTTAATACAGTAGTATCATTGGTTCCATGTCTGTGTTTCATGAGTCGCGCTTGAAAAGGACGACCCTTCTCGTGGAATGGTGTGTCGCCAGCTGTTGTTGCATCTTCGGTTGCTGTCCACGGCGATACCGGGCATATGTGGCGGCGTTTAATAGCACTGTGGGTTGTTTTTTCAGGCAAAGCTGACAATCAGGGTTCGTTTTATCCTCGTGAGAGAATTGTTTAAGGAATTGCCTAGACATGTTCAATGCATCCACCTTTCCTGCCTGCTCCACGCAAGCGTTCGTGTTATTAGCTGCATCGCACGCAACATCACGTGTGTTTATCACGTTAAGATTTTTTCGATGCTCAGGTAAGGCATTTGATACTTTGCCGTGAGTGCCTGGTGTGTTATGACACTGGGCATTTTCAGCCGAAGCACGATTTTTCCGGGATATAGCGGCGCTCCGACTTTCGCGCTCATTACAAGTACACGTCTGCGGTGTTGGTGTGCTCTTTAGTTTGGGTTTCCCGTTGGCGCTGTTGGCGCGGCTGCCGGCGGGGGGGCTTGCACTTTCGTTGCATCATCCATTCTTTTGGTATCAAGAATTCTCGAGCACCGACTCTACTGTTGAGATATTTGGGGAGTTTCTTCACGTCATAGGTCAAGTTTACTTCACATATACCGGTGTAATAAATATTTTCGCTGTTTTGAATAATGGGATTTATTGTAGAATAGGCGGGGGAGAAATCTGATACGGTACAGGAAACCTATTAATACATTGGCAACATGCAGGAATACTGGCTCTGTGTTTGTCTCTTTTATTTCTGGGAAGGGGTGTGCCCTATGTCGGTACAAAGACCCCCGATTTTCTATTGTTCCTTGTATGTCTTAGTCTGGATTTGTTTGTATTAGTTGTGCCTAAGCATTGTACTTACAATAGTAGGTGTCCCGTAATGCATTCTTCGGTGGTCGAGGAAGGCCCCTGTCGCTGCCACTGTAACTGTCCAGTGTGTAGCATCATAAATCGATAGCACAGTGCCTTGTTTGCGGACAAGAGGTGTGTGGAGTGCCTCCTCGTGTGTTCTTGGGCTGTATCGTGCTCTTGGGCTGTACCGTGGCCAGCCAGGCTTGGTTCCGCCTGTTCTACCATGTTTCGACGAAATAAAAGAGCGCTCGTTTTGGGTCAAGCGAGATCGCCACTGAGTGCTGCCTGACGATGAGAAGAAGTTGGGGATTTGTCATTTGTTTGTCGGCATGCGTTCGTGGTGTGTTCCGAGCTGGCGCTGACCGCGAGGAATTGCCGGAGGCCGGTGTCAGCTGAAATGAGGCCATGCACCACCCCAAACCTCGAAACTCTGGCTTGAGCTTTCAAGCGGTAAGGGCTGAGTCACTCCGCATGGTTGTCGCTGTGTAGAAGGTGTTGCCGTTCCCATTGTAGTTGCATCCTGCCATGTGTGCCCACAATGCCCAGATAGTAAACAGACATATCTATCTACTCAACGAGCAAATGGTTTGTTTATTCACGGTATACCGTGTGGGACTCTAACATCCAGGCGTACCAGGGGTCGGAGTTACGCCTCCTATTCATCTTGCACGGTATGCTGTGAGGGCGGTGGTATAGTCGTCCCGCCATCCGTAGTAGCTGCAGCAACTGCACGTCTCTACAGTATGTGCGCACCCTACTGCCGTACGATGCTTACGCAGAGGGAACTCAAGCCTGGAAGGCGTGTTGTGTTGCCATTTGACTGGATATTTGGGGTTCAAGGCTATATTATTGCGCACTGTGCGCATTCAATGCCTAGCCAGCCATGTTAATTTTCATGCTCTAATTTTCAGTTTGTAAAACTGGGTTTCTATTTTGGTAATCGCATTTCTGTCTGTCTGTCTGTCTGTCTGTCTGTCTGCCCGCAGTCACAAGGAAACTCCAATCCTCGCTAAGTCTGGTCCCAAACCGCTCTCGACGTTGACGTGTATGCCGCGTGAAACAATAACGGACTGACACACTTAGAAGCAGTCTGGACCAACTTTCGGATTCAACGGAACCCTGCGCCTGGACTACGCGACCCAGCCTCACCGGGGGGACAATCGCTTGTAGGCAATCGCTCGTGCCAGAGTCGGTACGAGCAGCGAAATCTTTCGCAAATTGGCTACCGCTGTAGTGCATCGATCGTAACAAAAGTGGGATCACTTTTTAGAAGCATGGTTCGCTCAGGCGGTTGGCTAACAGCGTTTATGAGGTCGTTGCCCGCCGCTCGCAAACGGCCGTGCAAGGTCGCTTCTGGCTGCAAGGTCTTGACCTCAGCGGGGTTTGCGATATATTCTGTGGCGTTTGTCGGCAGAGTCGCTTCCTGCTCTACAGTAAATCGGAGTAATGATCAAACAGGAAACAACAGCAACAGCAGCAGCAAATATCCGACATACCGTATCACATACCGTGATTTTTCCCTATCGTATATCCACCAAACCGTATAATCATTTTGATGCCCTACATACATCACATACCGTGCCACACCAACATGCCATACCGTACCGTACCACACCATACCCATACTGTACCAACACCACCCGAGAGGCTCAACCTATTATACCTCGGGGGTGTTTACCACCTTCGGTGTGCATTAGCCAGGCAGTCAGAACAGTAGCACAGCAGGGCCGGCTCTCGACCCAGTTCAACGCGGGCGTTTACCGCCTTCGATTTGCCTCAGCCTGGCAGTCAAAACAGTAGCACAGCAAGGCTGGCCCCCGACCCAGTTCAAGTTCCAACCCTCGCAATGTAGGCGTTCGCGCGAGAGTCATAGGGTGGTGTGCAGAGGCTCCAGCCATACTCTTTCCTCGTCTTGTCTACTCGTTCGAGTATCGAATTGTTGTATGTGTGCAACATTCTTTGTGTTCATTTCACGCGGTGAACAAAAATAGGGGTACCTGGCACCAGACACCGCCTCATATACGGTGTGGGTCTGTGTGTTCTTGACACTAAACTGCTATTTCCACCCGTGAACATCCAGGACATCCATTGCCCATGCCTTATCCTAGACAGCGACGAGTTCGAGCGACAGGAAGTAGTAGTTGTACAAGAGGTTTCTACGCTGTGACGCGCATCGCTCAAGTAATGCACTTAGCACTGCAAAAAGCGATTATCTCAATGAAATACGAACAAAAGTAGTACCGACAGCCAGCACGCAGACGCTCAGTCTGAGCCGAAACCCGCCTGCTGGGGTGCCGTCTGTGCCGATGCCCACTGGTCTCTCTCTCTTGTCACTCTCGCCAACTCCACCTGCGAATTCACGAAACAAAAAAAAAAAAACTGAGAACAGCGCTCGAATGCATGCCATCGAGGGCAATAACAATCTTTGATAGCCACGCTTTGAGTGTGCTCGTGCTGCCGTTGTTTGTGCACCGGTTGAGCCCGAACTGGGGACTATCTGAGAAATGATCATCGATGATAACCTCCTGGATCTTGTGTTCGAAGATCTCGCAGATGACTACTTTTCTGTCTATAAAAGTCACAACCAGCTCAGGGCAATCTCTTAGTGACGCGGCCGTTACCAGTACGTACGTGAATCGTGAATCGTGTCATGCGTGACGGATCTTTGCGCGAAGCAGCCGGGCGTGAATCCGCGATGGTCACAGGAACAACTTCATCGGCAGTAGCGACTTGCTCGCGAAGCTAAACACCAGCCGTACAGTTCACAATTGCTTTGCACGCGAGAAGTCGGTAGACAGGCACTCACAGGGACACAGCCAATTGTAGGCACGCATCAGTCCAACATATCCAAGTAAGCTTTGCCCGGATTCTACGTCACGCCCCTGAAGAGCAGAGCTTCGAGTACCCCGGCTGTCACTAAGCGCTCAATCGGGCGGTCATCCGGTTCTCAAACAGTATATACAGCCGGAAGAATGATCTGGCCCTTCGCAACCGAGATTGTCCTTTCCGGACATGGAGTCCACACACCCGCATGCATGCCTGTTTCCCTACCTGGCAGACTGCCACAAGAGAGAGTGAGCAGCACCTCCCTAGCGCCTTTTTTCCGCTGGCATATAGTTACCATCTCCGCCGAAGACATTGTTCGTCCGGACGCCGCGTAAACCCTCCTGATCACCGTCATCATCCTCAGCACCGGGGACAAAACCTCCTGCGTCGTGAGCGTACAGCATTTCCCAGGGTTTGCGGCTCCTCCTACCCTTCGACTTTGCTGTCCCGTGTCTTGTCGCGCTCTCCCTCTTTCTCCTTCTGGCGTTGAAGGTGCAACATGCTCACATAAATTATGTGCATCCCCGCCATTCTCTAGCTGCCCCACTGAGCCTTCGTTAAGTAGCTGCAGCATTAACACGCAGGCCACAGAAGTGCTGCCTTCGCGGAGTAGTAGCGACAGCATCCCACAGAGCACAACAGCAGTCAATAGCAGCATCAGCAGCCTTGCTGCAGCACTGCAGCAGACGAATCATTGCACCTGAGTCCGATACATACCTAGGAAACTCTTTTACTGGATCTCCCCGCTTAACGGCCGTTACGATCGAATAACTTGTAATCCCAAGTTTGGTGATATGTTCCTGTTTATTTTTTGACTCGTTCGATTGATTTTGTTTCCCAAAAGAGGAATTCTAGGTGATTCATCCCTCAGCAGGGGTATTATACCACTTTTTGTCGTACTATTTCCTGGCCCGTTAAGCTCCTCAATTACCTGTTGGTATGATATTTTCACTAGGCTATGCCAAGCACCGGGTTTTGTTTTTACACAAACGCTTCGAAACGTTGGTTGGGTTGCGCGAACAAAATTCTTCGAAGTCATGTTTCGGGCGAGAAACTGAGCTTCTCATGTGAGATATCGACCTCACAACATAAGGGACCCCACCCCTATGAGGCACTATACCCCTACCATGACATTGCTGACGTACGCAAGGGTTCCTAGTTGGTTCAAACTAGGGCATTAGCCAGAAAACGAGACACCGCGGGTGTTTAACGCTGTATGTGGGTACAACGGGAACCCGTCACAAGAAGCACTTTACATCGGCAGCATTCATTCCACGTACCGGCACATTACCACAAACGCTAAGATCTATCGGTTTCAAAGCCCCTGAGGTTGGTTTTCATCGTTTTATGGCCTGCGAAACGCAGATCGATATACCCACCAACGTCAATCCCGCGGAGTAACTGCATAACACCAACGAAGCAATGTCGGAGGTCGGGTCTCACTATGTCGGGGGTCGGGTCGCACAATACCGTGGTCATCTGCAGCATGTCAGCGCCCTTTGGCTTTGGCCCCCGGCGTGCCTAACCCACAGCTTACATCAGTACAGTAGTGTAGTTGTCATCTATGTATGGAAGTCGCTCGTACCACTACAGTATCCAACCTTGAGAACATGGAGCAGTTAATTACCGCTGCACTACCGTAGTATTCTCCGGTTATAGAAGCAAGTTCTGTTCTTGACATCACAGCTGATACCTCGTACTGAGACTCTTACGCATGGGGCTCCAGAAGGGGACCGGAGCCATCGGTGCTCTTGTCAGCCTGATTAAGGATTCAGCTCTACTTGAGCACAGTATGGCGTCAGGACCACTCACTGAGAACTGTTTGCATGCCAACACTACCTGCACTGCAGTACCACATTCTGCTGTACCCAACGAGTATGCCATACCAGGTGTTTTTTTGGAACCAGCTGCTAATATCATAGTGAAAGCCGTGTGTGATTATTCAAAGTGCCGCTTAAAGTATACCGGCATGCCCCTAGCCTGCGGCACCTAATGTACCGAATATTATCTTCTGGTGTCAAAGACTCAAATATGCGTTTTTTCCCCATGTCTGCAAGCTTTGACAGCCGCGTCAATCTAGGGATTGGCCTGACCAACTGCGGCACCAAAGCTAATCACGCTCACCGGTCTTGCTCGTGCGTCGACGCCTTCCCATTCTCCTATCGACTGTTCCGGGGATAAGGCCTGGCCAAGCCTGACATCGTACTGTAGTCCACTGTTGTTGTTTAGGCGTCGTAGACCTCCAATCTGCGTACAGTAGTCACGGTACCTATGATACAGGATTTTTTCCTCAGACCCGCCTTCGGACTGCTAACCTTGAGAATGTTCGCGCAACCACCTTCGGACCGTTCCAGATCTCGCAGCGCCTCTGGTACATCTCTTATGTTGAAGCCCCTCCCCAAGGCGAGGCCCGCGTTGAGGACGAGTTATTCCGGTCCAGGGACCTCCTCGACTTCCTGGACTTCGTCATCCATCCCACCGGCATGGGTGATCCATGCGTCCCAACTCAAGCGTACCGCCGCACTGAGGCAATCGATCCGTGACATCGGGGCTCAGCTGACGGATCTGGTGTTCCAGAATGCGTCCCCAGATCTGTCGATGGACTGGGTGAGGGTGCCGCTTGAGTGCGCCGTGGCCGCCGGCAACTTATCTGCTGTAAAGCGACTGCTTACCGCAGGGGTGAAGACGGAAACACCGCCACCACGGTTGCAACCGGCGCCGCTCTTGCACTTGGCCGCGCAAAGCGGAAAGGAAAGCGTTGTGAAGGAACTGTTGAAGGCAGGCGTGAATGTGCACGAGAAAGACAGCTCTAGTGATGACCGAACAGCGCTTCACTGTGCGGCTATTGCAGGAAATTGTGCTGCTGTTAGAGTTCTTACTAGCGCCCGGAGCCGATGTCGACGTGTTGGACGCAAATGGGCGGACCCCTCTCCACGACGCTTGTATTTTCGGGCATCGCGGCGTTGTGGTGTTCTTGCTGTAGAAGGGAGCCTGCGCACAGAAGGAGTCAAGGGAAAAACATCCGGCTTTACACCTGGCTGCCATCAATAATCACCCCGGAGTGATCGAGGACCTACTTTCTTTCGGCAATGTATCCATTGGGCACTTCGACGATCATGGCCGATCAGGTACCTGCCGTGTAGCCGGAAAAAAGTGTCAACACTACCGCGTACGATACCACGGAGCAACTGCTGTAGGCCGCGCCCCATTAAATGCGCTGTTGATATTTATTCGTCGACTGAGCTGATTGAAGGCTTAACGGATGTGTTGCAAATATATGGCCGTTTAGATAGTTCCGTTGCTTTAATGCGGCTGCTACCCCTTTCCTTTTCTTTCTTTCCCCTAAAAACGTGTCGTACGCAGCGCTTTATGTGGCCGCTCAATATAATGCGGTTGAAGCTTGTGTGGCCCTGCTTCGAGGCGGTGCTGCTGTAGGAATTGTTATCTCGGCCGGTTACGACTGCCTCGATGTCGCTGCTAGGAGCGGACATACGGGGAAGCTGCTGCAGGTCCTTACCGCGACTGATACAGCGGACGTTCGGAAGCAAAGGTGCAGCAGAGCGCTGTACGATGCCATCCTCGCTTTTAAGCCTCAAACCATTCGAGACCTCGTCGCCCTTGGTGCCGACGTGGAATACCGTTCAGCAGATACGCCTCCGTATCTCCACGCCACAGCTGTAAGAGGTACAGACAGGGTGGCCGAGGAACTTCTGCGAGGCGGTGCTAACATCGAGGCAAGGCTTGGCGGGAGCACACCTCTGCATCTCGCGTGTAGCAGTTCCCACATTCACGTGGTACAGCTGCTACTACGCTGGGGCGCGGACGAGAAGGCGAAGGACTCGGGTGACAGCACTGCCCGCGACGTTGTCGGCACAAGCGGAAGTCCAGACGAGGAGCTGCTACCGGAATTTATCAGGAATCAGCTTGTAGCTGGATATGGCACCGGCGGATCGGATATGGCGCTGCCGCGGCTGGCTCATTCTCTGTCGCGCGCGCTGGCTCGCCAGGATTGCCCTCGGGGAGAATCTCTCTTCCGATCCGCTTGACTTTATCTCCCATGGTGCAACGGGCGCCAAGAGGCGGCGAGGAAGAATACCTCGCTCTGTCTTGGTGGTCAAACACAGCGATTTCTCTCTCGACGAGGGGAAAGCTCAAAGTCGGAACGAACGTGGGGGGCGGCGCCTGCCGAAGGTGACACCAGCAACGGTGTTAAAGACCGGAGCATGTGGCGTTTTGAGCGACGGCAGTGCTGGACAAGCAGCCGAGGTTGCAGGGCTGGATGGCAGACCGCCCTTCATGGCAGCAGTGGAGCGGCTGCTGCTGTTGCAAGATGGCTCGCTTTTCAGGGGTGTTGTGACCTTTTTGTAACGGCGAGATGAGTGTACATAATACTACAGTATATACCTCCTGGCAGGCATATTCGTAAATTGTATTGAGGAGGGGGTTGGAGTCGGGTTTAAACAAAGCGGCCTTGCCAGGTCAAACTTGCCAGTGCAGTACGTACACCTTTGTTGTGATCCACGTTTTATTGCCGAGCACAGTGAGTGGCGTTCGACGGTATGCTGGGCTGCTTGTCATGCAAAGCTGATACACATGTTTTTGTCTTATTATCTTCTTGGGCGTTTCAGGAATTGCCTGCACACACACGACACAAATACCTTCCCCACCTGCCCTGTACAAGCGTACTTGAAGTATATGTAGACGCATGTTTGTCAAATTTTCGTACTTTTACCAACTTTTCTCTTCGTACGAGCGCTTTTCGGCAAAACAGCAAGTACTCGGACACATGAAGCCCGGCCGGACACATTGGTCGAGGTCTCGGCGCGATCCGTGCACTCTGGAGCGCGTGACAGGCGCTCAAAGGTTTTTTTCCAACGGGAGTGAATATAGGGTAGTTTTGTCCGTAGACGAGGTAACGGCCTCCGCAAACGAAGTAACGGACAAAGCAGGGTTTATTGGTAGAGAGAATGTGGCATGTCTGTATCGGGAACTGGGATAGAGCAAGTTTGGTTGAAAGGGAGGTTCTCGCACGCAGTCCTTCCAAGCAGAGCACCTAGCGTAGGTCAGCATCCCCACGCCGGGCACGAGCAAGCACGAGGTCCTGTGACGAGCACGGGCAGACGTGAGGTAATCGCTGGTTTGTCAATCCAAGCCAGGAATTAGTGCCTTATTTTCCGCCGCCCACCCCCCCTATTTTTTCTTTCGAAGGGGGGAGGGGGGGGCACGAGTAGCCGGGGGTACGGAGGAAAGGTCTTTCCTTCCGCTAGGGTTTACTTTAGTCAGATTGGAGGAGTCGAATGGTACCGTATCATTCGGAGGCTTGGTCATCCGAGACAACTGTAGGCCGTACTAGTTAGGAACCCGGCAGGTATCATAGGAGGGAGAGAGACGTAAAATTGGGGTGGTCGAGATACCCAGGGTATTGCAGGAAGCTGCGATACAGGTATCTAGCCGAGGGGGGGAACCTCTCTCCCACGACTCAGGAAACGATCATGATAATGCAATTCGAAAGATATACAATAAAAGACGATTCCCCTGGTTTCGATACGAGAGGCCTTTTATTGTATATCTTTCGAATTGCGTTATCATTATCGTTTCCTGTGTCGTGGGAGAAAGAGAGGTTCCTCCCCTCGGCCAGATACCTGTATCGCAGCTTCCTGCAATACCCTGGATATATATCTCGACCACTCTAATTCTACGTCTCTCTCTCCCTCCTATTATACCGGCCGGGTTCCTAACTAGTACGGCCTACAGTTGTCTCGGATAACCAAGCCTCCGAATGGTACGGTACCATTCGACTACTCCAATCTAACTAAAGTAAACCCTAGCGGAAGGAAAGACATTTCCTCCGTACCCCCGGCTACTCGCTTCCCCCCCCCCCCCCCCCCCCTTTCGAAAGAAAAAATAGGGGGGTGGGGCGGCGGAAAATAAGGCACTAATTCCTGGCTTGGATCGACATACCAGCGATTACCTCACGTCTGCCCGTGCTCGTCACAGGACCTCGTGCTTGCTCGTGCCCGGCGTGGGGATGCTGACCTACGCTCGGTGCTTTGCTTGGAAGGACTGCGTGCGAGGCCTTCCCTTCCAACCAAACTTGCTCTATCCCAGTTCCCGATACGGACATGCCACATTCTCTCTACCAATAAACCCTGCTTTGTCCGTTACTTCGTTTGCGGAGGCCGTTACCTCGTCTACGGACAAACCTACCCTTTTTTGTACGTACGTACCTCTGAAATGTCATTTTTTTTGGTCCGTCATGTACTCGTAATACCTACCGGTACGTTTTTTTGCGTCTGAACACGACATACAACGCACAGACAACAGACAACCCAATACAGCAGCAGAACAGAGAGCGTGGTTAACCCAGCTGCATACAGCACTGCAACCGTACCTTCCAGCAGCAGCAGCATAGTGATCAGTCACGGGCACGTGTGGCAGATCTATATGCTGCTGTATTGCTGTGACTATTCTGCTTTTTGCTGACCCGAGGTCGATCATCCCGCAACAACACACCTCTCTCTCTGCTTCTTTTACGTATTGCTGTGTGTGATCCAACAGTGTCACTGCTCCAGCCGTGCTCGACACAGTGCACCAACAGCAGCAGGTAGCGTACTATGCGCATGTGGCAGATCCGCGCTGTACTCTCAGTACTACAGCAAGCAGTGGTGTTTGTTAAACAGTTGTTGTCTTCGGCGTATTGGCCTATGCACGTACCTGCTGCATGCAGTGTGTGACCGGCATTTTTTACTCCGTACCGATCATCCCCTGATCGCAGCAAATCATTCCTACAAGCATTGCGTACAGCAGCATTCGTACAAAAATACTCCAAGTTACGGACTGCTGTGTGCCCTACACTGCTGACCGATCCTAGAGCCAGCCGAAAGAGCACCAGTACACGTTGCTTTGTCGCAGTACGCGTATCTTATGCTGTCGTATCATATCACATGGCATTTTAAAGCAGTACTGCTGTGCCGTACCTGGTACATACATACATGCAGTTATTTATTTATTTATTTTTGCTCATCCCATTTATTATCTTCGCACATCTTCTTCTCTCTCTCCTTCAAACTCGTAACTCAGATCCGGGGTCACATAGCAGGCTCTTCTACCCCCTTCCCGCTACGGTACGTGCCTTCATTTTTATCGCGAGAAGGTTTCAGCCTCTTCTTCCCTCGTCGACTCGCATCGAATTGTGCCTACCCACGCTGCAAGGCGCTCTCAACAATTGAATCCTTTTATTTTTTTTTATTTTTGCCATTAAAGTCAAAGAAAGGTCCGACCCACCTGGGGCTCGAACCCAGGACTCAAACAAGTAGAATTCGAGGTTAACTCTTGAACCACCGGGGCGACCGGCACTGCAGTTATATCCTGCGATGTGTTTTTGATTGCGTGAATACTCACAACGTGTGAGTGTGTAAGCCCTGCTGTATGTAGCGTATGATCGATGACACACTGCGCTTGAGAATTATATATTTTTTCGTTACCTGGTACTTCTGTACCGAGGCTCGACTGGGACGATCCTTGCTCTTTTTTTTCTTCAAAATTTCCACCAGCACATTATAATAGTCGTATTAATAGTATGTCATACGACAAATAAACCGGGTTGATGCACATGAAGACTACCACAACCAACATCCCGCCATTAGATCCACCAGAAAAACAACCACTCCACTCCCCCCTGAGAAGCATCTACCAAAACCCCCCTGTCCACATCCACCTTGCTTTTTGTTTCTGGCTATTTACACGTATGATACACTTAGCCTACAAGTTGTGTGTTTTCACGCAATGCCACGGAGTTTGGGCGCGCATACGCTTGGCGTGCGTTCATACACCTCAACCTTTCAGTACTTAGTTGGTTGCTCCCATTTTTTTTTTTTTTTTTCGCTCATCCCATTTATTATCTTCGCACATCTTCTTCTCTCTCTCCTTCAAACTCGTAACTCAGATCCGGGGTCACATAACAGGCTCTTCTACCCCCTTCCCGCTACGGTACGTGCCTTCGTTTTTATCGCGAGAAGATTTCAGCCTTTTCTTCCCTCGTCGACTCGCATCGAATTGTGCCTACCCACGCTGCAAGGCGCTCTCAACAATTGAATCCTTTTTATTTTTATTCCTTGGGATTAAATCAAAGTTTGTTCGAGAAAATACTGTAGGTACTACTTCGTGCACTCGCAGAATTCTGGATTTTCACTGCAGCAGCAGCAGCAGCAGATAGATACTGCGAGTACTCGCAGTATTACGGTGTAGTGTTTCCAGGTTCTGTACTGCTACTATACTGAGGATACTACTCTGCGGATACTTCCGGGCTCGCACTAATTCGGAACTCGATTCGAGGTTCTGTACTTCAGATATTTCTGTACTCCAACAAGTATTTCGTGTTTCAATACTACTACTATATACTTACTGCGGGTACATATTTTGCCTGTATTCTCGAGCTTCCGTGCTGTGTTATGATACTGCCGCTGCCCATGATCTTAACAGCTGCTCATACTCTCAGTACACTCTCAGTAGTTGGGCCTTCTCAGTACTCACTATATATTGGCCTCCGTACTGCTCATACTCTCAGTATACTCTCAGTAGTTGGGCCTTCTCAGTACTCACTATATATTGGCCTCCAGTACTTCAATGATACTCTCAGGACTCGGACTACGAGTTATTCTCGAGCATCTTCTACTTACTCTGTGTCCGTGAAGTTTTTTTTTTTACCCAGAGCGCCAAAAAGTGTTGATTATGCATGATCACGTCAACATGTTGACCTACTCTGCCGTGGTAATTTTGTCCGCTACAGCAGTAGGGCCGTAGATAGATCGAAATACAGTAGTGGATGGAACGTGCGTTGTTTTTCCTGAAATTGTAGACACAGAGCTCTCTCTACATGGCACGATACCTCGTGCAGTCTGTGCCTTGCCTGCACCATGGCCGTCCGACGTCTTCCTTGCTTTCCCCATTTATTTTTGAATATTTCTCGCTCGTTTTGGTCAAGTGAGCTCGCCGGTGGTCCAATGGTGACAAGGGGGGTGGCGCAGACCTTTGGCCAACTGCTTGTGGGCATGCTGGTATTGTGTTGTTGTGGTATGCTCGAGGGGAGGGGCGTGGACCATTACGCCAATTGCGAATTGGCATGGGTTTGTTCGAGCTGGTTGGTGCTGACCGCCAGGAATTGCGGGGAGGGGGGTTGGGGTCGGCTAAATTGGTGCAATGCTCTGCGCCTGATCCCGAAACGCTTGTTGTCGCTTCCAAGTAGTAGGGCTTGACAATAGTCTGACGGCGCCACAGCCGCTTCACTGCAGGGTACACCGTACCCACCCGCCCTTACAACCTTGCCACATCGATACGAGGAAAATGGGGCATGGCCAGGAAAACCAAGAAAGCATGACATCAACCCCAACACAAGTGCAACGGCCCCATCGCCCGCTCTAAAGGACGACCTCGGCCCCCGGGCCGGCACAAAAGAAGGCACAAATACCAGGCGTGGCTGGACAATCCAACGACTGCCTCACACGCCTGCTCGTACTTGCAGCAGGACCTCGTATCTACACGTGCCCGGCGTGGAATTGCTGGCCTGTGCGCGGTGTCTTTATCGAACTGCATGCTCGCCACCATGCCAGCATAGAATCTCCCCCAGTCCCCGACATAGACATGCCTCATTCTCCCTACCGATAAACCCTCTACTTTGGTACTCTGGTTGCGAAGATCGTTGCTTCGTCTCCGAACAAAACTCCCCATTTGTTTTGTATTGTGGGTGCTAGTTACCCCCAGCTGTTATAAGGATTACCCTGGGCTGGGTAATCGATCCATCTTTTACACCTAAAAAAGCTCAGTGGGTAACACCTTCACATTTGACGTCGTCCAGGTCACGGTTTCGAACCTCACTTCGAACGTTTCTTTTTCAGGAACGCTTGCGCGTGCACACCTAAAAAACACATCTCCCTGGTTCCCCAGGTAATGAAACGAAGCGGGTAGGTCAGCGTACGGACGAATGTATACGGTTCCGACGCCCCAAAGTTCCCACCGTTTAGAGGGGGGGAGAGTGCTATAAGGATTACCCTAGGCTGGGTAATCGATCGGTCTTTTACCCCTACAGCTCAGTAGGTAACACCTTCACACAGCGACGTCAACTCGCTATACCCGGCACCGAGCCAGACATATAGACGCAACGGGGGTTCAATTACTTTTTTAAACGGCATTAGACTGGCTTACAAGGTCAAAAAATATTTCCTCCTGATCGATGATAACGGTGATTCGGCTCTCCCGCCATGAGCATTACCTGCGGCTGATACGCGTCTACTCTTCCGTGAGATGTATTGCGCTAGCGGGGCTCGGGTCTACAACCGGTTGCCAACGCGTATAGCTGGTCACCTCCTACACTCTACTGTTGTACGGTGTGAAAAACTTCAAAGGAGGCGCACAGCGTCCGCAGTGTAAAAAAAATGCATTCGTAAGGGATTTCCCTCTTCGGCAAAAGACCTACCTTAACCCGCAGTCCCGTTTTGGGGACAAACCATTCAAATTTCAAGTAATTCGTCCCCAAAACGGGACTGCGTTCCTAAAGGGGTTAAGAGCGGTTGCGTGCGAAGACACGGAGGCCACAATATGAATGAGCGGCAAACACGCGTCTGCTGTAATACATACATACTGCTCCTTCACATGTCATGGAATTTTTGCGTTTTTTTGCAGCATTCCTTTTCGCTCCTCTACTACTGTAGTGTGGTCTGCAGCGAGTTCATGGAAACAATCTGACCACTAGATTATACCGGAACTGATACCTCGTGCTGAGAGCCTATTCATGGCTACCGAATCTCAAGAAGTGTTCGGGCCCGTTGGCAATGTACGTACCCTTGGCGGTGGTCCAATCTCGCTTCGGCACAATATGGCGTCGGCACCATTCGGCGAGATTTTTTTCGCACGGCAAACCCCGTTCAAGGCAGCCCCATCGAGCTACGTTATGTTGCCCCCTAGATCATATACTCGTAATCACGAACTCCGACTTCAAGTGTTGAAGCCTGTCGGTGATAGGCCAAAATTCTGCTAAATCTATACCGACACGCACGTCGCCTGCTATAGATAAATCACCAAGGCACGTTCTGCTAAACGTAACGGCGTTGCTCGCAGGGCAGGGGACCTTTTGGTGTCGATGACACTAATATGCGATAGGGTCCCGTGTCTGAATGCATTGACGACCGCGTCCTTTCGATCACTGGCATTACCAACTGCGAGACCAAGGCAAGCAATGCTTACAGGTCTTAGGTTCATTCTTATCGGAGAGCGCTTTTTCCATAACTTCCAAAGTTTGGAAATAATTGGAGATATATATATATATATATATCAATATACGGAGGCGTTCGGTCACTATTGCGTGAAATTCTCCAGAACAAAAAATATCAAGTTCGTTAACATTCCAATATTTGGAAAAAAAAAACAGGAAAATATGGAAGATTAATAAATTGCGCAAAACAAATGTCGAAAAATTGGGAAAAAAAAGCTCTCCGATAAGAATGACCCTTACTCGTGCCATAACGCCTTCCGAAACTCCAATCAATTATTTGTTGCCGTTTGGATTTCGTACGCCGCGCCGACCCACTTAGGCCCGGTATCTAGGACACTGGATTTTCTCAGACCTACCTTCGGACCATAAACGTTAAGAAATTTCGCTCAATCACCTCCGGACCGTTCCTGACCCTCCTAGCGCTTCTGATATTTCTTTCGAAGAAAACCCCTGCCTCGATATCATGTCCGCGGTGGAATTAGCCTCTCCCAGTGCAGGGGCATCTTCGACTTCCTCGACTTCGTCACCTATGCCCCCGGCATGAAAGGCGGACGACTCCGAACCCGAGCGTATTCCAGTATTGAGGGAATCGATCCGTGGCATAGAGGTTCAGCTAGTAGACCTGGTGTGTTGCAGAGCTCGCCCCTAGGGCCGTCTTGGGACTCGTTGAGAATACCGCTTGAGCGCGCCGCGGCCGCCGGCAACTTCGTTGCCGTAAAGCGGCTGTTTACCGCGAGGGTGAAGGCGGACCCACTGCCCGAACGGTTGCACCTGGTCGCGGGAAGTGGGAATGCAGGCGTTATGGAGGAAATATGTGTAGATGTGCGCGAGAGGGGCAGCTCTCGTGACAACCGAACAGCGCTCCATTGTGCGGGTTTTTTTCTGGGAGTGGTGGCTCGGCTAGAACTCTTACTACCGCCGGGGCCAGTGTTGGCGGGTTGAGTGCGAGAAGGCGGACCCCTTTTCATAACGCTATGCGCATGGCCATCGCGGCATAAGTGGTGGTGTTCTTGCCGTTGAAGGAGGCGTGTGCATACCCGCGATCCGGGAACTAACGTACGCCTCTACACCTGGCTGCCATCTGCAACTATCCCGGAGTGAACGATTATCCTCTTAGTTTCGGGAACGTTTCCACCGGGCGTTACGACATGGGACGCCAATCAGGTACGCGTGGAGTAGCCGGGAAAGCATGCAAGCGGCCTCACGTACTGTAGAAGGGAGAATATTCCGTAGGCTGCGCTCCATTGACTGAAGTCGTATGGATATTTTGGTGATGATGCTATTTCATCGAGGTTTGGGTTCTGTGGTTTGAATGAAGCTGCCAACCCCCCGCTTTTTTCCCGGAAACCGTGTCCTACGTAGCACCGCATCTGGCCACTCGATATCACCGGGTGGAAACCTGTGTTGCTCTGCTGAAAGGCGGGGTTGATGCAATGGGCCGGACCCGACGTAGGACGACCTGCCTCGATGTTGCTCTTACGAACGGACACACGGGGCGGCTGCTGCGGGTCCTCACCACGGCCGAGGCAACGGACGATCAGAGGCGTACGTGTAGGGAAGCGCTGCGCTATGCCGTCTACGCAAACAAGCGGCAGACATTCCGCGAACTCGTGGCTCTTGGTGACGACATGAGAAATTAAAGACCGGGCGAAAACCGTGCCCCCTTGTGGCGGTGTAACGATCTGCAGACAGGACCAATCGAGGAACTTCTGCGGGCCGGCGCTAACGCCGAGGTACGGTTACGGGGAAACTCACCTCTGCGCTCCTCGTGTAGCTATACCCTCCCTAGCATGGTACAGCTTCTGCTCCATTCGGGCGCGGACGAGGCCGCTACTGACTCCGACGGCAACACTCCCACCGAAGTTGTCGGCACCTGCACGGCCAATACCGACGACGTCAGGAACCACTTTACACGAAATGGTACCCGAAAAAGGCCGAAGATGGCACCGATGGACCGCAGCTGGCGCCGCCGCGCCTGGCTCGTTCTCTGCCGCGCGCGCTGGTTTGCCAGGGTCGCCGAGCGGGAGAAGCCCCCTTCCGATCCGCTTGGAGTATCCTCGATTGCGCCACGGGCGCCAAGAAGCGTCGAAGAAAACTACTCGGTTCTGCCTTGTTCGTCAAACCCAAGCATTTGTCTGCCTGCAAGGAAAAGCTCACCGGCGAAACAAAGTTCGGGGAAGGCGTCTGCCGGAGGCAACAGCAGCACCAGTGTTGAGGCTTGGGGCGTATTGCGTGTTGAGCGACGGTGGTACTGGGGAGGGGGCAGGACTTGCGGGGTAGGATGGGAGAGCGTGCTTTGCGGCAGTGGTGGAGAAGCTTCTGCTGGTTGGTGCAAAATGACTCGATTTTCAGGGAGATGTATTTTTTTTCAAGGCCAGGCTGAGTTTCCGGCCTTTTTGCCTCTAGGCAGGTGTATGTACGTATTTTGAGGGCGAGGGCTTGGAAACGTGGTTTCGCCTTGTCGTGGATGTCGCTACACAGATGTCGGGGGTTTGTCTGCGCTAGTGCTGCTCATACCGGTAGTGGGTAGCCTTCAAGGATTCAATGGTACCTTGAATTGGTTATTACGCAAACCTGATACACGAATGCGTTCGTCTCATCGCTGAGAGCGCTGTCTCAGGAATGCTCGACACGAACGAGGGAAGGCCTTCCCTGCTTGCCCCATTCAGGCGGGCATATGTTTGGGTATATTGCTGAATTGGCAATTTTTGAGGTTTCGCTGCCGCCATGAGTTCGTCCATATTGTTGTTGTTGTCATCACGTGAACTTTCCGCCTTAACTCGTACTAGGTAGGATGGGTTTTCCCTCAGCGATCTTCTGGAAACGTCGTGGTCGCAGGTGTCGTCCCTTTTCCCCCCCCCGGTACGTCCCTTGCTTTGTATCGCGCTTAGGGTGCAGTTTTCCCACTGTTCGTCGATCTTCATTGAATGTTGCTAACTCGCGCTTTCCGTTGATCATTTTGTTTGGTAAGAAACAGCCCCTATGAGTATGTACTCGGTGATACTCGAACCCACGAAATCGATATTAGTGGGCACGAGGACCACCTACCAAGCCACGGAGGACGCCAGCTCTGTATTTTTTGCGTTAATCGGTAGGACAATAGCGGTTGGAAAGCTCGTTGTCTACTAACGAGCATAGGCATCGAGCTCTGTGAGGTACTGGTATAATGCCTCGTGCCGTCTTTACCTGCACCCTCGCCTTCAACTATCTTCATTTTGCTCAGACCGAGTAGCACTTTGTTTCCCAAGCAGCACTTATTTTGGGTTAGGCGAGCTCGATGGTGGGTAGAGAGTGTGGCGACAACGGGGTCAGCGCGGACCATTCGGCCAGTTCTTTGTCGGCCGCGCTTGTTGTGATGTGTTCGAGCTGGTGGTGATCGCGATGAATTGTCCGGGGCATGGGGGTGGGGGGGGGGGGGATGTTGGCCTACTCGGGGCCATGCTCTGCGCCAAGTCTTGAATATCTGGTTGTTGCTTCCGGGCAATGAGGCCTATTTTACTCGTAGTAGCCAGACGGCGCCTTTGTCGTTTCACTGCAATGTGCGACGCATATTTGAAAACATTGTTTTTGCTTTGTTCTTGTCTCCAGCCACGTGTGCTCACAATACCCGGCTCGTCGAAAGACACACCAGGTTATAGACGTAACCGGAAGATGACCCATTAACGTTACGGTATGACAGTCGCCTACGGGAGCCGAACCCTCGAGAAAGGACCATTCTGCGCAGTGTGCGGGGAGAGTGCTCATTTGCTCACCCCCCTATGCATGCCCCCTATTTTTTATGGGTTGGGTTGGCGTCGGTTGGCAACGACACTGTAAAACATGCCGCTCACTACTCGTACGTGAGCTAGACAACCAGGGTACCGTTTTTTTTTTGTTTTTTGGCGGTCGCCCACAGCTGGTTGTCGAGTTAGATCATTTGTGCGAGGTAAAGAACCTTTACTCCGCACAATTGCAATGATCGTATCACGTAGTGTTCAAGGTAAGGCACCCAAGAGGCGGTTACATAGTACTCCCATTGCCGTCTCTGGAAATGCCAACACCAGAAACTAAATCAACTCATTGAAGCTGTCGTCCATATGCAAGTCCGCCTCAAAAGCGGGTTTTAGTAGGATGCAGCTCACCCTTCATGCGGCTTGCCGGACACCTCACGGCGCTTCGCGCTTGGTGCAAGCAATGTCTGCCCGGTCGGTGAAAACCCGATATGCTCCGTCCCGGCATTGTAGGGATGCGAGGGTCTATGGTCATGCGACTACGGCCATCTCTCCTATCGAGTACACCCCCTATGCATGTAACCTGCAGCAATAATACAGCACGTGCCATATATTCCACATTATTGGCCTTTACAGAAGTAATTTCGACATGAGATTCTCGAACGCACGCGAACACGGGCGCCATCTCTCGAAGGTTTTCTGTGGGGTCTGCGCCCAAAACGTCAAGCACGTCGTTCAACCAACTAACAAACCACAAAACAGAGTATTCGCGCACGGTGCACCGGAACCAACTACGCGTATACCACGAGCAATATGCAATATGACCCCCCCCCCCCTCCTCCAAAACAGTGTACAGTACCGCTTGTTTCCGTTTCATTTTTGCTCATCCCGCTTGCTGCCTTCGCTCTGCTTGCTCCTGCTCCCTCCTACTCTACTCGTAACTCAAACTCGAGCTCACTAAATAGGCTGGATGTTCTCCCCCGCATCCATTGCAGCACGTGCCCTTGGAACGCTTTTTTTTTTTTGCGAAAACGGTTCTCCAAACGTTTTCTTCCCTCGTCGACTCGCGTCTAATTGTGCCTACCCAAGCTACAGTAACCGATAAAAAAACTCCGTACGGAGACACGAACCCTCGAGCTCAACCTTACTAGTATTCGAGGTTACCCAATAGATCACCGGGGGCGACCGAGTTGTTAACTACTGTAAACACGTAATCTGAGCATATACTCTATGATACAGTATGCCCCCCCCAAGAAGAAAATCTGAGCATGGTATACTCTAGGATACAGCATAGGCCCGCCAAGAAGAAACACGTGATGTGGGCGAGCCTTAGAACCTTGTCGCAACGCCATCCTTGTTTAACGTTGACGATACTACCTCGTATTGCATAGGATTGGCGCTCACGGCAAGGCACGATCACTTGAGACAGGTTTCTTAGCGCCCTCGAAAAAGTGAGTCTTATGTTCTAGTTTCTGTAAGCGTTTTCTTGTTCAATAAATCATATACTTCTATAGTGATAACCGAGGTGCTGTGATACCGAGGGGCGAGTGTAAAAATGCAGACAATGACCATCAGTATACTGCATATGAGTCGTCTCACGTTGTCCACGACCGCTCTGCCGTAAAGTCGTCGGAAAAAGGCATACCAATGGCGCGAGCCTTATTAGCCATTTTCGACGTGTTTGTCTTGTACCAGGTATACTCGAAGTCGCCGCACGGCGCTACTCTAGTCGTAATTTCGACGTCTGGTCTTTTATATTGAAGCTTCCGAACGGGTTCAGATGACCAACACCACAATCCTACCATCCTACGTGGTTAGGTGAAGCTCGTCCCTTCCGCAGATCAGGTCCAGCACTCGAGCTGGGGCTGAAATGTGAAACAAACGAGCTTCAGCCAACCAGGGACAATGGCTTCAAGTCGCCTTGTTCGCGAGACCAACGTTGGGCTGAACCTGATAGTACGTTGCCTCGGACTCCGACGTACATGTGTGTGCACGCACACGCTTGGAAACTGGGCGAAGAATCGTATATAAGGCGTGATCTGAGCTGGTTCGAATCCCTACAGCGTCTCCTACTGTACTGTTGCGCTTTTTTATCTCACCTCCGCGCAGCTCTCCTACCGCCTACCCGCATGGGTCAAGCCCCTAATGTTGCGGAACACATAATCACACTCGGCAACACAGTTGTGTCAGCTGCAATACAGCA
Organism: Nereocystis luetkeana; assembly: GCA_031213475.1. Classification (NCBI taxonomy): domain Eukaryota; class Phaeophyceae; order Laminariales; family Laminariaceae; genus Nereocystis; species Nereocystis luetkeana. The sequence goes on along the minus strand of JARUPZ010000003.1, from coordinate 3,283,837 downwards.
GACGACTCATGGTGACCGTGATATGAATACTGCGGCGTCAGTTACTATTCATAGCGTGCGTTGAATACCTCACGGCCAATACGACAGCACCCCAATTGCAATTGCCCCCCCCCACCCCACCCCACTCCCTTGATTTCGTGTCCAGGGCCTGTTACCAAAGTTATATCGGAAGCTCCTGCTGGTCCTGCGCCAACAACGCTGTTTCGGCAAACCTTCAAGGTTTGGCCGAACCAGACTTAGCCGCGCAGTTTACCTTGTGATTCTTCCAGTCCTGGCGCTGGCACTCTTTGGAACAGTAGGTGACCTTACGGCAACGTGAGCAAAGCATGGAAGAACCTCCCTTCCTACAAGTTGTGCACCTGACACCACCAGCTTGGGACCGTTCCACCGACACTTTTTTCGCAGCAGCCATCTCAGTGGGAGCGTACAGCGGTGACAGTGCCGCTCTGTAGACAAGCGTGGTGACCGCTGCACCCCCTGCGATCGCTTTCACAGACCGCATTGCCTTCATGAACGCGGGGGGCAGGTCCTTGCCCATGCCACAGCTGCACACAGTTGGACTATCGTTGCTCGGAAGCGAGTAGATGCAGTCCGAGGTGTGTGCATACGTCTGGCGGGCACGTTCGACGGCGGCAGGCAGCAATGCCGTCCAGAGCTCGAACTCCTCACGGCCAACCTGCAACATGCACGGACGCTGGTGGTTGGAATGTAGTATGGCAGCGCTCTGACCGCAGGATTTGGCACCGCGGTGCGTGGTGACTGTCTGAACCACTCCAAAGCAGAGGACTTACTTGAATGGGCTGGGGTTGTGCTGATGGGAGGTTTCCGTTGTAACATAAGGGATTAGAAAGAGACGCTCCCAGATGGAAATGGGCAGCCTATGATTTGTGAAATCCATGAGTTATGCACAATCGAGTATTACCAGGTATTTCTCACTGTCATACAAACCAAACAAGGAAGGCCGAAGCCGAACGACGTATGCCACCTTGCTTGCCAAAAAGCCACTTACCACACATCGTGCATGCATAATAGGTATTGAATCACCCGCGACCGCGTTTGGACACTGAACCAATGTCTTCAACAGAGTTGCCCGCTGAGACACCTCGAACTGGAAATCTGCAGTGATGTTCCTGTAGTGTTCTGGGGACCACTGCAGTGCGTCACTGTAGCTAATCCGTTCAAACACATACAACAGCCGACGAGACAGCCGCGGGTGTAATTGTATCCTTGTCCGTTTCTGGACTGAGGGGTAAAGCGTGCTGTAGTACGTAAAGCGTACCTGAGTATGTGTCTACAATACCTGGTATACGTACCCCGAACTTGACCAGAATGAAAAAATGGCAGAGATAGGCAGCATACCTGGTATGTCGGGCCTGGAAACGCAGAAACCCAAGCTTTTTGCATATCAAGATCAAGTTCGAAAAGGGTACTTCTTACTCTTCCTGACCATCGGAATTTAAACAAAAAGAGGAAGCACGTATGTCGGACATGCGAGCGCTGACACAATAACGATGATATCACGGCACAATAACGTCCACCAAAGGTTCGGTACCTTGATCAACTTGGTGAGCATACCACCGACCCCAGCGACCAGCTGAAGAGAGGCCTCATGACCGATACTGTCCTCCGGCATGACGCAGCAATCAAGCACCAGCGCTTCGTTGGTAGAGTCCAGAAGGATTTCATTCACCCACATCCAAAGCACAGCGTCGTCGTGGCGTTGGTGTTGGGTGATGCAAACCCACCCGTGCTTCCATGCAGGACCATTGTCGTTGTGCGCCGCACAGGCTGATGCGGTGATGTCCAACAAGCTCTCCTATTCAGGAACCAGGGACCGGTTGGAAGTTCGTCAGTAGAAATACTTCTTCCAATATTTGGGGAAAATAAACCAGGAAAATATGGAAGATTGAAAAATTGCGCGAAACAAATATCGAAAATTTGGGGGGAAATGCTCTCCGATAAGAATGACCCTTATTGAATTCGCGGCAGCCAGCAACCATTGCACAGAAGCAGCAGCAGCAGCACGTGAAGCGCTGCGTGAAGTACGAGTACAGCCTGATTGTCTCCTGGCATATTTGCTCGAAGCAGTTAGGGCTGATTCCCATAGCAGTGACAATACCCGATACTAATAGCAGTACTGCTGTAGTGTGCGACAGCTGTGATAAATTTGCGGTAAATGTTAAAAGTGAGGTTACCTTCATCCCCCGGAAGCCCAGGTGAGGTCCGCCCGACGAGCGTTTGGAAGACCGGTCGGCGTTGTGGGCTGACATCTTGCCCATGACCTGCAATAGACACACAAGGTATGCCAGCAAAGTACATACCAGGTATTCATTAGGATAGTATCAACAAGGTCGACACGGTATGTTTTCGTCGTGTCATGGTCAGGTTCGAGCGACGCGTGGTTCAGTGAATCTCGTTCGGGAGGCGGGGTATTTACATACCAGGTACCAGGTATACACAACGACAGGTGAGACAGACACAGCAGCAACTAAGGGTGCGAAAGCACGAGCGGAAATGGTTGTCCCCGGTTTGGGAATATTCGTCTGCATATTCAGGCCCGTGTCGGCCGCTATCATGGTACTACCACGAACTCCGGCAGCATATAGTACACCACGCGAACAAAGAGTGAAACCTTCATATCTCAGCTACTGTATATCTACAGCAGTACTGTAAACCCTGGCACCTACAGTAGGTACTTGTGAACTATGTTTCGGTATTTCGACGGTCGCTTCGTCATGCGTTCCGAGAGAAAATGGTCTTATCTGCAGGATATCAAAGTATTGAAAATCGCTCGAAACATTCCGGCGCAGCAACAAGCCCTGTCTGTACTCACGGCGTTGCGCGCCCACTCGGCGTTGAAGTCCAGCCTCGGCAAGGAAGCAAGTGGGACGCACATCGGCCAGCAAAAGGTCGACAAGAGGGTCCTAGGGTCGTTCTTCTCGACGTTGCATGCCGTTAACGCGAACGGAACCTCGAGGAGGCCCTCGAGCGGCAACACGGTGAAGTGCGCGTAACCCCGGCTCTTGCTGTAAACCACTCGAACATCCTTGCTCCTCACCGGGAATGGAAAGCGGGCAACATGGACGAGGTCCTCAGCAAGAATGACACGAACAGAGCATGGGTCTCGGGCAGCTTTCACGTGAGGCACCCCTTTCCCGGCCAGACGCGCATGTGCCTCGGCGTTGACCATGACCAGCGTTACCCTGCCCGCCAGCGGGGCGTCTCTTCCGTGCCCTGGCTGAGTCTTCAGCTCGAGGGACTGGTCAATAACCGACACTCCGTTCATGGACCGCTGAAAGAAAGGCGGCTCGGGGGCACCAGACCATCCCGTTCCTGCGGAAAGGGGGGTGTCCTCCTCACGCCGACTCGACACGGCCGTTTTCGGGCAAGAGAGGGATGAAGTCGAGGGGCAGCCTTTCGACGGCCCGGAAGGTCCGTCAGGCGTCAGGATTGCAGCCCTATCCTTGTTGGCGAGGTCTGCACCGTAAAAAACCATTTGAAACACCCCCCCCAGCCTTCTCAGGACGTCCTCAGACGCTTGCTCCGTCCGAACACTCTCGCAAGGCCGCAGCTGAAGCTGAGTCAAAGATAGAGGTGCAAGCGTGAGCGCAAACGTAGGTATAATCGTGGATACCATGAGTTCGGCATCAGGGTCGTCCTCTCGGGTGTCCCGCACCGAGAGGTGCTTGCTTAAAGAGCGCCAGCCGCTTCCATCATCGCCGACCTTGCTTCCGCCACGGCGCACTCGAACGAAGGCCATGTGGACGCTCACGTAGTGGTTGTCAAATGAGGCTTGTGTTCCGGACAGCGCCAGGTATACCTCCGGGGCGGTAAACTCGCGAAGGAGGCTCAGCCCCGATGTAGGCACCAGGAGAACCACTCTGCGAGTGTCGAGCGGCATGCTCAAAGAGACTTGGGCAATGGGTGCGAGACCCAGCGCATGGAACAGAGCTTGCTGCGAGGGGGTTGTTGAATGCCCGTCAAGACAGGAGTGGGAGTTTTTGTAAGTCGAAAAGTTTCCGAATCCTCAAGGCAACACATAGTCGGTGACAGAGGATTACAGCACTACCAAAATCAATCCGAGACCTCTCGATCCATGCTCGCGGAAACATACTACCTGGTACCAGATACCTGGTATCCTGCAAAATACTTGTTTTTCACCAATGGCTACGTATAGGGCAATGTGACGTGAAGTCGGGAAATCAGCCGTCTTCGTGGTGCGTAGACAGGAGATGCGATGACTGACCTGTTCTTGCACCAGGTTGGGAGCCAGCACAAGGCCACTGTTGCTCATGATGGCATGCAGGGCAGAGCGGAAGTGCGCCGGTTTCAAGCGCAGTTGCCGGCCGGCCGAAATCAAGAGCCGTCCGAACGACCCCGAAGTGTAATACTTTGGCAGAATCACGTTTCGAATAAGCGCCTTCCTGTCCCCCAGTATTCCAGAAAAAAACATCGCCGTGGTTGGCATGTGGGCAAACATCGCTTTGTAGACCGGAAGGGTTACGTTGGCAAACTCGCTTGGGCTGATGTCTGCAAGGACGCAGGTGGGGCCTGCAGATGCCTGGAATTCGTTTGGATGCAACGGGGTTACGGTTCTTAGCCGCACGTGTCACCAGTATACTGCAGTATTTAGAGCATAAATTCTTCAAAATCTGCGCATTTCGCGATGAGCGATGCTCCGCATTGCGGTAAAGCTCGAAGGAACGTTTCCGCACGTCCAACAGATCATGATATACAGTATTAACAGAAAACAATTCCCAATTCATGATATACAGTAAATATTTGAGCACATGCACTCCTGATCTCTATTCTCTAGCTCGTGTCGCCGAGTTGCAGCCAAATAATCTGCATGATCTAACACATGTTTCCTGGGTTCGATGTGTACCGTACACGTCCTACTCGACATCTCAGAATGACAAGTTAGCCGATAAATGGTCTATTAATAGGCCGATATTTTTTTTTAACTATACTTGGAATCCCATGCAACGATGTGGCGAAAAAAGAGAAAACAACGGCAAACCCCTTAGATGCACCCAATTATTGGTAGCTGGCGTTCAGTATCGGCGCCGCACCCCCTCACGCATAAATTTGCAGTATCATACAGTGGTGCGCCAGAGGGGTTTGACCGGCTCACGTCAGTTGCTGTGGAAGCTTGCGTTGGGTGCTTCCATGTCAGCCGCAGTACAGTTGCCACTCTGGGCCTGAGCCCCAATGACATCTCCGATTTAGCGATGATCGCGAGGCTGGTGGTGTCCGCGTGCCCCGCTACCGATGACAGGCTCGAAACAGGAACAACACCTGCCGTTAACATCAAGGTCCGGCAATGAATGGTAAGTATTCACAGCAGATCACCAGTTTAACTTTGGATCTCAGTCCGTCGTCTTGATGTAACGTTTGATCCACCGATTTTCTCGTGCTCGACTTTTGAGTCAATTGTCGCAGATGTGGATCACCAGTTTAACTTTGGATCTCAGTCCGTCGTCTTGATGTAACGTTTGATCCACCGATTTTCTCGTGCTAGACTTTGAGTCAATCGTCGCAGATGTGGATACGTCGGTCCCGACTGCTACTTCGAGCCATCCCCTTGGTTCGAGAAATACTGACCGTTTTGCTGGCTGGAGTGCCGTCGCAAGAAGGCCTGTGCTCCCAAATGTAAGTGTGTATCCCTTTTTGGCAGCGTTTACAGTAGTGTTGGAGAAAGCGACCTCGAACATGAAACAATTTTGATGTTGTGAGCCGTAGAGGCGTGCCTTATAGGGTTAGTGGCTTGTTATCTCCTTCACTTCTTCGATCATATGAGAAGCTCAGTATCTCACCGGAAAAGGACTTAGAAGATTGTTTATTCGCGCAGCCCTGTCCTTACAAATGGATAGGTATCGTTTAGACTAACTATTGGTAAAAAATGATACTTGTACTCCGGGGCAGTAGTATGCGCTACGGACGACGTCCCGTAATAAATACCATACTATACAACCGGTATAACAACAGTTGCTAACTTGAAGAGCCAAAATGTGCAACCTCCACAGTGCGATAGTGTGGCTGAGTAGGGTCATGCCTGCGGCCCCGGCCGTACGACTCTCTGCATCGTCACAATGTTTGCATATATAGGAACCGTTTGGATTCTAAGAGTATGTTTATATGAAAAACATTCCATGTGTGGAGGGACAGAGAGGCAGTTTGTTTCTACCACAGATGGATAATCTACTCCTCCTGGAGTCCGAAAAGCGGGTTGTTCCATGTGACCACGTTTGTTTGTGTTACAGGAGGCTTCTCCGGCCCCTTCTCGGTCAACTTTAACTTTTTGAGGCCGTGATCGTCCATATATCAAACAAAACAAACTGCCGCTTGGTTGCCACGCGTGATGTTCCGTGGGGCACCCTATTCTATTCGCATCAACACAAAGGCCGTACAATTCTTGATGGCGGTGCCTCTACTGAAGGCGGTGTAAGTATCCCGTCGGGAGCTACATCGTATTAGAATAAGAGTAATTGAGCTTACGTTCGGATTTCTGCCTATCTATTAATGATGTGAAATCCCGCCCACACCCTAACAACACATTCTTCGATGTCCATGTCTGCCCACGAAACCGTCGATTTCATCGCAGCTCCCCAACTCGCACGGCGCACTAGAGGCCGGTGCTCGGTTTCGCGGCCTTCGTTAGCTGTGGCGGCTTGAGGCCAGTCTTTGCGTGAACGCGCAACTCGTTTTCAGAAGTGGATGTGTTGATTGATTTCAGCGGTGTCTATCCGTTTTTCAGGTTTGAGAAGCACCGTGCTCGAGCATCACAGCTCTTGCTGGCACCTCCAACAACTCCGTCTCCCCGTACTGTTGTCTCACAGGTTACAGAGGCTTGGAACATTTCTCACGTCGGACAGATATCAATCTCTGTACTGTAGCACAAACCCAAAGCAAGAAACATGCCGTAGATCATGTAGGTTTGATTGGCCCCTCCCGGTAACATGAACTACTACTGTGGCTGATGCAGCCAGGAATAGGTATATGTATATCTGCCCTTGGTAAGGTTTACATCGGGCAGTGGCAGTCGTAACCTGCCCCCTGTGTCGATCAAGGGGTGTGGATGTTCTTGGAACTCGCCATTCATTCTTCTATACCAAACCTAGAGAAACGGTCTACTCTCATACCCTGTCGAATAAAAATCAATGGGGTTCACGGGACGTTGGTCCTACTCTAAGATGTATCACACTTGGGATTCAAAGAGGTGGGGATTTGGAAAAGTCCAACCGGTGGCCTTAAGGCAGGAGGGTTCTAACGGGGGAAGTTGCATTCAAGATGCTATTTTCATTTTTTGGGACAAAGGTTGTTGGCAACCGACCACGGGTTTCCCAACGAAGAGGCCTGTTTCGTTGGTTCTATCACGCCAGGTACCCTTATTATGAAGTACTGTTTTACCTGAAAGCATGATATCTCAATCCAGAGCGCTTCCGCCTCAACTAGCCGAAAATGTAGAGAAGGTGGGTGGCACAACTAGAGGGATACTGCGTCTCAAGTCGCGCCAAGTCCTGGCCGTCGCGTGCTGAGCATTGCCCCAATCCCAAGGAGGGTGGCTACGGACGGCAATGTAACGGCCGCTTGAACTCGCACAGATTTATCAATGCTTGCCCTCATATTCATGTGCATATTGGTACATCACAGCACACAATAAGTACTCTCATTATGGTCTCGTGAGTCTCGCGATCCAGAGAGGTTCAGTCCCGCCTCGCGGCATGGGTAGGTAAAGTACAAAACACAGCATTCGGAGCACTACATCTGATGTCGCACCGAGTCCCGGCAGTCGCGTGTTGAGCTTTGCCGACCGTCCCTCGGTCACTAGCGATTCGCGGGATAACAATACGGCGAGATATCTCCTGCGGTCAGCCATCAAGCCAGCCCTGCTGCTGATTTACAAATTTGAATTCCGATCCAATTCTACCGACTGGGCAAATATCCATTCCAGGGGGCACTGCATCTGTTCTAGCAAATATGCTTCCAGTACGTACCAAGTAACATACTGTAGTGATATAATCAGTATTTATACTGAGCGGTGGTAGTTGTAGCAGTAGTAGTAATAATAGTCATCATAGTATGGTACAGCATTGATACCTGGTAGTAGTTTTTTTCTAGTATATGTTTTTCATCTATCTGTTACATATACTGTACGCTCGTCTGATGCCCGAACAACAGCAAAACTACAGCATACCTGTAATAACGTGATAACTATTATTGCGTAATCTTTCATGCAAAGCAACTTGAGGCGGAGCATATGTTTACCAAAAACATTCCAGTTTTTTCTCCCACACACATTCAAATCGCACACGCTTCACCCTACGCCCGCATGTCCGGGATCGTTTTCTTATGTCGGAAGATTGACGTCAGTACAACTCGTCCTTGCGCCATGTTTGCCGTCGTGACCACAGCGATTTGCGGCTGCTCTGTTGCAGCAGTGCGATTGCCACTTTGAATATATTTTTTGAGATTGTGCTGTTCGTCCTTGCTCTGATACTCGTATCTTACGATACGAACGCCGCCGTCTGTCGCGGCAGAATCCCCCTCGATTTCGAAACGGATGGGATCTCTAAAGGCCCCCAAATAGCATCCCCACTCCCCTTACCTCGTGTTCAAAGCCGTCCTGAACTCGCGAAGCTTGTTCATGATGTTGAATGGCCCAGCTACCGGGTACTATTAACAGAGGTTGGCATGAGGAACGCAAACAAGAATACGTATTCCGCCGCATCCACGGTACCAGGCATAGGTACTACAGTAACGGCCACACACATACAGCCATCCTCGATTCAAGCACCACCACCACCATCAATCAGGTGAGCACCGGAAGCGTGTCGCTGGTGGTCGTACAATTCTACCCGGTACGCACCTTGTATCGGGGAAACTTTTTCTGCGTTGACGCGCCACGCTTAACCATGAAGGCAATATCCTTAGACGATTGCACACTTACAGGGTTAACTGAATGCCTTCGCTTCAACAATTTCCCAGGTAGAGAAATTCTACACCCCATTATCCTTCATCGAGACCAGACAACGCCAGGCGGGCATACCGAGACAAAGCAAATACACGCACAAGAAAGGTACTATCGTCCAGAAACACCACCCCCCTGCTTTGTTTTCCACCACGTATGATCGTTTTTGGAGTCTTACTGTCGTCATTGGCCTAGACTATTAATGGTTTGGGAATATTGCGTGTGCTTTTCCTGTTCCACACTACTTCCAAGTGGCTTGTCTTATTAGATTTATTTTCATTAATCATTGTTATGTTGGTGCTTGTTGTTGGCCTAATGTTATGTGTGCCGTTTGTGTCACACTATTAATAGTTCCAACTCATGTTTTCCCAAAATCGTGGGAGTAGTTATCAACAAGTGACCAGAAGAACGAGTGGAATGAGGAGTATGACTTATGCTTCTAACTGGTCAAGCTCGAAACATACAACATACATAGTCCCATAGAAGAATCGGCAACGCAGTAGCTTACAGTAGTGCAGTTAGGGGTCTGAACGCTTTTGGGTATCTGCCGCCACGCTCCTAATTTTGACCCTTTTATGGTAGTATTCACACTAATAATACTTGAATACTCCAACGTCTTGTATTCCGCAGGCTGAATTGAGTGGGCAACCAAAATATGGCTCGTCGAATTCGATTCTAGGCGATCGCCAAAACTTTTCGCACTGGGCAAGACCAATACACGAAATGTTCACCGCAGTCAACCAAATGGGCGTTCACCACACTCACTCGCACTTTCCACTGCTGCCATGGTGCCGTACGGCAAGAATACAGGATGGAGATAATCTCCTGGGCTCAAATATTACATGTGTGATCTGGTTGCAGCAAGGATTCTGGCGGCATGGAAAACTGTTGTTATTACTATTGAAGCATGGTGTGGTCGTGAAAGGGTAAAACGGGGATGGGGAAAAAATGGAGACCCCCTGCCCTCAAGACCTGAATAATTACCTTTCGTTTCGCCTTCAGAGGCGTTCTACGAAAGAGATTCACCCTATACTTTCTGAGGCTCATAATTTGAGGACCTCCGTACCTCACCCGAAAACTGACTTCAGCAAAATCAAATTGCATCCCGGTGAATAATCCCATGGCCCAAGTATACAAGAACGTTATTTTTCGAACCAAGATTGACATTCCGACGATTTTGGGTTCGAGGAGCCCCGTCATTCAGAAAAAAGTCTTGGCGGAAATGTCCTACCTCTATCGTAGAACGCGTCTTCAAACACATTTATTTTCTGTCACGCATGTACCAGGGATATTTCTGTATCGCCCATATTTACTTTTGTCCCTCTGCCCCCAAATAGAATAGTGTGTCTTTCCAACGAGGTATATCTATCTGCGTGTCGCCCATACATACTCCCCCCCCTCACTGCCCCCAACTACTGTGTCCGTCTACCTGGAATTTCTTTCTCAACCCCCTTCATTTCATGCCTCCCCAGGCTCCCACGTTCACTTCTGCACTACTTCCTTCGCTGTAGCGCTACCGCTGTGGGGGCGCTTATTCCCTACAGTAGTTCCATGTACTCAAATGAATACTACCAGTACATCCGAATCTTACCAGTGCATCACATCGCGCTACTTGAATAAAACATCCGACACAACGCAGCGCCATACCCACCCCTGAAACTGCTACACATCGGGGGCGAAAACCAGTGGGACCCCCGGGCCGATACGGCCCCGCAGGGTGTGGTAATACCAACCCCACTGGCTGATTGTTGAGTCGCTGGGGTTCGTCGGGCGAGCGCCACCCGGAGAGGGTAAAGTCCCATCTCCGGATCAGACATCCGTTTATACACCTACCACTCCAACACACCGGGGACGGAAAAGGTGGGCCCCCGGGTCGATACCACTGCGCACGGTGTGGAAACGCCAACTCCGGGGAAGCTGGTAGGCCCGGCCCACTGAGGGCAAGAAGAAGGGAATTGACATGCATTGACCTCGAGCCACACAGCCCCATTTTGCTACCTCGACCTAAGACACTCCTGTACGTGGCATGAAGGGCAGCAAATCAATCGTTGCATGGTAATCATGGTAATCTCTTGACCATAGGTGCACAGAACCAAAAAGCACAACCCATTATATCTGTGAGGTCGTCGACATATTTTGGCTCTCTATCCAACACAAAAATCACAGGGAGCCGGGGCTCGCTTGACCTTTCTGGGGCCTATGCTAAAACCATAACCATTTAATAAAGACGGGTCGGGGGACAAAACGTGCGACGGGCGGCCTCAAACGCACTGTAGCGAGCCGATCAATTGGCAACGAAAACGAGTTATGTGTGAAAGTGCGAAGCGTACCTAGAAGTAACGCCGCAGCTTGGGACGTCATGCAGAGTAGCTTCTTGTAGAACTCCTCTGTGTCTTTGTACAGGTATGCTGTGCTCACGGATGCCATAAAGCTAGTCAGCAGCACTGCGTGCGGCTGCGGCCTCAGAAGGGGTGCAGTACCCACTAGAAGATTCACAATACCTGCGCAAGGGCGGTTCGATGATGACCAAGCATTGCGCCAGCACCGGCGGCATGCCTTAAGTTTTATCAAAAGAGTCGCGAATGTGTTGGAAAAATGCTGTAGGTTCGTAGGCAGAATAACACACGTCCATTCTCCCCCTACTCATATGCTACCATATGCGAAGTTACCTGAAGGTATACCTTAAGGTTGATCAAGGGAATCGCGAAGGTATTGGACAACTGCTGTAGATTCGTAGACGGAAAAATGCACTTATGTATGTTCTCTCCTCACTCGTGTGCTACCGTATGTCAAGGTACGATTAGCACTACAGCACTACTGCTCCAGAAGCGGTGCAGTGGCCACCAGATAACTGACAACCCCTGCGCGATCAACTCAACGACCAAACATTGAAACAGCACCAGCCGCGGCATGCCTGACGAGTGCCCAAAACGAGCGCTGATACACATAAATACGTTCATGGACACAAAACACATCTCTGTTTTCTCGTATCGGTGCTGCTCTTGTGCCGCGCATACTTCGAAGCGTATGTAACCTCACAGGGTGCACACCACCCTTGATCCGCGAGCAATGGTTCTCCGTATCCACCGATAAAGTTAAGTATCGCGCATTCATATCACCATAGTCACACATCACCGACTGTTTACCAAGATGCTCAGCGAGATTGCTGGTGCTGATGACGTCGAACTCCGTACGAAGTCCCCCAAACGTGTCCTTCCGCAGTCGGAATGGTTGTAGCGTCCCTTGTTGAAACGCGATGCCTCCGAATGTCGGCGAACTCGAGCTGCTTGCGCCGGGACCGACAGTGCCCTCCGGGGCTCCCACGGTTGCCGATGAGGCCAACATTGCATCGCAGAAGTTGATTGCGTCACCCACGTGGATGTTCATCTTGATGCGAGGGAACACACACGCCATGCTGACATCGGGATCCAACGGCGCGATTCTTGTAGCCGCCAGGAACCCCCCACACATCTGAGCCAGCTGCTCCAGAGCAGCGCCGAATCGAGCGTCTTGCACACCCCTCCGGGCAGATGCAGTCGATCGCCCCGCCTTCCAGCTGTGGGTTCCCACCGCCTTCTTCTTGAGCACCCTCGGTGCGAGTTTGTCGTACTTGTCCTGGAAGCTCCCGTCGCGCAGCTTCCACGAGGCCACTGCCGCGTTGTCGCAAGATGATGGGATATTAGTCGAAGGGGCACTTAACCGACTTATGTTCCAGTTGGGTTATTGAGATGTATTACTCAGGACATTCCGGCGCTAGAGGTCTACCGAGATTGAGCAAAGGTCGGCATTAGCGAAAACAATGAGGCACCCGATGTCTATTGGTCGTGAGTGTATCGAGTTCTCCTGTTAGGACACGGCCAAATATTTAGAAGTGCGGTGTCATCTGCCGTTTTAGGAAGTAAACAGTCTACAGGGTACGAACACGATGAGAGTACTGAGCAACTATTTGCCGTGCGTTTCCGATATTGCACCGTAGTAAAAGTATTGATATAATCCTTCCTTTACCCCGGCCACGCCGGAATGCTGCAATGTGATGGTTGGTGCTACAATCGTCTATTGTGTCTCTCCCCTATAGGCCTCTCACGCCCCACAGGCTGAAGCAACTGAGGGACCGTGCAGTACTCACACTGCTACAAGAATCTTGTCAACCCTCTAAACAGGGCTACTATATATAGAAGGCTTCCCTACGAGTTGAAGCAAACGGGCATCATGTCCGGAATACATTAGGTATGCGGTAGATCGGACCGTCTGTGTGGAAGGCGTCGAGCGGAAACGCCCCGTAGTGAAGGCTGTACTCCGTGCCTCTCCTCTCCGTCACCAGCAGGAGCGGATTGATGAGTTTGCTCGGTGCACGTTTGAGGGGTGCTTTTTTGTCCGCCAGCAGGAGTGGGAAAGGGTCCAGAACGCCCTTCGCCATGTCTGCAGTAAGGTCAGAACAAACAGTAGAGAAAAAGTCAACGACACCCTATCCCATGGGTCTGATCGGCACATTCAAAGCAGCAGCAGCAGCAATAGATCCCTTGCGATGATAATCGTGTACTCTCCTTGAGCGCATGAACGAGTACACCGCATAATATAAGGTATCCTGGAATATGAAGTCTCCGGTTTCGATGCTTTTTCCTCTCACCCCATAGGTCTACACTGTTTCCAATAGCTTAGTTTTGTGATTGATCTTACATGTGCGCACCATCTCGTTGTGGGCTTGATAACTGTTGTGGTCTTGACCGAGTGATGACAGCCCCATTGACCGCGACAAGATGTCAAACTTCTGGGGTAGCCTCTTGCTGATGGAGGCGGACCGTTGTTTCTTCACGCTGGGAACCGAAACCCTCTTCTGCAAACCTGTGTCGGCGTAGAGAGTTAGGATATCGCGCACGCGATATTGACTGCGGTCGTCGGTGAAATGAACCAGTCGCCCGAGCTCGGTCAAGTTCCACTCCTCTGATGATGCGAGTGACGCCGCTAACCTCCCTGCCACATCCTGAGTCGTATTCAAAACCTCAGCGTCGACAAACACGTTGTACATGGCGCTGAAAATCACCCCGATCCTCTGGGAGAAAGCCGCGTTTCCCTCTTGAACTTCATCCAAACCCTCCGAACCCGCTGAACCCGCTCGTGAACTCGCCGTGGTGTTGCTGCCCGTTCCGGGGTTCACATTGACCTTGCCCTCGCGGGCTGCTTCGACCGTGTTCTGTCCGTCTTGCGCACTGGTTCCTGCGCGGTCGCCAACCCCCATCGTTCCCATCCGACCAACAAGCACCATCTCCGTTTCCACAGACCCCAGCAGGCTCCTAGACTCGAGGATCAGCTGGAGCAGCACCAGATTCCTGGCATGGATGGCGGGCTCCCAGTCGTTCTGGGTGAACGTCAACTGGCGCGGCACGGTACCACAGCTCACGTTTCGTCTCCCGTGCAGAACGATTGAGTACAGGAGGTCTCGAATGTCGCCACAGCCCAGACTGAGAATGTCAGCCCTTACAGCATCGTGTGGTATATGCTGGAGAAGGTCCGAAGGAGGCGTGTTTCCTGTTGTTGGGAGGGAGGTGGGGGGGGGAGTGGTTCCATATGCTTGCTGATGAAACTTGTTTTGAAGAACAAATCCCACTCGTCTGATTGAAGCTGTGCCCACAGTGAGATACTGGCCAGTTCGTCTGGGTGTAGCTGTGAATGCTACCTTACCCGACAACCGAGGAGCACAAGGGAGCGCCAATTTCAGGAACGAAAAAGGCCCACAAACAACGTTTCCTTCATGAGGTGGGCAAAAGGTGGGATCAAACGTAAGATGGGAAGGTTATAAAAGTGCCCCCCGTAAAAGAAAGGACGGCCTTGTTGCGCAAACAGCGACGGCAGCAACAGCAGTCAGTAGCTTAGTAGACTGGTATGACTACATATGAATGCGTAGTATTCCATGTATCTGTTCGTGGTCCGCGCCTTGCGCCCACGCTCACTCACCATAAGCGTAGAAATAGAAGGTGCCGAGGAAATGCGATGCATGTGGGTGAACGAAGAACTTCTCTGGCGCGCCGTCCTCCTCTGGCGGTGGCATGGCCAACGACCGCTGCTCGAGTTATATCGCGAACCTAAAGACAAGTGACGCCAGGCAGCATTGGGGTATACAGGGAAAATCGACACCGCATTTTTTGCCTTTTGGGACCGCGACAGGGGGGTAACATACCAAAATCGAATTGTTTTCTTTCCAAAGCATGAATGCCAGTTTGTTGTATTTCGTCCAGAAAATTCGAAATCAGCTGATTTTTTTCATCGTTGCGACCTTGGGGAAGCCGTGCAGTGCATCAATCGGCCTTTTTCTGGTGTTTTGTTCGTGTACTTCGGGGCAGTACGGTATATAACAGACAAGCATGCCATCAAAAGATAGCAGGGCACAAAAAGTACCTACAATTATTGTACTGCAGGTCACGCGACAAGGCAAAGTACCTTGAAAACGAAATTTACCATTGTTATATCTTCCAGATACCGGGTAGGCACCCATTGTCGAAACGCTTACCTGGTACAATATTTATGGTCACGCACATACAATATCAGTCAAGGCGACGAGGATCCACTTTGCTGGTTTCAAAAGACGCTAGACTCGCGTGGCGCACAATCCGAGGGCGGACCGATTGGCAGAACATCTTCTCCGTTCCTTTCAGTTGTGCTCTCTCAGGGGTTCTCAATATTACACCGCAACTCCGATCCGGGCTTTCGAAGCACGGTCCCCCGCCTGGTCCTCATACCTCGTCCCGGTATTGTAGGGATGCGAGTGCCTACTGGTATGTTCATACGACCACGGCCATGCATGGCATTCGTACTCCCCCCGCACACCCTCCCTTACTTCTTAGGAGACATTTATATGCGGTAAGAGTGCGGTCAAAAACATGCAAAGGAAGTTCAGAGAAATAGCAGTACAGAAGTGTAGAAGGCAAGGAGAGGTACTTTAGTGCTAGCGGGAGATTTCGGTTCAAACCTTGGGAAGGGAAGCAGTTCGAACAAGAACACTGGACACTAGAAGGAAGTCTTTAAAAATATGAATGGGGGAAAGATGTCGAAGTTCCTTAAGCACAGCGAGATAACGAGCTTAAACGGCAAAGTAAAAAAGGCAGAGCCGGGATAGACTACAAAAAGGGAGAGAACATTTAGCCTTGACTTTAGAGTGGTGGAAGAGGGAAGTCATAAGGAAACGGAAGCACGTGTATGCGCAGCGGACGTAGGAACTACGGTTCACTGTCTAATATGGACCCAGATAGTCAGCAGGCGAGAGATATCAAACATGGGTGAAGTACGAAATCGTGCTAATGGGAAACAGATACACTCGAAGTGAAAAGAAATCTGGAAAAGTTCGAAGAAGAGATTGTCCGTGATGCAAATACTTCTTCCGAACTGTTGGATATAATAGGTACAACAAGGAACGATAGGGTAGGGATAACGCATAATCTAAGGCAAGGGACGATAGGGTGGGAGCAATTTCAAGACAACGACAACTAAAGCAATAGGGAAGAAATGGGTAGTATGCAACAGAGCAGTAAAACGGTGGGATCATGCCGGTAAAAAGGCTATGAGCGTATGGAGAAAGGCACACGCAAAAGATAGATTGAGTAAAACTATGGCAGGATGGATGGAATAAGCTATAGCTAGAACGAAAGTAAAGGGAGATGGTGGAGACGAAGAAAGAAAGGTGTGTGGGAAGACGTCGCGAATGTAACGAGTAAAGACTTCGAGGGCAGGGTGATGCAAATGTGAGTAGGAACAAAGGGGATACTGGGCAAACAAGCAGGAGGAGAGGAAGACACGGGAAAAGCTACCTTGAGAGCACAGAACGATAAAATGGTTCGTAGTTCGAAGGGGAAAAGGGAAGTACTAGTAGAGTAGAACATTGCCGTAAGTTACGAACGCCCAACGCCAACGAAAGCGACGCAGAATTCGAGAAGGAAATCAACGCGTGCGCGGAGGCAAATATAAGTGCATCAGAAAGGGGGGACAGTGGTTCACATGGGCTACTACTGAGAGAGAGTTGCACAAGGGAATAACACACCAAGCACAGTATGCAAACCATGCTGCAATATTTCGAACAATAGGACGGGAACAATGATGGAGAAGGATAACAAAACAACCGAAGGGCAAGCAGGGTTTAAGCCGAACTGCAGAGGCGTAGATCATGTGTACACATTGGGCAAGATAATCCAAGGTAGGAAAGACGCGTAGCTAACAGCGCGGTTCGTCTTAGATGTAAAGAAGGCCTACGACACAGTATGGAGAAAGGGATTATGGGAAAAGCTGTGGGAAAAAGGCATCAGAGTAAAGGTGTGTGAAAAGCGCGCTGGTTCTGGGCGGGGTAGTATTGAAGTACCTTAATATTTTGCAAGGAGTTGCACAGGGATGTACGTTACCACCTAATATATTCAAGGTATATAGTAACCTGATAGTAGCCGTCGGAGCAGCGAAGCAGGGAGTCACGGTTGGGGGAGATACGGTGTCGGGATCGATATTTTCGGATGATTTTGTGGGGATATTAGAAACACCCGAAGGATTGAAGAAACAAACACGGAAGGCACGACATCGCACTAGTAGATGGAGGGTGACGGCGAGCGTGAAGAAGTGCGCAGTAGCTGCATGTAACGCAGACAAGGTGCACCCGGTAAAATTCAGTCGAAAGTGGGGAGAAGATGGAGTACCGATCGTGAACCAGCATACGGACCTTAGCGTCGATATATCAGAAGACTGTTTTTGGGATACACATATAGAAAAGTGTAACGCACACATACGCTAGATGGGTGCGATTCTAACAAACTCGCATCTTGACGCTAAGAGATGTATCCGTATGAATCTGATAGTACCAAAGCTATTGTGTGCAGGAGATGTGTGGGAAGGGAACGCGAAGCTCGTGAACCCGCTGGAAACAGTACCGATGACCGCAGCCAAAGCATACTAGGATGCTCAAGTACGACGACGAGTAGTACAGTATTAAAAACAGCACTTGGAATGTATAAACAGAGACAATAAAACTTGAAATGGAAAAACACGTAGAATAAAGGAATACCAGAGTATGCGAAAAGGAAGGTTGCCAGCCAGTTGATAGAGCTGCATAGGAGAAAGTATCGCGGGCGAGCTGAAATAGGGTGAGATAGAGTAGTCGAGAAGAATAACACCAGAATGCTCAAATACGACGAGTAATAATCAAGAGCAGAATGTACATAATATATATAAGACGAGGAAGTTTAAATAGCAATATAAAGTAAAGGAATACCTGGTATGTATGCAAAAAAGGGGTTGCCAGTCGTATTATTCAAAGTTGATGGAGCTGTATGGGATGGGAGAAAGTATAAAAAGGGCGAGCTCGAACAAGGTGGGATAGGCTAGTCGAGAAAGTATGGAAGTATGTAGAAGGAAATCAAGAAACGAATATGTACGTGAAGAAGTTTTGGGAGGTAAAAGACTGCAGTAGAAAAAAGAGTAGAAGGGAAATACTAGCGCCACGAAAAAAGGCGGAAAGGTAAACATGGACACACATATATACGTAGAGATATACTGAGGATAAAACCAAGAGATAGGAATGAAAACGTATTGGCACGGCCTAGTGGACTTGGCGAAAACGCTGAAACTGCAATTTCGTGTAGGGGACCTGGACCTTCCAGAAAGAGGAAAGACGTATACCACCAGTAGCCGGGAGGAGGAGGAAGAAGATGCGTATATGTGATTGTGTGTGGCAAAGCAATGCACAGTAAAACTCACATATTAATAGTGGCCTGGAGAGAATGTGAAATGTACGCGGAGAAACGGTACGTGTTGGAAGAGGAGATAAGGGATATACACGAATGTCACATGGACAGGAGTCTGGTGCACTAGACGGTGGAGGGAAAACGATGCGTATCCTAGGAGATAGATGGTGGCCACAAGCGGCGAAACAGGAAGGGGAAGGAGAGTGTTGGCAAAAGGTTTCCATGTATTTTATAGAAACAACGAAATGAGCGCCCACCTGTTGTAGGTGTCTCTATTAGGAGTAAGCTTGCACCGTCTCGAAAGGAATACGTAGTCAACGGTCAAAGCACTAAGGCAAGCAAAAAATGAGTACGGTCCACCCACCCCCCGCCCCCCCCGCGCTACGGTACGTGCTTGGTTAGGACAGGACAGTGATCACCCCTTTACTGCGACGAACGAACCGAGACTTTTCGACCTCAACCGTAACGTTTCTTTGGCACCCTTGAACAGACACGCACGAACACCGCTGGAGTAGTCCTCACGCTCGCTCGTATGGGCCTCATATGGCTTCAGGACACTTCTATGATATGGGAGGCATGCTACGGGAGGGCGCCAGGGGTGTGCCGTTTTTTGTTCGTTTTTCCCGAGGGTCCTTGTTCGAGGAGCTATCTACTCTCAACCTCATCAAAAACCTGACCTTCACAAAGAAATGAACGGGCTACGTAATCAAAATCCCCTGGCCTACGGCAGCAGGTAGACCTTGGACCCACGACGAAAAGCCTGGCAGTTGTTGACGATGTCAGGCAGATCCTCGGTAATTTTGATAACATGGTTTACTGGGATACTATGAAGCGATACTTTTCGGGAAAAGTGAGACTTAACGCGTTTTTATTAACAGACCATTTCCAAAACAAGACCGGCGCGTATGAAAGCAATAAATAAAGCGTGTTCCGTGCTTTATTTTAAAATATCCCACACCATTTTTCTATGTCAACTTGAACAAACAGGCCGTCAAGATCGAAAGCGTGGTCTATATCTCCCGTCACTAACTATACGTGTTACCTTCAGGAGCGACAGCGTTGCCCATATCTTCGTCAATCTGTCAATTTCCGATAATAAAGACAAACAAACGACCAGTCACAAACTCCAAGAAAGAGCTCTTGAAATCCGGTCTTTGGTGAGTGGAAACGCAACATCCATCGAGGTAAACTAGAAGCGGAAAAAAAAAGCAGTTTTTCGAAAAACGAGAGAAATCAAATAAGATAGAAGTAGTAGTGAAATGTGCTATGTAATGTACTACTGTATGCCACTCATATATATGCGCCCTTAAGACGAACGCGATAATAACGGCGGTATCTTCGGTATTTCGAACGACCTTACCGCTCCGTGAGAAAAGTGTTTGTCGGAGCCGGACGAATTTCCAAAAAATTGAAGAGGATGGAATACTGAAAATACTAGAATGCGATGATATACTTGATGTGCCCAGCACGCGTGCGGCGAGAGCAGTCAATTAATTGTCAAATGTGGCCTCCCAACATACCACAGGTACCGTTTGGGATATACTGCCCCCAGCCCTCCCGTACGCAATAATAGGCGGAGAGGCTTCGAAAGGGGGGGGGGGAGGGGAGTCGGTCTGGACCCTGCTGGTTGCAACTCGACATGTACTTTGGGTACGAGTGGTCGATCACACAGAAAGAAGGAAAAACGCTCTACAGGAAGAGGCCCGATATGACTACTACTAATAGTATTTTTTTTACTCCCGAACATCGCCCCGGTGGTTCACGTGGTTAACCTCGAATTCTAATTGTGTTTTGAGTCCTGGGTTCGAGCCCCAGGTGGGTCGGGCGTTTGACTTTATTTGCAAAAAGAAAAAAGAAAAAGGATTCAATTGTTGAGAGCGCCTCGCAGCGTAGGTAGGCACAATTCGATGCGAGTCGACGAGGGAAGAAAAGGCTGGAATCTTCTCGCGATAAAAATAAAGGCACGTACCGTAGCGGGAAGGGGGGAGAAGAGCCTGCTATGTGACTCCGGATCTGAGTTACGAGTTGGAAGGCGAGAGAGAAGAAGATGTGCGAACATAATAAATGGGATGAGCAACAAAAATTGAATAAAAAATGATCAAGAATTTCGTCAATTTATTTTTGCTATTTAGTCCTACGGTACCATATATACATTCCGAACTATACTCTGAGGTACCCCGGGCATGCTCGGGTAGGTTATCCGGGTAGTCCAGAGTGTGTTATACTCGGGTACCCTCAGAGTATGGTGCCCAGTTACCCTCAAAGGATGGTACGCAACCACCCCTAGAGTATGGTACCCTGGTAACCTCGGAGCTTTTGAAAGTAGCACCCTCCTATTCATGCTACTACTGCTTTAACCCTTTTAGGACCGCAGGCCCGTTTTGGGGACAAACCAGTCAAATTCTAAGTGATTTGTCCCCAAAAAGGGACTGCGGTTCTAAAGGGGTTAAACGCGCCCCCCCCCTGCGGCCAGTAAATGCTTCTCTAATAAGGGCCGCAGCGCACTCCAACCTACGAATGTGTGTGTGTTCTTCACATCCATCCGTTATTTCTATCCGTCGACATCCAGCACAACCGGGGTCCGTGCCGATTCTTCGATCCTAGAAGAGATACAGGTTCTGTGGTCACAAAGCTACGCCACAGAGATACTACGTTGCCACGTGTGCAGTATGCACTGCAGTGGGCAATGCAAAGCCATGTCATCATACTAGATACGACAGGCACAACATACGCAATCTATGAAATAGTGAAACGAAAAGAAACAACCAAAGAGAAAACAAAAACACGGCAGACAAATAGAAAGAGAAAAAGAAGAAAAATGAAAGCAAAATCTAAGAGAAACAATCTGTCGTGCCCCCCCCCCGCAGGCGAGGTGGCCAACACTTGAAAAAGAACGAGCTGGAAAAAAGAAAGAAAATAAGAAAAAACACCACTGCTTGTAACCAGAGTAAGACAAAGAACCAACGAAAAAAGTAACAAGGAAAAATAACAAAGGGGAAATAACAGGCAGACCAAAGCCCAAAGCACCTTCCAGGTGGCGGCAGCAGTTTGTGGTACGAGTAGTATAGCCAGGTTCTCCCTGCTAATCCGCCTGGTACCTTGCTACCCAGACTGCCGTCTCCGCCCTGCGTTCGTCAACTATGCCCAGCCCCTTGGCGTCAGACAATACGAAACGAGCAGAGCAGATTCGTCATCCAACCACGCCATACGGCTCCTTCAGTACGGCTTATCAATCAGAAAAGGAAGAGGGGGAAAAAATATGAAAATCACGGAGAGTCAGCGCAAGGAAGAAAAAAAACAAAACAAAAAGAGAAGACAAGGGAAGACCACGTTCGAACCAGCTGCACCAGTTGGTAGCACTAGTAGCATGGTCATGTTCTACTTCCTAGTCGACTCGGTGCCTTGCTACCCTGTCTGCCATATCCTTCCTACTTTCGTCTACCGCCGTTTCCCTTTTACCCCTCCTGTTCCCCCCCCCCTCCGCATTCCCTTGGTCGGGCTTTATGCCACTTCTCCCGTTGCCCCCTCCCCCCCCGTTCCCTTGGGCACCATCCACGGCGGATGCGCGGCGCTGCCTACTCATCTCAGCCTCAGTATCGTGCCACCTCATCATGAACCGTTCGGCTGCTTCAAGGATCCCCCGGTACCACTTTCCCGCCTGTTTGGCTGCAGTGGACCACAACGCGGTCTTAACTCCAAACACCAAGGGGGCAACTTCCGTTGACCCCTCGGTGGCTCGGAACTCCCTAAGGTCTTCGACTATGCATCTATGCCAAGTCTTACACTGTCCGCCCGGTCTCGGGTTCTCCCCACCAGTTATCGTCCCGAACATTGCCCGACTGGGTAATCGCTCCTTGCTTTGCCGTGCCACGCCCCCCGCAAAGAAGAGCCGCCGTTTACGAATGGTCGTTTCGATGCTCTCGCAACGTGTCATCTTGAGGGCCTTCGCGTACGAGAGGGTGGCATGGTCAGTACGAAGTCGGCGCTGGAAGCCAATGACTCGCAACAGGACTTGGTGGTGAGCCGTTCGAAGCTTGGCAAAGTGTTCCGCTCTGAGGGTCCACGTCACACACCCGTACAGCAGGGTCTCAATCAAGTCGGCCTTCAGCATTCGGACTTTAAGGCTAAGGGAGGCGGTCGTCCTATCATACAACTCCGAGCCGAACCGTTTGAGGCATGCTCGCATGAGGCGGATCCGTCTGTCGATTTCGAGCGAGAGCGCAGCGTTTTCGTGGATAACGTCGCCTAGGTATAAGAACTGGGTTGTCTGCTTATATATACACCTCTGACCTGCCGCTTCGACGACAAGCGGTGGTGCGAGGGTTGTCCGGTCTGGTGTTTGTAGGACCATTGTCTCAGTCTTCTTTTCCGACACCGTGAGGCCTGCTGCTTCGAAGACAGTCACGATGACTGTCATCATTTTTGCGAGCCCTTCAGGTTACTTCGAGACAATTCCTGCTTCATCGGCGTACAACATGCCCCATACAGACCTTCGCACGCACGCCAATGGCTCCTCCTTCCCTGTTCGAACTACTCCAGCTTCACTGAGTTGGACCAAATCCCTTACAATCGCTTCGTCTTGGCTGAAGCGTACTAGTACGACGTGTAACGCAGCAGCGAAGAACACATTGAACAGTAACGGTGATAGTACACAGCCTTGCCGCAGCCCCTCCGTGACATCAAACCATTCCGAGAGCTCGCCGTCATCAGTACGCACGCGAGCCCGCATGCCATCGTGGAAATTACGGATAATTCTCAGCATCTTGGTTGGTACGCCAAAGCGTGTGAGTACCTTCCATAACAGCTCTCGGTCGACAGAGTCGTACGCTTTCTGCAGATCGATGAAGCACACGTATAAGGGGATTTTCCTCTGTCGTCCGAGCTCTTGCAGCCGGCGCATGACGAACAACATATCAATCGTTGATCGTGCGGGGCGGAAGCCGCACTGTTCCTCGGGGAGTAGTTCCTCGGTCTCGCAGTAGTCGCTGAGGCGGGGCGCGACGATTTTCAACAACACTTTGCCTGCGTGGGCAACAAGCGAAATCCCTCTATAGTTGTTGCAGTCAGTTCGATCCTTCTTTTTGTGAAGGACCTTGATGATCGCATCTTTCCATTGCTGAGGGACTTCTCCTGTTAACCAAACATTGACAAGGATGTTGTGAAAGCGCTGGGCGAATGCCGGGTGGTCGATTTTTAGGAGTTCGACCGGGAGACCATCTGGCCCGACAGCTTTCCAATTCGACATCCCCTTAAGTGCTTCTGTCATCTCGTCTATGGATGGTTCATCTTCAAGCCACAGTTTAGGCGGTCGCGGTGGCAAGAGGTCGATGATCGTGGGGTCGAGTTTCAGCGACTTCGTGTTCAAGAGTTTGTGGTAAAACCCCGCCCATCGTTCACGAATTCGCACCTTATCCCGTAAGATCGTGCCATCCTCGTCCCTAATGAACTGTTCGCTCCTCGCTTTAGTCCCTTCCAATCCTACCGTACTCTTAAGGTGCTTGTAAAAGCCTCTCTGGTCGTTGTTCGCTAGGAGTCGTTCGGTTTCGGCAAGGTACGCTTCGAAGTACGCATGCAGTCCTGCGGCAATCACCTCCTGCAGGTTCGCACACGTAGATCTCAAGGTCTTCCACGCGGATCTGTCCCGGGGGTGGGCACGCAAGAATTGTCGTGCATCCTCCCTCGCTGTCCATGCTGGTATGAATGCGGCCAAGGTTTCGGCAGACTCACACCATCCATGTCTGCGGTGGCGACGCGCAGGGGGTGGTACCTCTTTTTCGACCGCATCAATAACAGCCGTAGTGAAAATCTCAACCATACCAGACGTATTACGGGGTTGGATAGGCTGGTTGAGAGTGGAGATGACCCTGGAGACTACTCGTTCACGACACTTCCCATCGGACATAAAAAGCTGCCTGTCGAACTCTCGGCGTTTTGTCGGTCTACGTATTTGTCTGTTGGGCCCAAAATGACCACCGAGTCGGACTTTGATATACAAGATGTTGTGGTCTGAGTCAGGAGGCTGTGGGATGACTTTCGCATCTTGTACTCTAGGTCGATGGACTTGACGGGTTAGGATGTAGTCGATCCGCTTACGGTCATTCGGGCCGGTGCCGTTGTGAGTATGCGATATCCCACCCTTGCGCGTGCTGAAAAACGTGTTGGTGAGAACTAACTTGCAATTAATTGGTGGCGAACGACAGGAGCCGTCTGCCATTATCGTTACGAACATCACGTCCATACGCTCCCAGCACTCTGCTTTCATCATCACCGCACCCTATGTACGGATGTATGTAAGCATGAACAGATTAACCCTTTTAGAACCGCAGTCCCGTTTTGGGGACAAACTACTTGAAGTTCGAATGGTTTGTCCCCAAAACGGGACTGCGGTTCTAAAGGGGTTAAGAGTTCAGCCGCCCTTGAAAACGTCGCTAGAAATTGGCGTGCGGCTACTTTTTTCCCCGAATCCGAGTACCTGGTACTAATTACTGATGCACCAGTACAGTAGTTCTGCGTAAGAGGTACCTGGTACCTGGTATGAAATATATCGCAACATAGTACGATTTAATAATCGAACAATTGCGACCTGCGATCCACTTGCGGGGAAATGGACCGGTTTGCTTTTGTACTTTGTATGTAGAGGGTCCTTTGTTATTTTTGTTGTATGTCGGTTTGCGTCTTGTTTTCCTTCGTTCTGCTACGGGGTGGCACGACACTTTTTCTTTGCTTTCTTCCTTCCTTCGACTTGTTTTTTTGTTAATTTTTGTTTCATCTTCTTTCTGGAATAGATATGTCGTGTCTGTCGTACTCAGTACGATGACATGGCATCGCATCGTCTGTTCTGGTTTCTGCGTGACGATGTAACATCTCTACTCTGTGTCGTAGTGTTGCGACCACATAACTTACATCTCTTCATATAGGATTGAAGAATCGGCTCGGACACTGGCTGTGCTGGATGTCGACTGCTATGATACAACAGAGAACACACACTACTGCTGTACTGCTGTCAGGAGTAAGCTATTAATCTCTGACCACCTTCATTATTTCGACCGGCGCATCGGATTTTATACTGTTTCTTCGATACGCACTTTCTATTGTTGGTATTTCATCTACCACCACGCAGAATAGATGTATAGTCTGATGCGTGCACCACGTAGCATAGTCTAATGCGTGCACCACGTAGCCGCTACATGATAGTCTGACTATTGAAACTATGTGTCGGGTACCGTATGATATTGCGATATTGCTACTACTGTTTGTACATTGTAGCGATACGGTTGGCATAAGCAAGGGTATTAACCCTCTGGGACTTTAGAGGGGAAATTGGCCATAAAAAGGGATGATTACAGCAACCCGCGCAGCAGGTTTGGCGGACGATACGTCGTACAGACAAAGTAAGTGTTGTCCGAGTTACAATGGTTGAATGGAAGGAGTCGCCCGGCACGGGCGAGCATTCGTTCTCTACCCGCAATGTTCGCCTTCACATTTTGACGTCTTCCAGGTCACGGGTTCGAACCTCACTTCGAACGTTTCTTTTACAGAATCGCTTGCGCGTGAACACCTAAAAAAACACACCTCCCTGGATCCCCAGGTAATAAAACGAAGCGGGTAGTAGGCCAGCGTACGGACTTATACGGTCCCGACGCACCAAAGATCCCGCTAATCAGAGGGGGGGGAGAGTGTTATAAGGAGATTACCTTGGGCTGGGCAATCGATCGGTCGTTTACCCCTACAGCTCAGTAGGTAACACCTTCACAGTAATGCTCGGCGTTCACGCTTCTCGTAGACGACCGATAATAGTGATTATTAGTACCGACGATAGAATTGTTTCGGCCGCAATCTTCCGAAGGGCTTCACGCTAACAATAGTGGCATACTCCTTGTACTAATGATATCAGCAATTGTCCTAATAATATCAGCAATTTGTTACGGGGTACAAACAGTATTTAGCGAGTGGTACAATATGACGTACACGAACCGCAGCACGCAAGATGAGACAATCCTTATCATTCGTAGCTCGAATTCCGAAGCTAAAAAAACTTGATTTTTTTACCAGCGGAGAGGGCGTAAAAACAAAATTTAGAGCGATGCCTCCCCTTGGGAAGGAAGGGTTTGCGGCGACATCTTTCAGGGGCCGCCGCTTCACTGTTTTGCCCGTACCCCCGAGTCCGTGTTTAGTTTGAAGAAAATCGGCTCGGTAATTCACCCCCAAATAAAGGGATCTGTTATCTTGCCTATGTTAGGGGGGGTGTACATGCACATGATGTGGTTTGCGACAGATGATGCGGTGGCATTCTTCCCCGAGATCGTGGACATAAAAGCCACCGTGACAGCCGAGGCGTGAATGCTGGATTTCTAGACCGGGCTTGCTCTTCGCGCGCGTGCGTGGCGCTTGGAATTATGTCATAATCCGTGCATACCCGGTACATACTATTTGGCGGGATCTCACGAATAGTCGGTTTTGCTTTTTATCTTCGGTGAAGTTAAACACATCCCAGGTAATACACATTTTGCTTTCGACAGATAGATGCATGACTTAAATAGTGTCCATGTGCCGCGCTACCTGTACGGCGCCGTGCTAGAAATAAGTGTGCTGATAGGCGCAGAGCCTTCGGCCTACAGATGACGGGGCATTGATAGCTACGAGTATGTATCGGCAACTGTCAACAGCCAACAGATGATTCGGATACTCGAGCGTGGGAGTTTTCGCGTAGCCATCGAACGCCCTTGTAAGACCACGAGTAATGCTCCTGAATGGTCTAATAAGCTAATAATGTTATTGCATTGCTTTCCCGGTATGAGTTTTTGCGTGAAGGTGCAAGACATTACACGCCGACCATGCCACCAGTCGAGGCCGGATCCGCGCCTCATTTTAGCAACGTGCGTTTTGCGACTTCCACTACACTACATACAGTAGGTTGTACCTGGGATTCCGGTGGAGGAAACTTTCTGCCTAGATTTGGTGTAAAAATCGGCTGCAGCCTTCCGCACAAACGATTCGCGATGTTTGAGGGCGCGACGAGCGATTACTACGGCGTCACACCGCTGAGTGTGTACTGATAGATAGGCCGAAGCCTTCGTAGCTATCTCTCGGCTGGCACGTCCACAGGAGGGTGAGTGATGGAAAGTCTGACTTCAAGCACGGTGAAAGACGACGTGTGTGTTCTACAGATTACATTTGAGCAAACACGGAAGGGAGACGCACATCTCCCGCATGCATGGCAGTGCTACATACATACATACATACATACACGGTACTCTGCAAGCTTGGAAGCTAGCGAAAGGTACATGCTACTGAAGCGCGGAAGCCGTCGGGATGTCGTCCTGTGTAAGCTACTACCACGGTACTTCCACGCAGCTCGTGACCCTCCTCATCATTGGGGCTCGGCCCCCGCACGCCCCAACGAACCCCACCTTGGAATCCCACCAGTTCGTCAGTACGTGCAGTAGAAAGGTCTGCTGTTCTCCGTCGATGTCGATGTCGCTGCCAATGCCGCGGTCAAGAGCCCCCGGTTTCCTATGAGTAGGGTCTTGGGTGTCTGCAGCGCCTTTGACGGCTGTGATAGTGTCCTTAAAGCAGACGGTGCCGAAGGCTGTGACTGTCGGTTCAGGCAAAGCACAAGATGGCGGTGAAGTGCAGACTGAACAGACGGGTGCGACATCTACCCGCAGACTTAATCCGTGATGGCGACTACGACTGTGTGCACTGTTACCGGTACCGGTAGATTCATACCAGGTACTAACTACTGTAAGGAGGTCGTTCACGTTGGGAGATCCACTCACAGCAGTCAGGATGCGTATAATGTGGCGTCATGTGCACAGGTGCATGTGTCACTAATTGATACCTGGTATGTCCATTGTGCTATTGGGGTCTTACGATAAATAACAGACAAAACGGAAAAATGGGAACGAAACAAAAAATGGGAACGGACGGTTTTTTTTAGAAAGCAAACCAATTGTGTACAACTCCAAGAAAAAAAATTGACAGTCCTGTGGGGCTGTACAGCAGCCTTCGAATGAGCTGTCGCTCAGGCTGGAAGTCCTCGGCATCGCCGCGGTAGCCAGCATCTAGAGAAATCGCAATAGAGCCAGCGTATATCGCTTTTTGCGCCCACCCGAAGGCACGAGATGGAGCATGACCGTTCTGACGAGCTCCTCTCACAGGGCTGGCCAAGGGGTTTCGCAGGATCATTTTGGTTCTCTGATACACCACATGGTTCTGGAGATACGGCTTGGTTCTCATTTTAGGCTTCGTTCCCATTTTTCCGATTTGTCTGTTAAATGGGTGACTGGTCGTTTCTAAGCCCGACCCATTGTCTGCAAGATTGGCGGACTCTTCTGTTTTTCTATCTTTGTTTTCTATATTTATTATTTCTTGTCCCCACTGTATTCAAGAGATCTCGTTTCGAGCGGGTGGATGACGCCTGCTTTGTTCTGTATTGTCCCACGCATCCTCTCTCCGGGTGGGGCATGGATGACAAAGGCAGGAATGAGACGGCAGGCAGGGTGGCAAGGTACCAGACCGACTATTCGTGGTAGGTAGAACCTGGCTATGCTACTCGTACCACAAACTGCTGCGGCTGCCTGGGGGGTGCTTTCTGTCGTTGGTTTTGTTGTGCTTCGGTTTGCCAGGTATATCCCGTCTTAATCTGTTTATATTTAATTTTGTATATTTTGTCCCTTTAGCTCGTTCTTTCTGTATTATTGTCTGCCACATCTCCTACGGGAGCATGACGCGTTTTTCTTTCTTATTTCGGTTTGTTTTTCTTTGTTCATCATGTCGATTTTTTATTTCTCTCCCT
The DNA here is from genome assembly GCA_031213475.1 of Nereocystis luetkeana. Classification (NCBI taxonomy): domain Eukaryota; class Phaeophyceae; order Laminariales; family Laminariaceae; genus Nereocystis; species Nereocystis luetkeana. The sequence continues at coordinate 3,254,355 of JARUPZ010000003.1, read as the reverse complement.
CATATAAAACGTGTATCGCGTGCCTGTCGTATCGAGCACGATGAACATAGCTTTGTTTTGTCTACTCCGCTTACTACTACTGCGGAATAATGTCCAGCAGAAATTAATATTAATAGTATGTCTGTGACGTGGTTTTATGGCCACAGCAGAGTTCCTATGTCTCTCTAGGATTGGAGACACCAAGCAGTGGTTGTGCTGGGTGTCGACAGGTAGAAAGAACGGTGTACATAATGTGAAGAACACACACACTTCCTACGGGCCCCATGGCTTTCTATCCGTTGACAAAATAATATAACACCGACGTTCGTTATAGCCAGTATACCAGTATATTCGTATATTCCTGGTGTAGAGTATACCCGGTACCGGCATAATGTATACCCTGGTATGAAACAACGCCTTCCGAGCTCTAACGAAAAGGTCTACACCACAGCAGTTTATAAATTAACGCGTTGTTTCCCGTCGAAGAGTCCCCACTCAAGATGCTATCACATCTTACGGGTATCTCTGCATGCTATACTCGTATTATATCTGATAGGGGATGGATGCCAATGATGTGTTAAAGTATCGAAATTCCGCCGTTTGCCGATTTTGTCTGTAAGTCTCCTGAGTCCTGAGAATCGGTTGTTGGGTGCGAGACTGCTGTCGTTGCTTGTTCGACCCGTCTAAGCGAAGGTGAGACTGACTCCCAGACCCTACGAGTAGAGGCCTCATGCCCCACAAACTGCCGTCCAAAATATAACCAACCATCGTTGGCGTGGTATATACCTGGTAGAAGACTATTTAATAGAAATAGTGCAACTAACTATTAATAATACCTGGTAACATACCAGGTATAATTCAAGAACGTGTTTCGATGTACATATCAATCAGAACCACCGTACATACACGTATAATCAAGGGACTGCGGGACCCCGGCGGTCCCGCAAAAGTGATAAACAGGGTTTTCCTTGGAATGTTTCCCGTTGTGAAAATACCGCGGGATTCCGCGGGATGCGGGATAATCCCGTGATCCCTTGGAATTTTGAAAATCCCGTTCCCTTCCAAAACCGTAAAAAAAAAAGTGTTCGGGATCCCGATCCCGTCCTGTTTTTTTTTTTTTATTCCGGTCCCGTCCGTGCAAACTACTAAGTCCTGTGAAAAATTGGGCAAATCCCGTGAAATTCGTGTCCCGTCCCGTGCAAACCCGTGAAGTAAGTGTGAGATTGCCCAAGTCCCGTCCAAACCAGTCCCATGGTGTCGTGATTCCGCGGGATTTATCCTGTGATTTCTGATACAATGGAATTTTCCAGAGGTTTTTGGTGTACATAAGCTCAGCGGTTGGACGTGCTCAACTCAAAGGCCCCAGGAAGTCGTGTTTTCGAACCTGGCGTGTAGCATTTGTTTTATAAAAGCGCTAAAATTTCCAGATATTTTATATACTACTGAGGTTTCCCGTGGCTACAGAATGTTTGGCCGGATGTTTTCTTACGACAAACCGGTACGTAAGAAAAAAGTACTTTTCGTTCAAGATTTTTTTCAATGAAGAACATTTTAGGCTCATTTTAGTGCGATCAGAAACGACATGAATGCACCCCCCGGTGTGACACGCCGTCCATACAAAACAAAACACGGGCGCCACTCTTTTATGGCCTGCACACACACGAGCTACAAACAAATCAGATCTTGACAAGAGAGGGCCAGGGCGTCATGAGCGGCGATGTTCGCGTATAATACTGTATACAGTGCTAAAAGTGCAATCGTACAATATCATACGAAACGCTGTGCTTGCTGTGTACCGTACAAACACCGTGTGAAATCGTTTTTACATACCGTCCCGCGCAATCCCACCATATATTAATCCCGTCCCATGGAATACCGTGCTCGTTGGGTCCCGTAAAATCCCATCCCGTATAATCCCGTGATACATCAATCCCGTCCGGTGGATTACCGTGCTGTTTTCGGCTCGTGAATCCTCGTCCCGTAGAATTCCGTGGTATCTCAACCCCGTCCAGTGAAATCCGGTGAAATCTCAATTCGGTCCAATTCTTCCCGTTCCACCCCGTGATGGTTCAATCCCGTCCTGTACCGTCCCGTGCTTTAAATACCCCTGCTCATCCCGTCCCGGGGAATCCCGGGATGTCTCGATCCCACGGGATCCCGTCCCGAAACGAAAATTCGGTCCCAAGGAAACCCCTAGAATATCTAGTCGTAAGAGATAACATTGTCCATCCAGTGAAACAAGCTATTAATAACAGATACATACCTGGTACCTGGTACCAGTATGATATATCAGGTATAGTCTACTTCTCATGTACCGGATATACTATACCACTAGCTGTATAATTGTAAACTTTAAACTAAACGTGCATCGCAATCCCGCAGCGACCGGACCTCGCAGTGGCCCGGCCCAAAACATTTACCTGGCATCATACCATTCAAAGTAATGTTACTGCAGACTAATAGGTTACCGCCGTCGTCTGACCCAGCGCCGTCCCTCCCTATGATAGTGTAGGTGCTATTGATAGTGAAAAGAAGAGGTGGTGACTGAGTCTCGGGCAGCCCCGAAAAGCGAAGGAGGCATTATCGTGACGGCGGCTTACCACACGTGCAATATTGTAGTCGGGTCTCGTACAACCCTACAATGCGCAATGGTAAGGTACATGGGTGGACACAATCCGACGCCCGCCTAGAATACATATGTAAACTACCGTAGGTTGCGAGGAAACCCTGGTACTGTATTGTACGTGTCGACGAACATATTATGCCGCGTTTCTGCAATATTTGTCGCTATACTGAAGTGATAGTCTACCTACTGAAGTACGTAGTATCACCCATCGCCGTCTCTCTCGAGCGGTCAATTTGCCCGCCGCCGGCACCCACTTCACTTCGGGTCAGGCTGTGACCCCGGTGGACGGCACTGGCCCCACCACAGATGCCCCCACTGCCGCGTTAGACATAACCGCCCCTTTTCTCCTTTGCCTAAGAGCACTCCACGGGCTTCCGACACCGGCGTGATCGCTGATCCCGCTACGTCCACACCCTCTCCTCCTGACTCTTCGGCCCCTTCATCGCCACTGCCTATTGCCCCTACTGTGCCTGCCGTGCCTACTGTGGCTACTGTGGCTATCAGACACCGTCTTCGGGTCTTATATCCGCTCGAACACGCCACCGAATGACGGCCTCTGCAGACGCCGCCAAAGGCATTGTCGATTACGACTGTCGCCACTGCGGGCCCCCCTTGCTGTTTGGACCTAGGCCCTGCAGGGTGTTCCACACCCGCTGCCATCTTTGGCAGCGATTGTGGGCCTAGCTCGTGTTCCAACGCCAGTCTCGACGTTGATATTTCCATTCGACCAGCGAAACGTATCACCTGCCCTCAGCGTAATCGTGTGTAGGTTTAAATAACAGCCGGTCGCCTACGTCGCCCACCGTATCCATGCGGTTCCCCATGTACCGATGCCTTAGCTCAAACTCCGCAAACCGGTCCTCTAACGCACCGATACCCCGACTCATTATAAGGCTCGGTCAATCCCACGCGATGGTACTCCGGCGATCCCAAACGATGACCCTCCGGCGACCCCAGGCGGGGATTCACCAATAATCCCAGGTGGTAGTGCTTCAGCGATTCAAGGATGATTCAGCGATCCTAGGTGACACGCCTGCTGCTCTGCTGCTCCCAGGTGATGAGGTTCAGGCAACCCCAGGTGATAATGCTGCGGCGATCCCGAGAGACGATGCTCCGGCGACCTCAAGAAGTGATTTTCCGGCGATTCCAAACGGTGATGCAGCATCGATCCCAAGGTATGAGCTATCGGCGATCCCAGGCGAAGATGTCCCGGCGACCCCAGACTAGACAACTCCGGCGATCCCAGGTTGCGCTGGTCTAGCAAGCCCAGAAGGTATTTTCCCAGAGGCCCCAGGCGATACTCCGGCGATCCAAGGTGATGATGACCCAACGAACCCCGGCGGTATTTCTTCAGCGGTCCGAGGTGCTGGCGCTCTCGTGCTGCCACGAGATAGTACTCCGGCGACCCCAGGATGCTCCAACGATTCCTGGCGATGAGCTCCGGTGATCGTAGGTGTTGATTCTCCGACGGTATGCATTTGAACTTGTTCATGTTCAGTTCAGACGCCGATAGTCCCAATCGCTCGTCCGGTTCCTGCAGTGGCACCTCAAAGTCGGTTTCAACAAGCGGCATGGCCCCAGCGGTCTTGCGGGGGCGATATCTGGGGTGGACCCACTCCTGCTAATTGCCGAAGGTGAGGGTGTCACAACCCGAACCGGCGCCGTTGCGGGCAAACCTGGTGCCGTCCTCCCTCCGAAGAAATTCCTTGCTGTGGGGGCTCATGTGTCCCAGCCGCCTACGCCGGTTACAGGCGCTGACGCGCGCTGTGTCAACCTTAGCGTGTGTAGATGCACCCGGTGTGTTTTTCTTTGCCTATATTTCAACTTGTATTGGACACGGACGCATGTATGCGTTCAGTTGATGCAGAGGCACCTACGAAATATTTGGTTTTCGACTGATGATTCCCCCGCTGAATGATGGTGGGAGTTCCAATTTTATCCTGCAGCGGAGGTAGATCAGGGATGGCGACCTAATCCCCGACATGGCAATGCTGGGAAAGCGTAGTCCGTGCTTCTCGCCAGTACCTTTGGTTATGACGGCGGGCGAAAGACCGGAGGCGGCGCCGATAAATAGCTGCTTGCGCCGATAAATAGCTGCTTGCTCGCTGCTCTTTTCTTTTTCGGAGTGTTGAGTACGGTGTGGTTCCGCTCTCCTCCACAAAGTGTTCTGGAACACCGCTAGCAGTCGGCACCGTCATGGGTAGTTAGTGTAGTATTGTATAGATCCCTATTTCTTTTTAGCGGCGCCTTCCGGCCCCGCCCTACCACGTTCGCGGCAAGCTGCCTGTGCTTTGTATATTTGACGACCAAGCCGCAGCCCCATTGGTAGTGCACCGGATCGTTGTAGTGACTGAATATCACTCGGTCAGAGTCAGAGGTTGGCTTAGCTACAATGGCCGCGTCGCTGCCAGCGATTCTTCTCTCGTACGCTGTTCTTTGTGGCTGACTGTCGACGTATGCAGATGCCGCACGATGGTCTGGGTCTGAATAGTGTCAAACAAACGACCCCGGTACACCATGAGCTTAATGCCCTCGTAGTCTTCTGTGAGGCCTTGAACCAGAACGTCCTCACGTTGGTCACCCGTAAGGGGTTCTCTTCGTCCGGATCTTGCCCGGGCTTTATGGTCGTCGTCGCCAGCTCCGCAGCCCTGCATCGAACGGTCTAGTATGTGGCTGACGTATACCAGGTACTTGGTATTTGGCTCCTGACATGCCTTCTGGTAATGCCCCCTGGTTCCGGTCATTCCCTTTCTGTGCCAACGCACAAGAGAGGACGCTGGTTCCTTGATTGCCAAGGACAAGGTAGGGAACAGTTCCTGGTCTGCTCGATCGTAAACGATCTGGCATTGGGCGAAAGCTGCCCCAATTACATAGTATACTATATTAATAGTACAAGCAGGGTGCCGTTCACTTCGAACGGCTCGTCAGTTGGCCTGGTCTGTCCTTCCATTACGCTGCGGATATCTGGGGGGTATATGCTCAACATCATGCTGGTTTTCTCGAAGCAGTTTATCGAAGGGCGTGGGACCCTTTCTGCGGAATGGTTTAGGGTCTGCTCGTGGAAATGGCGAGGTCACCTAAATAGCCTACTGAGCACGAAGAACAATCGCATGACCTACCTGTAGTTATACAACCAATAGCAGTGTAAAAAACGAATGAGATTCCGACCATATTGTGTACCACTGTAGCTCCTCGGTGCCCTGCGGATCCCCGTCAGCCACAAACAAAAATGGTGAAAACAAACGCTGCTCGTATCACACCAATGAGTAGGTCGGCTCCGTGACAGCCATGCCAATCATAACGATCCCTTGACAACGTCTGATCTGTATGATTAGAGAGCAATGGTGATTTTGGTATTGGTGGATGTTCGGAACACCAACCCTGATTGCGCCCGGGACCCAAGGGTCCTCTATGAGAACGACCCGAGCGACCACTACTCACTATACGAAATATCCTCCTTTGGTGGCAAGGAGGTTTTGTGAAGGCTACTTCTTCGTACATGACACGAAATTGACAGGGAGCTTCAAGGCCTCGGCCGGACCCGCCCAAGACCAGGACAAGACCGGCATCACCAGAAGAGACGACCTCCATATTGGCGTCGGCGAATCTCTGAACAGGGCCGACATCATCAAAGGAGGTAACCTTCTTATACAAGTACTAACATCAGGGCTCTTCGCGGGTCATAATCTGACTCGCGGGTTGGGTCAGGAAGTGTTCAAAATTTCACGGGTCGGATCGGCTCAGGCCGGGTCGGGAGGGTTTATAAGCTCTCACGGATCGGATCGGGACAAACTTGCCCGACCCGACCCGACCCGACCCACGAGCTTTGACCTGACCCGGGAACAGCCCTCTTAAATAGGTATAAAAACGAGCCTACCCGCATTCACAGCCGGGGTCCCAGGATGACAGCCAGTCCCACAACCTTTCTTACTCAAACATTACTCATGTCCCCCTTGCACAATGTGGGCGTAAAGGAATAAATGTGGAGATATGTGTTTAACAGTATAACACAGCATCAAGGCGTATCGAACTGGGAGTTGGTCGACACCTTGTGGGGTTTGCTACAGAGTATGCATTGTACAATGTCTCCGCAAGGATTTTGCTACACCCACAGACAGTGCGCAAGGAGAAGGATATTTTGTCTCCGATTGGTATTGATAGGGCTGTGAGGTGACTGGCTGCCAGTCACACACAAGGGAATAGTTGGCTAGTAGGCGCTACACTTGGTTGCGTGCAGTTTTCGTGCAGGTTTTCATCTTGGTGTCGTTTCTAACGTCGCGCGTTTTGAGACTCGGCGTGTTATTTCTAGTAAACACTATACTGAGCATACAGCAAGTCATGAGTTGGGTCATTTCGCCGCCGTGGAGTGTAGCCAAGGCATGCCTCACTCACTCCGTCCTGTTTAACGAAACACAACAGGAAACACATGTCGCGTTCGACCAATATGCGATGCATCGGCGCATGCCACTGCTTGTACTGCATGCGCCACGGTATGGTTACACAGATTCCAGCGAAAACACGCCGCGCTTCACTGCTGTTGCTACGTCATCGTACTGCTGCTACCGCATCCTATTGGCCACAGGGTTGTGGTCTGGAGTCTGGGGTGGTGCCTATGTCCAGCATCACTGTCGCTGTCGGGTGCAACCCACGAGTACAGCTACAAATCATGTCTGAAATCTTGCCGGTATCTACACAAGCGCGGAATTGGAAAATAGTGAACAGCTGCCTGAAGAAGGGAGAAAGTGATTCCCGTACGGCGTCCGGCACACGGACAGCTAAACAAAATGCGAAAGCAAAGCATGGGAAGGAGCACGAGCACCGGCAGACACGACCCCTTTCACTCTTGGCTTCCTACTAAACAGAGCACGCACTTTACACATTAATCGTCACGACAATAATTGAGCCTGCCGTCCCCTCTCAGCGACAAGAATGTCACGGTACCCCATGACAATCCGACCCATGTTTCAGGCAGAAGAAGCTGCCGCGAGTCTCCACCAACAAAATCGACGTGTCCATGGTCATCAGCACCTCCCTAGAAAAATACCGGGGGGAGGGATCAGAGGGAACTCTCCCGGAGCCCCAAGCTCAGGGTCGACCTCAGTATGGCGCCGCTGGTACCAGGTACTGCTCCAGGCGTCCCGAAATCCCAGCCGCATTCAATTGTTCACGCCCCACAAGCTACTATAGTTTGCGGTCCCTTCCCAGTGGTCAGTGGCCCTCCCTCTCTTTGGAGTGCAAATGAAATATGATTTCTTCCCCTTTCTGGTCTTCCTTCCTTCTCGCAAACGTTTTTTCGTGCGGGAGGGGTCAACCATGCCCACCCCTGTTTGTTGACAACCAGCAGAGATGCGCATTCTGTAACATATCCGTGGTTATGCCACGTTATGGCACTGTCGCATGCTATGGCGGTGACATGGGGGTTCCATGAAGGTTTTCACAGCGGTGCCATAACAATACCATGGCACGCCACAAGGATGCCCGTTCGCGGATGAGCGTGACTTTATTGCCAATGCGCTCTTCATCAACTCCTATGCATTGCAACGGCATTGGCCACTATGCCATTGCTGCCGCGGAGAGCGTCTTGGGATACCCGTGGGTGTGCCATAGTACGGCAGTGGCAGCTACCATGGCAGTGCCACGGAACCTCCCATGGTCCTACTATGGGGAATGTTCATGACAATGCCACATGACACATTTCAGCCTTCATTGCGATCGGAACTATAGAATCCCAAGGCGATGCCATGAATGGCCATGACGTTGTCATGAAAAACCAGATCATGGCATTGCCATGAAATCCCGTCACAGTTCGTGGAAGTCCATGCAATAAATGCCATAACGCCATGGTGCTGCCATGGGGGGGCGTGACGGTGTTAACATCGTGCCGCGGCGCACCACGGCACGTTCTAGGCACTGTTTAGGGCGCGCCATCAACAACCTACCTCTGTAAAATACATCGCGCGATCGGTCTCCGCTCCATTACCGCCGCCGAATCCAGCTTTTACTCACTGGTGCGCACCGCCTTTATCCAGGCGGCAGTCATCTGATTCCCGCGATGATGTCGATCTAATTCCGCACACACCACATCATCCATCTCGAGGACGCAAGGCGTTCCGTCTAATCACGGAAGATTTGCTCTCTTTGACAGTTGGTACACGCAACGCCCCTCTCGAAGCCAACTTGCTACCGATTTGGTCGGGACCCCCTCTGTCTCAGCGAGCTCAGTCGCCCGCCTTGGGCGGAAACCGCGAGCCCGGCGGCGTTCGTCCGCCCACTCCACTGTGCGAGTCCCCAAGCGCTGATCCGCCCTCGCACTCAATCGCAGTTGTCCGCTATTTTAAACACCTCTTCACAACCCATGTTAATAGCTAAACGACTCTTCTTGTATTCACCGACAGCGCGGCACCGCTGCGGCAATACCATCCCTCGCTTGACCCCCAGCATTAACACCCCTCCCTCGGCAACCACGCAACGGCGAAGGACCCAAACGGACGCCCCCCTCTTTCTGACCCCCCCTCTGCCCGCCGGCGGCCGCCGACACCCGCGGCGGCGTCGCGTTTCCTCGCGCCGACGGCGCGAGGTCGGGCTCTTCCTGACCGAAGGGAACCCCGAACCCTTTAAATCTATTTGAACACATTATTTAGTCGTTTCCCCTTATCCGTCCCCTGACCTTCCGCGTCCGCACCGTGACGAGCGCGGGCCGACGCACCACGAGACGGCTGGTTCCCCGGTGTACACCCCAGCCTTCTTAACCACGGTGAGGTTCGGGCCGGAACGCCCCAGTAAGGCGGCACGCCCGCGAGGCCACGTTACTGCTGCATTCCAAGTACGACACGTACCAGTACTGTAGACCTCACCTTTCTCTTGTCTCTCCTGACACCTCTCAACAACTAACCAAGACTAAAGCAGCACTGTTACTACTATAGCCCATGGCCCATTCTGTTTTACGTACACCTGCGACAAGTCTTGCAGCTTTGAATACGGTACTGCTACTGTACGTGTTTGTTTTTTTTGTTCATCACTTTTATCTTCCAGCTTAACTCGTAGGAGGTTTAACCCTCGGCGAACTTCTAGACAAGCCGTGGTCACAGGTGTCGTCCCTTCTCCCCCCCGGTACGTTCCTCCATTTTTATCGCGCATAGGGTTCAGCATTCCCACTGCTCGTTGATTTTCATCGAGTGTCGCGAACTCACGCTATCGCGCTTTCCGCTAATCATTTTTCATGCAAGAAAGAGCGCCTTCGAGTATGAACTCGGTGAGACTCGAACCGACGAAATTGATCCTAGCAGGCTCGCGGACCACCTATCAAGCCACCGGGAACGCTGGCAATGTCATGAAAAATATCCAATGATACGAATGCTTTGTTTAGTGTTTTGCTTTCAAGTTGTACCAGATCATATGCGCAAAAATAATCAATGAAATGAATGCGTTGTTTTGCATTTTTCTTTCGAAGTTGTACCACATCAATGCGCACCCCCCCCGCTTTGAGCAAGTGGGGTGGATAGAGGGGCAGACCCCCGGGCCTGCTCCAGTAGCAACTCCCTGAACAGTAGCACCCGTAAACCTGAGTCAAGCTCCATCCTCAACTGGCAATGTCAATATCTCGACGCCAGCCTAACAGACTCGAATGGCTATACATACAGGGGCAAAAACGAAAGAAGATGCATATATCATGTACGTACCGTATGCATAAAACATACACACAATACGTTTACGTAGTATGCAACGACCATGCACACGCAACAACCGGCGTAGTACAGACACGACGTATGTATATATCAACACAAAAACAGAACACATACACCATATGGAATGCACTCCACGCCCCATGCCATCGCTCCTACGGATAATAGCCTCTCTCCTGCGTCTCAGATTGCGCGCAAAATCCGAGCTGATGCCGCGACACCATGACGTGCACGCTAAACGTCAATCACTCCGCCATATTTTACGCGTCAGGTAACGTATGTCCCCGGCAGGAGAAAGAGCACACCCAGCCTGGGGACGTGCGAGACGAATATAGAGTGAAAGAATCAGCAACGTCCCCCGCGTCATACCACCAGCTGATGCCACCCAACAACACGCCCCTCACAGACCGCAGGAAAAAAACGATGGCGTACCGTGCATCAGAACACAAAGTTTTTAACCGCGACTAGTCCCCACCGCAACCTGTGCAATCTACGACACTCAGGCTAGCCCACACCGGCGCCCACTACGTACGCATAGTGCACAGCAGCCAACGTGCCATACCGCTGCTGCGACCAGGTAACTCCCCCTCCACTGACTCCCTCAAAAGCACGGGCGGGTGGGTTGGAAGCTAGACCAGTCTTTACCGCACCTTGGACCTGTCTTGACGACCCTGCCTAGCTGCGTCCTCTCGATCACGAGTCAACTGCTACAACAGAGCTCGTCCCAGGTGCACTTATAGAGTATACGGGTACAACAACCCGTGATGATCTGCTTGGTCAACTTCTCCCGCACATACAAAACACTAATTTCTCGTACCTCGATAGTACTCAGCTTTGCATTTTGCTTTCGAAGTTGCATAATATTACTGCGTACCCCCTGCTCGGAGCAAGGGGGCTGGAGAGAGGGGTAGGCCCCCAGAGCTGTTCCAATAGCAACTCTCTGCTTGCATCCGTAAACCTGAGTCAAACTCCATCCGTAACTGGCAATGTCTCGACACCAACCTCCAACATGGGGTCGTCTCAATTTGCGGACGACTCCGCTACCCCCCCTCCCCACCCCGCGCGCTTGTTGCGGTACTTTACAATTTCTCCTTTCTTCCACCTGGCACGCAGAACCTCAGCTGCACACCATCCGGGTGTTACCGCTTCCTACCCAGCTCGTGGAGCTTACGAACTTACCCCTACTCCGTACCCTACCCCGGCTGCATCCCGTTACTTGTGCCCTCTTGGGCCATCAAGCTTGCCACCCAATCGGCGTCCTCCCCGTGCCTACTTAGGTTCGTCTTGTACGCGTCGAACGCCCACCGACCCTCACGCTGCAGACCTCGGGTGTAGCCCCCCTGGCCGACAATTGAATTGCGCCCCAATCCTCGGAGAATGCATGGCGTAATCCTCCGCCCGCCCGCCCGCCAGCACACCTACTGCTCGCAGGGAAGCCGCCGCTTGTTGCTTGGTCCACACGGGCCATCTGCCGTTAGCAGTACCGAACGCAACTAGGGGGTTCGACGAGAGAAGAAACAGATAACAAGACATCAACTCGATTAGAAGATCGATGGAGCCCCACCCGGCGCCCACGGGCCCCGAAAGACCCTTCCGCACGCGCACAACCTCCTTTCGCTGCTGATCACCCTTTGACCCGCAAAACGGACCTCAACACGGTCTGCGGTCGACCACAGCGCTTCAGTCAGCTGGCAATCACCGCGAAATAACGCTACGTCGGCCCGTCGCAAACAATACGACTCGTGAATCCACCACCTCGTTTCCGCAAACATTTCCGACGCGCGGGTCAGGAAACAAAACGATGCACACAGATCAAGCCACAGAGTCCGACCCCCGGGGCGCCACGAAGGGATTGGAGCCTCGCCAGCGAGCAACATTACCCATGCAATGGGCCGGCGCACGGTTGCCTTGTTCCCCGCATCAGCGTGCGACCCAACAACGCCTTTAGGGGCGCTAGCGATAACGGGATAAGTTGCGTCAAGCTCGAAACCGCGCGAACTACAGTGAAAGTATTTGATCGCCGACCAACGACTGTCGATGGCGGCCTACCGCAGGTTTTTGGTGGCGAACGCGTACGCTGCGTACTCAAACAAGCACCAAACGTTGAACATGTCATTGCCACCGTGCTGTACAAACACCTGCACTCCACAACGAACCCGGAATTCTACCCAGGCGCCAAAATTCCCAGATAAGTATGTTCAGAGGAGACCGCAACTGCGTCGCGCACAAGCTCGTGGCCAACACCGAAGTACAGAGAGACTTCCCGGCGCTTCCCAAGTCCTAAGCCTGCCACGGGGCACTCAGGACGAACGGAGTGCAGGTTACGGGTATCAAGGTCGCGATCCCAGCGTGAGATACCATCAGCAGCGATATTAAAAACTCCCCGCACGTGTTTCGCGTCAAAACGCCAACCAGATAACAATTTCAACGGCCCAAGGAGGTGCATCAGCGCACCTGATCGCGGCTCGTTACCCCCACGACACCGTCGCACCCACTTCACGGCGGCTTCGTTGTTCCCTCGCAACAAAACGCTGTCGCCCGTGACCGACGGGCGCTCCACGCACGGAGACACAAGGGCCCACGCCGAAACCACCATCCCCATGAATCCAAGGATACTGATAGAATATCGTTCTCGACTGCGACGGCCTTGCTCGAGACGCAGAAACGAGACTGCTCGGCGGGAGCGACCTGATAGCACCAGTACACCACAGTTTTCGAGACAGAAACCCCCGATAGCCGTTTTGGAAGCATTCGAAAACAGTGTACGTCGGGCTGGGCGCTCAAGCAAGTGATACATCGGAGCCGACAACATACCCCCCCGCACGTCAAGCCCCTCAGCAACGGACCACCGTCAAAACTCGAGGACCCCGTGAAACTCGGGCCCGAGGGTGACACATCGCCCGGGGTTGGCGTACGGCACGCGAAGTCAGCGGCGGCAGTGATGCACGGCATCCCCACCGCGGCCAACACGCGCTGCATGAAGAACGACCCCGGGAGGGCAGTGAACGACACGTGCATGAGGAAGTCGACGAGCTTCGACGCCTGCTTCGCGGAAGCGAAAGCCCGAGACGGAGGCCACGCCGCGATAGGGTCACGCAGCTTGCCTCGCTTCTGCGGCGGTAGCGTCAATGTACGGGCCTTAGTGTCAATGATCCAACCCAACACCCCCAATCGAGTATCCCAGTAGTGATTTTACGGGCAGACAAGAGGGGAGGGTCAGAGTTCGCCCTGCGGGCTAAAGTGGTCCGACGCGAGCAACTGCACCGCCGGCCGGCAACTGCGGCCGTCCGACCACCATTGCAGCTCGACAAGGATGCTGTCGTCGACGTAGTATCGTGCGGAAAACCAACTCCCGGTATCGCCCCCTCGTTCCAGGCACGGGCTGATATTCCCCCCGGAGCGGCACGACCGACCCTCTTTACGCCAGGGCGAGTAAGACGTGCGCGACGGCAACCGCCCGTTGGGCGGACACGACGGCGTTTTGAAACGTAGAACGAGTGTGAGAAAGTTCGAGCGCCGACGCTACCAACCCCCGAAACCCGGGGCTGTTTCGCCATCCAAAGTGCAACCGCAGGTCCATAACCACGTGACCGCCGGCCACATACCCAAAGACGGGCGCCCCGGCAGGGTCCACCGGAACCCGCCTAACAGCATATTTGACATATGTCCGACATATGAGACAATCCGAGCGTTCCTACCGTGTTTCTGACACAAGAATAGAACCCGCAGCAGCACATCGCAAAGCACGCTTCCGAGCTTGCAAGACGGTGCGGAAGAGAAACTGGTGTCGTTATTAACGCTGCTCCGTCCGCCCGCGCGCGCAAACGTGAGATCGTGAACGATAGGAAATTTGGGTTGTAGAACGATAGCCAAGGGTGAAATACGAAGCCCTCGCATCTCAGAAGCGGGACCCAAAGGAAACACCAGGGTTCGCCCGCACGCCACATCCACGTTCACCTTACCGAGAAAAGCACCCCCATGCGAGAGCGAGCTAGGGTGGTTATTGTAGTCAAGCTCAGCCGTCAAAGCACCCCCTCGGGCAACGCAAACCGGCGAGCCCGGAGAGAACTTCTCAACAGTTCCGAACCGAACCAGCGGCGTACGGTATCAGGGCAGATAAGAGGAGCAAGACGAGACGGCCCAACAGCGGCCATAAAGAAGGCTGTGCTACCGTGAAAACGACGCGAGGGAGGTACATACGCTGGCGATCTGGTCGAGGCTCGCCGAGCCTCATTGTGACATGGACTGCGCTACACTAACCTGCGTTGAAGCCACAACTCGACCGCAACGCTCCGAGGCAAATTACACTCTGGATTACTCTGTAACGCCCACGCAGACACACAAAAATTAACCATGTCTCCAAAGGAGACGGATCACGGAGAAAGGGCGACGCGCCCGCGCCCAACGCCGCCGTCGCCAGCTAGAGCATCCAACGCACACCCCCGCAGTCCCCTCGCGGCATTGCGCTTGGCTGCCCGCTCCGGAGTTTCCCCCGCGTACAGTGGGCGCCGCGACCGCCCCACCGGCGGTTGGAGCAGCCGAAGTCCCCTCCTATGATTCTGGCTCAACCTAGAGGAAGGGCTCGTGTTCTCATCCGGAGCTGGAGCCACCGCCCCCAGAGGCCCCGGGGCCACCCGCAGCCCGAGGAGCGTTGCCCGCGCGCAGGGTGAGAGCACGTGACCCAGCCCGCGCCGCCTCCGATAGGCCGCCACCCCCCAACGCTGAGAGCGGCGAGAGATGACGAGTCCACCGGGGGGGAGCCATGCACGGAAATTAAATAGCGCCACTTGCACCTCCCAGTGGCTGCAAACATGTTGCAGGGCTGGGAGCTATTTTTCCTGGTTTGCCCGGCGACGGGCGAGGGAGGTCTTACGTTTGGAAGACCCCCCCCCGCCGGCGCGGTTGCCCCGAGCGGTTTCCTCAACGATCTCCAGGAGTTCCCCACCGCCCCCGCAGAAGGTGAACGTACGGCCGAAAGCCGGGACCGAGGAGATTGCGAACACCGTGTCCGGGGGAGGAGGCAACCACAGGCGGTTGGCTAATCAGCGCGAAGAGCATGAGCTTATTCACCCATAGCCGAAGGTCGTGATTGACCATCTCAAACATACCGCTCCTCGCATAGGCGCTCGACAAGCTGGCGTGGTTGCACAGAGTGTGAGTCCGCAAGTC
The DNA here is from genome assembly GCA_031213475.1 of Nereocystis luetkeana. Lineage (NCBI taxonomy): Eukaryota > Phaeophyceae > Laminariales > Laminariaceae > Nereocystis > Nereocystis luetkeana. The sequence goes on along the minus strand of JARUPZ010000003.1, from coordinate 3,238,899 downwards.
ACGCGGACGCCGCCGTGAAAGTTGCTGTGAGGGGAATCAGTCACTCCAGGCACGGGCACTCGGCGTCGTCTGACGGCAACGACCCAACGGACAGCCCCCCGATGAGCGTCGATCGCACAAGCTCGAGGTGGTCGGCGATCATGATACACCCCTCGGGGGGCCCGTCCTCCCGGGGCCCGAACGGGGCAACGTCGAGTTCACTAACGGAGCAGAGCTGGGCGGCAACACGTACCGTAACGTTGACCGACTCCCCCACGAAGGCTTGGATGTCGGCCGGAGAATTGCCGAGCAGGTAGGGGATACGGCCCCGAAGAATCCAATGCCGTTGCGAACTCGACCTCTTTCAGAGGGCAGCTTCGTCGACGAGCTGCGACTTCTGCATTTGTTGCTCTCGTGCGTTTCAGCTGTCTCAAAAAGCGTCACTCTGAGCGGCCTGGTTCACCACGAGGTGATGAAGAACTATATTCATGGGGGCGCACTGTGCCACGTAGATCGACACCGAGTCCAGAATGCCCGAGATGGAAGCAACCAGCTCGTCGGTTCTTGGCGAGGGTGCTTGCATCTCGTCCCGAACCAGACCGAAATGGCTTTCTACCTGCTCCAGCCACTAGACCAAGTCGAACGACCGGACGAAGTCCCACCTAGCGCCAACAAGGAGGGCGTCGACCGCAGTGCTCCGACAATCGGTCGCAGTGCTCCGGGAACCGGCCTCCGCGTGGGCAGCAGCAGCGGCAGCGGTAGCCTCGCCCGGCTTCGAGACATCACCCATCGCAGCAACAACAGCGAACAGCAGCAGTCGCCTGTAAACCCGAAATGCCAACGCCAACGCCATGCGTAGCAGCGAAAAAGGCAGCAGCTCCCACCAGTCCAAAGCGAAACCAAAAAGCTAAAACTAGTCTTTACCACACCTTGGGCCTGTCTTGGCGACCCTGCCTCGCTGCGTCCTCCCGATCGCGAGTCAACTGCTACAGCAGAGCTGTCAGCAGGTGCACATATGGACTATACGGGTACAGCAACCCGTGTTGATCTGATTGGCCAGCTTCTCCCGTACTCAGCCTGTAGCTAGTTGATTTTTCGTCGACGACTGTCGCTATGCTTGCTTTATACCCGCCAAGAGGGCAGTACGATTGTGTACCAGCAATACGTGCCCGCTGTCGTTGTTCATCTACATGTGATATGCGAGGCGCCTCGCTCCGCGGACGGATTCCACCGCCCGCTACGCTCGCTCACAAGGAAGAAAAACAAAGTAGAGGGAAGCGGACAGAGAGGTCAACGATTGTGTACCAGGTATACAGTAGTAGAAGAAAACTGGCGACTTGCGCTCCTATTAATAGTACGAAAATAATATGTTTATAAGTCGAGCATATTTGTATGTCTTCGTTCGTATTGACACTGCGAGCTATGTAGATCCTCGACGACATGCTGGCTCTCGACAAGTTTGTCTGCCGAATTGCGTTGTCGCACTCTGCTCGGCACGTGCTTGCTTTGCTGCTTTGTGCAGGGCTTATGGGTTGTGCTGTGCTGTGATGTGATGTGCTTGCTGTAGATTCTCGACGACAACATGCTCGTCTATACATATATATGATGCCTACAAAACTCAACAACAACAAAAACATAATGAAATAGAGAAAAGGCCCGCCGGCAAGAAATGTAAGGATGGTATCCAAGTCGGCATAAAAGACTCGAGGGTTGATCCCCAACGAAAAACCTTCCCGTCGGCAATGACGGGTTGAGGAGGGTTGTGAGATGCGAGAGTATTATAAGCGAGGCAGCTGAGGGCCGGACTTTTACAGTATTGATGTCAATTAACACTCGGTGAACTATTTCTTCGGCCCCTTCTCGGAAAAGCGCAAGTCCACAAGAGATACCGATGGGTGGCTTGCGCAGCATATTGCTGCCGGCAATTACCATCGATGGACACGGTTCTCAATCTATTGACAACATGTATCGATTGGTGTATCCGGCCAAGTTTCCCAACGCATTGCCGCCTACAAAAATCTATAGATATCTAGACACCTTTTGCAGTCTATTGTGACGAGGGTTGCTCACGACTTACTCGACAAAATTGTTGATACACACTGCTGTGTACGAGACGACTAGAACTGTTGTAACTCTAACCCTAACCTTAAGCCGATTAGAGCAACCCTAACCCTGGCCCTGAGCCAATCTGACCAAGTCTCGAATAAGTGGTAAGCTCTACTGGTTGTAACCGACAATATATATGGACTTATGTTCCTCCTCGTGTACTGTTTATAGCGAAGCAATGTACTAATGCTGTGGCTGTTGTCCAGGGTGTGCTGCACTTGCTGCTGCACTGCTTTACGTGCGGGGCGGTTGAGCTTGGATGCAGACTGCTCTGCGTAGGCGCTCTGCGTCCAAACGGTTATTATTGTCGTAGTGTATATCGGTTGTGCAATCGAACTCGAAATGAAACAGGTTCGTTTTGTGCATCTTGGCATTGTGCTCTTTAAATATTACGCTGTAGCAGGCAGAAGGCGACAATGCCAAGGGCTGACTTGGACACCCCAGACGCGTGCTATTACATTGCTGGGCTTGCTTTCAAGCGTGCCGAGATGTGAATACCTTACTCGCACGTCCAGAAAACCAGTACCATGTACCAGGTACGTGATTGTCTGACTCCCTCCTGCTGCACGGGCCGCGAACACCCCGTGACCTCAGTGGGCCATATCGCTCAAGAAACAAGCAAATACCACGTAGTATACAACCAGCATGTCACGCGTGATGTTTCATGCCTATGGCCACTGGTCGAGACCGTGGATGCCAGCAGTTACTGTTAGTAGCATGGCTGGCGATGATTCGTTAGTTGCTACCGCCGACCAAGGCAGGCTATACATTCCGCGCATATTTCACGTCTACAGCCAGGTATCAACACGTGGCACTCGAGGTCGTCGTTCACTCGTGTCTTGTTTACAAAGACAGCCCGCTGGTATGATACAAGCTGGTGAGTCGCTCATGCGATGCGCAACGGCATTTCGGGCTGCCGATGTAGACCAACACGGGCATCCATACAGTAGAGAAGAGGCACCCTCGCATCAAATTCCTGGAATGGGATGAAGAGGCGGGTGTGAACCGATTTAGCCCGGACAGCGGAGCAGTCCTACCTGGAAAATACTCAGGAGCGTCATTCAGCGCTCGGGACACAAACATGGTGTCGTCGTGCCACCCACTTTAAGTGCTGCCGCCATGCGTTCATCCCGAGTGTTGATAACTTCGGAGAAAACGCATCGCTGGGGCTCCTCACCCAACGTCAGCGACGCACCCACGAATGTGCTGCCGCCAAGTTACCAACCGAAGCCCACGCCGAAAAGATCGTTCCGGGCATGTCCAGACGTCAGTGGGCATTTACCACAGAATGCAAGGACCGATTGGTCTTCAGATTGATGTAAAAACGTTCCTTATATTTGCACCCGGAGTGGTATCGTAGAACACGCTAGCGATAGCACCCGCTGGGACGAACCTCCGAGCCGACTTTTTTCAAATTCATGCCTTAAGGAGGACACACACAGCGAAAATGGCGAATTTGGAAATATTCCGCGGTGGATATTTCCGTAGACGCGTCGCTTTTATGCTTTATCATTCTCCCCGCCGTCGAGAAAGATAGCTTTGAAAATCGTCCAAGGGGGGTTGTTATAATTTTCACCCTGTTGTGATACGGTGTGTTATCCTATCACACGTTTCCCCGCGAACGACAACAGAGAGCACGCTCTTCTACTAGCTTCCATTACGCGGGGGGGGATAGTAACGAGAACCGAACATGGCGTGTAAACATAGGGGGGTGGGTGGTATATTGGTCCATCGTGCGTTTTGACTACTACCATATATATACCAGGTATATATATATATATATATATATATCCGTGTGGGACCCGAGCAATCTGCATGATCTAGCTCATGTTTCCTGGTTTGGATCTGTGCTGCTGCTTATCTTGCGTAGCCTCTCACACTGGCAGGTGAGCAACTATTGTAGATCATCTACAGTACAGTAGGTCAGTATTTATATTATCTGTCCGAGGTGAAAAAGCTGCGCCCTTCCGACCATTGACGTGAGCGACAAGACCAAGCTGAGCAATGCTTGCCGGCCATACTGGTGCGTTGACGCCCTCCGAATATAAAAACCCAATCAGCTATTCCGGAAGTAAGGCCCGGCCAAGCCTGACACCACGCGGCACGGTGGTGCTGCTGTCATGACGTCGCGCTCCTCCATTCCCCATGGGCACAGCCGCTCTATCGATTGCCCTCGTTTTTTTGCCGAATCCATTTTTGGATTGTCGTAACACTGATGTCAATTACTCTCGTTTTTTTTCCAAAACTGCCTCTGGATCGTCATAACTCTGAGATGTTTCGCGCACCCACCTTCGCAACGCTCATGACCCTCCCAGCGATTGTGGTACATCTCTCTAGGAAAGGCCCCACCTGAAGACTATGCCCGCAGTGGAGACAACCTCTTATGGCGTAGGGGCGTCCTCGACTTCCTCGACGTCGCCATCCATCCCACCGGAATGGGTGGCCGATACCTTCGAATCCGAGAGTATCCCCGCCCTGAGAGAGTCGATTTGTGGCATGGAGTCTCAGTTGGTGGATCTGGTGTTTAGCAGCGCGTTCCCAGGGCTGCTGATGGGTTGGCTGAGGGTGTCTCTTAGGTGCAGCGCCGACCTCGGCGATCTAGCTGCCTTAAAGCAGCTGCTTGCCGAGACCGAACTGCCGCCTGAACGGTTGCCACCGGCGCCGCTCTTGCACCTGGCCGCGGAAAGTGGGAGGGAAGGCGCTGTGGAGGAGGTGCTTCAGGAAGGGGTGGATTTTACACGAGACGAACAGGGGTGGGGACAACGGGTCAGCACTTCACGGTGCGGCCGCTACAGGGAGTGAGGCCGCGGTGAGGGCTCTTATTGGCGCCGGAGCCAGTATCGACGTGGTGGACGTAAAAGGGTGGGCGCCTCTTCAACGCGCTTGTCCGTACGGCCATGGTGGCGTTGTGGAGTTCTCGTCGTTAAAGGGAGCCCGTGCAGAACACGGAGCCATGGGCCAAGACCCGCCTCTACACCTGGCTGCAACTCGCAACCACCTCGGAGTGATCGAGGGCCTGCTTTCTTTCCGCAAGGTTTCCGTTTGGCGCTTCGACGCGCAAAGCCGACCAGGTACGGGTGGGGTAGCCCGGAAACGTTGTGAACGATCTCGTGTGCAGTAGCTACAGGCTGCGCTCCGTTGCCTGAAACCGTACGTATAAGTGTGTTGTTAATACTGTTTTCCTAGTGAGCTCCTTCGCTTGAATTAAACTGCCAGCCACGCGCTTTCTTTTCTCTTACCCGGAAACCGTTTCTTACGCAGCACTTCATGCAGCCGCTCAATACCGTAAGGGGGTGGAAGCCTGTATAGCCCTGCTGCGAGGCGGTGCTGCAGTAGACTGGGGGCATTATAATGGCATGACTTGCCTCCATGTCGCTGCTTCGAGGACACGCGGGGTAGCTTCTTCGCTATCAAGCCTGACACCATTTTTTTACCTAGTAGCTCTAGGTGCCGACGCGGGATACCACAAGGCGAACGAAGTTCCGACCCTCCACGCCACAGCGGTGAAAGATGCAGGCGAGGCGACCTAGGCGTTTCTGCGGGCCGGCGCTGGCTTCGAGGCAGTGTTCGGCGGAAGTACGCCCTTGCATTACGCGTGCATGTGTTCTGCCCCTAGCACGGTACAGCTGGTGCTGATTTGGGGTGAGGACGATAATGCGCTAGGTTTTGACTTCTACACCCCCCCCGGGGTTGCCGACATCCTAACGCCAACCCCAGAACGAAGTGCTGCTGCCAGGGGAGTTCGACAGCAACAAGCTTAAAGAAGATAGTATCCGACGCATACTGCGGATGGCACCGGTGCATCGGAACATGCGCCGCCGCAGCTGGCTCGTTCTCTGCCGCTAGCGCTGTTTGGCCTGGATTGCCGAGGGACGAAAGCGCTCTTCTCCCGCTCCGCTAGAGTGCATCTTCTATGGCGTCGCGAGTTGCCAAGAAGGGTCGAGTAGAAATGACTTGGTCTTCCCTGGTCGGCAAGCCATGTGACTTCTCTCTCGACATGGGGAAAGCTCGCGGGCGAACGAAGGTGGGGGCAAAGCGCCTGCCGGAGGCAAAAACGGCAGCAGCAGTGTTGAGGCTTGGGATGTGTTGCGTATTGAACGCGGGGGTGCTGGACAGGCCACCGGAGCTGGGGTTGCAAGGCTGGACGGCCGAACGACTTTTGTGGCGGGAGTAGAGCAGCTGCTGTTGTTGCAAGAGGGCGTGAGTTTTTTAGAGGTTGTGAGCGTTTTGTTCAGGCAGCTTGAGTACCCTACAATATTATGTCATGTGTCATACCTCCTAACAGGCATATATGTTGAGGCTCGGAGAATGCGCCGTTTTGACCGACGACGGTGCTGGGCTGGCAGCCGGGGTTGCGCGGTTATACGTGAGAACGCGTCTCGAGGCGGTAGTGGTGAAGAAATGGTTTGGCGAGACTCCTCGGTTTTCAGGGAGGTTGGGGCATTTTTGTGACAGCGAGATGGTTGTCCGACTATCCTATTTTTCTCTTTCAGATAGGCTCACCTATGTGATGTTGGAGTCGGGCTTGAAAAAAAGGGGCCTTGCCGGGGGCATGATACTTGTTGTCAGTTGTCATTGACGTCTTGGTTGATGTCCACGCTGACGCCGCGGGTAGCGGACAGGTACGATGTCGCCTTGGGTTGGTTGTCAGGCGGCGTTGGCAATCAGGCTCTGCCCTATTGTCCTCTTGGGCATGGTTTCAAAGATCTGACTCGACACGCACGACGCATATATGTATACCTTCCATCTCTGCTCCATGCAGGCGTACATGTTTCTGGTGGTGTCGCGCAATGCCGTGTGCTTGTAGTGTCAAGTTGAGATGTTTACTTTGCTCTGGCAAGGCATCTGGTACGCGCCGTGTGCTTGGTGTGTTTCAGCATTGGACGTGTTAGCCCCGTTAGGCCTCCTATAGGCCTTAAGGAGACCTTAAGGGCCGCGCCCCCTTTGTGCGACCAAAACGCTTGGAATTGCCGTCGAATCATGCTGCGATTTATGCGTGATCTATGGTACACTACACTACACTATCAATATCAAATACTACGATCGCAAAACGGTTAAAGCGTTCTCGTTACGTATTCCTGCGAGCGGACTTTCCTTCTTTAGTGGCATTGTAGATTCCGGGTACCTCGCATAATACCATGTACCTGGTAGCAAATAATGATATCTCCACGGTGACGGTTCCCGAGGACTGGCTTTTGAAGCTCGAGTAAATTCTATGGGTTGCGTGTTTTGTGCTGCACCAGGTACCAGTTGTTCGGTATTTCGGATTATTTCAGTGGAAGTAAAAAGAAGGGGGGCTGTTCCCCGCGGTGGTAGACACGGGCTCCTTTCCTCTGATACGAGATGGCTCTCCGCTGTTTTTAGATCTACAGCAGGAGTGCCTCGAGTGTGTGTTTGCCGGCTACTGCTTGACGTATTGTTTGCTACCTCATGCGTACCATCGTCGGCTGCGCTAGCATGGTCGGCCAACGTTTTCCCAATCCCAGTTATTGTTTCGTTCTCCTAAGGAGCGCTCGCTTCGTTTATGCGAGCTGCTATTGATGTACTTCGAAGTATGCCGACTACGCAGCTAATGTAGATATTAGTATACCAGTATTAATAGAAGTTTTGGGGTTTAAGCTACGAAATTATTGCGTAGTGGGAGAGAACGACCAGTAGGGTGGTAGTGGGAAATTTAGGGTGGTCAGTTTATACCGTGCCAGGAACGTGAGAGGCGAGCGCTAGTGGTTTGGTTCTTTGTTGCACCGACTAAGGAAGTCTTGAAGGGTAGGTACGGTAAGGTATTGGTGAAGGGAGGGTAGGCGTGACGGATGGGTGCCTCATCTATGGACGTCATTAACCTTTACCTGGCAGTAAGTTTTGCTCTTCGGCAAGCGTTCGGGCTGCGCTCAAGCACTGCTGCTGTCCGCGGGGAGCGCGTATTAGTAACCCGCTGGCAGGTGTATCTCTCGGCCTATTTCAGCGCTTCGGGTCACACATATATTTTACGTAGCGTGCGGGTTGCAAGTAGGAGCCGCCCCCTGCCCGCGAGGATTTATGGGGCCGGGGCAATGTTGTCACTAAACCGGCGTCGTTCTCGGCTTGGTGGTATGGGGGTGGCAAGGCAGGCGCAGGACGCGGATCGGGTGCAGCGCGTCATCTTGCACGGGATGCGGTGGGCGTTTGGTTATTTGTTTTAACTCGTCCGGCGGGTTGATAGGTTGAAAATAAAGCTTAACTCTTGTCGCACTGCAGTCTCATTTTGGTGACAAACCACTCAAATTACATATCGTTTGTTCCTGAAATGGGTCTGCAGTTCTAACAGGGTTCAGCTCGCCACACTTCCACATATAGGACCCGTGCCGTGGGTCAGTTTAACCCGCCGCTCCCGTTACAAAAGTAGAACCGGCTGCTGCTGCTGCCTCGGGGGCCGTGAGCATGTAGACCCGACCTGACCCCGAGAGGATCGGGTGCGGCGGTGGAAATGCGCGTAGCCGCCCTGGGGGTTAATCTTCTCCGGTGGTTTAGCGACACACCTTCAGTTGTATTGCTTGCAGCAAATTGTAGGCCTACAGCATGCTGATGCAGGAGTAACCGCAGCAGAAGTAGTATGTATATAGGCCCACGGACGAGAAATAACCAAACAGTAACAGAAAGCTCCATAGTTTTCGGGGGACGCTAAGAAATTCGGAAATAAGAAATTAGGAAGGACCGGGTCATGAATCGGCTCTCACATCGCGTTTGTCGCTACTTTCTGGCAGCGCCTGGTGGAAAACGCCACGATACTCTGTCTGGTCCTCTGCCTCGAGAAGTCCGAAAGCAGCTGTCTGACTGTCGCTAACACACATTAATACGTACGTCTTCCGCTCCACAGCGGGAAGTGGCAACCTCCTCGTGCGGGCGTCCAACCTTCACGTGCACTAAGAGCAGTACACCGTGGAACCGCAGAGCAACGCATACCGTTGACTGAAAAAATCCCTGTGGTTTTCGACTATGCCTTGGGAGGGGACGGCAGCGATAAAACCCCCTTTATTTCCGCTTTGCTGTATGCGTTGTAGTTACGGCTACACAGCAGTGGCTTTCCTTTTTAAGATGCCCATTTTGCGGTGTCATACGGTTCTTAAAACACCCCGTTCCCACTGATGATTAGCTGTTTCTGATTTTCTGCCGTCCTTTCAATTTCCTGAGTTTGGAGAGCTTTGCTCATGTTCGTCTTGCCTTACATTGACTTCACATTTTTTTTCTTGCTTGAGGTGTGCGATGTGCTTCATTCCAGTCATGATGTGTATCGTATTGCTTTGTATTTCAGTTTTTTTTTTTTTTTTTCATGAGATATTCTTCCACCCCAGAGTTTCTTTGTCGGAGGCTGTTCTGTTACCACGGACTAGATTTATGGCGATGAGTCAATGCGAGAACAACCAAAACGATGACGCGCGGAGAAAGCTTGTTGTGGAGTGGTGTCAAATCTCGTGATCTACGTAGCATTATCACTTGTGTTGCGATTGTACAAGCCTTTTTTTTGTCCTGGTTTTTTGGCCATCCGAACACGCACAGAATAGCTCACAAAAGGAGCAGAAAGAACAGCGAACGAAAAAACGTACGGAAGTCTTCGTACTAGTGTACAGCCTATCAAAAAAAAAAGTTGCGGTAGGCTCGTACATCGTACATACAAAACTTTAGTAGTGTTCACGCCTGCTATTACGGGGGACCATAGTTAATAGGACCAAATACTGTTCGTAAAAATGTTCAAGTATAGGTTTTTTGTATACCATAGATCCTACCTGGTATTAACTATGGTCCCCCGTAATACTGCAGTACGATTACCGTCCGACTACAAACAGTAATGTGCGGCCACTATAGATATGTTTGCCTTCCGAAAATTACGTTTCTTTACAGGGTGCAAACTTGAAATGTCAAAGCACACCAGCGAAGCAAAACCACCTGCCGTCCTCTTGTTTCCCTCTCTGTGCACAGGGGGGGCTGTTCTTGTGTAGTCGCAGTTGGCAGGTGGGTGTGGTGGGCAGGCTGCCCTGCCTGTCTGGCGATCCCTTTCGGCACTTCTGAGTCAAATTGAACAAATGTGCTTCATGCGATGCACACAAACGACAGCAAAGCGCCTTTTGAGTTCTGTTTCTGGAGACCATTTTTTATTGCGATTCCAGCGGTACCTGAAACAGCAGTTGCAGTGTCGCCGGAAATACAGCATTATTAAGTGTATGATTTATATATACAAGGTATATACCTGGTATATATAACCAGCATATCATATAAACACGAAGAATACTAGAACAGGGTTCGTAGTGGTCCCTCTATACTCTATACAGAAGTAGTGCTGGTTGCCCACCTGTGGAACGCTTGGATACGGGGGTACGCATTATTATGGGGGGGGGGGGGGGGGGGGGTCCGAACTGGGATGGAAGGAGCTGCACCACACGCGTGAGGCACGGCAGTGGTATGTACGTGTGTTGCACTCGCTACTGTATGCATGTATGTATTTATGTATGTATGTATGTATGTATGTACTCGTGGGTATCATACCTGGTACCAGGTTTGTTGACAGGTACCAGGAGTCGGATGGATACGGTACCCACATGCCTGGTATGTACTATACGCAGAACACAAAGAGAACGAAGTCCTACCAGCGCCACCAATTGGATGCAGTGTCGATGCACTACTATCGGGGGGAGGAAGGGGAGGTTGTTGTACTCGGGGAGGGAGGGGGGTGGGGTGGGGGGGTACTCGATAAGAGAGATGTACTCGATCTCATGCATGGCCGTAGTCGTAAGACCATAGACCCTCGCACCCCTACAATGCCGAGACGGAGCATGTCGGGTTTTCATCGACCAGGCAGGCATTGCTTGCACCAAGCGCGAAGCGCCGTGAGGTGTCCAGCGAGTCACACGAAGGGTGGGCTGCATCCTACTAAGGACCTCTTGTGAGGCGGACTCTCATACGGATGACAGTTTCAATGAGTTGATTTATTTTCCGATGTGGCGACGGCCACTTCCAGAGACAGCAATGGGAGTACTATGTAACGGCCTCTTGGGTGCCTTACCATGAACACGAGGGAGGGGGGTTGGGGGCTGGTGCAACAAGCGCGGCGGGTGGGGGGGGGGGGTGAGGGTGGTGTGACAACGGGGGAAGGGGTGACACGGTCGGAGGGTGGGTGGATGGAGGGGGGGGGGGATGCGATAGCGGTGGCGGGGTGGCTGGGCCACGAAAACTTTGATAACAATAATTGGAACCTGGGGGGGGAATCCTTACGCAAACATCATAGCTGAAGTGCAATCTAGTCTAGCCTGGTCTGGTCCAATTACGCCCCCGGCTGGACACAACAAAACGTGGTTCGAGCACTGAGTGCCAGGGAAGCGCCGTGGTAGATACTCCAACTACTGCAACTTTAAACAGTAGTGATATCCAATGAAAATTCGAATTTTGTGTGCCTCCGCAAAATGAGCGCAGTTCTAAAGAGGCTTAGCGCCGCAGGGGGGTAACTTGTGCACATCTCGGACAGGTAACCGACTCCTAGTTCATGATCTCGACGTGCCAGGGGAGACAGATTCCTTATCTTCATGGCCTAGCTCAAGCTGCCGGATGGGGGAAGTATATACCGCACTACCTGGTTCGTGGGTGGGATTTGTGTTGTTCAGACCCTGCTCAACACGTCGTAACCGTAGGCCAAGATCTGAATAGTCTACAGTAGATCGTGTTCTATCCGGAGTGTGAAAACGCGTCGTAACGCTCTGTCTGCTTCAGAATCGATGTCAAAACCCTTTGCCTTATTCCCCCCTCCTGTCTATGGTCACACGACTACGGCCATGCATGATAATGAGTACACCCCCCCCCCCCCCGCCGCCTATTTTATATAGGTTGGGTTAGCGTCGGTTGGCAACGACGCTGTAAAACATGCCGCTCACTACGTCTGCTAGACAACCAGGGTACCGTTTTTTTTTGTCCTTTTTTGGCGGTCGCCCGCAGCTGGTTATCGAGTTAGATCATTTGTGGGAGGTAAAGAACCTTTACTCAGCACAAGGGAATCGATCGTATCACGAAGTGTTCAAGGTAAGGCACCCAAGAGGCAGTTACATAGTACTCCCATTGCTGTCTCTGGAAGTGCCTACACCGGAAATTAAATTAACTCGTTGAAGCTGTCATCCATATGCAAGTCCGCCTCACAAGTGGTTCTTAGTAGGATGCAGCTCACCCTTCTTGCGACTCGCCGGACACCTCACGGCGCTTCGCGCTTGGTGCAAGCAATGTCTGCCTGGTCGGTGAAAACCCGACATGCTCCGTCCCGGCATTGTAGGGATGCGAGGGTCTATGGTCATACGACTACGGCCACGCATGAGATCGAGTACATATCTCCTGTCGAGTACACCCCCCCCCCCCTCATATCTCAAATCCCCTCCGTCCATCGTTCAGAAAATACCGGGCGGTTGTGCTCTCCATTCCGATACAAGTATCACACCGACAGCGGCAGCGGCAGGTAGGAAGAGGGAGCTGGGGGCGTACGCATAAAACAACGGCACGGCGTTACGAACGTTTCGACTGATCTCGAAAATATGAGAGAACCTGGTACTACTGCAAAGTACCCGGTATATATGATGGGGGACAACGAGGAAAACACGGGTGTCAAAGGGGAACTCTAAATATCTACCTGGTACGAAGTTCGAGCGTAGACTTGGATTGGAGTAGTGGCCGAGAGCGTCGCTAGACGTTCACCTGATATACCAAGTATTTGTACCTTCCACCCTGTGTGTCACTTCGTGTGTTCCGACTTGTACCGTGCCCGTTGGGCTCGCTGTGGTGGAATGATGCGACGTGTCGAGGCTCTGTCTCAGTGAAAACAAATGCACAGCCTCGACACGCATCCTTCCTGCAGGTTAAGAGCCTCGAACTTCGGTATGTACAGACACGCAGCATCCCACTAAGTTATGAGCCTCCACCTTTGATCTACATGGACACGCATCAGTCCAATAGATTTTGAGCCTCGATCGTATATATACATCGACAAGCATCATTCCAGTAGGTTATGAGCTTCGACCTTCGATTTAGATCGACACGCATCAGTCCAAAAGGAGCATCGACCTTCGATCGGCATCGACGCACGCGTAATTCCAAAAGGTTATGAGCCCCTACATTTGCTCTCTGCATCGACAAGCATGATTTCCAAAAGGTTATGAGTCTCGACATTTGATCTACTGTACATCGATATGCGCGGCAGGTTTTGTTTGTGGAGCAGGGGGAAGGGGAGGGGCGAGGGGGGCAGGAGGAGCAGGAGCATCAGCTGCAGATCGCGTTTCACCAGCTGGGCGTCAGACAGGCGAGTAAGGGGCTCTAGCAGAGGGGGAGGGGGAGGGGGGGGTGTACTCATTTTCATTCATGGCGGCAGTCGTATGACCGTAGACCCTCGCATCCCTACAATGCCGGGACGGAGCACGTCGGGTTATCACCGGCCAGGCAGACATTGCTTGCACCATGCGCGAAGCGCCGTGATTTGTTGGGTGAGTCGCATGAAGGGTGAGCTGCATCCTACTAATAATCGTTTTTAGGGGGAGGGGGGGGGGGGGGGGGACGAACGACTAAGCACACCTTCGTTGAAACGATCCTCATCATTTGGGATAGAGTGGCAGTACATCTCTCGTGAATATCACTATTTATTTCTCGTACGACGGGGGACCATAGTTAATAGGACCAAATATTGTTAGTAAAAGTAGGGAAATGTATAGTTTTTTGTGTGTACCGTAGGTCCTATTTACTATGCCCCCCCGTTATAGTGTGAAGTACACTACCGGTGTATATTGCCCCCCCCCCCCCCCCCCCCCCCCCCCCTCCCGCCCCCCCCTCCCCGCCCCGCCCCGCCCCCCTCGCCCCGCCCTCCGGCTGAAAGTGGCCACACCGGAAATTCAATTTTCTCATTGAAGCTTAGTGCCCTAACCACCCGCCACAAACTCCCTACATGCATAGGAAACCCGGCGATGCACCTCGGATGTCCCCTGAATACCACAGACCTTCCGTGCCGATCTCAAGCCCCCCAAAAAAGATGGGGTTGGGGTTGGTGTTAGGGCTAGGGTTCGGGTTCGGTCGGGGTGCGGGCTAGCTAGTTTGGGGTGATGTGCAGGATTATTAAAGTTGACCGCCCACGACCTTCCGGGGGTTTTATGCCTGGCCGTGCTGAATGAAGGGTGAGCGCTGCCTGTTTGCGCCACCCACCTTGTTGAAGCGGGTATGACACATATGATGACATTCCGGTATGTTCTTCGATAGGAGCCCGCTGTTTTGACCCCCTTGCCAGGCCGCCCATCTAAACAAAAAAAACAGTAAAACGAGGCAAAAAAGAAGCCTTCACACGCCCCAAAGAACGGTGTGTTATTCATAGGATATTGATGGGATATTGGTAGCCTAATATTACGGGGGGGCATAGTTAACAGGACCAAATATTGTCAGTAAAAATGGTTAAACATATAGGTTTTTATGTGTACCATAGGTCCTGTTAACTATGGTCCCCCGTAATAGTAGTCTATTGACAGCCTGTTAGTGGCCCGCATAGTACCCCATTCACAGCGGATTAGTAGCCTGCATAATACCCCATTAGTAGTCTGTTCCAGGTATATTACAGTAGTGGTCCATATCTAGCCTATATCATAGTCGCCTATTAACGGCGTGTTTTAGGACTTGTGTAGATAATGCATGTATCCAGTCTAGACGAGCCGCTCGGGCTAACGCCTTGTTGATTGCTTCGATCAAGGGAGTGCATATCAGGCGGGCTGTATCACTTCATCGTCTATTTTCTTCCTTCATCTGCAATGTATGTCTGCTTGTCTGTCTGTGCGTCAATCCGTCGGTCCGTCTGGACTTGTCATACGACATAAATAGCACGATGTGCTTCACCCGTGAGCAAACACCTACACGTACACGCACCCACACAATAGCGCCCGTTCTGTGTGTGGCAGCCAAGAATATTCTGAACACACCTCTAACGAACGATTAAAACACCAAACGCATTGATACTGCAATGTAGTGTTCCTACCCGGTATGTCGTTACCCCTATGCTTCAAACGCTCAAGTATACGTGTGAAGTAAGCGGTCCCACACCGGACGAACGGGCTGCTGGCGACATCCTACGTACACAATATATTTAGAAAGTGCTTCTTGGCGGCTAGAACACTACTCGAAACAAAGCCGTCGACCGCCTTGGCTCTCATGAGCTCGTCAGTCATCACATCGGTCAGTAAGCCATCAGTCTGCCGCGTGTAAATCGCCTACCCAATCTAAGCCTTATAACAGGGGTGTGAATTTCCGGACGAGTTCACGAACTACTGCGATATTATTCTTAGTGTTGTTTTACTTGGTTTGGGTATACCCCCCCCCCCACTAAATGGGTTTCCAAAATGGTTTAGAGGCGTGTCGGATTTTGTGTCACGTTAACCCCTGCTGCCCTCCGTAATTACTCAAGTATAACCTGGTCTGCTATTCGTTTACTGTCGATCCTTCTCGTAGTGCTATACGACGTACCTGGTACACAATTAGGGACATATCCCCCCCCCTGAGATATTAGTGATAGTCATACCCGCCCCAGCACTTCGATCGGACTCTCCCCTTTCCCCTCCAAGTGCCAGCCTTACTGCCGTACACAGAACTACTGTGGTGCTCATATTTGTGAATAGTACGTCATTGGGTTCCGGATTCCCTTCCATGTGTGGATGGTTTGATTGGAACAAGTGTAGCTACGCATTGGCAGAAGGCCACAATGGAACAAATAAGAAAGAGAATGGCACAGCAGCCATCGCATATCCTGCCCCCCCTCCCGTGAAATGACTTGGTTGGTCGCCTTCTCCCGATCCCCCTCCCATTGCTAGACTTGCTCTAGTAACACCTCGTGAATGAGTAGGTCGAGCGGTTCTCACACTCTGCCTATGGCGGGGGGGGGGCATAGTAATCAGGACCCATTACATCCACAAAAAAACTATACATTCGAGCATTTTTACGAATCATGTTTGGTCCTGATTACTACCAGGTACGTTACACCGTATCAGTACGTTGGTTGTCTCTCCCCTCCCCCCCCCCCCCCCCCTCCCTCTCGTTATCTCTCTACGTACCCCTCGCTATATATACGCATCTATGTGTGTTGGGGTTGTACCCCGTCTGACTGAGAGCCGGGTACCCGGTAGCGGGTACCCGGAACCTTCGGAACCGGAAACGTCTCCGTCCAACTCACGGAATCACGGGTATCTGGGTACCCGTTCATTGTACTATACGGAGCTGCCCAAGGCTGGGGTGTACATTGGTTTATACGTACCAGGTACACTGTGCCCCCCTGAACTCTCGCCTCTCGCCGCTACAGACAACAAATACGTACAGCGTCCTTGACAGCTACAGTATTTGAATACCAAGACATGCCTTTTTCTTGTTTTTTGTTGTTGTGTTTCGCTCCGTGTGCGGTCTATTCTTCTGTGCTTATGTGCCTGTGTGGTGGGGTGCAGGTTGCATTGATTGGTGTTTTTTGGCTGAGGGTTCGGGTTTCGAGCAGACTGCTGGACTTTTATGCAGCACGAAACGCTCGATTTTATAGCGTCTAGCAGGGTATATAGCCGCTCTCATTTCACCTGGCAAAGTGTTTCGGTTTGTTCTTGGACTTTCTCCCGGCATGGCATTCAGAAGTCCCCAACCTTTCGATCTCCTGCTGCTGTTCGCAGAGAGACGGATGTGACTGCGGAAATCAGATCGAACACCATGATTTCCCCGCGGGGTGTTAATATTGGACTTTTGATGACACGAGTGGACGGATATCGGTCTAGATTTGTTATATTGAAGGAAGTTACTTACAGCGAGGTCTGTTTTCATATGTATGTGCAGTGCCAGTCTGGGCGAACGTGTTCCAGCATTTCCGAGTTGCTCTGCTTGACTGCTTCGCTGTTTCTGGGAGTGGGCTTCTAAATCGCATGAATCGTTTCAAATGCGAGGAATTATATTCGAAGGGTTGGGGGGTGGGGGGGGGGAGGTTATTGCTTGACGAGCGAAAAAGGGTAGAAGGGATATGCCCCTGATTAGTTGCCTCCCGTGTTCTTTCGAGAGAGACGAAATCGAGTCAAGCGCTAAAATGGGAACAAATACGTAGAGTATGGTTACCCGGGTACCCGGGTACCCGTGTCCGTCGGGGCCCGGGTACCCGGTTCCGGTTCCGGCTCAACCGCCCCCCACCCGGTCGGGGACCCGGTTCCAACTTTTTGAGGCCGGGGGGCAACTCCAATGTGTGTGTGTTCTTCACGTTAAACCGCTCTTTTCACCCGCCGACATCCAACACAACCAACCAGTCTCCGAGCCGATTTCTCATCCTAGATGAATACAAGCTCTGCGGTCACAAAACCACGACACAGAGACACTGCAGTAGTTGGGATGCAGCATCAACTCGGGAGACGCATGGTGATCTAGGTATGTCTGGCCCCTTCGCTGTGTACCACTAGGTTTCTACATAGAAGGAACGTTTTTCACATTAAGATTCAATGTAAACGGCCCGTGTATTCCCGGACAGAGTTGTGTGTGACTGACCGCTTCTGGTTGTTGCCGCTGCTGCTGTTGCTGCTGCTGGCTGCTGCTGTTGTTGATGTTGGCACTCTACCGTTCCTATTATTGTACCTGGTACATCAAAAACACATACCAGGTAAATATTATATATATATATATATATATATATATATATATCAGAACGACAGCTGTGAGATTGATGATTTTGTCGAAACCCATCTTTGCAAGTCGTGTGTCATACTACACTATATATATGCCCTGTGTAATGTTACCATTCTCGGCGTAAATAAAGGGCCGGATGGTCTTCATACTAATGCCGAAACGATCCTATCAGTAATATATTCTCCGCTCGGAGTGGGGTGTATAACAATCCCGTCCAAAACAAAAACAAAAAAGCGACGAAAAAGATTGGGCACAAAGACGAAGAACACAATAACAAAAAACAGTTTCCCAGAAAGGAGAGCAATTAAGGCCCAGTCAGGGAAACCAATGCATGCCGATCTACAGTTTGTGCCTCATGGCGCGCTCACCTTCTCCAAGCCGCATCCAGGCGCCAGTCGCACACCATGCCCCCTCCCCTCGCTCTGCTCTCCCCAGCCTCCTGGCGGGATCCCGCCAACGGGGCTGGGAGGAAGACACCCTCCTCGAGATGGCCGCACCTGCTTGCTACTACCTGGTGTGATGTTGGCAGTAACAGGTGTGCGAAACGGCCACAAGAAACATACTGGTACACACGAGTGTACAAGGCTGCGCATGTGTGCAGGCAGTCGCCCACGTGGCGCGCGCGGGGGGGGGGGGGTCTCAGATCCACGCCCGGGGGGGGGGGGGGGGCGGTCAGGCGAGCGGGGTCTCGGCTTCTCGTCGTGTTTTTCTCGCGGATGTGTTGTCAAATTTTGTAGCGGGTGTTGGAGGGGGTACTGCGGTAAGTGTCCCAAAACCGCTTTCTCAGCGGCCGAGAAGGAAGATTAATACATTTAATACTCTTGCTTTTATTTTTTGTTTCCGGAAAAGTGTTTTATGGGTGATCAGCGTTGAAGATCATGCTAGATACTACGCAGTGATACGTTGTCCGACGACAATCACAATAATAATGATGTACACCTGGTATAATGTCATCGACGCGGACGTGCGGTAGGCTTTTTTACGGAAGGGAGTTAGACGTCTCGTGCATCAGATACATTTCTTGCATCGTTTGTCTTGTTGTTCATCGTTCGGGAAAATCTAATGTTAATGAGGGATC
Source organism: Nereocystis luetkeana (assembly GCA_031213475.1). NCBI lineage: Eukaryota > Phaeophyceae > Laminariales > Laminariaceae > Nereocystis > Nereocystis luetkeana. Next base: position 3,220,070 of record JARUPZ010000003.1, on the reverse strand, counting down.
AGCGCTTGAAGCTCAAGATAAACATTGTCGGATGGTGAACACAATATTTCGGACACATACATGGTGCGGTGTCAATCCGGAAGTAGGCACAGAAGGGAGTCACTAATGGACATCTCGTGCAGATGGTACAAAATACGTTCTTTTTTGTCTACCTTGGTTGTCTTCTTTTATGTTCCTTCCAAAATGGTATATGACGACGAACTGTGTCAGCTCATGAGACAAAGGGACTGGTTGCTGCCGATCAATGGTTGGTTGGGTCTGATCTGATTGGCTTAGTCTCACGGTTAGGGTTAGGATCAGTTACATTCGCATCGTGAATCCTTTCAGGAGTACAGTGCTCAGACACACCTCTTTAAGCCTGCTTCTAAACAAATCGTCACTAAAACGGGATAGTAGTCCTTGAGGGATAAGCGGCGACCCTCAACCATAGATTAATATAAGGCTTACCGAGTGGTTAACTCCCCTTCCCATTTGAGGAGCTCTGTGCATACGTATGTACCTTACGTCTAAACCTCAACCAGCCATCGAATCCTTTGGGAAAACCTTGAGCTGCAGCATTGTAAGCCTGACACACTGCTACTATAAATGGAATGTTTGTGATCATCCAACTTGGTTGGACTACAAACATAGTAATAGTTGGAACCACCAAACAGGAAGGAGCTGGTTGGTTGAACAGTTGAATCCGAAGGCCCGCAGGGTTAAAACCCAACCAAACATAAATTAGGTTCGAAGCGCTAGTCGTCAGGTCCCTTCCCCCACAGCCTTTCGAAGAATGACCCTACTTTCCCGTGGGCTGGGGTAGCTATGAAACAGACCGCAAGAAAACCAGCCAAATCGGACCCAAACAAGTTATTCGCGAACACCCGACTGTCCCGCCACCGCCGGCTACCCATCCAACGAGCAATCAATCAAAATAAACGTGTAATATGTAAATACTGTACCTGGCGGTGATGTGCATAGGATTCTGGATTCCCTTGGTGTATGTATCTATGGTGGACGGCAGGGTGATAGGGACAAAGCGCTACACATTGATTGTCAGACGGCAAACGGCGCAATCAAATCACAAAACAAAAACCGGTGTAACAACTATCCATCTACCGGGTGTTGGGAAGGGTCACCAGTTGCAACGGTCGAGAACCGTAGGGGCTCAAAAGAGAAACCCCAATACCTGCCGCAGCCCGATTCAAGCTTCCTTGTGGGCGCTTTTATAACACTCCTAGGGATGGACACTGCCACAGCAGTGCTGTACTGCCTGTAGTAACCTACTGATTGAGGCGGCCAGCATATTCGCCAGCAGTTTTTTGTTTGCGTACGTCCGTGAAACACGCGATGATATAGCACGGAAACCCGAAAAAATGCGTCTCGGGAGGGGAGAGGAAGGTCGCCACGTCATCGTCACACGTTGCACGCATTTTTCGTTACTTTTTCGTTGGTTTTTGCTGTGGCGATGACCGCCATCACCCGCGCGGCCAATTCTGTTTTGAGTCCCGATTATGATGAGAAACGATTGTTTTTCCTCCTACTACGAGTGCGGTGCCTTCAGCGTGGCCCCCTCACCAGCCGCGGGGGGGGGGGGGTGGGGGATTCGGCCCGCGAAGCTCGCCCGCGGCCAGCACACTGCTGCAGCCCAGTATTCTGATTGTTTTCTACTATATATAGTATAATCGCTACTGACTGAGTCAGCTAGTGCCCAGCCCTGAGTGGTTTTCGCACGTGGGAGTGTCGAGGTTTGTGTTGGGCATGGTCGCAGGGCAAAAAAAAATCAGGATAACTATATCGTACGCGCAGAACATGCCGCCGGGAGGGTATCCCTGCTCCAGCTCAGAGTCCGCTATAGACGAGAAGAAGGAGCCGAGGGGTGGGGGGGGGGACAGACTCCCACACTCGTTGTGGGGGGGGTGGGGGCTGTGGACGCGGCTTAGGATTCAAAAATAGAAGGCATCAACAAAAAATAAGGGCCCTTATTATCGGAGTTTTTTTTTTTTTTCAGCAATTCTAACTTTTTGGAATTTTTGAAGAAAAAAAATGTAAAAATTGTAAATTTGTACCAATAAGGGTAAGGAGGCAATCTGTCACGATTTGTGAAAAAAAAAACAGAAGGAAAAACACCACTAAAGCTATTTGCCACACGTACGTTTGGGGGAAAAAATCAGGAAAATCTGGAAGATAGAAAAATTGCACGGATAAAACCCATGGAAATTCTGGAAATTCTGTAAGAAAAAAGTCCTCCGATAATAACGGCCCGGAGCAAGGAACGGTGGAGCACCTTAAGGGCAGGTACAACAGGTGGATGTCAATCCGGAAGTACATCGGTGCATAATGATGGGGTTAGACTGAGTGCATAGATAGATGGGTTTCCTTTCAAGGTTTTCTCTTCTGGGGGCCCTTCCTTATTTCTTTTTTTCCCTGGGAATGTTTACGAGACGTTGTTTAGTACCAGGTATCAGGTATTGCTCAACTCGTGCTGCATATTGTCGGATAGACAACACAACTGATATAAAGAGTAAAACGTCGCGCATGTTGAAATTTCCTCCTTACTTTTAGGTTTGCCCTTGCTTATTTGTCTCCTTTCGGCAGAATGTTCATGAGTGTTCGACGTTGAAGCTCATGCTATTGAGGATGTTAGATAACACGGCTCGTCGGGGGGCAATCACATTCCCATCAGCAACCATGACAATGGCAACAGGCGGCTGGTCGTCATCCGGCCACACAATAGGGCGACGCAGCTTGCAACGATGGGTTTCGACGAGAGATAATTTATGTCACAGCTGGGCGGGGGTGTCTTTTTTTCTTCATTTTGACCAACGAAGCTGCGAGTAGACTTGTTTTCCCTGTCAGCACTCCGTTTGCCACAGCGCTCGTTCCTAACAGTACCACTCATGTCATCCACATACCAGATATCTATATATGAAAGGGAATCCACAATCCAGTGGCTTCAGACATGGATCCTTAACCTTTTAGAACCGCAGTCCCGGTCTGGGGACAAACCAGTCAAATTTCAAGTAGTTTGTCCCCAAAACGGGACTGCGGTTCTAAAGGGGTTAACATCATTGCCAGCACGCGTTTACAGTCTCCATCTCACAGCAGCAGTGTGTAGCGCACACACCATAGTAGTAGAGTGTGTACCATTTACTCCATAAAATGGTTGGCACACACTGTGTACGTCCCGAGACAAAGAGACTAAGTTAAAGCTGACCAATGGTCGATTGGGTCTGATCTGATTGGCTTGGGGTTAGTGTCAGGGTTGGTCACATTCGTCTCGTGCACAGTGTGTGTCAACCATTTTATGGAGTAACTGGTAAGCTCCCTTATCCTTTAAACGTCACATCCACCGCCGATAAACTGCCACAGAAGCGGCCAATCAACGCAGCCTAAAGCCCTCCTAGGACCGCAGTCTCGTTTTGGTGACAAAGTACTTAGAAGTTGACTGCTTTGTCCTATACCATATCGTACCATTCTACTGACTCATTGCCTACCTGCGGTTCCTGCAGCTAAAACTTCAAATTTTCGATCTATGTAGGTACTGCTGAGTAGTATTATTAAACTTACTGCACACGTGTACAATATCCCACCCGTTAGTTGCTTTTTCGTTTTCAAGTCAGCCTCCTCTTATCGTTATATTTACGAAATGCACGCTCTTCCGCCCACACTCTCATCCACCTGGGCGTTCATATTTTATGAGTGAGTGTTTACTGGAAGGGCATATCATATATACTCTGGGGGTACCCGACGGTACTCGACGTACATACTCTGAGGGTACTCGGGGGTGTATAGTCTGTGTTTGGGGTTACCTGGGAGGTATATACTCTGGGGGTACCCGAGTATGCCGCAAACAATCAGGTTAGATACCCGGGTACTCGAAATTACTCGGGGGTGTATTCTCTGGGGGTACACAGGTATCTACCGGAGTATGCTGCTAACAATCAGGTTAGATACCCGGGCACCCGAAAGTACTCGAGGGTTATATACTCTGGGGGTACGTGGGGGTACTCGGAGGTACCTGGGAGTATATACTTTGGGGGTAACCGGGGCACCGGTGTATGATCTGGGGGTATCCAGAGGTATGTATGCTGGGAGTACCCCCGCGGTAAATTCTCTGAGAGTACCCCGGTGCTTGCCCGAGTATGACACAAACAAACAAAATTGGTACCCGGGTACCTTGGAGTATGCACCTTACTATTATAATAATAAGCATACCCTTGGGCAGACGTGATCGCAATGAATGTTTATGCATAAAGAAAAGGGGATGTATCATATCCCTGGCATGATGTACATCGTGCTGGCGGCCGGTCGTGATGGTCCGACCCACCATACTTCGAAATAGGAACGATAATACATACGCACCAGGTACGTACCACTTAATTATAAGGAGCGGTTGGCCTTGACGTTAATTTCTACACGGGGTCCTTATATTTCCGACCTGAGTGGTACTAAGATAGCACGAATGCCAAACTCCGATGGCGAGGGACGCAGCAGCCGTTACCTGTCGGCAGAAGAGGGGGAGCTCGATCATCGATTGACCACAACAACAACAACAACAACAATGGCGGGGGGTCCCGCTCCGTGCGGTACCCATACCGCGCATTGCGTGTGTATATATGAGACGAAGAAACTCAATAAAATATATTATATTCATAGAAAGAAAACGAACCTGCGAGATCGAAAAATCACTTCAAAATCAAAACTCCATATTTCTTCGCAAGCTTGGTGTGCTAACTCGATGGTGGTGTGCGTAGTAGGTAGGTTTCTTTAGTTGTCCACGTATAAATATCTACCTACGTACTATTACGGGGGACCATAGTTAACAGGACCTATGGTATACATAAAAACCTATATATTTAACCATTTTTACGAATAATATTTGGTCCTATTGGCTATGGTCCCCCGTAATGCTGCAAGTAGTACCAGGCATGCCATAAATTGATTGTTTTTATCATATGTAAGGCTAGATAGATAAGTATGTAAGACTGCTGTTACCCAGGAGGCGTGTTTTTGCCCGATACAAGTTTGTTCTGCATCTTGTGATTGATGTTGATTGGATGAGATTGAGACCTAGAGCGCCCGCGGCCCAAAGAAAGGAGGGAGGGGGAGGGGGGGGCGTATACTCAGTTATTTGTCGCTTGCCTTTTTACTCTTTTGGCAGTAAGCGGAGGAGCGGGGGGGGGGGGATATAAATGAGCATCTTCTGGTGCAAAATGTATCTATCTGCGTAGGTGTATTACACCTACCTGTACATACATACATTTACATGTACAAAAAAAAACACAATAATAATGCTCCGTACCAACCGGAGAGTGTGGGGAGGAGGGAGAAGAGCCTCCCATCTCTATACGTCACCCCGGATCTGAGCTATTTGAAGGGAGAGAAAATGAATCGGACGAGGGAAAAAAGCAACAACAAAAATGCAATACAATGCTCTGACTGGCTGTGTGTGCATGCATGCCTTCCGTGATATCGGAGATAAATCCATCTTATTCACGCTTCGAGCGCGAGGGGGGGGGGCGTATGATATTTTTCGTATTAAATCATTTACGAAGGCATGGATGGATGAATGCATGAATATGTACCAGGTATGCCTTTTTGTGCGCACTCTTATTATTAGCTTGCGTCTCCTATTCATAATTCATAATTCATATTGATAATTGCACGTGACCGCTGTAATAATATCGTATGCTGGCATCTCATCATGACATCACCACGACGACCGCACGGCATATTTTTGTGGCAGCAGGTGACCCTTCGGCCCGTGCTGCAAGTCTGCAAGGCTCGATCGATGACTGTTTGACTGTTGATTGATTGATTGTGGCTTCAATGAGTTGAATGGAAACCCCAATAACCCAACCGAGCCGCGCTCAAGAGGGATGAATGTAGGCGAACACACAAAAGGAAGAAGAGAGGATCAGAACTATTACTGGGGGCCATAGTTAATAGGACCTGTGGTACACATAAAAACCTATATATTTTACCTTTTTTGCTAACAATATTTGGTCCTGTTAACTATGGCCCCCCGTAATAGAAATAATGACAACTACTATGCTGCAGCTGCTGCAGTATATAAAAAATAAAAAAGGGATTCAATTGTTGAGAGCGCCTTGCAGCGTGGGTAGGCACAATTCGATGCGAGTCGACGAGGGAAGAAAATGCTGAAATCTTCTCGCGATAAAAATGAAGGCACGTACCGTAGCGGGAAGGGGGGAGAAGAGCCTGCTATGTGACCCCGGATCTGAGTTACGGGTTGGAAGGAGAGAGAGAAGAAGATGTGCGAAGATAATGAATAGGATGGAAAAAAAAAAAAAATATATATATATATGGTGTTGTTGAGTGACGTTGGACGGGGAAACTTAATATTCTCCTGGCTGGAATAATCAACTATTATACCCAGCACATATATATATATATAAATATAAATATACCAGGTACATATATATATATATACTTCGCCGTCTATTCTAAAGTTATTTAGTACCAGGTATGTACTACGAACTGTATGAATAGTTAACTGGTATGTTTACACTTGTACCCATATTCCAAGTACATTATATAGTATAATGATGCATTGCCTTGAATTCCTAAATATATGTGTATACCTGGTACCTGGTAAATAATATATACCCTATCTTTTTTTATACTTCGTACCTGGTATAAATACTTCGAAGTATAGATACATCTTATATCCATATCTGTGCCTATACTTACATCTATATCTATGAATATGCCAAGTTCAGGACCATACCTGGTACGTGGTATCTGGTACCAATTTCTGTATGTCTATAGTATCGTCTGGACAATAATAAATACCAGAGTAGCATGTAACGTCTATACTACTGCTGTAGTAAGCGTCAACCCTTCTCTTAGCCTTGATATTATGCCTGCACGCCGCCATGGCAACTGCCGGCGCGGGGCCTGAACGCCCAGCCTTGCTGCTTGCTGCTGGCTTCATGCTGCACACAATAGGGAACCTTGCGGACTATACTACAGACAGCTGTAGTGTATACAGTCGTACTTGACGAGTCGGCTTCGAACGTTATAACCCTGTTCCAGTCCAGTAGTAGGACTGTTGTTACGTTTGGGGGATAAACCACTCAAACTCTGAGTAGTCTGTCTCCCACACGGGACGGCTGCAGTCTCAACAGGGTTCACGTAACTTGTACCAGGTATACCTGGTACCTGGTATATGTTATGGTAGTGCTAAAGTGTCCGGAGCTTGAACTCGACATATAGTGCGCATTTCGTACCCAGTACGATGACATGGCATCGCGTTGTCTGCTGTTCTTGCTGCGTCACTACTGTACAGCGTAGTATTTATGTGTCGTGTGGTTTTGTGACCACACAAAGCCTTTTATTTCTATATTATTAATAAATGACACATAATATAGGATGACACATAAGAGTATCGTAAACGAGGGAAGAAGATGCTGAAATCTTCTCGCGATAAAAATGAAAGCACGTACCGTAGCGGGAAGGGGGGAGAAGAGCCTGCTATGTGACCCCGGATCTGAGTTACGAGTTGGAAGGAGAGAGAGAAGAAGATGTGGGCGAAGATAATAAATGGGATGAGCAAAAAAAAAAAAAAAAAAAAAAAGAAGTAGCCACAGAAGGTAGATAGACTTGGTGTGTAGGTTTATAGGTTTCCTTCGTATGCGGAGATTTCTTTTTTCAGGAATGTTTTGATTGATCAACGTGAAAGCTCATGCTGCACATTGTCGGATGGCAAGCCTAAGAATATACATAACACATGGGACGGAGAAATCGCCACGGACACTGGGTGTTCTGGATATTGGCAGTAAAAAACAGCGGCTTAATGTTAAGAACACATACATACACATCATTATTATTGACAGTAAGTAAACGGTTGAATACTTGACGCTGCACCCCAAGCCCCACCTCTAGCTCTCACGAACCTTACCTGTAATACGATTAGCAGTACTAGAGTCGTCCCTCCATAGTGTCGGTATATATGCGCCAGTCAACTATACCGGCACTATAGCGGCAACGACCGGCACTATAGTGGCAACCGGCATTATTGCGGCAACCGGCACTACAGCACCAACCGGCACTATAATGCCGGTCGCCCCGGTGGTTCAAGTGGTTAACCTCGAATTCTACGTGTTTGAGTCCTGGGTTCGAGCCCCAGGTGGGTCGGACTTTGACTTTATTTGAAAAAGAAAAAAGGATTCAATTGTTGAGAGCGCCTTGCAGCGTGTGGGTAGGCACACAATTCGATGCGAGTCGACAAGGGAAGAAAAGGCTGAAATCTTCTCGCGATAAAAATTGAAGGCACGTACCGTAGCGGGAAGGGGGGAGAAGAGCCTGATATGCGACCCCGGATCTGAGTTACGAGTTGGAAGGAGAGAGAGAAGAAGATGTGCGAAGATAATGAATGGGATGAGAAAAAAAATATGTATATATATATATATATACTCCGCACACTATTACGACCCCACTGGTTAATCCCATCTGTGCCAAGCGACTACATCCCGCAGGCACTATGTATGGTGGGCAACCGGCACTCTTCAACCGGCACTACAGAGGGGCCACTACGTAATGTAACAGCTGCTGTACCACTAACTAAGCCTAAACCTGACCCCGATCCCGACCGTCTGACAATGCCACCATACCGGTAGAGCTCCCACTTTAATATCAATATCATTGTATGCTTGCCATCCGACAATGTGCAGCATGTGAGCTTCGACGTTGATAACTCAAAACGTTCCTGAAAGAAGAAATCCCCGGAAATGAAGGAAACTTTTATGCACAACAAGGTCTATCATGTACGTGTATTTCATATGTCTACACCCCTCTACACGTCTACCTGGTATGCTTTATCTACGATACTCTATGTGTTGTCTTTATTGATTCCTAGGTTCAAGTGGTTAACCTCGAATTCTACTTGTTTGAGTCCTGGGTTCGAGCCCCAGGAGGGTCGGACTTTGACTTTATTTGCAAAAATAAAAAAAGGGATTCAATTGTTGAGAGCGCCTTGCAGCGTGGGTAGGCACAATTCGATGCGAGTCGACGAGGGAAGAAAAGGCTGAAATCTTCTCGCGATAAAAATGAAGGCACGTACCGTAGCGGGAAGGGGGGAGAAGAGCCTGCTACATGTCCCCGGATCTAAGTTACGAGTCGGAAGGAGAGAGAGAAGAAGATGTGCGAAGATAATGAATGGGATGAGAAAAAAAAAAAAAAAAAAAAAAAAAAAAAAAAAAACATACTCGTCGCGTTATATTATTCAATCCTAAGCCGGATCCAAGCTCCACCCCCACGCCATCGGTGTGGGTCTGTCACCCCCCCGCCCCCCTGCTCTCGATTCCTGACGAGCCCTAAGCTGGAGTCAAAATCGCGACACCCTCCGATGAACCCAGAGGTAGACAACTACCTGGTACGAGACAAAGGGTCTGTGACGTACTCCTATTAACCCTTTTAGAACCGCACTCCCATATGTGGGGACAGACCGCTCTAAATATAAGTAGTTTGCCCCCAAAACGGGACTGGGGTCCTAAAAGGGTTAATACCTATTACGGGGGACCATAGTTAATAGGACCTATGGTATAGATAAAAACCTGTATATGTTAGCATTTTTACTGACAATATTTGGTCCTATTAACTATGGTCCCCCGTAATAGTGGTTGATTGGGTCCGATTGATGGCTTCGGGTTAGTCACATTTGTGTCAAACAGTAGCATTAAGTGTCTATCAACCGTTTGCTCGAACAAAGGGTATAAGAAGACACCCTCGAGAATGTTCATCGCGGAACAAATCTGAAACGAGTAGTTCTTTTTCTGCACTACTACTGCTGCTGTACATGTCAACCATATTTTCGAAGCTATATGCGGCATACATACGGCGGTATCCTCCCCTCCTGCCTTTGGTAATTAGAAAGTTGTAACACGAGCCGGGGGTTACGGCCGGTACTGATTGGGAGTTGCACTTTGTGAGAGCTCAAATTTTTCTCGAGGACGGGTTTTCTCAACCATTGCGTCAACCATTGCACTACTGTGCTGTAACAAACTACCCAACCGCTGTCAATACCTACCTGGTGATATTTTTGAATATTACGGGGGGCCATAGTAAAAAAAAAAAAGTAAATAGGACCTGCGGTATACGCAAAAACCAAAATATTTACTTACCTATTTTTACTAATACTAATAACAATATTTGGTCCTATTTACTATGGTCTCCCGTAATTATTTAATAGTGTTCCTCGTCAGACATTCGTTAAAAACAATCAAGAAAAATGGTATAAATATAGCTCATACCGGAAGTACTGCTGTGGGTAGCACGTACCGGAGGGAGTTATATAGATTTTGTGCGTGCGTAGGGCTCTTTTTTTGTTTCCTCCTCAGTGTTTGTGGAGAGAGCAAGAATATTAACAACAAGGAATAAGAAAACGAGAACATATGATTAAGAATATCGTGCTATGATAAGCGGCGAGCGCTACGGTACGTACACGAAATAAATTCTACCTGGTACCTGGTACACAATAGCCTATCTATCTAAAACTCAAGGTTTTGCAAGCATGGTATCGTATAACAAAGGAATTAGACATAGAAGGTAGGTTTCCTTTGTTTCCGGATATATGTTCTTCTTTCAGGAATGTTTTGAGTGATCAACGTTGAAGCTCATGCTGCACATTGATTGTCGGATGGAAGCATAATAAATACTAATAATATTAATAATGACAACAAAGGAAGGGAGGTAGACTTGGTGCATGGGTTTCCTTTTGTTTCCGAGGTTTTCTTCTTTCGGAAAAGTTATGAGTGATCCATGTTGAAGATCATGCTGCACATTGTCGGATGGCAAGATAAATAATAATAGCAAAAGGTTCTAAAGCTTTGCTCAGATTACGTTTTTCTTGCTGGCGGGCCCATTCTGTATCCCAGTATATATTGCTCAGATTACGTGTTTTTTCATAGCGGACCTATGCTGTATCCTAGTATATATTGCTCAGATTACGTGTTTTTTGTCTTCCGGTTCATGCTGTATCCTACTAAAACTGTGTTATATGCTGTACTCAGCCGTTCCATGGGATTGCATGCGAGTAGGGTTCTCAGTGTTCAATTTTGGTCATCAAAGCAGTCCGCGGTTGGGCGCGGGGTTACATGGGACTCTCGACCCGTTCTGCGATAGAGGTAGCACATTTCCGCTATTTTGTTTCTGAAAAACGGGGGGGTTTTTTACCCCAATAATCTTGATTTCGAAAAAACTTTCATGTAGACTTGGGCCACGGGATTATTCATCGAGATTCAATTTGATTTTCGCTTAATCAAGTCAGTTTTCCGGTGAGGTATGGAGCCCCGTAAGTGAGGAGCCTCAGAAGAAGTAGGTTAAACCTCTATTGTTGTAAAACGCCTCTCTCCTCGAGTACTACAACAGTAAACAGTAGTAGTAGCAGTCAAAAGAGCCTCTACCGTAGTACATAAACAAAATGGACCACCCCCCACCACCACCACCACCGCCTCCGTAACATAGCGCGCGTTTGACCCGTTTTAGGACGACACTCCCGTTTGGATGACAGTGTCGTATCACTCTGGGTGTCTGTCAATATAAGGGTCATTGGTCTTCATATGAATGTCTAAATGGTCCTTCTATGTCCGCCCTTGTGAAATACCAAAAGCGATCCTTATTGTGTGTTGCCGACCAGCGTGGTGATATGGGAATTATGTAGAGTAGAGTCAGGTTTACGTTTCTGTGCAGTGCGGCACTGTTAAACAGAGGGGATGATTTCATTATTTCCCCTACTGTAACTCCGACCCGCGTTGGAAACGCCTCGGAAGGGAGCTGTACGAAGCTGCGAAGAAAAAAATTGTACCAGGTACCAGGTACCAGGTACCGGTATGCATTATTAATATCAACCATTGTGCTCCCGAGGCCGGGCCGAATCGCCAAAACTAAGCAAACACCATCACCTCGGCTCCTTCGTTACACGACCCTAAGTTCCCCCGAATGCCGCCCCCCCCGGCCCCGGTGTCCCCCCCTGCCCCGGTGCCCTCCCCTGCTTTGATGTGTTTCGCCCGTCCCCGACTCACCGCCCGACTCAGCATGCCTCGGACACCAAAGGCAAAGGAGGAGTCCCCCAGCCCCGCCAGGTCTGCCAGTGGCCTGAAGACTTACGGCTCCTCTCCCTCCTCGGGAGAGCGGACACCCCAGCGGACGGATTTGGACGACGCGGTGGACCCTACCACTCATCTACACACTGCGTGCATACATGAACATACCAGGTATGGGCTGCTATTAATAAAGGACACAGATACTACACGGGGGCATTCTCCTAACGAACGAGAAAAAAAAAAAAAAAAAACACGAGCCGTTATTAGGGTCTTATCATGAGTCGTGATGTTTTTTGTTTTTTTTTGTTGTTCCCCTTTTCGGTAGAGGGACGAAAGCACGATTCGTTCGTTAATTTTTTTGTCCTGGCTCGAAATTAACCCGATCAAGGCCGTACGCAACCCACGCGCACCAACGGTGTCCAAAGGAAGACATGGGAGCGTGGCAGACTTTGCTTCGTACGCGGATTGTGGGCAACAGGTGGCTGCCCAAAGACACTGCTGGGGGCGGGCTAACAACGAACACGTTGCGGTCTCGGAATTTGGAGGAGAAGGAGGAGGAGGAGGAGAAGCCATAGCTCGGACCAAAAGCGAAAATAATTCGAGAATCTCACGGGCGAGGCCGGGCAGACGACCAGCGAGACTGGAATCTCGCAGGCCGGAGTTGGCCGACGGCGGGTGAGTGAGATTGGAATTTCTCAGACGGGGTCGGGTTTCGGCCCGTGACCTAAATATATCACGGGCCGGGCCTGGCGCGGTCGGCCCGTCCCGGCCCTGGCCCCACCCGCGAGACTTGGCCCCACCCGCAAAAACCATTGGATTTGATGAGGGCGAGTTGCACACGCTAGTGTTTTAGCCCCGCGCTATCTACTACCTTGAACTCCACACGCATTATTAGGCCGATCGTCTTGCGGATCTTCATGCCGACACCATCTATCTTTTGAGTTTGTTCTTGTTGAGTTATCTACCTCGCTACGTTTGCCGGTATTGTAGGTAACACCCTCTCACGGGTCGAGATATTGTGGTCGCGCCGAAATTTCACGAATCGTTTTTTGTTTCCATTCGTTAGGAACGCCCTGAGGAGGCTAAGCGGCAGGGCTACGTATAGTTCGCCTGTTACGGGGGGGCCATAGTAAATAATAATAGAGGTTCACCCCAAACTTTCTGAGGCTCCTCACTTCAGGGAGCTCCATACCTCACCCGAAAACTGCCTTCAGCTGACAGATATCACACTGCATCCCGATAAATGATCCCATGGCCCAAGCATGCTAAAACGTCATTTTTCCGGAGAAGGTTGGCATTCCGACGATTTTGGGTTAAGGAACCCCCGTCATTCAGAAAACGGTTTAGCGGAAATAAGCCGCCTCTATCGTAGAACGCGTCATGGAGTCGGTCGTACGGCAGAGGTGCATCAACACGGTCCTATCCATGTGGCTGGGTGCTCGCGCCTCTCGTACGTAAACGGTTGACAACTCCAGAAAAAAAACTTTTTTTTTTGCCATCTCGGAGAACGAAAGGGGTTACTTCGCCCAACAATGGGCAATTTTCCATTTATTTTAGAACCGCGGTGCCGTTTTGGGGATAAATCACTCAAATTTCAAGTAAATTGTCCCCAAAATGGGACTGCGGTGCTAAACAAACGGTGACGAAAGTTATTGGAAACAAATTTGGCAAGGCGTTTTTCGCAGTGACATCGGGTACTACTGCTGCATTTCCTCGTTTGAGACGAAGCCCCAGCATCAGTCCTAGGTACAGCTTGGTCTTAAAAAACGCTACGACCCCAATCACGCGTCCTTTTTTTTTTTCGGAGGTCCCTCGTTCCAGGAGCTATATACACGTACACGTGCGAGTATTGTTAATGGCATGTGCTCCATGGTAGAGGGGTGAGAGCACCTGACATTTCTGGAGCAGACCACGTGAGGATCTTAATACCTGCAGTCGCCCAAAACCGATTTTCAGCAAAAAAGGTCAAACTCGTTAATGAACCCTGGAAAAATTATCGGAGTGATGATGTATTGAGGAGCTAAGGTGGACGATCACATCAACTATTTTTGTCCGCGCTGTGTGGGTCAGATCGCAGTATATCCGTACTACTGGCGGCGGCACTACCGACGGCGACACCGCTGACGGCGACACTACCGACGGCACTACCTCGTCGTTTTTGTCTCGCTATTATGACGGGGGACCATAGTTAATAGGACCAAGTATTTTGTTAGTATAAATGGTTAAATATATGGATTTTTATGTATACGACAGGTCCTATTAACTATGGTCCCCCGGAATATCAACAAGAGGTACGTCAACCCCTCTCGAACTGAACCGACATATTTGTGGACAAGCAACTCGAAACGTCAGTTGCGATATGCCTATTACGGGGGACCATAGTTAATAAGACCAAATATTGTTAGTAAAAATGGTTAAATATATAGGTTTTTATGTATACCATGGGTCCTATTAACTATGGTCCCCCGTAATAGTAGCGCCAAAAATGTTAATGGTATACCGACGACGGCACTCCTGACTGACAACCCTACAGTGTCGTTGTTATTTTCGTCTTGCGATCAATATAGTCATGTGATGACCACTTTTCAACTGCTCCAAAAAGTTTTGGAAGACAAAAGCTGCTTGACATATCAGTTGCGATATGCCTTGCAGGGCAAAAATGGGTGCATAGAACCAACGACGCCGCTAATAATACCGTTTCGCTTTCGTATTACTACGTATATCAATAAAAATTAACGCATTTTCGAACTGCACCAACCTTTTTTTAAGACAATCTGCTTGGAATGATCGTTGCGATATGCCTTGTAGGGTAAAAAAGGAGGCGTTCTACGATAGAGGTTCACCCTAAATTTTCTGAGGCTCCTCACTCAAGGGGCTCCATGCCCCACCCGAAAAACGACTCCAACAGCAAAAACCATGTTGCTTCCCGATGAATACTCCCATGACCCAAGTTTTAAAAAACGCCCTTAAATTTTTCGAAACAAGATTGGCATTCCGACGTTTTTTTGGTTCAGGAACTCCGTTACTCAGAAAACATTTAGCCGGAAATGTGCTACCTCTATCGCAGAATGCGTCTAAGGGTTGTTCGCACCGACGACGGCGACACTACCGACGACGCTACCGTGTCGTTTTCGTCTTACTCTCACCAACTATTACGGGGGGGCCATAGTTAATAGGACCTGTCGTATACATAAAAACCTACATATGTAACCATGTCTACTAACAATATTTGGTCCTATTAACTATGTTCCCCCGTAATACTTGAAAATATCAGTTGCGATATAGCCAGGGCAAAAAATGGCTCATAGTCCCAACGACGACGCTACTGCTGTGTCGCTTTTGTATTACTGCCTGGCGTGTATAGGTTGGGTTGGCGTCGGTTGGTGACGACGCTGGAAAACACGCCTCTCATTGCGTGAGCTAGACTGGCAGGGTACCGTTCTTTTTGTTTTGGCGGTTACCACGGCTGGCGGTCGGGTTAGATCATTTTCGTGCGGGGAGAACCTTTAATCCGCATTAAGGAGATGACTGTATCACGTAGTGTGTTTATGGTAAGGCACCCAGGAGGCAGACAGTTTTACATAGTAACCCAACTCATTGCTTTCTCTGGAACTGGCCACACCAGAAATTAATTCAAATCATTGGCGCTGACTTCCATACGCAAGAAATTCCGCCTCAAAAGCGTGTCTTACAATAGAAGATCATGCTGCACATTGTCGGATAGCAAGAGAAATACTAATAATAGTAAGATGCAGCTCACCCTTCATGCGACTCGTCCAAAACACTTCACGGCGCTTCGCGCTTGGTGCAACAAGCAATGCCTGCCTGGTCGGTGAAAACCCGACATGCTCCGTCCCGGCATTGTAGGGATGCGAGGGTCTAAATTGCCATGCGACTACAGCCATGCATGATAATGAGTACGCCCTCATCTATCGTTGTTGTTGTTCTTGTTGTAGTTGTGTTGCAGGAAGGCCTGCAATGATTTCTTCGCAGGCTGCTTACTAAAAGATGTGTATTGTTTGCACACGTCGCGAGTATAGACACAACGGTACGGGCACTAACTGTGGCACCCGGAGTGGGTGTTCCACGGCAATCCGATAGCACTGCTGTACGTGTCAGGGATTTCGGGTATGACTCTGTATGCCGCGTACCAGGGGACGGGCTCCGCACCCAGCGGCACAAGCGGGTTACGCTAAACCCTGCAAGGATATTATTATTATTTCTCTTGCCATCCGACAATGTGCAGCATGAACTGCAACATGGATCACTCGTAACTTTCCCGAAAGAAGAAAACCTCGGAAACAAAAGGAAACCCATGGACCAAGTCTATCTCCCTTCTGTGCCAACTTTAGGCTGGTCTACTCCATTTATTTGCTGTCCCTGCTCCTTCCTTCTCATTGCGTTGTATTCTTAAATCCTACCATGCACGTAGTATTTCTGAGTGATCAGCGTTCTCACGCTTCACGCTGTCGGACATATATGCATACTATTTATAATGTAGTTCCCACCGCGCGCCGATGGAAATGCAAACGGGCGTTCATCCCGAAATTGGATTGTTACTGTTGTTCCCGCAGCCCCCCAAAACCTGGGGGTAAAAAAGGCACTGCGACCAGGCCGGCCGGTCCGGCGGTGAAGCTCCCCGACAACACCCTCCACTAGCGTTGGATATGGACCGATACGATACCGATACGATATCGATACGATACCGATACGATATCGATACGATATCGATCCCGATATCAACCCGGGTACCGATAAACTCACAAACTAACCAATACGACATCGATATCTGATAGATAGACAGGTGGTGAAATTCTCCAATAACACCCACCACGACTGTAGTGTTATTTGGACATCGATATATCGGAATCAAGTGCGATAAGATGACGGCGAAAAAAAAAAAAAAAAAAAAACTACGTACTCGATACAGTCTCGATATTTTATAGATTGAGGCTTTCGATCAACCAATGTGTGCATGATAACACGAGGGGAGTGCCAGGGGGTGGAGGGACGACACACCTCCGATACGATACGTCGAAAGATCAAAGTACCACAAACACTTGTGCAAAGATAAGTTTCGACCGAATCTCAACCCTCGATCTCACAGCTGATGTTTTCTTTTCGTATCTCCAAAGTTTCGATACGGTACCCAACACACCCAACACCTAAATCTCAACGGGTCTGTATCCGATAACCAACGGCTATAGGCAGGGTTGTCCTTATAAGGACAAGGCATAGCAGATAGAGGCCCGCTGACCTTTTGACGTCATTTTCGATGACATATCAACCCACAGGGGGGGGGGCAGTCACACGTTTACCAGTATATGGTAACTGCCTAATAATGGGGAACTGATAGTACAACCTACTATGGAGGGATGTTGGTTGTATTGAGTGGTAGTCTTCATGAGCGTCACATCAGTTCTGATTTGTCGTAGGATACTGCCGCGCTTTTGGTTTGGAGAGCTCTTCACTTTCTGTTATTACGGGGGGCCATAGTTAACAGGACCAAATATTGTTAGTAAAAATGGTTAAACATATAGGTTTTTATGTGTACCATAGGTCCTGTTAACTATGGTCCCCCGTAATAGTCGTTTGTAGAACAACACTACCTGGTACACATTATTGTCGGATGGGAAGCATAATAATAGTAAACCTACTATGAACACTACTGCAAGTATAAATACCAAGTATACATAATGTTCGAATACCAAGAGCAAAACACTAAGTATAAATACGAAGTACAAATACTAAGTATGAATACTATTAATAAGTATAAATACTAAGTATAAATAATAAATATACCAAGTATTAACGAAGTATAAATACTGCAGATGTGAGTATAAATACTGCAGATGTAAGTATAAATACTAAGTGTAAGTACTATGTTGAAACTCAACGTTAAAATTCTATAATAAGTTGAAATACTACTGTAAGTCGAAATACCAACTATTAATAGAACACCAGGTACTAGAATACAAACACTAAGAAAAACGAACACTAACAAGAAAGTCCGGCTGATATCAAGGGGAAAATAAGAAGCTCGAGCTCGGGAGACGGGGGGGGTGGGCGAAACAAAATTCCTGACCATAGGTAGACACTTCTAAAGAGGCCAAGGGGTTGTTCCACTAATACGGGTAGTCAAAGTAAATAGGACCAAATATTGTTGGGAAAAACAAGGAAATATCTACCAGGTACGTTTTTGTGTGTAACGTAGGTCCTATTTACTATGGTCCCCCGTAAGAGTATTGCTTGGGTAGATCCCTACCGGGTACACGTTATCTCAAATGTCCGTTTTGGGGGCAATTGTCCCGATAGACACTGCCGATAGGTGCCAGTCAACAATACAGGCACTTTTTTAGCGGCAACGGAAACCGCCACTCGGATACGTAATCCCATCTGTTCCAAGCCGTTTCACAGGCATTAAAAAAGCTGGCAGCCGGCAATAATCAACCGGCACTATCGACGCTAACCGGCACTACCGTATCGAGCACGTTAACTTAACCCCTTTAGAACCACAGTCCCATTTTGGGGACAAACAACTCAAATTCCAAGTAATTTGTCCCCAAATCGGGACTGCGGTCCTAAAGGGTTAAGACTGCACTCTCGTTTAGTGGACAATTGGGGGCAAACTGCTCAGAATTTGAGTGGTTTGTCCCGAAAACGGGACTACAGTTCTAAAAGGGTTAAAGTGAGGAGAGGCTCACACAAAAACGAAGTTGCTTCGTACGAACTAATTTTGACCCCCCTGGGGGCTTCGAAGGGAAAAATTGGCGATAAGAATGGCGATCGCAGCTTCCGCCCACTGCTTGTTTGGGGGATGATACATGTTGGTGTCCGAGTTGCTATGGTTACAGCGAAAGGTTAGTCGCACGGCACAAGGGAGACATGACCCTATGTATACCGATACTGCTGGACGGCCGTGTCACGATGCTCCTATTACGGGGGGCCATAGTATAAAGGACCAAATATTGTTAGTAAAAATAGCGATATATGTATACCAGGTAGGTTTTTGTGTGTACCGTAGGTCCTATTTCATGTGGCCCCCCGTAATAGACGGCTGGTGGTGACACGAAAGCCAAAGGTATTTATAGGTTTGGGGTCTACCACTTAACCCCTTTAGAACCGCAGTCCCGTTTGGGGACAAAACTACTTGAAAATTGACTGGTTTGTCCCCAGAACGGGACTGCGGTTCTAAAAGGGTTGAGCCCAAGGGGGCTAACAGGACGCATCAGATATCGACCAAATAAGTACAGTAGTAGTGATTAGTTTGGAGGCGTTTTATGGAAGGGGTATGATAGTTTACATCACAGCGCCAAGTTTTTCTGAAGCTCCTGGCTTGGTGATGGTATGAGATTTCTACACGATAACTGTTTTTTTTTTTTTAAAGCTTAAGGTGCAACCCGACAACAACAAAAAAAACAATGCTATCGTAGCACTACCGTACAGTAGTAGTGATTAGTTTGGAGGCGTTTTATGGAAGGGGTATGATAGTCTACATCACAGCGCCAAGTTTTTCTGAGGCTCCTGGCTTGGTGATGGTATGGGAGTTCTACACGATAAATTTTATTTTTGTTTAAGCTTAAGGTGCAACCCGACAACAACAACAACAACAACAACAAGAAACAATGCTACCGTAGCACTACCGTAAGTATCACGAATAATGTTGTAAAACGCCAATAATAATAATAATAATAATAATAATAATAATAATAATAATAATAATAATAATAATAATAATAATAATAATAATAATAATAATAATAATAATAATAATAATAATAATAATAATAATATTGGCATTATTTCCCAGTTCACATGATACAGAGACAGCAAAAATAGAGTAGACAAGCCTAAAGTTGGCACAGAAGGGAGGGAGGTAGACTTGGTGCATGGGTTTCCTTTTGTTCCCGAGGTTTTCTTCTTTCGGGAAAGTTAATAGTGATCCATGTTGAAGGTCATGCTGAACATTGTCGGATGGCAAGGAGAAATAATAATACATTGGATTAGGGAGTACGGTCGGCGAGAAATATCTTGGCCAAAAACGGGGGTAATAGTACCCCCATCATGCACGGCACGCGTCATCGGTGCCCTTCTTTAGCCACAGCTACGTCGGCCGTCCACGGATAGGCTCATGCTGCGCCCGGTGTCGTTCGCGCCTCCTCGGAGTGTACACTGAAACCCGCTCCCTTGGAGATGGCATCGTCCCATCGAAACCAAGCGAGCGGTGGCCGGTCGGGTGCTGTATGTACCGCCAGTAGTCGTCACCTTTCGTCGTCGACTTTTTTTATTCTCCTCTTTTAACCCTTTTAGGAACGCAGTACCGTTTGGGGGGGCAAGTCACTTGGAATTTGACTGGTTTGTCCCAAAAACGGGACTGGCTGCAGTTGTTGTAAGGACTACCCTGGGATGGGTAATAGATCGGTCTTTTATCCCTATACCTCGTAGCTCAGTATAGGAAACACCTTCACACATTTGACGTCGTCCAGGTCACGGGCGGGTTCGAACCTCACTTCGAACGATTCTTCCATAGAAACGCTTGCGCGTGCGTACCTAGAAATGCGTCTCCCTGGTTCCCCAGGTAATGGAACGAGAGCGGGTGGGTCGGCGTACAGAAGCGTATTTACGGTTCTGATACCCAAAAGATCCCGCTGTTCAGAGGGGGAGAGAGTGCTATAAGGATTATCCTGGGCCGGGTAATCGATCGGTCTTTTACCCCTATAGCTCTGTGGGTAACACCTTCACACAGTTCTAAAAGGGTTAAAGTGTCCCCTCTCTGAAAAAGCCCCCAACGGTTTCCGTCGGATACGGTATACACGGCTGAACGGGTTTCCAAACCCTGGACAGATCAGACAGATCAGGCAGGTCACGATCTCAGTATCTATCTGTCTGCTGTAGATCATATAGATCCTCCCAACATGCCGGTATGACATGACGTGTGCGGGATCTGAATAGCACAGGTCCAAATCCAGGAAACGGATCCTACATTCACACGTGAATTCGCGAGCATCCACGAAAATACGTGGTCCAGCGAGCGACCGCTGTCCAGCTGGAAGCAGCGTCCCTGTCTGTTCGCGTGTTCTACCAGCCTGCCAGCACCGTTCCGGGCGGTATCCACTTGGTACTTCCACAAGCGCGATCAACCGAGCACTGCCAACTGCTGCCGACAAAGTGAGCTACGTATTGCTACGTACTCAGCCGAAGAATATGAACCTTAAGGCCCAATTCTCTCTCGACGACGACAACAACAACAACAACTACTACTACAACAACAACAACAACGACAACAACAACAGCAACAACAACAAAAACAACAACAACAACAACAACAACAACAACAACAACAATAACAACAACAAACTGCAGATTATTATCACATCGGTTCCCGATCCCTTTTAATATTTTCCACTATAAGGCCCCCATCCGGCAACATGAGCTAGACGATACATATCATACAGATCATACAGATCAGGAGGACAGTTCTACCCTCAAGGATCTAGATTATAAAGTGGTGGAATCGATCATCTGTACATGATTTGCAGATGACCTCTCCGAGGATTGAAAGGTTTTGACTGTGACTGAAGAGAGAGAGGGCCGTCGAAGGCGGAAATTGTCACAGCCGATGACGCTTTCACTCGGCACGCGCGACGGGATGTTGGGGCCTGTGGCACTACGCCTGCGGCTTTCCAACGACGAACGGTTGCCCCAACGGTTGCGGCTCCAACGGATATACTCCAACGGTTGTCACTCCAATGGTTATTCTGTAGTATTACGCCTCGATGTCCTGGATCATTTGATGTAAAGTATTGGAGCTTTTGGAGGAGGCCTCCTCTCGCCGACCCTTGGTCTCGCCCATACTTCGTTGCGTCCTTGAGCAGTATTTTCTGCTCTTAACCGCTGATAGTACTGCGGTCCTGTTTTGGGGGACAAACCACTCTAACTCCCGAGTGTTTAGTCCCCAAAACGGAACTGCGGCCCTAAAAGCGTCAAACAGACCACTGGTCAGATACGTAGTTCTTGCACCCACATTCCCTTAGCCTTGCCTCAACCCTCTCTCCCGCACACGCTGCGAAAAAAAAATCAAAAGTCGGGCGGCAAAGGAGCCCGGCTAGCACCCGCGTCGCTCTGCCGCCTCTTACTCGGCCACTAGAACTGGCCCCGATGTAATATTTTTCCCTTGACTCCGTCTTCCAAACACCAATCTTCATGATCTCGTCCACCGTTGTACCGGCCAGGGATCTGGAGAGGGGGCCTCCCGCTCGAAAGGAGTGCGTGTTCCACGCGAAAGGAGTGCATCGTGTCATGATTCGGCAGGCCTGCCTCCCGCATACGGCCTGGTAGAGAGGCGGTCATTCGGGCTGCGGAGGGCGACCGAGAGCCCCGGCCGCCCTCCGTCGTAACCACGGGGAAAATGTGCCGGGCGATTAAAACCCACCGAGTCCGCTGGGCGGCGGAGATGTACGCCGTAACCGCTTAGCACGCGCAAATCTCCGGGCAGTCCCTGTCTGCCAACACTACGACCGCCTCGCTAGAGGCCCGAAGAATCTTACCAAACTGAAAATGAAAAATGAAACCCCTAGGCTCTGGGAGCCTCAGAAAATCGTGACCCCAGAGTACGCGAGAGGTCGTAACCCCTGCGCGTCGATACTCCAACGGTTGCCACTTCAACGGTTACTCCAACGGTTACAGCATGTAACGGTTGCTCCAACGATCGTGGTTTTTTCCACCGCGTCGGACGGGGAGGGAACTTGATGGGGTCCGTGAACTGGTTGGTGCAGCAGCAGCCGTCTATTAATTATTGTTTTTCCGCGCGGGCTTCTCCGCCAACCGAACAACCAAGGCTGGTGGCCGTCTTGTGTTTCCGAAACACTGTACAACAAAGGAGGACTGTGCAGACCATAGCCCAGCTTCGACAAAATGGTTGAAATATTTTCGAATTTTGGCCTAAGCAAAACTGCCCCTAACCCTGACCTTAAGTTCGGCCGCCTGGGGTTTTTCTAGAGCGGTGAATCGGCGAGATTTCACGACCAATAGCTAGTCGGTAGGTGCCGTAAGCCAACTATCTGACATCAAGCGGTAAAATCGGCTCGCGAGTAAGCCAATTATTGATGGCCAGTCGGTTTGCCGAATCAGGGCAGGCAAGCGAGTCAAATCAGTAGTCAACTACCTGGCGGTTGTTAGCCGGATTTAGAGTTTTTGATAGTCGTCTCCTCGGGGGGCCGACTATGCATCCGACTTGTTGGGTTTCCGTTCTAATCGTATTAATAGTGTAGAACACACGATTGTTGATTGCGGGATACATTTATCATTTTAGCTTTGGGCGGGGCTCCCTCGACCGTGGAGGGCTACGAGTACCTGGGTCGTGCCGACTCATAGCCCTAGGAAATTGACGAAAGATGGTTGATGTAAAGAGGAGTTAGTGTGGGCCATTTACCATTTTCTCTTGTTGGTACACCCTTGGCAGATGGTAGCACAGACTTGGCCTGGTGGTGGTTAAACTCGCCTGGCTGGCGTTTGGTAGTGTAAAGAAGACGTTGCAAGACCGTCCACGATCAACTCACATCTACGGCGACGTAAACTGAACCCCCTACGGGTCGTTGCACTGATCTACCTACAGCACAGCCCCATGCCAATCTACTCTACACACGGGGGCCAGTCGTAAACACCACCGAATCTGTTGGATAAGCATCACGGTCGTGGGGATGAGGATGGGAGCCGGGGGCGATGGGGTCTTGTTGGTTGGAAGCAAAGGCCTACGGTCAATAGCCTGCTCAGAGAGAGCTGGCTCGTTAGGCTGCTGCAAAACAAGTAGCAGGCTGTTTAGGAGAGGTAGCGTGTTGGCCTGGAAAGTCAACACTGATTGAGCAGGCTAGTGTACACTGCTCGTTGGGGGGTTATTGCGAAGGTGGTACGAGCTACTCTACTCACCCAACGCTGACCGAGCAGGCTACCGTGCAGTAGCGGGCACTTTAGAAGATACAAGCCATTAATTAATACCAGCCTTTCCCCGTCAACGTAGGCGGCTGTACAGTAACAGCCTACTAAGTCGGCGCTCGCTGCGCGGACTATTGCCGGCAGGTTGCTGCGAAGAAGAGGTAACCCACTCCAACAGTCTACTGCAGGAACCACCCACTGCGCAACAAGCTGTCCAGACAGTGCTGATGGAGTAGCAACCAACAAGAGGCTGAGCCAACACGTCTTTTGGCCTTTACAGTAATTGTGCCGGTCCCTCTAAAGTAGCCGGTATATATGCGCTAACCAACAATACCGTTACCGGCACTATAGCGGCAACCGGCACTATATACTCCGCACACTACAACACTACTATTACGGGGGACCATAGTTAATAGGACCAAATGTTGTTTTCACGGGGGACCATAGTTAACAGGACCTATGGTACACGTAAAAACCTATATGTTTAACCATTTTTACTAACAATATTTGGTCATGTTAACTATGGCCCCCCGTAATAGTAAATATACGTAAATATATAGGTTTTTATGTATACCATAGTTAATAGGACCAAATGTTGTATTTTAATAGTAAAAAACGCAAAATATAGAGGTTTTTGTGTGTCCCATAGGCCCTGTTTACTTTGGTCCCCCCCGTAATATTTGTGCCAAGCGATTCGACAGGCGTTATAGCGCGCAAGCGGCAGTATTGTACTCAACCGGCACCATGGAAGGACCACTACTACTGTAATTTTTTTTACGGTCAGGAATGGGAGGGGTTTGTTTCCCCCGCCCCGCATGGCTTGGCATGTCATCCATACCCGCGATGCTCGTCGGATTTCGTGTTGGCTCCCCGTGGCGGCACGAGGGCCGGTCCTTACCGTCATCATTACGCTGGAAACGCAGAGGGATTATTACGGGGGACCATAGTCAATACTCCGGAGTAGAACCAAATATTGTTAGTAAAAATAGGTACATATGTAGGTTTTTGTGTGTACCGTAGGTCCCATTTATTAGGGTCCCCCGAAGTACTTCATACCGCCTGCCTTCGCCGAACTTCCAGCTAGCGGGCGGTCTCGCCTCTCCACACATCACCTTCAAAGCCTTCGTGCACCGGAGATAGCTCGTCGATTCTCCCACAACTTGTAGAGATTTTTCAGGGAAAATAGCTTCCTGATCCGTATGATTTACGGCAGTATACTTCGTAGCTTAGCGTAGTATGTTGCCTTGTGGGAAGCCGTGTTTTCTGCACGCACGATCTAGGGGCATTTTTCGTGCGTTGGATCCGCGCTGTGACACACAGGTAGATCCACCCAACGTCTCACAAAGTTTATCTGTTTAAATCTAGATGAAACAAGATCGCGAAAAAAGTTTTTTCATCTATAATCTTATTAATAATAGATTATCTATAATAGATCAATGATCTATCTGATCGTGATCTAAATCGTGATATTTCCAGATCTCGTCTGACGCGTGGGAACCTTATTGGAGGCAAAAGCGCGCTTTTTGTGGGATGGTGATATACACATATAGATCCTAGACCACGTTCGATAGGGAAAGAGAGAACAACCTTGGAAGGCGTGCGCGTTTGTGGGACTCATGCTAAAAAAAGACGCGTGCGCCGATAGAGGTCGTGGCACTTTTCAGTCCGATAAGATCTATGACTGACTACGTATTCCCTTTCGATACTCTCCTCATCTTACGCATGTTACTGGCGCCCAGCGTCGTTAGGATCATTTTCCCCCCTGCGGCTATGTGCCGTACGTGTTTCGTTCCGACTTGAATCGAACATCTCCTACTGCAGTAGTACCGCAGTATTAATGGTAGCCCCTCTTCTGCCACACTCTGATGAACCAACACGCATTATCCCCTTTTCCCTTCCAAAAACGGCTCCTTCTCGCGCCTCCCTCCCCTGGCAAACCCTCGTTACCCAATGCCGTTGCAGCGCTATTATTCGTGTTTCATAGCAAGGCATGCATTGCATACATATCGAGCCTAGGCCATGTAGTGGAATTGTTTTCACGGTTAAATCTCGGGTCTGCAGCACTAAAACTTGCTATTTTTTTTTCTTGAAGCCAGACACTATAGGTTTCCTTTTGTTTCCGGGGATTTCTTCTTTCAGAAATGTTTTGAGTGATCCACGCTGAAGCTCATGCATACTGCACATTGTCGGATGGCAAGCATAATAATGATGATGTGATGCAAAGGAGCTTATAGAGACTGCACTTTTTAAGCCGAACGCTGCCCTTATTTTAAGCCGGACCTTTTTCGGACGGGCGTGACTCCTTCCTCAACTGAGTCGTCACTATTACTATTGCGCGGGACCAAAGTTAATAGGACCAAATATTGTTATTAATATTACGGGGGACCCTAGTTAACAGGACCTATGGTGTACATAAAAACCTATATGTTTAACCATTTTTACTAACAATATTTGGTCCTGTTAACTATGGCCCCCCGTAATAGTACAAATTGGTTAATACATAGGTTTTGGTGTGTACCATGGGCCCTATTTGCTATGGTCCCCCGTAATAGTGTAGTCCGCCCAACATCGTTTTATGTGGAATAATGTGCGTTACCCACCTCTATATATGCCATATATATACCTCATCGTGTCGATTGACCTTTCACTTTTTTTCTCAAGGTCAGCTTTTGGGCGAGGTAGAGGGTTTCTCAGGCAAAAGCAGCCTCAGGAACAATCAGTTAGTAGTGCTACTCCTGACGGCGCAAACACGCTTGCCTCGTATCAAGATCCTCTACCAAAGGAGCCTCACAACTTTATCGGCGCACCCCCGCCGCCGCAGGATGCGTTCGTTAGTACCTCGTACCTGGTATATTGTTTTTGATCGGTGTAACGGCCCGCGTTCCTTAACCCTTTTAGAACCCCAGTCCCGTTTTGGGGACAAATCACTTGGAGTTAGACTGGTTTGTCCCCAAATCGGGACTGCGGTACTAAAGGGGTTAAGGGGCAAACCCGAAAAACTAAATACGAACAAGACGAAAAGCGTCCAGGGGGGAAACGGGTGTAAGAAGAGGCCTGCACATTTACGTTTTCGATCCACAGGATGCTTTTCGTCTCCCCCCGCCCCCCGTACACACTGACAAATCGATGAATTCGACGCTGTCATTCATACGCATGAACGATCGCCTCACAAGCGGTTTTTACTGTATGGGATGTGGCTCACCCTTAGTGCGACTCGCCAAACACCTCACGGAGCTTCCCGCTCGGTGCGAAGCAATGCCTTCCAGGCCGGGGAAAACCCGGCGTGCTCCGTCCCTGTATGCCGGCATTGTGTATTGGGGTGCTATGGTCTATGGTCGTATGGGCACGGCTTGGCATAAGTACGCCCCCCCCCCCGCCCCCCGCGCTGACCTACCGAAAGAGGTCGGCGGTACATATTTCGCTGGGAAATGATACATGTGAAGAGTGCAAACTAGAGCTTCGGGAAGAACGTCGCACACACTGTCAAGGTCTCTTGCGATAAAAAAGCTCCACCCGGAGCGAACGATAATACCGAGCGAGGCAGTACAATAGCTGCCGATACGTAGAAACTCTCGCGCAGCAAGCTACCGTAGTTGTGTGCTGTCGTCAGCTTGTGTGCGTTGGATACATACGGTCGGTCGGTCGGTCGATCGGTCTGTCGGTCTGTCGGTCGGTCGGTCGGTCGGCCGATCGTTTTATATACCCCCAGAGGCGTGTTTTTGGGGAAAACACACACGAGCAGACGCCGGCATCACACCCCCCCCGCTGTGTTCTACGCTCGCCTTACTTGTCGCCCGAGGTTTGCGATAGGTCGGGGCGGTGGCGGAGTACCCGACGACGAAATATACTGCCAGGTGCTATTTCGGGGGAGCGTTTTCGTAATCCCAACCAGAATGTGGTGTGTGAACTAACAGCAGGGGGGGTACATGCTTTTTGGGTACATGGGGGGTTCTGATTACTATGAATTACTATTAATACCTGGTATGTGTTTTACTACTGTGTGTATTATTTACTATGTATTACTACAATATGTATTACCTGGTACTGTATGTACTACTAGTTATTACTACGTATTACTATAGACTTGGTGCATGGGTTTCCTTTTGTTTCCGAGGTTTTGTTCTTTCGGGAAAGTTATGAGTGATCCATGTTGAAGATCGTGCTGCACATTGTCAGATGGCAAGAGGAATAATAATGTATTACTATGTACCACCATATATTACTGTAATATGCCCTCCGGGGATAGTGACGCTGCTAGTTTTTGTCGAGGAGGCAGGATGACTCGAGTGCAGAGGTATCGGCATGACGCGTCTACTGCTGCTGCTGCTGCTGCTGTTGCTGCTGCCGTAGCAGCTCGTGCCATGCTTGCCTTTTTGGGCGTGTGAAGGTGTAAGGCCTCTTGCCTTGTATTCTACCTACTACCGGTACTATCAATAGCTTTCGTCTCTAACCTCACCACCTCACCACCCCAGCAGCAGCAGCAGCAGCAGCAGCTGCTGCTGCAGGAGGAGCAACAGGAGCCGTGCATCCGAAACGGTCCCGTCAGAACGCCACCCTCAATTTGTACGCTACGTCAGTGTCACAAGCGTCTCAAGTCGATCAATGTATTCAAGCCATGCACTCGCACCATGAAACCGTCGACTCGTAGGCAAAGCTCAAAATACCCAAGCTTAATATGCTACCTGGTATATAGTTTTAGTGTAACGGGCCGTCATTTTGGGCTCATCAGGGCTTCTTTGAGCCTTAGTGTACAGCACTATTAATAGTGTAAGAGATCGGTCAGTCAAAGTGTCAAACCGTGGCACCTTGCAGGCTTAATATACTAGTTTTAGTGTGGTAGAGCGGTCAGTCAAGAAGGTCAGCCCGCGGTCTCCTCCTTCGGGCTTAATGTACTATTTTTAGTGTAGGAGAGCGATCAGTCAAGGGGATCAAACTGCGGTCTCCTATTTCGAGCTTAATATACTGCTGTTAGTGTAGGGCAGTGGTCAGCCAAGGGGACCAAACCGCGGTCTCCTCTCTCGGGCTTAACATACTAGTTTTAGTATAGGAGAGCCGTCAGTCAAGGAGTAGAACTGCGGTTTCCTCTTTCGGGCTTAATGCACTACTTTTAGTGGAGGAGAGCGGTCAGTCAAGAAGGTCACACCGTGGTCTCCTCCTTCAGGCTTAATATACTAGTCTTACTGTAGGAGAGCGGTCAGTCAAGGGGTCAAACGACCGTCTGCTCTTTCGGGCTTAATGTACTGGTTTTAGTGTGGTAGAGCGGTCAGACAGAGGGGTCAGGGACCGCGGTCTCCTCTTTCAGGCTTCATATACTATTGTAAGAGTAGAAGAGCTAACAGGCAAAGTTCAAACCGCCGTCTCCTGGAGTGCCTGCTGAGGATGTGGCCTATCGTTCAGCACCGAATAGCCAGGGTATCAGACAGAGCCCCACATTTTATGTGCCTGGTAGACGTAGGCGTACTCGAGTGGTTGTGTTCGTCAACATATTCGCCCGGGGTGGGGTGGGGGGGGGGTTGGCGTCAGCACCCCGGCATGCGTCGACGTAGGGTAAGGTGCGCGTCAACATGTATGCAGGCGTTCCGCGAAACGATTCGAGACAGGGCGAAGCAGCACTGCGAGGGAATAGGACCTACGGTACACACAAAAACCTATACGTTTCTATATTTTTGCTAACAATATTTGGTCCTATTTACTATGGCCCCCCGTAATAGAGTAGATGGGTAATGCCACGGCGTATAAGGGCGGTGGCTTAGTTTCTGAGATCATTTTGCTCCTTACATGAGGAGCTCAATATCCCACTGTATTGTACCAGGTGAACATGACATCGGAGAAGATTGCTATTACGGGGGACCATAGTTAACCCCTTTAGAACCGCAGTCCCATTTGGGGACAAAACTACTTGAAATTTGACTGGTTTGTTTGTCCCCAGAACGGGACTGCGGTTCTAAAAGGGTTAATAGCACCAAATATTGTTAGTAAAAATAGCGAAATATATAGGTTTTTATGTGTGCCATAGGTTCCATAAACTATGGTCCCCCGTAATAGCGCGAACCGACCCCTGTGTGTGTGGCGCTATTGATAGTCCGATCTTAGCCATGCGAACAGGCTGCTGGTTTACAAACCATCTTGCTGTGGGTGAATAATGCAGATCTGTTTTCGTCAACGACAGACGGAGGACAATAACGTGAATACGTAGTGCTCGAGACAGTGGAACGGTAGGCCAACGTCCCAATAAACCAGACGTTGCGCGGACTTTCAGCGCCGTCGTACCTTGCACACCTCGGGCAGATCATCTACAGATCATCTACAGATCATCTACTGATCATCTACAGATCATCTACAGATCATCTACTGATCATCTACAGATCATATACAGATCATCTACAGGTCATGATCTAGATCTTTCAGGGAAGACAAGTTCATGATCTGTACGATCTAGGTCATGTTTCCGGGTGGGAGCCGTATGACCTGCATGATCTGGGAAAATTTCCCACGTGGGTTGGATCTGTACTGCACAGATCCTGCACAACTCATCATTGCTGTAGGTTATGATGTAGATGATCTATCTGATCTGTCTGTGGATGATCTGTCCGACGTGTGATACGTTAGCACTAAGTAACGTAGGTACTCGGAGGCTCGGACTTTGCCAGCCCTGAGCATTTGCGACGCTGAGCGTACGTGCGTCGTGAGCATTTCGTACCAGAAACAATGTGTACTGAGGGTGGGATCGGTGGATCCCACTGGCGACAAGGGGAGGGGGGGGTACGTGGGTCCGTCCACCTCTCCGCGTAGTAGGATTTTCATCCGCTATTGCGAACGGTGTGGTTATTTATACCTACAGCATTAGATCTGTGTGTGCATCCAGGATTTCTTGTGGCGAGCTTCTTGATTGCCTCGTGTATACCGTCAGTGTTTTCGCCTGTTGCTGTTTATCACATTCGTTTTGCTGCTGTCTTAGTCCTTTGCTGACGACCCCCCCCCCCGCCCATCACCCGTGGTGAAAAATTGCCGGTAGTCTGCCCGCATATGCTAAGGCGCAGGATTGCGGGTTATTTTGTGAACTGATTTTTCCGAAAACACATTTTCGCCCCCCCCCTCCTCCCCTCTACGGCCGTGAAATACATGAATTCACTCCCCCTTCATTCGGCGCTGCCATTCATATGCAACTCCGTCTCACAAGCGGTTCTTAGTGGAATGCACCTCACCGTTCATGCGAATCGCCCAACACCTTACGGTGCTTCGCGTTTGGTGCAAGCAATGTCTGCCAGGTCGGTAAAAACCCGACGTGCTCCGTCCCGGCATTGTATGGATGTGAGGGTCTATCGTCATACTTCGTATGCATGGCATGCCCCCCCCCCCCCCCCCCCCCCCCCCGCCGCGCGCGCTTCGCTGGGGATGTGGCAAACGTTCGCCCGTACTTTGGGTTTAGGACATTTATCGCGTTCCTTAGGGTGGGGTTCTTTTCGTCTTCCACTCTATATCGTGTTTTTTCGGAGGATGCATCGCAGTCTCGTCTGGTAAAATAGAGCCGTGAGAGCCGGTTTTGTGGAGCCGCATCTTCGATTCACGTACCAATTAATGGGCAGAGGCACGGGTGGACGAACCCCTCCCCTTACTACAGGGCCGCAACAGAGGGAAAACAATGGATACAGCACGTGTGGCACAAGGATCCATCAAGGTCGTGAAATGGAGCAACCGTTGAGAAGGCTATCACACCAGGACATCACATCAGGTACTTCGTACAATGATATCGTGTTAGAAGTCTATATCGGCTTTAGCAAAACCGGTTGCTACAATCAGTTCGTACCAGAGGTTACTATTAATACTGTAATCTTGGTGTGGCGTGGTGTGGTGTGGTGTGGTGTGGTGTGGGTGCAAAGTGAGAAAATGTTGGCAAGAGGAGGGAGCGCTCGGGGAAACAAAGTGGTGCGTCAAGAGGTCCAGTCACTCTAACACGGCGCTATTGCACGGAAGTTGGGCCGATTCATACATTGCGCACGTCGGACAAATCGCTGGTGTCCACTCTACGATCTCCTGTAGATATTTCAGAGCAAATCGTATCCCAAGATGTGTATGATCTGTATGATCTGTATGTTCTAGCTCATGCTGCCGGGGTAGGAGCCGTAAATTCTGCATGTTTGTTTCCATGGTTGGATCAGTACTATACAGATAGATCGTGGACAACGCCTCTCAACGGCAGGATAGGATCGACTGTACAGTACTACGGGGGGGACCATAGTTAATAGGACCTGTGGTATACACAAAAACCTATATATTTAGCCATTTCTACTAACAATATTTGGTCCTATTAACTATGGTCCCCCCGCAATAGTTGCTCCAGACAAATGAGCTGTCCGATCTGTGATTACGTTGAGAATGTCCCACGAGGTCGTCAGGCGCTCGGACGGGGTCAACCCTGAGCGTTCCCGACGTTGGGCGTATACGCTGTGCTCTTCTGAACCGTACGGAGGTAAAGGATTCAATTGTTGAGAGCGCCTTACAGCGTGGGTAGGCACAATTCGATGCGAGTCGACGAGGGAAGAAAAGGCTGAAATCTTCTCGCGATAAAAATGAAGGCACGTACCGTAGCGGGAAGGGGGGAGAAGAGCCTGCTATGTGACCCCGGATCTGAGTTACGAGTTGGAAGGAGAGAGAGAAGAAGATGTGCGAAGATAATGAATGGGATGAGAAAATAAAAAAATAAAAAAAATGATAGGTGTGTCCACACTTGATACAAGCATAGGTACATATAGCGTGCGCTGTCGGTCGACCCACACCTTGCGGCAGGGGTCTCGTCCACCCACCCGTGCCGTATCCCGCCTTGTATGTCTTTGTCGGGAGGGCGATTGTTAGAGATAAAAACGAACCTGCGGGAGACACCAAGCTCTAGCAATCACAGCGCTGACTTGTTCGTCCAGAAAGGATACACCAGTGAGCCACTCAGTCAACGCTGACTGGCTGGCTTAGTTGTTTATCCTTCAGAACCGAACGAGACAGCTGAGTTGTCAGGAGTCAGCGCCGACCACTACCTGGTACGGAGTAGTCCTGGGGGTAAGAACTAACCTGCTGTAATGTGATAAGAAAACTGAGCTCATTTTTGCTGGGAAGACGCTGAGAAATATGGATTTAGAAAGCGTGCCAAACGGCGAGCGCTGTACTATCTCCTACCAAGCACCTGGTATATGACAACCAATGCTGAAATTTGTTTTGGGATAGTGCCACAGTAGGCTGTAAGCCTTGCTCGCATTTTTTTTTTTTTTAAATTTATCCTCCGGCGGATTGGTGCATTAGGTGTTCCTTACTGGCGGGCGCATACTGCATCCTAGTATACACGGTGTACCAGGTATCTATTGATAGTGTATCTGTAACGGCGTTACTGCCTCTCTCTAGCTGAAAAAGAGAGGAATCATTCGCCGCCTATTTTGTGACAAGACATCATCACAGCCCGAGGCAAAGTTAACTACAACGGTTGGGGGTGTGTGTGTTCGTTATCATTGTCATGCATGGCCGTAGTCGTATAATCATAGACCCTCGCATCCCTACAATAATAATACCGGGACGGAGCACGTCGGGTTTTCACCGACCAGGTGGGTTTGCCTTGCACGAAGCGCGAAGCGCCGGCAGGGGGGGGGTACTCGGTATCAGGCATGGCCGCAGTCGTATGGCCATAGACCCTCGCATCCCTACAAAGCCGGAACGGAGCACGTCGGGTTTTCCCCGACCAGGAGGCACTGCTTGCACCAAGCGCGAATCGCCATGAGGTGTTCGGCGAGTCGCATGAAGGGTGACCCGCATGGGATGTACCAGGGTACTCGATATCATGCATGGTAGTAGTCGTATGACCATAGACCTTCGCATCCCTACGACAATGCTGGCACGGAGCACATCCGGTTTTCACCGATCAGGCACAACATTGCATGCACCAAACGCGAAGCACCGTGGGGTGTTCGGCGAGTCGCATGGAGAGTAAGCTGGATCCTACTAAGAACCTATTGTTAGGCGGACTTGCATATGGGTGACAGCTTCAATGAGTTGGTTTAGGTTCTGGTGTGGCCACGGCCACTTTCAGAAACAGCAAAGGGGTTACAAAGCAACTGCCTCGTAGGTGTCCTACCATAAACACTGCGAGATACGAGCATCCCCCTTGCGCGGAGAAAATGTTCCTTACCGTGCACAAAATATGTGACTCGATCGCCAGCTGTGACCGACCGCCAAAACAAAAGGAAAAAACAACGGTGCCCTGATTGTCTAGTATAATAGTGCCGGCGCCATGTCTTACAGTCTCGATGTCTACCGACACCAGCCCAACCTATGTAAACGAGGGGGGGTGTACTCATTTGTTGCTTGTCTTAGTCACTTGACCATTGACCACGCATCCCTTTCGAGACGGAGCTCCGTTCCTACCCCTAGTAATAGAGACACCTCCAACGTCTGGGCGTTATCTGCGTGGTTTCGGGTGAGTATATCAGTGCAGTATCATATATATACAGTGTTATACCCTGTGCGAGTGATCAAACCTAATCAAACAGAGACAAAACCCGCAGCGTAGCAGTAACAACACTGTAAGTAGTAGTCGGGGGGTCCCATGCCGCCTCACACTCATTGTACTATTTGCGACAAATATTTAAGATACTCATGTTCGTACACCAGGCATGACACAGGCACGAGCGACTCGTACTTGTTCGCAAACGACATCACTACCCTAATGGTGTCTTCTTAGCCAGGGTATTATATCTAGGTAGTTTCGCGGGGGGTTATGTGTGGCGGTGGTTTTCTAGGCTGTATCGCGTGGCTGTGTTATCCCTGGTCACCCAGATGGGGAGGATGCTGCGGTGGTTTTCTTGGCTCTATCGCGTGGCTGTCCTATCCCTGGTCACCCAGATGGGGAGGATGCTGCGAAGGTTGTCTTAGTGTCACTACTGTGGACCCAAGCGGGGTTTCAGTTAAGGTTTGATAGGCAGGGAAATAAAGGGACAATGACGAGTGGCCCCCACAGAAACAAAAGCCTCCGTGCATATACTGACAGACACGGTGGATTGTGCTATTGCTACGAAGGGTTTACAAGTTGAATTCTCGCCTCCTGCCGTTTCGTGTGCTAGAAAGGACCAGCTACGAGTATGGGGCCCGAGAGCCCAGACGTACGAACGACGGCGGTTTGCTCACCCAGGTGGTAGCCTAATGCGTATGAACTCCTCCGTGTATAATCTCGGCGAGTTATAATGTTATAATGGTGTAGAGGTGCTTTGGGGAGAATACATATACGCTGCTCGTACCGGACATATTAAATACATACAACATGATGTGTTCTGTAGGACAAGACGACGAAGCCTGTCGTGTACCGACGAGGCGAATGGGTCTCCTCCACATGTTGAATGATGCGCGCTCAGCGTATTGACCTTGTGACATATTTTATGGGGTATTTCGGGTCTAATACTAAAAGAGCTACCCGAGTATACCCAAGTATACCTCATTCTAGATTTTGTTTATTTCTGACGGGTAAAATAGTATAGTACCAGGTATACCTGGCAACGCGTACCAGGTAAATTCGTTCGCAGGGTGTATACCCCGTTCGTTCCACCCGCCGAGTAGAAACCAGCAATAACCCGTACACAATCGAGGCTACGGATAGGTATATATGTAAGTAAAAGTAGGGGTGCTATTAAATATTACACCTAATATGCACGGAACAACACTGATTGTAACAAAGAACTACCCACAGCCGACTGTGTCCCTATACCCGGTTATAATATACTGTTGTAGTTATAATGTTTGTTGCAGGACCAGACTTTTACTGGGTCTTGCAATATTACGTAAGTAAGGTATACGTATGGTACACTGGAGGTCAATAACAATGTCACTCGAGAAAAACTCGTCGTTCGATGCGAGGGAATACCCGCCTGCGGGTATGGGATATACCCGGGTATCGGGTATATCCTCAAGAAGAGTATACATACATATGTACCAGGTACGTAACAATAGTAATACCCGGTATTTATCCATATATATATGTATGCAATCAAGTTCAAATTCGATTTTTCTTCGGCAGTTAGTTGATGAAAGTACGAGAGTGTTGTGTGGGTATGTTGTATGTTTTGCTCTC
Organism: Nereocystis luetkeana; assembly: GCA_031213475.1. NCBI lineage: Eukaryota > Phaeophyceae > Laminariales > Laminariaceae > Nereocystis > Nereocystis luetkeana. Next base: position 3,183,992 of record JARUPZ010000003.1, on the reverse strand, counting down.
AATTCCAACATGCCTACTATCTACTACAAGGAAGGGTATTCACTATTATTACTATTAATAACTAAACTGCTGTGTATGCTGCTGACAACTATTAATAGAGCGAATTCCTATCTAAAAATGAGCCGAGCCATGTCATATGCCGGTCGCCCCGGTGGTTCAAGTGGTTAGCCTCGAATTCTACTTGTTTGAGTCCTGGGTTCGAGCCCCAGGAGGGTCGGACTTTGACTTTATTTGCAAAAATAAAAAAAGGGATTCAATTGTTGAGAGCGCCTTGCAGCGTGGGTAGGCACAATTCGATGCGAGTCGACGAGGGAAGAAAAGGCTGAAATCTTCTCGCGATAAAAATAAAGGCACGTACCGTAGCGGGAAGGGGGGAGAAGAGCCTGCTATTAATATGTGACCCCGGATCTGAGTTACGAGTTGGAAGGAGAGAGAGAAGAAGATGTGCGAAGATAATGAATGGGATGAGAAAAAAAATAATAAAAAAATAAATATGTGGCCAAGAACAGGAGTTTTTTATTTTCTTTCGAAAATGAACCAAACACACGTGGCCAATCGGCTACCCCCAAAAACCCTCCAGGGAACAATTTGACCCTCCAGAGGGCGTGGCCACCCTCCAGAGGGTGTTTGAGGCTTGGAGGGTCAGGCCTTTCGCCCTCTAGAGGGATTTTTTTTCCTTTGGTACCCTGTACAGGCTTGTCATGCGCGCTAGCCTCTAGAGTGGGCTGTCTGTATACCGCTGGAGGGCCGTGCGGCAGGTTTGTTCCGGAGGAGGGCAATGGCCGTTTCAACCCTCTAGAGGGGTTTGTATTGAAAACTCTGGAGGGGGGTCGGCATTTCACCCTCCAGAGCGCGTTGGCGATTGTCTAGGGTATGAAGGTTCGCCCCTCTAGAGGGAGATATTTTCTGATGCGACGGCTGGAGGTCTCTACTAAATGCTAGCCTCTAGAGTGGGCTGTCTATATACCGCTGGAGGGCCGTGCGGCAGGTTTGTTCCGGAGGAGGGCAATGGTCGTTTCAACCCTCTAGAGGGGTTTATATTGAAAACTCTGGAGGGGGGTCGGCATTTCACCCTCCAGAGCGCGTTGGCGATTGTCTAGGGTATGAGGTTTCGCCCCTCTAGAGGGAGATCTTTTCTGATGCGACGGCTGGAGGTCTCTACTAAATGCTAGCCTCTAGAGTGGGCTGTCTATATACCGCTGGAGGGCCGTGCGGCAGGTTTGTTCCGGAGGAGGGCAATGGCCGTTTCAACCCTCTAGAGGGGTTTGTATTGAAAACTCTGGAGGGGGGTCGGCATTTCACCCTCCAGAGCGCGTTGGCTATTGTCTAGGGCATGAGGTTTCGCCCCTCTAGAGGGAGCTTTTCTGATGCGACGGCTGGAGGTCTCTACTAAATGCTAGCCTCTAGAGTGTTTGCGTGCCGTTCGCTCTGGAGCGCCGTGGGAAATAGTTGCTCCGGTGGAGGTCTATGAGGATGGGCAGCCTCTGGAGGCACATTGACATTGCACCCGCTGAAGGTGGAACAACATGCTACCCACCAGAGGCATTGAGATTGCGCACGCGTGTGAGGAATGGTCATGTCGCCCCCCAGAGGCATTGTGACTGCAGCGATTCGATCAGTTCCCCTCCAAAGGCTGGCTGTACCTGCCCTCCCTTGAGTGATTCGTGGCTTGCTCGAGTCTTTCTTTGGACGGAGGTTATCCAAATTACCTCCCAGTTTCTTGCTTGACGAAACCTCCGGCGCTCGCGAATTGAGCATTACACGACATGGGGTGGCCGTGGCGTATACACCAGTAACAACGCGATCCTTTTCTGGCCAAGGCTCGCGAATTGTGATGCGAACATCGAGCATAGACAGCCTATGGAATGGCGTTTCTGCCTGAGCACAAACGCTTCGCTGCAATTCCTTATATCTCGAAATATTTCAGCCTGAATTCTTGACTACTTGATTCTCGACACATGTCGCGTACTATACGCTCCGGGTCCAGACCGCACATACACACATACCGCTGCACAGCGGCAGCCTGTATCCAGCGGCCAGTTTTTTTTTTTTCAAAATACGTTGCTTCAACCCCTATGAAAACAAGCTTCACAAGCATTTCGAAACCCTCAAAAACCGCCAGTCCGTTCAAGCCACACGCTGCACGCCAACTCTTGCCGATGGCAGCACTGGCAGCAAGCAATTACAGGCGATATACACATTCCCGTCGCATATACTCGTAGCTCTGAGCATGTGAAATCATTGAGTCGAAGCGCTGTGGGTGAGGGCGTGGAGGGGCACCTAGGCCGACAATTTGAAATACAACTACCAGGTACCAGGTACAGCAGTACGCGAGCGTCCCTCCAAAACAGAAGCCTTTTTCGAAATGGACGAGACTGGAGAGCTGGAGAGGACAGCTCTCTCCATGGACTAGACGACCAGCGACAGCGTTGATGGCAGCTATCCCAAGGTGAGAGTACTCGAATGCTACTTTCCTTGTGGGTGGGCAACACATCATAGCTTGGAGTGGACCGCGTGATATATACAGCAGTGGGTCCCCCTGTCTCAACTATTACTACTCGTGGTACTGCGCTGTGGTATCGTACGAGGGGGTCACGCTTTTTGTACGTCTGATCAGTGATAGCTCTCCTAGCCAATCGGAGCGATGCTACCAGATTTCCTTCTCGCCACCTAATTCTATCCCTCTTGTTAGACCCACAGCAGCAAGTAGATCACTGCTGCGCTCTTCATTTTGTGATGCCCTGCTGGTGTACCTGTTGTACAAGTTTTTTTTTCACCCCACGGCATAAATTTAAAGACCCAACGGGCTGCATTTTGAATTTACTTCGAGCATCTTTTTTTCGTACGAGTATTACGTACCTGGTACGTGTATACGTACATCCATCCTGGTACTGCTGTACTCTACATCCACAGGCGGAGATTTTTTGCTGTATGTTTGTTTGTATGATACGTATGTTAGGCATCACCTGGTGTTTTCCCATTTGGTACTTTGACCCCGCAGTGGGCCCATCCCATTCGACACCCGGCTCCCACTTGGAGGTTCAGAAATACGTGTTGTACGAGTTTTTTTATGCTCCACGGCATACATTAAAAAACCCAAACGGGCTGCATTTTTGAATTTTGAACTTTGATTTTTTTCACGTACGCACATCCTGGTACTCTCTCCAGCCACCAGCGGAGAAAATGTACGTACGTTCAAACTTGAAATTTGAGTGGTGTGTCCCCAAAACGGGACTGCGGTTCTAAAAGGGTTAATTTTTTTTTTTACAGCAGTAGGTTGGCACGTATATGTTACATCACCTTGTATTTTCCCATTTGGTCGTTTGACCCATCCCATTTGACACCCTACTCTCGCTTGGAGGCGCAGAAATATGATCAACCCTCCGCAGGAACCGCCGAACGCCCACCTGGCATCCTGGTCTCATTTGGTGCCATGTGTGTATAATAGGCCATGCAGATCTACAACAACTCCAATGCTATCTGCTACACATACAGCCGTTTTGAAGCTACGTGCACTGAAGAGCCTTGGACGTTCGTGGGATTTCTCTGTGTCTCAGTCCTACGGGTACTGCTGTGCTGTTGTACTGCTGGAGTTGTCTGGTAGACGTCTGCCACGGATACTCTACTTTTCTGTCTCGCCCATTAAAGGTTTTTCAACTACAGCAGTTCAACCGCATAGCGCTACCGCTGTAGCGTGCAGTTGGGGAGTGATTATCTGCAGGCGGCTTATCCCGATGGCCATGTCGGCGTCGAGAGTGCCAAACACCTCATCGACGTAAACATATTCTTGTGGTTGTTTTGCATCCTTCTTACGCTGAATGCTGTCCGTATTGTGTACCAGGTATTTTTTTTGGTGTCGCAGATGCTGCGTCTGTTCGCTTTCAGGAAAGGCCGGCTTGCGTTCAACCTTCCAAACAGACGTGCAACCTACATCGGCGAAGAGGCGGACGCCGTGGCAACTTTCTGCCGCTGTCTCTGCCCTTATCTCCTCGGTGAGTGCATGTCGCCACCGCTGCTGTACAAGCAGTTGACCACTGTTGGATCTTGTTTTATAAAGAGTTTTAGCCAAAATCAGGTATACCTGGTCATTTTTAGGCCAAAATCAATTATACCAGAAACAAGTTCAAAACACACGCCAGGAGCCCTGCTATTGGCCAGACTGACATCGTCACTGATTTTGGTTCGAATTGGTCAAGGGTTTACCTGATTTATCTACAAGTACTCTGTCTAGCTTTCAACGTTCAACTGATTTGGGCCTATTTTGAACCAATGATAGGGGCCATACGTACACAGTTTTTTCTCCGCGTATGCGTGTGTGGTCCATCGGTTGCACAATTCTTGTGTAGAAACTCGTACGTAAGTACACATTCATGCGTACACTCGTACGCTCTGTGCTTGCACGTACCAGTAGTACGTACGTATTTATGCATACATGTCGCACAGTGATTCCATTTTTCCTTCTTTGGGGTGTACGGCAAGTATGTCAGGAGACCGCATTTTCACCCCTTGACGGACAGCAACTTTGCCTCGACATGTCTCGACTGACACCAAACTACTGTGGTTCAGTACCTGTTAGGTTTTAGTTTGGAACATCGGCCCTACATCCTTGACAGCGCACGTTTTACTCCTGATATCTTCGGTGTACGATGTACTTCAGTTGTTATGATGTGTAATCTGTTGTTTTCTATGACCTATACCCTAAATAAAACAAAATAATTCAGATTTGGGAGGCCACACGCTATACTTCGTATATGTTGAAGCGCAGGTGTTTTTATATAGATCTCCATGGACTAAACGCCGATTGTGGCGCGCGTTTTGTACTTGGTTTTAGTATGTAACTGATTTTGGCCCAAAAATCGCCAGGTATACGTACCTGATTTTGGTCACAGCCCTTTTTGAAATATGTACCACGTAGATAAAGCTACGTAGCTAGAGGTCGGCCGCCATAGTTAGGATTTTCCGCATCCCATTTGAGAACTATACCGTGCCAGTTGTTCAAGTCGCGACGACCCAACTCAATTCCGTTGCATTCTCCCAAACGTCGACTATGTACTCTTGATTGCACTCGCACATATTCGGCCCGGCCCACGTACCATATTTCAGGTAGAACCGATGACGATGAGCCACAGCCATCAACCGACGGCGACGGCAGGTTAAAAACAAGAGCTCATAGAAGTCAGAGTGGCCCCGTCGACGACACGGAGGAAATTCAGAGGAATCCACAGGCGGGAGGAGTAGCGATGGCGAGGGCTATAGCCAAGACAGCTGTTGCGATGACGATCACCGGGGCCTGGTCGAAGAAACCTCCACTCGCGGGGATAACTTGCCATGGACGAAGACTCTCATAGTGTAGGTTGCGGCCTTTTAGCCTTAGACAAGGAGGGGGGAAGGGGGTGAGGCGGCTGGCGCCTGAACAGTCGTGGATGATTACTAGGATTCTGATTAGTCGGGGGGAGGGGGGGATCAGATCATCAGGGCATGTCTGTTTTCTATAGATTGGATTGCGTTCATACTTCGTATTCGTTGTTTTCCCGTGCTCGATGGTGGCAGGTGTGAGTAATTTTGTTGGGATGCCCCTGACCTATGTGTTGTGGCTGCGCCATCTCTGTTCCGTTGCAGTGCCCGCAGGGTGTGTTTTGTTCAAAGCGCGTGTTTAGCTCACACAGGTTGCCACAATGTGATGTCCCCTCTTGTGTTCGAATGATGATACCGTCTTCGTTTTTGTATTCTGGCCATCAGTTGATGCTGGGAATTTCAATATCCACATCTCTGTGTCTGGCTGCTGCCTATATTGTAATTGTTTGTCGGCGAAAGCTCAAGACAGGGGGGTTACTAATTTGTGAGTTACGTATGATACTCGCTCTACCACGACATGTGGGGAGTTGTTATACTGTTGCCTCATCGTGGCGCATTGGTTTAGAACTCGTCAAAGAGAGGCACGGGCTTCCCCGAAGCATACGCACGTAGATGCATTGAGCAGGGAGGAGGCAGAAGGACACGCAAGGGGTAGGTTAGGCGGGTACCACGCCGCACGGTCGACATACTGTACACATTGTTGTACATTACATGCCCGCAACCGGTGTTTGTATGGCGTAGAATAGTCTCGAAAGGCGTGGCAGATATAGGACATCGTGTGTAAACAACTGTCCACACAGGGCCAGTTGGATTGAGCAAACATGTAGTAGATTCATAATATAAAGCAAAATATTGGATGCAACAATGTGTACTGTTTCCGCATGTATATCTATAAATACAGGGGGCGCGTATGACTGTCAGCGTCTTGTGGCGGTTCACCGTACAAACCCACTAGATGTCGATGTGGTGGGTGCGTTTTCGACTGCACTATAGGGTCGCCCTTTTTTGGGCACCCTCCAGCGGGTACGGTCGCATACCCTCCAGAGGGTTTTGGGGGGTGGCGTCAGCCTCCACAGCGTGCGCGCCGGAAAACTCTGTACGTCGATGTGGTGGGTCTGAAAATTGCCGCGCGATAGTGTCACCCAATTTTGGGCACCCTCCAGAGGAAAAGATATTCTGCCCTCCAGAGGGTTTCTACTGTGACGCCGGCCTCCAGAGCGTGCGCGGCCGACCACTCTGTACGTCGGTGTGGTGGGTCTAAAATTTACCGCACCATAGTATCGCCCAATTTTGGGCACCCTCCAGAGGGAAAGATAGTCTGCCCGCCAGAGGGTTTTTGTTGTGACGTCGGCCTCCAGAGCGTGCGCGGCCGACCACTCTGTACGTCGGTGTGGTGGGCCTAAAATTTACCGCACGATAGTATAGCCCATTTTTGGGCACCCTCCAGAGGGTAATATATCTTGCCCTCCAGAGGGTGTTTGGTGGTAGCCGATTGGCCACGTGTGAAATGCACAGCAGCACACCACAGCGATGACGACCACAGCAACCGTACGACGGTACCACCATACCTGGTACTTTTTTTTCTACGAACGAGTAATATACCTGGTATGCTGGTACCAGCAGGTACCACGTACCAGGTACCTGATGGCTGATGACACTTGGATCAGGTACTACCAGGTACCTGATGACTTATGACACTTACTTGGATTATGAATATAATGTCCATCGAAAGTAATAATAATGAATAATACTATTTTTTTGCGATATATTTTCATTTTTCCAGTGTATAGACTATTAATAGAAGAAACCAGAATATTTTAGTATAATCTCGCAAAATTCATTGATGAATTCCGCATTAAAAGTGATATCGGTTGACGTTGCGTTAGATGTGCATTTCTGGAGATAGATGATACCACGAGTATATTATGATGGTGGGAGGCAGGCGTGAGGGGGGGGGGTGGGGAGGAGAGGAGAGAGGAGAGGAGAGGAGAGAGAGCTATACAAACAATATAACGACTATAATACGTGTAAGCTCACAGACGAGGCTTAGTTGACAGCGTTGTGTGTAAGGTCTCGGATTGCCATCCCAAACCCTGTGTGTTATGCCACGCAGTCCAGCCCCCAACACCATCCATGACCCTAACCCGCTCAGGCAACCGTTTAGAGGTCTGCATTACAGCACTCTTCCCCTCTCCGCATCCCAGAGGCTGGCTACCTGCAGCAGCACACAACAACAACAACGACCTCCGCCGTATCTTTCTTTCTGATTTATTTTTGGCTGATTTTTTGGGCGGTGTGTGCAGGTGCCCAACATTGCCGCTAAATAATATTCCGCTCAGCCAATCAGCGCTCAGCATAGCCGCCACCCGCCAAATAGCAATAATAAAGAGCGAGAAAACCTCGCACGCAAAAGCAAGAAAGAAAGAGAAAACAAAAGGCAAGCAAGCGCCGCGCGGGTGGGTGTGGTGTCGCTGCTCTTCCTCCTCTTCCCGTCTCTCAGCAAATCCGAAGTTGTTCCACAAGAAACTCTTGACCTTCACCCGCCGACGCCGACTAGCCGCTACCTGCTACTGCTGCCCTCCCGACTCTCACCTTTTGGCCTGCTGCCGCGAGAGCTGGCACGCAAGGCGCCCGGGCGGCTCACCCAGGGAGGACGGGGGAGTGCAGTTGCGCGGCGCGCGTGGGCGAAAAGTGCGCGTTTTGCGTCGAAATTATCATCCGTTCGGTTGCGCATCCATACCCCGGTTCTTCGCGAGGACCCCTGCTTGGAAGAAATAAGTCGACGACCGATCGGTTGTTGCACACGTGCTTGCTTGCCGACTGCTGCCTCGGGCATCGAACCGCTGTGGGATAGGATCGGGATTCGCTGGCGATAGTCGCTGCGGCAGCTGCGCTTTTGGTCTTGGCTGGCTCTGTGCACGGGAAGCTTCCGGGATGGCTATGGACGCGCCACACTACGCTCCTGTGAGCGAGCCAAGGTCGGAGCAGCCCCTGAAGCTGTTCGTAGGGCAGGTGGGTTAGGTTGTGCACCGTGCCGAGGGGCAGGGCCTGGTGGCCGACCAAGCGCCGCGGATCGGCGTAGCTTGTTGCCCTCGAGACTCGCGAAGTTGCAGTCGAGCTGGCACAAAGCTGAGCTGTCGTCCTTCGTTTCGGAGTGTAAGAATAAGTCTCCTTTGTCTCACCCGCGTCAAAAACTCATTCTTCTGGCAGTATTGTTGTAGCTGTATTGGGTGTTTCTGCTGCTGTCGGCTTGTCGGAGCCGTGCACAGCAGCAGCAGTGCAGTTTCAATACGCAACAACAACAGGTTCGAAAGAAGAAAGCGGGAATAGAGAGAAGAATACTGCTGCTTCTGCTGCTGCTCCTGCTGCTGCTACTGCTGCTGCTCCTCCTGCTGCTCCTCCTGCTGCTGCTGCTGTGCCGACCCGAAACTGCGACCTCGCTTGCTGCCTGTGCCGTTGTTGTCATCGCAAAGCATCCTTGCATATGACGAAGACATGCCGGGATTGCGTGCGCTTTTGCACAGGCAGCGTCGGCAACGAGCTGCGAAGAGCGAACGCTTCACTTTTAGAACATTTCACCCCGAAGTCGAAGTCTCACAGATCACAGCAGTACAGATCACAGATCGGCACGGCGGTCTGTACCGGTAGCGTTTTTAGTTTTTAGTTGTTTTTCATTTTTTGCCCATATAAAATAGAACATCGATGTCGCTGGAAAGCGCCAAGCAAGTCCGTTCTTCAAAAACGCGTTTCTCCGTTCGTTTGTTCTCTCCCACGTTAGTCAAGTTCCTCGCGTGTGCCAGTGTTGATGTGATCTTGCTAACATTTTGACACCCCTCTTGCATTGCGACTACGACTATTTATACGTATCGTATGACGGGGCGAATGACTAATGATGCAATTGTGGCATTGCATCGTGGCTGGTGTACATACATACGCTTTTGCTCGCACCCCTCGCACCGACACAATGGCACCTCTTCATGGCACCTAGGTACCCAAGGATATGGATGAGGATCAGCTGCGACCTCTTTTTGAGCAGGCCGGACCAATAGCCCACATCATGGTCATCAGAGATCGACAAACGGATGCTCATCGCGGTGAGAGAAACAGGGAAATATCAAAGGAAGGCAGGCACTCGACTGGCATTCCCTGTTCCTCGGGCTACAATGATGTAACACCTCCATCCTCCATGAGTGCATATTTCATACGGGTACGAGCACGTGACACCCCTCTCGTAGTCGGCAGCAAGCTGTACCTTCAGTGGATACCTGTTTTTTTTTGTTTCATCTTTTCGTTCGTAGTTGTGCGTCTTTTTTTCCCCCCTTTTTTCCCCGTACTTTTCTCCGTCGATCTCGCACAGGGCAACAGCAGCAGCAGGCGTAGTTTTTGTTTTTGACGTTTTCATATCACAGGAGATTTCGTTTACGTCCATCGTCCATCGTTGTCGTCGTGCAGAGTGTGGTTGTTTTACAAAAACTTCCAGCTTACTATGTGGATCGACCTTCGATTCCTCCAGTACGCTGCCATCAGATGCCCTGCCCCCCCTCTCTCCCCCTCTCTCCTCGCACTCCGGCTCGGGCAGCAATACAATGCAATTACAATGCCGATATCTTCCCTCGATCAGCAACATTTATTTATACCCTGATTTGCGTATCTATATCTGAGTACTATAATAGACCAAAAGATAAAGAACCCCCCCGAACTACTCGACCCTTGACCGGTAACCTTTCTTTCCTGCTCACTGCGCACCTCCACTGCGTACATATCTATCATTGCATCACCACATCACCACTCCCAAGAAGCCTGACCTCTTCTGTAATTCCGATGCACTGCCTGTGTATCACATCATGGCAGAGGATATGTGCTGACTAAGTTGGAGCCAGTGTGACGTGTTTGAACGTATGTACCTTTGGATCGGATTATTTTACTACATCGCCTGCTGCCTGTACTGGACTTGAGAATTATGCACTCTCCGACCACGTGTCTTCCGGATTTGTTTTGTGGCCTGTCGGGGCGGAAGCTGCCCGGGGATCAGCCACGACACCTTGGTGTGATGGTCCCTCCTGAGGAAGCGCAGCAGTCGTCGGGCGCGCGAGCGTAGTCGGATACTGTCACCCAAGTTGGCGTGGGTTTTTTCGACGTGGGATATATAATATTGGACGTTCACGATACGAGAACAGCGGAAGCATGCATCATATACTCCCCAACTATTAATAATAGTATTGAATAGTGCACGTTCACTGGTCATTACTTGGGTATGTACCAGGTGTACTGGTACGTGATGCTGCAGTGCACAGCTCCGCATACAGCAGTACGTACGTAGGTATGCATGTATGTATGGATGGATGGATGTACAGATGTATGGATTTGCTCACACGACGACGACGGGTGGCGTCTTTTCTTCGTATCCCACCAAATCTACTTCAGATCATAATCTGCCGCTGCTTCGTTTTCGTGCAAGATATTTGTATTGCTTGTGCCAGTCCAGAGTTCAGAGCGGGTTGGAGTACTTGAACAAATTGTTTGTCGTTGTGGTTGTACCGGGTATAATACTGGTATGATGACCTGGTATGCAAAGTACAGCGAATGCAGCAAATACCGTACGGCGAGTAAATATTTACCAAGTGTGGTACATCGACATATTCAGATACCAGGTATTCGATTGCAGGTTTGAGGTCCAGAATCCCAGGTGTAGGATATGATGATATTTGCATGTATTCGTTTCGTCGGTGTGGGAGCAAGGTCACCGGTTTGACGCGGCTCCAAACCTGTGCTTGCTCCTGACCGATAGTTATCGCCGCCTCGACCGGGACTGACTCCGAAGATGTCTGCAGGTCTGCGTGCCTCCTGCATCAACACGTTATGAACAGATCAGAAACACGACGAAGTTCTTTCCCGAGTGAACGTTTTTTCTCGTTTTTTCATGAAAGTTTGGCTGTTGTTGCGATGCAGTATCTGGGTATCTGGGTCAGTATCAGTAGTAGAGATTTTTCTCTTTACCTCGGGCCAGACGGTCGCGGGAAGAGGCCCTTGTTGGGTATGTTTTCGTTCGATTCCTTTCGTTGTCTCTCACAAGTGAACATGACTACAGTCAGTAGTACGTATACTGCCTCTTCCATAACCTTTTTTTTTTTTTTTTTTTTTTTTTTTTTTCTTTTTTTTTTTTTTCTTTTCTTTTTTTTTTTTTTTTTTTTTTTTTTTTTTTTTTTGCGTTTTGCTATCTGCTTCTGTTTTAGTTTAGTTTTTGTTTTTCTTTTGCTTAGCTTCATCTTCTTTTTTTTTAGGTTTTTGTCTGCTATTAATAGTCTCCTTTTTGCTTCCCTGGTGTCCGCAGTGGTGGAGTGCGTATGCTTGTTTTTTGTTTTTTGCCTCTGTTTTTACTTGAGGTATTTCTTCCACTCCAGAGTTATTGGAGCCTGTCCTGCGACCACGGACTGCATTGAATTGTGAGTTAATGTGAGAACAACAACAACAAACAACAACTCTGTCTGGCTGAAACACGGACCTATACTGTTTGATACCTGCTACCCAGCAGTCTGCATACCCTAAGGCACCTCGGGTACAGCAGCATACCAGGGTACTCGAATCATACACATTAATTTTATTTTTATATACTCTGTGTACATATGACATAAGGTATGCACCTGGTACCTACATCATACCTGGTACCTGGTACTTCTTTAAGACTGCTCCACCGACTACATGATGAAGTATTTGTCTGCTCTGGTCTCATGTCTTCGATGTTATGACAAATCGGTCGAGAATATAATCCATGTTTAACATCGATAACAGAGTCCCAAAGGGGATTGTATTTCCATCCAGTGTGTCGGAATGTTACTGGAGTACAGCAGTGTGACATCATATGGATTTGCAAAAATCAACCAACTCTAACTCGAAGTGATTGGTACCTAAAATATAAAATATGGATGCAGTTCTAACGCTTGAGTGATACCAGGTATAGTGATATTATCCCTTTATGGAGTTTTTTTTTTTTTTTTTTTTTTGCTCATCCCATTCATTATCTTCGCACATCTTCTTCTCTCTCTCCTTCCAACTCGTAACTCAGATCCGGGGTCACATAGCAGGCTCTTCTTCCCCCTTCCCGCTACGGTACGTGCCTTCATTTTTATCGCGAGAATATTTCAGCCTTTTCTTCCCTCATCAACTCGCATCGAATTGTGCCTACCCACGCTGCAAGGCGCTCTCAACAATTGAATCCTTTTTTTTTTTTTTTTTTTTTGCAAATAAAGTCAAAGTCCGACCCACCTGGGGCTCGAACCCAGGACTCAAACAAGCAGAATTCGAGGTTAACCACTTGAACCACCGGGGCGACCGGCTGTAGGACGCAGGAACGTCGATGCTGGCGAGGACACGCTTTTTCTTGGTGAAGTTTATTTTGTTGCCTATCTCATGGGAGCTCAATGACAGAGTGCGAGAGCAGAATGCGACAGAGGGGAACAGCAGTCGCGGGCAGTGCCAGACTGTCCCATGAACCATGTAAATATACCTGTGATGATCCTCAGCCTGATCCGATCCGTCTTTGGTCGGCGGATCTCTCCCGCCTCTTACCGTCATTGCACGCGGTTTCTTCGCCGGGGCGTGCCCCCTCCACGCCTGAAACGCCCGGCGTCGGAGGATCCGCCCGCTCAGCGCCGTAGTACCTGCGCGAAGCCTTGGCGTTGAGATCTACGAAGGAATCTCCGAAAACCCCTGCTTTGTTAGTGTTTTGGGCCATGGTCTCTCGACAGAAGTCTATGCATTCGCGTGGTTTTTTCCGGCACGTCCTCTCCGACCTCCGACCCATGGAGAGGGTCAACTACCCGGCCGGCATCGGCTTTTGTGGGAGCGTGCGCGGGTGGCTGTATCGAGGACCTGGATGGAACGCCCCGATAGCACATACATGCCACCCAGGCTATAGTTGAGAACTGCCATCGATCAAAATTTATGCCGGGGATATATGAGAGATATCGCATGTCACCTACAGCCAGCAGCACTTGCGGCGTGTACGCTATCGTACAGCGGCAGCTGCAGTGGAGCTGTACTACGTGGCTGTGTAGATGTACAGCTACAGCAGCTGCTGTGACGGCACCTTTCTACGGAGCTGCGCTATCGGGCACCGCGACTCCCTGAGTTAGAATTAGTTACACCGCCTTCTAGGATTCCGCCGCTTTTCAGTTGATCGGCAAGTAATCGTGAGCATTCTGCCGCCTTTTCATTTCTCAATTCCCTGTTTGCTTTTATGTAAGACATACCTGGTACAATAACATCATCCCACACTTCTCAGAGTAAAGTGCGGAGCGCACGCTCTCAGTCTCTTAACCCCTTTAGAACCGCAGTCCCGTTTTGGGGACAAACTACTTGAAATTTGACTGGTTTGTCCCCAAAACGGGACTGCGGTTCTAAAAGGGTCAACATCGAATCTCAGCCTCGTACTACTATGCCCTCTTCACGCGAGTCTGCGACCGGCGGCCGTCCAGGCCACCGGCATAGCCCCTTGTATTTTCATACATGTACAATCTACCAGACGTACCGGTATCCGTTACTACTTTAGGCACGTCGCGTGATCTGATACTTGTATCTGCCTGTCTCCTCATACTGATACGATCTACGGAGTCGTTTCCGTTAGTAACACGGCACGTGCTCTCATACTGGTGCGTATTGCATCGCCTTCTAGCTACTGATACGTGATACCATCACATTAGCCCACCCTGAATAGTCGTAGATGCAGACCACCCGACGATCAAAGGATGACGAACATGTCATCCCAGAAATCGAAAAAGGGAGTCGAAGGTGCGGCTATTCGAAACAAACTATGATAAATGAAGCTATTAATCTACCCCACCCCTCGTAATGAGGCTTGTTCGAAAACTCGGTCTTGTTGGTTATCTGGTATATCTTTGGAGCTCTATTATAAAAATGCGGTATCAGAGTGCGACAGACGGGAATAGTAGCAGGCAGTGCCAGACTGTCCCCTGAACCATGCATCTTCATACATGTGCAATCTACCAGACGTATCCGTTACTAGCCCGCCACGTGATCTCGCACTCGTACGTAGTACGTACCTGGTACCTGGTATCTGCCTGTCTCCTCATGCTGATACGATCTACGGAGACGTTTCCGTTTGTAACACGTCACGTGCCTTCATACTGGTGCGTATTGCACCGCCTTCTAGCTACTGATACGTGATACCTTCACAGCCAAGTGAGTGATGTGGGTCATTCACTGAATGATGTGAGTCATTCACGCCTACGATAGGGGTTTCAACTTTCAAACTGTCCAGGCAATGCCACGCGCAACGTCCGACGTCGGAACATAGTCACTTAGCTATCGTACCGGCCCTCTATTTAATACTCCTGGTGTATATATGAACATTATACCATCCATCTCACATCCTACAACTGCTAGCGCCGGGTATTGACGAAGAGTATGGACTGGCAGTGTTAGTAATCTGCTGATTGAGTCGGCCAGTATCCAGTATATTCTCTAGCAGTTTTTATCACACGCACGTCCAAGAAAAACGCCATGATGTGGTACGGATAACCACCGAATGCGTTCCGGGAGGAGAGAGGAATATCGTGACGTCATCGTCACACTTTGAATGCAATGTTCTCGATTTTTTTCATGCGATGTCGTGGGCCGACGCTGATGGGCCGGCCCGAGGTTGGGCCGGGCCGGGCCGGCCCATCATTTTTTTTTAATTTGGTGGGTCGCGGCCCGGCCCGGCCCATCAAATGTTTATTAGGTGGGCTACGGTCCCGGCTCCATCAACTTTTCAGAGGATGGGCTGTGGCCCGGCGCGGCCCGTCCAATTTTGAAAAATTCCCGGCCCGGCCCGGCCCGGCCCATCAAATTTCCAAGATCCTCGGCCCGGCCCGGCCCACGACCTTAGGAGCGAGCGAAGCCCACAAGATCCCGGCTCTACACGGGCCAGACCACCCCAAAACCTTCGGCCGGCCCGTGTATTTGACGGGCCGGCCCGTGTATTATCCCGTACCAAAAGGTGATGCATATGCGCTGGAGTGTTTTTTTTTTTTGTCCATGTTTTCTGTTTTTTTTCCTGTTGAATCCCATGGTCCACTGCTCCTGGCCCACGAATAGCTACCCACGGGGCACACATGCCCTCACCCACACAACTTTGTTCCACCAACGGCACAGTCCGATGGATTCCGCCCTGACTGGTAGACCACCATCTCCTTCTGCTGCTGCGACGTCCGCAGCAGCAGCACCTGCTGCTGCCACACCTGCTGCTGCAACTCCCGCTCCTGCAACGACACCTGCTGCTATCGATATATCTTTCGAAGGGGGCATCGATCACACCGCCAGCAATCCTTTGGCGGGGGCTTCCCAGACTGCAGCAGCACTACAGTAGTACTTCTCTTTGCCGGTTCGACAACGACATACACAAAGGTGAACGTCGCTGCAGCTTTCGGTCCGAAGGTGTCCCCTTGCTGGGCGTGTACTTGACGAAGTTTGCACCGGCGGTTTCGTCCGGGCCAAACGAGGGGGAGAATGTGAAATGTTGCCCGTGTCGCGGAGATGGCAAAGAGTGCCCTCTAGTGTCCTCTAGTGTCTTCTCTACACCCGCAACGGCACCAAAGCCATGATAAGGCATTTGTGCAAGGACCACGAGCAGCAGATCAGCATGGGCGGACGTCGTGGCAGCAACAATAGTACACCACGTGTCAATAGCCGTGGCCCTGGCCGGACCGTCAAAACATATGGGCCGCCTCACGGGCAGGGTAAGGTAGACGTGGCAATAGTAGTAACCGTAGAATACATTTTGGGCTGCGGCCTGGACCGGCCCGCCTAAGCACGTGGGCCGCGTCATGGGCAGGGCGGAGCGGACTATGTAGAGCCCACATCTAATGGGCCGAGGCCCGCCCCGGCCCATTAGATTTGCATCTGGTGGGCCGCGGCCCGGCCTGGCCCCATAATATTCCCGGCCCGGCCCGGCCCATCTATTTTTGAAAATCCTTGGCCCGGCCCATCACACTTTCAAAATCCTCGGCCCGGTCCGGACCATTGGCCCATGACAAGGTCTGTTTTTTTTTCTGCATTTGTTTCCCGTGTCTATGACCGCAATCACCCCCGGCCCGCAGTTTAGAGCCCCGACTATTATGGAAAGCGAAGCGAAAACGCGTGTGTTTGTTTTGCCACCTGCGGCACCTCCAGCGGACCCCCCTGACGATCCGGGGGGGGGGGGCTGATTGGCCAAGCTTGGCCAGTGTACTGCTGAAATCCAGTATACTGATTGATGACCACAGCATATTCTCACTGAGTTAGCCAGTGCCCAGGCCTAACTACTGCTGCACCAGGTGCACTACATGTACCTATATGGTCCATCTGGTTGAAAAAAAACTAAAACCCACCCGGCAACAAGGTAAACTTTCTCTCAGAATCGGGTGAATTTTATGGAAAGCGAGCACGGTTCAAACGTCCAGTTTCGGCCGCTGCTACGATCGTAATCATGGTTTGTATGCTTTGTTCCTTTCATTGTTCCGCCTCTTGATTGCAAAAAAGGGTTACATCGGCGTCCAGTACAGCATAGGCGTGTGTCGTGCTTTCCACCCATTTATTCTGACCACGGTTCTGGCCGGCTCTTGGTATACGGGATCGGGCTTCGTGGGTTTCCTTCCTGATTGAAATTTTCGAAGTATTGACGGAGATTTTGATAAAAGTGGATTTACAGTACTATTAAAATAAGTCTAAGGTCGTTTGCGTTGAGCATACACGCTGTAATCAACCATGTGATACAAGACAAATTGGCCACGTTCAACGGTTAGTTCAGCATTAGCCCAGATGCGCTTGGTGTTCTCTGGATTTTTTCGTCCAAGAACGAAATTACATGAGATACCCATCCATCATTTACAACCGAAAAATGACTGTTTTTGGCCCATTTTGACCCATTTAGGCCAGTCCTCGTTTTTTTCTCGATGGATAGTTCGGTAAATACTTGAATTTCGTGAGAACCATGAAGGTTTATTTTTTTGCTCGCCCTCAGGGGTAATTCCTCTTGCTTTGCGGTCACGAAATCGGTTGTATTGGCTGAAAAAAGGCGTTACTTGGTGAGTTACGACTATGAGCGCTGCTGGAAACATTGCCCTGTACGGACAACGAACGTCAACAAGTCTGGCATACGTGAAAAATCGACAATTTAGTCAACACTCATATTTGCAGGTGTATATGCCAGGTGTTGTCAATCCCTGTCTGCGGTAAATGGCTCCTCGAGGGTTTACACACTGACACATACCAGGTACCTGGTACATACCATACCACGCTGTACCTGGTATACCACGGGTAAGCCTACTTAACCCCTTTCAGCACCGCACTCCCATCTGTGGGGACAAAGCACCCAAATTGTAAGTAGTTTGTCCCCAAAACGGGACTGGGGTTCTAAAAGGGTTAGTAATCCCTTTAAGACCGCAGCAGTCCCGCTTTGAGGACAAACCACTCAGAATAACAGCAAAATATCCCATGTAGGTATTTTGTCCCCAAAAAGAAACCGCAGTACTAAACGTTATGATACCTGGTGCAAGGTACCAGCAGGGTAGTTACTGACTGTACCTCGTCGTATGTATTTATCGATGGATCCATACCTTTAGAACTGGAAGAAATGGATTAATGATTTCATACACCGGTGCACTCCACAGAAAATATGTCAGGAGACATGTCAAGCAACGCTAGACGTGCGATTAAGGGTGTTCATAGGACCGAGTGTTCCAGTGTTCCACACCATTATAAACACGTTTTTTTTTCCCGCAACACTTTGTGCAGCTTGTCCGTATACGTACGTCAAAGGAGTTCGTATCGTAGCGGTGCGGGTGGGTATGCAGCAGTCGTTGTCCGTTGTCTCCCCTCTCCTCTCCGGTGACGTATCATGTCAGCTCAACCCACTGCAACTTTTGTTGATAGTACGAGACCAAATGCAGCCATACTACTATTAATAGTTGTTATTAATGATTGCGACTGCACGTGCGGCAACACTGCGTGTCCTGCTTTCAGTGCTGCTGCTGTAAAACTGTACGCGTATGGACGATACATACGTTCTACGGCTTGCTGCAGTGCTGCTGCTCAACGCGCAACGCGTAACGCACCCCTAGAGTATACCTGGTATACTGCATAGTACCTGGTATCCCGTATGTTAGGGAGCACATACTGCTGTCACTAACCCCTCGTGATTGCATACTCATGCCACTGTATGCACGCCCCCCCTCCCACCTTCACCCCCACCTCCTCACCTCCCCCCTCTCCCACTCCACCCCCGTACCCCCCCCCCCACCCCACTCTACCCCACTCTCACCCCCCCCCCACCCACCACTCACTCATCCCCGTCACCCACCCCGTTTTGATCGCACCCCAGCCCTCCACCACCACTCCCGTATTTTGTAGCCCACGATACAATATGTTGGCGTATGATGTCTTCATGGAAACTGTTGATGTAGATTACCTGGTATGTCCTTTCGTACCGATTGGTTTCGACGTGCGATGTATTTTCTGTTTTGGGACCAACAGAGCATCTGTCCAGGATCAAGAAGCAGCACGGAGTTCTGAATGGCGTTCGGTCGATTTACCGGTTTAATGTTCAACGCGATCAACGCAAATAGGTGTACCTCGTACGTCACATGAATATATATACTTCGAAGTATACTCCATACCAGTATATTTAATATACCAGGTTTACAGCAGTGATACATACATGCATGCGGTCGAATATCATATCATACCATCCGCGAACGTTTCCTGTTTGGTTAAACTACTCGTATATGCACCCGGTACGTGTGCCATGAACTCGTACCTGGTACGAGTATAGCGGTACCAATGCGCACCGTCTGATCTCCGGATCGACTTTACTCCTTACCTCGGAAGTGACGTGCCCCTGCAGTATGATACCTGGTATGTACGAGTTTTGTGCTTCTGGTTGTTTTGGTTGATCTCTCATTAGCCGACTGACATGATCTGTCTGTACTGCCTGTTATCCCGTGTTCATCAAAGGACACAAAAAAAGTAGATGGAGTCGACTTGATAGCCTAGAGTTTGGGATCATAGGTATCATCTATAGAGAAAAACCGACAAATCTCAGCCACTTCCACGGCCTATTGCACAAATACTACAAAGAGAAACAACTGTAAAACCACGTGCGCCAAAAACAGCATTCTATTTCGGAGGGCCATATTAAATAGGACCTACGGTACACACTAAAACCTATATATTTCGCTATTTTTATCACATTTTTTTTGTCCTAATTACTGTTGTCCCCCGTAATAGGGTAGGACATTACATGATCTCTGACTGACTGGACTGCAGTATGAAAACGAGCGCGCGATATGAATTAGCTACGCCTGTTGTATGTACACAGGCTACAGCCGAAGTCAACACCCGCGTCTGCTCTGTCTTTTTTTGCTACCCTTCTACCTCGATATCATGGTAGGGCAAGGTCGACAGCATCCCATTGCGTGGCCCATGCGGAATGCTGCCTGGTGCAAGCCACGCTATAATGTAACGGCTTGCAATACTGCCGCTAATAAGAATGTGTTGTTGTTGGTGTTCATTTTTTGTTTTGTGTTTTCCGTTCCGAGTCCGACGGTCGTGCTTTGCTTTGCGACGTGGTATACCTGGTACTTTAAAGTATACCAGGTATACCACATGCCACATGCGCTTTGTTCAGTGCTCTGTAACGCTGCAACGCTCCAGCGGCTGCTGCTGCTGCAATTATGTGAAAGTTAGACGGTTTTGATCTTTCGATGTGCGAGTACCTGCAGCGGGGGAGGTTTGGGGTCTACAGTGTGCAGAGTCTAGTAGCACAGTAGGGTAAAGAGCTTGCTGCGGCTGCTGCTTCTGCTGCTCTCTCACACCGGTTTAATATATATATATTTGTTTTTTTATGTACTCCACCTACATGTATGATGTGAAACGTCGATGTTTGTACTCAATGCTCTTATTCTCCTAATCTACTCGCGAGGACTTTATATATCTGTTTCCACTCATCGATTTATTTATTTTTTAGCCGTGGTCAGAACTATCTGTCTACTATTTGCCTGGCATCTATTTTTGGCTGGCACCTCGTGTTAACTTTCACCCCCCCCCACCTTACATTCCTCTTGAGCATCCCTTGGCATATACCTGGTACACACATGTACACGGTATACGAACTGGGGTTATATATTTGAAATATTATCCAGCGAATTTTAAAAAGCAACGCCTGTACTACAGTCTTGAGGCGTAGCGTGAGCTCGCCAATTTCCGAGGATCTCTCCTGCCGCCGACCGCCTTTTTTTGTCGCGTTTTCTTCGCCGGGGGATTCACCCCTGTCTTGGCCGCGCCGACCGGCCTACTCCCGCATCGCAGCGCCGCCGGCGGCCGCCCGTGCGGTCTCGAGGTCGTCATCTATGTCGGGAAGGTTCTCCGGAATCTGTGAAGGCCTTCCTTATCCTGCCCTGCCGGCTTTTTTGTGGCCTGGCGATCTGCCGCGTCGCTTGAGTCGTGCTCACTACAGGAGGCGTGTTTTCGTGTGACCCCTTCGGGCGCGTGATCCTCGCCCTCAGACCTCCGGTCCTCAGACCTCCGGCCCCGCGGGAGCGTCGGCCCCCCTGCCGGCGGCGTTGTCCGGAGGGTCTGTGCGGGTGGGTGGCTGTATGTTTAACTCAAGATCTGCGACAGGGTTCACACGCTCGGCCCGGCAAATACGGTGCATGCCCCACCCATATTTCGTTGAAAATCACAGAGAGGCGTCTATTAATAGTACGAGTCCACACCGGGCTGTCGCTTTTGGGGAAATAACAAAAAAACTCATACATATACCCGAAGATACGCATCAGACACAGCAGTCACTCTCATTCTCCGTGGGCAGTGTGGAAAGCAGTCTATTTAATATGTCGAAGGCGGATGTCGTACTGCTGCTGGTGTGGATGTGTCGCAAAGGAAAGAGCTTGAAACGCGGGTGCAAATCAGATAAGGTGCGGGTTTCCACCGGCCTGCGCGGCCTCCACGGTAAGCCCGAATCGGAACCAATGGTCTTTTTCCACCTCTCTTTATACTGTTTTGGACGGTATGAGGAGCAGGACACACAAAGGAACACCGTCCGTGGGTGTCACATACGTAGGTAACATCTTCAGGCGCCGCGGCTGCTGCTGTGTACCGCGGCTGCCTCGAAGGGAAGAGCTCGGGAGGGCGTGTGGGTTCTTCACACTAACCCATTTGTTCTGCCCGTGGACATACCAGCACATCCAGTGTCCGTACCGGTTCTGCACCCTAGAGAGATAAAGCCTCTGCGGTCATAACACCACGACACAGGATGGCTGCTTTTCGTTGTCTCTTTACCACCACATCTGCGTGTGCTCGGTATGTACGTGTCTGGGGCGTGCTGCAGTAAGGAGAGCAAGCGATCGCATTCCCGTACACACGTGTGTGCTTTGACTCCTTTCTTCCTCAAGGGTCCTTCCGTGTCGAGCTTGCCACGCTGTCTGCTCGGTGTGTATGTAGTATATATATACACCTGGCGCGTTTTTCTGGAGCGCGCCAATTTTCGCACGGCGTTGCGGTTGGTACGGTATGCCCAACTACTATGCGGCCTGCTACTGCAATTATCATCATACCTTCCGTAAACCTCCACTTCAGATCGTTTGCCTATGGACGCTATGTACCTCCATCCTTCGGCTCATCTCAGTGATATTTGGGGCCTCACGGCAGCCATCCCGGGCGCCTGTGAGACCCCCTGGTATCGCCTGTCTAGTATTTTGACGCCCCCCGGTACTGTGGCTGCGGAAATAGTACATGCGCTGGGATCGAGATGGCGTACTCGGTTAGTCGGGTGGCTTTAGTTTGCTGCAGTGGTGTGTCCCTCTATCTTGCCAGTTGAATAGTGCCGGCTGCGCGCCATAGCGTCGGTGAAGGCGCATGGCACAGATGGGAGTAACCAGCGTGGCATTGTGCGGCGTAGTGCCGGCTTCCGCTGTAGTACCGGTAGTATTGACTGGTGCATACTGGCACTATAGATTGACCACTACTGTTTTGCTATAGTGGTATACCACTAACTGTACTATGTATGCCCCCCCCCCCCACCCCGCTGGGTTGGCGTCGGTTGGCAACGACACTGTAAAACATGCCGCTCACTACGCGAGCTACAGGAGACAACCAGGGTACCGCTTTTTTTGTGTTTTTTGTTCGGCGGTCGGTCGCAGCTGGCAATCGAGTTACATCATTTGTACGGGGTTGAGAGCCTTTACCCCGCACAAGGGGAATGATCGCATCCATGTACTCCTAGTGTTTATGGCAAGGCACCCACGAGGCAGTTACACATTACCCCCATTTCTGTCTCTAGAAAGTCCCCGTGGCCACACCGGAAAATAAATTAACTCATTGAAGCTGCCACCCATGTGCAATGCCGCTTCACAAACGTCTCTTAGTAGTAGGATGTAGCTTCATTTGACTCGCCGAACACCTCACCGCGCTTGGCGCTTGGCGCACGCATTGTCTGCCTGGTCGGTAAAAACCCGACGTGCTCCGTTCCGGCATGGTAGAGATACAAGGGTCTATCAATGGCCATACGACTACGGCCATGCATGATATCGAGTACACCCCCCCCCTCCCCCCCTCCCGGGTATTGCATGTACCCACGATAATATTCATACCATGGGACCGGGACATTATCCCCGGGGGCAGTCAGGTAGATTTGTTTTACCCATTTCTTGACAGTGTAGAACTTGCCTGCCATGCTAATCATGCCCTTGGCGCTGCCGGAACTCGAAACCACAGCAAGCTGTATAAAATGTAGTATTAGATAGTAGAGCGCTATTCTTTGCAGTCCAGTAGTTATTTGAACCAAGAAACGAAAGAAGAACGTCGAAATTTTCCTCGGATTCTCATAGCAACGTGTACCTATACACACCAGGTAAGAAGTGACGTTTTATCCTCGTGTGGTACGCATTTAGTTTCTCGGGTCGCTATGCTGTCAGTTGCGGCAACAGTTAGTCTTGGGCTACGAGTAAAAGTGCTCTCGTGATGTCCTACTTGTGGATAGAGGAGGCGATAGTTGAACTGTATGCTCGTAGCTCCATTGTCCATTCCCCCTATCCAGTTGTGATTCGGTTCTAGTGTCGCCACCTATGAAATGTGAAGTGCGGTGTTGTCAACCTCAGAGGAAGCTTGAGCCAGCGCGGTTAAAAAACCACGATCGGAACACGCGTCTCGTATTTACATGTGCATCTGGACTCCTGACCACGCCCCGTGCACTTTTCTACTGTACTGAAATTGATGAGAATAGAACCTGGGCTGTGCTTCGTACGGCGGATGTCGCAATCCCGACGTGTTTGAGACACTGCTGTTGTTTCCGTTTCTCGAAGAGGTGAATATGCTAAAGCTGTACCACTGGCTGTGTCTGTTGGAGCCGGGAGGAGCGTGCGGTGTGTAGCTATATGCCGTACGCAACTACTATTACGGGGAACCATAGTAAATAGGACCAAATATTGTTAGTAAAAAAGGCAGAATATATAGTTTTTTGTGTGTGCCGTAGGTCCTATTTAATATGATCCCCCGTGATACTGTAGGAGTGAGTTTAATGTTGTTGTTGTTATTGTTCTCATGTAATGTCGCGGCCGCAAGCAAGGCAAACGAACATGCTAGTTAAGCCTCATTTTACACACGCGGAGCTTTTTTCTACTGAAATGCCAGGTGCAGAGTAAGTGGCTTGTAACAAGTACGACTCCTTACTCCGCCCAGCAGCGATTTACAACACCGGGCAGCTTGACAGACGCTAACATCCATATCTTCATAGTTTTATGTCGTTGATAGTCGGAGTATTTGGCAATGTATCATGGGGTATTTTGTGCATTTTTTTTTGTACCTGGTACCTGGCACGTACGATACTGCCTGTAGTTCCGCACCAGGTGCGATAAGCACTGGGGTATTGGTTCCATTTTGATGCATTTGAGCGTAAGTGGAGTTGTAAGTATCAATGCGTGTATACATTAATCGTATTGTTTACCGCTGTTTTGATTATTTGATATTTACTTTTTACACATGTCCCCTTGGTTTTGCTATATAGGGGGGATATTTGTGGGTGGCCAATGATGAAACTCATGCTGCACATTGTTCATTGTTGGAGATGGCAAACGCAATACTAGTATTGCGGGTGGGTATATTAAATACCTGGTAGGACCTACGGTACACAACAAAAACCTATATATTTCGCTATTTTTACTAACAATATTAGGTCCTACCAATTTGTACTATGGTCTCCCGTAATAGGGGACTTGAAACACCTGCGTTAAAAAAAAAACGGAGCTTGTGATGAGATTGAAATCTTCCCCCAAAACACGTTTTTGCAAAAGCTTGGTGTCGCACTTCGATCGCTATATACCTGGTAAATCATAGCGTATCATAGCAGGGTGACACCTACTGTAGTTCAACGAGTTAGTAAAGCCCCCGCTGCTCTCGTGGCGGTCTCAAAAACCTGCACAAGTAGTGCTGTGCTTGTGTATGCCTTACTCTCGTGTCGCTGAAATCGCGAGGAGAGCGTGATCAATTAGTAGCAAAATTCGATGAAAACCAGCCAGAGCATGGGGGATGCCGGAAATTTTACAAGCGATCTCTGTCCTTCCGCCTTACCCGTAAGGGGGGAGACTTTTTGTCTTCACGCCTTGCCCAGGTCATGCGCCGCTGAGGGTAAAGTAAAGCCTCTTACGAGTCCGGCTGGGCTGTAAAATCGTTGAACTGAAGAACAAACAAACTGGTACCTGGTACTTTTCCAGCTGCGGTAGTCGTAGTCTCGAAGGTACTGTGTTACGGGGGACCATAGTTAATAGGACCAAATATTGTTCGTAAAAATGGTTAAATATATAGGTTTTTATGTGAACCATATGTCCTATTAACTATGGCCCCCCGTAATTGTATTATTATTATTATTATTATTATTATTATTATTATTATTATCAGTCTTCGTATACCTTATCCTTGCGCAAGTCTACGTAACACACAGGTTAAGACTGAGATGAAGTCCGAGCCGATTGCTCTTCGAAACTAGGGGACAACCGCAACCCAAAATGGCGTCTTTTTAGAAAATCTTGTCGAGGTATTTCCACGTCGACGTATCGCTCGGTGTTTCCTCTCGTTCTCCCCGTCGATCTAGAAGAGCGGCTTGGAAATTACGTTCCGAGGGGCGTGGTATCTTTCGTAGTGGACGATACAAAATTGGCCTCCTAAGATACTCCGAAGAATGCAGCAGTACGAAGTACCAGGTGCCAGGTATGTGCACAACTGCAGCAGGTGTACAGCAGTAGTAGGTAGGTCTGCTCTTGTGTTGCACCGCTTGTTGGTCAACTCAACTGCAGCTTGTCTGCGGCTTTGTAGCACCTGGCACTGTATGTAGCGGCTGGACCAACGTTCCTATCGCGTGTACTTGGCACCTGGTTGCAGTGTGGTGCCGCATCGGCGAACAATCGGATAGGACGGAACGCATCGTGCTCGTGTTTGTGTTCGCATTAATGCCAAGTAAAACCCATTAGCATGATGCCAACAGTATGTGCTACGCAGATGTTGAAATACAGTACCCAGTAAGATGTTACTACACGATATACCCAGTAAGATGTTAATACAAAATATCCCCAGCAAGACGTTATAATATAGCACCAGGTACCCAGTAGGATCTTAACATATTGAAGTTACTCTGTTTGGTCGAGCTATGTATTCCTAGCGTTGTGTAATATCGGTACGTGCGAATACTCGCAGCCACCTGGAATCCGTAGGCGTCTTTGATGGAAAATAGAAAGGATTGGCCACATGGCTATTAATAGTTGACCGCCTCATGTGTTTCGGCTTTTGATCGACCATACGAATGACTGACCGCATCATCATCCAGTGATGGATGATGGACCACATGATAGGTTGAAAGTTTGATTGATTGAATTCATTGATTGGTGGGATAGGCCACATGGAGGATTGAGGTGATTGACCACATGCACGACGGGCGAGGCGTGCCGCGACGTTTTGTTCAGCGGAAGCAACTTTTTCTTTGTACGCCGTACGCCGTACGCCGTACCAGGTGTCAGGTTTTTACTATTGCCCGCAGGTATACTTCGTGTTACACCTGGTCTACTTTGTCCTATGTACGTACATGTGAAAACATATTGTGCTATTACGGGGGGTCATAGTAAGTAGGACCTACGGTAGACACAAAAACCTATGTATTTCACCATTTTTACCAACAATATTTGGTCCTATTAACTATGCCCCTCCCCCCGTAATTTTGGGTACAGCAGTATATCCTGTTACTGACGACTCCCGTATCATGTGATACTCAGCTGTATATAACTCACCACCTCATGGGTAAATCTTTTTTGTACCAGGTATACCTTGATGCGACTGTTGGTAGATTCGCGTATACTAATTATACACTACTGCTGCTGCTGCTGCTCTTGCATTTTGAATTTTTCTCTTGAGCGATGAAAGTGATCGGCCACTACTAGTAACTGTCGGCCACACACAGAATGAGCCGGGCTGCTTGGCCGGCAGCCGGGCTGCTGGGTCAAGGGGTGCTCAATATCGCTCCCAGAGTTTTCTACGCCTTTTGGACTGCAGTCCCGTTTTGAGGACAACCCACTCAAATTTCAAGTAGTTTGTCCCCCAAACGGGACTCTGCAGTCCTAGAAGGGCTGATAGGATTTCGCGTCCATAATTTTTTATACCAGGTGCAAGCAATGCCAGAAATCATGTGTATAGTAACACGAGCGCAACAACGCATTGTTCTTGTGCTGTGTGTAGACTTACGGGCTATATACTCGCTGGTATGGCAGTAACGTGCCCTGTCTTTTGGGGTATTGGCCCATATACTGCAGTAGGTTCTACCATGCATAGGCGTGTAGACATTGCGTGCTATCATACATACGACAATTTCACGAGTACCGACGGTTTTTGATGTACCATTACCGACGGTCGCCATGAACGCACCTGTCGCGTTCTTGGTTACCGCCACTCCGGCCAGGAATATAAGCTTTGCTTGATGTTCTCCTCAGAGTCCAAATGGGGATTACATTCCCGGGCAGAGTGGTGTTTCTGGTACATGAGTGTCTCGTATATACCGGCTAAAAGCTCGGACTTGTTGACTGACCGACACCCGTGTTCCGCGACGAATAGGTGGGTACAGGGACGCGCCGACTCCGTCAACTCTCCGCTGTTCTACGGGGGAGCATTGTAACCAGAACCCAACGTACTTGAAAACATTGGAGGGATATGTGGTTCTTTGCCCCATGTTGGATTATGATTATTAACCCTTTTAGAACGCAGTCCCGTTTTAGGGACAAACCACTCAAACTTGAAGTAATTTGTCCCCGAAACGGGACTGCGGTTCTGAAGGGGTTAATAGCGCATCGTACGCCCCTCCGTTGTAGGTATGGTTGATGGTTGTATCGAATATTACAAAGGCGTGATCTGGCAGGGTATGTCTTCTGGAGGTTCCTCATCGGGTGGCCTACCCGGGTGTAACCGATTATGTACCGGAACATATTGGCAATAACTAGCCGTCCGCAATACCGTCAGCACACGGTACACACCCGTGGTACTCTTGTGCATTAGGATAGGTAGCGAGGCGGCAATAGAATAGCGCCGAACACCGCACGGGTGGCATTCTTACATTTCCTGGGATATAGATATATCGAGGTGGAAACTTTACCTCCCAACGGATATGTGGTACAGGTATATATATATATATATATATATATTATATGGCACCCATGATACCGCCCTCCTCTTACCATACCCACGATGGTTTTGCATTGCATGGGATCGAGAGAGTACATTTTTTAATATTAATCGTATACCCGCGCGGCCGCAGCCGTATTCAAAGCCCTGAGCAGTTGCTACCGTAAGAGCGTGTTGCGGTCGCACCACAGGACGACAGTAGTAGTGCGATAGGTTTTCAGCGCTTGATGTCTTCCAGAAGGGCAAGGTCGCGGTTGCCGATACCAAACAAGGCAGGCGTTTTCGGAAAGATCTGGTCGAGATGAGAGCCTTCCGAAAACCTAATGTTCGATTTCAGCACCCTTTCGGTTCTTGGAAAAGAACAATCACTATCGATACCGCTGAAAGCGAGCACACTTATGTGCATACTCAAGGCTCTTGTTCCTTGCGGTATTACGCCATATAGGCTATATCCTACTAATGGTAGTACATACTGTAGTAATCGGAACCCTATATGGACTAAAAAATCATGTATTTCCCTTCTGTTTACACACCTTTTTGGGGTTCTGATTGCTGTCATCCCCCCGTGCTTATTTTTTGCCCGATTCCGTACTCGTACCAGTAAAATACCTGCCCTACCAAACAAACGTACCTGGTACGACTTTTTGCGGGAGCAGCTCAATCTCACACACGTGACTACTGTACTATTAATAGCTAACCCGGATCGCGGGACGTGTGAAATGCTCTTGACGTGGATTTTGATATTGATAGCACCTTTCGCCGGTTCAGGTATATGTTATATGTATGTAAATATATACCAGGTATATATATATATACAGCCGCAGTACGAGTATGATTGTTATATACTGTAGATGAATGAAAAAAGGTCACAGGTGTGAGATCGAGCATGTCGTCGAAACTCATCATTGCAAGCTGTGTGTGTCATACTGTTGTTACTATTACGGGGGACCATAGTAAATGGGACCAAATATTGTGAGTGAAAATAGGTAAATATACACAGTAGGTTTTTGTGTATACCATACCAGGTAGGTCCTATTAACTATGGCCTCCCGGAATAGTGTTGATACTTCGATGGCGTTTTCTGCGGGCCTTGTGTGGCCTCATGCAGGATGCAAGTTGCGTATGTTAGGCAGACACCATCTGACGCTCGTGTGGTATTTGCCTGCTCGTGTTATTACCGACATGTATGCAGTACCAGGTATATACTATTACGGGGGGCCATAGTAAATAGGACCAAGTATTGTTAGTAAAAATAGGTAGATATATACCAGGTAGGTTTTTGTGTGTACCCTATTAATAGGTCCTATTTAGTATGGTCCCCCCCCGTAATAGCATACTGTATGGGCTCTCGCCAACAACAAACGTTTTGACTACTCTGAGCAAGCCTCGCCATCCTTATTTAAGTTTGAGCTGTTGTATATTGTCTGACATTCAGTCTAGGGCATCCGACTGAGAAAATCTCGTTAGTATTACCTATTAATAGTTTTTTTTTGTTATGATAGCGTCAGTAAACGTATGAGCCTGATGGTCTTATTCTTGTAGCTGTGGGGCATTTCTTGTTCCTGGTCGTATACTCTATATACCAGGTGCCTGGTACATAGTCTGTAATGTCCGTTACTGCTGTTGATAGTACAAGCGCCTGGGACGGTTCCTTTTGCTCCTGTCACGTCGCTCCAGGCACGTTTTTCTAGAGCACCTCATTCTCCCTCGTGCGATGACGTACCAAAAATATCAAGAATACAGACAGCAGGAGCAGCTTGCTGTGGTGTCGCGCTAGATGCTAATGCATTCCTTACCACTACATTTTGTCAGTAGTCGTTTACACATACGTCACGATGGTGTTGCAAACATTTCAAGAGCACCGACCGCACCCATTTGACTACGGTATATTTATGACACCACCGCTGTGGTATGGCGTCAGGTAGGATTTGGCATTACAGTACTTAATACAACATATGTCTGGTACGATAATATTCCAAGAATGTCAGGAGGACAGACAGCAGAAGCATTTATGTTTAACCACCGTTCTGTCTTTCTGTGTTTGTAGCTGTTTTGCTGGTGTTCTGTCTTTTTGTGTTGGCAGTCCTCTCTGTGTGTTCTCGGGACGGCACAGGGCACACGGACCCGCCCCCCCCCCCCCCCCCCTCCCCCCCCCTCCTCCCCGTTGTGGCCACATGTCGTGTGACAACATTGTGCCACTCTGCTGTGGCATGGTGGCGTTGTCATATCGTGGCGACGGGAGTGGGCGAGAACCTTGCGCTGATCGGGCTCGGGCGTCACTCATGCCCACTACTCGACCTGTGCTCCAACGCCTACCCCCACTATTTATAGTATATTGGTATTGGTGCTGGTGCTGATACTGGCACTGATGCTGATGCTGATTCCAACCATTACGGTGGGACATAGTAAGACATACCTGGTATTAATGGTATACAGAACGCTATCAGAACCTACCTGGTAGTAGAATGACTGGATAGGTTTTGTGTATGTGATGGCTCCCGATTTTTATGGTCCCCTGTAATATTTAGTCTACTGCCACTGACTGTATGTACCTACTATCTCTGAGTGTGTTTGTGGCTCTGGTCCCTCAGTGATTCCGCAACGTCCTCGAAAACTCGTATATTCTTTTCTCGCTCGCCTCGTGTGGTGTCGTGCTGTGGCTGTTTCTCTTGTCCGTTTGTTGTATACGTTTCCTGTGTCCGTTCCTTGTGTCTTGTTTCTTTCGGGGTGTTTTTTTTACGTCGCCTGAAACGCGTCCTGTTTACTTGCTTGCCTCGTGTCGTGGCGTGTCGTGGCTGCTTCGTACGGATGTTTCTTGAGTCCTGGAAAAACGCCTCTGGTTTACTTGCTCGTTTCTTGCGCCTGTTTCTTGTTTGTGTTTGTTCCTGTCCGTGTCCGTTTTTTGTGTCTTGTTTAATCGTGGTGGGCATTGCCAGTCCCCTGGTGCGTATTTTTCGTGCATTATTTCCCCAGATATGAGCGTATTTATTTTTTCAACTTGTTTTGTTCCTAAGGCCATGGCCGTTGATCGTCGACGTTGCCTGTGCCCGCTCCAGGATGCGCATTTCTGACGTACCAAACACGAGAAGCCGGCGAACGGGCCGTCGACAAATTCCACAACAAGGTCAAGCTCCCAAACGTAAGCACTGGGCGCACTTAAACTCACAGTGGCCTACTCTGTTGTGCACATGATGTGCTTTTGTACTCAGTTTTTTTGTGTTCAATACGAGAAGCACTGCGTTGGCCGATTTATGGTTCAGTTCACCTTGTTTGCGATGCACTGTAGTCCCCCCCCCCCCCATTTTCTTTCGTCGGCGTTTTTTCTCTCTCCTTTCTATTGATAGTCGTAACTCAGATCCGGACTCACAAAACAGGCGTTTTCTCCCTCCCCCCCCCCACAACGGTTCGCGCCTTCCATTTTTTTATCGCTCTTCGTAGAACACTTGGTCCCGTTTAGTCCCTCGTCGACTCGCGTATATTCGAAGTGCGCGTACCCACGCTAGGCGCTCTGACCAGTTTGTTCCTTTTTATATCTTATCCCTGCCTCGGAGTTTGTGGCCTTATGTCTGGCATCTGCCACTACTGCTGTAGGGCGAATGCTAAGAACGGACACTGTGTGCTGGCTGTGCTGGGTCGGTGAGTAAAAACAAGTACCGACCAGGGTACTGTTGAGCCTGTACTGGTACTGCGTATTGTCGACGTAAGTTATGCAGTGGCTGTGCATGCAGTGGCTGTGCTGACGCTTCGTGGGCCTGATTTTCCGCAGTTATGCTTGTTTTGCGCACGCATACAGCGAGGGCTGCAGCAGGCAGTCTCGCGATCTCGGCGCACCGGTTTCGTCTGGCAGTATATTCTCGTACAACCTGCTTTAGTCTAGCGAGACGGTATTATTAGAAGCCCGTGTTGTTAGGTTTGCCTCGAGGGTAGCGCAAGAAGGTCGGAACAGGCGCTGGCGTTCTTCGGCCACCCCCGCATGCATGTCAGCAAACAGCACCTTGGGTAAGCACTAAATTAGAGTGTAACGGGGGAACATAGTACAGTGCACAGTGGATACATGCCCTGACTTGACCCTTTTAGGACCGCGGCCCCGTTTGGGGGACAGACTACTTGGGATTTGAGTGGTTTGTTCCCCAAAACGGGACTGCACTCCTAAAAAGGCGCACCCGCTATCAACAAGAGAGGAGTCCTGTTGGCAGAGGCCAAATCGACTGGACTCTCGCCTACACAAGAGCTGCTGGTGTATATTTCCTGCTGTGGATAAGAGAGAAAGCTAGTTAGGAGAGGTGCTTGCGGGGCTGTACCGCACCTCTGTTGAGTCGGAGTACCCCTTGACTGCAACCAGAACGGAATAGGGTGGGCAAGGGTTAGGGGGTGGGTGTTCTCTGGGTGTATCGTGTCGTGGGTTCTGACTACTACGTTCTGCAATGTATTACTATTAATATGTATTACTATGTATTGCTATGCGCACCAGTCATGATAGGCAGGGGCTGAAGCAGCAGAAGGAAGCATCGAACGTTTCTCGGCGTGTGCATGTAGCGTGAAGCTTGAGCTCTGGGGAAGGCCAGTTGAAGGCGGAAGCGAATCGCTGAACTGCTTTGAGATTTGAAGCGTGAAGTTCGGAGGATAATCTAGCCCGTTTTTCGTACGACTTGCCTTCCCGGGTTGTGGACGTTTGTGCTTCGAATGCGGGGTCGTTTTTTTTTTGTTTCCGTGCAATACGCTAACAAGAGGGGTTTGATTATTTTGCGCAAAAATGCCTTTTTTGTCGTTTTGAGCCGTACCGTACTGCCATGTCTCGTTGCCTTGGTTCCTCGCAGTTGTCTGCCTCTATTGCTTGCCAGGTTTGGTTGCCTTTGTTGCGCCCCCCCCCCCCCCCCCCTCCCTCCCCCACTGTATTGTGGCGGCGGAAATAGCTGCACGCAGCTAACGCGACGGTGTCAGTCTTCAGGGGTACCTATTAATAGCAACTGCGCATTGTAGCGCCCCAGTCTATCAGTTTTCAGCGTAGATGCAAAAGGTTCGGTTGCGTGTTGCGGGTATCTGCTGATGAAGGTCTCCTGTGTCGATGAGACTGGCGCCTATCGTTCGTGCGATACGATGGTTGAGGGTCGTTGTGTACGAGAGGGACGAGTGTGACTATTGACCCTGTAACCCTGACGCTAAGTTAATCATACCCAATCAGCAATCGGTTAGCGTCGAGTCAGCCCCTTTGTCCCGTACACTGCGTGTGTCAACCATTTCCTCGAGATGTAACGTAAGCTCTGCTGCGTATGCTTGCAGTCTGAAGTAGTTACATTCGTGGGTTCTAGATCATGAAATGGTTGGCAGAAAAGTGGTTGACGCACGTTTTCACGTTTGCAGGCAAGTTGTGGCCCGAGGCGAGAGGCCTCATGTTTCAAGAAAACCAACGGTAAACAAATATGCTACCGCCACTCTGACCGAAATTATGAGCTCCATGTGATGTTCATATCAGACTCCAAACGGTGAGTGTTGTCATGGCTAGAGTGCCCGGAATATAAGTTGCGTTTAATGTTCACAACCGAGCCCAAATGTTGAATATATTCACGGCCGTAGTGGGGTAGGAGGAAGGTCTTTTGGGGCCCGTGAAGGTAGGTCTATTGTGGCCTTACTCTACTGGTTTAGTAGTCAAGGGCGGTCACACGAGGGGGTCAGTCACGGGGTCAAACCGCGGTCTCTAACGACGGGAGAACATGAAATATATACCAGATATTTGAGGTATATGTAGTAATGTTATCCTAGTATGGTGCGTATTCATCCAGTAATAGGTGTGTAGATGGCTTTTGGGTACATCGTGGGCTCTGCTTACTACCTGGTATGTTTTACTATCTATTTAATATGGTGCACTGCTCCGGGCTGAAATAGAAGGACCGTTGTTTCTTCATGTTAATGTATAAACGTTTCTTATAATCACGATCATATTGGTAGCATATTGTATCAGGAGGAAGTGAGGGGAGTGGTGTGTTGATGCTTCGAAAAAAGTGTGGGTTTTGAGGTTTTTGATAGGATAAAAGAGGGTCGATTTTGAATACGTGTAAAACCAGAACCAGTAGTAACCGCTCCAGGTGTTGAGTTACCTGGCGGCCGGTGCTTTCTTTCGGGGGGTCTGGTGAAGGAGAGGATCGATACTGCTGTATCGAGGTATTTCATGTCTGGTGGTTGGTACGATGCGACGATTGAATGAGGAAGGTGCTTCGGTTTTGAGATTTTTTTTTTTTTTTTTTTTTTTTTTTTTTTTTTTTCCATCCCATTTATTATCTTCGCACATCTTCTTCTCTCTCTCCTTCCAACTCGTAACTCAGATCCGGGGTCACATAGCAGGCTCTTCTCCCCCCTTCCCGCTACGGTACGTGCCTTCATTTTTTATCGCGAGAAGATTTCAGCCTTTTCTTCCCTCGTCGACTCGCATCGAATTGTGCCTACCCACGCTGCAAGGCGCTCTCAACAATTGAATCCCTTTTTTATATTTTTGCAAATAAAGTCAAAGTCCGACCCTCCTGGGGCTCGAACCCAGGACTCAAACAAGTAGAATTCGAGGTTAACCACTTGGATTGGAGGCGTTGGATGATGAGAGCTTTGCTGTTGAGATTGTCGGCATTGGACTATGTGGTTGTTGGCATTGGACTTAGGGCTGGTGTTGGGTCACGGAGGGAAGTGGAATCGAGTATGTTGGGGAAATGGTTGGTGGCTATGCAATGGTTGCGCTCAGAGGCGACGTGGCGCACGGAATATCACTCGCAGCCGCGAGAGCGGAGGTCGGCGATTCTTCTCTATCCGCTTAGGGGGGGGGGGGAGGGGGGGTTGCTGCCTCCGCTGCTACTCTGTGCTGCTGCTGCTTCTGCAGCTTTACTTTTAGATGCTGTGAGATTTTGTGGCATCCTGTGAGTTCTTGTGATGCTCTGCAAAGAACATGGAATAGTTGTCTTGACGTGTACCTGGTATACGCCCCTGCTTCAGTAGGAATATGAATATGTATCTCGACGTATATACGCCCCTGCTTGACTGCCTTTGCACGTCTCGCACGCGCGCCCTCTCGCCTCCACGCTGGCGCTTGCTTACAGGCACACAATCCTGTACAAGTAAGACCTGCGGATTCTCAGATGGGAGACGACCGACTGGGTGAGCTCTAGCTTTCGCGTCATGATCCGCTCAATCCGTTCGCCAATGTATCGATGTATCTGGCATCCGCCCACCCAACAAGCATTATTTCCTACCGTCCGGCCACCAATTGTCAAATCAATGTTGTTGTCTTGCTTTAGCTTCCAGGACTGCAGCCACGTCTTAGGGACACGCTACTCAAAATCTAGGTAGTTCGCCCCCTATACGTGGCTGCAGTTTTTGCCCTCAAATGGTTGTTCTTTCTATCTACTGGTATATCTATCCATCCATGCATATAACTTCACGCAAGTCACCCATCAATGCATTGATTGAATGCTCCCGCACACTGCTGCCCCGTCAGCCATGCGCCCATGACACAGGAGCCGTTTCGTTTATGAATCAATCCAACCTCTTATGCATCCATCTCATCTGTCCATCCATCTGCACGTTGTTCGATTTTCCAACCAACCAGTAAAATCAACCAATCGATCGATCAACCAATCGATCGATCAACCAATCGAGCAGTGTGTGGATCACCGAAACAACCAGTCAGCCATTGGTGATGACGAGGCGGTGGTCGTTAAATATACCGCGGTTTGACTCCTTGACTGACCGCTCTCCTACACTAAAAATAGTATATTAGGTCCGAAAAAGGAGACCGCGGTTTGACTCCTTGTCTGACCGCTCTCCTACACTGAAAGTAATACATTAAGCCCGAAAGAGGAGACCGCGGTTTGACTCCTCGCCTGACCGCTCTCCCACAGTACACGTCGTATATTAAGCCCGAAAGAAGAGACCGCGGTGCTCAAAACGGCCGTACTTTCAGCACGTAACGGTGTTCGATGGTCATGGCCTACATAAAGTAGAGGAAGTTTAGTTCGCAAGGGAGTGCGCTCGTTTTTCAGCGGTTTTGTTAGTTTCCTCTTCAATCCTTTGGAAGCTGCAGTCCTGTTTTGGGGGCTAACCATTCAAATTCCAAGTAATTTGTCCCCAATTGTCCCCTAAACGGGACCGCAGTCCTAAAAGGGTAACGATGCTAAAGTCGAGCATTATCTTTTCGGAAGGCTCGTGGACCAGATGGTTTTCCGAAAACCCTTTACGCTTTTAGTACGGGGAACATAGTAAATAGGACCTAATTTCGTTAGTAAAAATAGCGAAATATATAGTTTTTTGTGTGAACGCAGGTCCTGGTATTTAATATGGTCCCCCGTAATAGTACGGCAGTCCCGTTTTGTGGGGAAACTACTTGGAATTCGACTGGGTTGTCCCCAAAGCCGGACTGCATATCTAAAAGGGTTCTTGCTCGTATTTGGTGTTGGCAACCTTAACCTTCCCCTTCTGGAAAATCAAGCTCTGAAAAATGATCGCACTATTAATAAACGCACTTGAACTATACCTTGGTGCTTGTGCACAACCTAGTGCATATACGAGTAGCCCAACACATTTTCGCCCTCTGAGGGTTAAAGCTTGTTGCCCTTCGCTATGTATTATAAGGATAGTTGGAGCGTCGGCAGTCGTATGTATCCCCACGGTTCGTGTATTGACGAACGCCCGGAGTGGTCCCGAGTCAAGAGGAGAGGAGACAATTAGGTCTCGCATCTTGTCGGGTGAATATACCCCCAGACGCAGTTTTTGATGGTGTTTCCTCTTCAGGCCTCAGGGTCGATCGTGACGGTGAGTGCGACGCAACGACGACGTACCGTTCAGCCCTGCACACGACCACGCGACGACTGTTGGCGGTGGATGATGCCGTGTCCCTCGCCAGTGTCTCGTCCACCTCCGTTGATTTCGCTCGCTCCGCGTTGTGTGCCGGTGTGTCAAGCGCTACGGATGTTTTACTCTACGTCGCCATGTCAAGGGGTTCCGCTACGGTACGAGTTCGAAACGCCTATTTTTCATGCGGTTCCTCTGTGTATCGTTCAACAACTGTCTCGACGGGGATATGCAGATATTGTAAGCTACTCCCGATACGCACTGTGACCATGGGCTCGGTGTCCAATGAAAGGTCTTGATAATATATACCTGGTACATGGGATCCAGAGACATTGGGCAGCACCCCTGCTCAGGAGCCCAGTCACAGTGACCTTTTTGGACGCCAAGGTGCGGCCCCTCTCTTGGGCCGTTGCACGCTTCCGAGGTGTTGCGCTCCGGCGGTGTTCTGCTACTGTGTGAAGTGTTGTGCTATTCATACGGTGCACATTGCTGTATGATATGCTACGGCGTTTCGTGTTGTGCAAAAATAGTATAATAGCACACGCTGCAACGCCCCTCGCTTGCGCACGCTGCCTTGCCGAGCGCCAGTAACCCGTCGACCCCCCTTGCTTTCGCTCTCTCCGCGGTCCGTGCCGGTGTCTTCCTGTACGGCCGTCTTGCCCTACGCTGCTATGCTACGGTGTTGCACTACGATGTTATGGGGTGGTGTGGTACCGCGTTCTGTGTTGGGTGTTCGGTGGCACGGTAGGGCCTAACGCCCGCGTCACCCCCGTGGACCGCGAAAACAAACTCTTCGTGGGGATGCTGCCACACGATGCGGACGACATGACGCTCACGGAGGTGTTCTCTGGCTTCGGAGAGATCACAGAGGTCAGTCCTGTCGGTCGGTACAGGCTAGGCCTCACGGCGGTAGTTTCGAAGTTATAGCTTCTTGAGTAGCGCGCAAGACGAAGCATGCATACACCGCATATGTGCACGTGGTACGCCATTCAATTTTTTTCTGTTAGAATAGTACTAATGCTGGTTGTATTTGATGTCCAACGTAATCAGTCTATTTTTTACTGCTATCATTATATGCTGGTGTTGACTACCGGTTAGTTTTTCGCCAGATTTTACCTTGTGAGCAGTCGCCCGTTGGGATGTTGTTTGGCGGCGTCATATGGATGGGTTTTAGTCCCTTTCTTTGTCCGAGCTCGAAGAAGAGGCTGCGCTTGTTGTCGTAGTGCTGCTGACGGGGCATGGACTCCTGGAAAAATATGATTGCAGGCGCTTGAGGAAAAGAAATCGTGCAAGCACACCCTGCTCCCGCTTGGTACTTCTAACCCTTTTAGAACCGCAGTCCCGATTTGGGGACAAACTACTTGAAATTTGACTGGATTGTCCCCAAAATGAAACTGCAGTTCTAAAAGGGTTAACCCCGCTGTGGGCCCTTCCCATCTGGCACGCTGACCCCTGCTGACTTAAAAGCACCTCTCCCTAGGAGCCGCCGTAGGCCCACCAGCCCCCCTGATCCTAGGCACCTCACCGGTCGTTGTGCCAAGGGCGGCTCGCCAGCACAATTTACAGTAAAATCTTCAGGCGCCTGCGAATACAATATTTTTGCGTTGGCTGCGGCTGTGTGTGTGTGTGTTCTTCACCATCAAAAAAATATTTCTACTCGTACCCGTCGACATTCAGCACAACCATTATCCGTGCCGATTCTTCAATCCTAATAATAGAGAGATACAAGTTCTACGGTCATAAAACTGCGCCTCAGAAAAGATGCTACGTTGCCACGTGTGCAGAAAGCCCAGAGTAGACGATGCAATGCCATGTCATCATACTGGATACGACAGGCACGACAAACACAATCTATAAAATAGAGAAACGAGAGGCAATCAAAAGAAACACGAAAACAAAGAAGACAAATAGAAAGATACGAAGACAAAAAAATACCTGGTATAGAAGAAAAAACTGTCTTCCCCCGCCCCCGCTGGGGATGATGTGTCAGACGCTTTTGAAAAATTCGGGTTTCGAGAAGAAAGAGAAATCACAAGAGAAATCACCACTACTACTACCAGGTACCTGGTATGTACTTGAAAACAGATCGAGACTATTACGGGGGACCGTAGTTAATAGGAACCTATAGTATAAATAAAAACCTATATATTTGAACATTTTTACTCACACTATTTGGTCCTATTAACCCTTTTAGAACCGCAGTCCCGTTTTGGGGACAAACCAGTCAAATTATAAGTACTTTGTCCTCAAAACGGGACTGCGGTTCTAAAGGGGTTAACTATGGTCCCCCGTTATAGGAAGAACCCAGGGAAAATAAGCGCTGTACCATCAATTAATATTAATGCTGGCAGTTGTAGCACTTCTGTAGCTGTTTTTTTTTGTGATATTCATCATGGTCGTGACTGCCATCATGGCGTTGTTCCTGTTTGTCAATGGTTATCACAGCAGTCGTTATGGTCATCATCGGTGTCATCTTCCGATCGTCCTCGCCGTGATTGATCATCCTTCATCACCAACCACCACCACTTCGTAAAACTTGCAACGTCATCATCATTCCATTTATTTATTTATTTATTTTTTTGTTCCGTGTTTTCGTTTTCATTTTTTCGGTCTGGCTTGTTTGTGTCATTCGTGTTCTCGTAGCCGGTACGTTCGCATTTCACTGGTCTTACCCTTTCCCTTTCGATTATTTCTGTTCTTGATTTTTTCTGCCCCGCAGACTCAGAATTGCAGTATTAATCGTATCCCTGTAGGATACATGAGGGTAAGGACGGATACTGGGTCGGTAATCTGGTGTGGTTGTGGGGGCAGAAAACGGTTTAGGACCGCAGTCCCGTTTTGGGGACAAACTACATGAAGTTTGGGTGGTTTGTTCCCGCAATGGGACTGCAGCTCTAAAAGGGTTAATGTGAAGGCAGCACGCACTACGTCATCATTTTAGCCATTCTAAAACCTACCGCCTATACCCCGTGTGTTGCACGGGCTATCGGAGTATCACTCCAAGCTTTTGCCAAAATGATGGGTTTGGATTAACCCCTTTAGAACCGCAGTCCCGTTTGGGGACAAAACTACTTGAAATTTGACTGGATTGTCCCCAGAACGGGACTGCGGTTCTAAAAGGGTTAAAGAAATCGATTTCACGGTTTCACAGCTGTTGGTATGTTTGTTTTTTCGAGCTGGTATATCAGGATCAACAACGTCATCGTCGTGATTGGCCTCTGAAACGTACGGCACCGCTTACTTGCTGTATTAATAAGTTAGTGTACCGGTGAAGATTCTGTCCGAGGATTTAAGGGACGTTGAGGTATTGATGTGATACCTAAACAGCTCTTATATTTGCGGACATAGTATACTAGGTACAGCGGTATAGTATTGATACGCATTTCTTTCAATTTACCGCTTGAAAAATGGCCGACACTAATTACATGTGTGTTCTCCCTAAACAGCCGGCGTCCCCGGTGGCTTGGTAGGTGGCCCGCGTGCCTATCCATATCAATTTCGTGGGTTCAAGTCTCACCGAGTGCATGCTCGTGGTTTTTCTTTCAAAAAAGAAATTGATTAGCGGAAAGCGCGAGAGCGTGAGTTAGCTACATTCGATGAAAATCGACGAGCAGTGGGAATGCTGAACCCTATGCGCGACAAAAAATATACCTGGCAGGTACGTACCGGGGGGGGAAGGGTGGACCACCTGTGACCACGGCTTTTCCAGAAGTAAGGCGGGAAAGTAAACGTGATGTTGGGAAAAAAAAACACGCACACACACGTAAGTAGGGGGTCCGGTTCGGAACGGGTTGTTACAGCGACGAGTTTTTCTCTTTTTCAACGTACGTGAATTGCTATTATTAGTATTAGCATCTCAGATGTCAGATGTACACACATGTCGTGCCTCTCATACCCGTTATGGCTTGTGTGGGATTGCGTTGTCTACTCTCCTTATTCAGTAGTTGTGGTATATCATGCTGACTGCTGCAGTTTTCTCTGTCGTAGTTTGGGAACACAGAGCTTCTATTTTGATTGTCTGTGTCTGTTGTTCACGTGAAACCGTTTACCTGGTATCTATTATTACTATCACGGGGAACCATAGTAAATAGGACCAATTACGTCCGTAAAATTAGGTAAATATATACCCGGTAGGTTTTTATGTGTACCATAGGTCCTATTTACTACGGTGTATATAGAACGACAAGGCACTTGCGCACCTCCCCCAGTATTATTACCTGTAGGATGGATCAGCGCGGACACTGGGTGTGCTGGAGTGTAGGAGTGGTTCAATGTGAACTAACACACACACAACTACGACGCCGCTGTATTAGACAATGAGGGTATCCTGCGGTTCAAAACTTTCGGGTGGATAACACTTGTATCAGGAGAAAAAACTCGTCGAAATTAGTACGTATGCGATCATTGCACAGCAGTATAATACAGCAGTGAATTCGCAGATCATAAAGAGACAAGACTACCTAAATTGCCTGTCCCGAGGTGGCATACTGCTCCTGTACCCCATAACGTGAGTAGGGGCGTGTACTCGACATCATGCATGGCTATAGGTAGTCGTATGACCATATACCCTCGCATCCCTACAATGCCGGGACGGAGCACTTCGGGCTTTCACGATTGGCTGTAGTCGTATGTATGACCATAGGCCCTCGCGCACCCCCACAATGCCGGGACGGAGCACGTCGGGTTTTCACCGAGCAGGCAGACAGACACTGCTTGCACTGGTGTTCGGCGAGTCGCATGAAGGGTCAGCTGCATCCTACTATGAACCGCTTGCGAGGCGGACTTGCACGTGGATGAGAGCTTCAATGAGTGAAATTAGTTTCCGGTGTGGCCACGGCCACTTCCAGAGACAGCCATGGGGGTACACTATGTAACTGCCTCACCATAAACATTACGAACGTGATGCGATTATTCCCTTTGTGAGGGGTAAAGGTTCTCCACTTGGCACGTATGATCTATTGCCACTACCACTGCTACGACTCAATATTAATAGTTGTGTCACTCGATCGCCAGCTGTGACCGACCGCCAAAAAAAGACAAAAGAAAGGTACCCTGGTTGTCTAGCTCACGTGATGAGCGGCATGTTTTACACAGCAGTGTCGTTGCCAACCAACAACGCCAACCCAACGTAGGGGGACGCGCATTTTTATAGTACGGTTAGTGGTATACCTACCATTATATTTAGAATCCACGATGGACCCCCAAACGCCGTAATCGTCTTAAAATATAACATAATATACATCTAATATCTTACCTTATTTTTGGTTCTGATTACTGTAATGCAGGTTCCCTTTTCTGTTATTTTTTCTCTTGTTATTTTGATTTTTTTGTTTCTTTCGGTTTTCTCTCTTTCATAGAATGCGTATGTCGTGCCGGTCGTATCCAGTACGATGACATGTCATTCCGTTGTCTACTTTTCTCTCCTTTAATAATAGCTCCTTCTTTTTAAGTGCCCGCCACATGTCCTGCGGGGAGGCACGACATTTTTTCCCTTTTTTCATCTTTCTTTCTCGATTTTTTGTTTGTTTGTCATTGTTTCGTTTTTTCTCTTTCATAGAATGCGTATGTCGTGACTGTCATGTCCAGTATGATGACATGACATTGCACCGTCTACTGCTGAGCTTACCAGGTACCTGGTACGTATTATAACAACGTGGTATCTCTGTGGCGTAGTTTCGTAGCCTCATAACTTGAATCTTTCTAGGATTGAAGAATCGGCACGGACATTGGTTGTGCTGGGTGTCGACGGGTAGAAAGAACCAGTTTAATGTGAAGAACGCACCCACACTTGCTTGCTGCATAACTGGCTGTAGTATCTCTGTGGCGTAATTTCGTGGTCACACAGAGCTTGTACATATCTATCTCCCTAGGATTGAAGAATCGGCACGGACACTGGTTGGTTGGTTGTGCTGGATGTCGACGGGTGGAAAGGATGCTTAAGTGAAGAACACACGCCCCATCATGTTTGAAACACAATCAATCCTCGTGGGAGTGTTACATTACACTCTATTAACCCCTTTAGAACTCCATTCCCGTTTCGGGGACAAACCATTCTAACTCCAAGTAGTTTGCCCCCAATTGTCCCCAACAGGAGACTGCAGTCCTAAAATGGTTAATACCAATACCACTCTAATGCCTACAACGATGGGTTGACTCACTATCAATACATTCATACATCAACACCAGCAATCAGCAACCTTGTCCTCGGGACTCGGCCTGCGCCCTGAGCGCATGTTTCGGTTTGCTTAGTTCTTCTTTCTTTTCTTTTTTCGTTTCTTTTTGTTCCTTCCTTTCTTCTCCCTGTCCCCTCTTGGTGTTTTTTTTTTTTTTTTCCTTCTCCTTTCCTTGTTTTTTCTTTTTTTCGGGTGCGCATATAATACGGTAATACCGTGGATATTCCCCTGGTGTTACGTGGTTGCTGCAGGTGAAACGGGATGGTTTACCCCAGCTCGTTATTAATTT
Organism: Nereocystis luetkeana; assembly: GCA_031213475.1. Taxonomy (NCBI): domain Eukaryota; class Phaeophyceae; order Laminariales; family Laminariaceae; genus Nereocystis; species Nereocystis luetkeana. The sequence continues at coordinate 3,140,660 of JARUPZ010000003.1, read as the reverse complement.
TTTACAGGGGGGGGGGCATACTATTAATAAATAGGACCTAAGGTATACACGAAAACCTACATATTTTGCGATGTTTACTAACAGTATTTGGTCCTATTTACTATTATATATTTTTTTGGTCCCCCGTAATAGTATCGTTTCCCTTGCGGACTGGTACGATACTGCTGCCGTGCGCGCTGTTTCGGGCTCTGCTTGTTTTCTCGCATATCGAGATGCATTTGAGTTATATACAGCCTGTTATGTGACCTCATCACACGACAAAGGATCTCGCGGGAGTAAGGTGTCAATAATGTGAGAACATCATCATCAAGTCGACCTACACCTTTACAATCGTTTTTCAGTCTTGCTGATTTTGATATATTGCACTTCCGTTCGTGGTATTAATAGAAACCCACTCTAATTCCTAGTAGTTTTATCCCCGAAACGGGACTACAGTACTATTACGGGGAACCATATTAAATAGCACCTACGGTAGACACAAAAACCTACCAGGTATATTCTATTAAATAGGACCTACGGTGGACACAAAAACCTACCTGGTATATCTTTTTTATTTTTTTACCAACAGTATTTGGTCCTATTAATAGTTAGTAGGGTCCCCCGTAATAAACAGTACTGCTACGAAAAACGGCCAAGAACGGATCATTTTTTCGGAAGTCTCTCTATCAGATATTTCCGAAACCAGCTTGTTATTCGGTATTGGTTGTTTGGTATCGGTTGTTCGGTACTCGTATTAATAGTCAACCTTCCAGTTCTGACAAACGATGGCACCCCTGCGCCAACTCACCGCTATTGCACCCTTTTAGGACCGCAGTCCCGTTTTGGGGACAAACCAGTCAAGTCTTGAATAATTTGTCCCCGAAATGGACAGCAGTCCTTTCCTGCTGTCCATTTTGGGGAAAAATTACTCGAATTCCAAGTAGTTTGTCCCCAAAACGGGACTGCAGTTCTAAGAGGGCTTAGGTACGGGTATAACTCGGTGACTACAGTATTGCGGGGGACCATAGTAAATACCATGGTACCTGGTACCAGGTAGGACCTATGATACACATAAAAAACTATTAATTTACCTATTTTTACTATTAATAACAATATTTGGTCTATGGCCCCCAGTAATAGTTACTTTACTTGGTATTCTGCTGCAGTTGGCTACTGCAGTATATAGGTACTTGATATCACGGTTGGTTCCGTGCCGTACCTGGTACTTTGTTATTACTGTTGGTTACGTGCCGTAACTACCCATTCCGGGTGTAGTTACGTGCCGTAATTGTGCGGAGTTTTACGCCTTTTGTGTGACGGGCGCGTTAGTGGTTCGGCAAACGATTTTGTTGTTTCAAAATGTATACCTGATATATACAGCAGCAGTACTAATGCGTAGCTACTGCTGTGCGTTCGTACTGACTGTAGCATTTGCTCAGGGCCGGCCAGCTTAACCCTCTAATGGACTACAGTCCCGTTTTGGGGACAAGCCACTCAAATTCCGAGTGGATTGTCCCCCAACTGTCCCCAGAACGAGACTGCAGTCCTAATAGGCTTGCTTGCGTGTTTTGCCCTCGGAATCGCTTTTCGTTGCGGGCCCGTTGCGTTGGTAACCGGTTGTCAATGATGTTTTGCTTGCCTGAGTGCCTGCCTTGCGTCTTGCCTGCTCTTGAGACTTCTGGGCGATTCCCTCTCCTTGTGTGTGTGTTGTTTATTTACTTATTTTTTGTCAGATCTACTGCATGCGCAACCCGGACGGTACCCCGAAAGGATGCGCTTTTGTGAAGTTCTCGACTCGAAGCGCCGCCATCTCCGCCATCGAAGCTCTTCACGAAAAGTGCACCATGGAGGTCAGTCACACACGTCTTAGGGACCCCCCAAAAAATTTCAGGAGACCGGTAGTGTGGCCTCCTTTATAAAGCACGGTTTCCGTTAGATATTGATACACGAAAGGTCATTATATTAAGGGACGAAGAGTGGTACAGGCTTTGTCAGGGAGGCCGTCAGTCAGACACCGGAGATGCTACTATTATAGGAAACCTTTTTTTTTTCACGCGTCAATACCTGTGTCGGCCTTGCTGTACTGCTGCTGTTTGCGTCCCCCGGGGGGCGGTTAGTCAAAGGGTCAAACCGCGGCCTTTTTTGACGCGTCAAGGTTTATTTTGGCCGTAGTATACTGGTTTTAGTGTTCGGGCGATCAACCGCACACCACAGGTGTCTTTGTTGACGCGTCAAGGACTATGTTGCCTGTAGTATACTGGTTTTAGTGTAGGGGCGGTCAGTGGGACTCCAAACGGGTCTTTTTTGACGCGCACGCACAAGTGCTCTTTTGGTTTTAATTCTGCTGGTTCCAGTGTGGGTGCGGTCACATACGAAAGGGGTCTCTTTTGACGCGTCAAGGCCTCCTTTGGCCTTGAATATACTGTTTTTAGTGTGGGGGCGGTCGGTCACGCGCCGAAGGCATCTTTGTGGCCGCGGTCAAGGCCTACTTGATCCTTGGTAAACTGATTTCAGTCACACGCCAAATTTGTTGTTTTACGCGGGAGTCCGATCGTTTCGCACGCGTCAAGGCCTATTTTTGCCTCGTTAGTGTAGGTGGTCACACATCAGAGAGATCATTTTGGGCGACTTCAGGCCGTATTCAATAGCATATGTTTATAGTATGCTGCCGTTTTTAACGTGCGGGGTGAATAGCCAAGGGGTGTCAGTGTAACATTAATATTGATAGCTTACGAAGTATTTTGTCAACGCCACACCACACCTATTAATAGAGCTCAGGCCTACTGTAATACAGCATCCGTCCGAATCTATTCTGCCGTTTACACGGACCTACCAGGTGTGTTACCGCTACTGCTGTAGTCGTATCATACGACGGATCTATGCTACCGTCGGGATCTGTTTGACCATAGGTATGTTACCGCTATATACTGCTGTAGTCGTATCATACGACGGATCTATGCGACCGTTGGGATCTGTTTTACCATAGGTATGGATCTGTTTTACCGTGCGGATCTTTTTTACCGTACGAATCTATTCTGGCGTACGAATCCAACCCCCCGGGCGGATGGGCCTATTCTACTACAGTACGAATCTTTTTTTGCTCAAGCACATCCATTTTTGCCGGCACCTATTTGAACTACGGTAGTTGTCTCTATTATGTACCCCCCCTCCCCCCCCCCCCCGTTCGCTGATAACACCTCGTCGCAGGGAGCAACCCGTGCGTTGGTGGTCAAATTTGCTGACGTGAAGAAGACGCATACGGCGAAGGGCTGGCTCGTGCCGGACGGGAGGGGGGCGTCGCCGATCGGCTTTAACGGGGGGGGAATGCGCCAAGGCAACTACTGGCAGGCCACGGCTCCGCCCGGCGGGGGAGGGGGCGGTGGCGGCGGCGCTCGCGATGTTTACCCGAAGGGGCGGGAGGTGTACCCTGCACCGTACCCGTACCAGGTATTTTTACTTTTTGACATGGTGTGGTGTGTGGAGTTCCGTAGTTTGGAGGTGGGATGTCTACTGCTGTAGTTGGAGGGTTGGAAATCGTGCAGATTTAGTTTCGTTTTTTCCCAAAAAAAAAAAAACATTGTTTTATCTTCCATTGTTGTGTGTGTTTTTGGTTTGAGTTTTTTTTTTTGTTTGCGACAAAGAACGGAGTTTGGGTTGTACCTTGGCCGTTTTTTGCAAAAAAACGTTTCACGCCAAGGGGCGGGAGGTGTACTCTGGACCGTGTACCCTCGTCGGATATGTATCCATGGTTTGATATAGTGGAGTGCCTTCTTGGGGGTGGAAGGCGTTCCATTTTTTCGCTTTTTTTTAAGGGGGAAGGGCTGTTTGTTATGTTCTTTCGGGGGGGGGTTGACTGTTTCATTTGTTTTTAATTTGCCACATAATAGGTTCATCTGCGTTTGGTTAATAGGTTCATCTGCGTTTGGTATGGTTTTCTCAAATATGTACTTTCGTGCGAGGTTGATCGGGGTTTGTACTCGTGGTCGGGATGTTTTAGGGAAGGGGCATGATCGGATTAAATAACCCGTTAAAAGAGCGTTACCTGCACGAACTGCTCGAGCCCTCGAGAGAGAGGTTGGGCAGTGCTGTTGCTGTGTAGTGTGGTGTGGTGCAGTGCGGTGTTGTGGCGTGTGGTACCCCGGCAGTATATACGGGGTGTGCAGCCAGGCCTGTTAACGGGTAGGGTCGAACCTCGCGGGTCGGGTCGGGTCACGTGAGGGTGACCCGGCCCGATAGGCGAGAGTTTGGAAACGTCTTGATCCGACCCGACCCGATCCGACTCGATCCGTGAGAATTATAAAAAATCCTGGCCCGACTCACGGGACAGGCCATATCCCGTCAAGAGCCCTGTCATACAGTATATTGTTTTAGTGTGTAGTTGATTGAGCGTAGTGCAGCACAAATTATTAGGCATTTGGTTGAGTGTAAGGTCGTGCCGTATATAATGCATTTGTCGTCAAGTTTTTTGTACAGAATGCAGTGCGGTGTGATGTACCAGGTAGTGCAGTATCCTCGGCCGCTTTGGGCTTGCTTACCGTCCTCCCGCCTCCCGCCCCCCCTCCTCTCCCGCATGACTTGGCACAATGTGGAACTCCTTATTGGCTGTTGACCTGTTGACGAAACTTCTCGTCAGGCGGCGTACCCGCCTGCGCACATGGCGCCGGCTTATCCCGGACACCCGTACGAGTATCAGCAGAGGCCGCAGGGAGGGTACGGCTCGTACGCGCCCTCTTCTTACAACGCCCCCTATGGGCCACCGGTGAGAGGTGCCTTTTGGTGTTGGTGTTGATATGTCGGCGGTGGCGAGGGGGGGGGGGGGGGGGGGGATGGTGGGAGTGCTGATATTGGTGTTACCATGGATGTTGGTGCTAGTGGTGTTGGTGGCGGTGTTGGTGTGTTGTTGTTACTGGTGGTGTGGGTGTCTGTGATGGTAGTGTGTTGGTGGTGTGTTGGTGGTGTTGGTGTTGTGCTGGGTGTTGGCGTGGGTGTCTGTGGTGCTGGGTGGATGTGGGAGGTGTTGGTGGTGTTGATGTTGGGGGTGTTGATGGTGGCTGGTGTTGGCGTAGGTGTTGGTGGTGGTGGTGGTGCTGGTGGTGATGGTGACAGTGGCGGTGTGGTGTTGGTGAGTCGGTGGTGGTGATGTGGTGTGTTGCTGGTGCTGGTTTGGGTGTTTGTGGTTCGGTTGCTGTTGTTGGGGTTGGTGTTGGCGCTGATGTTGTCGGCGGTAGTGTTGGTGTTGCGTCGAAGCCTGGCGTAAAATGTGTAGGCGGCGTTGACTCATGTTGGTGTCAGTCGGTGTTGCTGGTGGTGTCGCCTGTGTTGCTGTCTCGCTCGCGGGGCGGCATCGAAGTATCACGTCGAAACGACAGCGCGTTTAGCCCACCGCACCTCCGCCTCAGTGGTCGGCTTCGCCGCATGGACAGCCGTCTTGCGACTATCATGCGGTTCATTCGCGGCCGATGCATGACACGAGTTGCTCCAATCCCCCACTCAAAACATAGTCTCCCCTCCCCACCAAACCGCTGGAACGAGGCGTTTTTGGTTTGACGCATGACAGGGTAGGGGTGGTAGCACCTGCTTTTGCCTTCTGAGGCTCCTCACTTGAGCAGCGATTTTCCTGTATACATGGATAGAGATAGCACCTAAAGCTGACCAGATGGTAGATACTGTACAACAGCCTCATGGCCTACTTACTGTGGGGGTTTCTACGAATACCATTGGGAAGTTCACACACGGGATTCCGACGACGAGGGATCCGTTTCGAAAGCCAGCCAGCCTCTTGAGTCGAGGAGCACTTGTAAAAGTCGGCCAGAAACAGCAAAAGGGCCCACTAAGTGCTGTATCTATGGTGGCACTTGTTGTGCCAGTCTCACACGCCCTTCCCCGTCTTGGGGGAGGGAGAGAGAGAGAGTCTTGAGCGTTTCCCCTGGCGTCCTCGTCCTCTGTTTGCTCCCTATTCTCGTTTCGCATTTCGTCCTTCTTCCGGCGCCACAGACGGAGCGGCCGCTATCCCCGCCGACGGCAGGGGGGGAACGCATAGCAGCGCCCTTCACCTCTCCTCAGGGAGGGCCCATGCCGTTGCCGAGGGACCCCAGGGGAGATATGGGAAGGGATGCGAATAGCAGGGACCAGGGAGGGGGGACCAGGCCGCAAGAAGGTGGGCCCCTGGGGTGATGGTGGGGGTATGTGTGTGTGCTCATATCATGCATGGCCATAGTCGTATGGCCATAGACCGTCGCATCTCTGCGATGCCGGGACGGAGCACGTCGGGTTTCCACCGACCAGGCAGGGGGGGGGGGGTAGGGGAGGGGGGGGGGGGCGGTGGTTGTCTCTAAAGCTTGGAATTGGTCAACGACTCATTTGCTTGAACCAACGACTCGTGTGGTTCTTTTTTTTTGTGTCGAACCCCTTACCCGCTGCAACCGCAGTCGGAGGACACGCACTTGGGATTTGAGTACCAGTCTGTTGCGATGGATGTTTTTGGAGTCTCCAACACGTTCGGCGCTACTTCTACATACTGGTACGATTTAGGTTGTCCCTATTACGGGGGGCCATAGTTAATAGGACCTGTGGTATACATAAAAAACTAAATGTTTACCCGTTTTTACTAACCATATTTGGTTCTATTAACTATGGTCCCCCGTAATAGCACACGAGTGCGGTCACCCACCCGCTACACTCAAAAGATGGGGAGGGATATGTGTGTGTGTTTGCCTGGTTTATGATATTTGCAGCCCGCCACACACCTCGTTTGCCCTTTGTTTTAACTCTCTAGACCAGGTCGACCAAGGTTTCGGGGGGGGGGGGGGGGGGGGGGGAGGTGGAGGGCGTAACCTGAGACGCAAGTACGTGTCGTTCTTGTTGCGTTTTTCCAACAAAGATATCTGCTCACAAGCATTGCTCACACGTATTACGAACTGCAATACACGAAGTATAGCAAAAAGCCACTTTTGAGGTTTCAAACCGACCCTTCAAAAGTAACCCTGCGGAAATCCCCCTTCCAACCGCACCTGCTGTACATCCATCTGTTGGTTCTGGGGCTGATGCCGTGGAAGCAGAAGTTTGATTGCGTATGCAAAAGGACGATGCTTTGGGGACGAACCAAAACTAGTTGGAATCAGAGCTGAACCCCCTGTATGAATGGTGCCACGCCCTCGTTTTGGGTACAAACCAAACTACTTGGAATTAGAGTTAACCCTTTCGGAGCTGCACCGGGGACACACCAAACTACTTGGCATTAGAATTATCCCTTTCAAAACTGCACCCTCGTTTCGGAGCAAAAAAAAACTTTTTTTTTGGAATCAGAGTTGACTCGTGCAGAACTGCACCCAAGTTTTGGGGACAAAGTACGTGGAGTCAGAGTTATCTACTTCGAAACTGCACCCTCGGCTTAGGTACAAACAAAACCACTTGGAATTACTGTAGAGTCAAGGCCTTCGAAACTGCTCCCTCGGTTTGGGGATACTCCAAACGACTACGAGAACTAAACGTCTTGGGATTAGAGTTAACCCCTCCAAAAATGCACCCCCAAGTCTAGGGGTAAGGATAATGCATAGAATTGGAGTTCTACAACCCCTTCGTGTAGTCGCACCGTCGTTTCGGGAACAGAAATACTTTTTGGAATTGGAGTTGGAAGACCTTCAAAACCTATCTCCACGTTTGCGGGACGAAATAAAACGGCAGTATTGTTGCTTGGAATTAGAGTTGACTTGACCCATTAGTGCGGCACGAAACACTTGGAGTTAGACTATTGCGGAGGACCATATTAAATAGGACCTACGGTACACACAAAAACCGATATATTTACCTATTTTTACTGACAACAGTTGGTCCTATTTACTATGCCCCCCCGTAATAGGAGTCGGGTACATGTACGGTGCGAGGCCTCCAGAGTTGGACTGCATCCAAGTTTTGGTGACAGTGCTTGGAGCAAGAGCTGAACATCGTTAGAAGCACGTGTACGTCCACGTTCTGGGAGACAAACATGCATGCACACTATCTCAAATTGGGTTTGGAAAACGTTTTAGAAACCATGTCCGGATAAAGAAAACTTCTTGGAGTTTAACAAGTGTAAAACCTTTTTGAGAACTACGTCCCCACGTCATGGGGACATAGGCATCACTTGGAACTCATGTAAAGAAAAAGGCGATACATCTGTAAGGAGGCTTTCTGCAATGCAAGACTTGAGGCTCGAGACGAGCGTGGCTGAGTGGTCAGGCCAGGTCAGACCGATGTCCCCCCGTAGTTTCGTTCTGCCCCAGTGAATCGGGAGGGCGTAATGTGTTTGGCTTGGCGCCAGGGCGGGGAACTTTGGCGAAAGGGAGGCGGGTGCGTGATGAGCTTGCACGCGCGATGGACTGGTTGGCTCGTTGACCCATAGGTTTCGTTTGATCGCTTTCGCTTGGCTGATTGACTAGTTGACGAGTTTTAATGGTTGTATGTTTAGTTGGTCCCTCGGTTGGTTGACTGAAGGCCAGGGTTGCTTGATGGGGTGGGTGGGTGTTGGTGTCTTGGGTTGTCGCTTTTGGATGCCATAGAAGGACCAAGGGCTTCGCCGTTCGCGGTCCACGGCCACTGCTTGGGCAATGTATTTTTTCTTTCTTCACATTTTCTTGTGTTCTGTTGTGTTGTACAGGGTATATATACCTTGTAGTGCACGCTGCCTCTTGTTGGTGTTGGCTTGGGTGGCGTAAGGTGGCGTTTTGGGTTGTGTGTTCCGTGTGTTTGTTGTTGATGCGGTTGGGTTGGGTTGAATCGCGTTGGGTTCTCCGGTGTGTTGTGTTTTGCTGTGTAGGGTGTATTGTGCCGAGCTTTCAGGGGGAAACTGGAGGCGGCCGTCCATCGGTGTCGACGAGGAACGCATGCTTGCTGTAACCCTTTGGAATGCAGTACCGTGGATGTAACTGTGAATGCTGTTGTAAGTGTGTACAGTACCTACCTGTCACTGCAATTGCGGCCATAAATGTATTGATGTGCCCGTAGAGTGTAGAGCTGTAGCTTCAGCTGTAGCTGCTGTAGGAGTGTCACTGATGCCTTGAATTGAACCCCCTTGGCCATGAAGTTTTGGCGTTTCGCTTTCATCAACCCCTCGCAGTGGTCGGTAGAAAATTTCGTTTCAAGTTTGAATCGTGATCTGGACACATATTTTGACCGCGGCGCTGACGATTGTGCGGGCGGTTTAAATCACAAGGTCAACCTCGATTTCGAACTCGATCTGATTTGTTTGCTCGGAGCACGGCGCGTTCCATTTGTGATGCTTGTAACCGTTGCCGTTGTGATGCTATCGGTTGTCATCGTCAACCATTTGCTGTACTCCATGCAGCTTAGCAACCATTGGCGGGGATTGGAACACTAGCGCAGCGCCTGCCACGGTCGGTATTATTTTACAAGTTACCTGGTATACACACGCCTTTCGTCCCATGGTGGTGGCAGCAGCGGTAGAGGTTGCAACGGTTTGTCGCGCTCGAAAACCTTTTGCGTCACTCTTCGGGCTTAGACCGCCTTTTGTTTGTTGTGCTAGGCCATGACGCTTGCTTGTATATACGCTTCGTGTACACGCAGCATATATATATATATATATATATATATACATATACGAAGTATATATTTTTCGTACTGTACCAAAATACCAAACTTGTTTGCACCATAAATCGAAATTTGCTACCAGGTATGTGTTAGTAATAGTGCACCATACTTTGGTGAGGCCATTCCATGTAATCATGTGTAATACTTTGATGTCTTACCATATTGTTGTATGTATGAGTGCCAGATTTTATGTCGTGAACACGACACCTCAATGATGCCGTTCAGTACTTGGGATGTGCCAGATTTTAATGTTGTACATATATACCGACGTTTTTAACGCAACCATTTGCAACCTGTTACAAACGTCGGGGTTGTGTTTTCCTTTTCAAGGTCCGCCGGGGGCGAACTTGTTCATCTACCACTTGCCGAACGACCTCACCGATGCCGACCTGGCGACCGCTTTTGCGCCGTTCGGACACGTGGTGAGCGCCAAGGTGTTCCTCGACAAGCGCACCGGAGAAAGCAAGGGATTCGGTGAGCGTCGTCAAGGTGTTCAGCATTCGGAAACATTCCCTACAACAGTATTGCTGTATATTTCCCTTTCGAGAAGGACCCAGGGCTGTACCACTCTGTTCGAAATAATAAGGACGGTTTCGGTACGTGTTGTTAATACTAATACTCAATACTACCAGTATACTATTCAAATGTTGCCTACAAATACCGGACCCAAACGCGAAGGTATATTTCCATGATTTGGGGATGGGCATATGGCGGGAAACACCTGCAACTCTAGCGATCAACGACACTAAGTAAGAACGCAAGACCGGTTTTCTTGGCCACGTCAAGGCCGATTTTGGCCGTGTTGTGCTCGTTTTGTTGAATGCCAGTCAGGCAAGGGGCCCGTCAAGGCCTGTTTTGACGGTATTAAACTGGTTTCAGTGTAGGGCCGTCATTAATAGTCAAGGAAGCCGTCAAAACCTATTTTTGTTTTACCTTGTTGTACTGGTCATAGTGTAGGGCCGGTCAGTCAAGGGGCCTGACCGCAAGTCAAGGGTTGTTTTGACCTTACACTGGTTGTAGTGTGAGGGCGGTCAAGTCAAGGGGCCAAACCGCACGTCAAGACCTAATTTGACCTTACGACACTGCTTATAGTGTTAGGGCCGTCAATCACGGGGACAAACCGCACGTCAAGGCCTAATTTGACGTGATTTTACTGGTTTTAGTGTAGGCAGCGGTGAGTGATACGGCCAAAACGCGGTTTCCTGCATCGTGCAACAACTCTGGGATCCATATATCTTGAGTAGAGCTTGACGACCAAAACTCGACGAGTGCGGTTTGATCAAGCAACTATTAATAATACAGCAGTACAGGGGAACATCCAGCAATGATCATAGTAATCAGAACCAAAATATGGCGCTTAATCATAGGGGGACATGCGCTTTTAGGGTCCATCGTGGGTTCTGATTACTTTGTATTGCTATGTATTACTGTGCATTACTATGTATTACTACGTCATTACTACTGTATGCGTTGCTATGAAGTATTATGTATACTATTTATTACTATACCCCCCCTCATGGAAGGAGAGGAGACCATGTACCAGTTCCACTCCACTATCACCATATCACCAAGCGGCGAAATGCGTATTATGCACTATATCATACCCTGGTACCAGGTACCTGGTATGTACTACTGTATGTATGTACTACTGTATGTATGTATGTATGTATGTACCCTATCAGTAAGCAGCTATGGCCGATTCTGTAATCGTTGTCTTTTTTCGACATGTTTTTTTTTTTTTTTGCTGCCCCGGAGAGCGAGAGGAAAACCCCTGTCCACACTTATTTCTCAAGTTTTCGTGTACCGGTTCGAACCCGGTTCGTTTCTTCCGCCTTGGTCGTTTTTCGACATGTTGTAACTATTTTCCGCTCTCGAGTCCCTTACTCGTAGAGGAGATTCATGGCGTATTTGCTCACGACTTCGCCCCCTCGGTGGCATATTTGTTCAGGCTTCGTGAGCTACAACCACCCGAACCAGGCGGAGGTTGCCATCGGCAAAATGAACGGCTTCCAGATTGGCTCCAAGAGGCTCAAGGTCCAACATAAGAAGGCTGACCATGGAGAAAGGTATGATGCACTACTCATACTCTTTTATGCTGTTGACAAGCACAGTAATGCGAGTGTTTTTTCTGTCTCTTTTCTTTTCTTCGATTTCCTGGTCAAAGGGGACGCTAGCACCCTCAGGACTGCGCCGTCAAGTGCCTGCGCGTAGGCGGTTCGGCAACAGATGCATACGACTGGGAACTAGAGCAAAAGGGGCTTGCAACCAAGATCCGTGTTTCAAACAAAGATGTAGAATAGTTGATGCATATATCTTAACCCTTAAAGAACCGCAGCCCCATATGTTGGGGACAAACCAGTCAAATTCCAAGTAGTTTGTCCCCAAAACGGGACTGCGGTCCTGAAAGGGTTAAGAATCCTGAGCTTTTTTGCCTTTTTTGCCATTTTTGGGCCCAAGAACTTGCTACTTAACCATCATGGAAACGTAGTTAGTTGTTACCTACCGCAGCATCTTTCGACGACGACTACGAAGGAGAATATCACCCACCTGGAGAACATCAGTACTTTAGTGAAAGGCCCTTTCTTCATCGGCTGTTCGACCGCAGTTTTGCGTGATGCCCCCTTGCGTGAACTGAAACATTTTAGCGTTTTGGCGAGCCTTTTATGCTACTCCCTCGCAACTTGGTGTACATAAAACCACCTCGTGAGTCGTTTCTGGCTGTGCCTACGACTGCCGTCTGGCGCACCCGAAGCGCTCACGCACCCCATCAGGAGCATCCCTTGATTTGGCGGGCTGTGGTTGATTGTGAGGAGGTGTAGCTGTCGGCAAGTGAAGTAAAAACGTTCAATTGGGGGGCGGGGGGGGGGGGGGGGGGGGGGGGGGGGGGTTTCGTCTCATTTCGTGCACATTTCAAATTTCAACCATTTTCGACCAATCCAGCATCTCTAAGTCGAGGGTTAGGCCTCTGTTGAGAACCTGCGGGGGGGCAAGCTCGAGAGAAGCTCCAGCTGTTGTGATGAACCTCTTTCTATTAACAGTCACGGTCGCTCTCTGGTAAGCACGAACTAGCCGGGGTTGTACACGCAGCGTGTTAACTCCTTTAGAACCGCAGTCCCATATGTGGGGACAAACCAGTCAAATTTCAAGTAGTTTGTCCCCAAAACGGGACTGCGGTTCTAAAGGGGTTAAGATAGCGATTGTTTTTTTTTTCTGTTCCGATAAAACAACTAGATGTTAAGAGTCACCGGAAACCCGGGGAGCGGGAGACGCGTGGGTGTCAGCGTGGCCTTGAGTCGAACAATACCAGGTATGTATCTGATGCATAGCCTAGGAACCCAAACCGGAACCGGAACGGAATCTGGAAAGAAAAATGATACCGTACACCCGAAGCCGAGACCGAAACCACAATCGATTTTGTATACGAAAACGAAAACGAAACCGAATTGGACGCGCGAAACCGCAACCAAACCCGAAACAAATCGGAACTGAAAACAAAAATCTAAACCAAACGACCTAACTTTAACGGAACACGAAACTTGAACGAGAATGAAACGGAAACTGAAAATGAAAATGAAGATGGAAATGAAAATGAAAATGAAACCGTTTCGAGCACGAAAATGAAACCGTTTTGAGCACGAACATGAAACCGAAACCGCTGCCCTGTCTGCCTGCCTGCCTGCCTGCCTGCCAGCAGAGACCAGGACGGGCCTAGGTACCCGCAACACGGTAGAGAAATGCAGCAACAGCAACAACACCAACAGCACGTAGCCCCTCTGCACGGGGGCTCGGGGCGACTTGGCATCGGCTACTCGCACCACCAGGCCCATGCTCCCTCGTCGCCAGAACTCCGCGGGTACCACTCTCACTCTGGCGACAGGTAATCACCCACCGATAGACGTTATATGTACGATAACTAATAAGTCGCATGTCATATATATGTATATATATACACTCGGGTCCCCCGACTTTTGCGAGAGGGCGGCACACTGTTAATAAGTTAATACATAAGATAAATGGTTTTGTTAGCGGATGCCAAATCGGCTGGACCCGCCTACACCAGGGCTACCCTACTTAGCGAAGGGAGGCGTTTTCGGCCTGTATCTCACCTCTTTCAAGCCAGGGTACACACCGTAACCAGTATAAGTAGGCCGCGGCTAGAAATGCGGCGGTACTACTGTGGACGACAGTAGCATACCAGATGTATCCCAGGCACATGATCTCGACGGAGAGAAGAGGACGGTGTGAATGAACCTTCATGTTCATGTCTACACCGAGAGTGTTTACAGTGCAGTACTGTATTGAGCAAAGTTCTCGTAAGAAGGATGATGCCGTCTGCTTGCTACGCAATCGTCCCATGAGCGGAGGGGGGTGTACTCGATAGGAGAGATGTACTTGATATCATGGACGGCCGTAGTCGTATGGCCATAGACCCTCGCATCCCTACGATGCCGGGACGGAGCATGTCGGGTTTTCTCCGACCAGGCAGACATTGCTTGCACCAAGCGCGAAGCGCCGTGAGGTGTCCGGCGAGTCGCATGAAGGGTGAGCTGCATCCTACTAAGAACCGCTCGTGAGGCGGACTTGCACATGGATGACAGCTTCAATGAGTTAGGGGATCTCCACGGCAGAGAGCACAATGTGCCCGCGATAGCTCGGTTCTCCGCTCCTATCGATGCCGTCTACTGCTCGTTCCATGAGCAGAGGAAAGGAGTCTCCGCACCAAAGATCACAACGATGCGACAGCAATGCCGGCGAAAAGCTCGAGGTACCGTTCCCATTCCTCGCGGCCCTGATGGAGCGATGAATGGGCTCCTCCACAGCAGAGAGCAAGATGATCACACACTGCCGAAAAAAAAACTCGACCGGCCCTTCCCACGTCTCACGCCGGCGTTCCTCATTCCCAGTGAATCAATGAGTCGATGATGATGCGTTCCGATGGTTGATTATTGGATGTAGAGCAAACCCAACGTTGACCCTTTTAGGTCCCCAGACCCGTTTTGGGGGTAAACTACTTTTTAGGGTGTTTTTGTCCCCACGTATGCGAGTGCGGTTCTAAAAGGGTTAAGCGTTGCGTTGCAAATGTTGACCATTTGGCTGAGTTCGTCGAGAAATCGACCGAGGATGTGCTCGGATTGGTTCCGATTCGGTTTTTTTTTTTTTTTAATGTAAACCGACGGAATCCGGTTGATTTTTCGACAGCAGAACGAACAGCCGACCGATCCATTTTTTGGTGCAGGCTTACGTATCGCTCACTAGTTCGTCTTGCCTACATGGATGAATTGTCTTTTTTTGGTTCATCATGACGCACGTGGAGTACTACATGGTTATTGATATCTTAATTAGTTCATTGGCGCTTGATTGAGTGCATCAGTAGATGGTAGCAAATAAACGGGTGCTGATTTATATATGAAGCACAATATGCACGCCCCCGCTACCCCCTCCCCTCCAATGGCTTTCCAGCGCAAAGGTCATGTACACCGGCGGAGGCGACACCCGCACCATCTATACCGGCCCCATCACGAACTCTTCGTACCCTGGAGGCCTCCCAGATGAAAACAACTCCGGCGGCGGCAGCTACCGCGTTAAAACCATGGGGCACGGCCCCAGCGGAAGCGGCGCTGGGGGTGCCGGTGGTAATGGAGGCATGGACGGAGGGGACGGAAGCGGAGGAGCCCCTCCTGGGGGCGGGGGGTTGTACCACACAGAAGGCGTTGGGGACGAGGGGCTCTGAAGAGCTTTGAATCGGTTTTGGTTTCTTTTTTTTTCGGGGGCGACCGTAACGTCCGTACAGTCCGGTGCGGTGCAATGCCATGGTTTGAGTTGTTGTTGTTGCTGTTGTTTTTTTTTTTTCTGCTCTTTTTTTTTTTTTGGTGTCGTCGTGGGAGTGGACAGTGCTTTAGGGTGTACGGCGGGGTATGCCAATGCCATGGTGACCAAGTATTTTGAGTGTGGCCCGGAGGGTTGGGAGAGCAGGTAGTGCTAGTTCACGAGGTGATGTGTGCTTCGTGACGTGGGGGGGAGGGGGAGGGGGGAGGGGGGGGGGGGGGGGGGGGGCAGAGGTCGCCACCATGGTCACCGACAACCCTGGCTGTTGCCAAAAGCGATTCCGGGGCTGGAATCCGTGAAACAGACGAATTCGGGTCTTCTAAATTCCGAGTATTTCGGTTTTTGCTGGTTTGTTGGTGGGTAATAGGCTGTCGTGAGTGTGACTTGAAGATAAATGAGGGAGGGCTTCGAGCTCGCGGCTTCAATGACGTTGAAGCATCGTTGGTGTTGGAGATTCCGGCACGGAAGTGTTGTTGTGCGTGTGTCAAAACGGCCTGCTCTGGTTCGCTGCACTCTCTGCCAGACAAGCAGAAAGCGAGTACGTGTGCATTGATTGCTTCCCGAATGCTTGAATTTTGTTGGTGGCGTTTTTTTTTTTTTCGTTTTTTTTTCTTTCTCTTCTTCATGTCGCCCTGTTATTTTATTTTCCCCTTTATGCTAATAAGGTTCCCTCGGAACCTTGCCCGAGCTTGAACCGAATTCGATGGATCGAATCGAATTCAATCGAATCGAATGTTCGGACCGAATTCGATCGAATCGAATGTTCGGACCGAATCCAATCTAATCGAACATTCGAGTCGAATCGAACGCCTGCCGTACGTAAGTAGCACTAGAGATTGGCAGGGGTGGGAGGTGGGTGGGAAGGGGAGGGTAAGATAAACAGGGGCGGCAAGGCCCGGCATGGGGAGGAATTCCGGGAAGAGAAGAGGAAAAGACACAGGAGGACGTATGCACCGTGATGACCGATTATTACGATTGTTTATTGTTGCGGGTTCGTTGGTTGACTGGTGCTATCAGGGGGGGTTTGGTACGGCAACAACCAACACATGTCCAGCTTATAGAACGCCCTCCGTTCCCGAGGATTTTTGTTTTTTTTTCGTTTCCAGGTTCCTCGGACGTCGCCGATTTTTTTTTTTTTCACCCCAGGCTTTTCTATGTTTACTCCACGCAAGCGGCGGCAACATGGCGTTTCTGTGTGCTGGGGTGGGGGTGGGTGGGAGGGGAGGGGGGGAGGGGGGAGCTCGATTATCGGGCATGGAGTGAGTCCTGGGACAGAATGTTCCTGTAGTGCTGAGGTTTTGGGACTTTGGGTGGGCATGGTGGACCATGAGCTGGGCGTGGAAAAACGCCTCTCTCGATTGGTTAGCGTTTGGGGAGGTGGGGGGCGGGGTGGAGCAGCAGGCTTTCAATGGGGGGAGGGTATCACACACGTATCTAGCGCCGCACCGCGGCCTCTTGTCGACTGGGGCATTGTGGGGTTTATTTTTTGGCGAGTACGAGCTCGGGCGCTGGCAGCTACCCTTAGAAATCTCTTTTTTTGCTATATTTGTTGATACTCTGGCTCGTCTGATTTCCGGGCGTAGTATCCTCATCACGCTTGGGCGATGAGGTCTCTCTACTGTGTTGGGGTAGCCTTATAGTGCAAGCAGGCTAGGCTATTAATAGGCTAGCTTAGGGTCGACCAGTGGCGGGGTGGGCATTTAATTTTTTGGCGAAACAGTGCTACCTACTGTGGGGAGGTGGGGGGTGGGAGGGGGGGGGGGCGGTGAAGCTAGACAGACTTGTGGCTCGTTTTCATGATTTTTTATTCATGTCGCTGTGCCTGTTTTTTTTTTTTCCCTAGATGGCGTCACTGTAGGATACTGGTACCAGGTTTCACATTTGTAGAACGGGCGTGCTTGGGAAGTTTTGGTAGGCCGCGAGCGGCCAGCGGCGTAGGGGCGTGCCGCATACATACAAACATACATACATACATAACGTGCAGGAATGCGTACGTGCATACATGCTACATACAGGTTAGATAGGCACCGGCAACTCGATTGTCGATTTGTCGATCCCTCGATTCTCGTTTTTTCGATTTTCGATTTTATCACTTAATTCTTGATTATCGATCGAGAATCGATTTCCGATCCTCGTTTCGCGGTGCTCGTGGTTCGCGGAGAGGGAAAAGGAGACAGCGGCGGAGACGGATATCGCCTCCCCTTTGTGGTAATGGTGGTGAGGCGGTGCTGCTGGTAGTGTCGTTCCTCCCGCTGTTTCTACGACAACAGTGGTTACAATCGGAGAATGGTGTTCTGTCCCTATCCTCTATCGCTTTTTTTTTTCAGGTTGGTATTATTAGTCTGTACTGTACTGTCAGCTGTGTAGTGCAGCCTGCCGCGTCGTTTAGGCTGTGTGTTGTTGCACTTGCACCGGGCGAGTCTTGGAGTCCCGGCCACTCGTTTGGACTGGATAGCAGGCGCAACGAGTCTTTCGTGATTTGTGAGAAAAAAGGGGGAGAAGTGAGAGTTGGAGGAGGAGGAGGAGGAGGATGGTGAGGATGATGAGGGAGTGAAGCTTGGTCTTGATGGATGACGAGTGTAACATAATGTATTGTACAAGTTTGTACCGTCGTGCCGTACGGTACTATGCCGTACATTGCTTGCTGGCGTTGCTGTCGATGGATGTAGCGTGTCTTACCGGCGTGCTTCACTCGTCGTCTGTTCTGGGATGTCTGTCTTGCCGTGACGTAGCGTAGCGTGGCGTGGCGTGGCGTGGCGTGGCGTAGCGTGTCCCGCAGCTGTACTACTTCCTTCCGGCCCGGGAGTCTGCGCGTTCCGCTGTACGTACTGTAGTACGCAGTGCAGTGTTTGTGCTGTGCTGTGCTGTGCTGTGGACTGATTAGCGAGGAAGCACTGCGTGGTTCTCGTGGGGAAGTGAGGTAAGATAATGTTTCATGGTGCTGCGGTCATTGAAAAGAGGGGGGGGGGGGAGGGGGGAAGGGGGTTGAGGGGGGGGGGGGGGGGGGGCAGAGAGAAAGAGGCAGTGCTCGGGCCCACACCCTGAGGTCCACCGCGGTAGCATCTGTTCCGAAGGGAGGGTTACAGCAAGGGTAGTGTTAGTTTTTCCTTCTGGAGAAGGGAGGGGGTGGAGAGTCGGTCTTATCGACATTATCAATCTGCTTTCGGATCTGCGGCTGTGTTGTGGTTGATTGTTGTGGCTCCATCGACCGTGAGCCGAAAGCATCGCATCCACCCCCTGTTTTGGCTGTGGGATTTGCACCTCTAGTACGAGTGCATCATCCGCCCCCCTAGTATGCGCTGGATGCTACATGTGTCTACCGTACGAACCCGTGCATCACCGTGCTTGGTTTGTTTTCATTTTTTTTGGCCGTTCATGGCTTCGTTGGGGGTGACTTATTTTCGTTTTGGTTTTGTTCTGGGCTTGGGCTTTGGTGGGGTGGATGGATCGATGGATGTGTGCAGTGGAGTGGCGAGTGGCGCGTAGGCCTGACGGGAGAAGGTGGAGATATACTTCGTTTGTCACTGCCTCCTGATTGGCCGAGGCGCATGTTTATGAGAAACGTCGCTTTTGACTTGGGTGGCAGAGCAAAAAGGAAGGTGGCCTGGCCTGCTGGCCTGGCCTGGCCTAGCCTTGACTAGGCGTGGCCTGGCCTGGCGTGGCCTACCTCCACTCCGTGTTGGAAGCTGCGGCTGGAGTGTTTATGATATGACGTCTTCTGCGGCGAGTTTTACGCCATGTTTTTGACTGCTGCGTGAAATGCTATCTGGCACGGGGTGGGTTATACGATGGTTGGTGGTCATGGCGGGGACACGATTATTTGATGGGGTGACTGATTGATTGATTGAACAAGTGGATGGGTGGGTGGGTGGGTTGGTGGATGGGCAGCTTTTGGGTTGGTTGGTTCGTTGGTTGGGTTGATATTTTGGTGTTGGAGCATTATCGGACTTGTCGGAGGAATGGCCGCGCGCTGCTTTTGGCTTCCTACACGCGGCGAGGTGGTCTGGGTGATTGCGTAATAACTGTCAAAAGTGCTGTTCTGTTCCCAATCAATAGAAGGAGACTAGTGGCCGGTCATGTTGTGTACTTCTTGCGTCTTGCGTGCTTTTTTTATCAAGTTCGTTCGAACGGGCACCTGCATGCATGCATTAAGGCACGACTAAGTCTTGCTGTGGCGCGTGCATGTCTATTCGTGCGTACGGTTCCGTTTTTCTTTTTTTTACCACGCTGGCATCTTGGCCGGCTGTTATGAGCGGGGGTAGTGTCTGATGCGGCTAATGCAATGAGCGAGTTGAGTGAGTGATGAGTGAATACCGGTTGCCCTCACGCGGCAGCAGATGTCTCAGCCTTTTCTAAACATGGCGGGTTGGCTTACGTATTCGTGTGAAGGCGAGCGATAGTAAGTAGTGGTAGTGCTACGCAAAGCGAAACACAGCAAAAAGCATGTGGACCGTTGGGAAAAAGGTAGCATTTAGTGAGTGAATGGATGAGTGAATGTGTTGTTTTTATTTTTTATCGCTATGAATGTTCGAAGGGCAAGGAGAAAGAGCGAGAGGAAGTGAGAGGAAGAAATTAGTTGTTTTTTGCTGTTGCTCTGCTGCGTCGATAGGCTGCGTGCGGGGTGGGGAGGCGTGAGGGTGGCAAAGAGGGGATGGCACTGCCTAGCCTATCGGCAGCGGCGGGTTGCTGTAAGCTGTGCCTTCCTATGTGGTACATGGGATGTTTTCCTGTATGTAACGTGGGCGGTGTCGTTGTGGAAGCTGACGGGCGTCGGAATCATCGCGCTTGCTTTCGGATGATTTTTGCGTTGACCGCTACTACTGTAGAAGACTAGGCAGGCAGGCCCGTCGACGGGTTGTTGTCTTGTTCTTCTTTCTTCACCTTCGCGTCCTACGTGCGAAAAAGAAGAAAGTCCCCAAGCGTTTTCGTTCGTACACTACATATTGTGACGCCCGACGTGCCACCGCTGCCTGCAGCGAGCGCTGAATGGTCTGGTGGCGGTGGTGGTGGTGGTGGTGGTGTATGGTGCTGCTGTTGAGGCTGCTTGTTGCGAATGCTGCATCCAGCTTTTGGTGCCACCTGTTGCTGTGTAGTTTTTTGCTGTGCGTTGCTGCTTTTTCTAGATGCAGATGCAGGTGTAACGGTAGCCCCTCTAGCTAGCGTAGCGTATCATCACTCCCCTCCGCGGCGAAGTGCTGTCTGTGGCGCCGTGGAGTCCTCCTCCCCGGCTCGATGTATTACTGTATTACTGTGTACACCCATTCTTCAACAGTAAGTTCTCTTTTGATTACGTACGTACGTATATATTCTCATTCTTGTTTGTCTATCATGTGTGTGGTGACAAGGTAAATTGTTTACACAACGTGCCGTAGAAGGCGTAGCAGTTGCCCGCGCCGGCTATCGCTCGCTGTCGATTGGTTGGTCAACCATGGTGATTGATGCTCCGTTTGGGGAGTGGGACCTTACCGCTCTGGTACTATTGCTGCTGCCGCTGCTGCTGTTTTGGGTGGTGGCGCTATATCTACCAGGTATTATATATTATTGTAGGAGGGCACTACGAGTGCTTCTACTGACTACGACTGCTACTGTACTACGACTACGTGGTATTATTCCACCGTTTTATTTATTTTTATTGTGTAGCGTCTGGTTACGGTGCATGCATGAGGAGGTGCAACACGACGCTGGGTGGGTGTGGCGGGTAGTCAATCAACGAGCGACGTGACTACATCGGCTCTCGACAAACATAAATTCATACTTCCATGCTATCAAGATGTTTACTGAGTTTTGTATGTTCAGCTTCGGGTTTCCTCGTCGCGCGGTTTATTACATTCACCAAGCGCGGGAGTCACACCTGGCAGGTGCACTCGTACTTTTGTGCAATCCCGGTGCCTACTGAGGTCTCTGGAAAACAAACCTCATTTTTCTTGCTCGTCTCGAGATAATCGCCTGTCGGGCATGCAGAGAGCACTCGAGAGTCTGTGATGGGCATGGGCCACGGGCACAGATAGATGCGTGGAGTGAAACTCTGCTTCTACGAGTGCGGCGTTCTGTCATTTCAGTGGACCCAGGCAGCGATTCCATGTGGGTCGTGGTACAAAGAAAAGGTATGCTGAGGCAATGACGCACCAGAATCGGGGAAACCGAACCTTCCTGTGCGTATGTCACCAAGAAGCTTGAACCCCCTCTTTGGTCCCTCCTTGTGTTGCTTCCGTGCTCCCCTCCACGTTCCTAGAATCAAGAGCCGGCTTTCATGGCAGAGGCGTTCCTGAATGTCAGTCAATGAGAAGGGAACCCTCCTAAAACAGGCCCCCCAGGCCGTCATGGACTACGCTCCGCCAGGTAGCAATAGTTTATGCAAGGACCCGGCAACAATTTTGGGGGTGCTGGAGGTGCGCTTCGGATCTGGCAGCACATTGCAGGCCCGAAGATCGGGGATGATGGATGGTAATCGGTACAAGTGTTTGGGAGGACATGTCAATATGATGGTGGCATGAACACACGGCGAGAATGGCCTCTATACAGTAAATGCCATGAATGATTGATTCAAACCATACCGTGTGTTTGTAACATACGTGGTGTCAAATCCGAGATGGGATTGTCATATGATATCCAACCCGATTACAGTGTTTCGTTTGTACCATGGTGTTCAATCCGATCAATGTGTTCGTAACATGATGGCCGATCCAAGCATTCCGTATGTAACATGGTGTCCGATCCGATATCAGCGTCAAAGGGTGCTGTCCAATCCGACAGTTTGTAACATGGTGCCCAATCTGAGAGGTAAATGAGTGTGTGTTGTCAACATGGTGTCCAACCTGGAAAAATATTGCGTAGTAAAATGGCATCCAACTCGAGGATGTAAGTCGGGTGATGACTCGTGATCCCGTTCGAGAAACGAAACGGGCAGCCGGAAGACTAAACTCGGTGACCGAGAGCGGTTGCGGGCGTGAGTCACCGACACAGACGCTATATATATGCCTTTTTGAGGGATCGAAATTGGCAACTCGGCAAATCGTTCGAAAGCGCAAAACACTAAAAACGACAAGAGTCGTCACGCCGACAGTAGACAAGACTGCCATGATATGTAGTAATAGGCGGATTTTAATACTTCACCATTTGGATATAATTTTTCCATGGGGTAGTATTCTTCCGCTCCAGCTTTTGGAGCCCGCCCTGTGACCACGGGCTCAATATTTTGGATACGAGTTTATGTGAGAACAACAAAAACTGGAGTGAAAAAGCAGGGTCAGACAGGCAGAAAGAGGCATTTTTCGGTAGGGGCTCACCGTGAATTTTCTGAGGCTCCTCACCTAAGCTCCATATACCTCACCCGAAAACTGACTTTCAGCAAAAATCAAATTGCATCTATCTCGGCGAATAATCCCATGACGTAAGTACACAAAAACTTTTTTTCTTCGAAATGAAGGTTTTTCATTCCGACGATTTGGGGGTCAAGGAACCCCGTCGTTCAGAAACCAAAATAGCGGAAAAGTGCTACTATTACGGGGGGCCATAGTTAACAGGACCAAATATTGTTAGTAAAAATGGTTAAACATATAGATTTTTATGTATACCATAGGTCCTGTTAACTATGGTTCCCCCGTAATAGTACCTCTATCGTAGGATTGGTCGAAAAGAACATTGTTTTGGATTTAGAGGCTCCAACTGACGCTGGGGAGTATGATACTATTCGTTCTGGTTGTAGAGATGCTAGCTCACGCTGGTTAAGTTACCTGGTGCTGGGCACTCATACCATATGGTACGCTAGTCACGACAGTATCTGATGCTGTGGGGGGGGGGGGGGGGGGGGGGGGGGGGGGGGGGGGCGTGCCCCAACCGCCTACAGATATGGGAAAGTTATCGGAATAAAGATATCATTAGTTTCGGGAATGGTGTGAAAAACTATTAATATTAATATCAACAATGATTGTCGAAGCTGGGCCAAGGCGGATGCACGTATACACTTACGTACGTATCCGTGAGAGGGGCCGTACCCGAGATATACCGTCCAGTAGGAACTACTACTGTATTGCTCCTGTAGCATAGCATACGCACGACCGAACCATGCGTCCGTGAACCTCTTCCAAAAGTTGAAACTATCACGCAGCTCTATGACACCCCGAATTCAGAGTGCCTGGGATAGGCTTGAAAACATGTCCCAACCACTAATACCACTCCACCTGGACGTCTTCGCTCCCTTACGCGCGAACAAAAAGTACCTGTCAGGAGCAAATAAGGCTGCCGCAGCCTATACAGACAAGGGGGGGCGCGTCCTGACCGCCAACAACACAACCTAACCTAATAAGGGGAGGGGGGGGGGGGGGGGGGGTTGCTCGTAACCCGCAGCCTGCGGAGCATACCCACTCCACGAGCACGGTACGCGAGGCACGTAACACCATCACCGGCGATTCCCACCGAATGATACACACATCGGACGGAATGTTAGATCTTCAGGTGTACAGGACCCGAAAGAATCCTTGCCCGGCGTGTGGGATCTGGATCACACGGGGGTGCTGCACCCCACGTTTGCCGGGTGTGACGTGTATGATGCGGGCCTCTCACAACAGCTCACAACGGCGAAGATAATGTTGCACATATCTGGATATGTGCAACATTATCTTCGCCGCCCTCCAAAACATCACGCTATCATCTATAGGTTTAGCATGTAGTCGAAGCGAACCACCCAATCTCCTACCAGAGCCATCGCCACCCAGCGGAACCGCTCAGAACGGGCTCCCTCACAACACCACCAGCAGCTGACCCGTTCTACGATAGAGGTAGCACATTTCCGCTATTTTGTTTCTGAAAGACGGGGTTCCTTGACCCGAAATCGTCGGAATGCTAATCTTCATTTCACAAAACACGTTTTGTAGGCTCGGGCCATGGAATTACTCGCCGCAATGCAATTTGCTTTTTGCTCAAGTCACTTTTCGGGTGAGGTATGGAGCTCCTCAAGTGAGGAGCCTCAGAAAATTTAGGGAGAACCTCTGTCGCAGAACGCCCCAGCTGGCGCATCGTACAGACCCGGAACCCTCCCCCCTCATCTCCCTCCTTCTACGCCTCCCCCAATGCCAACGCCCACGTTCCCACCCTCCACAAAAAAAATATCGGAAAATTCCCCGCTTGGGTTGCTAGTCTTCATCTAACGCCAGCGCCACAGCGCGCATTAGTTTCCGATTTTTCCGTTCAGCAGAACGACCCGACGTTTCGTCCGATTTAGCGACAATAGGCGCCAAGCTTACAGCCGGCGGTAGCAGCGTCTCAGAAAGGTGGCCGAGGTCCAAGTGGTGATCGTCTGCCGAGATGGGTTGGTCGCAGTTGAGATTGAGGGAGTCCCAGTCGGCTACCGTCGCTTCTGGTGATTCGCCCGTTAGGGGCTGCTCCTCCTCATCCTGGGTGGGCGGGTGGGTGGGGGGGGGGGGGGGGTGCGGGGTAATAAAGGGGAGGGGTGGTTGAGCGTAGACTATTTTGAAACGGTACCCAAGTTTTTAGGGGGCAAACTACTTGGATTTAGTGTGGGATACATTGTGCAGTAGTAAACAGGTCAAGGTGGGAGCAAGGGGGAGGGTGTACTCGATCTCATGCATGGCCGTAGTCGTATGACCATAGACCCTCGGATCCCCACAATTTCGGGATGGAGCACGTCGGGTTTTCACGAACCAGGCAGACATTGCTTGCAGCAAGCGCGAAGCGCGGTGAGGTGTTGGGGCGACTCGCATCAAGGGCGAGCTGGATCCTAAATAGTAAGAACCGCTTGCGAGGCGGACGTTCTTGCATATGGGCGGACGTTCTTGCATATGGATGACAGCGTCGAATGAATTAATTTGATTTCTGTGCGTGGCCGAGGGACATTTCAACCCAGTTTATTTTTTCGGTGGGGTCGGAGGTACTATTGACAGCGGGTATGCACTTGTTATATTTTGGGGGGCGGGGGGTGTACTCATGACACGTATCGCCGTAGCCGTATGACTATACGAAGACCCTGGAGGGGGTGTACTCGATGTCATGCATGGCCGTAGCCGTATAACAATGGACCCTCGCATCCTGACTACGCCGGGACGGCGCACGTTGGGTACTCGCCGACCAAGGAGACATCGGTTGCACCAAGCACGTGTGGTGTTCGGCGAGTGGCATGATTAGGGGGGGGGGGGGGGGGGGCAACAAATGGACATTTTTGGGGGGTGGCAATGGCATCGATTTACTGTGGGGTCCTTCCTCACTGTGCGGGTTGTCCCTCTTGCGGGAAACACTCCTTCCATCTGCTCTCTCCCTCGCTTCTTGCTCTTCTTTTTTTTTTTGGACTTCTTCTTTTCCGGCGTGTGGCACCTCTCGCCTGCGGGCAAACACCAACACCGCGCAGTCTTATGTAAGGCTTGGCGCGGCTAGCACTGTATGTAGTCCGCGCTGCTTTTGGTGCTGCCGGCGCTGTGCAAGGGGCGATACAACAACACAACAACAACAACACGCGCACTCACTCACACAACAGACTAAAAAAACTTCCACCCATACACTCGACGAAACAAAACACAGGCACACAGCGACAAGTCTATAAACAAAAAAGCACGCGAACACACGCACAAAGCACGAACTTCCACCCGTCTGCCGCCCGTGTACCCCACACCCAATCCCTGGGTACACCAACAACCATAAACCCTCACTTCCCACCCCCCGGCCATGCCCACTCGCACCCAGCGACGTGGAAGAAGTCCCCCCACCTCTAACGTCGTCCAGGTCATCTGCATCTGGCTGCACCGCAGCCGGAGTGGCGAAAACACCTCCTCCTCCTCCTCCTCCTGCGGCAGCCTTCGCGCGCTTACCACCGCTCCGGGCACCTTGCCGCTCTCTTTCGGCGGTGGTGGGGGTACCGGCCTCTCGGAGGGAGTCTTCGAGGGGTAAGGGTGTGGACTCCAGGGAGTCTTCGTGGACGGCTTGCCCCTGCAGCTTCTTCATCACCGCTGAGAGAGCCTGCAGGGTGGGGGGGGGGGGGCACGGCCACGTATTATAAGCTCGTGCTTACGTAAAAGTGGTGTACCCTAGATGCGGGCCAATTGTGGTGCAACCGATGTTGTACGTACGCGAAAGTGCTGTCCTACAGGTAGACAGTGGTCTAAAGGTAATCCCACCGGCATTCCTTCTGGCAATTCTTCCGGGCATTTCCATGACCCACCGGAAATCTAACTGGAAAAATCCTACGGACACCACTACCGGCAATCCTACAGAAAATCCTACCGGCAATCCTACTGTCAACCCCCTTAGAAATCCTGACGGAAAGATCTACGGAAACCACTACTGGCAATCCCACTGGAAACTCTACCGACACACCTACTGGTTTAACCACTGGTAATCCGGCTGGAAATTGTCAACCCCGAAGGCAATCTACTGGAAATCCTACGGGAAATCTTACTGGAACTCCTGCAGGCAAATCCGAAGGTCCTGGCAATGATCAAGTGCGACGTCGCCTCAGGCAAACCTACTGGAAGCCTGCAGGGAAACCCCACACGCAGAAGAAAACTACCGTATTGGAGAATTCTACTGGCTATCCTACTGGAAACACCTACTGGCAACCCTACTCGCAACCCTACCGGAAATACCCTACTCACAAGCGGAACCCTGCAGGAAACCCTACAGTAAAAACCTACGTACTGGAAATCTTACTGGAAATCCTACTGGAAATCCAGCGGCGCACTCACCTCTTGGAGGCCCATGTTGGCGGTCGCAGGCGTCCTTTCCCGAAGTTTTTTCCACCGGAGCTGGGCACGTGGGAACGGCAGCCTCGTCCAGATTACCTCGCTCTCATCCCGGGCCTTGGTCTTGACGATTGCTCGGACGAAGGACAGGTTCAGGCTGACCTTGCTCCGCGCTTGCGACTGCAGCCGCTGTTCCAGCCGCTGCCCCTGCGAGGAAACGACACGTAAATGAAAATAAATAAAAATAAAACGTTTGCGACGCGCGTTTGCCTTATATATAGGGGCTGCAACAATTTTCATGTCTGAAGCTCTTCACTTGAAATGCTTCAAATATCTCACCAAAACTTCATACTTACAGTAGTATACTGGTAGATGAGACAAACAGGAAAACATAGCCCGATCAGGGATCCGATGACCTACTACATACACCACATGGTGCCTATATCACGACTAATAATGCGCAAATACTATTAATACCACTATTACGTACGTACATATCCCGACAATTATTGAAAAAACACCCGACACGAAAAACGACGTAAAAACACCAAGTACACTCGAGCGTTATCTATTGGGTACCAGGTACCTGATATATATATATATACTTCCTCCGTCGAGGAGAGGCAGGTAAATTCGGTGCTACGAATTCCTGCCAAAACGGGCTCCCCCTGTCGCCGCACGCCTCTTTTTGACAGCGTTATCGTGTGTGCTGACAAGGTGTGTGTTAAGCGTGTGTGCCGTGTGATGGCAGGGTATGTGCTATTAATAGTGTTACACGGCAGGGTTACACCTCGTTGGTTTCCGGTCTTCTCAGTTGACAACGAGCTGACATCAAGGTTCATACCTCACCCCAACTGAACTGATTTTGATATAGAGCCAAGAAAAAACAATTTCCGTCGCCTAGGTATCACCGACGACTCGAATCGTAAAAACACGACGTACTCGTACCTGCATCCTGAAGATATTGTCGGTGGTGTTGTCGGTGACTTCGTCAGTTAAAAAAACACCCGCCGGATAACAAAAATATTGGTTGAAAGGCGCCACCACTCTCGCGGCACGCCTCTTGCTGCCAAGGGTGTGTGCTAGGCTGTTTCCTATGCGCGAGGGTGTGTGTTACTCTTGGGTAGAGTCACTTCATCCTTCGGTTCAAATATCTCACTGTGGCTTGCCTTTTGTGCAGTGCATGCACACTCCGTACCCATTTAACAATGCCCGTATATGTGGGTAACAGGTTATCAACCAGACCGTCGCATGGTTGTTGTCCAGCGGAGGTCCCACCATTCGCCGAGGTCGTGGGTATCCGTACGTCTTATTGTACGACTGTGGTCACCCATATCCCTGGACTATTTGCTGTCCTCAGCAGTGATAATGTCCCGACACGTACGTACTTACTGTAACATTACCATACACATTTAACAATGCCAGCTGGTGTATACCATGAAGACGACCACGATGGCATACATCATGGACAAACCTACCGCCATATATAATAATATATGTCACCTGGTACCATGACCTTCATCCTGAAAGGGGTATTATCAATAGTATATATCACACGCAGCACAGCGCGATCGAAACATCACACGCAGCACACGCTCAAAACGATAAGTTTTCGACGAAAATACCTCGACCTGATGGAGGCGGCTGTTATACTATACTGGTACCCATCGATGAATTGATAACTGATTCGGCCATCGCCGCTATCAACAACCAGCAACCATCGAGCACGGTAATGAGTTAGAAGTCCCACACGTAGCACGTGCAAAAAAAAACATGTATTTTTCTCCGACGGAATAAATCACCTCCATCCCCACAGCTGACGGAAGCAGGTCTACTATAATACCTGCACGCAGCACGCGCAAAGAGATGGAGTTTCCGACGAATTTTGTCTCGATATCACAGCGAAGGGAAGCGGCTATCACACTATCGAAATATCATGCTTTAGTATACAACAGACATATCATACTATACTATCTTAAGCCATACCTGGTACTATACTACTGTACACTATATCATGCTATACCTGCAGGTAATCCCACTTTTTCTGGCAAGCGATGCGATTTCTCGTTCCCACCATCCTGGAGACGTCCGCCCACTGCACAACCACCTTCTCGTCGCCTTTGAGGTTCAGTTCCGCGCCACCTGCCTCACCAGCATCGGAACGTTGCGCGGGCGCGATCGGTCACTCGCCGCCGCCGCCGCTGCTCGTAACTACTTCGGGTCCCCTTCTGAAAGGGGTGGCGACCAAAACAATGGTTGGTGATTTTGGTGTCAAGTATCAACATTCAATGGTCGACATCCTACCTTTACGCGCAGCAGCGTGAGCGCCCGGCAGTAGTACTGGTAAGATCATGTCGCCTCCGTGCCGTGCGACCAACCTTCCCCTGTAACCATTGTAACTCGGGTACTACCAACCATTGTATCATGCGTCTAACGGCCAGTGGCCGTTGCTGGAATCGCCACCATATATCGCCAATGTTCCCCTCGCAGGTCACAAACGGGCTAATCGATGCCGCCAATGTCAACCATCGTGTTGAGGTACGACCCATCATGGCTACAAATTCAACTATTGTATTTTCGACAGCGTCAACCAATACGTTCGTCAAATGCACCGCATAGAAAATAAGCTGATGATGAAATTCAACCAATGTCAATGCAAAGCATCGACCATTGCCAATCGTGTCTACCATTGCAACTGATGTCAATCATTGCCACTGATTTCAACCATAGTCAATCATGTCAACCATTATCTATTATGTCAGCCATTGCAACTGATATCAACCATAGACGCCAACCATTGCTATCAGTCATTGTCAATGGTATCGGCCATTGCCAAAAATATCAAATCACTGCCAACATCAACCATAGCGATTGATATCAACCTTGTCAGTGGCATCAATCATTGCCAACACTATCAACGATTGTGAGTGATATCAGCCATTGTCAATCATCAACCATCGCCATTGTCGATACCACCAACCATGTTGAACATCATCAATCGTTGTCAATACCAGCACTCGAAGTAAATATATAAAATAATCGTCAATGAAATCAACCATTGTCAACACACTCAACAATGCTTGCCTCAAAACAGTTGAAAGCCTTCTACAAATTCCAGTGGCGTCAACCCCTATCGAATGATATCAACCATTGCCAGAAAAATACACAGGTATTTCGTACTATCATTGCCAATACCACCAATCACATAGAGACATGACATCAACCATTGTTAATGCCAACAACCATTGCCAGTAGCACCGATCGCTCAACGATTGCATTTCATGATGCAAGCGTGTACATGAGCCTCAAACACAACGCACAGAACAGACCTCCCTACTAACCCATTTAGGACCGCAATCTCGTTTTGGGGATAAACCACTCAAAATCTGAGTAGTTTGTCCCCACACCGGGACTGCGGTGCTAAAAGGGTTAATGCTCTAGATGTTCGACAGCAGATAGACCCTTATACTGTAGTCTGGTTGATCGATGCACGATCCCGATCACATTTTTCGGGTGGGATCTGTACTACACAGCTGTTCACAACCTACAATATTGGTAAAGATAGGACCTAGATCATCTATCTGTAAACGATCTGTCCGATGTTCGAGACCACGCGAAGCGTTGGCACGTTGGACGGAAGCGACTGTTCGTTCCTTCTACCACCAACCATCGCATACAAAAATGTCACACACGACTTTTATCCTGATATGCGGCATCAAAACCACTGCTGCCCATTTTTTTTTTTTGTAATACAAACATATTTTTTGCGGTTTGATCCTGCGGGAGTTCCTATTTTGTGTTTTCTATGTTTCTTCCTTCTTTGTCCTCCTGCAGGAAAGGCTTGTTTCGTGGGCGGTTGACGAGCCTGCTTTGTTTGTTTTGTATTTCCTGAGGCATCCTCTCCGGGGGTGAGGCATGGCCGACGAAAGCAGGAATGAATGAGACGGCAGGCAGGATAGCAAGGTACCTGACCGACTATTAATAGTGGGTAGAGCGTGTCTATGCTACTCGTACGACAGACTGCTTCGGCTGCCTGGAGGGAGTTTTCATATTCAGCGTCCCGGGGTGGCTGTTATTTCGTGTCGTTCTTAGCAGTACTCCGTTCATATGTGGTGGTATTGTTCCTTTTGCGTGTTCTGTTTTGTCCACCACATCTCCTGCGGAGGGGGCACGACCCCTTCTTTCTGCTTCTTTTTTCTTTCGATTTGTTTCCCTTGTTCCCTGGGTTTGTTTTCTCTTTCGTATAGATTGCATGGCATGCATGTCGTATCTACTGCAGTACGATGGCATGGCATTGCATTGTCTATTCTGCTTTCTGCGTAGTAATGAAGTTATCTCTGTGTCGTAGTTTTGTGACCACAGAGCTTGTATCTCTCTATTACGGGGGGCCATAGTAAGTAGGACCAAATATTGTTAGTAAAAAAGGCGAAATATACAGCTTTTTGTGTGTACCGTAGGTCCTATTTAATGTGGTCCCCCGTAAAAGGATTGAAGAATCGGCAAGGACACTGTGCTGAATGTCGACGGGTACAAGCAGTACGAAGAACGGTGTAATGTCAAGAACAAACACAAAGACAAACACATCACCAATCACTGCAGTTGCCGCCCATTCCACCGACCTGCTGACATGCAGCATCAACCATTTGTGCACAAAACACACACATCATGCGTACGTACCACCAACCATTGTTGCTCGTTGCAGAAGCAACCATTGGACAGTGGCAAATACTGCAGCACCGTCGACCCTTCACTGCTGCTGAGGCCGCTCGCGACGACAAACCGCCAGACGCGTGTACAAGGAGCATCAGCATGCTGCCGCGCATCGCGTGTGCCAGGAAGCACCGAATCATGGTCAAGTCATTATCAATATGAATAGCACCAAGCAACGGTATCCTTGGCGGTACATCTTGCAGTTGAATGTTGAAGTTGAACGCCAACGGATATACCGTGCAGAGGATATAGGACCAGCGGTGAGGGCTTCACAACGATGAGTGCTAAAGGGATACCTTCGTGTTGCATTCGGTCCGTCACAGCTTTCACCAGCATCTTCTCCTCTGCGTCTTCCCATGCTGCAAGGAGCAAAAGCGGTGACGAGCAAGGGATGGAAGGAGAAAGGATGCATATATTGCACATCTCAGGTATGTCAGATGGATCAGATAAATCAGATAGATCAGATGGATCGCATAGTTCAGATGCATCAGACAGATCAGATTGATCAGAGAGATCGAGGTAGATTCCTATTCGATGACCCCGACAGATGGCCTAGATATTTCGGGGAATAGTTATCCTGATCTGTATAAAAACGCAAGTTCTAGATCGCGCTCGCCGGGAGATATCTACACAGCACAGCCCTTGCGAGCACATGTTGGACTCGACTTTGACTGACACGGCTTCGACCTGACATTTGACAAGAGGGTGACTATAGCAGTAGAGGACTCGACTTTGACTACGTAGAGTATGACTATTCTATCGCTAGCCTTTTGACTGCACCAACCTTAACTGAATAGACTTTGAATATACTTAGGCTTTAACCCTTTTAGAACCGCAGTCCCGTTCTGGGGACAAACCAGTCAAATTTCAAGTAGTTTTGTCCCCAAACGGGGCTGCGGTTCTAAAAGGGTTAAGACATTTATTTAACCGTTACTTGCCTTTTTGAGCAGGTTCCGACTACTACTCATATTCATAGACTTTGACCTGACTTTCACTCGAGTTTGACTCGAATTTGACCTCACAGTAGACTCTGACTCGACCTCGACTCGACTGTTGACTAGAGGTTCGGCTCGACTTTGACTCGATTTTGACCAGACTTTTACCAGGCTTTTGATTCATATGTTTGAACCGGCTTTGATTCGACTTTTGACTAGACTTTGGCTACACACTACTTTGAAGATATTACAAATAGACTCTGACTAGTATTGGACTTCGACGAGTATTACTAGTAGACCTCGACTACTGTAGGTTTTGGCTGGACTAGGCTGTAGCTAGACTAGGCCTTCGCTACTCGCAGACGCGTGCTACGATAGAGCTAGCATATTTCCCCAATTTTGTTTCTGAATGACGGGGCCCCTTAACCCAAAATCGTCGTCGTCGTCCAATTCTGTTTCGAAAAATGACGAAACTGTATACTTGGGCTACAGGATTATTCCTCAGGATGCAATTCAAGTTTTGCTGAAGTCAGTTTTCGGGTGATGTGTGGAGCTCCTTAAGGGAGGAGCCTCACAAAATTCAGGGTAAACCTCTATCGTAGAACGCCTCCTCACCTCCTTTGGCGGGCATGTGTATTATCTCGCGGTACTTGTCCCTGCACGTGTCGGCAGATCGCCCCATCGACTTCTCGATCGTCCGCCACTTGTTGCCATGCTGACTCACCTAAAACGAGGCGTTTTTTACACGGACATGCACGGAAATGCAGAGAGAGGGGAGGGGAGAAGGGTGGGCGTACTCATTTGTTGCTCGCCTTAGCCATTTGCCCATTGCCCACGCATCCCTTTCGAGACGGAGCACCGTTTCTACTCCTAACAAGAGACGCTTCCAGCAGCTGGGCGTTCATTGCGCTGTTTGGCTATATTACATACCAGGCAGTCTTTTTTCGCTATTACGGAGGGGCCATAGTGAATAGGACCAAATATTTTAGTAAAAGTAGGTAAATATATAGATCTTTGTGTGTACCGTAGGTCCTTTTACTATGCGTACTAATACCCCCCCCCTATGCGTAATAATATCACCCCCCTACCTGTTTCACCGCCTGACGCCACCATTTATCCGCTAGGACAGCGATCGTTTTCTCGCCAGTATCCATTAATAGTGTACCAAACTTTCCAATATCACCTTCGTCTACTTTCGGGGGGGTGTAATCACGTGGCCGTAGTCGTATGACCATAGACCTTTGCATGTCTACAACAGCTACTGTCTACAACGGCATACCTGGGGTGATAGGGCGGAGGGGGGGTGAACTCATTATCATGCATGGCCGTAGTCGTATGACCATAGACCAGGGCGGAGGGGGGGGGTGTATTCACGTCATGCAAGGCCTGTACTGTGTGCGCACGAAATAGAAGCAGGCGTGTGGCACCCTCTAGCGGTGTCTGGTGCCACAGACTAATACGTCGTATCGCCACCCCCATATTGTGGAGTCTACAACAGAGCCTACCGGAAAAGTACTGTAGAGCCGACTGCTGCACCCACTGCAGAGGCTGCTGTGAAAACTAGTGCTGTAGTAGTATAGGGCTTCCAGTAAATTCGAACACTGTGGGGGCCAGTCTGTAGATTCTGCAACAGAGTCTGCTGTAGAGTGCACGATCAAACACGATAGTAAAACCTGCTGTAAACTACTGTACGCTGGTGTAACAACTACTGCAGAGCCTACTGAAAGACCTACTGCGGTGTACTGTAGCATTCACTGTCTCTGGGACCTACTCCAGAGTCTACAAGCCTCTATACCATATTGTAACAACGACCGCAGAGCCTACCGTGAAACTACCTCAGAACCTGCTGTCAACATCTACAGTCTGTGAAGCCAGCCTACTGCAGAGTGTACAGGCCTCTAGACCATACTGGAACAACGACATCAGAACCTACTGTGAAAACTACTGTAGAACCTACTGCCAACATTTCCTGTCTGCGGAGCCAGCCTACTGCAGAGTCTACAGGCCTACGTAGCGCCTACTGCACGTACTGAAGCAGTGTCGTCAAAACACCCGACGGGGCACTCACCAGCGTCTGCAACGTGCACACCTCAAGAGGGCTCCAAGGACCCCTCTTCATGCCGTGGAGCTGGCGAATCCCGTGTCGATATATCGACTGCAATCAGCAAATCGGCGATCGGGCAACAGGTACGTCAGTCGGCAGTGGACAAAAAGTATGGGCTGTGGACAGTGAACAACAAGTAGTGGTAGGTGGTACTGGACGAAGCGCAATGGCCATCGTCAGTAGAAAACAAACGGTTGGAACCAGTTTGGTTGGGTTTCTTGCAATCTGGTTTTCTGCATAATAGCGATCCCAACCCACAAAAAAGTAGGATGGTCCTAATTGCTGTGGGAGAACGTGACAAAAAGTGACCAAAATGACGTGCTCAAAGCTATAATAATTATTAGGGTTGGGTTAACTTCGTGGGTTCGTAAGCAAACGGAGCAACTTCCGACTGGCTACGTAGGGCCTTCGGATTCATCTGCTTAGCCAACCAGCTGCTGATGTTGGTTTCAACTACAACACTTTGATAACCCGACCGAATCGGAATACATCGCAAACACCGTAGCAAGGGTCGTAGACAACTGGGGGGGAAAGTAGCGATCCTTGCCAGTGGACGAAACGTAACGGCCAACGTCAGAAGACAAAACGTAACGGTCGGCGTCTGCGCGCAGGGGGTGGGGCAGTGCCAGCCGCGAAGGGGGGGCCAGCAAGCGTGGGCAAGCCCCCCAAGAAGATAGACAACGATAGTGTTACACTGCGAAACATCAATATGAATAGCACAAGTGACTGAAGCAAGCAGCGAATGAGTACGCCCCCTGTGGTACCGCCGCCGTGGCGCACAGCAACAGCAGTCGCTCTACTAATAGTGGCACTACTGCTGTTGACGCTACCGAAACATGAACAGCACCGCTTTGGATCCTATTGAGAGACAAAATTGGCTCCACCGAAAGGCAAACGCTTACAGACGGGGAGGGCGAGAGACCGAGGACGGACGGGAAAAAAAGCAGGTCCTGAAGCTGCAGCCGAAAAAAAAAAACGAAACACACTTTCCAACCTTGACGGCAACGTCAGAAACGTTCGGTGTCCATATTAATATACTCAAGTATAAATGGTCGATATGTTTCCGGCCTGAGTGGGACCAGGTACCAGGCACCATGAAAAATTCCACGTGATCTACCATCAGCAGGGGTGTCCATGCTATCGCTAGCGCCGAGGCGTGGCACCTGGATTGTTCTGTCAGGCAGACACTCGGCGATGACAATCCAGGCCCCCTTCAGGTCTCCCTTGTGGCCTCCTTCTTCGCACAGGCGCTGCGAAAAAAAAAAAAAAAAAAGAGAGAGAGAAAAATACGATGAAAAAAAAAAAAAAAAAAGAGAGAGAAAAATACGATGACCAAGAAAGAAAGAGCGCAAGCAGCGTAATGTCGTGGAGTGCAAACGTGATACATGCGCGGCTACAGACGTACCACTGGTAGGAAGGTATGGTTAGTCACAGTAGGATTCTTAGGGTACCTTTAACCCTTTTAGAACTCCAGTCCCGTTTTGGGGACAAGGGGCTCATATTCCAAGTAATTTGTCCCCAATCGTCCCCAAAACGAGACTGCAGTCCTAAAAGGGTTAAGGATGCCAAGTCGTCGCACCCTTAGAGGACCGCAGTCCCGTTTGGGGGACAAATCACTCATATTCCAAGTAGTTTGTCCCCAAAACGGGACTGCGGTACCACAAGGGCTAAGGAAAGGTCGCAACGAAACCTTTGCAAAGCCACCCTCTTTTGCGTTGGTACCCTCCCGATGGTGGAGCAATCGATCTTTCAAAGTCGACATAGGGGGGTGTGATGACTCGCATGTATCCTTGCGCTGTAGTCCTGTTCACGCTTCTGACAGTCCAGTCGGTACAGTGCGCATATCGAGCTACAGGGGAACCAATATCATGAGTCTGCGTTCCCCTCCATCCGCCACTGTTTCCTTTATCTATAGCCAGGTATCGCGTACGTGTGCACTCCATGTCAGTATTGAGACACAACAAGGCCTGCACCGTATGGCAGCCAGTCACAGCACAGCGCGGTACCACCGCACATACATAAAACAACACGACGCAGCAAAGCGTCTTAAAAAATTGCTGCGGGAGAGGGAGGGGGGGGGGTCCTGGTACTTTTGCCTTGACACCGCTCGATTGGCACATACCTGGTATTACAATATATGTGTGTGTGTACTTAGTAAAGCAGTGCAGTAAATTAGTTGTTTCCTGTACTTGCGTTACACACGAGCAACAGCTACAAGCAGTACTGCCACAAAAGCTTTCGGCAAGATGGTTGACCCCGACTCGTCACCCCTCAACGACAAGAAAAAAAAAAAAAAACTTCCAAAGCCCTGTCTCCTGTCTACTGGACTGCTCTGCTCGTACTCGTCGTGTTTTATAGGCGAGTGTTGGAAAAGGTATCGAAAAAGTTGCGATGTATATATCGAAAAAACGAACGCGCTTTGCTCTCCGTGGTTGTTTTTTTATGCTGAAAATATTGCTCAACCAAAGCTTCGGTGTATCATGTATCGGAATCGAATCGATCACCGTACCACAGCAGTAGTTTTTTTTGCTGGTCGGTATCGCGTCGAACTCAATTCCGATATCGATATCGATATCCGATATCCAACATGATCACAGACTGCATTTATCGCAGCCCAAAAACATTCCGACAGTGTGACTACGATACCCTATCGGTGAAATTCCCCGATCGTTCAGTTACCCTGATCACTCAGTTCCCCCAATCGTCCAGGTGCTCCGCTCGCTCAGCCAACATACCCCGACCTGCAGAAAATTACCCGCCTCTTGACTCCCGGAAAATTCTCAGGCACCCTATAGAGGGCAGGACTCCTGACAACAGTAAACAGTTTTCTACCCTCCCTATATCTTTTTTTGGTTTGGTGGATTAAAAAACCCTCAAGAACTGCCTGGACCCACGGATTTTGGGTACAAAACTACTTACGATTTCGAGCGGGCTTATTTTCGCAGCGGTGATAAATATTTATAAAAAACCTGACCTCAATGCTGACATCGTTGTTCCTTGCATACACCTTGACGGCGTCCACGATGATCTGAGTCTCCGCCTTGCTAAATTTGCCTGAACGCGGCATGGTCGGGCAAGAAAGTATAACCGCATGACGAGATTAACGTAAGGGTATACTTGGAGGGTACATACACAATAGGTAGGGTATACAATCGCGGGCAGCGAAAGAGCGCGAGCCAGCAAAAATCGATGAAATTCGACAAGCAGTGGGAATGCTGTCAATAACCCCCTGCGCGATAAAACTCAAGGCAAATAATATACCGGGGGGGGGGGGGGGGGGGGGGGGGAGAAACGTGGAGGCGTAACCACCAGGGATGCAGGGATGTCGGTGCTGGCAGCTGCTCATCCATCATGTCATCAGCCCTTTCCATCGCGGTCGCTCTCACTCCATATCAAGGCTCGTCGATTTTCATCTAATTTCGCTAGCTTGATGGAGTGAGTGAGCGACAAAAAAGGAAAGGGCAAATGATACGATGGATGAGCAACTGCCAGAGCACCGTCACCGCCCCTGCACCCCCAGTGGCGTCGTCGGCAGGACACGTGTTCGAATCTCACTTCGAGCGTTTCTATTGTAGTAAGCGCTTGCGTGTGCGTCCCTAGAAAAACAGATCTCCGCTGTTCGCCAGGTATTGAAGCGAAGCGGGTAGGCCCAAGTACGGCCGTACGAGCTACCGGTACCCGCTTCGTCCCGAAGATCCCGCCGTTCAGAGAGGGGGGGGGGAGAATGTTACTGTTGCAAGGATTACCCTGGGCTAGGTAGTCGATCGATAGTTTATCCCTTCGGCCCAGTAGGTTACAGCTTAAAGCTTCACAAGACACCTGACACAACTGCTTGTCTAGAGAGCTGGAAAGTAAAGGAAATGGAGAAAACAAAACAAAACAACAAATGGGCAGCACGAGTCTCCGAGCTGTTTTCTTCTTTTCATCTTTCACTGGTGGGGAGAGTGTAAAAAAACAAACGTTGAGCGAGGCGTTTTACGGAAGAGTTTCGACGACACGTTCCCCCCAAAGCCGCCAGGTTCGTTGGGTGTGCCCCCCCCCCCCCCGTTTCAGAGAAAAGCCTCTTCCAATCATTCCAGGGGGTGCGTCATCTTATCACCCCATGTGATACGGCGCATACGGACTACACGGTAACAGCCACAGGTGGCTCTGTCACCCACGCCGCTGCCTCTCAAACAGTTAGCCAGCCAGTTAACTGTTAATACTGGTCGTACTGGCTGCAAAATCAAAAGCCAATTGCTTGGGTAGGACCTGGTGTTGTTAGTGATCCAGCGTCACACGGCTCACCCTGCTTCATGCCCGCTCCGTTCTCGCCCCACTTCCGACCACCGTAACTATCTGCGGGGGAGGACATGGTGGGCGTCATAGCTGAGGCGAAAGCTGCGGGAGAGGGTGACGGTATCAGAGGCGATAACAGCGAAGCCGAAACCCCCCTCTCTGTCAGATTTTGGAAGCCACAATAGCAAGGGGGGAATACGAGAGTACGGGAAAAGTCCAATGATGAGCACAAAAGTCACTGCACGTATAGGGAATAAAGTAGACACACGAAAGGCACGTAGCACGCGGGGCAGCACAAAGGCACTGGCATCGGGCGTAAGGTCAACGCTTACGTTTCATGGGCAAAATACGTAACACTGGAATCGTGAAAAGAAGGAAGGCATGAAGTTCTCGCGGCATGTATGAACAAAAAAATCATCATATTTCGTACCTGGTATCAGACTCCCACAATCGAGAATTGAAAATCAAGTAAGAAAATCGGCCTCCTCGCCTTTTTCGGAACGGTAAGAACTATAATTAAGAAAATCGTGCTCCCCGGTGAATGCTACATTGCTTCCTACCAGGAAACAATGGACTAGGCTTAAGGTCGACATCGCAAAAGGTGGGAAGGTGTCACGCGTCGGACGGCCAACAGCCGATACTCCTAATTGAGAATTACCTTTCCAGTGAAAAACAAAAATCTACATGAAGGTTTTTTGTCTTTGCAGGAGGTGTATTCCCCCCCACAGCCAAAAATTAAATTTACACTGTAAAAAAAGCGACAGGTTGGTCATCTATTAATACGACGGCTGTCTACACTACACAAAAAAAAAAAATCCGCGTTGTCAGTTTTGAGATTCCGAAATTGCGGTGGAATATATGTGGGGGCTAAACGTTGGCGTTACAAAACGGGTTCAAAATGAGTAGGCATGCATCTCCTGTGGGCGGGGCCATTATTTACGAGGATAGTTACGTGGCTGCGGCGTGCACCTTTATCAGCTCCACACAGAACAGGTGCGTACCTGTTTTTGGCGTCTTCCCTCACAATTAGTCAACTTTGTAAGCAGGGCTCAGCGATGTACAACATGCCCACGAAGCACGCGTCTAGTAGACTCTTGATAGACTATTAATAGGAAGTGCTACTAATAGACGTGCATCTGGATTTTTCCGAGAAATTTCTGAGGCGTCTCTTCAGAGGAGCTCGGTATCACACCCAAAAACTGTTTCCTGCTGCCGAACACCGGCAATAAACACAACGTACGCTTGGCTTAACCCTTTTAGAGCCGCAGTTCCGTTTTGGGGACAAACCAGTCAAATTATAAGTATGTTGTCCCCAAAACGGGACTGGGGTTCTAAAGGGGTTAACCTGGTGAGGAACCCTGTGGCGTGCTGGTACAAACAATTCAATAGGTCAGCAACGGAAACGATGGTGAGAGCAATCGATGCTA
Organism: Nereocystis luetkeana; assembly: GCA_031213475.1. Taxonomy (NCBI): domain Eukaryota; class Phaeophyceae; order Laminariales; family Laminariaceae; genus Nereocystis; species Nereocystis luetkeana. Next base: position 3,100,129 of record JARUPZ010000003.1, on the reverse strand, counting down.
CTGTAGGCTACTGTAGTGGTGAGTGTTGCTATTAATAGGGTATGTTGGCTATTGTTGTGAGTTGAGAAGCCCCATCAGCCAGAAACAGCTTTGTTCTAAAACTGCTATATACCAGGTATAATATACCCCTATTGGCGTAGAACGCGTCAACAGGCCGATAACCAGTCAACAGTTATTAATGGTCAACACGGCAGCTAACAGGTAGTCAGCAGTAGTCAACACGATAGCCAACAGTAGTCACCAGTAAGCAACATAGTAGCCGACAGTAGCCACCAGTAGCCAACAACCACCAAGGCCTACCGGACGATTGTGCGATTTTACACCGGAACGAAAGGCGGCGGGGTTCTGTATGGTATGATCGCGTGATACATGCATACAGCAGTATGCACCATGCACTCGAGGGCAACAACAACGGCGACAGACACTGCGATGCTTGGCACGGCATGCCACCTTCACTGGAAAAACCCCTAAAAGGCCCGCACTCTCGTTGCGGGGACTAGTTACTTGAAATTAGAGTCAAGTTTAGATACATGTACAGTAGTGCACTACACTGGGGACCATAGTAAATAGGACCAAATATTGTTAGCAAAAATAGGTAAACACAAAGGCTTTTGTGTGTACCGTAGGTCCTATTTACTATGATCCCCCGAAATACATAATACCAGTGTCACCAATAACACTAAAAAAACGCTTGTGGTACAGCAGTGTACGACAAAATTACACCGGTATATGGAACGTTTTTATGATGGCATATACGAGTGCAGCAGTAGTATTACTATTACTAGTGACTAACTGTAGGAGTAGGCATGTACCAGGTACAGCAGTAGTATTCCGAAGGGGGAGTACTATTAATAAGAGCGTTTAGGCATTGATATCAATGCAAAACGGTCCTTTGCATCTTCATCCCGAGTTGTATGTATGAATAGTATTACGGGGGGGCATAGTTAATAGGACCTATGGTATACATAAAAACCTACCAGGTATATATTTAACCATTTATACTAACAATATTCGGTCCTATTGACTTCGTATGGTCCCCCGTAATACTAGCAACAGTCTGCAGCAGTAGTACAGTAACAATAGTACATCGGCACCACAGAAGCATGCGTGCACGGCAAGCCACACCTGCCCACTCACGCACGAGCCTTCGGCGGTCATCCCGGATAACTATTGATAGACCAATAGTCAAGGCTCAGCTCTACAGAGGTAAGAGCTGGTAGGGGCACACCCTACACCAGTAGTATCTATTAATAATTGGTCGCGATACAATTGCCTATGAGCAGACTACTGCTGTACCGAAAAACGCATCACACCTGTGAGAAGACAACACACACCCTACTGCTGTCGAAAGTACTGCTGTCGAACAGTACTGCTGTATTAATGTATTAATAGTAACAAGTTTAATATGAATAGGGATACAACCACTGTCTGGTGCGATACAAGCACCCGACAACGGAGCGCCACCGATCGGAGACAGGGGACAAATCATCACAGCATCATCATCATCATCATCATCATCACCATCATCATCATCATCATCATCATCATCATCCACATCGTCATCATCACCATCATCATACTGCTGTCCCATCACCATACCGTGCCGTCGTGCCATACGTGCTACGACCACTACTACCACTATTGCTATGGAGTACCGGTATGCGCTACTGCTACCGCTCAACCTGGTATGCCGTGTGCTCATTGGACTCTGGCTTGTCCCCACCGATTCGATTAAGGTCAAGGGCTCAAGTGGCAACAACAACACCACCACCAACCTTTCACAACGGCAAGTGATGATCGAGATTATGTACTGTAGATAAATCAGATAGATAGATCATGATCTGTATGATCTGAAGATGATCTGTCGGAGGTGTGAACAAATTGCTGCGCAGAGGTTGCGGTCGTTGCACTGACAGTTGTTTGAACAGACAAGACTACGCGCAGCACTGCCTGCTTCTGTTGTCGTACCGTGTTGTATTTTTCTACGTACATACAGCAGCTATAGCAGTTACAGCAACAGCAGTGCCGGTATGGCTGTAATAAAAGGCAGATAAGAGGTGATGAGGCCCAAACTCACGTGTGGCGATTTTAGACGACCTTCCCTCTCCCTTCCCGGAGGTCGGTCGAAGCTGTCCGAACCAGGATAGGAAGAAGTACGTATTCGAGGGATGGATGGGGAGCAGCAGAAGCGTTATGAGTCCGTAAATTGCACACAAGATCAGGCAATACTGCAAGCATATGCAGCAAAATACAACACAAATACTGCTATAAATTAATTGGATACGCCCTATTGCTACTACGGTAGTGTAAGTACAGCAGTATTTCGGAGATCAAGGGCGGTGCTGCAAGCAACATTTTGTCGACTGCCGATCGTACTCGGTGCTTCCAGCGACTGAGCAACAACCGTATCATTCGAGCAACATTTGGCTGCTTCGTAAAATAACCTCTTTCAGACTTGAAGGCGTTCCTTAAACATGAGAAGCACGCCTTACATGTTTGAAGGCATGCCTTAACCCTATTAGGACCCTAGTCCCGTTTTGAGGACAAATCACTTGGAATTATACAGGTGTGTCCCCAAATCGGGACTGTGGTACTAAAGGGGTTGAAACATGAGACGTGTCTAAATGAATGGCAATTTCCGCATCGACTTCACGATGCAGGATGCTATTGATATTGATAACCTAGGGGCGGTGAGTTTACTTCCCAGACTACCGTACGATGCACGGACTTGTATGGAAAACATGACGACACCTGTGCTTCTAATGCCCTTACGTACGCACTCGCATAGGTGACAAAGCGTTGATGAGGCGGCTAATATTAGGCACCTGTCATGAAACCAAAACTCCACTGGATAGTACCTTTGACACGAGTGCCGACCTCTGAGGCCGACGCTTGCGGCATGCCAGGCGAGAACAAGTTCAAGTTTGCCCTCATCTACGGTCACACGACTACGGCCATGCATGATATCGAGTACACCTCCCTCCATCTAAAACTGCCGGCACAGGTACCAGGAGCACTAATAATACTCGTTACTCGTCGTTTGTAGGCTCTTGATGATACCATACCGTGGTACGAGTATACAACACACGAACGACAAGTACCGGGTATTTATTCGTACAGGGTACTGAAACGGGGGTGCCCAAATTTGAAACACCTCCTTGCACTAGGACTCGTGGAGCACTTTTTCCCATTTTTATCTTGCACGTCGGCCAGACCAACCCGATCCCAACCTGCCAACCCTAGCTTCAACTCAAGTAATACATTTTAGCCTGAGCTTGTGGTGGCGTAACCCCCCCCCCCCCCCCCAAAAAAAAAAAGGCCGGCCGAAAGGTCAGCCTCGACCAAGCAGACAGTCATGCTGCACAAGCATATTTGCAAGGTGGTGTTGCAATTAGGGCCCGTCCTAAAACGGACACCTCGCTTGCCCCTTTATACAGCAGTAGTGGCCCCTCTATAGTGCCGACTCTGAGTAGTGCCGACTGAGTAGTGCCGACCGCCCGCTTTTTGAGTAGTGCCGGTTGTGAAATCGCTCGACACAGATGGGATTAACTATTAATAGTGTTATTGTGTGTGGAGTAGTGCCCGTTGCCCCTATAGTGCCGGTACAGAGTGAGCCGGCGCATGCCGATACCACGAGTATGGAGGGACCATAACTGCTGTACTACTGTACTGTAGTCTACTGCTTGTGTACAGGTTGTATGTATGTGCATACGAGGCGGCGGTGTATTAGCAGCGGCACCGGGAGATGGGAGCAATCTTCGAAACTTCAAGGTGTGTGCCCTTCGGTATATAGGGTCATCATACCATCATACCTGGTGCAGTAGTAGTACTGACACTACATAGGTAGAATTGCTGTGGTTGTACGAGTATACCAGGTACCTGGTATACGATACGAGGCAATTGATGCTCTACTCGCTTCGTTACTGCGGCAACGCAATGCCAAAGGTTCAAGGTTTCAGGTGTGTTATTATAATAGTGTTGCGAACATTATGCAGCATCGCACGGCGGTCTCTACAGCTCTGTGGTGCAAACAATACGCAGCCTTGCACGGTCTCTAAACCTCTATACGTACACCACAGCAGCAGCAGCAGCAGCAGCAGCAGCAACAGAAGCAGCAGCACTCGTACCCTCAAACTCTAGCCGTCGTGGTGGCAACGTGGCAACAGCACCGCAGCAGCAGTACCTACCTGCCCGTCGCACAAGGTACTGCGGCCCTCCGTACAGCAGTCCAAACGGAGATGGATCAATCAGTAGAAAGTAACACAGGGCAGTAGACTAAAACCTCGTCCACAATGCAAGACACTCACAGGGCGGTTCGTCCTCCCCGCACTGGCGGCTCCCGGCAACTTTACTCCTGCACCCACGCCATAGCCAGCAGCCGTCGACATCACAGCTGGAGGCATCAGGAGCTGGTGATGATGACTCGTACTCGACCCTCCAGGGGTATCGGACGACGCGTCGCTTGCGGTCAACCACTCCAGCGTCATATCGGGCCCATTTCCTCCGCCAAGGGATAAATCACCTCCAACAAATTCTAGCCCACGCTCCCGGGGCATACTGTATACTATTCGGAGGGTATCTCCGTCCTTTTTTCCGTCAGACCGCTGTCCGTCTCAGCTGTTGCTCTGTGCAAGGGAGGGTCCAGGGTTGTTCTGTCAAACCAGGTTTGAAAATGAGGGGCTCTGTAGAGCAAGCCTTCCAACGTTTATGAACTCCGTTTGCATGAGATTGAGGCAGTCGCAAAGACAGGCAGCAGCGCGAGGGACATGCGGTCTATGGGTGGGAGAAACATGAATATCTTGGCGTTCACAGCAGCCGTGGCCCTCCATCAATGTATGGCGTTCGTGCAACCAGCTGCTCTGGGTATGTCGCTCTGGCACTCCGAGCATCGCGCCGCATCATCAGCTCCTGTGAGACTGTCAGACTTTGACATGATAGTAGTGCTGTGTGATATTAAGTCATGTCATGAAGATCAACTACAACAGCAGCAATTGTACTGCCATTGTGCGGCGCTACGTTTGTGTTAGATGCTCGTTCCTCCGGCGCTGCTACTCATCGTGCTCATTTGCTCCATGTGAACACCCCGTAAGCCTCGCCACGAGCTTGTCTTGCGGGGCTAGCCTGCAATGTAGGGAAGAAGTTGTCTGTTGAAGTGTTCGTGTCTGCAATCTGCTCTTGGATACTGCTGTTGCTGTACATTTGCTTCACCTCAACGGGGCACTGGGTACCCCCCCCGCCCCCACCGCTGGCCCATATCATAACGTCAAGAACCATGTCATGTGCGGCAGTCCAGCAGCATAAGACTGTCGAGCTGGAAACCATCACGTGCCACAACTCAGAACGTCAACCTACAGCAGTACCTTTGCATATACTTTGCTTCGCAACGTATGAGTGGTACCACTCGGTCCGTCGATGTAAAGGAGCGTTTTGTCACTCGTATCGAGAACCAAACGTCCTTATATTTGCCTACGGAGGAGTACCTACTGATTAATATTAAATACCAGGTATACATACAAGGTTCCCCTTCGGGAAGCGCCTAGGGGAGTGGCGCAAGAACCAAATACGAATGATACAAATACTCGTATGAAATACCTCCACATCTGTTTAGAACATCCCACCCATCATTATTTACAATGTGAATAACACACACAAACATATGTATGAGGACAGAACTGCCGTTGTGCTGCTGCAGTTTGTGGGAGTGTCATTATTTATTAATAGTTGAGGTTAATATAAAAAAGGAGGGTACCGGTAGCACAGGAACTGCTATACCTGGTACAGTATAGGCCCGCCAATAATAGAGTGCCCAATGAGAACATATTGCTCATTTTGTGGAGAACGCTAAGAAAATTGGGTTATAAGAAAAACGGCTCAGTGGTAATCTCTAGACTAAAATCTATATAAAGCCTATGCTCAAGGTTGTTTCAAAATGACGCCCCAATAAGAATCTCAGACTTACCCATACTGTACCCTTTCGGTTGACTGTAATAATCACACCGCTACTATACTACTATTACTGTGTTCTCTGTAGGAAAAGCCCGGTATTAATCGTGTACAGCAACAGTAGGGTAAACAGCCGCCAGTGCTTCGCCGTACGATAATTGTGCGAACGACGTACGTAGTGTGTACATGACATGATTTTATACCTGGTGGTATGAGAGCTTTTACACCAAGAAATAAAAAGAAAAAAAAAACCTGCAGACTGCAGCAAGCCGAGCAAGTAGCTGTGTGCTGGTGCACGACTACAGCAACGAGCAACAGGTCGTCATAGGCACATACTTGCTGACGGCTGGCCTCTCCGCTGCTGCAAGCATCGCACCACTGCTTCACTGTTGCTGCTCTGCTGCTGTCTATCTATAGCAAAAAAAAGCAGAAGAGCACGCCAGCAGCAGCAGCGGTAGAAATCAATTTGTGCCGTCACACACCAAGATGTCAAGAGACATGTCAATCAAGGCAAAACGGGAACTGTCACAAGGGTGTAGGGTCGAGTGTTCTACACTAAAACCTAGTAGTATGTTGGTGTCAGTCGAGGCATGTCAAGGCAAACTTGCTTTCCGTCATGAGCTAAAAATTCTGTTTCCTGACATCTTTGTTACACAGCAAGCACAGACAGATTCCATCTAACGTACAGCGCACGGCTCTACCGCACGTGCATGGTGTTGTCGACTGTTGATGCTGCAGTTAGCTGGCAGTCAGCACGCTCTCTGCGCTGCTCGTGTTGATGTCTGTTGCCGGAGCCGCACTGCTGTGTGCAGCAGCCCCAGCATGTTGCACTATCGCACGATCGCGCACAGCGTCAGAGAGAGAGGTGTATTGTTGCGGGATGATCGATCTCGGGTCAGAAAAAAGCAGATAGCCACAGCAATACAGCAGCATGTAGACCTGCCACACGTGCCCGTGGCTGACTCCCGTGCTGCTGCTGCTGCTGCTGCTGCTGCTGCTGCTGCTGCTGCTGGACGGCAGGGTTGTAGTGCTGTATGCAGCCACGCTCTCTGCTCTGCTGCTGTATTGGACTGTCTGTTGTCTGTACTGTGTATTGTGTTCAGACGCAAAAAAACGCACGTACGTACGTACTATTAATGCGAGTACATCAACGATCAAAAATATGACGGTATTTCAGAGGTACGTACGTACAAAATAAGGCCTCTCGTGCTGAAACCAGGGAAATCGTCTTATCCACTCCCGCCGGAAAAAAACTTTGAGGGCCCGCCACGCGCTCCAGAGTGTACGGATCGCGCCGAGACCTGGACCAATGTGTCCGGCCGGGCTTCATGTGCCCGAGTACTAAGGGTTTGGCCGAAAAGTGCTCGTACGAAGAGAAAAGTCGGCAAAAGTACGAAAATTCGACAAACATACGTATACATAGTACAAGGTTCCCCTCCGGGACGTGCCTGGGGGAGTGGCGCAAGAAATAATACTGGTCGTTTGAAATACCTGCACATCTGTCTAGAACTACATTAACCACCCATCATTAATAATGTGAAGAACACACACACATATGTTTGAGGACAGACTATATACCGCTGTTTGTGGAATTAGTGTGGGATCGTTACTACTACAACAATAGTATAGAGGGTATATGGGTAGTAAGTGGATATTGATCCTGAACAGTGACTCGCGGCGATCCATTCAATGCTTGCGGCTTGAACGTAAGTACAAAAAGTTGCGCGAGGTCGTGGTTGCGACATGATACTTTGTGACCGGCTGAGTAAAATCCAGCACAACGTACAACATATATATTCCCGCAAAAAAAATGATTCTTGGCGCTCAGGGTAAAATAAGGAGAACATCGAGATACTGAGAGTACTCGCAGTACATACTCCTCGCGGTACATATTGCCGAAATACTGCCAGTGCTTCAAGTATTCGAGTTGTCCCCAGCGAAATGAATTTGTTCCAACTCCCACTCGTCGAACCATTTGTGAGTGATTTGTGCCTAACGATGGGCCTGAGAATTGTCGACACGGTGCACAGACGGTCGAAGTATACTTCGTACTCCAAGTATTACTGAGCATATTGAGAGTATTTCGGTACTGCCAGTACTCGCAGTACGAACACTATCAATACCAACGAACGAAACACTTGAAGTATACCTGGTGCTTGCAGTACCCGCATCAGTACAGAACCTCGAGATACATGAAGCAACTGTGAAAGGTTGGGGTATGTACGCACGCCACACATGAGCGCGCCCAAACTCCGCGGTCTTCCTTGCGTAAAACACACACAACTTGTAGTACGTATAAATAGTGCCTGGTAGGTCAGAAAAGCAAGGTGGATGTACCGATACAAAATAAAATAAGAGATGAAAAATCAAAAGACTCGTGGATGGTGAGGGTCGAACCGTCGAACCCCGGTAACGCATACCAGGTATAGAATCAAGTGCAGGTTATCACTTATCACCAACTATAATACATGTATGTTTTTTCGTCATGTAAAACACATGGCAGGATCTTTTAGAGTAGCTTTTGTACTGCTGTACGTGTACAGCAGTAGTAGCACTGCTGTAAAATGCCATGCTATAAGATACGGCAGCAGAGGGTACGCGTACTGCGACAAAGGAACGTGTACTGCTATGCTCTTTCAGCTGGCTCTAGGACCTATCGGTCAGCAGTACGCAGGACACACAGCAGTCAGTAAACTACTGCTGTAAGTATTTTTGTACGAATGCTGATGTACACGATGCTACGACCGATTGTTTGTGCTGGACTCGACGAATGTGCATGATCCAGGATCCTGGGATCGGTATGGAGAAAAACATGCTGGTCACACACAGCAGCAGGTAGGTACGTATGTGCATAGATCAATGCCGATGACAACAACAAACATTACGGTAGTACTGAGAGTGCGTACGTATAGTATGCTGCCTACTTCTGTTGTTGGCGTGCCGACCGCAGCTGGAGCAGTGGCATTGTTGGATCACACAGAGCAACACGCAGCGGCAGAAGAAGCAGCAGGGAGAGAGGTGATGATGATACCGGTACGCCAGCCTGGGTTTGTACGTGAAAAAAATATGAAACAAAATAGGGCACCTGGGAAGGCAGATGGTGAAATACGGACGGCAGGCTCCGACAAACACAACGAGCCACAGCAATACTGCGCATATGGGTGTGTCGCACACGCACGGCGAGTGGGCGGCAGCGTTGGAACGATGGGATCTGTGATTGTCTGTTTATTGCGTACCTGGTGTGAAGAAAACAGACGAAAAATTACCGATACGTACGTACGAAATAAGGCCTCTCGTATCGAAACCAGGGAAATCGTCTTATCCTCTCCCGCCGGAAAAAACCTTTGTGCGCCCGAGACCTCGACCAATGTGTCTGGCCGGGCTTCATGTGCCTGAGTACTTGGTGTTTTGCCGAAAAGTGCTCGTACGAAGAGAAAAGTTGGCAAAACTACGAAAATTTGACAAACTTACGTATACATATGGTTCACCATGTGGTATGGTTTACAAGGCGCTTCGCTCAGGAAGGAAACATACATGAAATTACTATGCGAAGCGGACAGAGGTCCATGACTGAATATAGTTTTTCATGATCGATTTTAGTTGCAAACTGGCGACTTGACAATGCCAAGAGTCCCGCCATGCTTCTGGAGAAGACAGGTCGGACGCCACATACGCTTCGCGTCGCGGGCGGTTGCCGGACCTACGTCTCCCTCTACGCTCGCTCACATGCCGGGCGTACATATATACCTGAGGTGGGGTAATCCTTTTCCTCTTTTGATATGCTTGCTGTATACTGCTGTACGAAAGAGAAAGCACAGCACCTCGCAGCAGCACCGCAAAAACAATGAAAATGAAACAAAAAAAAAATGGAAAGAAGACAAATCCCCGCCCCGTCATGTAATAGTTTTCTGCCTGACTGGAACACCTTGCTCCGGTCAAACAATACATTGACCGGAGAAGGGTGAATTAAAAGTGTCATGTCACAGAGTTTTGGTGGCTCGCTTTGACGAGAAGATGGTTTCCGGGAGACGGAGCGAAGTCACCGCGTTCTGGTGGCTCGCTTTGACGAGGAAATGGTTTCCGCGACGTGTACGTGTTTGTGGGAGCGAAGTCACAGCGTTTTGATGGCTCGCTTTTGCGAGAAGATGGTTTTTGGGAGTCGTGTGTAAGTGGGAGCGAAGTCACACGGTGGCTCGTTTCGGCGCGAAATTAGTCTTCGGGAGTCGTGTGTTGATAGGAGCAAAGTCAGAGTGTTTTGGCGGCTCACTTATTCGAGAAGATGGTTTCCGGGAGTCGTGTGTTGGTGGGATCGAAATCAGGGCGCTTTGATGGCTCGCTTCGGCGAGCATTTGATTATCGGGAGTCGGCCGTTGGTGGGAGGGAAGTCACAGCGTTTTGGTCGCTCGCTTTTGCGAGAAGATGGTTCTCGAGAGTCGGGTGTTGGTGGGAGCGGAGTCACATGGTGGCTAGCTTTGGCGAGAAGATGATTTTCGGGACTTGTGTGTTGGTGGGAGCGAAGTCATAGCGTTTTGGTGACGAACTTTGGCGCGAAATTGGTTTTCGGGAGTCGTGCGTTGGTGGGATCAAAGTCACAGTGCCTTGGCGCACGCACAGCGAGCACGCTGTTTTTGTTGGTCACGTGACCTGAACGCGGGAAATATCGACCTTAATCCGTTCTCGGGTATTTTGACGCCCCAATGAGTTAAGCGCGTACGTGCCCGGTGGTTGTGCAAAAGTTGTCCATACTCCAGTCCAGAGTGCAGGACTCAAGTAGGGCTTGCTGGAATTCCACAGAGTGGCATACTTTAGTGTTCTCCCGCCCGTGTCTACTTCGAGGGCCCGCATGTCGTCCAGAGCCTTGATGGCATCTAGCGGGGGCTGGAACGCGTCCTTGATGAATGTTTTCGCTTCCTCTCTATTCTGCACGACAGTATCTGGGAGTACTAGGAACAGCCCCTTTAGGCTCTGCGCTCTCGACACAGCGGTGTACCCTTGTCGCTGCGCGAAGAGCCCTCTAAGCGGTATCCACAGGGCTGCTCGTTCGAACCCTACGCCCTGCACTCGTAGTAAAAGGGCAATGCGAGGGACTCTGTATAATCAGCCCCGGGGTACAAGAAAAGGGACAAAAGAACGAGATGGACATGCATCGTGTGCGCATCCGTTGAGGGAGTTTCTGTGTGAACTGAAGGAAGAGCAGGTGCGGGCCTGCGTGGCACTGTGATGCACAGCAGGACCCACACGCAGCACACAGCGCACAGCAAAAACACGCACAGCACGCACCCAATACCCAGATCGTACGGCGCACACAGCAAGCACACAGAACACACAGCAAGCGAGGAACACACTGGACACTCAGCAGGCACACAGAACACCAATAATAGTACGCAGCACACCCAACGCTGGTACATTATTGGTGGGTCGCTACCGCTCCAAATCAGTCTCGGGAGTCATAGGTTAGTGGGACTGCGCTGGTATTTTGGTGGGTCGCTAGTATATTGATGGGTCGCTGCCGCTCCAAATCAGCCTCGGGAATCATAGGTTGTTGGGACTGCGCTGGTCATTCATTGATGGGTCGCTAAATCTCCAAATCAGTCTCGGGAATCTTTGTGTTTGGTGGGACTGCGCTGGTATACACTGGTGGGTGCAAACCCGGAAGTATTAGGTAAGATTTTTAAAAAATAAACAAAACGTACAGCAGAGCTTCTCTCTCAGCGTCGTACACCACCCGGCCCTCTCGCGACCACTTCGCCACCGAGTCGGTCCGGTTAAAAAATTCCTTACTCTCTGCCACAATCAGCCCCGTCGCCCGCCTCGTGTCAAGCCCGGTGCTCACCGTGGCCGTCGTTCGCCAGCTCGACAATGTTGTTTTTGAGACTGGGTACCTCCCTCTGTGATTTTCAGCCCGGTAACAAGAAAAAAGAGCACCGCTTCAATGTAATCTCGCAGTATCGAACGACCCTTATATCTCTCGTACATACTCCATCCGAATCACAAGTGGAGGCCAGACGGAGCCCGTTCATGCATCCCTCGTGTCTCGAGGCACACGCGGCGCCTAGGCACGAAAGCGGCGACCGCGCTCCTTGTAACCCCCCCTCTACCCGCCAGCACCCGCTGACACCCGCGACGGCGCCGGGCTCTCCCGCGGTGCCGTGCTCCGAGTGCACGCACGCACACGAAACGAAAGAAGAACTAAGGAAGAAAGGACCGAGAGTGCCAAGAGAAATGGAGAAAACAAAGACCCGCTGGAAAGGCCCGGCAAGTAATGAAGGGAGGCGGTTTCGAAGTGGGAGCTCTGAGAGGCCAGGGATGTACCAACAGAGCACGCTCAGGGAATGAGATCTAACTAAGTAGGTCTACATTCCTGGTGAACCACCTTCCAGCCGGCTCCGAACCCGTATCCAATGCCTGGGGGAACATTTTTTAAGGCATTAAATTATCGGGATGTTTTCTCAGGGGAGATTTCGTTTAAGTAATTTGGTTTTTTATTTCGTTTTTGATTTTTTCGCGTGAACGGCACCACACCACTCTGTCCGATGATGCAAGGACCGTTTAGGTATCAGGGCGTGTCTAAACGGAATCGAAAAGCGAAATCGAAAATCGCATTCATTTCGATTTCGATTAAAAAATTAGCCGAGGTGTCCGAACAGAATCGACAAGTGAAAATAGAAATCCAGGCGAAAAGCAACGGAGAGCACAGCCCACTTGGGCCCTTCGCAACTAAGCACACATGCCGACAATCTAGCGCTCGGCAACACAGATCCACCACAGAAGCAGGCAAACGCGACGGCACTTCGATTCCGGGAGGTAGTTGGGCCTCCCATGGAGGTGGTGGCGGCGCGTCCAACGTTGACGCCCCGAGATCAAACTTGGAATTATGCTGAGAACGAACTTCCGACCTTGTTTTCGAGGGTATCATCCTCAATTTTACTCAACGTATGTTCGCTTTGGCTCAAACGCCGGGAAACAAAGACCCGAGGACGTCGGGGCTGATGTTGTGGTTCGCCTGCAGGCTGTTTACGGGGGGGGGGGGGGTCTGTGCGGCTGTGTTGCCGTGCTAGCTGTGGGATGGGTGCTGTGTACGGCGGTCCTGATGTGATATTTTGACGTGGCTGCGCTGACCAGTAGGACGCGCTGAATTGTTGCTGCTCGTGCTTTCGATTTGCTGTTCGATTTTCAGCCGTTAACTTTTGATTTTGGCACTGGGTTGTAAATCGCTCATTCTCATAACCTCAAAAACGAAGGGGAACATGTTTTGACCAGGGACCAATCAGCGCCAAGCTTATCATCATTTCGAGTTTCGATTTTCGAGTTCGATTCTGTTTGGACATGCCCTTAAATTCAGTACCGACAAATTATTACGTGTCCGGACAGTGTAGCCCTGCTGCTACCATTATGTCCGGAACAATTGGGACTGCCGTTTGGGCATACAGTCTCGTCTGGCTGCGCGGACGCACTCAAAACTTGTGCCTGTAGCCTCTGGGTGGATGAGGGTAAAGGGTGAAGGGGCAGCAGGCTGCGCAGGCCCCGACTCTTTACCCTCTCACAAAGACGGAGCGCAGGCTCCGAGGCACACGACAAGACACGCAATATTGGGGGGAGACGTCGCTACACCAGCAGGGTGTCGGGCCGCCCTCTGCTGCGTCGATTGTCTTGAGCTTTGCGAGCTCCAACAGCGGACTCTTATCTTCCTCGCGCGCGCCACCTCTCGTCTCGTCTGAGAAAGGCGGCGCGATCGTGCTGGCTTACGCTGCTGGAATTACTGGAGTACCTTATCTTCGCTGCAAAGCGAGAGTTTTTTTTTTTTTTTTATCGACAAGCCCTGTCACCACGAAAACTCTGAATATCAGGGTAAATGTAAAAAGAACTACTGGTAGCAGAATAAGGCCTTGGTGCATCATGTACAAAACCGTTCTATTGGGATGAAGCTGTATTGAGGCGCTGGTGTGCGCACTTCGTCGAAGCTGGTGCAAGTCGCCTAATATACACAGGATCAATCTCTCCGAAAACATTAAGGACCGTTTTGGTTCTCCTGTGTATACGCAAACCGCCCTTACATGTGCGGGGAGAGTGGCAAGTCTATACACTGGGAGCTATTATACTATCGTAATGCCTATATCTAGTACGAAACCCTTGTTTTTACTTGTCGGTAGCAATGACGGTCATGGCGGCAAGCCTTCGAAGCCAGGGAAACTCGCCACGTGCGCGCTCGCTCGCTCGCTCGCTCGCTCTGTGCACTCCTGTGCGGTGCCGAAGGCCGCTGGAAAGCGGTGCGTACTGCGCCGTCAGGCTGCGAGCTGCGGGGCGCCCCGGCTCAGCTCCCGCTTGAAGACCTCTGCGTGTACGTACGCCTCTGTATCCTCTGATCGCGGCAATGCTGCTTTCTACCGACGGGGTTGCTGAAATGGTACCCGAGGGTATCCTATATCATCGGCAGTGCAGTTTAGTTTATTCTGATCGCGTGTCACTAAGGTGCGCACGTAGTGATGTTCGTGTTAAGAGTCGGAAGATGGGCTATATTCATACATTGAGTGGCCAGAGTGGACGTAACAGTTGACGACATTGGCAGTCGAAGCAGACCTTAAAGACTCCCTGGCATACCGGCGGGTGATACGTACGAGTTGCTCATGGCAACCGCCGTGTCTGCTTCCTCGATGGGCACTGCAGCGCTCGCTGTGGTTGCGGTCGTGGTGTGGTCGCTCTTGTCTCCGTCGTCGTTTTTGCTCGTCCCATCCATTGTTGGCCTCGTTCCGTCGTTGGCCTCTTTCGTTGTTGGCCTCCTTATTTTTGCTGACGTTGCTGTTGCTGGTATTGTCGTTGTTGGCCCACATGTTTTGGCGTCTCCCGGCGTCCATGCGGCTCTGACGAAACGCTTGGTTTGTTCTGTCTTCCGTCGTTTTTTTACCCAGGCTGCTCGTGCTAGACCCGCGCTGTCGGCGTTGAGGATGGCCAAAAAGGGGACAGGGTCGGGGTCCAAGCGCAAGAAGAAGAAGGCGGCAACGTCGTCCAATCAGGCGAGATACCGTCCGACCAGGGACTGCACGTAGTACCGGGTCTGCACTTATCGTTAAGTCTTACCATTTCACACATCTCACAGATCATCTACAGAACATCTGCAGACCATCTGCGGATCATGATCTAGATCTTTCAGGATAGGTAGATCAGATGGATACGTTCCTGGTCTGTATGATATAATCTACATGGCTCACGTTGCCCGGTGGGAGCTTTACAATCAGCACGACCTATTGATAGCCTAAGTTTCCTGGGGTGGATGTACACTTTTCAGATATCGCGCAACAGCTCATACGGCAAACTAGGATCTAGATAATCCATCTGTAGATGATCTATCTGTGCATGATCTATCTGTAGATAATCCATAATTCCAATGTGTGAACCATCTTGCTTCTGCGAAAATGAACCATCACTCATTTCAAGTAGTTTTCCCCCAAAATGGGAGTGCGGTGTTAAGGGGGCATACTTGTTCGGGGCCGGGCTGAGCTCCGTATCACATGTAAGGGAGGTTTTTCCCCTGTTTCCTATACTCCGTAGCGGTATAGATGTAACTGCTATAATACTCTTTGTTTTTGCGTTCGTCTGGTGCGAAAGTTGGCCACTTTTGTCTTTTGTCAACTCTCGGTTCTCGAGGTACTGAGTGCTGTCGCGTAGCTATTTGTACGCACTCGGGGATGTGTTTTCCTTCATGCTCGATGGCCTTTCGGTCGAAAACGCGTCCATTTTATAACGCGGGCTAGGGTGGCAAGCTGTCGATAGCTTTTGCTATATGGTGTTGTTCGTTTTGGAACACCTTGCTCTGCAGTAGCTCAGCACTCTCCCGCAGGGCCATCTAAGCAGCCTCCAAGGTAGCCCAACATCAAAAACCCGAAATTAACCTGGCGTTGCCCCTGGCCTCACCCGTTTTGACGAGGACAGGGCCCGGGAGCCGCTGCTGAGAGCGAGCCGTCTGTGGATGGTTTGAGCAGTGCCACCGACGGGCTGGAAGACGCGGGAGGATCCATGATGAGCGGCGGCGGGTTCGGCCAGAAGCTCTTGCCAGGTAGGAGCTCAGCGAGCGACGATCGAAATGGTTTACTGCGGGCGAACACGCCTCGGTACTAATCAAAACCATGCATGGTGTGAAAAAACACACGTACACGTTTTCTTTTTCGGGTTCAGCGTGGGTTCTGATCACTACGTTGTTGCCCCTCGTATTAGGAGTAGGAGGTCAGTCGTTTTCTCCCGTTCGTGTCTCAACCCTTTAGTAGCGCAGTCCTATTGCGGGGACAAACCAGTCTAGTTCCAAGTGTTTTCCCCCCAACACGGGACTGCGCTCCTAAAGGGGTTAAGGACGGCGCTCCCGATGTGGGCACAGAACACCTAGGATTGGAGTCATTGACTCCTAATTTTGAGGACAGTTTGCATACTACCGTACTGCTAGTTAGTGAAAACGGTCCTTGTTGTGAGGGAAGGAGTCGTAGTTTAGGTTGCCGTGCGTGCAGTGCGGTTCTAAAAAGGCTGTTTTAGAACCGCAGTCCCGTTTTGGGGACAAACTACTTGGAATAAGAGGGGTTGGACCCCCAAAACGGGACAGCGGCCATTAAAGGGTTAGTGTACTGCTTTTACGGGGGGACGCACACCAGTATTCAGAACCAATATACTCTGTGAACGCAGGTTGATTACTATATATTATATGTACTACTATGATACCAGGTATATATGTATTTTACTACTGCTGTATGTATTACTATGCATTACTATGCATTAGTGCACGTCATGATTTTTGTGCAGGGCCTCCTTGATGATGATGGACGTTTTTCTTAGTTGCTAGATTTTGAGACTGATGTAATTGGCAATATATATCAGGTATGTATTATGTTGGTGTTGCCCTGTTGAGGTCGCTTTGGAGGAGGAGCTCGCTTCACGAGAGTCAGCTTGTTGGCATTTGGCAGAGTTCTACTTGTACCACCTGTTGATTCGTGTCAATCTGGGTCTTGACGTTGATTTATGTTGATGCTGACACTGGTATTGAAATCGGGGTTGATGTGTATGTCCACGTTAGTATCGGCATTGCTATAAATGTTGATACTGGCCCTGATGTTTTGGCCTTGACATTGAGATTGATGTTATTACGGGGGTAAATAGGACCAAATATTGTCAGTAAAAATTGTAAAATATATAGATTTTTGTGGGTACCTTAGGTCCTATTTACTATGGTCCCCCGTAATAGTATCTACTGATATTTCTATGGAGGTTGATGGCGATGCTGACAGAGGCGTTTATATTTTTCACATTGGTTGATTCTGATACTGTATTGACATTGTTATCGGTCTTGGTAAAACAGTAGGGGTCCCACAGCAAGGCAGTGGGTGGTGTGCCAGAGCAATATGGCCGCTTTATCAGTCTAGGCTACGAGGGCAACTAGCAATTCCCCAGTCGCGTCAAGCGATTTAGACCGACTTGGATCGGGATATCGCCGCATGGGTACGTACGACTTTGTCCCTAGATAAAAGTATATTTTGTGCACTAATTTTCAAACAAGACGTGCTTCTATGTAGGGACAGGGGGGTATAGATATCGAAAATAAGATCGATGTCACAGGTGAGGTGTGTTTTTGTTTTGTTTGTTTTCAAACGTACCGATGTGGACACTACTGCTGATATTGTTGCCGACATCGGTTTTAAATACTGTTGCTGATGTTGACATTAACATACCTGGTACACTACTATTTCTATGGCTACTGCTGATGTTGACATTGACATACACTACTATTTCTATGGCTACTGCTGATGTTGACATTAACATACACTACTATTTCTATGGCTACTGCTGATGTTGACATTAACATACACTACTATTTCTATGGTTACTGCTGATGTTGACATTAACATACACTACTATTTCTATGGTTGCTGGTACTGATACGTACACAATATTGCCGTCGATATGGGTGTTACTATTGTTGCTGCCTGAAGATGGCACCGATATTGACTACCATTGTTCCTCTTCTTTACTATTGCTATTGTTACTGATATTGATATTGATATCTCTGTTTATATTTTGGTGTGGATGTTGGCAGGGGAATTGTTGGCGGATGGGTCCGTTGGCACCGACGAAGCGCGGGAGGCGAAGATTGAGGACACGCTAAGAAAAATGGGAGTGCAAGGCATCGAGGAAAACCGAGCGAGGGCTAAGGAAAACAAGAGCGTGGGTGACCAGATCACGTCGATTTTCGATGTGAGTCGTTGCACTCAAGCTGCTGCTCTCTAGCTCCTACCTCGCAGACCCACACCGACCGCCTGGCACATATCGCGATCAATTCAAGATATTTCGTACATAGACTTACTATATGTATACCATACACACTCGTAGGTATTTTCGGGTATACATATGATAGATGATCAGACTCCCTTTTAATTATCTACCAGGTAAATATTTACTATGCGTTTTCATTGTCTACGATATGATCTGCACGATGTTGGTGGTGAGTCTTGCGCACGTGTTGCATTTAGGGTGGGATGTGTATGATCTGTATGATCTGTATGAATCGGCTCTTGCACGTCACACCCTAACGTCTGTTACGAGATCTACTGTCAAGCCCTACGGTGTTGTATTTTATGGGGCCAAAAACATGTTTTTTTTTACCGTCTCAGTTTTGAGTAAGTTCGTCGTCTGCAAACCAATCGAAACAAAGCGCAACGCCAAACACTTCATAAAACATAGTTGGGTGGAAGTGCTGCTGTTGCTGTACCAGATAAGGATTAACGAGCACGTATATGTAGACCATGCACAACATACAATACTCTGTTGTTATCGTACCCAAGAAGTGATGCTCGCGGTTTGAGAGGAGACTCCCAAGAAGAAGGGTAGGCTTGGGCTCAGGCGCGGAAGACCGGGGCTAGAGCGCGGAATGCTCGAGCGTGGAGGACTGGCGCTCGACCGCGAAAGGCTGGGGCTCGGGCACGGAGGGAGGGCTCGAGTATGTCGCACATACTTGATACCTGATAGATGTATACCTGGTGCCTACTATTTAATACCGGTATAATTCAATACACACCAGGTATAATTATGTCATACTGTAGCTGTACCTAGCGTAAATACACAAAATAAACGACACTACCGACGCGTCTCGACCTGTCGCCCCTTCCACGCTCCGCCGCTCTTCGGATGATGTCGCCGCCGGTCCTCTCCTCGTAAGCGGTGGCGTTTCGTTTCGCGGCTGCCTTCTCTTTTTATGCCCGTGACCTATGCGAAGCTTGCTGCCTTTTTTAGTGCCTCTTCCCCATGTTGTGCTATTTTCAAAGCGATAGCCCTCCGCTGCAACGTAATGAAGTAAGTATGGGTTTCTTTTACTAGATGTCCCAACCAACATGGTGGTCGGCTATTTGTACCTACTACAACTCACGACCTGGAGATTCGCCTGCATTGCTTGAAATTTCCCCCCAAAAACATGTTTTTTTAAAAATGATTTCACCTCTGTATTATTTCCAATATGAACGAAGAGCAGAGCACGACAATGACGGTTCAGGTTCTACCTGAATTTTTAGCTGAAGAGTCACGTGCGATCTCCAGCATTTTGTGCTTGAAACATACATAATTTTATACATTGAAATCAAGTAATTGCACGGTGGGTGGAGGCGTCGGCTTTTTTGGGGGGGGTGCATATTTTTTTGCTGGTCGATGTCGTCTTTTTTTGTGGTCAATGCGCACCAAAGCGCAGAGCTAACTATAGATGGTCTACAGCAGTAGATCGTGGTCTGTCCGCTGTGTGTAGCGTTTTAGCGACAGATGAGTGCGTTGTTCTTTCTTGTTTGCTCCCGGTGTTGATCCCCCCCCCCCCCCCCCTCAAGATACAGTGTCGGGAATGATTTTTGCTGATGACTTCGTGGGGATATCAGAAACACCCGAAGGATTGCAGAAACAAATAGAGAACGCGCTAGAATACACTAGGAAATGGAGGGTGACGGCGAACGCCAAGAAATGCGCAGTAGTTGTTTGTAACGAAGATAAGGTGAACCCGATAAATTTCAGTTGGAAGTGGGGAGAAGATGAATTGCCGA
Source organism: Nereocystis luetkeana (assembly GCA_031213475.1). Lineage (NCBI taxonomy): Eukaryota > Phaeophyceae > Laminariales > Laminariaceae > Nereocystis > Nereocystis luetkeana. The sequence continues at coordinate 3,080,135 of JARUPZ010000003.1, read as the reverse complement.
TCGTAGACCAGTATACGTACCTTGGCGTGGAGATCTCAAAAGACTGCTCTTGGGATACACATATAGCAAAAGTAATAGGAAAGGGTAAAGCACACGTGGACAAGATGGATGCGATCCTAACAGACTCGCACCTTGACACCAGGATTAAGAGATGTATCCTGATGAATGTGATAGTACCAAAGCTAGAATATGCAGGAGAAGTATGGGAAGGGAATGCGAAACTCGTAACAACAGTTGGAAACAGTACAGATGACAGCAGCTAAAAAAATCCTAAGATGCTCAAGTACGGCTAGTAATACAGTATTAAGAGCAGAACTGGGAATGCACCCACTCAAGACAAACAGGGATATGAGAAAGTTGAAATGGCAATATAAAGTAAGGAACATGCCAAAAAAGAGGTTGCCGGCCATAGTTGACAAAGCTATATGGGAGAAAGTAACAAAAAAGCGAGCTGGAATAAGGTGGGATACCGTAGTTGAGAAAGTATGGAAGGATATAGGGGGAAACCAAGAAGAGGTGATGTTGGCCGGGAAGTTTAGGAAGTACAAGGCAGAAGTAGAAGAAAGGATAGAAAGAAGGGAAAGGCTAGCGCTACGGAACAAGGTGGAACCGGAAAAACACCTAGAGATATACGGGAGATTGAGGGAAGGAATAGGAATGAAAACGTATCTGCACGGCCCAATGGACTTCGCGAAAACGCTGAAGCTGCGGTTTCGTGTAGGCGACCTGGACTTGCCAGAAAGAAGAAAGAGGTATACCAGTAGCCGGGAGGAGGAGGAAATAGATGCACAGATGTGCCCGTGTGGCAAAGCGATAGAGAGTAGAACTCACATAGTAGGAGAATGTGAAATATACAAGGAGGAACGGGATGTGTTGGAAGAGGAGATGAGGGAAATAGAAGAATGTGACATGGAGGAGTTTGACACACTAGATAGCAGCGAGAAAACGATCGCTATCCTAGGAGATAGATGGTGGCCACAGGCGGCCAAACAGGAAGAGGATAAGATTAGCAAAAAGTTTCTATGTAATATATGGAAACAACGTAATGAGCGCCCAATTGTTGGTGTCTCTATTAGGAGTAGGAACGGTGCTCCGTCTCGAAAGGGATGCGTGGTCAATGGTCAAAAAAGACTAAGGCAAGCAACAAATGAGTACGCCCCCCCCCCCCCCCCCCCCCCCTCCCCCCATTGCTGTCTCTGGAAATGCCTACGCCGGAAATTACATTAACTCATTGAAGCTGTCATCCATATGCAAGTCCGCCTCACAAGCGGTTCTTAGTAGGATGTAGGATGCAGCTCACCCTTCATGCGACTCGCCAGACGCCTCACGGCGCTTCGCGCTTGGTGCAAGCAATGTCTGCCTGGTCGGTGAAAACCCGACATGCTCCGTCCCGGCATTGTAGGGATGCGAGGGTTTATGATCATACGACTACGGCCATGCATGAGATCGAGTACATCTCTCCTATCGAGTACACCCCCCCCCCCCCCCCTACCCTCTATCCTTGAGCCACGGCTAGCTTCACCCCCAAACCTAAGCCCTCTGCCCAGGTAGCCCTCTGCCGTGACGCTCGATGAAAAATGCCTCCTTTTTCGTGGAAATCCTTTGTCGGCTTTCATCCGTTCAGGTAGCCCTCTCTCGCGATGCTCGTTGAAAAATGCCTCTTTTTCGTGGAAATCCGTCGTCGGCTTTCATCCGTCCAGGGAACTGTACCCCTGTAAGCCCTCTCTCGTGATGCTTGTTGAAAAGATGCCTCGTTTCTCGTGAAACTCCTGGTCCGTCTTTTTTTTGCGAAACAAGCATAACAACGGCCGTGGACGTGAAGCCAACTGAGTGAGGGGCCTTTTCCGAATCGCCCGCCAACCCTGGCAAATACCCAGGTAATTCCGGCGGAGACGCAGCTGGTCATGGAGAGGGTTTTCATCGCCGGGTTCGTGCTGTGCTTGCTTTTCCTGGTCGGGTGCGGGGGGGCGATCGGGACGGAGGCGTACTTCCTGTCGACCAATGGGGAGCTCCCACCAGACCTCGACAACTTCATCGTGCAGGTACCGTATTAATATTTTACGGGGGACCATAGTTGATGGGACCTATGGTATACGTAAAAACCTACTGGTATATATTTAACCATTTTTACTAACAATATTTGGCCCTATTAACTATGGTCCCTCGTAGTGGTACATTACCCCCCGTTTTCTCGTTCTCCTTCGGAGAATGTACTGCACAAGACAGTAGACAAAAACTGGTACTTATTGCCAATACGCACAGGACGAGTGAAGAAGGACTATTATTAGTCTTGCCGATTTTCGGCCGTACAGTAAGTACGTACGAAAGCTGACGAAACAATTTACCGAATACCATTGCTCTCACGCGATCCCCTCTTCTTCCCCTTCCTTGCATTGTTTTCGGTTTTCGACGTTTTTTTGGTCGGCGTTCGCCTTTTTGCTAGTTTGTGTTTTGCCTCGGAAAAAAATGGTTGATATGAGCGATTATTTTTTTTGTTTTTTTTTGTTTTTGCTTGCTTTTGGGCTGACTCATGCACTCCATGCATGCACATTGGTGGCTTCCGGATGACAAACGAGCTGTCCGACCTGCGAGGGTTGCCTGCGATGACGTCGCCGGTTCCTTCGAGCTCCTGATCGTTTTCGAAACGGACCCGTGGGTTTACATGAAGAGTACGAACGCCTCCATTTGTCGAAAGGCTGCGAAAGGCAGAACATCGGTATATACAGGCATAGGCTACTCATTGTAAAGCCGATGCTTGCGGTTAGCCGACGAAGTCGCTGAGAAGTCGACGTGGAGAGGTCGCGACGCGAGGGTCCTTTGTAGCCGTCGTTACGGCCGACGTCAGCCGAGCAGTTTTTTTTGCCGTATTTAGCAAGGAAGTGCCAGACCTATAAGAGGGTCAAGGCTACTAATACGGGGGACCAAAGTTAACAGGACCTATGGTACATATAAAAACCTATATGTTTAACCATTTTTACCAACACTATTTGGTCCTGTCAACTATGGCCCCTCGTATTAGAGTAACATCGCAGGGGGTCAAAAAGACCGGACCTGATCGGGTCGATTCTAGAGGTATCCGTAGTCAGCTTGAGGGCAGAGGTCAACACGGTCGATGCCGCGGACCCCTAACAACCCGAGACCTAGTCTGGTGGATCCTTTATGCATGACTTTGAGAGGTATTCTTCCTTACATTGGCGTGTTCCGAGGTTTACGACCGATACGTCTTACCCGGCCCGTGACATTATGGTCTTACTCGTATACTTATGTATCGATGATACTTGCGGTGTGCATAATGCTCATTGCCCCGTGCTTCTTGCTCATGCTACCGTAGCGATTACTGCTCATGCTACCGTAGTGATCACTGCTCATGCCCGTGCCCAATTGTTCATGATGTATTGCTCATGCTCATTCCTTCTGTTCATTGCATGTGTTCCTTACTCATGCCGCCTGCTCGTTGCTCATGCTAAGCCATGCCCGTGCTATTTGCGGTGTTCACGCTCACTGCTCGCGCTCATTACTCCTTGCCCATTTGGCCATTGTTCTTGCTCACGCTCATGCTCACGCGCATGATCATCCTAACACCCCCCCTCAACGCCTCGAAAGAGATGCGTTGGCAATGGTCAAATGACCAAGGCAAGTAATGACTGAGTACCCCCCCCCCCCCCCCTCCCCCCCATGCATCCTGACGGCAGAACCTGGAACCTTTGTTCACACCCAGCCTGGTAGCGACGTTTGCGTTCTCCAGTGCCCTCGGGGTGCTCAAGCTTGGACAGATGGGGCAAGAAAGCGTCGTCTACAAAGAGGATGACTGACTTAACTTATACCTGGTACTATTAGAGGCGTTCTACGCTAGAGGTTCACCCTGAACTTTCCGAGGCTCCTCACTTGAGGAGCTCCTTACCTCATCCGAAAAATGAGCTCCGCAAAACTTAAATTGCTTCCGAATGAAAAATCTCATGGCCCAAGTATACAAAACGTCATTTTTCGAAACGACATTGACGTTTCGACGATTTTGGGTTAAGGAGGCCCGTCATTCAGAAACAAAAAAAGCGGAAATGTGCTACCTGTATCTTAGAAAGCGTCATCAATAGTGTAGCCGGTACTGTACCGGCATTCCGATTTGCTCTACAATAGTTCTCCGTCTGTTCGACTTTTTCCTTCCAGAATGGTACAACATGACTTGAGTATTTGAGCGGCGATCGGTTCGTCTCGAAGGGGCTACGCGGTTAATGGTGAAATGACGTAAGGCAAGCAACAAATAAGTACCCCCCCCCCCTTGGTGCAAGCCATGTCTGCCTGGTCGGTGAAAACCCGACATGCTCCGTCCCGGCATTGTAGGGATGCGAGGGTCTATGGTAATACGACTACGGCCATGCATGAGATCGAGTACATCTCTCCTATCGAGTACACCCCCCCCCCCCCCCGCCCCTTCCCCCCCTGTCCCGGCACTGCAGGGATGCAAGGGTCTATGGTCATACGGCCACGGCCTTGCATGACAATTATTGAGTACCCCCCCCCCTCCTAGGTTTTAGAATGGCACGAGTGAGTTCAGCGACCATGCACTGATACTATTGCCTGTTTCGTTCGAGGTTCAACTTGGGGATGGCTTTTTACAGCACTCATGACTGAGATCTTTTCAACGGCTATTATCGGCAGCTCTTTTTTTTTCTACTATTTTTATTTTTTAGTTCTACGGTAGAAGGGTCTCGGGGATGGGCTGCGTCAGGGAAGGGAGGCCTTGGCAGGTTTCACGGCATGGAAACACAAACTCACAGCAGTTTATGCTGAGTTTTTCACGATGGCGTCTGCCCGTAGGCACTCGCCTTTTTTCTGTTTTTTTTTGTTCGAGGATAATCTCGGGGACGGTTTCGAGACTATTTTCTTTCAACGGCATTGCGCTCGCCGTTTTTTTTCGTTGTCCGTGTTCTTTCCAGAAATAAATACACCAGGGACAGCCGCGGTACACCACTACCCGTACAGTGCGGTACGTATGATACGGGGGAGGGGGGGGGTACCTTCGGGCCCAACATTATTTGTGTTTACTGACGAGGCTCCTCGGCCTTCACATTAGAAACCGCCTTGTTCACATATTTGCAAGCCTCTACACCATTAACAGAAATTGCCTTGTTCAAACCTTCGCAATCTAATGTTTCCCACAAAAAAAAGGCTTTGAGCCTAGGATAGATCATCGATTTCCCAATTGTTGGCCTACATTTTTCAGGGCATATATATATATATATATATATATATATGATCCTGCGATCTGTATGAGCTGTATGATCTACCGTAGCTCATGTTGCCTAGCAGGAGCAGTCTAACCTATTTCTCTCGAGGGCACGGTTCCTGGGTTTTGGATCTGTACTATACCAGATGGATAGATCCCGCACGACATCGACATGCCATAGCGGCCAGTCAGAATCGGTAAGATATGCTCTACTGCTGCTCGTGATATGTGTGTATGTCCGCCGCATGAAAACTTTGTTCATCGGACAAATCGGAAAAATGGGAACGAAGCCAAAAATGAGAACGGACGTTTTTTTTTAGAAAGCAAACCAATTGTGTACAATTCCAAGAAAAAAAGTTGACAGTCCTGTGGGGCTGTACAGCAGCCTTCGAATGAGCTGTCGCTCAGGCTGGAAGTCCTCGGCATCGCCGCGGTAGCCAGCATCAATCTAGAGAAATCATGCCATTCCAATATAAACCGAATATCCTTCGGTAAATCAGCAGTATTCCTCATACGCTTCTCTCTGCCAGCCGTTTTCCTATTTCCATTCCCCGCATCAGTACAGATTCAGCCCAGGAGACATGCCCTACGTCAAGCAGATGATTCCGCTCCCACCCGGCAACATGAGCTAGATCATACAGATCATACAGATCAGGAATACATCTGCCCTGCATGACTAAATCTCACGAGGCAGGAATCGAGGTGTGCACTGGAAACAACACACATAGGCACCCCCCCCCCGCAGACGAAGCGAGAGACAGGCAGTCCTCGCAGACCAAGACGGTCGTTCGTTGGTTCGCCAGCTGCTGCTGCTGTTATACCTGGTACCTGGTACCTGGTATTATCCACGTGCAGCAACCAACCTGGTTTCTTGACCCTTTTGGAACCGCAGTCCCGTGTTGGGGACAAGCCATTCAAAGTTCAAGTAGTTTGCCCCCAAAACGGGACTGCAGCAGTACTAAAAAAATAGTTAATTATCACCAACCTTTCGTAACCTACGGAGGACCATAGTAAATAGGACCAAATATTGTTAGTAAAAATAGGAAAACATACAGGTTTTTGTCTGGACCGCAGGTCCTGTTTACTATAGGTCCCCCGTAATAGTATCTGGTACTCGAACCAGGCATGACTCTCGCAGAGTGATCGAGAGAAGTACCTACGAGGCCATCTCCATCGCGACCAGCTACTACGGTGGACCATAGTAAGTAGGACCAATTATTGTTACTAAAAATAGTTGAATATATAGGTTTCTGTGTGTAACGTAGGTCCTACCAGGTATATACTATGGTCCACCGTAATACAACACCATATTTTCTACTGGTCAAGCGTGGGTAGGCACAATTCGATGCGAGTCGACGAGGGAAGAAAAGGCTGAAATCTTCTCGCGATAAAAATGAAGGCACGTACCGTAGCGGGAGGGGGGTAGAAGAGCCTGCTATGTGACCCCGGATCTGAGTTACGAGTTGGAAGGAGAGAGAAAAGATGTGCGAAGATACTAAATGCGATGAGCACAAAAAAATAAATAAATGGTGAAAGACGCAGGAACGAAGGGCTGGAGTAATGCAAGGCATGCACCGCACGTGGTAGGGAGGGGGGAGCATCATCTGCTACTTACTGCTTCGTACGTGACCCCGGATCTGAGACACGCCAGAAAAGAAGGGAAAGAGAAAATAGTATATATGGCGAAGAAAAAGTCGAGACAGGAAAAGTGGCGGGCCAACGACATGCACTCGTTTTGCTGCTCCCTTGGACTTGTAACACACGGTGTACGTATGCCAGTAGGGGTGTGGTGGTGGTGGTGGTGGTCGGTGTTACGGTTGAGAGGTCAACCCGTTTAGGGCCGCAGTCCCGTTTTGGGGGCAAACTACTCGAATATAGAGTGGATTGGCCCCAAAACGAGACTGCAGTCCTGGTCCGTCACAACCAGCCACATCATCATGGTTCTCGAATTTCGGACGATCGGCTGAAGAAAAAACAGATGGTCTTTTTTTTATCAATAGTTCACTCCACGCCGGCGGCTGCCGTTATCGGTTACTTATGCCGCAACCTTCCAAAATAAAACCAGGTCAGCGGCTATACAACAACTTGCTACTATTGCAGTACATAAATGTATTGTACCGCTATACTGCAGCTACGATGTTTTTCGCTGCTACGGCTACTGATCTACTGCCATTGCTGCTGTCGATTTATCGCATACATATAACGAGCCAGGTCGGACTTACAGTGATTCAGCAGCAGTGAGCGCACGTACTGCAGCATGCAGCAGTGGTTGCACCTCCTGTCACTCACTGTAGCACTGCAGCAGCTTAGGTGCGCCAGCAACAGCAGAAGCCATACAGGGTGGAGGTGATGAGAAGCAAATAATATACAGCCCAAGCCACGCACACGACTTACAGCAAGAGACTTCGTATCGCCGAGGGGGGGTCGAGCCGGAGTGGATTGAACAAGCAGTGACTGCACCCACCGCAGCAGCAGCAGCAGCAGCAGCAGCAGCAGCAGCAGCAGCAGCGGCAGCAGCAGCACGTACGCACGTACGCAAGCAGCAACAAAAGCTACACAGGAGGTGGTAAGCGTGGCAGGCAGGACGACAAGACTGTGACTCAACTCGTTTTTGTTTTATTTTTGGTGCCGTGAACGATCCGTACCGGGTCCCCGGAGTCGGGGACATTTCACACTCCACTCACATTGATTGATGACCCGATCAAGATCACAAAATCTCATAGCTCTAATACATCAACGCCTACAGCTTCAAATGCTGCTGCAACGTGGCGGGCGGGGACTCCTGAACACCCCCAGGAATAAGCAAATTTTCCGGCCAAACCCTATCCACCACACACCGGGGGGGGGGGCAAAAAGGATTCACGTTGTCAAAAGTCAAAACCGCAGGTTCGTGTAAATACCGGTACCATCGTAAAAGAACGCCGTGTCCCAAGACTCCATCCCATCCCATCCCATCCCGTCTAATACGTCTTCCGCGAAAAAAAGGAAACTGTCACCCGTCCCTCTCTCCCCCTCCCACCCCTTCTCTCCACTCCACTCCACTCCACTCCACCCCTCCCCACCCCCATCCGCCGGCGCGAGCGGTCTCCCTGATAAAATACAAACTTCCACGCTGCGAAAAAAAGAGAGGGGAAAGGAGAAATCGGCGCCTTCGGTTCGGTTCGGTTCGGTTCGGTTCGGTTCGGTTCGGTCCCGCTCCATTCAGTTCAATCGGTTCAATTCGACTCGATTCGGTTCGATTCGGTTCGATTCGGTTCGGCCGTCCGCTATACCAACCATTTCGAGGACGCAAAATGGCGCGTCGCCTAGTAGCACAATAAACCACCAGTCCAAACTCTTCGTGAGAGGTGATGGGAAGACCCGAGGGGGAAGGAGGAGGGGGGGGGGGGGGTCCGAATCCGAAGGGGTTTCGGGTGTCGATTCCGATCTCGGTTCAGGTCTCGATTCCGATTCTGAGCAGACCAGAATCCCGCCAAGCAAACCAAACAAAAACAAAAACCAAAGCAAAACCAAAGGAGAAAAAAAATCTCAAGCGCGTCACAAAACTCAAGACTTCAAAACAGCGACAGCTCGGGTGAGAGAGCACGCGTCCAAAACCTTTTCTACCGGTAATCAACCCCCCCCCCCAGGCCACCAGCCGCGGAGCTCGATCAAACGACCAACCTATCGCCTGCGGGCGACCAAATAATCATAATAAAAACAAAAAAAAACAATCGAAGAACTGCCACACGGCAGGCAAAACACCGATCGAGCCGAACGGTTACGCCACAACATAAACTGTCAAGACCTAACCATACACCCCAACACGGACCTACACACTAGTTTTAGCCCGCGCCTGACCCTAAACCCGGGCCGACCCAGGAAACAATTACAGCGAGACCCCCCCCCTCCTGCCTCCTGCCCCCCCCCCCCCTTCCCCCCCCCCCCCCAACCCTCCACCGGACACGGCCTCCAGCACCCACGCCCCGCAACTCAGGCTACCTCCATGATACCCCCACGGTACACAAGGTTAGACACCAGGAAACACACGTAGCGCCCCCCCCCCCCCCCCCCCCCCCCGCTCTCTCATCTTCCCTGGGGGCCCCTCCTACCTTCCTTTTCTTCCGGGACCCCCCCCCCCGCCCCCTCCTTCCCTCCCTCCCTCCCTCCCTTTCCTCTCGGGACCCCCCCCCCCCCACCTGCTTTCATCTCGGGACCCCCCCCCCCGCCTCTTCTGTCTCTCGGCACCCACACACCACACCCTGCCCGACCGCTTCCTCGCCCCGTTTCAAGCACGATCGATCAACACACGCAGCCAGCAGCCCTTGACCCCCCCCCCCCCCCCCCCCCCCACACACACACTTCCGGCATCCCTCCCGAGCATGGATGGCGCTACCACCACAACGACGAGTCATGGAGCTGTCTTGTCCGGTCCACCCACGAAGCCAAATGCGTGGCGCGTCTTACAACGCCCCCTTCCCCTGACGCCATGTTATGGCGCCCGGGCTACATCCTTGCCCCCTCCCCCCTCTCCCCACCCACCCACCCACCACCCACCCACCACCCACCCACCACCCACCCCCATCGACCGAAAAAAGTACACCCTGGCGTCTCGTTCGCCAAGAGACAAAGCTTGGATCGACATCACCCTCTCCCCCTTCCCTTCCCCTCCCTCCACGCAAACAGCCAAGACCGGGCACCCCGGGTTCTCGAGGACTACGGCTCGCCAAGGATGGCAGTTACTCAGGCACCACAGCTCCCGAAGGGTCACGGCTCCCGGGGGACCACAGCTCCACAAGATCACAGCTCCCCAAATATCATAGCTCCGCGGGGATCACAGCTCCCCCGAGGATAACGGCTCACCGGGGATCACAGTTCCCCATAGATCACGGCTCCCCAAAGGTCACAGCTCCAAAGGATGACAGCTTATAAGGGATCACAGCTCTCCAAGAACAACAGCTCCTCAGGTATCACCGCACAGCTCCCCGGGGATCACAGCTTATCAGGGGTTGCATCTCCCGAGGAATCACAGCTTCCCAAGGATCACAGTCACAGCTCCGACAAGGGGAAACGACTCCCCAGAGACCACAGCTCCGCAGGGATCACAGCTCCTCGCAGATCATGGTTCCCCGAGCAAAGTATCACAGCTCCCAAGGTATCACAGTTGCCCAGGAAAGGATCACAGCTCCCCCGGGGATCACGAGCTCAAAGGGAGCGCGGCCGCAATCTCTCCCGAAGTGATCCCGCCGGCACTCTCCCCCGGGGATCACGAGCTCAAAGGGAGCGCGGCCGCAATCTCTCCCAAAGTGATCCCGCCGGCACTCTCCCCCGCCGTCCCCCCCGACACCGCGCTCAGCGCTACCTCCTCTTCGACGGCTCCACCCTCCGCCCATCCCGCGGCTCCCGCAGCCGGGCCAGCCCCCCGCCCGGCAGACGGCCCCGCCACTTCATTCGGCGGCCAGGCCGGCTCCCCCTCAAGCCCATCTCCCGCGCCCCCCCCGGCACCATCAGGCGGTGGCGACGTCCGCGACGATGTCGTCGAAGCAGTCGCAGTCGCAGCAGCAGCAGCAGCAGACGCAGCAGCAGGCGTAGCAGCAGCAGCAGCAGCAGCAGCAGCAGCAGCAGCAGCAGCAGCAGCAGCAGCAGGCGCAGACGCGGTGGTACCGGTACCATTCGCGCTAGCAGCGGCCGCGCACACGTTGGTGGCTTGCTGATGATGCTTGGAGGGCGTGCCGGTAGGCGGGTTGTCCGCCGCGCCACCGGGGGGGGTGGCATCCGCCGCCGAGGTTCGGCCTGGGGGGGGGGGGGGGGCTCGAGCACTCGGACGCCGACATGCGGCCGCTGTTGGGGCGGCTGCTGGTGCTCGACGGGGTGGCGGGGGTGGTGCCCGGGCGGTTGGATTGGCCGCCGTCTGGTAGCGGCGTTGTCGCCGCCGTGGCCGCCGAGAGGCTGGTCTGTATGAGGGTCTTGCACTCGGGGTGGTAGTGCAGAACGTCTTCGAATATCAACAACCTCAGGTTGTGCTTGGTCAGCTCCACCTGTATATGTATGTGCATGCGTAGAAATAGCGGGGAGGGGGATTATAGGTGCGAACGCAACAAAAGACGGCGGGGTGAGAGCGCGACAAGAAAAACCATCAGGCGGATGCCTACGGACCGCGGCGTGCGCTTGGCTAGCTACAGCTATAAAGTTACCGATACGAAACAGAGCAACACTACAACACCACTGTGTGTCCCTCAATATGAAGACCGGTTAATACATACAAAGTATATACCAGGTATATACTATAAATACAAACGGTTCTTAGAGAGTGGCATAAAATAGTGCAAGAAAAAACAAAAACAAAGAAGTGCGGAGAAAAAACACGTGAGGTGCAACCAACCAAAACAACAGGGGGCAAAAGCAAAAGTATATGGGGGGGAGGGGAGAGGGGGGGGGCAAAGAACCAAGAAACAAAAACAAGAAGTGATGCGCAAAAAAAACAAAAACAAACAAAACAATTCAAACGCAAAAAAAAACAAAACATTAGAGCGCGCACACACACAGACATAGAGTGTTGGGTCGTAAAAAAAAAAAAAGCCAGCGTGTCGAGCGCGTGGCGTAGTAACAGGGTGGGACTACAGTACGTGCTAATTTTGTCATACCGTTAGTGTTTGTTTTTACAGTTGGTGGGTACCAACCATCTCCATTTTTTTCCGTTGGCGGGTGCGAGGGTAGAGTACACATCTGGGTGGAACGATAATTTTTGTCGTTGTATTTATCGAGGGCGGCCGCAAGGGCTGAATATAGCGTGGTGGGGAGGTTAACTTTTATCCTGCAATTAGCCGTTGCCAAACACGAGCGTGGTGCAATTGGGGCCGGGGGGGGGGGGATGTGGACGTCACTTTCTGCCGTTTATTTAAACAAGCCGTTTTCAATCTTCAACTTGATAAAAAATGACTGCTTCGTGACCATGGAGCGATGGACTAGTAATAGTAACAGATTGTGGCGATGAGTATATCGACATCAACATCAACAGCAACCACAGCCTGAACAACAACAGCGACAACATTTGGAGTTGTTGATCGCGGACGGCCATGTCGACATGAACAGAAGCTGTATCTTTGTATTTTAGCACTTTGCTGTATTCAAAGCAATCGCTTGCAGTTGATGTATGATATGTAACTGGTGGCTGACGGTATACACTATACGTCGTGTTTGCTTGACTCGCACCAACGGATGAGGGTTTTCTTCATGTGTGTTTGACCGTTTTGACCAACAGGAGGCATTACCAAGCGTACAGGTCTTGGCGAGAATACGACCGCTCCCCCTCAGGCACGCATGATACCCTCCTGCCCAGCACCTGTTTCCTCTCTTTTCCCACCTTTCGTTTCAGTACCGCCTTGCACGCTACTCGTGACGGCGATACAGCACTACACGTGTGATAAGACAACACATCGTAATCACCCGTGTGATAAGATCACACACTACTGTAGTACCGTACTACACGTGCGGTAAGATAAACACACCGTATCACACCAGGGTGATACTATAACACACCCCCTCCGACGAAGTTCAAAGCTGTAATTATCGACAGCCACCATTTTCGTGATGCGTACCCTATTAATAGGCATTTATTGGAGAAAGTCGGCTCCGAACTGCGTCCCGGGTGTATCAGGCATACATGTCATGCACTACGGAAGCATTGAATAGAGGTTCGGGTATATAGATGAAAAAACAAAGCGAACACCTCTCGTACAGCGAATAGACGTGCTCCGAACTGCTGCTGCTGCTGCTGCTGCTGCACTTGCGGCTTCAAATCCAGGCAAACCGCCTCACGATATGTGCAGAACGGAACCCAAAAATATCCTCCTACTGGATAGTTTTCTTGGAATACAACCGCTCTTTTTCTCGGAATGCCAACACTCCGGCACTCTCCACCTCAACGTACTATTACGGGGGACCCTAGTAAATAGGGCCTACGGTACACACAAAAACCTACACATTTACCTATTTTTACCAAAAGCATCGGGTCCTATTTACTATGGTCCCCCGTAATAGCATCACATCAACCAGGAACGCACAAAAAAATAGATATCCCGATATCTCACTCGCCAACTCACTACCCATTTGCGAGACCCAGGCGGGGGTGGGTATGCTAAAACCAAGGTAAACAAAAAAAAAAAAAAAACTCGCTTCGCGGAACGTCGTCCAGGAAGTATTTAATACCTCCCTAAAAGGTTCGCATGGGCTTGTTTTTTTCCCTTCTGCTCTTTTAGGTAGTGGGTTTCGTTTTGAATTTCCGTCGACACCCCAGCGTTAACAACTCTGACCGGTAATATAATACCCGTATGCACGACCAGGTACAACATAAATATGAAACGGACCTCATATTCCGGGTAATTGTACGCTACAAATCTCACGGGTCGGGTCGGGTCGGGTCAGAAAGGTTTCATTTCAGACTCTCACGGATCAAGTCGGGTCACCCTTTTGCCCGACCCGACCCGACCCGACCCGACCCGACCCGACCCGGCTTGCGTGGTTCGACCCGACCCGTTCCTAACCCCGACATTTTTGTGTTTTCTTTCACCCGCTGGAACATAACCAAGTCCAAGCGGGTTAAACAGGAAAAAAAGCGAAGCAACTCACAGCTTCGATGCACTGCCAGTCCACATGGCTTTCCGCCAGAGGCTCCAGAGCGGGGTCGTGAAGCGACGCCAGGTAAGGGTGCTCCAGCGCCTGGTCCACTGTGATGCGCCTAGCGGGATCGAGGGTCAGCATCTTGGACAGGAGCGAGATCGCGTCCTCGTTAGCATCGGGGAATTTCAGGCCCAGGTTGACGGGCTTCGTGTCCGGCAGCGCAAGCATAAAGCGCATTGCTCTGGAGGGGAGGGGAGGGGGGGGGGGGGGGGGGGGGGGGGGGGCAAAGCAAGAGAGGGTGGGGTCAAGTACAGTACATTCATCAAAGGAAGGAGGCCGTGGTTGGGGGGGGGAGGCGTACTCGTTTGTTGCTTGCCTCAAAAAAATTCACCATTGACCACACATCCCTTTCGAGACGAAGCAGGGGGTGGGAGGTATGCATCGAAGGAGGAAGTGGGTGGGCGGGTGGGGTGTACTCGATATCATGCATGGCCGTCGTCGTATGACCATAGACCCTCCCTCGCATCCCTACAATGCCGATACGGAGCACGTCACATTTTCACCGACCAGCGGGGCGGGGCGGGGGGTTGAGCCGTTTGGGGGGGTGAAAAAGTTGGTTGGTTAATGCTGCTGCTGCTCTTGCTATTGTTGGTATTGTTGTGATAGTTTGTGTTGGTGGCGCTATTATCGGTATCGACGGAGGCGTTGCTTTTGTATGTGCTTCGGCCGTTGTTTTTGATACCGAAAAATACTATGCTAGCATAGGCAGTGCATTGATACAACAAACTCACTCGTCACACCTTTTGGGTTGGGTTTCCCAGCTTGGCGCTAACCCGTAAAGGACTGCCGGCCCGTTGTGGGAACAAAACACTTGGAATTAGAGTCAACGTTACGTTCGGTAATAATAGATATATATATATATATAGAGAGAGAGATAGATAGATAGATAGATAGATAAGATAGATATATAGATAGATAAGATAGATATATAGATAGGTAGAAGAATGTCCGAGAGGTACTGGGTAGTATTATGGACCAAAATAGGACCTGCGGTATACCTGGTAGGCAAAAACCTATAGATTCCTCCCTATTTTCACCAACAATATTAACATTTGGTCCTATTTACTACCATATGGCCCCCCCCCTACAAATTGGCACGCGTCGAACAGCGGCTAACAATACTCTACATGGGCAAATGCTAGATACCTGGTTGTTGTTGTTCTCACATTGACTCACAATACAATGCAGTCCGTGGTCGCAGGACGGGCTCCAATAACTCTGGAGTGGAATAAATACCTCGGTAGTAAAACAGAGGCATATACAAAAAACAAGCATACGCACTCCCACCACTAAGGACACCAGGGAAGCAAAAAGGAGACCATCAATAGCAGACAAACCACTAAAAAAAGACCCTAACCCTAACCCTGGTAACAACCGACAACAACAACAACAACAACAGCGCAGGATCAAACAATCACCGCGTGCTCTAGACGAGAACAACCACGTATACGAGTATAGAATCAAATAACTTTCACGGGGGACCATAGTAGATAGGACCAAATATTGTTAGTAAAAAAGGTTAAATATATACTGGTAGGTTATTATGTATACCATAGGTCCTATTAACTATGGTCCCCCGTAATACCAAAACAGTAACCATTTGACCACCTACCGTGGGAAATTATTTCTGAGCTCTCAGAACTGGGGTTTTAGGCCGAATATAGGCGTTATACTCGGCGGAAAAGCCACAAAAAAAAACACCGATAGACTCCTCAAAACTATCCCCGTAGTTTTTTGCGAGCTTTCAGGAACAAGTTTCCGTTTTCTCCGGAGTCCTACTGTAGTTTATTTTTCAAGAGCAGCCAATCAGTTTTCTCTGAAGGCTCAGCAAGAAGGCTGTTGGACAGAACTGAGGCCAGAAATATTGGATCTTGGAGGATATACTGGGGCCAGAAATACTGGATCTTGGAGGATTTCTTATCAAAATCATGATGTCCTCATAACTGGAAACGAAAAAGTGCTCGAGGAAGCTCTCGGAAAACTAAGGGGAGCATCTTGAGGAGTCTACCGGTGTTTGTGACAGTCCAGTCGAGTAAATCGCAGGTTTTCGGCCAAAAAAGCCAGTTCTGAGACCCCCTTCAAAATTTTCCCATAATAGTTGGTATTAACATGTACTATATATATGGACTACGCTTGCGCAGTACCACTCTGCCCCTTCTATATTGAATACTTCGTACTAGTTTAGAAAATGCTGCCTGCATTTCGGGACAAAGTGGTACAGGTCACGTCGTGCCGGGTGCTTAGTTTGATTCGGTTACAAAATAGCTTTTCGACAGCGGCTGCTCCCTACCCCCACCCGCCCCCCGCCCCCGCAGAGTGGCTGGCTGGGTGGGTGGATGGATGGATGGATTGGATGGATTGGATGGATGGATGGATGGATGGATGCATGGATGGATGGATGGATGCATGCATGGGTGGGTGTTGGCGGGTTGGTGGTGGGTGGTCGGAGGTTCACTCCTGTGTTTTTGTCCACTGGTGCTGCGGTGTACCACCAGTACTACTGTAGCACCACACAACAAACTATAAGTGCTGCTGTTATGTACCAGGGGTGTCTCTACCGCCAATGGGTGAGGGCACCGCGGGGGTATACCGCGGCAAAAGCTACATCCTTCTTGGGGGCAACCTACGTTAATCTTGTACATCTATTCTGGGCTGAATATTGCAGCGTATATACTGTACAACCAAAAAGGGTTCCAAAGCACCGCGGGTGGTCCCACGATCTACCACAATACCGCGAAGCGCGAAATTACGACCGTGATATAAAAACAGAAACACGAAAAGTCGCTCCATCTTCACAGGCGCACGAACCTTTGTTGTCCGGACAAACTGCTTCAAATCAACGTGGGCTGACTATTGCAGCAGTGAAACGGGCCGGAAGCGCGCCGTAGATCCTACGTGCACATACCAACGTGGGCTGACAATGCCGCAAAGCGTTTGATGACAACGGTGCTATCAACGGAAACAAAAAAAGTCGCTCCGTCTCAAGACCACATGCTGCGTCCCGAACCCTTCGCGAAGTGGATCCGCTGATTTTGACCGCTGGCGTGTCCCACGCAACCGAGACGTCAAACACGCGCACTACCGTGTGTGTCGCTTCGTTTCAAGCCAGGGTGCAAGCAAGCGCGTTGACTTGGTTGGCGCGGTTCATGGCGGTCGCATTTAAACTTGTTACTGCCAGATGCTTACTCTTAGCCTTGAACTGACCGCGGAGCTATGATGCCAACTTGATCAAACACAAAATCCTTCTCACGGCCGTCTTCAAGGGCAAATACCAGCAAACACGGTGAGGCCATTCTCAACAACATAATCGGAACCAACATCAACGACATAATCGGAACCAACCCCAACAACACCACCCACCAACACCACCGCCACGGCCAACATCACCACCATACACGCTACCGCCACCGCAATCAACAGAACCGAAACCACCATCATCGCCTACAAACAACGTCAACCAGCACAACACCGCCATACACCGCTACCACCACCACCAACACAACCAACACAACCAAAACCACCGTCATCGCCTACGAACAGCGTCAGCGAGCACCCCCGCCTCCACAACACCCCACCACCATACAACACAATTAGCACTCTGTCCGGCAACGTAAAAACTGTCTGCATACTCACACCAACACTCGAACGGTCCTTCCATTTCCGGCCAGAGGAGGGGGCATACCCTGCTACTATACAACACAATCATACCTTGGGTTAGTGACGAACCACAGGTCGGCCTCCGTGGGCTTGCCGATGAGAGAGGTGATTAGCTTAAGCTGGTGGATGTAATCGTTGCCGGCAAACAGCGGTTTCCGGCCCAGCATCTCCCCAAAAATGCACCCCACGCTCCACACGTCTATCGCCTCGTTGTAGTTCTGCACGGAGAGCATGATCTCCGGGGCCCGATACCAGCGGGTAACTACGTATCTGAAGGACGAGAGGTGAGGGTGGGGGTAAGAGTGAGAGGGGGGGGTAAGAGTAAGAGGAGGGTAAGAGTAAGAGTGAGAGGGGGGGGTAAGAGTAAGAGGAGGGTAAGAGTAAGAGGGGGGGGGGGGGGGCGTACTCATTTGTTGCTTGCCTTAGTCATTTGACCATTGACCACGCATCCCTTTCGAGACGGAGCAGACTAAGAGGGGGGGGGGGGTAAGAGTAAGAAGGGGGTAAGAGTGATAGTGGCGTGAGAGAGTAAGTGGGGTATAGAGTAAGAGAGGGGTAAGAGCGAGAGGGGTAAGAATAGAAGACGGGTAAAAGTAAGAGAAGGGGAAAGAGAAAGGGAGGGGTAATAGTAGAAGAGGGGAAAGAGAGAGAGAGAGAGAGAGAGAGAGAGAGATGACAGTAATAATTATTAGAGAGGGCGTGGCCCATTATTAGTTCACAGACCGTTCACTGCTGTAGTTCACGAACGGTTCAGTAGCTCACCACCCGTCCATCACCTCACAAATCGCCCAACCGCCGACGGAAACCGCTCGACACCAACACCAACGACCCATTCGCTCACAAGCGACCCATTGGGCCACGGTCACAGCCAACAGTCTCCAGTAGTTTGCCGCAGGCAGTCCCTCGTTCCTTCACAAACTTCCATCCCTCGGACGACCAAACAGATCAGACATGTCAGACAGATCATGATATACATATATCTACTGTAGATCATCTAGATCATCTACATCATCTAGTTCCACGCCTGCCGTTCTGAGAGGTTGTGCAGGATCTGTGTGGTACAGATCTAACCTAGGAAACACGTGTCATCAGACCATGCGGATTATACGGGTCCCACCCGGCACCCTGAGCTATAGCTCAGACAAGGTCGGAAACACAAACGCCATGAAGTGGGAAGTGATGATTTGTTCGACTTCGTGCAAACTTCCGTCCAATGGTTGACAGGTGCTCGCACTTGGTTCACAAAACCGTCTATCGATAGGCCAACATTAAGCCGCCTTGTCGGCCCAGGCATACGCCCATCACTCCACAGGCACCACCCATCACAGCACAGGTACTCGGAATCCCCACGCTGGCACCATGTGGGCGTAAAAACATCCCCGAGGAGATGTTGAACAATGTAGGTGTGTCACACCATTAGGCGTACCCTACTGAAACGAGAGGTTACCCACACCGAGTGGGGTTTGCTATAGAGTATGCATTGCTCGTTCCATGTCTCCGCAATGTTTTTTTTACGCCCATACCAGGTATCGTGCAGAACAGAGAACAGCCCCCCCCCCGCCACCTGGGAGTCCAGGCACCGCCCAATTCAACATCGATACTCGTACGTCAAATGCAGGACCCACCATGCAAGCAAATGCATATGACAAAAGATGGCCACCGCAGGCACTTCCTGCGTGATCAAAGCGGCAAAACCCATTCACAGTCCCCCCTTGTCTATTATCGCCAAGCAACCAAGAGCCCCCCTTCCCCCTAAAACAAAGCGCCCTCGTCAAGGAACCAACCCCCCCCCCCACCCCACCCCACCCCACCCCCCACCCTCCCTCTCCCCACCCCCTCCGACCACCGAACACATCACCCCATGCGGAAAAGTAAGGACCATTCGTCTATTCATAATTGAAACCTCAGACGGTCCTCACGTGAGCCCATGTGTATCCGAACACCAACACACCAAACAGTGCAAGCACAACAGGTGTAGCTGCCTATGTACAAGCACCAGGTAGGCACTTCTACTCACTCGGTAAGATCTCCCGTCTCGTGCTCGTCCTGCACTCCCCTCGAAAGCCCAAAGTCGCACAGCTTCAGGTCGCAGTTCTGGCCAAAGCCGGTCGAACGAAGCGTCGGAATTAAAAAAAAAATGCCGCAGCAAAGAGAGGCGGAAGTACCAGGGGTACATATCAACAATTCAACCATAGATATAAAATGATGAACGACCAGCGAGCAAGACAGGAAGTGGCAAGAAGCTTTTCATCACAGATTCAGAAACAGGTATATTACGGTGCGCAACTCCGAGCTCGGGCGTTGCGAGTACCAACACATACTTCGAGTTTTGTGCGAGTACGAGTACGCACGTCTCTCCGCCGTGCAGGGCTGCTGTGCTGCGCTTTTAGATACGTATGTATATTATGCGTTTCATAGATCTTCTCGGTTTAATACTACCACCGGTGTAGTTTTCGAATCCTACACCGGGATCTTGCATTTTTTACGTAAACCGTCTCCCATTTTTTTTTTAATCAAGGTTGAAGTTGGGTGCACTTAGGAGCACGAGCATGAATGACACCTGCACGAAGACGAGGCAGCTTCGGACACAAGCTGCACGCGGCTATTACACTGGAAGTGCAGCCCGAGCCCGAGTTACCGCTGGTAGCTGCTACGTCTGCCGCCCGACGATAACCTAATTTTTTTTTGTGGTTGCGTTGAACGCCCTCTATCTACAAGAACAAGTGAGTGGTGAGTATTATTTACAACAGCAGCAGCAGCAGCAGCAAGCAGCAGTACGATTGTATTGTAACAACCGAAGAGTTGAATGAGGATAGCAGAAGGCCGTCAGCTCGTCTCTCCGCGCTCTGATTACATAAATCGGTCTGCGAGGCTCGGATCTAGCAAGAGAAACTGCATGCTCTCCATGGCTACGAACCTGGTAGAAAACGAGCAGCAAGCAGTCAGCAGCCACCCAGCGTGCTATCAATACGTAGCCCCGGATGCTTGATTGAGTCGGAATGCCACTTTAAGCGCAGTCGACACGCCTCTTTGCGGCAGGACTAGAGAGTCGGTCGGCGTGGGCTCGTAGTTCGCGAAAACAAAAAGGCTATTCCGAGTGAGGTGTACCTGGTTCATATCAATCGGTACGTGTCGTTTTTGTTTCGGTCGATAATCCGATCGGAATCTGCAGCTCGGAATCGGATTCGCATAAAAAAGTGCATACCTGGTAGATAGTAATCCCGGTAGTAGTGTAGACGATTTGGCTACTTTCCATACTACAAGCGACTACTTTTCAATGTGCGTGGTGTTGTTTGTTATCTGTCAAAGACGTCGAACTGCTACCCTGCCCTACCCGAAGCATGGGGTGCCGGCGAACGCCACCATGGTGAATGCCGGCACCCATGCGGAGCCCCTGTATATATATAAAAAAAAAACAATCGGGACCTGGATGCATGACAAATGAAGTCTATCAAACCGTCTGCTGTGGGCATGCAGCAATGAGCGTGCTACCATGCTATGTGGATGTAAGGTAAGGTAGGGTAGGGTAGGGTGCGGTGCGGTGGGGTAGGGTAGGGTGGGGTGGAGTGGGGTGGAGTGGGGTGGAGTGGGGTGGAGTAGTGGGGGCAGTGGGAGACGAGGTCGGGGAAGGTGGGGGGTGGAAAGCGGGAGGTGCAAAATTGACGGTGGGGGGGGGGGTGAACTCGATATCATGTGCGGCCGTAGCCGTACGACCATAGTGTGTGTGTGGGGGGGGGACCTTACCGCGTTAAGCAGCACGTTGGACGGCTTGAGGTCCCTGTGCAACACGGAGGCGGAATGTATGTACTTGAGCGCACACAGGATCTGGTAGAGGAAGTACTGCGTGTGCTCGTCCGTCAGGGCCTGTCTGGAGTAGATGACACGGTGCAGATCTGTCTCCATCAGCTCAGAGATTATGTAAACGTCCTGGATCAGAAGAGTCAGTATCAGACAAAGAAGGAAAAAGAAGGAAAAAGAAAAAGGCACGACACATCAAGGCAAGGCAAGGCAAGGCAAGAAAGAAGGAAAAGGGAAATAAATAAAAAGACGAAAAGGGAGCGAATAAACAAAGGAGAGAGAGGGGAAGGAGACAAAAAAATACAGGGAAAATATACGGCAAGGCAAGGCACGGCAAGGCAAGGCAAGGCAAGGCACGAGCAGAGCAAGCAAGCAAGCAATGGTATTGGCGTTAAATACTCTACAGATGTCAAAACATGCAGAGCTGGGTGCAGACGGGGGGAGGGGGGGGGGGGGGGGGGGGGGGGGGGGTACTCATCATCATGTAAGGCCGTACCCGTATCGACCAAAGACCCTCGCATCCCTACGATGCCGGACCGGAGCACGTCGGGTTTTCGCCGACCAGGCAGGCATTGCTTGCGCCAAGCGCCAAGCGGCGTGGGGTGCTGGGCGAGTCACATGAAGGGTGACCCGCATTCTACAGTACTATGAACTGCTTTTCAGGCGAATTTTGTCGCATGATGGATGACAAGTGACAAGCGTCAAACAATTGATTTACGGTTCTGGTGCGGCCACTTCCAGAGACAGCAATGGGTGTGCTGTAACTGCCTTGTGTGTGCATTTACCATGATACGATCATCCCCCTTGTGGGGAATTAAGGCTCTCTCCGCACAAAAATGATCAAACCCAACCGCCAGCCGTGGTGACCGCCGAAAAAAAAGAAGAAAAAAAAACGGAATCCTGATTGTCTACTGTAGCTCACGCACTGAGAGGCGTGTTCTACAGTGTCGTCGCCAACCGACGCTAACCCGACTATATATACCAGGTAGTATCGGGGGTGGAGGGGGGGGGGGGTGTACTCGATAGGAGAGATGCACTCGATCTCATGCATGGCCGTAGTCGTATGGCCATAGACCCTCGCATCCCTACAATGCGGGGACGGAGCATCTCGGGATTTCATCGACCAGGCAGGCATTGCTTGCACCAAGCACGACGCGCCGTGAGATGTCCGGCGAGTCGCATGAAATATGAGCTGCATCCTACTAAGAACCGCTTGTGAGGCGGGACTCGCATATGGATGACAGCTTCAATTGGTTAACTTAATTTCGGTCTAGCCACTTCCAGTACAGGGGGGGGGGTGGTGGCGTATTTGTTGCTTGCCTTAGTCATTTGACCATTGACCACGTATCCCTTCGGAGACGGAGCACGGTTTCTACTCCTAATAAGAGACACCTCCAACAGTTGGGCGCTCATTACGTAGTTTCCGTGTATTGAATCTAGACGTTTCGCTAATCGTATCCCTCCTGTGTCGCAGCCTGTGGACACCATCTATCTCCTAGGATAGCGATCATTTTCTCGCTACCATCTCCAGGAGTGTACCAAACTCCTCCATGTCACATTTGGCTATTTCCCTCATCTCTTCAAACACGTCCCGTTCCTCCTTGTGCATTTCACTTTCTCCTACTATGTGAGTTCTACCCTCTATTGCTATATGCCACACGGGCCTATCTGTGCATCTACTACCTCCTCCTACCGGCTACTGGTACGCCTGTTCCTTCTTTCTGGCAGGTCAGGTCACCTACACGAAATCACAGTTTCGGCGTTTTCGCGAAGTTCATTGGGCCGTGCAAATACACCTTTATTCCTATCCCTTCGCTTAATCGCCCGCGCATCTCTCAAACGTTTCTCCGACTTCACCTTGTTTCTTAGCGCCAGCCTTTCCCTATTTTCTATCAATTTCTTCTACTGTAATCCCGCGTTGCACCTCCCAAACTTCTCCGTGGGCACCCTCTCTTGGTTTCCCCCTATATACTTCCATGCTTTCTCAACTACGATATCCCACCTTATTCCAGCTCGCCCTTTGGTTCCTTTCTCACATACAGCTCTATCTATGGCTGGCAACCTCTTTTTTGGGATTGCTTACTTTAAATTGCAATTTCAATATTCTCGTGACTCTGGTTGTCTCGATTGGGTATATACTCCCAGTCTTGCTCTTAATACTGTATTACTGGGAGGGGGGGGGGGGGGGGGGGGGTAAAAATCGATTGCATTCGACACTACGTATGAAGAATAAAACTGAGGAAGGCAATCTTGACTTGGAGATGGCATGGTGGGAATCATAAGGCAGTGGTCGGTGCAGTTATATTTTCAAAAATCTTGGAGATGCTGTGATTTGCACTCAACAACAAAATCGCTCTGAAAAACGTGAAACAGTGTGTATCTCTGCAAAGAACAGTAAGCAACCCGTAACGAAGGCAAAAAAACACTCGTGAAAATAACAAAAGCAGTATCACAAACAAAGACAAGGAGGATCCCTACTATCACGGGGGCCACATTAAATAGGACCTACGGTACACCCAAAAACCTATATGTTTACATATTTTTAGTAAGGACATCTGGTCCTATTTACTATGGTCCCCCGTAATAATACAGTATTGCAAACATAATCAGTACTACTTGACCTATACGCCAAAAAACAACACACAGAAAAATAAAGACCACCGACCGAGAGCACAAGCGTAACAGCACCACCGCGACTCGTCCGAGTACTTTTGCCCAAAACCAAGAGCTCGCGTAAAAAAAACGAAACCCTGCTCTGCTTTAAACCCTTCAGTTTGGGACAAACTACTTGCTAGGCTAGACTCCTTAGTGAGACCCAACGAGAACAAACAACGAGTGCTGTCTTTTCAAGCGTCTCGGAAGATCGGTCGTGCAGCTGCAGTACGAGACCAGCCAGGTACCGTGCTTGTGTGGCATGAAAAGCAAGGTAACAAACACACAATTTCGGACGGAATATAAGGTGGTCATTTTTACAGAAAACAGAAAGAAACGGAGTCACAGTCGCCGCCATGTCGGAAATGAAAACAAACTACGTAACGGGTTGGCAGAAATGACATACGAAAAACACGTTTTTTTTTCAGTTGTTCTACATAATTTTGGTAAACCCTCTCCTGCCTGGGAAACAAATAAAAAAAGGAGGTGTTTATTTCCCTTCCCCCGTGTACGCTGGGGAGAGCGAAAGCGCGGGGACGAGTATTTATGGACATACCTCGAGATATTTCCAAAACCATCCATTTTGTTGAGGCATGTTTTGAACAAAAATCGGTTTTGAAATTCGGCCCAAGGGGTGCGTGTTACCTGAAGTGCTCCAAGGTACACACACGCCCGTGCCATAGTTCAGCTTCAACTGGTCAGGTTGTACCACGGATGCATCTCCTATTAATGCCTCACCAGGACCTCGGGCTGCTTGGTGCGGCATACCTACTGCCTACTACCTACTATGCTGTAATGGTCAATAGCTTCCGATGACTCCCGCGCGGCAGTAGCGACAGCAGTAGCAACGGCAGTAGCAACAACAGCAACAGCAGTAGCAGCAGCTTTTAGAAGCAGCAGCAACAGCAAAGAAACAGCAGTAGCAACAGCAGTAGCAACAGCAGTAGCAACAGCAGTAGCAACAGCAGTAGCAACAGCAGTAGCAACAGCAGTAGCAACAGCAGTAGCAACAGCAACAACATCGCCGCCGCCACCACCAACAAACAGCTCATAAGCAAAAGCGTCGCACTGTCCGGGTTCCCCCCCCCCCCCCCCCCCCCCCCCCCCCCGCCCCCCCCCCCGAGCCCAACCTCGCTTACGACCACCGCCACCACCACAACCACCACCACGATCATGACAGAGTACCCTTTCAAAAGCACAGCCAGTGCTCGTGGGCAGCGGAGCAGGCTCTAAAACCGCTCACCACGCCACCCACGACATACCTACAACCAATACAACAACGCCAACCGCCCTACCACGACCCCGACCACCTTACAAGGACGGAACTGTGACGAACCCATCCGCCGAGACAAATAAAAACGTCTGCGTACTACAGAAACAGTGCCTGAACACCGGCTAAAAGAGGGGGTGGTACGGGGCGCACAAGAAAAAAATCAAGCGCGAAAAAGAAACAAACAGCTGAACAAAAAAGGATTTTGACGAAAGAGCAAAAAACGGACCAACAAAAACTGCAGCCCTGCACACAGACAATACCGCACTCGTGGTCGACTATATACGTATAAGGTGTGCATGAACGCTATTGCTCCTCTGGCCGAAAATAGAATCCCCTTTAGGACTCATGATGTGAGTCTCAAACGAGGACTATATTTCCGGCCAACGTAAACACGAGAGCACAACGGTATATAGACATACTCCGTACCATGAAGCCCTGGTACATACAACTACTGCAACTGCTACAACCTCTTCTGGGATCGTCAACGGAAACAGCCTTTCGATAAAAAAGCAAGCTCACAATTGCAGCACCGACCCGCAATCAGCAGCCCAGGCTGCTGGGTAGGGTAGGGCATGCACCCGCATTGCAACGCGCGGAGATCTCCGATATGCGCGCGACATGATACACACACCTTATCACACTGGATAATAATATGATCACACTGGGTGATAACATTATCACACTACACACCCCCCGCGAAAAAATTCGGAGTCCATTCCCTCCAAAACATGGGGGGAGCACACACACAATCAAAATGATGGCTTTGGGAAAATCTCATCGACCTATTTCGTTAGCTACCTCACTCCGCGTTTACACTCTCCCCCTTGTCGAGAAAACGAACTTTGAAGTTCGTCCGAGGGGGGGTGTTATCTTATCACCCTAGTGTGATAGGCTTATAGTGTCATACGAGGGGGTGTATTGTCTTTATAACCCTATTAATAGTGTGATCGTGTTGTATTACGGGGGACCATAGTTAACAGGACCTATGGTATACATAAAAACCTATATGTTTAACCATTTTTACTAACAATATTTGGTCCTGTTAACTATGGCCCCCCGTAATAGTGTTGTACGGTGTACCTGCTCGTTTTGCCAACACGCCGGAACCCGCGGGCAGTATCGGCGGAAAGACTGGAGTCTTTTCAGCACGCTACTTCCAAACGTGTTTTTTGAGTATGGAAGATAATCTGGCCTGTCGCTTGGTCGGTGGCCAGCTTCTATCTCCTACCCCTCGTTGCTTCGATAGCGCAGCTTGCCTAGCCCCGTCCCGAGCACTCCAACGTGGCTGCCTAGCCGACCGGGGAGCCAATTATTACGGGGGACCATAGTAAACAGGACCAAATATCCTTACTAAAAATCGATAAATATATAGGTTCTTGTGCATACCCTAGGTCCTATTTAATATGGTTCCCCGTAATAGTGATCGTACAAATTTGCCCTACTATGTAATACCAGTACGCTCTATTAATACCATAATTACAAAAATCATGTAACAATAGCCCCCCCCTCCCCCCATTATCTTGTGCCAAAATAATAAAATAAACCGCGAACGCAAACTACCCGGGTTCCGGCGCCCTGTATTTATGCAGCGTAATCTTCTCCATTGTCACAGCGCCAACCTTCCGCCACCGAGTGCTCGCCTTATATACAGAAGCATCACGGATTACGCCAAAGTTTGAAATGCCCCCATTGCTCTGAGAGTCCTCGGTGCCGAGTTTGAGGGCCGTTCGTGGTGCGTGCTCGGAGATATCGCGCGCTCCTCTATTAATAACTATTACGGGGGAACATCCAGCAACAACCATAATAATACGTAATCCTAACCAAATCTGCCGTGAAAACATACCTGGTACAGATTTTGAAGGCCCATCGTGGGTTCTGACTATTATGTATTACTATGCACCAGGTACTTTGTAATACCAGGTACTACGTAGTACAATGTGCTACTACAGTACTACTGTATTTAATGCTACTGCTGTATGCATTGTTGTGTATTAAAATGTATTACTATTAATATGGACCACGCACTATGCATTACTACTGTACCTGGTATGTACTACATTGTGCTACTACGTACAAGGCGCTTCGCTCCGCGGGCGGCCTACGCCGCCCGCTACGCTCGCTCAGGAAGGAAAAAAGTACATCAAATTATGCGAAGCGAACAGAGGTCCACGATTGATTTTAGTTTTTTGAAGGATCGTAATTGCAAACCGGCGACTTGATAATGCCAAGAGTCCCGCCGCCATGCTTCAGGAAAAAACAGCTCCGACGTCAGCTCGGACGCCACATAATACGCTTCGCGTCGCGGATGTCGCACGTACGTACATACCCCAGGTAGGGTACTACTGCTGTCTGTACTTATTTTCTTATTTTGATATGCTCTATGTCTGTACTCGTATGTACGAAGAAAGCGAAAGCACAGCACGGCACAGCAGCAAAAACAATAAAATGAAACCGAAAATTCGGAAAGAAAAAAAATCCCCATCCCCTCGTGCAATAATGTTCTCTGCCTGATTGGAACACCTTACACCCGGTCGAAAAGAAGAAAAGAAAAAAATCGCACAGAAGAGCTTCTCTCTCAGCCTCGTACGCCGCCCGCCCCTCTCGCGACCACCTCGCCACCGATTCGGTCCGGGTACAGCTTTTATCACTCTCTGCCACAATCAGCCCCGTCGCCCGCCTCGCGTGAAGTCCGGTGCTCACCGTGGCCTCCGTTCGCCAGCTCGATAACGTTGGTGTTCAAACTGCACACCTCCTTCCTTCAACTTCAGCGTGGTCGCAAAAATAAACACCGCTTGAACATTATCTTGCCATCCCGAACGACCTTTATAACTCGTACATACTCCATCAAAAATCACAAACGGAAGCCAGACAAAGCCCGTTCATGCATCCTTCGTGTCTCGAGACACACGCGACGCCTAGGCACGAAAGCGGCGACCGCGCTCCTTGCAACCCCCCTTCTACCCGCCAGCACCCACTGACATCCGCGACGGTGCCGGGCTCTCCCGCGGTGCCGTACTCGGAGTACACGCACGCACATGAAACGGAAGAAGAAAAAAGGAAGAAAGGACCGAGAGTGCCAAGAGAAATGGAGAAAACAAAGAACTGCTGGAAAGGTCCGGCAAGTAATGAAAGGAGGCGGTGTGGGAGTGGGAGCTCTGAGAGGCCAGGGATGTACCAACCGAGCACGCTCAGGGGTTGTGATCTGAGTATGTAGTTCTATATACTATGCAATACCATGAAATAAAATCTGTTACTATTAACACCTACCAGGTACTGCTGTAGTACGACTACTGTATACCAGGTTTGTTGCTATGTATTACTACGTGTTACTACTATATACCAGGTATGTATTGATGTGTATTACTACGCCCCCCCCGCAATAATCGGGCGGTAATGACAGCACATCACCTCGCATAACTTGGGTCTCTCTCTGTACTTGTATGTGGCACAGTGTACGCGACAGCATCCAAGGTTTTGGGAGACAAAAAAAATCAGGCTCGAGGTTGGGACGAAGATCGCAATAGGAAAAATTCTGCCCTGCGAAC
Organism: Nereocystis luetkeana; assembly: GCA_031213475.1. Classification (NCBI taxonomy): domain Eukaryota; class Phaeophyceae; order Laminariales; family Laminariaceae; genus Nereocystis; species Nereocystis luetkeana. The sequence continues at coordinate 3,051,328 of JARUPZ010000003.1, read as the reverse complement.
GAGGAAAAGCAAAGGCAAGGCTCAAAGCGGTTCGCATACCGCTATTAACCCTTTTAGAACCGCAGCCCCGTTTTGGGGACAGATTACTTGAAGATTGAGTGCTGTGTCCCCAAAACGGGACTGCGATTCTAAAAGGGTTAAATAGTGACGTCACATAAGGGCTATTGATTGCTGTAACAGCAGTGATATTACATCTGAGCTAACCTTTCTCTCTGGACGAAAGTATAAAGGCCGTTGGAGGGTGAAACACCGATACCTAAGGTGTCTTACATTTCCGTCCCGAGGTTTAGTACGGGCAAAAACAATGATGGAGACGCAGCAGAGGCAGTACGACTAAAACACTCACGTCGAAGTCCTCGAGGGAGGCGGGGGGAAGGATATCCACCACCTTCATCACGTTCTCGTGGTTGAAGTGCCGCAGCAGCCGAATCTCCCTGACGATGCGTTTAGCGTCTACCAGGTCGTCGAACGCTCCAGGGATTTTCTTGATCGCCACCTGCTCCCGCGCGTCGGTCACAATCGCACAAAGTGTGACAAAGTGACGGGCCGTTGACATTGTTGTTGCGCACTATTACGGGGGGCCATAGTTAATAGCACCTATGGTACACATGAAAACCTATATATTTAAGCATTTTTACTAACAATATTTGGTCCTATTAACTATGGTCCCCCGTAATAGCAATGGCAAACACCTACAGAGCTTGCTGTTTAAACTGCTGCTGCCGTTGTTGTTGTAAAGTAGCAAATCAACAAAACCTATTCGCTGCACGAAGTGCGGCACTTGTTGTACAATAGCGCTATCCGACACACCTACTTATTGTAGAAGTTGCTGCTGTTGTTGTCGTACACTAGGGCACCAGATATCTACCAAAAACACGCCTATTGCTCTACCATACGTACTGCTGCAGTTGTTGTAGAACAGCGCCATTGAACACACCCACTTGCTGTACAAATTGCTACTGCTGCTGTTGCCGTTGCTGCGAATAGCTATTGACACACCCACTTGCTGTATAAACTGCTGTCCGCAGTTGTTGTGTGGTGTACCAGCGTGTCATAGCTACTGCTGTACAACCTGCTGCACTTGATTGCAAGCGCGGCACTCTTCAACATGTATTGTACTACCCAGGACATTAATATACTGACCGTTTCACGCATTAATATCAAGACTCAACGGTGCTTACATTGCAACCATATAACGGTATCAATTATCTTCGGTTTCGTCGTGCGGGCTGCCTCGCAATGCCTACACGGATGTTCAATGAGGCGTCAATCGCGCGGGCAAATCGCGAGTGCTTCCGTTCCGTGCGATGCGTATCAGACCTAAAAGGTCGGAGCCCAAAACCATCATACAGCATGCCCCATCAACAGCTGAAGCTCAATGAGCAGGCCTTGTACAGAGCTGTCTTGTGCTGTGCTATATACTGCGGCGAACTACCGTACATTATAATTAGGATAACACACACCCTGAGATGGATTTTCAGAGGCGGTGTTCTCCAAAAAAGCCTCATCCCTTTTCGAGCTCCAGTCCCGTTTTTTGGTGGGCAAACTGCCCAACTTTCAAGCAGTTTGTCCCCCAAGACAGGACTGCAGTCCTGGAAGGGTTCAGGTGCACACACAACCATTGTATACACACAACCTTTGTATACACACAACCATTGTGTAAACACAACCCTTGTATACGCACAACCATTGTATACACACAACCTTTGCATACACATCCATTGTATACTTGTATACACAACCCTGGTATACCCACAACCATTGTATACCCGCAACCATTGCACACACAACCATTGCGCACACAACCATTGTAAACACACAACCATTATCTAGTGGTGTTGGAAACATCTCGTTGAGGTTTTTCCATAGACGCATCGCTCGGTGCCTGCCCTCTCCCCATCGTCTGAGAACAACAGCTTCATCTCCCAGCGACCGGTGACGTTCGGCCGAGGTGGCAGTGGTGTCGTATCTTACCCACACAACATCGGCCCACAGCCGTCCAGTCCTGGGTGAGTGCGGTAGGTTACACTACCAGGTACCACACGATACCATACCCGCACAAAATCGGCCCACAGCTGCCATGGGGTGCGTCGTTGCGTCACATCAAACGACAGCATACCCAAACAATAGCGTAACACAACATTGGCTCAGGCTATCCTGTGCTCTACACGCCAGCGGCATATTTGTACGACACCACAGAGCTTGCGTGTCTTTAGGAAGAAGAATCGATGCGCTCGATACCGACGGGCAGAAACATCGGTTCAAGCCTCTTGGGACTGAGGGCAAACTTCACGGTCGAAAGTGATGATGACAGCGACGGTCACTTCGTGATAGGGGTCATACGGCACAGGCGCAACATGATCCTACCTGTACCTCTGGGCCATCACGCTGCTGCGCGCATGTAGGGTGTTGATAAAAACTAGAGTTATCAATAGTTTCGGCCGCTATCTCGGGGTTCATGTGAAGGACACGCACATATCATACAAAATCGACCCACAGCTGTCCTGTGCGACGCTAGCGGCATCTCATACCACACCATACTCAAACAAAATCGGCCCGTAGCTGCCCTGTGCCATTGCGGCATAGCATATCACCCTATAGGCATATTAAAACGGTCCCCAACTGCTGGCCAGTCCCGGGTCAGTGCGGCATACGATACGACACCATATCCATCGACAACCAGTTCACAGCTACTGTCCTGTGCTGCACTATTGCATCACGCCCTCCCGCACACTTCGAGTACCCACTCAAAACCGTCCAAAACCGTATGGTCGATGACCCCAAAGCCCTCGGAGATGTCTGTTGAGATATCCGTTGATCGCGCACCTTACTGTTCGATTCGTGGTCAAGCGCAGAAATTACAACCCCGTAGGCCCCATGGCCGATGGGCTTGATCATCTCGTACTTCACGTCAAGCTCGAAGTCCGTCCCCGCCGCGTTGACAGCCCTGAAACGACATAGACGGCGACCACCAGAACAAGCAATATTGGGGGCAGAGGAAGAAGATACCGAAACCCGTCAGTACAATAAACTACCAAGTCATAACTCACGGGCGGGGGGGGGGCATCAAGACAAGACCACGCAAGGCAGGGCAAGGCAGGGCAAGGCAGGGCAAGGCAGGGCAAGGCGAGGCAAGGCGAGGCAAGGCGAGGCAAGGCAAGGCAAGGCGAGGCAAGGCGAGGCAAGGCGAGGCAAGGCAAGGCAAGGCAAGGCAAGGCAAGGCAAGGCAAGGCAAGGCAAGGCAAGGCAAGGCAAGGCAAGGCAAGGCAAGGCAAGGCAAGGCAAGGCAAGGCAAGGCAAGGCAAGGCAAGGCAAGGCAAGGCAAGGCAAGGCAAGGCAAGGCAAGGCAAGGCAAGGCAAGGCAAGGCAAGGCAAGGCAAGACAAGACCACGCAAGGCAGGGCAAGGCAAGGCAAGGCAAGGCAAGGCAAGCAAGGCAAGGCAAGGCAAGGCAGGCCAACAAGAGACGCGGTTGTTCCTATTTTTTTCGTCGATTTCTTTCGACCAGCTTCGACGAAAGATCCCTGTATCCGTGCGTATACACCAGTGCTATGAATACCTCAAAGCGCTGTGGCTACTAATACCTTAAGGGGTGATATCGTTTTCGAGCGTCCCAAAGTATGCCGATGCCAAAACAGCTGTTTTTTTTAAGATCTGGTTCAGAGCTATCCGAAAATTCTTTGTTCAACATCAACTGCGGCACCCTCCCCCCCTGTCGATAAAACGAGCGCGGATCGCAAAACCAGAGCGCAGTAAGGATTACGACGTATACCCCTGTACAGCAGTACTCGACTATTTATGATAGTTATCGAACACTACAAATCTGGTCGTCGCGAGGTATCAGTAGGGGCATATGCATGTCAGCAGTGCACGTTGGACACATGGATCGTGTACAGATAAATCATCCACGGATAGATCATCTACAGATTTGTCATCTCGATCCTAACCTGTCGTTTGGAGATGTCGTGCAGCATCTGTACAGTACGTATCCAAGCCAGGAAACACGTGCTACATTCAGCAGGTGCTACGGCTTCCACCCGGCAGCATGAGCTACACCACACCAAGTATAGATAAGGAATATACCTTCGCTGAAAGATCAACATCACGAGAGTTGTTCTCACATTCTTAAGTCATCGCCAAAAATCTCGTCCGTCATGATCACAGGACAGGCAGCCTCCAAAACACTCTACACATAGTGAAATAATACCCCAAGGGAGGCGTTCTACGATAGGGAAATAAAAAAGAAAATACAACTACAAAGACAAATCAGTAAAATAAACCAGGTACCAGGTACCCGGTAAGTCCTAACTCAAGCACATCGTACACCTCGAGCAAAGAAAACGTAAAAAAAAAGAGCGAAACCGTGCCAAAGGGAAAAGGGAACACGGGAAGAAGGGAGCGAAAATCAATCATCTGTCCGATGTGGGAAGTCGTCCCTGCGAGGCCGACGCTAACCCTTTGAGGACCACCGTCTCGTTTTAAGGACGAACTGCTTGGAAATCGAGTGGGTCGTGTCCCTAAGACGGAACTGCAGTCCCACAATATCGCAACCTCGAAAACGACCCAACCCGTGTACGAGCTAATGCCACGCCATTCGTACACTGGTACACCAGAACTGCCGTATCATATATCACACCACAAAGGCAGCCTTTCGGTGCCGAGGGCGGCACGCGACACGACTCGTATTCTGGGAGACACGACCAGTATACTGGGCTTGCAGGGAACTTGGCCTGAGAGACCATTCGCACTACAGCCAGCATATACTGCTGTTGTTGATGCTGCTGTATTGCTATACTGGTACACCAGTATATTATCACACCAGTAAGGCAGCATCAGGGCCGAGCGCTGGATACGATGGCACAAAAGCGGTATCCCGGATCTGAGGTACGACTACTGATAGGAAGAAGAGAGGAAGGAAGGGGGGACGAAGACTCTGATGATACTGGTGCACACTAACACACTAAAGGTCGCCTAGAGCACGGTACCATCCATGATACACACCACACGCAACTAAAAAAATAGGTTGCACGCATGAGACAGAAGAATGCACGCAGCACGCATACATACATACCTATGACGTGAGACAGACGAAACGGGTTACATGGTCAGATGCTCGAGGCTGTGCTCGTACTATTACGGGGGACCATAGTTAATAGGACCTATGGTATACATAAAAACGTATACACTCGACCATTTTTACTGACAATATTTGGTCCTATTAACTATGGTCCCCCGTAATATCATTACATACATACCAGGTATGCCAGTACTATTATTACTTTTTTCTTTTTTTTTCGTCATCACTCTTGCTTTCCAGTCTAACTCGTAGGAGGTTTTACCATCAGCGATCTTCTGGACAAGCCGTGGTCACAGGTGTCGTCCCTTCTCCCCCCCGGTACGTGCCTTTATTTTTTGTCGCGCATAGAGCCCAGCATTCCCACTGCTCGTCTATTTTCATCGAATGTAGCTAACTCACGCTCTCGCGCTTTCCGCTAATCATTTTTTTAAAAAAGAAGAAAAAGTCCCTACGAACATGCACTCGGTGATACCACGAAATTGATATTGATAGGCACGCGGACCACCTACCAAGCCACCGGGGACTATTGCTACTATACTATACCAGGTACTGAGGAATACCTGGAACGCTGCAATATACCGCTGATACTGCATGGTCTACTCTGCTTACTGCAGAACAATGTGGTATCTCTGTGGCGTAGTTTTTAGGTTTTCACGGAACTTGCATCTCTCTGGGGTTGAAGAACCGGCACGGACACTGGTTGTGCTGGAAGTCGACGGGTAGAAAGAACAGTTTAACGCGAAGAACACACTCTGTAGTATACCGGGTATCACGTACTTCAGAATATGTTGTAGTACATTAAAACAGGTACTTGTGAATATGAATATCTCAAACTCTGAACCTCTCTGCACGCCATTGTAGAGAGCGTAATATCAAACCCTAACAGAAGTCCTCTCAAAGCCGGACAGTATCAGGTATACTACCGGCCATATGCTGTACAGTGCCTTCCCGGAGAGTCTTTGCACTCAGCACTTAGCCCCCACAGGTAGCCTTTTCGAGTCTGTCCTGTGACCACGGAACTACTACTGTAGCCTACAGGCACAGCGACAAGTTCATGTGAGACCAACAGCTACAGCAACAGCAACAGCAACAACCACAAAAAACGGAAACGACGGACACGAACGAAGACAACACCATCACCACCACCACCACCACCAACAGAACCATACAGGTGCTTGGCTGAAACGGCCAAAATGTTACCTCCTCGGCCTTTTCTGAGTTCGGAACCAGCTTTTGCCCCAATCGGGAGCGTACCTACTGTAGCTGCCCCGTGAAAAACTCCACCTCTAAAGTCTCGACACACTCTCCAGCGAAAATCCAATAACCTTGTTGTCGCGCCTGACGCTGTAAGCCAGATACAGACTACTTCGTACGTGTCAGCTCGTTTGTAACAAGTAGGATGCACTTGCAAACCAAAACTCAACCCTTTTCCAGCACGGTTGATAGGACTGTCGTATAGGACTGTAGTTCTGTTTTGGGGATAAACCTGGTCAATTTTCAAGCTGTTTCTCTCCAAAACGGGATTGCTGTCCTAAACGGGCTGAGGAACGATACTATTATCAATAGTGTATTCATATCAACATGTAAAAGCCCTTACATCTCCGTCCAGAGTGATACCAGGTACGATACTATTACGGGGGGCCATCGTAAATAGGACCAGTTATTGCTAGTAAAAAAATCGAAATATATAGGTTTTTGGGCATACCGTCAGGTCCTATTTAATATGGTCCCCCATAATACCACGGTGGCCCTCAAACCCTTTAGTACCGCACTCCCATATGTGGGGATAGACCACTCTAATTCCAAGTAGTTCGTCCCCAATACGGGACTGCGGTCCTAAAAGGGTACATACATACCAGGTAGGGCCAGGACTGGGTAGTGTGTGGGGGGGGGTGTACTCGATAGGAGAGATGTTTTCGATCTCATGCATGGCCGTAGTCGTATGACCATAGACCCTCGCATCCCTACAATGCCGGGACGGAGCATGTCGGGTTTTCACCGACCAGGCAGACATTGCTTGCACCAAGCGCGAAGCCTTCCGATGTATTCCTGAAGAAGAATGCAAACGCAACATCGATGGAAAACCTATCGTCAACCGCGTATTTTAACCAGACACCTTTCTCGATTCACACAGCAGCAGCTCTTGAGATACAACGCACCAGAGTGGATGTATTGGGCCTCTTTAGTTTGGGCCTCCGCTATATTACAGTACCAGTGTTCAACTTTGGCCCGAAACATAGGCACTGATGACGCGTTCTACGATAGAGGTAGCACATTTCCACTAAAATCATTTCTGAATGGTGGGGGCTCCTTAACCCAAAATCGCCGGAACCCTAACCTTGTTTCGGAAAACGACAATTCATCGGGGGGGGGGGGGGGGGGGGGGGGGGGGGTGCAACTTGATTTCTGCTGAAGTCATTTTTCGGGTGAGGTGTGGAGCTCCTCAAGTGAGGAGCCTCCGGAAAGTTGGGGTAAGCCTCTACCGTAGAACGCCTCTGATTGTGTATTGATATTTGATGCAAGCGGTCCTTACATTTGTGATACCAGGGTATAGACTACGGGGGTGCACAGGCGTATATATGTAGCGGACAACTGCTGCGTGTTTGTGAGTGTGTACCAGGAATGTGTGTTCTGCACATTGAACCGTTCTTTCTACCCGTCGACATCCAGCCCACCCAGTGCCTGTCCCGATCCACCCTAGAGATATACAAGCTCTGTGGTAATGACACAACGACGCAGAGATACTGCGTTGTACTGCAGCAAGCACGGCAGTCAATTCAATGCCATCTCATCGCACTAGGCGCGATATGCAAACACCACTGCAGTGAAGACGCGGGACATGTATATAAGGAAGAAAGAAGTCTCCCGATGCACATCGGCGGACCAGCGTAAACCTGATCGAGGTTAAGCGATAGCACCATAGTGCTTCTGTGGCCGGATATTTGCTCGAGTGCACTTGGAGATAACACCAGAGTAGCTCCCTAGCCGTTATGATTCCGTTGGATACGGTGTTAACCGCTATGATTCCGTTGGATATGATGCCCTGATGTACGAATACATAGACCAGTGGTGTTTACGACTTGTTCCACCTTCGACAACATGGTCGATCGTCCACACAAACTCCAACATTCTATCCTAGAACACTCCGAGAAACTTCCGAGGCTTCAGAGGTCACCGTAAAGAGCCTTCAGTTCGCACCACAAGGAAGCTTCCCGATACCGAACTACAACCACGTTGTTTTCGGAAAGACCTGGCCGAGATAAGAGCCTTCCGAAAAAGTAATGTTCGACTTTAGAGGACCGTTACCGTTCTCCTAAGGAAAACTACCAATACCGACATTGCTGAAAAACGAGCGCACCACGTGTTCGAGGAAATGGTTGATTGGGCTAGGGTTAGGGCGTGTCTTAACCCCCCCCCAGAGAGCATTGCAACGAACCGGATGGACAGTTATCTGCCACATGAATTGTTGCTGATTGGCCACGGAGAGCGAATAGATTCAGTGCAGCCCGGGAAAAACGGTACATCTTGGAAGAGGAAAAGAAGTGTTGCACCGTTGCGCCTCTTTTTTTTGTTTGGGAGGACCGGACGGCAGGACCGAACGGGAACGAATAGCATATCGTTTGATGTAAACGGACACCACCGAACATGGACGTGGACACCAATTTGCGCACAGCAGCGTGTTGGTGTCGTGCCAGATGTTCAAAAAAACAAAAAAAGTTCTTGCTGATTCGGCTGGCGAGGATTCTGCATGGACCCAAACACGTTCTTTAAAATAAGGAACGGAACGGGTGACCACGAGCAGCCTCGTTCCGTTCCGCTTGTTCCCACACTCCTTGGGGAGGGTTAGGACACGCCCCGAGTTCCACAGCCAGTCACGTCACCCTGCACCATGTCCCCGAAAAAGTGGTAACCTGCCCTCGAATAGATGGCAGATCTTGCTACAAGGAGGGGGGGACGGGGGGTAGTGCCTACAGATACTGCAGTAGTGCCGTCATGATGCCTACGATGACAATCTCCCATGAGCTCATTTCCCTCAAAAGAAAAAAACAAGAAGCTATTACGGGGGGCCACAGTTAATAGGACCAAATATTGTTAGTAAAAATGGTTAAATATATAGGTTTTTATGTATACCATAGGTCCTACCTGGTATTAACTATGGTCCCCCGTAATAGTAATAATAATAGCCCATGGCCACTAAAAATCAGGCTAAAGAAAGCGTCTCGACGGTGGCTGAAAGAATTTGCCGACATTACCATCGCGACCATCGTCATCATCACCATCATCATCACCATCATCATCACCATCATCATCACCATCACCATCACAATCACAATCACAATCACATACTATCCCTTCCGATACCCACGTTTTCCCGGTACGCCAAGACTACACCCGCCCTAATATCACGGGTCTTTACGTAGATACCTCGCGATGGCCGGATACCAGAGTTGGATATCGTATACAATATTATGCACTGGTATGACAGTCGAGTGCGATACGATAACAAAAAGACGGAAAAACTAATCGAAAAAAAAAAATCGATCTTTGACGCATCGAAACGTTTCGTTTAGCGTCGGCATGAAAAACAACGGGAGGGCAAAACAACTTCGACATGCATACGATGTATCGCAAACTGCTTCCAAGCTTTCGGAGACTCGAAAAAAAAAACTATTGGGCAGTAGTGCGGGATACTATTAATAGTTGCAGTATTAATAGTAAAGCGGCTGAAAAACAAAAACTCAAGTCCCCTCAAGCCACAGATAAGCAAATCCAGAAAAACGCCAATTAGGCTTTTCACGGGTCATGGCCCGACCCGCGGGGCGGTTTCAAAAAGTGTTCAAACTCTCACGGGTCGGGTCGGGTCAGGAGGTTTGCAAAACCTCACGGGTCGGGACAGGTCACCCTGACCCGACAAGAACCGACCCGCGAGATTTGACTTTTACCCTTTTACAGCCCTCACCGCTTCGACCGAGCCAATTCACACACAACTAAGTTTCAAACCATATCTCACAGCTTAGCTGTCTTTTATAGTTCCAAACAACGACTAACACATAAACAGCCCCGGTGTAGGACGTGAGGTGATCGTCGATTTTTTTTTCTCCCCTCTCCCCCCCCCCCCCCCCCCCCTTCTTTCCCCCCCCTCCTCATTGGCAACCCCCCCCCTTTAGTAGTGACTATCGATACCTGGTAACTAAAAGTAGGGCTCCTCACGGGTCATGACCCGACCCGCGGGTTGGGTCAGGAGCTTTTTTCATCTCACGGGTCGGGTCGGGTCGGGTCGGGAAAGTTTTTTCAAGCTCTCACGGATTGGGTCGGGCCACCCTTTCTCGACCCGGCCCGACCTGCCTGACCCGCGAGGGTTGACCCCACCTGCAAATAGCCCTGATCCATATCAACTACAGCAGTGACACCGACCAAGGTTACCGTCGGCTTCAAACAAGTTTCTACACATAAGTTGACAGATCGGGCAGACAGATAACGACCTACTATAGCATGTATCACGTATACAACGCAGGAAACACGCGCTATTAATAGTGTAGATAATGCAGACTGCGCGTATGCGGTTTTCCGCCCGCCAACATGAACTATTAATATATCATACAGATCATACACATCAGGAATAGATTTATACATATATATATATATGCCCTTGGAAAAATCTACATTAAACGGGGATGATATCTACCTACAGTATCAGCATCTATCTATCTATCTATCTGTCTATCTATCTATCCTATCTGATCTATCTGATATGTCTAATGTGTGTGGATACACAAACCGGTACCACGTGCAATGTATAGTAATTGTAACGGTCCCTCTAACGTGCCGGTATGGTACGCGCCATCCAACAATACCGGCAGTATATATAGCGCCAACCGGCAATATATACTCCGCACACTAAATGCCACACTGGTTAATCTCTTACCAGGCACTTATTAATAGTATGTGCCAAGCGATTTCACAGGCACTGTCTATGGCGGGCAGCCAGCACTACTCAACCGGCACTACTCTAGGTATAGAGGGACCACTATTAGAGAGGGCCATCGTAAATAGGACCAAAAAATGCTCGTAAAAATAGCGACATATATCGGGTATCGTTTTTTGTGTGTACCGTAGGTCCTATGCACTATCGCCCCCCGTACTTCTGCATTTGCTTTTACCGACCCTGCTCACACTTGGTATCCTCATCCCCCGCCGACCAGACCCTACCCGGGCCTGAGCCCTCCAAATAACCCGTGGGTACCAAGGTATACAATAAACCGCCGGCACCCCAAGCACCCCGATCCCACGCGCCTTTATTCACCAAAAAATGGGTTTTCCACAAAACCGGCCGCATAAAAAACGGGATTAACATTAAAACTAGTATATTGGTGTCTTAAAGAAGTGTGGTTTTCTCCAACAGGCTCGTGTGTAAAAAATAGTTGCTCCCCAAGTTACGGTGTTGCCAGTGTATTACGGGTGCTGGGATGTATGCACTACTGCGGTAACGTTGTAGCGTGCTGGAAGGTATTGAGTATTAATCGTGAGAACCAGGTATCGGGGGGTATTTCACATGGGCGTTTCTAGTGCTTGTAGCAGGGTTGGGGTACTCTGGGATACCAGGGTACCAAGGCTGGTTATGGTGGGCATACATACCCGGAACGATATCCGGGTATATCCAAAATTTATAACGGGAAAATACCCGGGTACATCCACAGTATACCCTACTGGAACACACCCTTGGAATCCTCGTAGGAATATTGACGATTGACTATGTACCTGAAGGACGGACAGGTCACCTCAAACACCCAACCGTACAAAACGGAGGCCACTGCTGGCCATACCGCGTTATACACGCGTTCTGTGTAATTACCTCCTGCTAACCGGATGTTACTATTACGGGGGGCCATAGTTAATAGGACCTATGGTGTACATGAAAACCTATATATTTAACCATTTTTACCAACAATATTTGGTCCTATCAACTATGGCCCCCGTAATATTAACATAATCATGGCACGTACAACACAAAACAATACTTTGCCGATACCAGATACTGCTGTGCTGTATATATATACCTGGTGCGACTTTATACATACCATTCAGACCGTACGTACACCCAGGATGCAAGAAAGACTACATAGAGCCAGCAGCACCAGGTACCCGGTATGACGGAACATGTGAAAAATAAACTCCGGAAGCAGGCGATCAACAACGACAACAGAACGACAGCAGTTGGTCAGACTTGCAGTGTTGCAGCGTCTCAGTGTCTTACGTCCTCTCCCCGGGCGACAGAACCGTCTCGTGCTAGTAGTAGGTGCCCCGCCATACTATTAATACCAATGGTGCAATTAATGCATTATTAATATTACGGGGGACCATAGTTAATAGGACCTATGGCACAGATAAAAACCTATATATTTGACCATTTTTACCAACACTATTTGGTCCTATTAACTATGGTCCCCCGTAATAGTAGTATCGATGTGTCGCCCCCCCCCCGCGCCCCCCCCGCCCAATCCCAAAGTCGCATCCTCTCAACCTCCAATGCAAACGGGAATATCAAACAAAGCAAGTTTCACGTTTGTTGGCAGATTGCAGGCAGCAGGAATATAACTTGATGCATCATGGTTCATCAATGCAACTGCTGATGTCTCGCTCGCTGATTGGCGGGAGCCAGATATCAGTGCACCTCCTCGCGCACTCACAGGCGGCCCAGCCGTCGTCTCACGTCAAGGGTTAAGTGACGTTGGATGACAAACTCAAACTCAAACTTGGATGGCTGCTGTGCTGTCACACCGTCGACGGAGAAAAGAAGGAAAGAAAAAAAGACCTTTGGGGGACAACAGGTTGACAAAACTAGTTTTTGATACACAAGCTAAAGTACCGATGTCGTATTTCTCTACCTCAGCGGAGGCGCTGGAAACACTACCTGGTATGAATGAATGGCGCCAGTAGTAAATCCGTTGTGTCACTATTTCCAGTCTGCGTAAATAAGTTGCTTTGATATTTACAGAAGAAGGACCAACACAACAACACCAGAGCAGTTAGTCGTAGTAGAGGTGGTAGGCAGCTTTTCGTTTTCAGGCCAGCAGTCGTCGAGAACGTAGACGAGGTTGCCACTTCACACTGCCATGCCTGGAAAACTTCAACCCGTCCACAGACACCCCTCACCCCTGCATCACCGAACGCAGAGGGGTACTTGCTCAGATGTAAATACTCGTACAGAGGACTCCGAAGGACGGCACCAGCAGCAGCAGCAGCAGCAGCAGCAGCAGCAGCAGCAGCAGAGAGCTGGTACCGTCTGTAGGAAAGAAAAACACATCTTCAGGCTAAAAAACCAAAGGGCCACTACGAGGAATCACGGCAAGGAGGGAGAACGGTCGAAGAGACCAAACGCACGTCCACGCAAGCAAAAAAACAAAGAATCCAAACGCTAACAGCAAGTATATCAAAAACTTGGACAAAAACACTCTCAACACTACGTAACACGATGGAAGAACTGGGGGGACGGGGGAGGGAGGGGGGTACGCCGAGGGGGCGGGGGGGGGGGGGGGCAGAGTCCTTCCGGCATGCGCACTGCGGACCGCGGGTACCTGCGGAGGATTTTCCCGGCGATCGGTGAGGCTTATCGGAGATGCTCCGCTTTACATGAAGCGATCACTTCTGCGCCTCAGAGGAGACGATCGAAGGCCCATCCTCAACCCTGTGTCCTGCATGTAGTTCTATGCCAGCATTACAATACCAGGTGCATCTGACTCTTTAGGCCCTGTCGGACTAGAGTTTTCTGTTTTGGGTTGGGGTTCGTTGCAAAAATGCACGTCTGGTTGATAGCAGGCACCAGGTATATTCGTGACAAGAGCCTGTGACGTTTTATGCGGTTAAACAAAGTAACACAGGTACATGGAAAAAAAAAAAAAAAAAAGTGACGGGTCGAAGATTATTCCTCGCGCTGCTGCGCCGTGGGAGCGTAGGATGCACGTCATCATACAATTACGCTCGTAAATAGAAGACCGCGTGGGTACTCCTATTATTAATATTACGGGGGACCATAGTTAATAGGACCAAATATTGTGAGTAAAAATGGTTAAATATATAGGTTTTTATGTGTACCATAGGTCCTATTAACTATGGTCCCCCGTAATAATAGAAACAGCAAAACAAGCCTCGTTGTCAAGGACATGATGGACATGATGGTCGTAATGAAAACTATTACGGGGGGCCATGGTAAATAGGACCAAGTATTGCTAGTGAAAATAGGGAAATATATAGGTATTTGTATGCACCGTAGGTCCTATTAACTATGGTCCCCCGTAATATTAACCCTTTTAGAACTGCAGTCTCGTTTTGGGGACAATTGGGGACAAATTACTTGGAATTTGAGTGCCTTGTCCCCAAAACGGGACTGGAGTTCTAAAGGGGTTGATACCTGGTAATGGTAATGGTAAGTGACAACCATTCTGTCCGCAAATGTAAGGACCTTTTTCGGTATTCATATGAGGACCCAAACGATTATTATGTTTTCGGACAGAGTGGCATTGCTGCAAAGGGTTGAAACGAGGTGGGGTCGTTGAGGGTATACATAAAATATGTGACCATGTGAGGTGAACACTGCTGCTGTGACCCGTGACTTGGGTTGACTGGACCGCTGTTCAGTTGTTGTAAGGCCACGCTGGCACCCAAGCGTCTCCTGGTCCCCGGGTTTCCGAGTTTCTCTGATATCTATCAATAGATGTTTTATAAAGGAACAGAAAAAACATCGCTATCTTATCTCAACACGCTGCCTTTATAACTTGGGCTGGTTCGTGCTGACCAGAAAGCGACGGTGACTTGAAAGAGGTCCATCACAGCCGCTTGAGCTTCTCTCGAGCTTGCCCTCCCGCAGGTTCTCAACAGAGGCCTATCCCTCGACTTAGAGATGCTGGATTGGTCGAAAATGGTCGAATTTTGGAATGTGCATAAAACGAGACGAAATAACAACCCCCCCCCCCCCCCCCCAATTGAACGTTTTTACTCCACTTGCGGACAGCTACACCTCCTCACACTCAACTACAGCCCGCCAAATTAAGGAATGCTCCTGATGGGGTGCGTGAGGGCGTCGGGTGCACCAGACGGCAGTCGTAGGCACAGGCAGAAACGACTCACGAGGTGTTTTTGTGTACACCAAGTTGCGAGGGAGTAGCACAAAAGCTTGCAAAAACGCAAAAACGTTTCATTTCACGCGCGGGAGCATAGCACAACAATTACTATATCACCGATGAAGAAATGGCCTTTCACTAAAGTACTGATGTTCTCCACGCGGATGGTCCATCTCTTTTCGAATCGTCGTCGAAGATGCTGCTGGGCGCAAAAATACGTTCACACGATGGGTAAATAGTCCGTTATTGGGCCCAAAAAATGGCTAAAAAGCTCAGGATTCTTGTATATGTGTGGATCAATTCTTACAAAAAGTCGAAATACGGATCTTGGTTACAAATCCCTCACTCTAATTCCAAGTTTCTTGCATATGTAGCCGAAACGCCTACGTACGCGCCCGTGCTTGGCGATGCATTCCTGAGGGTGCCATTATATCGTCCCCTTCACCCTTTGAGGACCGCAGTCTCCTTAAGGGGACACACCACCCAAAATCCAAGTACTTTGTCCCCAATTGTCCCCAAAACGAGCCTGTAGTTCCAAAAGGGCTTAGCACACTCGTTGCGAGCTTAGGTTGGGGTCAAAGTCTGGTCTTGCAGTTACAAACGATTCATATTAATAGCGTTTGTTTCAGACGTTCGGCCAAATTCGTGGAGCGGTTTTCGTTAGGTCGAAGACAAAGTCTCGTGTTGTACACACAGTCAGTGGTTATCCCATGGTTGGTTTCGGCTGTTCGACCGCAGTTTTGTGGTGGAGTTCGGTTCGGTCAAGAACGTCAAAAGTCTGGTGTTGCAGTTATGTGTTGTCGTGCTCGTAATTGCGCGGCTGAGTTGGGCGGATCTACGTATGAATGTTGTACCACCGCAGGGCTGAGGGGGACGCTCCCGTCAGCCTGCTTCAACTCAAGCGCGGCCGGTATTCACGTCTCCTTGAGATAACAACGATGAAGGCTCTTGTTGTCGATGAATTCATCATGGATACTCGTACGTAGGTTCCTATAAATAACACAACATGCTGTATGCCTGGCGAACACCAAAACCAAGCACAGAAGCAGTTACCTACTACGCTGTAGATATGCATGTGGCAGGTATAAAATGGAGGTGCAATCAATATCAGGTACCAGAATCGTATACGAAAACAGTACCTGGTAGTTATTACGAGCGAATGCGACTTATAGTTTTGACCGTGCCAATAAAATAGGGACCCCCTCCTAGTTGCCTGAAGCGACCGACCGACCGACCGACCGAGCGACGACCGACCGACCGACCTAACGACCACCAACAAACTCAAGTTGATGACAGTTACCTGGTACAAAACATCTTGCCGCGCGAGTTCCTGTACTTCATACGTAGCGACAGCTGTCGCCTACTAATACTACCTGTATCAACTATCAACGGTTTCCAGGTCCAGTTCAATTTATAGCAATATACCGTACCTGGTATAATGTAATACGCAAGGCAACACCCCCCCCCCCCCCTCCGGCAGATGATTTTCAGACCCGGTTATCTCCAAAATATGCGCAAGGGTGCCTCAAGCAACGAAAATAAATTAAAATAATAATTCAAGGTGTATTTCGTCGAGGTCTTTCCGTAGTCGCTTCGCTCGGCGTTTGCACTCTGCCCGCCGTGTGAGCAATCAGCTTGGAAACAAATCAGAGGGAGGGGGGTATCATATCACACGTGTCATACCGTATACTACTGCTGTACTCGAATGTGAATGTAATCACCGTTTGGACTCTGACGTCAGCATCGAACGGGAATTATAGCTGCCGGCCGCAGTGGATTAGTAAGCGGGTTAGTAAGTAATACAGCAGATCAGCAGTAAGTACAGTCAGTAAACCAGTGAAACAGAAAACCACTAAATCAGTACGCTACAATACTCCTGTGATATCATCTATATGCTTTCTTATTGGTACAGCAGTATGGACCCGCCAACAAGAAACACGAATTCTGAGCAAGCCTTAACCCCTTTAGAACTCCAGTCCCGTTTTCGGGACAAGGCACTCAAATTCCAAGTAATGTGTCCCCAATCGTCCCCAAAACGAGACTGCAGTCCTAAAAGGGTTAAAACCTTCTTGTGGCACCATTCTTGAACAACCTTGGGAATAGAATATTCTATACCAGGTACCAGGTAGGATTTAGTGTAGCACTTGCTGCTGAGCAATTTTTTTCAACTCAATTTTCTAAGCGCCCTTGAAAAACTGAGCCTCGAGTTCGTATCACAGCAGTAGGTGATCTGTTATTCGATGCCCATTAGACTATTACGGGGGACTGTAGTAACTAGGACAAAATTTTGTTAGAAAAAATAGCGCCATATTTAAGTTTTTGTGTCCATCGTAGGCCCTATTTACTATGGTCCCCCGGAATACTGCTGTCCTGCTGCAGCAGTATTCGAATAGAGTGACCGTGCAGCGTACGACATAGAGTCCATGCCACCCACGGGCATGTCGTACAACTCCAACTCCTACCCCTGGCATTGTATCCGAACATCAAGAGCAGCACCCTCTACAGGCCCGTGATCGTACTGGTCGTGAGGAGGACCTTTCAGGTGAGACATCTAAAGCAGTACCGAAGCTCCATGAGAAGGATGAGACCTTGACCGTCCCAAGCTGAAGAGATCTGCTTCAAATGTTTAGGAAATCGAAGTTTCCCTCCAACGAGCTGACCGGACGAGAAAATGAACGGCTCAATGTTAATTAAGCACGCATGCATGTTGATTTAATGTCGCCCACCCCCCTACGCTTCACCATATTTGTATGGGGATAGCTAGCCGGATGGAGATAGAGAGGTCACCATGAACGCACGCACGGAAAGCGGAAGACGAAAGTGCGGGGACCGAGATTTGCCTGCGCTTTTCGGCCGCGAAAGAATGCAAAGCCCGCGTTGCTTCGCGTGCCTTTTGCCGCCACTAATAACAGTATTCGCCCATTTTTCCCACTACGAGCACGTATTAGTCTACGAGCTTTTGTGTATGTGTTGTTATTTTGCAATCCCCCAGCGGATTGGTGAAAAGCACTAATACTATCAACATTAACCCCTTCAGAACTGAACTCCCATTGGGGGCACAAAATACAGTATTGGAAACAGAGTAATACATGTGTCACTGCTGTACAACTGCGGTACTTGAAGGCATCATCAGCTCGACACACTTCCACTGTAAGATATGCGGGTCGCCTGTCAAAATTACCCGTCGCGCCCGTTGCAAGAGCAGAACCGCCTGCTGCTGCTGCTGCTGCTCGTACCTCGGGCGCGTGAGCATACCGACTCGACCTCACCCCCGAGAGGATCAGCTGCGGCGGAGTTAACCACCCGGGGGACTGGTACCAGCAAGAAACTGGAAGTTCTCACCTTCAGGCCGTAGAGGAGTGCATACGGCCAATTACTCGATATTCAACATATTCACACTGCCGCATCAAGCGGAACTCATCGTGGATGAGTTTATGTAGACCGGAGCTGTACGTACGTAAATCACGGGACATTTGACAAATTTTGTTTGAAGGTGTTTGAGTACCGGGGAAGGCGCTCCGTGGGCGGGAAACAAAAAAAAAACGATTTCAAGACGTGCAGTGTTACGTACCTACACCTGATACACACTTGTTTGCCTTTTAGGTGAGCATACGCCATGTATTGCTATTAATAGACTTGATACGACGGCACCGACGTTCGATGTGGTTTATCGGCAGAAAAAGATTGCGATCGACAAAATTAGGCCATTATTTTGTCCATTTCGGGGCTTGCTGGGGGCAGGATTGTGACCTTTTTTCTGACACGTCGCAGAGAAAAAAAACACACACATTTCTCCGGATTCACTTTTGCGCCGTGGTTTTCGAGAGTTGGAAAACGAAGTGTGGCAGGTAGCAGGGTTGTATTTCACGACCAGACGAAACATTGTGTCACTCGACGTTTCCATTTTTAATATATTTTCGTCCGAAATTTTAGGGTCAAAGGTGCCGAAACATCACAACAAATCGTTAAAACCCACCTGCGGAAGCAAAACGATCAGTTTTTTTTAAAGATCACTGGCGGTTTTTCGTCTCCTGACGGGGAGCAACCCTGCCCGATTTCGTTTTCCAGCGCTCAGACAGCATGTGGCGCAAAAGTTAAATGTTTCGCCGCTCTCTGGAACCAGCTCGTACTTCAAGTCTCGAGGGTGATATCCCTGGTACGTACAATTCGCAATATCAGTATCATATTGGTACAGTTTCGGGAAGTTTTTTTGCTGCTGACTATAATCTAAACGGCCCTTATTTATTGCCAGGTACCTGGTATAGTATGAACGAGGATGAACGACAGCCGGAGTGAATCCAACTACACTGGAGCCTTCTGTCCCGCCGAACATGTAAAGCTGTGCTGCCAAGCTCAAAAGCAGCATCAGCACGGGGCGTTTTCGCTCATGCATACGATGTACGAGTGTACTATTAATACCGGTATTAAATAGTAACAGCAGCATGAATGAGGTCGTACTCGTACTCGTAGTAATTTAGTATTGGCATCGGGTAGTCTGATGTACTGCTGCTCTATGTAGTGTACAACAGTATTAATAGTTTTGGTAACGAACCCCTGCTGTGGCGGGGAATTTAGGGACCGCGTTCGTACTCATATACATACCTATCCAAAGGTCGTTTACATTTCCCGACAGAGTGGTACACGGAATATACCAGTAATAATACGCGCAAGGAAGGCCTTTGGTCTTGTGGTCGAGTTTTTGTCAAACGCAAGTACGTCAAAAGACGACAAGCCAGCATATCTTCGAAACCTTGCGAGTAAGAACGTACCAGGTAAGAACGAGTGCTCGTACGTATGAGATAGATACCTACCAGGTATGGGGCAACACACTACCACGTACCAGGTAGTCGAGAGCGAGAGAGTATTAACACAGCAGTAGTATTGATAGTAGAGAGCCAGAGCGAATAGCACAAAACCAGGTACATGCCTCGTACTGCTGTTACTTCAGAACCGCAGTTCCGTTTTGGGGACAAACTACTTGAAGTTTGAGTGGTTTGTCCCCAAAACGGGACTACGGTTCTAAAAGGGATCCGAGTACATACGGGGATTACTCGTGGAGAGTAGGTACGGTAGGAGGAGGATACAGAAATCAGAAGAGACGAAACCCGCGCGTACGTACCACGATGACTGCTGTCGCTTGTCGTTCATCGCTTGGTCTTGGTGTGACTACTCATGGATAACCCCGTCATTGAACGGAAGTTATTGTGGACGGAAATGTAAGGAATTTTTTATATTCATATTAATGTTTACACGATGCTTATATTTGCATTCGGCGTGGTGGTGCTCGGAACATCTAATCCTGTAAGGTGGAGATAGGAGGAGCTGTCCGGTAGCGATGTCGAGTTGCTTTGCCCTTTGGGTACGTACCCTCGGGTATCGTTCGTATACTTGTTTATTCACTGCCTGGTTGTATCGATCCCTGCCGAAAAAAAACTTGCGCGTACGAAAATAATCGCTGATGAAAGCTGAACGGATCACAGGCAGCATTCATTCTTTCTCGTTTTTGATAATGATAACCCGAAATGCTCGCATAACAAACAGCAGCAGCCAGTTGTTCTTGTTCGTGCATACTGGCGGCAACAAAAATGTGTCGTCGGAACCAAGTTCGTACTACTGCTGTAGTAATTTTGGTAGAAAAAAGTAGTACCGTACTAGTTTCGAGTGTAATTCAGGCGCCGTACATTTCCGCCGGGCAGGTCAAGACCCGTCCTCGAGTAGAAGGAACACCGACGGATGCGGGCACAGACAGAAACACTCCGGAGGGAATGCCTCGGAACCTAAGCCACAGACCCTTAGGAGAGCTAGACCGTCACCAAGACCATCGCCCTTGGCTTCAAACACAACGGGCATCACAGGAGCAGGGCTGAACGGGACAAGACAGGGCAAGAACAAGCTAAGCTCACCTGACATTCCGCCGGCTCCGTCGCTGCAGCGCCCTCTCCCTCAGTCCCGAAATTTGCTGGTTCAATGCCGCCACCCAGTGCTCCCGCTCGTCCTTCGTGTCCGCATACACCATCAAGGCCTTCGAGTTCGTGATCACCTGGAACGCGTGCACTCTCGTGGGGAGGTTGGTTACCCTCGACTCGGCGATGAGGACCATGCGTCCCCTAGGCCGCAAGTCGCCTTGCTTGCTGAAGTACGTGATGACATGGTCCTCCAGAATGAACCAACGTCGCTTCCATTGCACCCCTCCTTTTTTCGTCAAGTATCCGTCGAGACGCGTGCCTCCCTGCATGTGCGCCGTGCGGTCTAAAGCTTCGCCGGGGGAGGGCTGAGGCTTAGAGGGCGGGCCTCCTGATCGGTTGGCACAAACAGAGGGCATGCACCTATCTATGATGATAGCGTCTGTTGGACCCCGAATAGGGTACGCACAGATTTCTTCCACCAACCAAGACTCTCCCCCCCGATCTCGTGCTCCCGGTGAATGTCGGAGTAATTCCCCTGTCTCCAACGTCGGACCGGGGGTTCCCTCGGGCGTGATATACCCACTGTGTCGCTTGATAAACACAACTGTTCACCAGCTGTCTCTGCCCTACTGCTGTGGCTATCGTTGACTGTTTAGACGCTCCAGAAAGCAGCGGACGCTCAGCGGGTTGAAAGCGAGAAAAAAAAATACCTGGGTGAAGGAAGAGCTCGTGAAGGGTTTTTGTGTACCAGGTAGGCGTTTTTGTTTTATGAAACGAAACGGCCGTTTCCCCCCCCAAAGAAAGAGTCGGCACGACCAACGACAAACAAATGCTCCGTTCAGTTTAATTCAATAAAATTCAGTCCGACTACGGCTCCTACCCTAAAACTGAGATATATTTCCGCAAATAATCGGTAAATAGTCGCTGCATGAGTTGAGCGCGCGCGCGAAGTTTTTCGCGGGTGCAAACGAATACGCGTGCGAGTAGGGTATTATCGTGTCGTGCAAATGCGTGTGCTGTCGCTTGTAGCGTGTTGTAGCGTGTCGCGGTCGTGTCGTGATGTCTTCGGGTCGTGCGTCGCAGCGGTTGTTTTTTTAACCGCGACCTCGACAGAGAGACGAAATTACGAAGTTGAAGTGGGTGTGAATCCCACTTGGGTATGTACCGTCGCCGTGTACGGTGGTATACGGCTGCTGTAGTACATCATACCGGTAGTAGATACCACGTACTAATGTAAGACCTATCCCTGCGGTATGCAAAGACCGGTGCTGTATATCGTACACAAGACCGGTGCTGGACATCGATCTCGTTGCGCACAAAGCGAAGCAATACATGCAAATAAAGGTACACACTGTGTACATAGTTAGTTACAGCAGTAGTAGATCACAGCACAAAGTATGGTGCGGTAGTTAGTCCAAAAATGACGGTGGTGTACACTTTCTCGTAGTATACTACGAGTATACTGGCTGTGTGGTGTGGTGACCGCAGTATGTATTCTGCATGTATGATACGTATTGTACTACCTGGTACTTCACTACTTGTTGTGCTCTCTGTAGACTATTCGTGCTATATGCTGTAAATATATTTACCGATGCTTTGGTGGGTGGCATTAGGGAGGGGGAGCGGGGGGGGGGGTGTGAGGTCTCAGTCCGTTGGGCCAAAGGTGAAAGGTTAACCAAGCGCCTACCCAATCTAAGCCTCATAACACTCTCCCCCCCTGGAACGGACCGGATTTTAACGGGTCGACGCGCCACCGCACGCGGTTCCAATTCCTCGGGTCAGGGGTTGGGTTGGGTCGTCGCCCGTACCTTGATCCCAACTGAACCAAAACACCTGAACAGCCTACCAACCTGAAGATCCCTTCTCCCAGGTTGTTAAAGGTCCTCGACCAATTTCAAGCAATTTTCAGGTTCTTGGCATGAGGAAACTCACTTGATCTTTGAAAAAGCGATTTCATGGTGGACGTGAGATTCGAACTCACGACCAACAACCCATGTCCTGCCGACGACGCCATTTGTGAAGGTCTTAGTCCGTTGGGCCAAAGGTAAAAGGTTAACCAATCGCCTACCCAATCTAAGCCTCATAACAGGGGTCGCACAGTACAGTCAGTGTTTTATGTTTTACTTATTTTTCAGGAGTAAAATAATGAGCATCTGCGTTCCATTTATTTGCTGTTTTTTTTTTCTTCTTTCCCACACACTGCTGTTTCCCCGAGGACCTTTAACAACCTGGGAGAAGGGATCTTCAGGTTGGTAGGCTGTTCAGGTGTTTTGGTTCCTGTTGGGATCAAGGTGCGGGCGACGACCCAACCCAACCCCTGACTCTAACCCTAACCCTGACCCCAAACCGCAGCCAAAACGGGCCAAAACTCGCCATAAACGTGGCTGCGCCGCGTTTGCATCGAACCAAGAGATTTCTCAGTTGCGGACGACGATTCCGATAGGGCAGACCACGCTACGCATTTTTCAAGTCAAAAACATCCCTAAAGATCCCGTCTCCCAGATTGCTAAACCTAGTCGTTTCCCCATACCCCTACCCTGGTAAAAAGACAAAGGTGTTTTTGGTTGGGGTAGCATTGTAGGTATGTATATATATATATATATATATATATATATGCTGTCTGTAGTAAATTTGGCGCGTGTGGGCTATACGAATATCAAACTCCTACTCGTGCACGCCAACTATTATTATAGAGCACGCGTGCGTGTGAGCTCTACGTGTATACATGCGTAAAGGTCCAATTCGTATCCAATATACCGCCGTACCTATACCTGGTGTCTGGTATAGCCTTTGAGAACGCTTTGACTCGCCAAGAACGCACACATACTTACTCGCAAAACACGCACTTTTTTTCAGGCTACACAGCAGACACAGAACCCACGGCTACGAATATGGTGACAACAATGGCAGGAATACATGCACTCTCCCTGAGATTTGGGGAGGTTGGGGGCACATGCACGATTTAGTTTGTAGTCGTTGCGCATCGGTCGTTGCGGGGCCGCCGCCGGGGATGTGCGGCCCCTGAGGTGTTGTACTGATAGGCGAGAAATGAGAGGGCCGATTCGCGTCGACGCCGCACGAAAAAGACAAACACACTGAACATACTCCTGACTACAACATCATTTTTTTCTGAGCATTCACACTGAAGGAGAGCCCCCATGGACCTATGTTGTAACGTTTATCACCCTGGGCTGGGTATTCGATCGATCTTTCACCCCATATAGCTCAGTAGGTAATGCCTTCACGTTGGGCGTCGTCGGCAGGACACGAACCTGCACGCGAAATCACAATGGGTGAGTGATATAGAGATTACCCCGGGCTGGGTAATCGATCATCTTTTACCCCCATAGCTCAGTAAGTAATGCCCTCACCTTTGATCTCGTTGAGGACACGGGTTCGAGTCTCACATGGAACGTTTCTTTCATAGAAACGCTTGCGCGTACGGTCCCTAAAGACACATCTCCCTGGTTCCCCAGGTACCTAAACGAAGCGAGTAGGTCAGAGTATACGGCCGTATACAGTACCGACGCCCCAAAGATCCCGCCGTTGAAAGGGGGGAAGAGTGTTATAAGGATTACCCTCGCCTGGGCAATCGATCGATCTTTTACCCCTACAGCTCAGTAGATATAGTGCCATCACACCCACCCAAAACTAACTTCGAGAAAATGTGTAGGCCAAGCCCGATGAGTGCCGTTATATGGTAGGGATATGGCGTTATCGACGAACGTTGTACGTGACCCCAGCTTCGACAGAAACAGAACTTACACGCATGAATTTAAACCCCAACTCCAGTAACCCTATCCTTGTAACCTCTGTCGCCAGGGAATTTTCCGGGAATGAAGACATAGCCGAGGAGGTATTGTCAACCATTATTTCACACCTCGGACAAGCCATTGAATCCCGCGTGATGATCAAGATGTGTCAGGGTAGATATGTATGATCCGATGATCTGTATGATCTACTAGCTCATGTTACCGGGTGGGAGTCGCATAACCTGGATGGTCTATTACAGGGGACCATAGTAAATAGGGCCTAAAATTATCATTAATAGTAAAAATAGCGAAATGTATAGTTTTTTGTGTGTTCCGTAGGTCCAATTTAATATGCCCCCCCGTAACAGGACGCATGCTTCGTGGTTGGATCTGTACCAAACGGACCCTGCACAACATCTAATAGTGGCAGGTAAGGATCTAGATGATCTATCTGTAGATGATTGATCTATCTGATCTACCAGGTACCTGGTATCTGATATGTCCGACGTGTGAATCATGTTGTCGAATCTGGGTACGTAGCAAATATTACTGCCATCTACGACATTTTATATAGCATCGACGGTGGCGTTGATGCCGTCGAGGGACTGTCACCGCCGGGTGGGACGCGGACAACGCTTGAGCTAGCGCCTCCAGTTCCCCTAGCGGACGGCCACTGCGATGCCGCGGTAAACCAGATCCCGCCGGAGGTAGTAAGGCTCACACCGCCTACTCTCCTGTATGTGAATACGACTACGGCCACGCACGACATGAGTACCCCCCGATATATTTTCCCCTCCGGACGCATCTCGCGCGCTGAACAGGTTTGACACCCCACACGAGTGTACCCTCGAGCCGGGCAACGATAGATGCTTCACGTTTGAGTCCAGACGTTCATCTCTGAGCTTCTCAAATCTCGAACAAATCTATATTTTTTGGATCCGACATGCATTTACCAACAGTATTCGTTAGATGCATACCTATGTGAAGGTATAACCTACTGAGCTTTAGGGGTAAACGACCGATCGATTACCCAGCCCAGGGTAATCCTTACAACACTCTCCCCCCCTCTGGGCGGTGGGATGTTCGGGGCGTCGGTACCGCATACGGTCGCACGCTGACCTACCCGATTCGTTTCAATACCTGGGGAACCAGGGAAATGCGTTTTTAGGGACGCACGCGCAAACGTTTCTATAAACGAAACGTTCGAAGTGAGGTACGTGTCCTCGACGGCATCAAATGTGAGGGTAGTACCTACTGAGCTATAGGGGTAAAAGATCGATCGAATACCCAGCCCAGGGATATTCCTTATCACACATATTTAGCCCGTTCAATATTCGTTAGGTGATGCCCACCTAGCCCAATCAGTGTACGTTAGATGCATGCCTATCTGCAACCCATTTAATATTCTTTAGATACATGTCTATCCATCCCACTCATTATTCGTTCTATGCCTATCTACTGTAGTTCGTTTTGGGGTCTTGTAGTTGTTTTCAAAATCGGTTGTTGGGTGATACATGTCAAGAGCAATCCAAGTGAGGAACCTCAGGTTAAATAGGCGCTAACCGTCCCACTTTCACACACACACCCCGCCCCCGCCCCGATCATGGTGGTTGCCTTGAGTTGGGTGATTTTAGGTATGCCGAGCCGACAACTACCTGAGGAGCTCAATCCGGCACCCTCGCGCAATACAGGTCAAAGTCCCAAACGCTTTGAGCCATCGACGAGGGTCCGTTAATGAAATTCTAGCAAATCCAGACGGTCGCCCTGGTGGTCTATTACGGGGGACCATAGTAAATAGGACCAAATATTGTTGGGAAAAAATGTGAAATATACAGGTTTTTGTATGTACCATAGGTTCTATTTAATATGGCCCCCCTTAATAGTGGCTAACGTAAAATACTACTAGGGTTGGTTTCGGGTGTTCGATTCTCCGTGTGGAGTTTTCATATTATCAAATGGCACCAACCGTGTCGAAAGCACCTACTCTAGCGTGGGTAGGCGCAATTAATTCGACACGAGCCGGCAAGGGAAGAAATCGCTGAACCATTCTCTCGAAAAAAAACTGAAAAGGCGCGAGCCGGAATGGGGAGGGGGGACAAAAGCCTAGCCTACTGCGTGACCCGGACCTGAGTTACGACTGGGAGGAAGCGGGAGCAAGACGGACAGAGATAGTAAATGGGATGGGGAAAACAAACAACCTTAAATTTTAAAGAGGCGTGTTTGCCTTTTAGGGGTGGACCCTATAAGGCAAATGTTCTGAGGCTCCCCGTTGAGGGGCTCTATACGTACGGCTCATCCCACAGTAGGGTTTGCACTTTTAGGCTCACTATTTTCTGACCGGTTGGGCTTTCCTCCATTGAGAAGGTATCGGATACTGCTGTGATTTTTTTATGCTAGTGTTGATCGTTTCAGGACTATAACAGCGCATAAAAAATGTCGATCGGGTTCCGCAAACAAACTGTTTCGGAGTCATGTTTCTCGCAAGGTATTGAGCTCCTCATTTGACCATCGCAGAAAATAAGACACCAACCCTGTAAGGCATTGCGCATACCTCATCTGACCAATCGACTTTTTTTTAGAAACATAATATTGGCCGAAGCTGGTACGCAATCCCATGGACGCGGCGAGTAACATCCAACAAAACAAAGTTGTCGAATGCGCGCATCAGATTCAGCGGTACAATGGTTGGGCAGTTTGTTTGGTTGCAGTATGGTTGATGCAAAGGTTGAGGAGCCTCGCCCGTCAGTGATAAACGTGAGAAATGGTTGGGACCAAAAAGTTCAACCCCAATACCTGCCCTAGCGCGGGTCCCGATGCCGATTGTGAATGGTCGTTATCAAGTTTCCTCTCTGGCGATATGCGGCTCTCATAGACAGCTAGCGCAAGGATAATCAATTACAGAGGGTGGAAAAGGAAGAATAGAACGTTTTTTCGGCTGGAGAGGAAGGTATAGGGGAAGTCTACTTTTTTTCAAGTATACCTGGTACCTGGTGTCGTTTTTAGGATGGAGAGGAAGGTAGGGAAATTCATGTATATCATCTACTGCAGGCATCCAACCCTACAGTCGTTCGATTGAACTTTCGACCCCCCCCCCCCCCCACTTTAAAGTTTATGGCCATAACTGATAGAGCTGTATGGGAGAAATAACCAAAAGGGCGGGCTGGAATAAGGTGGGATTGCGTGGTTGGGAAAGTAAGGATACAACAGGAAACCAAGAAAAGGTGTTGCCCACACATAAGTTTGGGACGTACAAGACACACGTAGAAGAAATAACAAAAAGAAGGGAAAGGCTAGCGCTAAGGAAAAAGGCGAGAGCGGAGAAACACTGACACTTGGAGATATACGGGGGATCAAGAGAAGAGATATGAATGAATACGTATTCGAACAGCTCAATGGGCTTCGCGAACACGCTGAAACTGAGATATCGTGTGGGGGACCTGGCCCTGCCAGAAAGAAGAAAGAGGCACCCCTGTCACCGGGAGGAGGAAGAAGCATATGCCCAGGTGTTCCCTTGTGGCAAAGCAATAGAGAGAAGAACTCACATAGTGGGAGAATGTGAAATGCACAAGGAGGAACGGGATGTGTTAAAAGAGGGTATAAGGGGAATAGGCGAATGTGACACGGAGGAGTTGGGTACACTAGATAATGGCCAGAAAACAGTTGCTATCCTAGGAGCTAGATGGTGGTCACAGGCGGCGAAACAGGAAGGGGATAAGACTGTCAAAACGCTTCTGTGTAGTATGTGGAAACAACCTAATGAGCGCCTGACTGTTCAAGGTATCTCTATTAGGAGTAGCAGCGGTGCTCCGGCTCGAAAGGGATGCGTGGTCAATGGTCAAAGGACTGGGGCAAGCAACGAACGAGTACCCCCCCCCCCCCCCCCCCTCCACTTCATTCCTCCACCACTCTACTATTTAACATTATTCATGCTCGTCGCCACCCTTATCGTCCGTCCTGTGCTAACCAGCACACGCCATTTCTCGGACGCATACGACTTCGGTCCCCCTACCCTATACCCCCTAGCACCCCCTTGCCCTAGCTCGCTCTCTCTCTCTCGGCTTCTCTTATTACCTGGATGGTGTTTCACGCTTTCCGTATACCTCGCCTCCACGCCATTGTAATCGGAAGGACTTAGGGTGCTACATCAAATTCTAACCCCGGCCCCTAATATTCCCGTGTGTGGCCTCTCTTGTGGAGATGGGTCATTATGAGAGAAACAGCAACACCAACAACACTAACAACAATGGTACCACTGATATAGTATACTCCATGTTCTAAGTCTGGATTTCCTTTTACATGTGGGTGGAATGACTGGAACAACCGCTGCACATCGTCAGATGGCATTAGGGCCAATAGAATGGCAGCAACATCTTCGATATAGCGCGCGTCTTCGTTTTGATGTTTATTCGTCATTTTTCCCGAGTGACGCACGCAAACATTGTCGGATGGCAAGCATATTAGGAATACATAGCAGCGACAACATCGGGTACTGACGGCTTGGATAGAGTAGCACTTTCAAACCATGAAACTGTTTTCGGCGGACAGGGCTACCATTGGCCGACTACGCCATCCATGGTTTTCCAAGAGAACACGGTCCACGCATTGGGCTTGGCGCTGTCCACATCGCAAGCTCCGAGCAGACAACGGTTCACATCGCTTCTCCCCTCCTTTTGTTTCAAGGTGACTCTCACCAGGGTACCTCCACAACTGGGAGCATCTATGCATTTTTTTTTAGTTTGTGTGTTGTCTGTCGACATGAAAGCTGCAAAAGCAAACGGTATTTTACCCGTACGCCCGTTCTCTCTCCCCCCTTTGGATGCTGCCTCCCTCTTGCGGCAAACCCCCTTCATCATGCATTCTTGTGGCGCCACGCATGTCGTCGACGCCGTTGAAGCTTCCGGGTTCCCTGTGCGCTCTGCTGTTCTCCTTTGGGCCTCAGGCGACGCCGGCACCAGATGAAACGACCTTCTCCCTCTCCCTGTGTCCACTTCCCCACGCTTAAAAAAAAATCAATGAGATTGAAAGCTGTCCGCAATGTCGGAAGCGGTCATAGCAACAACAAGCACACGGCAAGCACACTACATATGGAAATCGACTATTTACCAGGGCTATTTACCGGTCAGGTCACCCTGACCCGACCCGACCCGACCTGGCCCGACTCGACCCGACTCGACCCGACCCGACCCGACCCGACCCGACCCGACTTGACCCGACCCGACCCGACCCGACCCGACCCGACCCGACCCGACCCGACCCGACCCGACCCGACCCGACCCGACCCGACCCGACCCGACCCGACCCGACCCGACCCGACCCGACCCGACCCGACCCGACCCGACCCGACCCGACCCGACCCGACCCGACCCGACCCGACCCGACCCGACCCGACCCGACCCGACCCGACCCGACCCGACCCGACCCGACCCGACCCGACCCGACCCGACCCGACCCGACCCGACCCGACCCGACCCGACCCGACCCGACCCGACCCGACCCGACCCGACCCGACCCGACCCGACCCGACCCGACCCGACCCGACCCGACCCGACTCGACCCGACCCGATCCAACCCGACCCGACCCGACGCGATCCGACACGATCCGCGAGGTTTGACCTGTGACATTGGAAAACTTCGTGACCTAATCCGATCCCACCTGAACCGGCCCGTGAGATTTTGAAATCTCCTACGCCGGCCCCGCAGGTCGGGTCGTGACCCTTGAAGAGCCCAGGCAGTAATGCGTACCTATATACGCGATTCGGGAACGCGTATACACGTATGGAAACACGGAAAACGGGGTTCTCACTGGCGTTCTTGCCAAGTGCACACACAATCCGGCCACGATATCAACCTTTAGCCCGTTTAGCTCCAATTTTCTATTATACCGTGCGAGGCCCTCGCCGGCAGGATTCACCACATCCATGGCTCAGATGCTAGTGTCATTTTCAGCGTCCGTGAGCGATAGGATGGGTGAAGCCGGCAGCACAAACGACACCCATGGCTGAGATGCTATCATCGTCATTTTGGGCGCCCACGAGTGGCATAATGACTGAATGACCATATGGGTTGTGCCTCCACTACAATCGCGCACGACCATGGTTATCATTAAATTAGCCTTCAACGCGAGGTGTACATGCATGGCCTCCCCCGCCTCCTCATGATCATCACCGCCTTCGGACTTCTGAGACAGCAAATTTGATCCACCTCTAACTCGAAGGCAAGATATGGTAAACCTCCAAGAGTGTAAGGCAACTCTTGATCAAACCCTAACTCCAACGTAAAGTCGCCTCAACTCTCTCTAGCTCCAAGGCGAACCGGTACTCGATCACTCGATTTCCGACGCAACATTAACCCAATTCTCTTTCCCAAGGAAAAAAAATCCGCAGACGATAAATTCAAAGACAAAAATGATCCAACGACAGTTTTAAGTATCTTGTCTCGAAAACATGGGTTGCGGTTAGTTCTAGAGAGAGGTTCAACGAGGGGCTACCAGGCCCTGGGACGCGACCCGCCAGACGCTAACACATCGGACAGATCATCTACCAGATAGATCATCTACTGTAGATCCTAGCCTGCGGATGTGGGATAATGCGCAGGATCTGCACGGTACAGATCCTATTCAGGAAACATATCCTGTATCATACAGATTATACGGCTCCCACCCGGGAACATGGGCTAGATCGTGCAGACCAGGGGTATGCCTGCTCTGAAATATCTAGGCCATGAAGTGGGAATCGAGTATCTGCCCGGCGCGTACTTCATTATCGCGTTTTTTGCTTATATCGACAATGTGCAGGGAATCGGCTGATCAGCTGTCATGCCCACGTATTGCAGCCAGATAGCGTTTCTGCCGGTCGTCACCTGCATCGCACGAACTCATGCGCGAGCACACAGCAGGCCAGCATGCCAGGTATCGGGCAGGTTATGATCTGCCTGACTTATCGGTCGCACAGATCAGTGGGTGCGTAGCTTTTCACTCGCGAGAAGCCATGGAGTTTTCCCCACGATCAGATGACCTTAAGACGCGCGAAAACCAGCTCTCCTCCAACCCGCCACTGGCGGGCGAGAGCAGGTATATACACGATACAGAGGCGCACCTGTGAGTATATCTGCGTAATACTTACATTTGGAGGGCGTTACGGGAACGAAACGTTCAAGAGGGAAACAAAACATGAGAGATTCCCTTAGAGTGAAGGCCTCATTATGTATGTTACTTGCCGCTCTGCTGCTACACACACAGCTGGGCGAAAGGGCATGACGAGCTCTGGCACCGTCGCCAAGCTTTTCCGGGGGCAGTTTTACAATAGTATGATATCGCGGTATATCAATGAAACTGGATTTGGCCGAACCATTCAATACTGCCAGCTGCCCCCCCTCCGCCCTCCTCTCTTTCTCAGACGCTGTTTCCGACAGCCGCCCCGCTGTGGCACAAAGTATCACGAGAATTACCACTCTGTAGCCGTGCCTGGTGGATCTCTCATTCGACATGCCCTTCGAGGACACCAATCGCCGTACACCTTAACGGTTTACCAGATGCATCTGAAACAATACTCTATACCATGCAGATCACGTACTATACGAGGGGTATATTGCTTACGTTCGGCCGTTCGCCGCAAGCCATACACCTCTCTGGACACTCTCTGGACGGGAGTACAAGGAGCGTTCAGGCAGAAACACGAAGACTAAACGATCCTTATGGTACCGTCCAGGGTGGCGCTGCCTCCTCCGAGAACAGCGGCGGCGGGGCAAAGCAAACGCGAAGCGCCGTCAATCGCCAACTTCACCAAACATAATGCTTAATTCAAGACTATGGCTTTGGATCGCGAGAAGCTGTAGGATAGACGAGGCGCATCGAAGGCAATATGCCCCAAGCCACAGCACTGCGAGAGAGCTTGCCTTCGCCACCCCCGCGTGTCAGGGCTATGGGCGTATTAGGTATACTTGGCCACACTTTATTGAGTTCAACGCATACTGCTTGAAACTTTCGTTTCTCGCCCCTTGCCCCTCTGTCCTTTCATTTTTTCAGGGCTTTTCGCGAGTCAGGTCAAACCTCACTGGTCGGGTCGGGTCGGGTCGGGTCAGCTGACCCGACCCGACCCGCGAGATTTTGAAATCCTCTTGACCCGACCCGACCCGCGAGATTTAAAAACCTCTTGACTCGACCCGACCCGACCCGTAAGATTTCAAAACCCGTTGGCCCGACCCGACCCGACCCGACCCGCGAGGTTTTAAACGCTTCCTGACCCGACCCGACCCGACCCGCCACCTTCCGATTGACCCGTGAGACACGGGCTTCATACGAGTCGGGTCAACTGGACCCATGACATATCTCACGGGTCAACGATGAAAGCTCACGGGTCCAAAGATATAAACGTTGGTACCTCGGTGGGTTTGATGGTCCTTGGTCCCTTGTACTTTTCTGAAATATCGTACGTTTGTGTTCGATTTTTTCATTTCTTGCAGGGATTTTCGCGAGTCACGGGGTGTTCAAAATGTCACGGTTCGGGTCGGGTCGGGTCAGGAAGTGTTCAAAATCTGACGGGTCGGGTCGGTTCGGGTTAAGAAATTTTCAAATCTCGCGAGTCGGGTCAGGTCGGGTCAAGAGTTTAAAAAAAATCTCACGGGTCGGGTCGGGTCGGGTCGGGTCAAGAGGTGATGGAAATCTCACGGGTCGAGTCAGGTCATGACCCGCGAGAAGCGGGTCACTCGCGGGTCGGGCCAGCATGACCCGTGACTTGTTTTCTACTGACCCGCGGGTCGGACCCGCGCATTCGGCTCGGGGTTCGACACTTGAATCACTCCCCGCTCTCTTACCCAACGGCCTCTCTCGTACCAATACTCAATAATAGACCTTTGGTATCATATTTAAGCATTGAAACACCGTCAAAATCGTATAGGCATGCCTGCATCCATCTATACCCACTACAGCCAGGTTACATATCGCTGCGGGGCACTAAAATGGATATTAAACTGTTTTTGAAGTCCCGACCCACGGGCCAGATCCGCGGGTCGAACCTTCGGGTCAAGATAAATGGTCTCGCGGGTCAAGGTAACCCGACCCGCATGAAACCCGTGTCTCACGGGTCAATCGGGAGGTGGCGGGTCGGGTCGGGTCGGGTCAGGAAGTTTTGGATTCTCGCGGGTCGGGTCGGGTCGGGTCGGGTCGGGTCAGGAGATTTTCAAATATCACGGGTCGGGTCGGGTCGGTTCAAGAGGCTTTCAAATCTCGCGGGTCGGGTCGGGTCAAGTCGACATGCCTCAAAAAGTTCGCGGGTCGGGTCGGGTCAGCTGACCCGATCCGACCCGACCCAACCCGTGAGGTTTGACCTGACCCGCGAAAAGCCATGATTTGTTTTTTGGAGCATTGTGTGGTGTGCGCTTCAAAAAAGACCATGATGATCAGAAAAATGATGACATGGAGAAAGGCACACACCCGCACTCTGCCGGGCGGATACCTCCCGGCCCCTGGGTCGACCCTATATAGCTCTGACCCGATGGCTTCTGCTGGCGCCCCGGCGAGCGACCTAGCTGTGCAGCCTCCAGCAGCAAGCAGTGAAGCGGTGGATCTGACAGCGGGGGCCACGATCTGCGAGGATCCGGGGCCTGATGCTGCTACTGCTGCTGCTGCTGCTGCTGCTGCTGCTGCTGCTGCCGCCGCAACGAGCGCGGCTTCCTACACTGTTGCCATGTGTTGTCTTCATTGTTGCAGCCTGCATGAGAGTGTGGCCGTTTTTTTCGTGGAAATGCATGGACGTGAACATGAACACAATAATATACTACTGTACGGCTTCATCCGACCCGGGATTCGCGTGTGATCATTCTACACGCTATGATATGCTCTCGGAGGTCTACGTATCGGCACGAGAGAAGCGTTTGGGCGGGAAACGGCGAGTATTTTTTGTCGCACCATGTCGGACCCGTGGGCCAGACCCGCGGGTCACAAAGAAAGGCGGCCTTCCGGCAGGTATAGCTGCACACGTTAGCAAAAATACTGATCCGTGGGCCAGACCCGCGAGTCGGACGTGCGGGTCAGCCGGAAAAAAATCGCGGGTCATGATGACCTGACCCGCGAATGACCCGTGTCTCACGGGTCATGGCCCGACCCGACCCGTGACATTTTTAACACCTCCTGGCCCCACCCGACCCGACCCGACCCGTGAGATTTTTTTGTTTTTGTTTACCAGACCCGACCCGACCCGCGAGATTTTGAAAAAAATTGACCCGACCCGACCCGACCCGCGACATTTTGAAAACCCCCTGACCCGACCCACGGGTCGGGTCGTCGGGTCATGACCCGCGAAAAGCCCTGATTTTTCCGTTGTTGACCCAAAGATCCAAGATCCTGTTGCGTTAGTTTTTTACAGAGTCGGATCCCCGTCATGTTCCAGTTCTTTTTTTATTGCATTTTTCTATTGGGTGTAGCGTTCCCTGCGCTCCCGTTTATGTTCTCATAGCCACATTTGAGCCGTATTTTCAAGCTACGTACATCGCTCGCCGGGCGTCATTGGGTTATCGGCCGCAGGCCACAGCAGTCGTAGTATATAGTAGTACAACTCTTCGATCTTCGAGCTTCGAGAATCGAGATCGAAAATAGGCGGAGAAACCGTGCTCGGTTCAAGTTTAGCGTGCCCCTACAAAAGAACGCAGCACATTCAACCTGGAACTCCATGCATTTTCAAGCAGATTCGAGGGTGGAGCGTGGAGTATTTACGACGCCGCGAAGAAGCTCACCCACCTTCGCCTGCAGGTGCGCCGGGTGCTCGACGCAGGGAAGACAGTTATCAGGGTATAGGGAGAACGATACGTGAAGGGATCGAGGACAATCGCAAGCTTGTGTGTTTCTCAACGCTCCGCTGAAAGTGATGGTATTTTCTCATTTTTGCAAGGTTCTGTTCCTGGTGTTTGCCGTCAATGGTGCGAGCGGAGTGGTCCACAACTTGGGAGACTCGACGTTCGACGACTTTGTGGATACCCTGCCGGAACATGCGCTGCTATTGGTCGACTTCTACAAGGTAGGCTTACTGTCTTGCGTCGGGAGTGCCATCTGCCCGGGATTGCAGGCTATAAGTGCTCGCGCAAGCAGAGATCTCGCCTCTCACCTTGGACTGTTTTTCGTACGCTCTGGTAGATCTATATCCTGCTGTACGAACGAGTGACCACAGGAGGCAACAGCTGGTGTTGCACATATTATACGAATGCAACACCCTTCCATATATTATCTTGAACCTTTTAGTATTGGACTACTGCTGTTGTACACCAGGTGCCTGGTACCTGGTACCTGGTATGTTCCTAATTTCGACTGCCATTCCAAGCGTTTAGTCCCCTCAAACTGACGGCAGTACTATTAATAATCGGGTCGAGAACGTCGCTGTCGCCGTACGAGGACGCCTATAATACGAGTTCTGCAGCCGTCGGAGCCTCTCTTGTGGCCACGGGCGAACTACTCTGTAGTCCTAACGCGAAATAAACAACGACAACAACAACAACAACGAGCACGAGCAGTACCACCGCAGGTCGTTTTGAATACAAAACGCTTCAAATAAGGCAAACAAGGACCGAGACGACACGGTAATACCAGCGATGTTGTTGTTGCTCTACAGCAGTACACAGCAGTCTACAGCAGCAGCAGCAGCGACACAACAGTACAACACCACACTCTCGGTTCGATCTCGACAGCAGTACCAGGGTACATGTGTGCGAGCTTCGAATGTACACGCTGCCGAATAATAGAGACCCCCTTCGAGATCGGGTAGATTCAAAACTAGAAACCTGTACGTACACGCGACGGCGACCGCGTGATTTTAGGACCGCAATCCCGTTTTGGGGACACACAACTTATAATTTGACTGTTTTTTCCCCAAATTGGGACAGCGGTACTAAATGGGTTGTTTATCCGTTTAGGACCGCACTCTTTGCTTTGGGGACAAGTTACGTGGAAGTTGACCCAGGTGTATGTTTTGCGTCTATGTAAAGCAGTGCAGCAGTGAAAGGATTAAAGACAGAAACCAGGACCGGCGAGTTTTTTGTTCGGCCAATCGCGGCGAAGCATCGCACAGGCCAGCAGAGTGCATGCCGCAGGGTAGAGAAGTAAACAAAGCAAGCTTGCAGCAGAAAGCAGAATAATCATGCATCAGCAGTACAGTCAGTACATCCGCACAGCACAGCAACAGCAACAGTAGTAGTAGTAGTAGTAGTAGTGGTAGCAGCAGCAGCACGCAACAGAATAACAAGAAGGCAGGCGTTAGGAGACTGCGACCGTGAGAGAAAGGGGCGTCCACTGGCCTGACGTCGTCTTACTCGAGGGCGATACGCTGAGTCGAACTCATCCTCTAACCGATGCAACCAGTAGCCGGAGCAAGGCTAGCGGGGGAGGTTGGCCTCGCAGCAGCGCGCGTAGTGCCATGGCGTGCACGCTCATGATCCCCTTGCAATAAAACCCAGACACGGCGTTCACCACCCCCTGACGCAGCAGCCCAGACTTCTTCGAGTGGCCGGGCGATGCCGTTTCTCCCCAAGTTACAAATGGACTATTACGGGGGTGCATAGTAAAACTGAACCCTGTATTTTGTATACATTGGGGGATAAAATGAGTATTAAGGTTCTGACGACTATTAACGATATTATTATGGCCCCTGTTTTTACACGTCCGATTTTCCCTTCTTGCCCACGCGCCTCTCGACGTCGACGCTGGTGCCGAGTCGTCTCAGCCCGGCTGCAGGAAGTGCCAGAGGCTGAGTCCTGTGCTAGACTATCTCGAGCGTCGGTGGGAGGGAGAAGCAACCGACCCTTCTGCGGAGCGAGCGTTCAGTCTGGCCAAGGTCGACATCGAGATCAACTCGCGCCTCGCATCTGTGAGCCAGCCTCCCTCCCTCACCTGTGCGTAGTGTTTTAGATGTCGTGTCGAACGTTTGGATATAATATCGATATATCGCGAATGTTGGATAGGGTGATCGATATTGTATCCACGATTCGATGCGGCCGAGGAGTTGGATGGGAGATTACCTCTTTAGGGTACTCGGTTTCTCGAGACCGCTGTGTTATATAGCAGAAGGGCTGATCGGAGTTAAGGGAGGGAGACAAGGGGTTATACAGTGATACAGGGGTTTTACCTCGGGGATGGGTTTCCGCGGTAGGTGTGCTGGGCTCGCACGGGTTTTTCCCTCTATCGCCAGGCATCCCCGTTTTCGTTTGAGAAGCTCAAGATAGTGCCGGCCACCCTCTATTGTGCCGGTCAAGTAGTGCCGGCTTCCCGCTATAAGAGCCTGTGAAATCGCTTGGCACATGCTAAGTACCTGGTATGGGATTAACCAGTGTGGCAGAGTGCGGAGTATATAGTGCCGGTTGGCGCTATAGTGCCGGTGTTGTTGGCTGGGGCATATATACCGGCACTATAGATGGGCAATTCCTTCATTGGCTATGGAAATGCGTATGTTTTGATATATATATACGAAGTATTGCCCTGACGTTGTCGTGTCGAGCAGGATTCTCAATGCACTTCACTAAACTCGCTATTACGGGGGGGCATAGTTAATAGGACCAAATATTGTTACTAGAAATGGTTAAATATATAGGTTTTTATGTATACCATAGAACTACATACTTAGATCACAACCCCTGAGCGTGCTCGGTTGGTGCATCCCTGGCCTCTCAAAGCTCCCACTTCCAAACCGCCTCATTTCATTACTTGCCGGACCTTTCCAGCAGTTCTTGGTTTTCTCGGCCATTTCTTTCTTTTTTCGTCTTTCGTTTCGTGTGCGTGCGTGTACTCCGAGTACGGCACGGCGGGAGAGCCCGGCGCCGTCGCGGGTGTCAGCGGGTGCTGGCGGGTAGAGGGGAGGTTGCAAGGAGCGCGGTCGCCACTTTCGTGCCTAGGCGTCGGGTGTGCCTCGAGACACGAGGGATGCATGAACGGGCTTTGTCTGGCTTCGATCTATGATTGTTGATAGAGTATGTACGAGTTTACAAAGGTCGTTCAGGAGGGCAAGATACTATTCAAGCGGTGCTTATTTTTGCGACCACGCTGAAGTTGAAAGAAGGAGGTGTGCAGTTTGAACACCAACGTTATCGAGCTGGCGAACGACGGCCACGGTGAGCACCGGGCTTCACGCGGGGCGGGCGACGGGGCTGATTGTGGCAGAGAGTGATGTAAGCTTTACCCGGACCGAATCGGTAGCGAGGTGGTCGCGAGAGGGGCGGGCGGCGTTCGAGGCTGAGAGAGAAGCTCTTCTGTGCGTTTTTTTTCTTTTCTTCTTTTCGACCGGGTGCAAGGTGCTCCAATCAGGCAGCTTTTCATTACTACTTGCCGGACCTTTCCAGCAGTTCTTGGTTTTCTCCATTTCTCTTGGCACGTCCTTTCTTTCTTTTTTCGTCTTTCGTTTCGTGTGCGTGCGTGTACTCCGAGTACGGCACGGCGGGAGAGCCCGGCGCCGTCGCGGGTGTCAGCGGGTGCTGGCGGGTAGAGGGGAGGTTGCAAGGAGCGCGGTCGCCACTTTCGTGCCTAGGCGTCGGGTGTGCCTCGAGACACGAGGGATGCATGAACGGGCTTTGTCTGGCTTCGATTTATGATTGTTGATAGAGTATGTACGAGTTTATAAAGGTCGTTCAGGAGGGCAAGATACTATTCAAGCGGTGCTTATTTTTGCGACCACGCTGAAGTTGAAAGAAGGAGGTGTGCAGTTTGAACACCAACGTTATCGAGCTGGCGAACGACGGCCACGGTGAGCACCGGGCTTCACGCGGGGCGGGCGACGGGGCTGATTGTGGCAGAGAGTGATGTAAGCTTTACCCGGACCGAATCGGTAGCGAGGTGGTCGCGAGAGGAGCAGACGGCGTTCGAGGCTGAGAGAGAAGCTCTTCTGTGCGTTTTTTTTCTTTTCTTCTTTTCGACCGGGTGCAAGGTGTTCCCATCAGGCATAAAATTATTACACGAGAGGGGACGGGGATTTTTTCCCCTTTCCGAGTTTTCGGTTTCATTTTCATTTTTTTTGCTGCTGTGCCGTGCTGTGCTTTCGCCTTCTTCCTACATAAGAGTACAGACATAAGAGTATATCGAAAGAAGAAAATAAGTACAGACAGCAGTGTCCTACCTGGGGTATGTACGTACGTACGACATCCGCGACGCGAAGCGCATATGTGGCATTCGAGCTGGCGTCGGAGCTGTTTGTTCCTGAAGCATGGCGGCGGGACTCTTGGCATTATCAAGTCGCCGGTTTGCAATTACGACCTAAACTCAATCGTGGACGTCTGTCACTTCGCATAATTTGATGTTCTTTTTTCCTTCCAGAGCGAGCGTAGCGGGCGGCGTAGGCCGCCCGCGGAGCGAAGCGCCTTGTAGGTCCTATTAACTATGGCCCCCCGTAATATTACGGCGGGGCATATCATAGCAATCAGGACCCACGATGGACCCAAAAGCCATGTATCCCCCCCATGCTCACACACCTTTTTTGGTTATGAGTACTATCTCACCCCCCGTAAAAGAAGTATGATGTGTCCGGACGGGGCGGCGCAACGATGTCGGAAGGGTTGGACGAGGCCGCTCGCATGCCGCGACAGGGTGTGCTGCTGGTGCTTCTCGCTAGCGCTGCGCGCCCCGGAAACGACACAGACCTGCTCTTATTGTCATGTATGGCGCTCCAGGAGCTTAGCAGGGGAGGATGGCGTCGGGTGCTGACCGAGACGCGCTAAATTATATTATACTGTATTGTACCAATTATATGCACGAATATCAGTGTTAGAATTGCATGGCAAAGTGCCCTTTTTAGTGCGCCGCGCTGAATTTTTCCGGAGCTGAGGAAAATTGTGTAGAGGTGAAGAAGGAATACTGCTCCGTGGTGGCCGAAACGCGAAGCAGCCTTTTGTTTGCGTTCGGTGCGCTGTGCTGTGGTGGCGTGTGTGTCGGGCTCTGGGCGAAACGTCCGCTTACCACTGATGGAGCGCGCGTAAGCACGGTCGGCGCTAAGGCCGTTTCCTAAGCGGTTCGATTTCGAGCTTCAGATTTGTGTTTTTTCGATCGAAAAAACGAATGATTTTGCTTGTGCAGTCCAAATGTGCAAAATCCGACCGGAATTTTTTCGATTTGAGAATCCGATGACCCAAGTCGTCGGATTTCCGCCCAAAATCCGACGAGCTGGGTCATCAGATTTTCAAATCGAAAAATGGCATGCTCTCTAAAATTCAAGATGCTATCCATGACAGCAAACAGCAGCAGCAGAACGATCGATGAGTTGGACGGTGACAGAGCGGTTTAGCGACGTTGCTTCGCACCCGACGCTCGGGCGGCGGGCGGGCCGTCCCTCCGTGGCCAGACTACAGTCGCCTGGCGCGGGCTCGGGCCTAGAGACCAAGAGAAGCGCACTCGGCACGTACCTCTCCGTGAATACGTACGAGTACTCGTAGACTACACTGCTGTACAGCAGCAGCAGTCAGTCAGTCACAAAATGGAACACAAAATACCAAGACAGGTTGGATCTAGCGCACTCGCCACGTCTCTTTGCCGCCAGACCAGAGGCAGTCAGCCTTGACTCGCACGCTTGGGTCCTACGAGCAGGGCAGCGCACCCAGCGCGTCTCTTCGCGGCGCCAAACAATACAAACAGCAGTTGGTCTCGGTGTTTGCTCGAATCTCTACACACACAATATATCTGATTTTTCCGCATAGGAAGACTGATTCGATGTCCCAACTTCACATCCGAAAATGCGATCGGGTCAAAATCTGAAGCTCGAAAAATCGAACCGCATAAAAAACGGCCTAAACATGGGCTGCGATCACGTTGAGAGTATTTTGCGTTGCGTGGATCAAGCTGCTGACAGTCCAACACGTTTTTCGACGCCGTTTTGGTTGTTGTTGTCGTTGTTAAGTTCGTTAATGTTCTTCGTTTCTCTTGCTCCTGTTCTTGGCCTTTTGTCGTTGTCGTCGTTGTCGCGAGTCCCATTTCCGCGCAAACGGAAGATGCGGCCACAGCCCGCTACTACTGTTGCGTAATTTCGGTTCCGATTACCCCCACCCTCCCACCCTCATTGCTCCATTTCAAGGTGTTCGGGATTAAGAAACTGCCCGACCTTCGCTTCGTGCGGAGGGGTATGTGGAGCACATACGAGGGAGGCCAGTCGATTGAGGTGGGTGGCCGAGTGGGCGATCAGAACAGACTTACTGAGTAGGGTCGAGATGAAGTTCACCCTCAAAACCCAATCTCAGAGGGTGAAAGGGGGCTACATAGAAATATGCAGGTGCACCCTAATACTGCTGTATGAGCCATGCCGGGGTAGAGGAGGTACAACACCTTTTTTTTGTACTTGCACATGTACACACTACCACTGCTGTATGAGCCATGCCACGGTAGAGGGGGTACAGTACAGTACCTTTTTTCACGTATGCAGGTACACGCTGTCGGCACTACAGCACCAGAGAATGCAGAAGCGACGGTGCTGCTGCAGAAGAGCACGCAGTAGCTAGCGCTGGGTAGATAGAGGTTCGGGTAGAATGAAAGCAGATTGAATTATTTTCTCACGGCACAGGCGCGTCGAAGCTGCCTGTACTGACGGTTTCAATATCCAAGCAAACTGCCATACCATACAGTACAAAACCCAATATCGTGTCGATTCTTTGTTGTACTACTAATATCCTGAGACGCACTGCCACTGACGTGTGAGCCATGCCACGGTGAAGGGGATACAGTACAGCATGGTACCTTTTTTTTGTAAATTACGGGTAGGCACTGCTACTGCTGTTTGAGCCATGCCACGGCAAAGGGGGTACAGTATAGAACAGTACCTTTTTTGTGAATGTACAGGCAGACACCGCTACTGCTGTATGAGCCACACCACCGTAGAGGGGGGTACAGTACTGTACGTTTTTTGTCACGTTACTGACATGGCGAGAGCTCCATGCCTTACTCACCCAAACGACCTTGAGAAAAAACGCACACTCAACCAGATGAGCAATCCCGTGTAGACTACGTATATACAGCGGAAAAGTGTTGTAAGGCGTGTGCCTTACAAGGCATGCCTTGTTGTGTAGCTCCTCAGTTGAGGCACCCCGTCAGTCCAAGTGATACATTGGGCCCGATCGCCCGCTCCGTCTCGAAAGGGATGCGTGGTCAATGGTCAATATGACTAAGGCAAGCAACAGATGAGTACCCCACCGCCCCTCCCGCCCCTCGTACCATGGCATGACTCGTATGAGAAGATTTGCTGTGTTTGCGGGTCCACAGGAGTCGCCGTAGGGAGCGCGAACAAACGAAAAACTATCGGCGGCAACTGAGCTGAAGGGTAGGTGGAGGTGGCGAGGACGGGCACATAGCGCGCGCGATTTTTTTCAAGCATTGCGAGTCTTAGGCATCTGGTGGTGCCAGCGGGTGAATATGCCTCGCTTGAGTTGCTCACGCTGTGCCCTTGCGGCGGTATTGCCTCCACACGACTCATTCCCTCTCCCCTTCCCTCCCTGCTTGCCTCCCTCCCTCCCGCCTTCCCCTCTTACCCTGTAAATTTAAGGACTTGCAAGCGTTCAAGGAACGCATGGCCTTGCCTCCACTACCTCCCGTTGATGCCGAGGAGCTGATAGAGCTCGTCTCGGCAAGGGGGGCGGTGTTTATACTCTCGAATGAGGTTGGTGCCTCATCCCTTTCGCTGCTGTGAAAACGATCCCACACTGATTCCAACCAGTTTTCCAACTGAAAGACGGGTGCAGTTCAAGGGGGGTTAACCAATAGAGTGCAGTCGAAAATGTGTTAACCAATAGGGTGCAGTTAAAAATGTGTTAAACCAATAAGTTGCGGTTCGAAAGGGGTTAACCAGTAGGGTGCAGCTCAAAAGGGGTTAACCAATAGGGTGCAGTTCAAAAGGTGTTAACCAATATCGTGCAGTTCAAAGGAGTTAACCAATAAGGTGCAGTTCAAAAGGGGTTAACCAATAGGGTGCAGCTCAAAAGGGGCTAACCAATAAGTTGCAGTTACAAAAGGGGTTAACCAATAGGGTGCAGCTCAAAGCGGGTTTGCCAATAGGGTGCAGTTGAAAAGGAGTTAACCAGTAGGGTGCAACTCACTAGGGGTTGACGTATACCTGGTAGGTTGCAGTTCGAATGGGATACACCAACAGCGTGTAATTCAGAAGCGGTTGACGAATAGGATGCAGTTCGTAATATATCAATTTAAATGATGCAGCTCAGAACGATTCAACCAGTAGGGTGCAGTTAAAAAGCGGTTAACCAATAGGATACAGTTCAAAAAGAGGTTAGCCAATAGGGTTCAGTTAAAAGGGGTTCAACCAATAGGACGCAGCTCAAAAGGGGGTTTACCAATAGGGTGCAGCTCAAAAGGGGTTTACCAATAGGGTGTAGTTGGGGTTAACCAATAGGGTGCAGCTCCAAAAGGGATTGACCAATAGAGTGAAGCTCAAGAGGGGTCAACCAATAGGATGCAACTCAACCGGGGTTAACTAGTAATGGTTGGCCCGGAGTAGAAAACCTCACCTAGCAGTAGTGGTTGCAAGGCTCGTATGATATGAAAACGTTTGATATGTCAAAGGGATTGCTGCTGAGCGACACCCGCGCTCACCATCTGATTTTCACGTTTGATTCGCTCATTTCGGACGACGATGCTTAAGTTTAATGGGTACGCTCGTTCGTTTTGGCCGCTCGTTTTGGTCGACCGTCTTGGTCGTTCGTTTTTTAGTCGCTCGGTTTGGTTGTTCGGTTTGATCGTTCGTTTTTGGTCGTTGATGTTGGTCGTTCCTTTTGGTCGATCGTTTTGGTCGTTGGGTTTGCGCGTTATTTTCCGTTCGTGTGCACCGTGCTCCGTTAGTGTTGTTCGTTGGTCTTGTTCGTTCGTTTTGTCCGTTGGTTTGACTGGTTCGTATAGGTTATTCGTTGCCCCAGGAATCCTTCGGCAGAGTCGAAGTTAGCTTACTACACTTAAGACAAGATAACGCACACCCTGAGACGAATTTCCGCGATGACTTTCTCCAAACGTAGGGGAGGCACACCCAACTAAAATGGGCGGTTTTGGAAACATAGCGTTGGTGCATTTCCATGCAGACGCGTCGCTCGGTGTTTCATAGCCTCCCCCTTGTTGCGAGATACTCAGCATGGAAA
This sequence comes from Nereocystis luetkeana, assembly GCA_031213475.1. Classification (NCBI taxonomy): domain Eukaryota; class Phaeophyceae; order Laminariales; family Laminariaceae; genus Nereocystis; species Nereocystis luetkeana. The sequence goes on along the minus strand of JARUPZ010000003.1, from coordinate 3,006,394 downwards.
TTCGTCAGAAGGGTTGCGCTGTCTTAAGTGCTGTCTGAGTGGTGTCTTGGGTGCTACCTGGTGTACGGTACGAAGTAGGAGCAATCTCTCCCAATGAGCCATACTTTCCACAGGACCTTTTCACCAGGGCTCTTCATGGGTCATGACCCCAACCCGCGGGCGTCGAGTCAGGAATGCTTTTTAAACCTCACGGGTCGGGTTGGGTCGGGTTGGGTCGGGTCAGAGTTTTTTTCAAAATCTCACGGATCTGGTCCAATCACCGTTGCTCCACCTGACCCGACCCGACCTAACTCGCGAGGCTAACCCGACCCGTGATCAGCCTTTTCAGTGCACAAGAGGCGCTTAGCGAGAGCACGCTATCCGCTCAATTTGTAACGCTCTCTTCTCGAACTGTAAGGCTTTTCGTCCGGTTGTGAACCCTTTTAATACAACTACACTACACTATACTCTAATATGATATGTATAGCTCTAATTCCAAGTAACTTGTCCTCAAAACGGGAGTGCAGTCCCAAAGAGGTTAACGCTGCGGCGTTTGCAGGTATTATTGTACCACCGCGGACGCCCCGCCGCTTACCACGTTCGTTCCGCGGTCGACATTGACAAAACCTCTATAGATAACGACACAGCCAAATCAGCGCTATCGCTTCACCAAACCCCACCCCACCCCCCCCTATCTGCGCCCCCGCCTCTCCTCCCGCTTTCGCCGGCCCATTACGAATTGCCGGTGCCGATGAACCCTTTCGTGGCAGGACGGCTTTGACCCTGCCGCTGTCGCTCCTGGGGTGATGCTCGCGGCGACTATGTTGCAGCACACGGAAACTTTCCGCACGGCATCGACTGAGGTGCTGTCGTCCCTTGGGCTCGGCAGAAGCGATCGGTGAGATGCGTTTTGTCGCGCGATTCGCGTTTTTTTTTCGCGTATGAGCGAGTTGAGTTCTCGGGGTGTTGACTTGCGGAGCGTTGGGTTGCAGGCCGTTGGGTTGCGGGCTGTTGAGATACGCAAACATTTGAGCGTTGATTTTTTTGTTGTGTTTTTTTGCGCGAGAATGTGATCGCTGTTTAATTCTTGCGGATAAGTTGATCGATGAGCTTTTCGCTGGACAATTTGAGCGTTCGTTTGTTTTGCTGGACATCTTGTTGGTTTGGGCGTGTTGAGCGTTTGCAGGAGACTTTGGTGAATTCTTTTCCTGCGGGAGAACATGAGCGTTGCTTTTCTCTTTCTATTCCTAAAGAAGGCAACACCCGAGACGCTATATTTAGAGCCGTTGACGAATCACAGGTCAACTGACCTTTCGTATCTTCTGAAAGCATTTTTTTGTGTGTACGACGTGTTTTATCTTATGCCGTTGGAGCAGAGTTGCGCTTACAAGCGCAGAACACCCGACGCGGCATTTATATTTTTACCACCAGTATACTTATAGCATGCACATCAGTTGTGAGTTGGATCGATTGATTGCATAGTCGAAGCTCGGCTTTTCAGGCTGCGTGATTAAACGTATACTGTTTCGGCCGCTTGTATTTCGAGTTTCTGTTTTTGCGTACGCAGTGCTCGATTTTGCCAACAATCTCCCAGGCTGTAAGTAATCACCTGGGAACCGATCGAGTGGTCGACGCCCAGTTTAGCAAGCTGCGTGGTACCGTACGTCGCCCGCGCTGGCGCACTTTTGTGAAAACCATCTGCCGAGAGCAACTGTATCCGCCGCCTCCCTGTTCCCGCCCCGAATTAATTCTCCCGCTATTGTCGGTGTGCAGAAAATCACCAGCACTGCTCAAAGTGGTCGCGGAACCGACGGAAAAGGGGAAGTTAGTTCAGCCGTCATTTTTAGAAGGGGACGTCGCCACAGCTTCCTCGTTGGCTGTGGCTCGCTGGGTGGAGAATGAGAGCTTCGGGCTGGTGTCGGACTTCGATCCGGCCACATTTTTGAGGTGACGAAAGTGCTTGAGGGATGCTGATGTCCGCAAGCCCTAGTCTGGCACTTTGTTCTGTTCTTCTACTTTTTCTTATCTTCTTCTGATGAGCTATTACTGGTTACTGCTTCTTCCCATCGCCTCGTTAGAAGCTCTGGGTCTACTTTCCTCCTCCTCGAAACCGCGCCAACCCCGTGCATGGCTTGAACCGACAGCGGAGGGGAGTGTATCGTTCTTTGCTGACCTTAAATGTGCGTTTCAGGGGTCTATACCGTGGCATTTAGGCGCCGGCAGGCAGGTTTCCGGGTTTGGCCGACGTCATGGAAATGCCGTGTTGTGGCGACGGAGGACCATGCCGTGCGGAGTATTGTACTTTTAGTACGCATGAAAATATTTTTACCTTCAGTACCCATGAAGGTGCTACTACCGCGGAAGCTGTTATTGTTTTCTTTTTACTCGATCTGATGTTTGATGTTTTGATAAATTTAGTTGCCAGTGGTGGTAGGTTTGGTATCGCACCCAATGAGTACACTAAACACGCCCTTGTAACGTACAACTCCACCTCTCCCTCTTTCCCGTAAAAACATGGAAGGCGTACTCCTGATATTGCTTGATGTTCGTGCCGAACCGGTCCTTTCATTTGTGTGCAGAGTGACGTTACCCAACCCTTTTGTATGTAGGGGAAAAGTGACCAAGTAAGCCGACGGTAACAGCATCGATCGAGCATACCGTAGAGAAACGGGATAGATACCAATCTGTCCCGACGATGCACTGACCGTTCAGATTGAATGTTAACAATCAATCGCCCCCTCTATTCTGGGACGGAGTGGTACTGCTGCTGAGTTCCGATGCAGTTAACCTCGTTGTTCCGTGTGCCACAACGCAATCCCGCTCCAACACACAGAGCTGGAACAGGCTGTTTCGCACAGAGACAATCGGTTTGTGGGATTAATACATCCCAACCAAGGAGAGTCGAGTTATCGCGCTTGCTTTTTTTGTTCTTTACACGTGCAAACGTGTGGACCGGTACGCAGATTGTAGGCGCTGGACTGGCGCAGCTTGCTGGGCTCGGAGTGGACAATGTCAGACGATTACGTGGGCACGATACGCGCGCAGCATTATATACTAAACATAGTACGGGGAGGGCGGGGGGGGGGGGGGGGGGGGGTGTACTCATCATCATGCATGGCCGTAGTCGTATGACCATAGACCCTCGCATCCCTACGAGGCTGGGACCGAGCACGTCGGGTTTTCACCGACCAGGTAGGCATTGCTTGCGCCAAGCGCGAAGCGCCGTGAGTTGTGGGCGAGTCGCATGAAGTGTGACCTGCATCCTAGTTTCGGGGAGGGGAGGGGAGGGGGGGGTATTGTCAGCAGGATCCACAATGGAGCCCAAAATCAGGTTAGCCCCCACGTTCACACGGCATACGGTTCTCATTACAGTAGTGCTGGTCCTTCTATAGTACCGGTATACGTATGCGCCGACCAACGAAACCGGCACTATGGCGGCAACGGGCACTACTCCGCACGTAGCCACACGGGTTATTCCCAACTGTGTCGAGAATTTTTCGCAGGAACAATAGCGGGCAGACGGTACTATGGAGAGACCAGCACTCTTGATGTACCCCAAGAGTCGTATCTGATGCTGCGCGCTCTCACTTTTCGCTGACGGTTGGTAACATCGCTCTCGTACTCGTACACCAGATGTTTCGGCCTCTATGCTTACACCCGTACCGTACCTGACCCACAAGAGGGTCGACGCAAGACCGTTGTCTGTTTAGAAGTACATGCCATACATACATGTCGGCCGCTGCCCGCTCGCTTGTTTTCGTTTTTGTTATTCGCATTGCATTGCATTGTATTGCATGGCATGACATCAATTCCCCGCATTTCAGTATTTGCATGGCATGGCATCTAAAACCCGCATGTAGTTTTCGCGTGGCATGCCATGAAGATAAAAAAAAACACGCCTGTTATTGCATGGCATGGCATGACATGGCATGGGCATCAAATCAAACCCGGGAGGGAGGGAGGGTGTGGGGGGGGGGGGGAGAGGGGGGCTCTCTCCCACCTTTTTCGCGTGGCACTGCATGGCATAGCATGGCATAGCATGGCATACCATGGCTTCGAGTAAAGCAAGAGAACTGAAACCGTCGCCCGGGCTCGCTCGAAATGCAGTTCGCCCCCTATCCTTGTTCTTCGCTCCCTTTTTGATTTTGGTGCGGCGAAAGATGTCCTCAAAACCCGCCCACACCCACGCCCTCACCTCCGGCTGTCCGCGTCGAACATCGGTACGGCGTGGCAATAGGCTGAGCACGCTGGGACGGCTATTGGTACTAGGGATTGTCGATCCCATGGGCGACTGCACACCGGCCTTCGAGGATGTGAGTTTTGCATCGATACAGGCGGTGTATATCTGAGTCTGGTACGTACCAATATTACCAATATTGACATTGCCTAACTTGATATATCGGCCCCGAAACGGTATGATCTCCCAGTATGACGTACCACTCTGTCCCGAACTATGGGGAATGTTTTCGTATGTAATGTTGTAAAACGTTGCTTATATTTCGGAACATAGTGTTACCGTTCTGGAAGGGAATTTTAAGGACCGTTGGTGTATAAGTATGACTAATTTAAATGGTCCTTGCTTTTCGTCTATACAGAGAAAGCCGGCGTCCCCGGTGGCTTGGTAGGTGGTCCAGGTGCCTACTAAGATCAATGTCGTGGGGTTCAGGTCTCACCGAGTGCATACTCGTAAGGACTGTTTCTTGCATAAAAATTGATTGGCAGAAAGCGCGAAAGCGTGAGTTAGCTGCATTCGATGAAAATCGACGAGCAGTGGGAATGCTGAACCCTATGCGCGATAAAAATGAAGGCACGTATCGCGGGGGAGAAGGGACGACACCTGTGACCACGGCTTGTCCAGAAGATCGCTGAGGGTAAATAAAACCTCTTACGAGTTTAGCTGGAAAGTGACAGTGATGATAAAAAAAGAAGAAAAAAAGTGGGACTTTGGAGTGGCCGCCTGGTATTACAGCAGTACCACATTCCTGCGGTAGTCTTTGGCGTGTGCAGGAAACTCGTGGCTTGGCATGGCTCGGCTCGGCATCGCTTGGATTGGCTTGGATTGGCTTGGATTGGCATGTGGCGTCATGTGTCATTTATTCAAGGTCATGGCTTTTCATGCCACGTCATGTCATGTCACGTTTTATCATGTCACACGCTTTCATGTCGTGTCATGGGCTTTCATGTAGGGTAATGTACTGTCTCGTTATGCCATGTGACGTGATGCCATGTGACGCCATCACCCGCTACGTGATGTCATGTTCCATCGTGTCATGTTCTGTCGTGTCAAACCAGTTAATCTAATGCCCTGGCTTTTCATGTAGCACCATGTCATGCTACGCACTGTCGTGTCACCCCCTTTGAGTTCAGGTCATGGCTTGCCAGGTCATGCCATATCATGCCATGTCACGCCATGTCATGTCATGTCATGTCATGTCACGTCATATGCCATGTGATGCCATGTGATGCCATGACCCACAACGTCATGGTATGTCCTGCCATGCCATGTCATATCATACCATGTCATCTCATGTCACGCCATGTCACCTAATGTGAAAACTGTACAAACCTTGACCTAGCTCTGACAAACTGGTTTACAATGTTTCGCCTTAAAAACCTACACTGTCCCAAACCCCACTCCGATAACCCCGACCGCCCGACAAAAAATTATCGGAATGACGACGTATGAGTAGTATTAACCACTTTTGAACCCCAAGATAGCGACGCAACAAAAACCCAAAAACAATGGTGATCTCAACAGTCTACGAGTGTATAGAGTGGGCACCCAGCAGCACAGTATGGGTAGGATGCCTCCGTGCCGTGCGACTAACCTTTCCCTGTAATCATTGTAACTCGGACACCACCAACCATTGTATCACATTATCCCCCAATGAAGCAGTGGCCGTTGCTGTAATCGCCATTTTTTTTTATCATCCATTTTCCTCCATCGGAGCTTCAAGAGGGCTCCCCCACGGTAGCAGTTGCTGTAGTGAGGGCTATCACCCGTTTCATCCGAGCGGGGACAAGTTGTAAAAAACTACCGACCCAACTGCCATGTCACCTCCAACACCACCATCAACCATGCGCTGTTTTTTTTTTACCCGACTCTGATGCCACGCACTCACTTCAATGCCTCAGTCTCTCCGACGCGTGGCGTCGGGATTCGGGTTCAAGCACACCCACGAAATGATCTTCGGATTTATGGACGGCACGAAGCTGGCGGGCTTCGTGGAAACATTCAATATCTACGACAACCTTCCGCGCCTGGTGGTGCTGGTGGGTGGTCCTTGGAGGCGTTTTTTTATGCATGATAACCACTTTTTGGCTTTCCAGCTAGCTCTCAAGTCTTGGGAGTTTTTAGCATTCTCGGCGGTAATTTGGACAAGTCGTGGCCAGAAGCGTCGTCGTGCCTTCTACCCCCCCCCCCCCATTGTATGGATGCGAGGGTCTATGGTCAAACGACTACGGCCATGCACAATAATGAGTACCCCCCCCCCCCCCCCGGTTCAGCGTTAATTTGGATAAGCCGTGGTCAGAAGTGTCGCCTAGCCTTCTACCCCTCCCCCCGACTTTTGCGTTCACCTCTGATCACACATGCACTCGGCTCAGCATTCCCACTGTTCATCGATTTTCTTGATCGATTTTTGCCCACTATGCGCTTCTCGCGCTTCCATTCGACCCTTTTAGGGCAAGCTGCTTATGTGCAGTCCCGTTCTGGGGACAAGCTGTTCACATTCCAAGTAGTTTATCCCCGAAACAGGGGTTGAGACTCCCAAAGGGCCTCGTGTACAAAAAAACCCTACCTGAGATTCCGAAATCCAGCGCAACGACTATTAACAGCGGGGTGACAGTTTAGCCGTTAGATTGGAGTCGCCTTAGGCCGGTAGAGGTTATAACTATTAACACCACTTTTATTCGAGACGGATGGGGACTAACTACAGTAATGGTGACCATGGTTGATCGGGTCTGACTTGCTTAGGGCTGGGGTTGGTTCTAATAGTCTGGTACGCAGCAGTGATCCTCAACCATTTTCTCGAATACGTGGTACACTACCCTACCCTCCCTCAGGCTGTGGCTGCTTTTCTTGGGTTCAGGGTGCAGACGAAAATAACGCAGAGGTTTCGGGGGGGCATGCGGTTGTGTTAGTGTCTGCCTGATTTTTTGTTTGTTGTTTTATTAAGTACGTCGTATGCATATATATATACTTTACGTATGGTTTTGCTGGATATTTTGAGTTCTTCACCGCCAGTGAATGATCAAAGCCTCCCTTGTGAGCGAGGGCTGGGTCTACCATGGCGATGCCTTAACGTGGCAACAACAGCAGCACCAGCAACTGCAACGACGACAATAAACAACAACACCACCACCAGCATACCGTAGTCAATGCATTAATGTGTACACTCCCGATAAGCCAAGTCTACTCTCGACTCCCTCTCATCTTCATTCCGAGAATATTCCCAGAAAAATATTATGAGAACTTCCAACGGACGGGCGGGGTTACGGGTAGAGTTCACCCGGTATGGTTTAAAGTCATGTAGGTTCCAGCGATTTCTTGTCGAAGCTGGACCAACGTCTGTAGTCTGCAGTCCTCCCTGCAATACTTTCGACATTTACTAGGATTTTCGACATTTTTATTTTCGGCCTTTATTTTTTCCGACGTTATATATTTTCGACATTTAATATTTCCGACTATTGTTTTTTCTCTTACGTACCAAACTCTTCCGGCGCGATCGATGGACGCCTGTGTTCGTGGTGCCAGCATGTACCCGACGACACGTTTTACACGGTGGACAGCATGCGGCTGGAGGCGGGAGAAATGGAGGCGTTCCTCATCGACGTCTTGTTAGGTGCGCCGCGTATGCATGTGTGTTTGAAGACGCTTAGACCGCTCAGGCCGGAAATGTAAGGGCATTTTCGACCTTAATAATATTAACACCAAACGTGCTTAGTTCACTCCAGAGTGATATCAAAATAATAAGACGCGAGTCGACGAGGGAAGAAGGTGCTGAATCCTTCTCGCGATGAAAACGCCTGCCGAGGCAAAAACCGTAGCGGGGAGAGGGTAGGAGAGCCTGCTATACGTGACCCCGGATCTGAGTTACGGCCATGAGGGAGAGGGGAGAGAAAGGAGAAGATAACAAATGGGATTAAGGAAAAAAGAGAAGAACTACACGCGTTCGTAGATGTCGGCTAGGCTACCGTGAACACTATCACAGTAGGGTGATAGAATAACACACCCCCGCGAACGCATTTCGAAGTTCGTTTGCTCGACAAAGGGGAGAGTGTGAACAGTAAAGGTCTCGAATAATTTCTCCGAAGCCGCCATTTTCAGTTCTACTCCCCCCCCATATTATATGCGTATGTAGAGGTTGGGTTGGCGTCGTTCGGCAACGGCACTCCGTTCACTACGGGACCTAGACAACCAGGGTACCGTTTTTTTTTGTTGGCGATCGATCACAGCTGGCGATCGAGTTCTAGATCATTTGTGCGAGGTGGAGAACGTATACTCCGCACACGCGCATATGATCGCATCACGTACTGTAGTGTTCCTGGGGAGGCTGGCACCCACGAGACAGTACATAGTACCCCCAATTCTGTCTCTGGAAGGAGGTGGCCGCACCGGAAAACAAATGCCCTAGAAAACGTATTGAAGTCGTCGTCCATGTGCAAATCCTCACAAGCGGTTCTTAGTAGGACGCAGCTGCTCACCTTTCACGCGACTCGCCGAATACGTCAAGGGCGCTTCGCGCTTGGGGCAAGCAATGTCTTGCCTGCTCGGTGGAAACCCGACGTGCTCCGTCCCGGCATTGTAGGGATGCGAGGGTCTATGGACACACGACTACGGCCATGCATGATATTGAGTACACCCCACCCCCCCCTTGTTTTTTCGAGAAGTACGGCTTTGAAATTAGCCCAAGGCGGTGTTTTATCATGACTATAGTTCACGATACACACCTTGCGCGGAGACGTCGCTCTGTCTGTTGCCAAGGAAAATGTTTTCGTTTTTTTTTGCTATTTTATACTTGGTATTAAAATTGCAGAAATGTTGGAGGTTGCGCTTTTATAAGTGGGCTGATTGTTTTTTATTGTGTTTTTTTTTGCAAAACAGCTGTTTTTCGTTTTTGTGTTACGGACATACCTCATATTTGGTAGATACGTGTCGTCTTTGTGCCATTGAAACAGCTCGTTGTCGTTTTTTTCTGCTCTTCAAATAATTGACGGGCGTTTGTGTGCCATGACATGGTTGGCGTTGTTGTGCTATTAATACTCAAATCGATTATGTCCACGTGACGTTATTGTGCTACTCAAATTGGGTATTTCCACGTGGCGATGTTGTGTGTATTGAACGCTATCGGGGAGGTGGTCTTGCGCTTCCCATCCCATCCCATTCAATCCTATTCCATCCCATCTCACCCCACCCAATCCTGTTCCATCCCATCCCACCCTATCCCGTCCCGTGCTCTTCCTGCGCTGCGCCGTGATCTTCAGGTGAAATTCCTGGGCAATCTTCTTCTGTAGATACCACTCGGTACTTGATGAAGATTTGGTGGGCAATTCAGCAGGGTGGTGCTTGGAGTCTTCTTCTCCTTTTACCCGTAGTAGGCTTTTTTTGGGTATTTTGTGACACACCAGATAGAGAAGAAGCGCGAGAGGCCTTAAGGCAGCTAAGGCGGAAGGAAAAGGAAGCGCAGCGCCCCAAGAAGGACTGATAGGGCTGTGGATCGCAGCCGAGTCCTTCGGTTCAATCGTACGGTACGATTCAATTGCCGTTCGGAAGCCGGTTCGTTCGATTGAATCTGCATATGGAAGCCGGTTTGTTCGATGCAATCGACGGTCGGAAGCCGATTGGTTTGATTCTACCGACGTTGGAAGCCGATTTGTTCGATTCGGTCGACGGCGGAAGCGGACTTGTTCGATGCAATCGTACGATTCAATCGACATCGGAATCGAAAACAATCGGTTTTCGGTGTTTTTTCCCAAACGGATTTAAATCCAACCGCGCACTGTCGCTCCCACTCACAGCCCTGGTCAAAGAAGAGAGTGTATGCGCTACGTCGTCGAAAATTGTGTTGGGCATCGTGTGGAAAGTTTCGATATCTATCTCGAATATCAAGATTCGCTATCGTCGACATGTCGTCGAAGTTCCACACATCGCACCGAGGGTGTTCTCCCCTCCATTCCCTGGTGGCCCGGTATTTTTAGTGCTGGTTTGTACTGGGCGAAAAGTTTCGACTTTCGAATCCCGAGATCGCGTTGGTTTGATTTTTCGTTTTTCTCGACACATTATCGAACTTTGTTTTCGTTCGATATTCCATCATTATCACTATCGATAGTGGACGCTACCACGGGGAGGCGTAGTTATCGGAATCCACGATGGACCCCCCCCCCCCCCCCCCCCCCAGATATGCCCTACTGCTGTTTGTTTACACAGCAGATCTGGTTCTGATTACCATGATCCCCCCGCCATAGTCGACGTTGAATGGAGGACTCGAGGCCGAGTATGGTCTATGTACTTCGAGGGTACCCGGGTATCTACCCTTACGGCAACTCACCCAATGGCACGATGTTTTACCGATACTACCGCTTCTTGATGCCGAGCCCTGTCGACTGTCGTACTGTCTGTACCGTTAGGTGCTGCTTGCTTGGCACATCTGGTAGTTGCTTCATGATTGTGCTCGTAGATGGCTCGGGGGTGGCTGAATCCCTTGAGGGAGTGAGTTATCTACTTGAGAGTGAAAGGATCACTTGGGAGTGAAAATCACTACCCAAGAGCTGACGCGTCTCGTGAGCGTGAACTCTTAAGCCAAGAGTGGATGTGATATACCTGCTTCCGGTATATGCTAAATAGGTATGATATGAAACGGAAGAATTGAGGGCGAATGCATCACTCGTCGAGGGGGAGTAAAATATTTGAGATCGAGTTTACCAAGAGTTGATTTTGTATATAAATATATCTGACGAGTGAACAGAGGACTCCTTAGTGAACGGACCACTGTATCCAATGCTGAGGGGGTGAGTCGAAAGTGACTGGAGTCCTGTTGAAGAGTGGATGCCGTACTCACTTGGGAAGTATTGACGTGCCCGAAAGAGCGAATTCATGGCTCAATCTAAGCGCATTTTTTCTTGTTGCTGCTTATTAATATGCTCAGTTTTGTTTTTTTGTAAGAGATCCCCCGGCATTTTTGTCTCCGTGATGGTGGTTTTTCCGAGGTTTTCGTTTTTGCGCGCCAATCGATTTTTACCTGATATTTGTTTTGCGCCGGAACTGGTTTATCCCTGCTGTTGGTTTTCCCTTGTATTGTACCAATTCCTTTTTCCTTGGTGGTGAGGGGCACTTGATGTTGATCGGTCAGCAGTACCGAATGGATCGATAGTATATCTGGTATGCTGGTACTAGCTACTGCTGCACCGGTACTGGTATATCTTACGAGTAGGGCCCATTTTAGTTGTCGACGGGGTATAGCTATGTCGACATCAGGTGAGCAGGTGTTCTTGTTGAGTGTGATGCGCTGTACTTGGCAGGGCCCTCCTTTCCGACTTGCTCGAGCATTCAGGTCAAGGCAGGAAACACCGTCAGAGGGCGAGGGAGCATGCGCGCAGCTTCTCGATGAGTGGGTGCTATTATTTCACTCCCATTTCTATGGACGATACGATATGTCCTCAGCGATGGACCGAATGTATGTGTATATGCATCGTAGCTGTAGGGCGCACACATATATGGCGATGAGTCAATGTCATAACTACAACAACCTCAACGGCACCAGAGTCCCGGCATGGAATGGTTTCTTTGAGTTACACGCGAACAAGGGCGCGGGGGTGGGTGGGTGGGTGGGGGGGAGACGTTGGACTCGCGGAACGCGGCCGGCAGGGGAAGTCGACTACGTTGTGGTTTGTGGGTTTGGAGGGAGGGGTATACGCACGCGGAACCACATCAAAGGAAGACTGCGTGCATCAGATGTTTTGATATCTACTACTTGTAGGTGTAGGGCTAGCGTATACGCGCGCGGGAGAAGGCAGCAGAGCAGCACCCCCCCGCTCCCCTCGCCACCCCCCCCCCTCAGCTATACTCGTTTATTTGGAAGCTTCTTTCGTGGAATTGACACCAAAACTACTCGCTCGTGCCTGAAGCAGTCGGTGGTGTGTGTCGCGCTTCGTTTGCCTCGGTGCTACATGCGTCGTCCGCCTTGTTTGTGGAGGATATGTTGATACACGAGTTTGATGCGTACGGTAATAACATGCACATGGTACCTGATATATATGATACCCGTCAACGAAGCAACAATCGATACGATACTCGTATTGATACCCGATACTACCGTCGGTACATGAAATGAGTTGTATAGTATTCACCTTGCGCCACGGCTGGATTCGCTCGTGGCGCTATTAATAGTAGTATATAGCATGCGTCGAAACTTTTCGTTCATCACCAGTACTTATTATCAGGTGTCAAGCAAGCTCAAACAAGCACAGACACGAGGAGGATACAGCAGTAGCACCATGTGGGAATGGAGGACGCGAACGGTACACGACTTACGTACAGTAGTAGATCGGAGTTCGATATTCTTACGATATACCAGGTATCGGACATTTTGATAAATACGATATCCAACAACACTACAGCAGCTACAGGCAGTAACAACTGCCCCCGGTTGTAGTCCGGTGCCTACTTTTACTCCTTTTTTTCTAGGCACCCAGCTCACAGCACATGGCGCACCTCACGCAGAAAGGACTACGATTAATATTAATACGGGACTGCTGGCTGCTGATAATATTCATAGTGCAGTTCACACCTACCTGTAATATTCATACGTCATACCGCACGATGACTGGAGAGGATGAAATGACGAACTGCTGTATAATAAAGATGATACGCAGCATGATAATAACGGTACGGTTATACTACTACTACTCCCTGCATTCACCAAACAGGTCAGGAAAAAGCATATATTTTCACTCCTTGACAGACAGCTGCTAGCAGTTTGCCTTGTGACATACATACATGCCTCGACTGACACGAAACTGCCAGGTTTTAGTACGAAACGTTCGGCCCGACGGCGCACTTGTTGCCTTGCTTGACATGTCTCCGGACATCTTTGACATTCACTCGTCTCGTCGACTCCTATTAATACTACAATAAATATCATCAGGTGCGTCCACGTTTCTTCGTGTTTTTTTGCTCGACGATGCCGAGTTGTTTCGAGATACTTCATCACCGGTTTCATGTTTGAGCTTGCATTGATCCTGGGGAAGTATGACGGGCACAGGCACATCTACAATCCGCAACACTTCAATGCCCAATGCCACAACACAGAGATACATATTCATAGGTGTCGATAGAGGAGTAGAAGTGTCTATTGTATCAGTAAACCCAGAAGCTCTAACGTTATCGCTCAGTCTGTCCATGTAAGGAGATATGCATACAATACGGCTCTCACAACTCTCTCCCAACTCTCAATCGTGATGAAATGTACCTTGTGGTATGCGCGATCAGCGATCTGATAAATCTGACTCAAATAAGCAAACGCCTCCTTTTCTAGACTACGGGGAGGAGGGTATAACCATCCCCTTGTATTTGCTTACACACACCATCCTCCTGGCCCGAGCAGCGAGGGACGTTGCCTCGCGCAGGAGCCTCTCTGCGGTAGGGAAGCAGCCTCATCTCCTGCTCGTCGTTCCGCCGCTTTGATCTCCCGCGGCAGACCGGCACGTAGGGCGAGGTAGACCTAGTCGTCAGGCACAGGGAAGAAAAGACCAAGCACAGGTTCGAGCAAAAAGTGACAAGAGCACCCTGCGCCGGTGAGAGATGAGCAGGGACTGCTGTGAAGCGATGGCTGGGGTAGGAGTAGGCAGGGGGGGCTTGGTTCCGGATAGGCAGCATCAACATCGATTCGAGGCGCGGATAGGGGAAGGGTGCTGCTAAACCTCATCCCATACCTGCCAGCCTGAAGGCTCTTTTTTTCGCTCTCTCTTGCTCCGTACATATTTGGCCCCACCCTGTTCGGAAATGTAAGGAACTTTTTATATGAATTACAATATAAAACAGTTTTTACATTTCCGGACATGTTGGTTAAGGAGTCGAGGCCGTCGGCGGGGGGCGGTGTGTTGTTTGTGATGTCCGCTGCCAAGCTCTCCGCTTGTTCGACACAACCCAAAGGTCACTTTTGCGTTGGTGGGTAGGCTGCATGCACGGCGGTGCTTGCCCCAGGTGGTTTCCCACGCCGGTGTCCCGGTAGGGCTTGAATCGGACCTTCTTTCGGGTACTTTTGATTTTGTTGAAATCTTAATCTTATCTTCGGCTTGGGACTCTCTTTTTCAAAGTTATTTGTTATTCGTCTGTCATTTTTTTTTTGTACCATATATAGACTGGTATAAAAGTATGATGTCTGATGACATAACAAAAATCGGGCCCATAGACCGCGATCATTTTTTTGCTCTCTAAATCGGTGTGTTCTTCTTGGTAAGGCCGAAGCCCCTTGCTTGTTTGTTTGCTGGCTGCTTGTGATGAATGAAAAGCAGGACGTTCATAAGAAAGCGTCTGTTTACTGAATCGCAATCGAGGCCATCTCCACCCTTGTGCATACGCCACGGTTGTTGCGATATGATACAAACATCAGTGTGCTTCAAGTAGGTGCCCATCATCTGGAACCAAACGTGGCGTGCGAGTGAGGTATAAATATTGGAACAACAGAGTAGATGCAGAAGGCCATCCAGTCTGCTTCGAGAAAAACCTCGGATAAAGAGGAGTATAAAAGGGGGCCACCCCACCCTCCTGGCCTAAATATACTTGAAAAACCATCGCCATTCCCAGAATTGCCGTGTATTTATGCCGTTGGCACCCACGATGTTACCTTCCCACGGGCATCTACAGCAGTAGTACGATGCTAGGAGGAGGTTGGTAACCCGGGATGAGTCCCCAGCAACGACTGGAGGCCTCATTCCCACCAAACACTTACGTAATGGCAGGATGCATCACTATACGACAATTGCTGTCTCTCCTGTCCTCTCTCCTCCCGAATGGCACTCTTCACCAAGATAGTGGGTTTGCGGACTGTTATGTGGCGTGTTTCTTGGATGTACCAGGTAGCAGATTACTACTGGAAGCAGATCTACTGCCAGTACACACTGCGCCAGTGCCCAGACGTACTTTTACTTTTTTCAAGTCTGAAAAGTATCCTGAAAAATCGAATCTCTTGATCGAAAAATGTTCAAAAATGTCAAATGATAGATGATAAATGAACTTTTGTGTTTTCGGGGGCATGTTCTAAATTACACGAAACGGTGGTTCATCTTTTTTACCAGTTATCACAATTTCAACTATTTTCATCTCAAAGCTTTGATCTTCAGGATATAGTGAAAGACTCGTCAAGAGTGAAAGAAAAACCAGTAAAAAAATGGTTCCTGCATATCCTGTACAGCAGTGCCTGGTACCTGGAACCTGGTGTTCTGTAAACGTACACTTGCAGTGCTCGTATTAAATAGTTCATGCCAGGTACTTCGTACTCGTACGTACTCATGTTTACTCCATGCGCTACTGCTGCTGTGTTAAACTACTGTTTTTTCTGGTGTTGGATAGGAATGATGCCTCCAGCCGTTGCCGGTGATATCGCCCATAGTTTATTCGCTGTCGTTTAGGCTTTCTGCTGATTGTCCCCATTACCTAGCCCGTCTTGTGCCTCGTTTAGGTCGTGACACCGTTTTCCTCTGGGCCTCTAAGCCGATATATCCGTACCTTGGTGTTCTCTTCGTGGGAACGCTGCTTTTTGTTCCGCGAACGCTTGAAATTGTGGGCCACTTATTCGCGTCCGTGCACGCATGTTGGTGAATTTTCCGCATTCTTTCCTCGGCGCGTGGTGGGTTGGAATATCGCCGACATTCCTCTGACCTAACCCTGCGCATTTCCAGCGCACCAGTGACGCCATCCAGATATTGATTGATTTTGACGACAGTATAATTGCCACCGACTGGGTCAGCCAGTGCCCAGCCATACCTGGTGAAAAGCCCTCACAAGAGCAGTTTACGTGGATCATTCAAGCATTCGGCCCAGCGGCACGCTCTATATGTGCGACATTTATGCCGGCATCCAGGTACTATGTATATATAGGTACGTAGGTCGCTGCTATTTGTCTCCGTCCGCCTTTGACCCAACAGGCGGTATTAAGGTATGCCAGCAGTATGACATTTGTATTAAAATGACTAAAAATATACTGGCAAGCTGTAATTGTTTCCTCGTAACTGTTCTTTGCAAGCTTGGTGTGATGTGTACTTCGAGAACTCTTTTGGGACCCCTCGATCGCGACCAAAATAACGACAAGTTTAGTCTTATCAGGCGTCTACGAGCAGCGTGGGTGCGCACTAAGTTCATGCTTCACTCACCCATGCCGTGTGGCGGCTCCTTGCCCCTTACTCTGTAGGAGAGGCACCGTATGCATCATCCCCGAATCAAGCACTGGCCGATTCGGCAATGGTCGTTTTTGGTGGTGATTTTTTCCCCTCGGGATCCCGAATAGGGTTGTTACTGCTGTCATATTAATTGGGCCCCGACACATCGAACAAAACATTGACAGCTGTATTGTTTTCAACCGAGAGCCCTAAAGGACGTGTAGAATCATGTTGTGCCCGTGCCGCACGAGTCCTTGCATGCAATCAATGTAACTAGGACACTCTTTTGTAGCATCCCCATTTCGTAGTGGCCGTCGCTGTATTTGTCACTTTTTTTTATTTTTTTTCTCTGAAGCCCCGTAAGAGGGGTACATAGCTTCATTTTGCCACGGAGCAGGCTGGAGAGGCACTGGTAGTATAGTGCTACAGTAATAGACGCGCTGAAGAAGCACGGCGTGATGTAGCGGCTGCTCTTCGCCTGTACCCTCCTAAGCACCCCCCCCCCCCCCAAATGACTAAGGCAAGCAGCAAAGGAGTACGCCCCCCCCCCCCCCCCCCCCTCCCCCTCCCCGCCTCTCTCCCCGCCTCTTGCCTCTGCCCAAACCCGACATTCTCCTGTACATGTGTACGCTCCTGCTGCCGTTGCATAACATGACTCGCACCAGGCGAGAAAGTCGTCGACGCTCCGAGGAGCACCCAGTATCTAATATATATATATACACGGCGACTGCTGTGAAACTACGTCCAGTTCCGACCGAACGCTGCAGCTCCGCAGCAGCAGCAGCAGCGGCGGCGGCGGTCGAGACAGGAGAGGGCGTAACGGCCCTCGGCTTATGGCTTTGCTGGATCTGCCATTCCCTGGGCACGTCGACAAGAGCGCGCCGTACGGCTCCGGCTTTCCCGTCGGCACCAGCGACCGGGGTTCTCCGGCTCATTCCCACGGCGGCAGCGCCTCTGGTACAGCAGCATCAGTGGCAGCAGCGGCGGCAGCACATAGCGGCGTTAGCCTGAACGGCATGCAGTCGTCCCTCGCCGGAAGCGCTGGCGCCAACAGCGGTTCCCACGTCCCTCCCCCGGGACTCCCGCACAGCAGCTCCACCGCCGAGCTGGTAGCCCTTGGCTTGCTGGGGACCAACAGCGGCGCCCCCGACGACGCAATCGGAGTAGAGAGCGCGGAGTATAGCAGCGACGGCGCGGGCTACGATCCTCGCCCCCCAGTCCCAGCCTTGGCTACCACTGGGAACGGCGGCGGCGGGATGGGGGGCTCAGCAGGAGGAGGGAACGCGGGACTTGATGGGTCGGGATTAGGCGGGAGTGGTCAGGGCTCCGGTGGAGGCGGTGGGGACATGGGCGGCGGCGGCGGTGGTGGGGGTGCCAATCTTGGCACCGGTTCGGCGGGGGGGATGGGGCTCGGTCTGAGAAACCACTCGCTGACGAACCTCGCCAACATGGTCAGGTCTCAGTCGGTTTCGTCGTTTCATACTGACCTCTTTGCGGCCGGCGCGGCGACCAGGACGATGGCGAACGACACTCCGGCATGGGGCTCGTACCCGGCCAACCTCGACAAGGCTGGGGGCGATGGCGGTGGCGGCGGCGGCGGCGGCGGCGGTGGCGGCGGCGGAGGCGCCGGTGGCGGTCGTGGCGGGGGGTTAGGGAACCCTTTCACAATGTCCCCGACCACGGGGCCACTGCGCGGTGGGACTGGCGCAAGCCACGGTATGGCCGGACTTCGGCCTCTTGGCGCGGGAGCCGGTGGCGGTAGCGGTGGCGGTGGCGGTGGCGGTGGAGACATGGGTAGTGCTGACCTTTCTCCACAGCAGTTCACCGGGAGGGGCACCGCCCCAAGAAGGGAGGTGGAGCGAGGCTTACCGGCGTCGGCGACGTCTATGAGGACGTCTCAGAGGAGACCAATGGGGATGGGGTCCATGGACTCGAGAGGCCTTCCGGCCGGACCTGGGGGGGGGGCGCCGACAAGCGGGCGGGCCATGGTGCACAACCGATCGGACACGGACCTCGTGGCATCGTTCTCCCGGCTCGGGTTCGGGCAGGGCGGGGTGGCTCGTTGGAGCCCCCTTATGTCGCCGACTGCCAGCCCTCTGGTGGGTGCTCCGTTGCTGGAGGAGGACCCCCTCGACCTTGAGCTGGAGGACAATGCCCACGGGGCGGGAGGCGCGGACACTTTCGGTGCGCCGTCCTCTTTCATGAGGCCGCAGCTGGGGCAGCAGCAGCAGCTGCCGCTGCACCGGGTGGGGGGCGGGGGGTTGACCGGTGGGCTCGGCGACGGGGCCGATGGGATGGAAGTCCGCTTGCCGCGCCATGCTTCTTACCCTTCGCTGACGCTCTCCCGCGCCGGCGCCGCCATGGGCGCTCATGGAATGGAAGACCTGGTACACGGGGCTATTGAGCATCTTACCGTGGGGGACAGCGCTACTGGCGTTGGTGTCGACAGCGGTGGGAGTGTTGGTGGGGGCGGTGGTGGTGGTAGTGGTGGTGGTGGTAGTGGTGGTGGTGGTGGCGGTGGCGGGGGGGTTAGCGGAGGGATTAGCAGCGGCAATGGCGGTAGCGGGGGGGGAGGCGGTGGCGGTGGTGGTGGCGGAAGCATGGGCGGAGGTATGGGCGGAGGCATGGGCGGGGGTATGAGCGGGGCGATGGGCGGAAATATGACCGGCGGTCCTGGCCACGGCCCTAGTGGCGGTGGTGGCCTCGGGAACTCGGGCGGCAGGGTTGGTGTTAGGGGTGCCGTGGCCGCGGGCAACGTGGGCGGCGTGGGTGGGGGCGCTGGCGGCGGAGCGGCCGGCCTCGCCGGGAATAACCCGGCCGCGATGGCGGCATCGGGATCTCGCGGGGGGGGATACCCCTCGAGCCCGGCGAGGAGCTCGTCGACCGTTAGCCCTGCCATGGTGGCGCAGCGACCAGTTCAGCAAGGCATGCGTCAGACTGCCGCGCCCGACGGGACCCTCCGCGGGGGCGGGGGCGGTGGGCAGCAGGCCCCGCGACACCGCTCCCAACATCACGGGGGAAACCCCGGCGCGGGGCAAGAGCACCACCCGGGGGGGCACCAGCCATACGAGCAGCACGGCCGCGGGGCGGCGGGGATGAGCGGTGGCGTTGACGGTGTGATGATGAGCGACGGCCGCTTCGTCCCGTCGTCTGCTATGGGTGGAGACGCCGGGCACGGGGGCCATGGGGGGCATGGTGGACACGGTGGACACGGGGGGCACGGTGGCCACGGCGGACACCCGGGCATGATGTACGGTGAAGGTGTTTATGGCGGCGGTGGCGGTGGTGGCGGCGGTGGTGTCGGCGGCGGGTACGATAACATGGGGGGAGGCGCAGGAGGGCCGGGGGCAGGGGCCGGGGGGGGGGCAGGGCTCGGCGGGATGATGGATGCCTCGTGGAGCGGCGGTGCCCAGGACCCCGTCTCGGTGTACCAAGCGCTCCTGATGAAGCAGAGCCTCGCCGCGGCGCACGCGTCGGGCGTTCGCTTCCCAAACATGATGCCCATCCCCAACGGCATGGGGGTGAACATGGTTGACATGGCGGCCTTAGCCGCGGCGGCGCAGGCTGCCGCATCCGGTCGCGGTGGGTATGGCGGTGGTGGGGGCGGCGGCGGCGGCGGCGGTGGCGGCTACCCCGGGATGGATGGCGGCCACATGCAACAGCAACACGGTGGATATGGGAGGCGAGATGGTGGCGCGCACCAACGCATGGGACCGCGAGGGGACATAGGGGGAGTGGATGTGGGCGGGTACGGCGCAGGTGCCATGGGAGGCGTGATGCCCGACGGCCGAGGAGGGGGGGTTAGGATGGGCATGGGCCGAGGCGGCGGCGGGGGCATGTACGATGTGCCGGAGGATGTGGGGGACGGTAATGTGTACCATGTGCAGTTTAAGCGCTCGACACGAAACTTCCTGCTGGGCAACGCGTGCCAGAGAGATCTGCAGGTAAGGCTTGCGTATACTATTCTCTCCCGTTTCCCCCCCCATTCCCCCCCCCCCCGGCGTATGCGTCTGCCATTTGTTCTGTCCTGCCTAAATCGTGGCAGCTCGTACCCTCGGTGGTGCTCTAAATACCCCGTGGTTACAGGTATCTATATATCACGACCTCGGTCCAGTTTTGTGCACAAGCCGTGTTCACAGATTTATATCCCACGCTTGTCCCCGCTCGATACTTTGATGAAGCAGCCGTGATGAACTCCTTCTCTCCCCTCTCAATTGATACTATTTCGTAAAGGGGGTTAAGGCTGTTTATTTTTTGACCTGCTCGTCATACACTTCGGGGTTGGCATACCCTCAAGGTTGCACTTTGCCTTGCTTTTTTATCGCGCATGCAGGTCTGCAGTGCCTAAGGTTGTATGTATATAGATAGAAAGGTTACACAAGCCGGGCCGATCACGATCTACAGTAGATGCTCCAGACCCTTTTTTACCGTTGTTGTACGTTGTGCAAGCAGAGATAATATTTGAAGCAGACCGTACAGATCATGTGTAGATCAAGCAGGGACCTGTCTTCCCCGAACTATCTAGATCGTGGTACGTACGTGTGATGATATGATCCGCCGGTTCTATGAGAGGTTAAGGTGGCTTGGAAAACATACTTTTTTTGTCGTGTCGGCGGAAAGGAGTTTGTTTGAATTGGGGAGGTGTTTCCTAGTAATACAGTAGGTCTGGAAGACGCCTGCTACGATAGGGGCATATCTTGTCGGCCAAAGTATTTATGAGTGACTATTAGCTATTAATGCACTCCTCGACTGAGGCATATTACCGGCACCCAATATTGCCGGTGTCGCCGGTGGCTTGGTGGGCGATCCGCGTGCCTATCAAGATCATTTTCGTGGGTTCAAGTTTCACCGAGTGCATGCTCGTAAATACTTTTTCTTGCATAAAACATTGATTGGCGGAAAGCGCGAGAGCGTGAGTTAGCTACATTCGATGAAAATCGGCGAGCAGTGGGAATGGTGAACCCTATGCGCGCCTAAAAATAAAGGCACGTACCGGGGGGGGAGAAGGGACGACACCTGTGACCACGGCTTGTCCAGAAGATCGCTGAGGGTAAAGCCTCCTACGAGTTAGACCTATGCCAATGGTACAGCGAAGTTGCAATAAAAAGTTTGAATTTCGAAGATACCCGCCAAAAAAATTCAGAACACGCTTCCTATGGGCCACCTAGAAAAAAAAAAGTTCCTAACTTTTGGAAAAACCCGAAAAAAGCAAATCTGGGGCCCGATGTTGGGCCATCATCGGCTTGAGAAAAACTCAGGCCGATCTTTGGTTTGAAGCGGCGAGATTCCGAGTCCTCGACAGACATCGATCAACAAAACCAACGATTGCGTCATGAATTCTGAACGGAGTGCGCTCGTTAGGGGCTCCGACCCACCCTAGGGTTACCGTCTTCACACCATGGCCGGTGTCATGTGGCGGGAGCTGACCAGGCGTGTGATAAAAAAACATTTTCCGCTGGTTTGCACAAAACAGAAGACAAAACTTCTGCATCCGTCTCGAATGGCAAAAATAGACTTTTTTTTTCAGGTTTGGGAGGATACCGTAGGACGCCGCCGGCAAGCTCTCGCCCCCTAGACCATGGATCCGCCTCATATCTTCGAGGCCGTCATCTATACTCGTTGGGCTTGCCAGATACCGAGTGGGTTGGCCGTGGGCTGGGTCTATGTCGAGATCGAGCGTCGATCGTTGCACGAGCTGGTTTCGATCACCGTGTTGACAATTTGCGACCAGAAAAACACAAATTGCGCCGCCTGCAGCCGTTGGGGGAAAAAAAAGAAAAAATCAAACAGTTTTCTCTTTTTTTCCCACAGCGGCGGTACGAGAATTTTTTCGGCTGTTTTTTGAAAGCGATATATTTGAAAAAAAACTTTCGAACTTCGCGTTTCCATTGGCATAGGTCTTAGGCCGGAAAGTAAAAGTGATGACTAAAAAAATAAATAAAAATGAAATAAAAGATCGTCGCGTTTATTTTACCGCCATTTTTGCGTGTTCCCGCCATTTTCTTCTCATACTTGTTCGCATAGAATTAGAAGCTAGGGCACGGTTCCTCTGGTTGAACCTCTTGAAAAATCAGAGGGGAAAACAAAATGACGATCAAAAGTGACGAACGATTACAGCGAACGGCCACTGCTGCGTGATTTTGGGGATGATGGGATGATGCAAATGGGTATCCGAGCTACAATTGTCGAATGCAAGGAGTCATACGGTACGGGCGCAACATGATCCTACTCGTACCTGTGGGCCCTCACGCTGCTGCGCGTATGCAGGACGTTGATAACACCATAATGTTCTCATTGTTTTGGTCGTTGTGCTATAATCAAGTCCCAAAAACGGGTTGAGCGTTTTTTGCTATTAACCCTTTTAGAAGCGCAGTCCCGGTCTGGGGACAAACTAGTCAAATTTCAAGTAGTTTGTCCCCAAAACGGGACTGCGGTTCTTACGGGTTAATATGCTAAAATCAAGTCCCAAAAAGGAGTTATTTCGAACTAGGCTTTTTTTTTGTTCTTCTCAAAGCCCATTTTTGAGTCAGGCACAGAGCTCCTTAACCCTTTTAGAACCGCAGTCCCGTTTTGGGGACAAACTATTCAAATTTCAAGTAGTTTGTCCCCAACACGGGACTGCGGTTCTAAAGGGGTTAAGACCCTTTTTGAGCTGCAATGCGCAGAAACAAAGGGCAGCAGCCTGATTCCAAGCAGTTTTCTCCCCAAAACAGGAGTGCGGTCCGTCAGGGCTTATAGTACTGCAGTCCCGTTTTGAGAACAAACTACCTTGAAGTTTTGTGGTTTGTCCCCACAACGGGTCTGCCGTACGAGTACTAAAAGGGTTATACGCGAGAAGCTCCACAAAAATTCGGTTCTACCCCTCTCGTCCCAACTTTATACCTTGGTACCATCTGGTACTATGCGGTACATCGGAAGTTATGGTAGGTGTAAAACAGAAGGTTGGCGGCTTACGTGAGGCAGTCCAGTCCGTACCTCGAGTTATGCGGTCTTGCGTACCTTTTTTTTGGTATACCGTTTTTGTGGAATACCCGTGCAAGGGTAGTTACTGTACTACGGTGTACAAAAGACTCTGCGGGTGGGTACCCGGGTACCTAATATGCCTGCCGCCGTATACCCCAAACCACTAGGTTCGGTACCAGAGTACGAAGTTCCCCTTAGAAGTGTGGTAGGCTTGGGATCCCTAGGGCGTCGCAAGTGGAAAAGAGGGAACACAGAACACAGACGTTCCTCCTGTGTATATGATGAGCTTAGGCGAGGTCCACTGCCGCTGTTGTTGTGCCGCTGCTGTTTGGGCTGTGTTCTGGGTTATGGGCGGATGCTTTTGAAGTTCGAGGGATTTTTTCGGGGTATGAGCTGCTGCTGCTGCTGCTGCTGCTACTGTGATACCGAGGTTGTATGCGATATGGCTCCATGTTGCAGCTAAACCTTACATGAAAGTTCCCAGATGAACAGATTAACCTGCATTGGGTCGGCGGCAGTAATCTCGAAGCAACAACCATGCACCGCTGTTTGTGAGGTTTTTCCATGCCGCATGCTTGAATACATCCTCGAATACACCGATTACACACAAACGCACCGTGGCACAAAGAAAAGAGATCGAAGCGTGACTGCTGTCGCACGCGAGGAGGGCCGAGGTCCGAGGTGATGGCCAGGTGGCCAGGCGGTCACGCTCGAGGTGCGAGGTGGCCAGGCGACCAGGCGAGGTGCGAGGTGTTACACGCAGCAGTCAAGAAAATGCGAAAACCTGCTGCTGCTGCTGCTGCTGTTTTTTTTTTCTTCCTTTTTTTGTGTTGCCATTGTCCTGGTTGGCTATGGCTGGGCGGAACGCCTCCCCGCGTTTACTTGCCAGAATTCGCGACTTTGACCGCCCAGAGCACGCGCCACGGAGCCCGACCCACACTTGCGTCGTGGTGTCCACGCGCCCCCCCTGCGTGTCCTACAGCCAAGAGCGCGAGGAAAGACCCGCGGCCGGAAGAGAGGTCGTGGCCGAGATGCACGAAAAAGTCAAATTGGGTACATGGACTTCCTAAACTAAATCTCGCCTGCTTCGGAGGACACCCCCGGTATATTCTCCCACCTCTCAGCCACTCTCAGCCCTTATTTGCGGGCTGTATTTTTTTTGGGTCAGGATTTATCCTCGATTTCTTTGAGGCCGATTTGGAAACTATTGTTGATCGTAGAGTTCATCATTTTTGCCTCTGTCCTTTTTTAGTCGTTGTTCCGCGTTGGGCTTAACGTGTTGGCCCGGGTGGTTTTCCCTGCACCAGTGAGCTCTTGGCATTCGCAAGTTGCCCATTGCACCAAGTCGCGAGCGTCGTTTGCCCTCTCCCTGCTTTTCTTTTTGTTCTAGTCGCTTCCTTGAGCAAAGCGCCTTGAATATTCATACGTGTAGACGTCGAACCTCCCAGAGCATTCGCCCGCCACGAAAGCATACTGTACCATCCGAGAACACGAGAAAAGACCCGCGGCCAGAAGAGAACATCTTGCCGATGTGCAAAAGTGGCATTTTGTTCATGTACATACATACGTTAAAGTATACTGGTACCTCGTATACTCCCTGCTTGTCGTCTATTAATAGCATGTAGCCTGCCTACACGGGGTACCCCAGAGCACATACGCGACTACCTGCGCTCCTTAGTTCCTGCTGTACGTAAAACACCTTCACTGGATTGGATCTGTACTGTACAGATCTTGCCCAACATCTCATGTCGGCAGGTTAAGATCTAGACGACCTGTCTGTAGATGATCTATCTGTAGATGATCTATCTGTAGATGATACATCTGTCCGCCGTATGATACCTTTATTAAGAGACTCCTCTACAGACTATGCCTTTCGGTAACCACGCACTATATAACACAACACTGTTATTGGTGAAGCGGCACAGAGCAGGATGTCCTTGTTATGCCAATCAACTACATATTGCGAGATCGACAACAACATATTTTTACGCACGTCTTTATACACCCCGGTATGTTTCAACCCAGCTTCGAAAAAACCGGCGAAGAAAGGTCGATTGATGGTGGTTCATCTGTCGTTTCTCACTCCGGACAGAACAGATTCCCAAAATTGGTACCAAGGCGAATCGAAGTCCTCGCCCCCCCCCCCCTATCCTCGCCCCTATCCAATCCTAACCCTAGACCATGCTAGCTCAAACCCATTTGAACCCACGCTAGCTCCAACCCATCCTAATCCACGCTAACCCCAGCCCACTCTTTCATCCTTGGCCTCTTTAGGACTGCAATCCCGTTGTGGCGACTATACAATGGGAATTATGGTCAAATTCAGGATCATGTGCACCGCACTACTATTTACGGGGGACCGTATTAAATAGGACCTACGGTATACACAAAGACCCATGTATTTACCTATTTCTACTAACAACATTTGGTCCTACTATGGTCCCCCGTAATAGCAGGGTTAACCCACCTTGACCCCTCTACAGTAGGACTGCGGCCCCGTTTTTGCGACAGAACACTCACATTCCGACTATTAATAGTTTGTCCCCCGAATGGGACTTTGGTACTAAAAGGGTTATAACGCCAACCCGTCGAAACCCTCATCCATCCTAATGAAACTCCAACCCGAGCCCATCTTAACCATGACCCATACTAAGAATCTACTAAACCTAACCCCGACTGCGTGGGAAATTTATCGGAAAGTTCTAGAGGATGTAATTGTGAGGCGTGCGGATTATCGATCATTTTGTCGAATTTTGGGCCGTTAAGTCGCGAACACTGCTGCGCGTGTATGCTTACCCCTCACCTGTTGGAGTTGCATCCTATAAATTTTGTTGGGAACGTACGGCGGTAGCGTGGGGTAATGTTTTAAGGTTGTACTTAGGGGCGAGGATTGAATGCTCCGGCACGAGACAACCGAACAACGGAGGTTGGCGTCCCCCAGCTCCGCCTCCCGCCGGTCGAACGAACGACTGCCCCCACTAGTATCTACCGGTCAATTGTACGGGTGATGACTTTCTCGGCAGTAGTACACGACTGTTGTTTGTTTGTTGTTGTTGTTGTTGTTGTTGTTGTTGTTGTTGTTGTTGTTGTTGTTGTTGTTGTTGTTGTTTTCCGTTGGGGTCGTGGTTGTTGTGCCGCCTAGATTAGGCCCTCGTGTAAGCCTGAGCAGCGCGTTTTCCCGTGTCGAGGGAGTTGGAGTTGTAGATGAAGCTGTTGAAGCTTAAGCACAATCGAAAGTTGAAGTTTGATTCCGGCCGGCGGTGTGGCGTGCTCCCAGCCGTGCGGGCTGTAAAAGTTAACCACGCTGTGAAGTACAGTCAACGTGTTGCTGATGCAGTATAATATAACGTTGTTTTCGTCTTTTTTATTTTGTGTGTTGGTCGTTCTAGCCTCTCAAGTGCTGATAGAGCTATTTAACACTGTACTACAGTAGTATACCTGGTATGCTACAGTAGGTCATGAAGCCCCTCGTACAGGAGAGGGCCCCAAGTGACGACGTAGTGTTACCTGACTACCTGCGGCACATTTAGTACGTGCGATTAATCCTTAGCCCTCTGGAGGCTTCACAGGGGGAAGCTGACAGTACACATTGGCGATTGCAGCAACGACCACTGCGTGATCGGGGGATGGTACAAATTGGTGTCCGAGTTGCAACGCTTGGCGTCTAGCGGCGCTGGCGCAGCATGATCCTGGCTGTGCTTCTGGGTGCTCGCGCTGCCGCGCGTGTGTAGGATGTTGACAAGATCGAGTTGTCGTTGTTCTGGTCGCTGTAGTATATTGAAGTCCTAAAGGGGCCGAGGCAAAAAGAAAGCCTCCTTCTCTTTCTTGTGTCGGAGGGAACGAGAGAGTGCCGAGGGGGTGCTTGGACCACCCCGACATCGACCTATCGCATTTTTAGGTACAGAACAGTGGATTGAAGATTTTCAGATGGATTGTCAAGTCAGCGTGTGACGATCATTCTCTGCCTACCAGTCGCAGAAAATATGCTCTCCTCAATACACCTGGTACACACAAAAAAATATCACTATTGATAGTATGGCACACCGCCTGCAAAGATGTGTTTCGACAAAATCGTCGCTGTCTCAGCTGTTGAAAAAACTAAAATAAAATTTATAAGCTGAACAAAAGGCCTTTTTGCTGTGAGGCCAAGCATGGACAAGCATACTTTTTTGTCGCTGCTTTTGTTCCCGAAATAATTTGGAGCTCAAGTGGATGGCGTTATTTATTCTGTGTTGCCTCAGGTTGGCGACTACGTAAAGGTAGAAGCGGACCGCGGGGAAGACCTTGGCATGGTGGTGCACACCTTCCCGGTCCCCGAGTCGGGGAGGCCGCTGCCCGTAACCGCTGGCCAGAAGCGAGGGTTCGGGCAGTTCGAGAAGGAGCACATCATCCGTGCTGCCACCGAGGACGAGGTGCGTGCGTTCACGAACCAGAAACAAACTGCTTGGTTGGGGCTTTTTGGGGGCGTTGGGAAATTGGGTTTTCGTACTTAGGAATGTAGCAGGTAGATCTGGTCTCGTGCTGTTGTTGTCGTTGGTGGTGGTGTTGTGGTGGTGGTGGTGGAGATGATGTCAATGGTGTTGGTGATGTCAGTGTTGTTTTTAGTGTCAGTTGTTGTCATAGTTTCGTAGCTTGGAATCTCTAAGTAGCGCTTGTGTGCTGTGCTTAATCGTTTATGTTATTCTACTGTTGTTCACGACGCAAATGTATAAGATGAATGGACCGCACCAAGCGAAACCTTTTTTCGAACAAAGCGAGACTCGTCGAGGGAACAGGACGATAGGGTTTCACATCACCCCGCTCAAAGGCGTTTCTTCCCCGGGAACGTCGACTCGCGCACGGGGGTAGTACACCGTACAGACAATGCGGTTTATCGCCTGCCCCTATCCGCCTTGAGCTATGTCGTCTAAGCCATGAAGAACCTTGCAGTTTCGCAGTTTCTGTATGTAGCCTTCCGAAATTGAAGTCATGCGAAAATCATACCCTTGTTGGTAACTCTTTTTTTTATGTTGTCCGTGGCGCGGTATGCAAGCGCGATGCAGTGCAATCAATGCGACGCGATGCAATGCCATGCAATGCACTGAAGTAAAACCCTATGCCGATGCAATGCGATGCGACGCGATGCAGGTGCAAATGGTGAAGGACAAGCTGAGGGACGAGGAGCGCGTCCTTGAGGTGTGCCGGACGAAAGTGCTGCAAAGGTCCCTGCCCATGCGCGTCATGGACGCCGAGTTCCAGTACGACCGCCACAAGCTTACCTTCTTCTTCGAGGCCGAAGGGTGAGCAAACTCGACAAACGTGGCTTCAGGTTCTTGCTTAAAGGTGGTGTTGGTTGGGTTGTTGGGTGCGTTGGTACATATATAGGTTGGATTGGCGTCGGTTGGGTTGGTGGTGGCTAGCAGTATTAACGTTAGCGCCTGCTGCGTTTTGAGGTCAAGCAGGATTATAGTCCGGTGGTCGTCGTGCTCCCAAGGTGGACGGGGGGCGTACGTTGGTGTTGATCGCGCGTAGTGGTGAGTGGGCGTTTTTTTTTTTTCTAACCATCGCTTTTGCTTTTCCTTTCCAGCCTTCTGGACAAGCCGTGGGCACAGGCGTCTTCCCTTCTACCCCCCCCCCCCCCCCCCTCCCGGTACAGTAATGCCTCCATTCTTACGTCGTTTCTGGTTTCTAACCATCGCTTTTACTTTTCCTTTCCAGCTTTCTGGACAAGCCGTGGTCACAGGCGTCTTCCCTTCTCCGCCCCCCCCGGTACAGTAATGCCTCCATTCTAATGTTTTTTTTTATCGCGCAGAGGGTTTCTCAAAGCATTCCCTCCCACTGCTCGTCGATTTTCAACAATATGGGCCGTTGATGTTGACTGCAGGATTTGTGTCATTCTCGATTCAACATTATCCCCTCACCCAAGGTTTTCGTCGGGAACAAACTGCGTGAAACCGGTTCAAACGCGGGACAGATCAGATAGATCATCTAGATCCTAACCCGCAGTAATGATGACTTGTGCAGGATCCGTACAGTGCAGATCCAACCCAGGAAACGTGTTGCAGATCATTCAGGTTGTGTACTGCTCCCACCCGGTGACACGAGGGAACTCCTGCAGATCAGGAATTAAGTCTTGCCTGGAATGTCTAAATCATGTACCTGGTAGTGAAAATGGATGCGCCCAGCCCTCCAAACTGTTGCGTTGGCCTTTTTTTTTCGACTACAGAGCCCCGTCCCCCTTGCGCAGCTGGCCCGTCCTTTGCCTTGGGGCACGGTGCTGTTTTCAGTCCTGCGAAATACCTGATGCAGTGCTTTTTTTACGCTCTGTGCTTCCCATGCTTTTCGCTGCCGCTTGCGCTCATCTGTTGTACCGCCTCGATACGTTTTTTTCCTCGGTACGTTTTTGTTCGTGAAACACGCCAAGGCGCATCGACTTCCGCGAGCTGGTTCGCGACCTGTTCAGCCTCTACAAGACCCGCATCTGGATGCAGCAGCTAGAACCAGAGACGACACCGTCGGGTGGTCCCTTGCAGACCCCGTTCTCGCCCCACGGTATCCACGGCGGCATGCCTGCCCCTCAGGGCGGTGGACCTGTCGACATGAGCATGGGCATCGGTGGCCCCATGCTGTAGCCTGCCTCTTTTGACCGCGTGGTAGCGTGCCGGGGAATAAGGTAGTGGGTGCGGCGTTTTTTTTTTGTTGGGCTACCAGTACACGCGCAGGAGGGAGGCGTGAATGGAAGGGGGGGGGGGGGGGGGGGGGCGTGAACGCCGTGAGGGAAGTAGAAGGTGGTGGGTTGGGGATACGTAGTCGATGATGTCCTCGTGATTTGTGGTCGTTTCGATGTTGTCGTCAGCATCGCCGCTTTCACGGTGTTGAGGTGGGCGCTTGGTGTCAGCCTTGCTTCAGCCCTGTGTCAGCCGCGCGTAAAAGGGTTGCGGTAGCGCAGGCAAGGTGCCCGCGACACGCGCGCGCACGGCGTGCGCGCGAGTTCAACGGACCTTTGCGTTGTGACCGTTGACCATCGCAGGTCCGTGGAAACACTATACGCCGGGCAGGGCTAGCGGAGGCACGGCTGGCGGTGGGAGGGAGGGGAGGAATGGCTAGGACGAGAGGGCTATCGCGAACGTTTCTTGTTGTCTTCCCCTTTTGGATCCCCCGCTATGGCTGTTCATTGTACATAATGGGATGGAGGGGGGGGGGGGGGGGGAGGGAGTGTCACGTGGGAGAAGTTTGTATGCCAAGACACGGGGTGTTTCGATCCACGGGAACATGAACATTGAGACGCGCAGAAGGGAAGGGATGAAGCTGTGCTCGGGGGGGGGGGCGGAGCGGCGGGCCTGTCTGCGGCATGGCGCTTTCTGCTCCGAGAGGCAGGGGGAGGGGGGTAGCTTGCCCGGCGCGATGGTAGATGGGCGGCAAGGGCGACATTTTGTTTTTTGTAAGGATAGACTATGGCATGAGGGATATGGTTACAGTATAGTAGTAAACCCTCCTTTTACGGAAGATGCTCCCGGGTAAAAACACACGGAGGTGCATGCCTTGTTTCGGTTACAGGGTTTTGATCGGTTGGTTTCGCGTAGAATCGTAGAAAGTAATAATACACCCTTGTGGGGAATATGGTGGTGGAATTTCGGTAGCCGACTGAGCCGGCGATTGACTGATCGTCTGATCTGTTTGGCCAGTGACTGGTTCTGATTTGCTGACCGATTGGTTGGTACCTGGTTCTGATTGGCTGATGAGTTGGTCGATGCGCCGATGGACGGGTCGGTCTATCCGTCGGGTTACTTCGGACGCAGCCAGTCGGGGCGACGCGACGCGAGAGGTGGACGGTGCACGAAAATGTCCTTGGTGCTTTTCGTGGGCGCCTTTTGTCGCAAAAAATAACGAAAGAAGATAATAAGACACCGCTTAGGATAAGCTGCACATTGGCGGGACCGAGATAGCCCCTGACCGGAGGAGGGCGCGTGCGGCGCCGTGATAATTTTCTGGTTGTTTTCGCGGCCGTGGGGGAGTGGGACGGAGGGGATGTCCGGTGAAAAACCTTTTTCCTAGAACTTTCGTTGGACGGGCGGCACGACACATTTTTTTTTTTGTTCTTCTTTCCTTTTTGTTGTTGTTATCACAGATATGTGTGATTGGTACAGATGAATGATGACGTCATCCTGTCGCTCAGCACGAAAAAGCGCGAGTAGGCCGGAGCGCGAAGGTTCGGCGTTTTCCCTTGCTTCATCATAAAGTCACGCCTCTTTTTGCGGTGTCTAGAAGGTATGCATGCTGCCGGCAATTGCAGTTGGAAGCATCGCCGGTCCGAGCGCGGCGAGGGTTACCTGAGGGGGGGGGGGGGGGTTGTACGCATTTCATGTATGGCCGTAGTCGTATGACCGTAGACCCTCGCATCCCAAAAATGGCGGGACAGAGCACGTCGGGTTTTCACGGAGGGGTGTGTGTGGGGGGCGGAGGGGGGGTGTACTCGGTATCATGCTTGGCCGTAGTCGTATGACCATAGACCCTGGCATCCCTACAATGCCGGGACGGAGCATGTTGGGTTTTCACCGGCCAGGCAGGCATTGCTTGTACCAAGCGCGAAGCGCTGTGGGTGTTCGGCGAATCGCATATAGGGGGGGGGGTATAGGGGAAAAGCGAGCATGCGCCCCAAGCGGGGTGCGCGGGTGCGGAGCTATTGACGCGCGTGGGGGATGGGGATGGGGGATGAGATGGGGGCGTGGGGGGAGGGATGGTTGTACCTTCACGATATATTGCTAGATATTTCCTCGGCGAGGCTGGGTTCGCTACGCGGACGAATCGTCCTGCGGCAGTCTCCATGGTCGGCTGATTAGTTTGGTTGGTTGGTTGGTCGGTCGGTTGGTTGGTTGGTCGGTCGGTCGGTCGATTGGTTGGTTTGCTGGTTGATCGACTGGTTGGTTGGTAGGTTGGTCGGTCGGTCGGTCGACTGGTTGGTTGGTTGGTCGGTCGATCGACTGGTTGGTTGGTTGATTGGTTGGTTGGTTGGTCGACTGGTTGGTTGGTTAGTTGGTTGGTTGGTTAGTCGGTTGGTTTTCTTGCTGGTAGAGGGCACGTTTTTCGCACGCCCTGTAAATGCGGTGGCGTTTGTTCGGGTCCGCGGGAACCGTGACGGGGTTTGGTCTGGGGCGTGTTTTTTTTCGTACCGGCGGGCTTCGTGCGGTGCGAGCCGCCGTTCGTTGGGCTTTGGCTGGGCGCCGTGTTGCCGTTTTGCTGACACCGGGTATGCTCCAGATTCAAAATTATATCATATGATGCGGGCTGAAAAGTGTTTGTTTTTTCACTCTTTTCTGTTCCCTGGTCCGTGGTAGTGTTGTCCTCCTCCTTTTGCCTGTTGTTTGTGTCCCTGGGTCCGTGGTTGATAAAAAGACGAGCAAGAGAGAGAGTGAGAGTATGTGTGTGTGAGAGAGAGAGAGAGAGAGAGAAAGAGAGAAAGAGAGAGAGGGAGGAGGAAGAGCGAGAGGGTGGTGTGTCGGCTCATTCATGTGAGGCAGGTCCTTTCGTTTGGGTTTTGGTATTTCTGGTGGCTGGGCTGCCGGCTGTTTGTGAGCGCGCGTGCGCGCCCTGGTCCTCGATCCTTCTGTTTTAGCAAGATTGGAAAGTTGCACTTTTTTATCCTTGCTTTGCTCGTGTTTCCCGCGTTTTGCAGGATGGATGCGTACGTACGTGCCCCCCCCCCCCCCCCCTCCCCCCCCTCCATCCCCTTCTCCCGCCCGCCGCGTGGAAATCCTACGTAGGCGGTTAGAAAAGGCGCTTGATATTATTGGCTGTCCATGTGGGAGAGTTTTGGCTGATGTAGTGTGACTGCAGTTGTTGCTCCTCGCTCGGACGTCGCTCCCCAGATAGGGTTGGGACGACAATAAGAATAAAGTACGCTTGATGATATGTTTAATGTTGCGCTCTCATTTTTTTTTTTTGGAAGGAAGTGCGTAACTACTGTACCGAGCGTCCTTTTTTTGTGTGTGTTTGGTATGTGTTTGTTTTATTTTTTTCATACGTGTTTCGACTTCATATGGACAAAGCGACACGGATTATAACTTTTCCCGGTTGGCGGTTTGGCGGCGCGTGATGAAAGTTCCCGTTCTCGTAGAATAAGAGAAAAAGGGGTGTGTGTCAGCGCCCGTCCCCTCGTGTGCATGCATGGCAGGGTTTCCCGCTTTTGCTTGCGGCGTTTTCGAACCGCCCGTAAAAATATGCAGCATAGTACGGAAGAAGTACTCCTTCCTTACCGGGAAACGATATGTAACAACATATTCAAGCCTTTCACCACGTTTATTATCAGCCCCGACACTCGCTGGCGACGATTTTCACGAGATGAACGCGCGCGATCGATTGACCGCCCGTTGTACCTGCGCGCACCCCCGAGATTACGACGTACGTACGGTACATCCAAATCATTCACGTAAAAACTTGGACCGTTTTACACGTCGGACAGAACTACCGTAGATAATCTAGATCTACAGTAGTAAATCCTACCGTGCCGCCGTGGGATGCTGTGCAGTTGTTTCTGCATGGTGCGGACCCAACACGGG
Organism: Nereocystis luetkeana; assembly: GCA_031213475.1. Taxonomy (NCBI): domain Eukaryota; class Phaeophyceae; order Laminariales; family Laminariaceae; genus Nereocystis; species Nereocystis luetkeana. Next base: position 2,972,540 of record JARUPZ010000003.1, on the reverse strand, counting down.
AAAACCTGTTACATCACATGCCATGAAGATTTACACGGATCCCACCCGACAGCATGGTGAGCTAGATGGTACAGGGGTACAGGTCAGGAATTTCCAGTGTGTAAAGCTACTGTAAGTCTCTATCTTGGTAATTGCAGATATAGCTGTCTGTCTGTCCGTCTGTCCGTCTGTCCCGCGTCACAAGGAAACCCCTATCCTCGCCAAATCTGTCCCCAAACCGCCCTCAACCTTGACGCGTGTACCGCGCGAATCGATAGCGGACACACATACAAGCAATGCTCGGATTCAACGGAGCCCCCCGTCTCGAGCTACGCGACCCAGCCCCACCCGCCGGGCAATCGCTTGTAGACAATCGCTTGGGCCAGAGTCGGTACGAGCAGCGAAATCTTTCGCAAATTGGCTACATCGCATTGACCGTAACAAAACATACAATGACAGGATCACCTTGTAGAAGCATGGCTCGCTCTGCGGGATTGGGTAACGGCGGGCGTTAATGAGGTCGTTGCCCGCCGCTCGCAAAACGGCCGTGCAAGGTCGGTTCTGGCTGCAAGGTCTTGACCCCATGGGGCTTGCGATATTTTCTGTGGCGTCTTATTATGGCAATGTCGCTTCCTGATCCACAGTATTCGATAACCGAGGGCAACAACCACCTGTCTTTCACTGCCCACAAAACACACGAAAAAGTCCCGACAATAGCAACCAGTACAAAACTAGGGAACACCACGCGAGAGCATGTTATTAACTTTTTTTGACAATCAATACGGCTCGACAGTGTGAACACCATTACATGCAATTACAGCGCAATAGTGCTATGGTACATAGACGAACCGCCTACTTTTGCCTTCTGAGGGTCCTCACTTGAGAAGATATGCTAATACTAGTACTGTGATACTATTAGGAAGAAATCCAGAAGCTCATTTTGGGCAAAGGTAAAAGTGCAACCCGATGAATCAAGTCAAAGTCTATACTATTAACAGTATATCACGAACCGTACTGAAAAACTCTGATGGCGTGTCCATCTGTACTGGGCTAGGGAGCCCGGTCGGTCTGATATATTTTGGCCTAAACGGGTTACATACCTACCACCGCCGCTATTGCCGCCACAGCGCCGCCGCCCCCGCTGTGTATACGAGAGCAGCGTCACACAACAAAACCACCCAACTCGTGATCCCGATGGAAATCAGGACAGGGGGTTCGAATAAGCCTCGCCTACAGCCCCGCCCCCCACGAATACACCTACAAAAAAAAACGGCGCCCTGACCTGTGTTCAGAGACAAGGTTGTTGGTATCTCGTACCAGTACACCTAAGGGAGAGCCGTGATATCGCAACCTGCTACCAGGTACCTGGACCGGTATGTAATAGCGCCTCTCTGCGGGGATTGCCGAGGAGGATACTCTACCGCTGAGACGTACCTGGCAAACTGGCTGCCTTGCACGATGGTGGCAGATCAGCAGAACGAACCCCTATGCGATGACAAAAGAAGCAGAATCGCTCAGCGAGTCCGCGAGCAAAGGACGCGATGGGCGACCTTACGTGCGATGTTGGAGGGAAGGTTACGATAGGCGCGCGCAAGCTTGATTTTTCTCGTATACTGCTGCTGCTGCTGCTTAGATGGTTGGTAAGATCACCCTTCTCTCGCATATTTGGTGGCTCTACCACCATGGGCTATTAGGAAGTTGGGGAGGAAGGAGGAGTTGGAGGAGGAGGAGGGGGTACGGAAACCAAGGTCATAAAATAATAAAGCTATCTCCGTATTATATTCCTAAATAACTCCCACGCCACTGCTACATTTTTCGTTTCTTACCTGGGGAGGAAATAGCCGACGTTTTCTCCGAATTTCGTAACCCCCACCTAAACTGCTCATGCGGAAAAGCCAACCAAGCAATTCGCCAACTTTTCCGGACGTATGTGCTGTATTGCCCCGCACAAAATTCAGGGCAGTGGTTCTGAGAACAAAAAAAGCTTGCGCATGCACGCCATGGAAAAATAACGACGCCCACATTCGTCTGACGTACCAGGTAGAAACATTTCTGTAGCTCGGCAAGCACATTGTCGGTACGCACGACAGTAGTTCACCCACCAAACCATGTCGAAACACCACAAAAAAAACGTATCAGTCACCGTCACGAGTTTCCCCATGCTTTTCCGCCCCAAACTACTTGTAATTGGAGTGGACTGTTTTCATAGCAAAAAAGCGGCAAAAGGGTTACAACTTAAACATCCACCACCCCACGTCCTATCTGACTCCCTGTGAAACGCTCACGAAACGCTAACGAAACGCTAACGAAATGCTCGTGAAGCCCTCGTGAAACGTCTGTGAAAAGCTTGTTGGCGGACAAAAACGAGCTCTATAACGCCGCGGTAGGCAGCGGAAACCCGGCAGCAGAGGCAGCATCACCCGAACCCCCGGCCTGTCGACCCCGAACTTTGTTCTGTCCTCCGAGCCTGCCCGCTAACGCCTTCGCGTCGAGGTTCACGACCAAGCCGCCGAAAGCAAGACGCACGGCGCAGGCGCGCTTCGGAATGGTCTTCGTTTTGCTGTTTGGTGTGACCAACTGGGGCCAAACCGAGGGGGGTAGTGAGCGGAAGCGGAAGCGGAGATGGAAGGGGAAGGGGGATGCGGAAGGGGTTTCCACCGTGCGGGCGGGAAGGGTAAGGTCAAGGGTAAGGTCAAGATAAATATAATGGGGATATGGAAGGGGAAGCGGCAGAGGGAAAGGAAGAGTGTTATGATTAAGGCGCAAGGGAGCATCGGCGTGGAGCTCTCTGTTTGGAAGATTAATGCTCGGGAAATACAGGCGCAGTATATGACTAAGTGCGGGGTTTCTAGTGGGTACGTAGGGGGACGGGGGGTGTACTCATGTCACGCATGGCCGTAGTTGTCTTTTGTTCATCATGCAGAACGACATCAACATAGCGGAAATTTTGTGTGTTACCCCCCAAGCCGGTCATATTCGTTACAGTGTTCGCAGTGCAGCAGCACTACAGCAATATATACGGCATTTTTTTTTCAATCCTCACTTTTACTTTCCAGCCTAACTCGTAGGAGGTTTTACCCTTAACAAACTTCTGAACAAGCCGTGGTCACAGGTGTCTACCCTTCTCCCCCCCGGTACGTGCCTTTATTTTTTGTCGCGCATAGGGTTCAGCATTCCCACTGCTCGTCGATTTTCATCGAATGTAGCTATAACTCACGCTCTCGCGCTTTCCGCTAATCAATTTCTTTTTTGTAAGCAAAAGCCCCTACGAGCATGCACTCGGTGAGACTTGAACCCACGAAATTGATCTTGATAGGCTCGCGGACCACCTACCAAGCCACCGGGGACGCCGGTAGATACACGGCAGTACAGCAGTATTTACAGCAGCAAGTACCCCAACTCCACCCCACCCCACCCTAGCCTAGCCAACACCGCGAAACCCCACAACGCAACGCCTTACCTGAAACATGTTAGCCGTTTCTCTTAGCACTATACCAGTGACGTTGACAAGGGAAGGGTCCGACGCCCTGGACACCGTCAGGTAGCAGCCCTGGCGAACGAAGGCGCCAGACAATAAGGAGCGCGAAACGCACGACGTTTCGCCCATAAATGCTCGCGGCAACTATTGCGCGCTATAGCGGCAACCATCGTGTGCTATCGACGCCGAGTTAGCAACTGACCGCTGGGTCGAAGAGCCGGCGTACATCGTGCCCGACGATAGATGGGGGGGGTGAGAGGCTTGCGACACCGTGTAGTGTGGCAAGTCCGCCTGCGGGAGATCCAATTTCCTATTTGAGCCTGATGCACAAAGCACGACACAACTACTGATGCGACTCCGTCAGGAGCATCCTGGTTCGCGTTTTTTTCTTTCAGTGCAGGTTTTCCAAACTTCGACGGCGTTTCACGACCAGAGCCCCACACCCGGTCTGCTTAACGAGGCGTTCTGCCGTGTCATAGTTACATAGCATACGCCCACATAGCCATCAACATCAAAGCTAAAATAAGTCCAATCTCGCTGGGAAATCCCTCATAAGGCTGAAGCCAAAGCAAGGAAGGAGCGCATCGCGACGTAAACAAGGCACCTATTCTACTATACCTGTAAGTCAGCCGCAAGCATCCTCTGTTGAACAAGTCTCTCATTGGAGCCGCACTGGGACACCAAACGACCGGCGTAACCCTTCCAGACATCGTGGAGACGCAACAAGTCACGGAACGTGAGTTGCCCCCCTCCCTGTGCCTTGAGTATGTCGAGACCCTGGTTTTCGTATCCAAGGAGGCATGTGCCCAATGAAAGCAGACGAGGGCGAAAGTATCTGGGTCTTGGGGAACACGCTTTACTTTTTTTCGTCCTGTGGGTTGAAAGTCGAAAGTGGGGAAGAGGTGACAGTGCGCATAGATACTACCGCTAGGGAAAACAAGCGGGTTTCCCTAGAAGGAAGGCGGGGGGTATACGGGCTTGACAGGTCACAACATCTCTGAACATCAGACAATTTGATGGTCAACTTCGTCACGGGAGAGTGAGTACAGCAGTATTAACAGCATACACTGAATGGGAGATGTCTGAGACAAGATGACACAACGCTGCGGAGGAAATTCTCGCGGTGGCTCGCGCTAGTCATAGATCTGACGATGGCTAGGGCAAAATGAGAACGCCCGCTGCCGCAGCTGCATCTTCGTTCCAAGCCCAAGAAAATGACGAGTCGGTAGAGGGGTGATGCGGCACAAACACGATAGGCGCCGACTTCGGTGGGTTCCCTACACACTCAGACGCGAATAATGGCTGTCATGACGTCTTAATCGTGTTGGGTCGATCAGAAATCCACTACTGGTATACAATCAGACTCTATTGCAACATGGGCGTGTTTTTATCGGGGCGCCAGTATAAACACAAACAAACACGAGCACGAGACACGATGACTGGCAATCTTCGAGTCAAATACATCACCGAGGGGTGTCATGTACAGCAGTGCCTCTCCCACCGCCCGCTTTACGAGCAGGCAGGTATGCACTAGATTGCAACCATCAGCTGTCGCTGCAACATATATTGATACTGTACCGTCTACGCGCATCGCTCCAACCACGTAGCCATTGTGCTACGTATGTTCGACTTTTCTCAGCAGCACTCTTTACCAGGCACCAGGTGCAAGTTTACCGGTGCCATCTGTCCGTAAAAACAAGCACCGTATGGGGACTCATCTATGGGGAAGGAGGATCTCAAAGGAATATATTGTTGAGTACGCGCGCGTAGGCGTTTCGCGCAAACTCGAAAACGACTTGGAAATAGAGTATGGCATTTGCAAACGAGATCCTAATTTCATTTGTACAAAAAATGCACATAAAGAAGAATTCAGACACCCATTTATCCCTTTTTCGGGTTCACTAACTTGCTACGTACCCCTCGCGATAATTAAATGTTTTGACCCGCGGGCTTTTCGGGTACGCGCCAAGAAGGTTGTTATAATTCACCTGGCGAACAGCATACGTTTAGTGAAAGCCGTTTTTTTTAAATCGGTGATGTACTCATCGTATTACTGTAGACTCCGGCGCGCGAATAAAAATATTTCAGCGATTTTCGGAGTTTTTTCGTGCTGCTGGCTCGCAACTTTGAGTCCACTTCAACACCTCGCAAGTCGTCTGTGGTTCCCTACGATTGCTGTTTGGCGCACCCGACACCGTCACACATCTCATTAGAAACGTTCCTCAATTTCATGTGCTGTGATCGCTTGTGAAAAGCTGTAGCTGCCCGCAAGTGGAGTGCAAACGTGTATTCTTTTTAGTCGCGTTTCGCATACCCCAATTTTCGACCAATTTGGAGCACTACAGCACCTCTCACTCGAGGTGTAGGCCTCTGTTGAGAAAGGGCGGAACGTCAACCTGAAGAGAATCACAGCTTTTATGGATGAAGCACTCTTGGCCGAACCAGCCGATAGTAAAAACACAGCGTATTCAAAGTGGGGCTGCTGTTTCTGTTCCAATGAAATATCCAGGGGATAGCGTCACCGAAAACCCGGGGATGCGGGGACGCTTGGGATCCTCCGCGGTTCTAACACACAAATGATTCCTACATTTCCGGACAGAGTGGTGTGTGATGCGCATCCAACACACACATGCACCTTGGGCGACGCGGCTCACCATCTTCTTGCTCTGCTTCCCGCTCAAACCGCGCTCAGCCCTCCCCGACGAGCCAGACCGCGCGGCCCGCATCCCGGCGCTCTGGGCTTCCGTTTGTACCGAGGAACTATTGTCGAGATTCACCACTCTTCTTCGAAGCTTGGACTCTATCGCCAGAGTCGCAGCTCGCTCCCCCCGTGCCCCCAAGACCCCGCGAACGAAATCCGTCAGCCGGATACCGGCAGCGGCGCCAACTGACAGTCGGTTTTTTCCCCGGGCAGCCGCTGGCGCAGAGCGCGATCCAAGGGGCAGCAGGGCTGGGGGCAGCCGGGTGTACATCCGCTGAGAGCCGTCCGTGATGTGGCGGCTCTCGTTCGCTGAAGCCTCTGCGGGGCGCCGATGTTTGGGTGTGGTCGGTGTTTCGTTTCGTGTTCGGGCTCGTCACGCTTCTCGTTTTTCTCTGATACTGAAGTCGCAGACATATCACACACACACACACGATACTGCTGTACAGCAGTAAGTACTCGTATGTACGTACAACTTTTAAACAATACCTGGGACCTACTGCTGTAGCTCTACTGCGGTGAATAAAACGAATACATGTCTATCCCCGGTGGCTTAGTAGGTGGTCGGCGTGCCTACTATTAATAAGATCAATTTCGTGGGTTCAATCAAGTCTCACCGAGTGCATACTCGCAAGGACCTTTTCTTGCAGCTAGCGAAAACCCGACGAAAATCGACGGGCAGTGGAAAATTGATTAGCGTACAGCGCGAAAGCGTGAGTTAGCTACATTCGATGAAATTCGACGAGCAGTGGGAATGCTGAACCCTATGCGCGACAAAAAAAATGAAGGCACGTACCGGGGGGGGAGAAGGGACGACACCTATGACCACAGCTTGTCCAGAAGACCGCCGAGGGTAAAATCTCCTATTAATAATATTCCGGGGATGTACTCGTGGGTTTGCTGTACTCAACAAGTACTACAAATTCGAACTGCACAGCTGACGTACCTGGTATTTCATAATCTTAAAAAAATCGTGTCCCACTAATCATCGATCTTGCATTCAGACTACCAGGTACCAGGTATTGTACAGCATCATGAATCATGAAGCACAGATGGCAGCGCACTGCTCCACTCCTCAACCTCCCAACACAACTCTTGACAAAGCGTTGCAGCCGGTTGCAGTTTGCGGCGAGTGTTGACTCACACTCTACCACACACATTGCCAGTAGTTGTGTCTCCAGAGGCTTCGCCCCTCCCTGGCTATCTCACCTTCCTCATTGGGTTTCATCGTAGAGACAACAGTACCCGTACCAGGAGCAGTCCATCCATTGCGAACCTTTTTAGAAGGGCGCGATGAAGGTACCGCCCCAGCGGGTACCGCACGGAACAGAGCATCTAGATCGTCCAGAGCACGCTTGTCTGCAGACATTCTGATAGACTGCTTGTGAGCCGGCGTAGACTTAGGCTTGTGTGGGCGATTCTACCCCGACTCGTCTAATGGGTTGGTGGATTGGTTCTTTATGCGAACCTACATGCCACCAAATCTCTGCAAACCCTGTATGAGCTTTTGGACTTTTGACTTTTTATGGTCTGCAAGGAAGTGTTCCAGATACCCGCGAGACAAGAAGCAAGACGATGGAGATGCCTAGGTTAGTGCGGAATTCCCCCCGTGATCGAACATGCATCACGACTGCCCGCAATCCGTTGTTGCAAAATCGCAAAAATGGCGTCGCACGAACTCTTGTTTTTTTCGTTTTCGTATCACTCCTTGGTTGCCTTCATTCTCATTTCGCCAGCTCTTTATTTTAGAGGATCGCGCCAACACTCTTTATTTCGATGCTAACCCATGCAAGACGCCAGACCCTCGGGTGGTCAAGATCGAGCACTGCCCGCGTCCACCATTTAGCGACACCCGCTGGGCTCGTTCGCGAGGTCTTGATTTCGTGATCAAGCCGGGTATAGAGAGGGGGCTCTACTCCACTCAGTCACACCTACCTGCGGCTACTTGCTGTGTCTTTTTCAAATTTTGAACGTTCCTGTGGGAGATCTCTGAGCTCTGTTCAGCTCCCCGAGTATATACGTAGGACCAGTTACTGTACACGATGCCGGGTATGTCGTACAAGGCGGTTCGCTCCGCGGGTGGCTTCCGCCGCCCGCTATACGCTCGCTCACAAGGAAAAAGACAAAAAACGAGTGATCAGAAGTGGAGAGGCCTACGATGATTTTATATACCACGTACAGCAGTAGTATTAATAGTACATATAGATGAAAATTGGCGACTTGTAGATAAATGCCAAGAGTAGGCACGACCGGAAGGGTGGCTATCAGTAGGGTCTATTGACAGTTGGCACGGATTGCTGGGGACTCTTTTCGTGCGGAATTTTGATCCACTCCCGGTATATTGTGCGCTCAAACGCTCATTCCAGCCCTTTGCGCCCGGCGCCCGTTGCTCGTGACTACGTACGCACTGCTAACACGATACGAATCTACCATACATAGCATGCCAATACCGCTCATGTTGGGCGGAGGTACAGAAGACGATGTCCGCGGTTTAACTGGCGGGGCCACCCCGTTTAGACTCCCGAAGCTGGATGTCTTTGGCCAGAAAAAAGGCCGGACCGCGAAAAAGAGAGTAGAGGTTGCTTCGGAGGACGAGGAAGACCCGCGGGAGGAAGCCCAGGTGAGCGTGTGGTTTCTTCTCGTCTGCAGCGTGTGCAGGGTCAGGCGGTGAATGAGTTAGTGACCCCCCCCCCTTCACCTACATACTGCAAGCAGTACAGTATGACTGTATACTACTGTACCTGGTAGTTTGAACGAAGTATATATATATGTATGTGCACAGGACTGTATTTCATGTATGTGCATGCCGGATTTATTTGCGTTTCGTGGCCTGGCGGTTTTTGGGTTGTTCTGCGTGGTAACTTACGTATCAGTGTTGAGTTTTCTCGCCTTCTGGTGCCATTTCAGTATGCATTGCTCTCTACATAATAACGAGTCTAGTTAAGCAATCACACGAAGGTTCGCCGCATTGCCATGTTGTGGTGCAAATAAATATGCTGTGCACCATCTATCTGCAGGGCACTGTTTGTATCGTTGCCCCGTCGATGTTGTCGTGCAGCTGATCATGTCTTGCCGGTCTGACTATAGTAGCATACTAACACCTGAGCTGGGTCTGAGTTGACAGAGCTACAGCAAGTTTGTATTCGCACCTCACCTAGAAAAAAACTCCGGAGGCCACACATATCTTACCTTGTACCTCGTAGCTCATCCCCGCCCTCCATGGACGTTTTCTACTATTTTTCAATTACAATGTGCTACTTCGAGCAAGATGATCCAACTGCTGCAGCAGATGCAGAAAGTGAATGAGAACAAGGAAAACAAGCGCAAGAGGGGCGAAATCGCAGGTGAGCTAGGAAAAATGAGCCCGCAGATGTTGGCACTTTTTGCCGCAGATAAAAGAGCATACCAGGTACTACTATAATAATAGCTCCGTACGTCGGACAGATCAGACCCCTGTTTTTTGTCTGGACAGATAGATACATATCTATGGGATCTGCATGATCTATTTTTTTTTTTGCTTTTGGATCTATAGGATCTACACAATCTGGCACATGATTGTCCGGGTGGGATAGATACGATCTAGATCTTTCACACATCCTTCCCTGATCGGGTCAGTACAAAACGGCTCTTTCACACGAATTGACCTGGCAGGATCTGTAGGATGTGCATGATCTATACCTGGTACCATGTTTGTCTGGGTGGGATCCAAAAGATCTATTAATAGATCCTTGACACATGTTTGCCGGGTGGGATCTGTACGAGAGGACTCTTACACACATTATTGCTCGGGCATAGATAGGATCTCTTTGGCCCAGTTCTTGCGTGCATATTTATCAGGGTGGGATCTGTATGGTCCCCTTGGTCTAGATCATTTTGGCTTGGCAAGTATATACACCGACTGACTGTCAGTGAACCTCTTATGAGTTCGGAGATTTACACACGCCCGACCTTTTCGACGAGACATCTACCAAATATCTCGGGATATATACAGGAGGGTGGAGGGCTTGACCTGTTCATCACCTTATTCAGGTGGTCGTTGCTTGTGGGGGGCTTGACCTGTGAGTTGAGCTGAAACCACCAGCTCCCCACATGACTCACAACTACAACTGCTATATATGTTAAATAACACAACCCAAAATACGGTCATCGAGCGTGGAAGACCTGGTATGTCGGAGGAAGTCGTAGAAAGCACCTTACGACTGTTTTTGCTGCTTGTAGCGGTTGACAGAACGGGGAGAGTTGTGCAGTAGGTGTTTGATGAATGCCAATTACCTGTAGAAGGAAGGTGTTGGGCTTTTACAATCACCAGTGTAGTCTACAGCAGTATCTTGACGGAGTACCCACTGTCGGCGTGTGTGCGCCGCTCCTGAGTTAGATCAGACTGCCCGCCGCAGAGGCAAGCACTTAAGCCAGTGTCGAACCGACTGGTTGCTGTTCAAGCTTCAGCTCTCAGAAAAACATACCAGTACGAAATAAAACGACGGTCAAGGCCAGTGCCGATTACTTTGTCTTGCCCAACAGGACAGGATGACGAGGAGGAACAGAAGATATAATATGATACCTGGTAAGTGAAATGGGCGAGGGTGCGTGGGCACGATCGATCGATGACAGCACTCTCAAGTCTCAAGACCCCCAGCATGCGGGGAAACTAAAGCTCGAAGAAAAAACCTCGGCTGAACTCGAAACGGTATTTCGGGTGTATCTGTCTTCTTTCTAGGATCGAATAATCGGCATGAACACTGTTCTGCCGAGATACCTGAGCCAACGGAGTTCCACGGCATACTACTGAATCGGCATCGGACATGCCGCACTGCCGTAGCACTTTGTACTGCTGCTGTGGCGTACTCGCTACAGGCGACTGTGCTACCGATCAGCGACTCGGTATAGACTACTACTGGCTACTGCTGGGTAGTTTGCGTTTTTCTGCATGTTGAAGAAACGAGCCCTTTTCGATTTTTAAGGCGTGTTTCTGTGTTCTTGGCATTCATATCATGCGCACAACTTCACCGTAAAATATCTTACTCAACGCTGTTACCAGGCACCAGGTACGGCATCGCACATTTGAATACCGTTCTTTCACCATCATGTTAATCAACCTCAGAGCTTCCCGGCACGTTTGCGGAGTGGGGAAGCTGCATCTCTGAGCGCTCACGCATATATTAGGTGCCCGGGTGTGAGTGGTATGATCTGCTGACCTACCCGCTCATGATTGCCTGCCTTGGGATGTGTGTGGCACTGGTTTTGTACGGCGAATTGCCCGCGTGCGACCAGCGTCATCTAGTAACAGCTCTTTCACAACATGTTTTCCTAAGGGGGATCTGTTTACCACGACTCTTTCACACACGTTTGCCCGGGTGGATTCATTCAACACGGCTCTTTAACCCTGCAGTACGTTCGCGCGGTTAGGATCTTTACAAGACGGCTCTTGGTAATGCATCTGGCCGTGTGTGATCTAAAGGATCTGCGGAATCTAGATCCTCTCACACTTTGGAATATATATAGGATCTTCTTTGATCAGCAGTAGTCTACGTTTGTCCGGGTGGGATCTACCTGATCTAATTGTTTCGTACATGGTTCCTTGGACAAGGCGGTCCTTTCACACACACTAGCCCGGGGGGATCAGTAGGATGTGCGTGATCTATATCCTACACTTTTTCGTCTAAAAGGACCTATACGATCTGCACGATCTACCTTATGTTTGTCCGGGTGGGATCTACAAGATATGGATCTTTCACATAAGTTGCCCGAATGGAATCTGTAGTATCTACACTAGACCCTCTACACAATATATCATAGGGGCGCCCATGGGATATAGACGATTTAGATTATGTAGATCATGATCTGCCCGACGTGTGAATAGTTCATTCCTGAAGAGTTGCTCGCTATTTCGAAAAGTGGAGGCGTTTATGTTTGCGGGCGATCGGCTGAGAAACGTTTGGTTAGTGTTGAATTTTTTATCTTTAGTCTCTACGTCGGCGGCCGTTGTTGTGCCCTTACATCACAGTACAGTAGCATACAAAACATATCGTCGTTAGAACAGCTCCGCACAGCGTTGGCTACGTCGAAGTTGCGGTTCGCTCACTGTTTGACGGGTGCCTCGTTTTTTTTGGGCGCCGTCTCCTTCCTTCATGCAATCACTTCATAATTACTTCTTCAACATCCCCTTGCTTAGAAATGACTACTATTCACTCGCGACCTTACCGACGAACTTTCGCGTTGCGGGTGCTGTGTGTTGCTGCGTGGGGCACTGATCCTTCCCTGCTACACAGCTAGAACCAAGGCCGTTGCCGGCGGTGTCCGACGGTATGTCTACAAGCGAATCAAGGAGACAAAAACCAGCCACGACAAGCTTGCAGCCGACCTCAGGCAAGCGCGTTGCACGAAGCGGTGCGATATTCCGCGTTATTACGTACAGTGAAGCAATTGCCGCACCAGCGTGGTTCTGGGCCTCTGAGATGATGGTCATGCAGTTGGGGAATATGCCACCCGAGTACTGGCCCTTACCTATCACCCTGTCAGCAGATTAAATTGGTAGGAGTACTGATGGTCAAACAATACACACTGGTCAAATGAGGCATCTGTTTTTTTTAGCGTGGATTATGTCTATTCCTAGACAGGCATGACACTACAGTACAGCACGTACAGCAGATATGCGTACGGCCTTGGCCAGGAACCACAATTCGATGAAGTCTAATCCTGTCCATTGCTGTTTCGAAAGGTGTACGATGGAGTCCCTGCGTGTGGCTCTCCACGAGGAGACTAAACTAGCCGCCGTCCTGCTGGAGGAGCAACAAGTGGCCATGAAGGCGGCCGTGAACGCTCTAAACGAGGCGAGTCTATCTGAGCCGCACTTGGGTGTCACGCGGTTGGATTATTTGGAAGAACGGTGCCACACATTTGCCTGGTTTGTGCCTACACGGATCCAAGCCCCTAGGATCTTGCCATACGGCCTACAGTTTTACAGCAGTATTATAGAAAACGTATATACTCGAAGCACGTCCTCTATTGATGTAGAATAAGCATACATACTCCAAGCCACCCCCCCTGTATGATTCTCCATGTATCAATAAATCAACCCTGTTCGGGGATTGAATAAATTAAAACTGCGGGTACAGGGCACAGCAGTAGCGGTATGGGTCCAGGGTACAATAGTAGTAACAGTATGGGTCCGTACAGGCTACAGCAGTAGCAGTATGGGTCCCTGTCTTTTTTCCAAATCACAACATGTGATCTTTCATTAATATTCGTATGGGGCGTGAACGGTAACGCAGGTCGTCAGTACTATCTTTTTCGAGCCGACCATCCATAATGTAGAAGCAACGAGCGCTCAAATTGAAAGAGAGCGCCAGGAGTTGACGAGGTCCGAATATGCCACAATCTTATCTAGCACCTACCTTGTCAAGCGCCTCGTGAAACGCCTCGTCTATGTATAAATTGACTCAGCGTCAGCGCAATGTCGGGTATGCTGGGCCTTTGCCTGCCGCCGTTGTCAACATATTTGCGCCCAAGACAAGACGGGACACCAAGCTGTGGCAACCTATTCGCCAAGCCGAGACCTGGTGACACCTTCTCTGCGTTCGCTCCGTTTCATGGTCTTGACCCGCGCTGCATCCTTTTTCCTTCTCGCGATCGTGTAAAGGAGGGGAGGAGATCAGATCGTTCACCTTTTGAACTGCATCCACGTTTAAATTTTGGCGACTTACTGCTTTCGCGTTCCCAGGTGTTTCAATATTTGAGCCGCTACGGGGGGGCATATTAACGGTAATCAGAACCCATGGTGGACCCAAAAAACAAGGTACCCCGCTATGAATATGTCTACACACCGCATTTGGCTCTCATTACTACTGTATTCTCCCGCTGTAATACTAGTATTAATAGAAGGCGTTTTTGTTTAGCGGGTAAGTAATCCGCTTTTGACGAGTAGAGACAGCGAGTGGCCTCGTTTTACTTTGTACCTGGTACGTCACGCAGAAATACGACGAAGCAGCGGAGGTGCGAAGGAAGGTCAAGCTTCTTGGGGACTGCATGCACGAGCACTTCCAGGTGGTGCGCACCCACGTCGCCGCCCAGGTGGACAACAAAATCGCGGAAACGGGTACGTACGTGAAACCCGCCGACCTGTCGAGGGTTCTGAAGTTTATTTTTCACTCGCGGCAATTTCGATCCGTCTCGATTTTTTTCTTGATCCGCCCCACCATGGTGTTGTTAGGCCTGACCTCGAAAAACGAGAGCCGTGGCGTGTCCCCAAAAAACGAGCATTCGCTCCTCCAAACTCTTCTGGCGTTTTTGTGTGACTTGCCAGTGAAGCATCTAGAAACCGGTATACCAGGTACCACTTTAGCCGGCAATATGTTGATCATTTGGAATCCGGTGTGAGAACTAAATGGGTGCAATATTTCCGCCCAGAGCCGGTTTATATGAACCGTCATCATGGTCGGCGGACGCCCGGAAGGAATACATGCACACACAGCTGGTACTACAGTCCCTCAAGTGTGTTGACCGTCGCCATAAGCATATACCGAAGAACCCTCTGGATGGGCAGGCCTGTATTGTTCCTCTCTTTTTGGAGAAATTAATTGGTTCGCACTAGCTCAAGTCATCAACTGATAAACTTCATCCCCCCCTACCCCATTTATGCCGGTACTGTCGCAGGGCGAGCAAAAACACACTAGTTAATTCCTCGGACCACTACCTAACATGCGTTTTCTTTCGTACAACGGATGAGCGGGGGTCCTTTAAGCAAAGCCAACACTGACTATAGAAACCCGGCGCGCAGGACCTGATTAGAGCAGATGTTGCACGCTGAAAGGGTCCCCCGATGGAGGGAAGGGGTTCTGTGGCCGCGCCGTTGTTGTAGACATTATTCACGATGCGGATGACGCAAACAGTGCATGCGTAAGCGCAGTACTTGGCGGAAGAGTGAGCGGCTGACCTGTCGAGGGTTAATGCTGAATACCAGATTGGACGGAAATATACAGAGCCTTTGAATCTAAATATGGGTACCTAAAGCTTGGTATTTTCCCGTCCAGAGGTGTACTCCGTATTTTTTTATGTTAGCGTCAGAGTGGTCTTGACGAACGCTAGCTTGGTCCTACCTGTAACCCATAAAGCCTTTACCAGCGCTACACTCCCGGCCGATACTTGTTCTAAAACAACGGCACGTGGGACAGGGTACGAGTATGGAGTCTCTTTAACCACCTCGTACACGTCCGATCAGCTTGTTTATTTTGCCGAAAAAACGTGTCTGTCCGATGCCTCTAAGGACCAAGCTATCTACTACCAAATATTCAGATTTGCGTACGTGTGTGTACTCTGCTTAAACCAATGACCTTTAGTTCATCGACCGTCAATCAATAGTACAGGCTGTGCAATAATAGCACGGTGGGGCTATTCACACTACATATTTTACGGACCTTTTGCATGCACCAGGGCAGCAGGTTAAGCATCTATCTGTGTGTTGTACTTGTCCCTTCACCATACTCGTCGCCAACTTCGCAAAGTAGTCAAATGCCCAAATTTCCTTGCGATCACGAACAAATTCTATGTCGGTTCATTTGGGTGTGATTAATACACCCTTCCCGAAATTTCACTCGCAGAGGAGGCCGTCCAAGGCATTTACAGCCAGCCCAACAGCATGCTCAGCATCATCGGCAACGCTGGAAAATTGCTGTGAGCACGCTGAAAGCAAGCACCAGGCGCTCATTAATTCGAGAGACAGACCTCTTACACGCGAAACCGGCGTTTCTCAACGCCTTTGTAGTAGAAGGTCAAAACGCGTTCCATGTAGGTCTGCACCAGGTGTACGTCGGCAAGGGAACATCAGGTGTACGAGGATAGGTGCATGACTTTTTTTGCGGGAGGCTGAGCAGAGCATGTCATGCTGCGAAGAGTTGAAGTTTCAGGCTGTTTTTTATAGGACCTATGGCCTCAGAGTGTTGTCACCGTTTACGTTGAAAGCCATCGAGTACAGCAAGACATACACTTCGTACCAGGTGCTGTAGTATCGGGCACATGTAGTCCAGGTTTATGTGAGGGTTGCACGAGGTTTCACGCAACGACTTTGGGCGTCATGTCCTCATGCTACTGTGGGATTTTGAGTTGTGCGGTATTTTGAGCTTTATTGATGGTCAGGGTATTGTTCCAGTGTGGCTGATGAGCTCTTCTCGAACGATTCCAACTACAAGCGCGAGATAGGGTGGCACGGACATCTAATCCCGCACGTGGTCCAGCATTCATCGCCGATCGTTTTGGCTGACAATGTTTGAACCGGAGTGCTGTGCTCATGGCGCCGCAAGCGACAGCTGTTCGGCAAAACTGCTGGATAAGTTTGTCAAAACTTGGTTGTTCTCGGTTGGATCCCTGCTGACACCACCCTTCTTAGACTCGTCGGTAGATAGCTGTTCGCTTCGGTGCAAGCTCGGGGGCTTTTCTGCAGAATGTATAGGCCGAATTTGGCGTGGGAATCATTTATAATTATTAGACATGTATGCATATGCCCGCCGTGAGTTCAACCGTTTTGGGTGCTTGATATACAGCGTGGAAACGATTTGAGAGCAAAGGATGCGGTACTATTGTAGCTGTTCCCTTTATTTTACTATGTCGATAGTGGAGGAAGGCTGGGTCGGTGTGCCGTGGGTTGTTTGCTGGTGGCCTAAAGTAGGCAATATTTGCAGTGGTCGGGGGCAACGTACGGAGCCACCCATTGCCCACATTATGTACGAGTAGCCCGTGTGGGGGGCGCATAGATGCTGTGGGTCGCTTCTCGAAGGACGAAGCGCTTCACAACGCTGGGAATGGTTCTGAACGGATACATGGGATGCTGTGAGTGATGTTCATCGAGCTCCAGCAGTAGGCGAGCGGCGTCGACCTCTCTTCAGTATTTACGGAAAGCCTTTGTGGTGCCCTCACGGTTGCCCACCATCTCTCCAAAGGCCTTCCCAGGTTGCGACTGTCCGGATCGGCACGAAGCGTTTTCCTTGCCCCTCTTTTTTGACACTTCGCTCGCAACCCAGGCCCTCGGTCAGAGTGTGCGCTTTATGGAGGGCTCTACAGTTGGTCTGCTGCAGTCATCAAGAGGGCATCGAGTACCGCCGCAGCCAGGTACTAGTCGACCCTACTGCTGGGTAGGAGGAGGTTCGACTTCGTCAACATTACCGCCTCTTTTTTCATAGGCTCCCTAGAGGTCTGGGTCCCGCCAGTACTTAGTGTGGGCCAATTGCCAGCAGTCTCCATCCTCCATCATATCTCTCTTTTTGTTGCCGAGGGTATTCACACGACGGGCCAACACTCACAAATATCCAATTCATAGAAAACAATCAACCATACAATCGAACACAACACCTACCGCATGGAGGCCAACCCCAAAACCGTCAAGCCATGTAATAGTATACCTGGTACGTTTTTCAGCCGACCACGACATCCGTGAGTTGAGAAATTTGAAAAAGGCGGAACACAAGCAAAGCGATCAGAAAATATGAAAATAATCCAGGTACCAGGTATTACCGTCCCTTCGGGTGTTTTTTTTTGTAGACACCGCTGCCGTGCCTCGTGCGGCACTTCAAGTGTCTCGATCATGCTTGGCAGGGAGTTATGAGGCATGCGTCAGGTGGAAATCTTCGTTTTGATCAGGATCGTTTCCCCTTTTAGAGAAGTAGAAATCCTGTTTGTTCTTAGTCAACAGCCACGGCGGCGTCAGTTCCGTCTTGTGGCGCCGTCTTCAACATTTCCCGGATATACCGTGTCGTACAAGCTGATGTTCGATGCACTTCTCTGTATACAACTCCTCGTTCGGATTAGGCGCTTTGGTACCGACACCTCGGGGGGAGTTTTGCCATCGGCATCCGTCTTGGTCTCGTCCGCGCCCCAATGGAGCAGAAGCTGTACCGTGCTAAGGCGAAGTGCAGAGGTGTGCTCCCGTTGAACCTTGCCTCAGCTTGAGCACTGGCTCGTAGAAGTGCCTCGGCCGCCCTGTTTGAGCATCCCAACACTGCAGCGTTGAGGTTAGGAGATATGCACGGTCTGCGGTATTCACGTCGGCACCCAGGGCTGCGAGGTCGCGAATGGTATCAGGGTTGTCAGCACTGAGGGCGTGGTACAACTCTATGCTTCACACACCGCTCCGAGCGTCCGTGGCCACGGCCGTGGCAAGGCCCAGCAGCAGCTTCCCCGGGCGTCCGTTCGCTGCAGCAACAATAAGGTAGCCCAACCTAGTCTAGTAGAGCGGGTCTACTGTAGCACCGTCTTGCAGCGCAACGGGTTTCAACCCGGCGATAACGAGCGTCCATATAAAGTACTGCGTATAGCATGGTTCCCAGAAAAGAAAAACGAAAGTGCGGCGTTGCCAGTTGTATTCAAGTCAAGGAGGTAATTACTAGTAGGGGAACCATGTTAACAACACGCGCATACGTAGGACTTCGGTCAATCAAGCGCAGCTTACGGCCGTTGTACGACCTGCTACTGTACGTGAGGTCGTTCGCAACATTTTTCGGAGCAATCCCACCGGTACCAGATAGCCGTTTCACGTCGCAGTGCCGAGTGGAAACTTTGCCGAAAGGAAAGCAGGTCCTCGATCACTCTACGGTGGTTGTGGATGGCAGCCAGGTATCGAGGTGGATGAACTTCTCCAAGAACCAATTTTTGTGCACAGGCTCTCTTCAATAGCTAGAACAACCCAACGCCACGATGCTCGTGTGTACAAGCGTGATGAAGAGGGGTTCGCCCATTAGCGTCCAGCACGTTGATTCTGGCTCCGGCGCTGATAAGAGCTCCAACCGCAGCCCCACTTCCCGCAGCGACCGCACAGCGAAGCGCTGTTCCGTTGTCACGAGAGCTGTCACTCTCGTGCACATCCACACCTGCCTTCAATAGTTCCTTCGCAACGCTTTCACTACTTTCTGTTTCCGCCGCCAGATGCAAGAGCGGCGCCGATCGTGACCGTTCGGGTGACTAGTCGATATCGTCCTTTCGGTAAGCATTCGCTTTACAGCAGCCTAATTTCCTGCGACCGCGGCTTTCTCACGCGGCAACCTTAGCCAGTCTATCAACGGCCGTGTGGGCAAGCTCTGAAATACCACAAACACCAGTTTCACGTCCATGCCACGAAGCGATTGCCTCGGTGCGGAGATACCCTTGAGTTTGAAGGCATCGGCTATCCATGCCGTTGGAATAGACGACGAAGTCGAGGACGTCGAAGATACCCCTGCTCTGCAAGAAGCTGGCTCCAACGCGGACATCGTCTTGGAGGGGGGCTTCTCCTTCACAAACGTACCAGGATCGCTGAGAGGGGTCAGGAACGGTTCGAAGGGGGTTCCGCGGAATTTCTCAGTGTTAACGGTTCGAAGGTGGTTTTGTGAAAAACACATATGTGAGATAGATACCGTGCCTAAGCGGACCAGAGGAGCGTGATATCAACACAGCAACAACAGTGTATTGCACGGTGTCAGACTTGGCCTGGCCTTACCTCCGGAAAAGCTGGTTGGGTTTTCGTAAGGCATTAATGCACGAGTGAGAGTGGATACGCATTGATTACCTTGGTGTCGCAGCCGGTAACGCCAATGGTGGGAAGGACGCGACCGTCAAAGCTCCGAAACATGAAAGACAACCGCATATTTGTGTAAATGACACCAAAAGGTCCCCCAGCCCCCAAGCAACACCATAAAGGCAAGGTCGGCAGAACCGTTTCCATGGGTTGATTATTGCAGGCAAAGTGCGTGGCTGTACCTTGTAAAGCGACACTTTGGGATATCAGCAACGTGCTTCAGCAATTAGTAGTCAGAGCTCACGACCATAAAAGTATGTTCTACTGTAGCTCGATGGTGGTACTTCACTACAGGGGCTATGGCACGCCAGCAAGTAGCGTGCCCATTTTTCTCGACGCCATCTCACACGGAAAAGAACCACTTCCAAGGCAAGAAGATTGCACCGTGCCCTCGACAAGATGTTTTCGATCGCATGCCCCTGGCTTGTGTGGCATCCGTCGCGTGCGAGCATAAATACGCCCCTCAGGTTTGGGGGGGGCTTTGACGAATCAGCCCCTCTGAAACCTTCGACGAGTGTACGCCTAAACGTCCACTTTTTTCGAGAAGATGAGCCTACGTGCTCCCTCTCGTATGGGCCTGCGTGGTTCCCTCCTTAGTGATGCAGCATGCAGTGCTGCAGGGACGTGGCAGGTGACGGCATTATAATAGCTGTTCACACCGCTCTCTGTCACCTCGGCCGTCGGACCAAGGCGTGTTTGGCCAGCTGGAGTTAGTTCACCACGGTCCGACGGGCATGTCCGCTTACGCCATCCACTCCGTTGCTTCGGATGGAGGTTTCCGTCTACGCTGCGAGGGCGCTGTAGACACCACCCTGTCCGACGATCTACAACTGCTTGCAGCCAGCTTCGGTTCGCAACGATGGCTCCCCGGCTCTCACTGGACACTTTTGATTGACATGATGCCCCGGTCCGACCTGCCCTTGGTTGAGGAGGACTTCGTCGCCTTCGGGCGACAGGGTCTTCCCCGCAGTGGAGTGGCAGATTTCGAGCCTGGTGACATCATCGGAGTCGCCCACGCCCGCCTTAGGAGCGTACCGTTGAACGTTTTACCGGACGACCACCGAGCCCCCAACTCTTCCTCCGGCCTATCTGAGGTATCTTGGTCTCAGCCGGCTCAACTTCGCTTCTCGCAGCTCTAGCCTCGCCCCCGCCCGCCCTGCTTGATTGAGCGTTTAAGACCAGAAGAGCGCGCTTCGTTCCTGCCCGTCTGGGCTCCATCGCCATTACGTCTGCGAGCGGTGGCTTTTGACCTTCACGGGACGAACTGAACCCAGGGGGTCACCGAACAAGTGGGGGGTGTTCTTTGTGAATTTCCAAGACGTTTTTTCAAAGTCCAAGACGGGTTTTAAATTCTTGCTCCTTGAAAAATTTCGTGATTCGGTCCCGGAAGGAAGCGCTGCTATCACGTCCCGGCCGCACCACATAAATGCTATCATCGCCAAGAAAGTTGATATAATCTCGGACCAGTATCTTGCGGCTGACCTGATCTACTGTAGCACTCTAGACCTCTCTGGACTCGACTCCCTGGGGAAGGGACGGGTGTTTTCCCTCTTTGATGTGGTCTTTCTTCTCGTTCGGTCAGATGACCTCACACAAAGACACCGTTCCCCTCACAGAGTTTTGCACTCCCACTGGCTTCTACTAGTGGCTCGTCATGCCCAAGGGCAGCACTGCTTCGTCCGGCTGGTTCGTCAAGGCAATTTAACGACGACATTGAAGGTTTGGAGCAGGTGGCGGCCTACCTCGACGATGTGATCGTGCTCGACTCTGATCCGACAGCCCACGGCAAGACGATACGAGCCCTCTTTGAGTGACTTCGCAACCCCAACCTCACGATTTCTCTCTTGAAGGCTTGCCTGGGCGCCACGGATGCGAGGTTTCGGGGCCACTCCATTTCGCCCGCTGGTGTACGCACAAATACTGAAAAAGTTGTCGGCTTTGATGAAAATGCCCATGCCCCGGAATCGTTAGCAAGTCAGTGCACTGATGGGCGGAGTAGGGTACTATCGCAAATTCGTATCCGACCTGTCCAAGCGGATACTCCCTCTCACCGCCCTCCTGCGGAAGGGGGTTGAGTACGGCTTTTCGCCGGTTATGGAGGTCATCGTATGCGAGATTCTCGCCGAGCTCGCCGCCCCACCAACTTTGGTCTTCCCTGACTGGGACGCCGTAGCCAACTTATCCCGCCCCTTCCACGTGCACTGCGACGCTTGTACCGACGGTTTTGGTGCCGCGCTCAGAAGAGGAGCAACCGGATGGCTCGGTACGGCCCACTGCATATATCAGGCGCGCTGTTCTCGATTCCGAGAGGCACTGGACCTCGCTGGACTTGGAACCTGGTAGTATTTGTCTGGGCCACCAAACGACTTCGAGGTTACCTACGGGGCACTAAGATTGGTATGTTGTCGGACCACAAAGCGCTCGAGAGCATCGGCTAAGTAGAAGACCACAACGCGCGCGTCCAGCGGTGGCTCGAGCTTCCCGCCGCGTTCATCTACACACTCGAGTACCAAAAGAGCCGTGCCAACGCAATTGCTGTTTTTCTGTCTCGTTTGCCGAAGCCTGCAACAGCACACGACCGCAGTGGGTCTAGTAGTGTCACCTCCGTCGAGGACGGCGGTATCTTCCTCATTCGATCCTGCGGGCTTCACACTCGTTCTTCACCGACTACTGGTGTCGGCTTGAGTGGACTAGGGCCCCGCCCCGATACGGCCGTTTTGGGCGGGCTGCCTTTCACCTCCTCGGATATTCGCGCGATTTTTGCGCACACGGGTCACGTATGAGGATTGACGATCTTTGTATTCCTTTGGGGAGATTAGTCGATCGTTTAGCTGCTTCCGTCGCCACCGTCGACTGCCGTCCGGGTTGTTTGCACTCACCGCTGACCCTGCTTTTGCTTCGCTTTTTTCATCCCCCCAGGGGGCGGCGGGGGCTCTGCAGAAGCCCCGGCTGCCGCGACAACTGTCGCCCAGCACGCTCCTCTCTCGCCAAGTACTTCACAGGGAGGAGATTCCCCCGTGATCACTGATCCGGCCGCATCTGCCTCTTCGCCGCCTGGCAAGCCGACGCCTCTGACTGTCTTGCCGCCTTCGGACCCCATGTCCACCCGGACGCGCCGACGAACTACCGATGCCACTGACACGGCGCCGGCTGCTGTTGAACATGGCTTCATGTCCGGCGGGGCCCCTAGACCATCCATTCGGCGTGCTATCACCCCGCCACGAGTCCCACGGCCGCAACCGCCCCCGGCCGTCTTTGTCGCCCTTACGTCGGTCGCCTCGCCAGTCCCGACGGTACCCATTTCGTCCAACTGCGACCGTGCTGAGCTCGTGGGAACTCCTCGTTTGCGGCTTTCGCATCCGACTGGCGTCTCGCCCGTCACCACGACCGACTTGGATGCGCTAGGCGCAGCTGCCAAATTTCAGTTCGGTGATTCCGCAGCGCGCTATTCGCACCCCGACTGGGGTCGAGAGCAACAGGCCGAACCCGCTCGCAACGCCGCCATGCGCTACATAGCTGTGGGCCGGCGGGAAGCCTTGCCCGCCGAATTTTTTGTCGTGTTTCGCTTCTCACCAGCGACCTCCTTTTCTTTTCGGAGGTTCAGGAGCTAGATGGGGAAGGGTGATTGCACACCACTGACGCGGGTACCATCATACTCGTCCGACACCCGTCTCCCCCCCCTGCGCCTGGCACGCAACCCTCGGTGGGTCGTATGGACTGCTTGTTGAACGACGAGCCTATTCGCATTTATGAAACGCTGCGTATGCGCCCCTGGGTCATGCAGGCTTGCCATTTTACATCTTCCAGCCACCTGAGAACCTCGTGCACCCTGCGTTTCTATCGGTGGATCGGGGTGGGCATCTGCACCCACGGGGGGTTATGCAACTGCTTGAAGTGTCAAGAACGGAGACGTTTGCGGCAAGTGGTCCGGTGGCCCACCGTCACGACGCCCGCCCGGAATCGCCGTCAGGAGCGACTACGTCGGTCCTCTCCCGGAATAGCCTCGACCTATTACTTATATCTAGCTTTTCACCGATATGTTTGCAGTCACAGTGGCTGAAATCACCGACGAGGGCACGCCTAATGTTATCCTCAACCGATGCATACCCCTCAAGGGATGCCTGCGCAGCATCCTCTCGGACAACGGCCCCTAGCCCCGCTCCAAGCTTTCGAACGCCGTGGATCAGCTTCTAGGGATTCGGAAATTGCCACCAGTTCCTCCCACCCAAACGACAACGGTGGGGCGGAACGTGCAAATCACACGATGACCCCCGATTGGCGATGGTCCTCAGCGAGCTCCCAAGAAACTGGGATGAACAGCACCGTCATGTTGAGTTCGGGCTCAACAAATTCCGTCAGCGCCGCCACGAGTTTGACTCCCAACGAGGTCCATATGGGTCGGCTGACACGCCCCCCTCTCACGTTGTTCGAGCGTGCTGGAGTGGCAGGCGACCAGGGTCTGCCCGTAACCACCTCGACTATTGCGACTCGGCGACGGGCCACCAGCAGCGCGCGTATGATATCGTTCGCGAACACCGCGCCCTCACCGTTGCTCGCGTGGGCCGCCGCAACTCCGCCCTCTCCGACGCACTGCATCCAGTTCCCAAATTCATCGCTAGTGGCTGGGCGTGGGTGTACTTTACGGCGGCCACCATCCGCCAGGTTGCGATCACTGACACGGCCACGGCCCTCAAGGTCAAACTCTCACTAAACTGAACGGGCTCCAACAAAGTTCTCGCAATTCGCCCCTGCTCCTCAGCGAACACCCCGGACGGATCCCCTCTCGGAGATAAGCTCCTAGTAATCTTCTTTCCGATATGCCCAGCGCTGGTGATAGCCGGCGCGTTGCAGTACAAAGCTGCAAGCCCTGTGCCAGCCTTCACTATCGTGGCAATATGCCGAAGTATTTACCAGCAGGCTTGACGCAATACGTGCTCAACGACTTCTCCAACAGTTCCTCCTCGTACCACGTCACCAAAGACGACACGTTTTGACTTATCTTCAACGACTCGAGGTGGAAAATATCACCGGACACCAATCGGTTCGAGGTCGAGGTGGCACCATCGCGGTGATGTACAAGACGCGTTGGATAGGACTCTCTCGACTGCAGGAACGGTAAATGGGTATTTAGCTCTCTCGCCACGAGTGTTCGCGCCACTGGGCCACCCCCCCGAACCAGCACCGCCAACCCAACCGCCTGTACCGCCGGATGCGAATTGGAGCGCCACAACGGGGGCCGAGCAGTTACTGGCAGCCGGCTATGACTGAGTATCGCATACCGATTGGCTTCGCCGATACGGCAACTCCGTGTTTCCTAACGCGGCCCACGTTTGGTACAGGGGCGACGACGGTCTGTGGTGGCTCGGGAAAATCAGCGCCCTGATCCAGGATCGATCAAGCTTTCTCTTTCTATGGTGCCCTACACGACATTGACGGGAGCTGCACGAGGTGCTTGGTGTCTCCAAATGTATTTGGTGAGGGCGTTTGCACGGAGGTTTTCGAGATAGCGTAGATGAATCTCGAGGCGCAGTCGTGGATGGCCCATTTCCGCATCTCCGCTGCACTCGACATTTTTTCTTGCCGTTTTTTCGAGTTTTGGGTATTTTTCTTATACTTTTCATATTTCACGAGGTTTTGGGTCGGGTTTTTTCTTCTCGGCATGCTTTGACACTTCCTTATTTTGGTTTTCTTGGGCCAGGTTCGGGATGGTTCTTGCGTTTTTCGTCCTGCCGGCCTCCCCGCCCAGTGTCGGGGCTGGTCTGGGTATTCGGGCCACTCATTTGTGGAACAGGACATGTTTTCGGAGTTATTGGTCTGGGGTTAGGTGAATTATGGCGTATTCCATGTGTGTATTTTCCACTTCGTCCGGCCGCCCCCTCCCGCTCGGAGCCGGGGGCGATCTAGGTGAAATTGACAAAAAAACTGAGGCACAGGATGGCCCCACGTTTGGGCTTTATTGCTCGCTTTTCCGTCATCACTTTCGCGTCCCACACCACCCTTGCGGGCGGTATGGCGATGGCTTTCATTGACGATTTGTTCCTGTTCCTTTCAGTTAGGCCTTCCTTTCTTTCTCTTTCCCAGCGTCCCTTGTCGGCTTTGTAACCTTGCCGTTCAGAGGTGCGAGAACAGGTTTAGAGCCGCGTCTTCAACTCAGGTTCCATGAATTTTCCATATTATTTCTGCTCGGCTCATCTGAGTGGGCTAGTGTAATGATAATGCTTTGACTGATGCAAAAGGCCGGTATTGACCTGGCAGGTATTGGGACCGCATTTTTATTACTTGGGAGACGTATCTTAGATGGGAAGGCAGGGGTTGGCGAGGTACGAGCTTTCGGTCTCTCATCGTCCTCGGAAGGAACAAAGCTGCTCTTCTTTCATCTCTAAGGAATCAGAACACGTGAGTGCCAACGAATACATGTATGTTCAATAGGCACACCTAGTGAGGACTACGGAGTGTCTCGGCCTTGATCATAACAAGCGAATAACGTCACGGAAGAATCCATGCCCCGGTGGTCTCCGTGGTAGTGGTTAACCTTGAATACTGTGCTACCCTTTCTAAACTAGTATTTATAATAGCGTTCGTGTCAGGGGGTCGATTCTCCGTATGGAGGTTGAATTCTCAAATGACAGCAGCGAATTGTGGAGAGCACTTATTTTAGCGGGGGTAGGCACAATTCGAGGTGAGTCTACGAAATAAGGAAGTAGAATTTTTTCTCGTGATATAAACGCGAGGCACCTACCGGGGGGAGGGGCCTACTCCTTTGTGTATTCGACCCCGGATCTGAGCTACGACTCGAAGGAAGCAGCAGCATGAAGGGTGAAGATAATGCACGGGATGGAAGAAAGTAAGATAAAAAATATACTTTCCACGCACTGGGGAACAGTAAAAAATTACTCTAGGCCACACTGCTGTTTAACGTTTTTTAAAAATTATCCTCCAGCGAATTGGTAAACATAAAGCTTAAGCTCACCACACTCCAACGTTCCAGCTTCGTGTCTTGTGTGAATTTAACCTATAGCCTCCGTTGCAACATCAGCAGAGGCTGCTGTTGCTACTGGCACTTGGGCACATTGACCTGACCTGACCCCCGAGAGGGGCAGGTGCGGTGGAGATAGCCACCCGGGAGAGTCATCTCTCCCGGGTAGTGTGGGGCTTGCGCTTGCTCACCCACCAACAAAAACCGAGGCTATGAGGCCTTCCCGCCGGACTTGGTCCACCCTATCCGTTGGGGCGTTGGTCCTCAGCTGTTCAACTGATATACGTATTGTATGTGTGATGAGGTTGCTGTTTTGCTATTATCCCCGTCAGGTAAAATTGCGACGGAACCAATTGCCTTCACGGCCCTCTAGTCCGGGATGGAGAACTATCTGGTACCAGTGCATTCTTAGTGCTTCTTTTTGTGCCTTTCTTGTGTAAACTGAACTCGTTTGGTTTTGGGCTGGAGCTCGTATGGCCATATATATTGCCCTTTTCTTCTGTAGAATAAAGGATCCTTCGGTGAGTCGTCCGCGAGCGCTTCCAGCGCGGCTAACTCGGCCGGGAGGGTTTTTTCAGCACGCTTCGCTCGCCTGACCTTAGCCGGCAAGTCGACTGGAGCACCGACTTCGCCGACCAGTGACTAGTTGGTACAGTTGAGGCCCGATATTAAGGGGACGCTGGTACCCTTACGAATGCATCGTCAAGTACTCGCGCGTAGGTGTTTCGGTATTATATACATACGACTTGAAATCAGAGTAAAGGGTTTGCAGCCAAGACCCGTGTTTCGAAGTTTTAGATTTTGTTTTGCACACATATGATAGAAGAACTCAGTGGTTTTTAGCCCCCCGTTTGCCCTTTTTTGAGCCCAATACCTTACTACTAATGATGGGAACACGGTTTTGTTACCCGCAGCATCTTCGACGACGGCCCGAAAATATATACCCTGGTACATAATACACCTGGAAAACAGTAGTCGTTTGGGGAAGGCCATTTCTTCATCGGTGACGTAGCCATTGTGCTTTGCTCCCTCGTGTGATGTTGAACATTTTTTTTTGCGATTTGGGAGTTTCGTGTGGGATTTGTTCGTATCATAGTCTGATTGAGCTGATTGATGTGATACACCTTGAATACGGAGTTATGGAGATAACAAGAGAAGTGATACAGCAGGGTACAGCTCTCAGACCCTAAAATAGACACGCGTTCGTTAGATCTCTAAGGCCGGCTCACCTGTTGTTTGAGAAGTCACGAAGTGCTCATGAAGGGAGGATCGGGTCGCTCAGAAAATAATCGATGCAAGGCGGTAGTTGCAAGCAGCCAGAGTAAACAATCAACCCAGCATCAGGCACGATATCGGGCACGACGGACAAGACAGGGCCGAAGGGGCTGGAGGTTGATAGGACGGGTATGAAGATCACGTGGCTTTTACTTTCTTTGGGTCACTTGCTAGCGTTAAGTAAACACTGGGTATTCCCGGAACCTCGTTTCTGGCTCTTTATCCGAGACCGAAGACGTTTCCATACCGGGGATCCTCCCTGCCCCTAACGATGCGACCGAAGGAGCTAATCAAAGCTTACCCTTTGCCCATTCAAGTAGACCCGACGCGTGACACTGATCAGAACAGTTGCCTCGCGCCGTATGTTCCTCCTCAAAGCGCTGGTCACGACAGTGGCGACGTTCTGAACCATTCCCCCTGGCATCCCTCGCTGTAACCCCTCCTCTACCCGCCGCATAACCACCGTCGGCACAGAGCGGGCACCCCTGTGCTAGCCTGGCGACAGGGTGTGCGCTTCCTCCACGATTCCCCGTCGTCGGCCCGGCGTTTGTGACACACCCCAGATGCATAATGCTCGGATTAGGACGGGTTCTCCTGCCGTCAGGTGCGCTTTTTGTCCAAGGTACTCCCGTCACTGCAACATCCTCCAGCCCGGCGCGTGTGAGCGTCGGTTGCAAGGGGGGAATGCGGCGACTAACCGATCACCTTTTCCTCCTCGGCTCCACGCTGCTGTATCACTCCCCCCAGCTCGATGCATGTCAGCGTCGGTGCCAAGCGGGTCTTGCGGCGATTCACCGATCCTCCTTTTCTCCTCAGCACCCCCGTCACTACAACACCCCCCCTGCCCGGCGCATGTGAGCGTCGGTTCCAAGAGGGGAATACGGTAACTAACCGATCATCTTTTCCTCCTTACCTCCTCGCCGCTATACAACTCTCCAGCCCGGTGCATGTCAGCATCGGTGCTAAGCGGGTCTTACGCTTAGGCTTCCCTTTCATTATTTTCCTTGGCGTCCCTTCTCGGCTTTGTAACGTTGTTGCTCAGAGGTGTGAGAGTGGGTTTTGGGGAGCCGCATCTTCGATTCATGTTCTACTTCGTGCAATCGGGGTTTCCATGAAATTCCCATATTTATGCATGCATACGGCTCATCAGAGTGGGCTACTTACTTATGGTACTGCTTTGAATAATGCAAAAATGTTGTTACTTACCTCAGTACAGGTGATGGGATCGTACTTGTGTTGCTTGGCAGGCGTTTCTTAGATACAGCTACCCGTGCTCGCCTTATTACCCGCCGCCGCTCAAACGCTAAAAGGGGAGCAAATAGTGTATAGCAACCCATGTACCCCGGCACCCGGGTACCCGTGTCTGCCTGGGACCCGGATACCCGGTTCCGGTTCCGACTCAATTGCCTCCCACCCGGTCGGGTACCATATTTTGAGGCCGGGGTGCAGCTCTAAAGTATTCGAATCACATTTATTGGTAGTACTTGGGAGGCGTATCTTGGATAGAAAACCAGGGTTTTTCCAAGCGAGGCACGAGCTTGGCTCGCAGTCTCCGCGTGCACGAAAGGAAATAAAGAATATAGCTGCTCTTTTTCTAGCTCCAAAGCAAACAAGACACCAGAGTACCAACGAGTGCCGACTTAATGGGCAAACCTGCCCAAGGATACAAAGTGTCCCGACCTTGAAACTATTATGGGAAACTATCTGTGGGCCCTCTGTTTGTGGTATGCGGTAGCTTGATACAGGTCTGCGGATATTGGGGGTTTCATAGATTGTGGGATTTCGTATTATGTATCGGATCATTATTTAGTATGCCTCGTGGCTGGAGGGGTTGCTGGAGCTGCTCCTCCGGGAGCAGCCGCTGATGTTAATGATACGACCCGGGCTTTGATGAAAACGGCACTGCTTGTCTATATGTGAGTGGTGCAGCCGGTGACAATCTTGGTGCGGCTTACCCCCTGTGTGTGGTTTATGTGGTGGGGTCTCTGACAGAACGGTATTGACCCAGCCTGGTGTGTGTTGTGTTTGGTTTATTTTACCAGTACTTTATTTTATCTTCCTCGGCGATCATGGTGTAGACCACGCGTGCAACAAGAGCACGCGTCCGACAGTTCCTGTACTCAAACACAAAATCGTTTGACTCCGGGCCCGGAGGACGCTAAAGGGTTATACTGTGTTAGAGGAGAGCACCTACTGGTAGAAGGGCGTCTGTGGTGGTGTGCCGCAAATAGAAGAGCTGCTTGGTATGGAGGAGCAGCAGGAACGACGGTATGGATGTGACGCGCGGTTGCAGCATCGGCCGTATAACTTTGGTAGACAACAGCAGCAACGCTGGGGTGGAGGCCAGAGTTATCAGCAGCAGCATCATCAGCGGCAGTATGGAGGCGGAGGGCAGCAACAGCCTCAGCCTCAGCAGCAGCAGCAGCAGCAGCAGCAGCAGCGGCGCCACATGCTTTTTCGGAGTGGTGCACTGGTGCGGCTGGTACCGATCGCGTGTGGTACCAGCCTGAGTCCCCTCCGCCTGCAGGAACGTCAATGTACGGATTCTACACTTGCGCATGGTGTGGCGCCCAAGGGCATAGGGACGTGATTTGCCGTGCACCCAACAGTGTGTGCGACGCCTTCATTTTCCATGGTCGCATGGCCAGGCAGTGTGTCACTGCCCAGCCCACTGCCGTGTTCGCGCCGAACTACCACAGTACGCCGCAGGCTGGAACGCCGGTGCCCCAGCACCCGCGGGTTGAGCTGACAGCGACGAGGTCGGCGACGAGCTACTCGACCGATCGATGTGGTGTGGAGTTGCCGACGCGGGCGCTCACCGGACGAGCTCGGTGATGCTGCAGAGCCGCGTGTGACGTCTGTGCTGCAGCAGGACTACCCTCAGGTGGTGGACCTTGGTGTTGCTGCGTCCGGCGTGGTGGAGCTCGATGATACTAGATCTGAGGTGGTGGACCTTGGTGTCGGGGAATTCGGAGGCGTTGTCCTTGGTGTTGCTGTATCCGAGGTGGACCTTGGTGTTGCTGTGTCCGAAGTGCTGAAGCTTGGTGATGCTGAGCCTGAGGTCGTGAAGCTTGGTGTTACTGTGTCCGCCGTGGTGGGCCTTGCTTATGCTGAGCCTGAGGTGGTAGAGCTTGGTGTTGCTGTGTCCGAGGTGCTCACACAGGACGAGGTGGAGCTCGGCTACGACGGGGTCGCGCGTTTCGTTTACACGTCGAGCAGCAGTAGCAGCGAGAGGGTGGACGTGGAATCGGCCGCGACCCGGTCGCCGCAGCAGGCGAGCTTGGGTTAGAAGTCAGAAGGGGAAGTCAACGTACCCCTTCGACCGGGGAAAACTGATGTGGGCGGGGCTGGCACCGAGTGACTGGGAGGATGGACCTGGCGCGGTTTGGGGGGATGGTGGCGGAAGGGGAGACGAGGAGCACGAGGGAGCGGGGCCCAACAGCAGCAGCAGCGGGAACCGAAGCTTCGCGTTTGACCCTGGGAAACAGGCCGAGGGGAGGGAGACTAGCAGCAGCAGCAGCAGCAGCAGCGGGAACCGAAATTTCCATTTCTACCCTGGGAAACAGTCGTGTTATATTTTTCCAGTGTCGCCCACTTTAGTGTTAGTGGACTTGATTTTGTTTGTCCTTTTTCTGTGGTTTCTTTGTGTTTGGCTGGTATGTTCTTGGATGAAGTGAGCAGTATTACGGAAGGTGTGGTATGCCTGGTACCTGGTACCAGGTATGTCTTATATGACAGAAGCATTTCCACCGCAGCTGCTGTCCACGTACTCGTATATTAACCAGAGGGTATGAGGGAACCGTACCACGTCTGCTACCTGATTTCATACTGCTGTGTCTACCCAGGCCGCGAGTTGTAATGGCAAAACGGACGCAACTACGTAGCCAATTACCCACTTGAATATGAGGAATACCAACTATTAATAGAATCCGGTACTGACGTTGTCTTGTCACTATTGTTTTGAATGAAATCATGAGGGGAGCGTTGATGGCATGATGATTCTACTCGTAGACATAGTGCATAATGATGTGATTCGTTATCTAACGAGTAACCTTGGCCCCTGGCACGAATTGGCTTGGTTTCTGACGCTGAAGCTACCCATCCGATACTGCCCACTGCACCCTGCGGCTTTGCGAGATCTAGTCCATTTCGCGGCAACATACATGGAGCCGCGGCGGACGACAAGCGTCGCATCCGTATTGTAGGGAGCAGGAGACGGAGGTTGAGAGGTGGAGTTGCGGGGGGTTTGGGCTCGAGTTTGTTTCTTTTTTAATCTACGGTTGAGGTATTTTGGAGTCATAATGAGATCTCCACATTCTATGATGTGTGCTTTGTCGTATACCGAGCACGGGGGACATAGTAGCTGTACTCGGTAACACGACGTAGACTTTCTATCGCAGATAGTGGAGTTCAGTTGGAGTGAGATTAGTGGATGCGGACCATGCACGCGAGGGCACTGACCGGAGGTCTGTCTCTGGTGGAGTGATTTTGTGCGCGGATGTCTGTTCTTCGTTCTCCTCTACTGGATGTGGATGTCTAAGGCATGTGTTTCACGGGGAGTCTGAGATCAACTCGTACGATCGGCAGATCAGCATGCCGATTTTCTCATCAACCCGTTTCCCCCTGAGACGTTTCGTTTTGGGCTTGACTTCGTGATGAGCCTGTGGTGATTTAATTTACTGATTTGTTTTCCGGGGATTTTGGGGCATTTGGTTTTGTGGGATACAAGTAGGAGTTTCGATATGCATATAATGTTTGTGGGAGTTATTTAAAGATTTGACGTGCGACTTCAGGATGATTCGTTAGGGAAATATAGAATGTGTTTGGGATGTATTCGTGCATTGGGTAACGTTAACACGCCAATAGGGTATGCTGATGGTCTTGATGAATCGTGCCGTACCCGTTGGCTATTGGTCAAGTACGCACAACGTACAGGGGACCCAAAATTACCAGTATCCATAGTACTATTAAATTCAGATGCTTCAGATGCAGTATGTTGTTGACTTTTGCATACTCCCGGAGTGAACACCTACTAATAGCAGGGGGGCTATTATACACTAGTTCGATTCGAGATGTCCTACATCAGAGACGTTCTGTTGTTCTGCTCTTCCAGTGTACACAACTGGGGGGCCGATGCTATTGGGCGGTACGATATCTATGTGAAGACGGTGTTATTGGTTTTGTTTGAAGGTTTTACCAACATACTTACGTTTGTTGGATTTTTTCCCTTCCCATAGTTGCTCTCTTGATATCTTTTAGAAGGTCTATACTGGAATCGAGATTGAGAGATTTGGTATCGGGAATGCCGTTTTACATTGGCAATTCTGAAGGGTGGAATTTGGGATTGCCGTTTTTCCTTGGCAACGATGAATGATGGAATTTGGAGTTGCCGTTTTACCGTGGCAATGATTTATTTTTGGAATTTGGGACTTACTTGCCGTTTTACTTGGCAATTGGTGATAAGATATTCGGGACCTATCGTATCGCGCACCGATTAGGGGGGCTGTCTGTGGTATGCGGTAGCTTGATACAGGTCTGCGGATATTGGGGGTTTCATTTATTGTGGGGTTTCGTATTATGTATCGGGGCATTATTCAACATGCCTCGTGGCTGGAGGGGTGGAGCTGCTCCTCCGGGAGCAGTCGCTGATGTTAATGATACGACCCGGGCTTTGATGATAACGAGTGGTGCAGCCGGTGACAATCTTGGTGCGGCTTACCTCCTGTGTGTGGTTTATGTGGTGGGGTCTCTGACAGAACGGTGTTGACCCAACCTGGTGTGTGTTGTGTTTGGTTTCTGGTGCCAGTATTATATTTTCTATTCCTCGACGATCATGGTGTAGACCACGCGTGCAACACGTGCACGCGTCCGACAGCTCCTGTGTACTTAAACACCCTCGAAACATTTTTTTAGGATGAACGTGCGCGTTTTAGACAGCCGAAACCACCGGTAGACTCCGAATGCTCCCCGGAGTTTTTCGAGAGATTTCAGGAACAGTCTACCGTTTCTCGAGAGTCCTATTTGGTTTAATGTTTATCTTTTGGAGCAGCCAATCAGTATTCTCTGGAGTGTCAAAAATACCTGGAAGGCTGTTTGCCAGAACTGGGGCCAGAATAAATGGACCCTTGAAGATGTTTTAGGTGTGTGCGTTCTTCACATTAAACCGTTCTTTCTACCCGTCGACGTCCAGCACACCCAGTGTCCGTGCCGATTCTTCAATCCTAGAAGAGGTACAAGTTCTGTGGTCATAAAACCACGTCACAGAGACACTACGTTGCCACGTACCAGTGTACAGTACGCACAGCAGCAGTGGGCAATGCAATGCCGTGTCATGATACTGGATACGATAGGGAAGACATACACATTCTATGAAATAGAGAAACGAAAGGAAACAAAGCAAAAACAAAAACATAGGCGACAAATCGAAAGAGAAAAAAAAGTACCAGGTATAAATAGAAGAAACATATGAGCCCCAGCCTCGGTAGGAAGGAACCCTGTGCGGTCTGGTAGGTGAACTACTGACGGCGCGGGGTGGTGGCGATGAGTTTTATTTGCAACCCCAATGCCGAGGAGTTCGTTCCAACAGCAGAGGAGGAGCATCGCCACTGCGGAGAGCGTATTGGGTACAGCATGGGGAGAGGAGAGGCTGGGCATTGCGTGGGTAGGCAAACACCCCGACAGCGAGGACGAGAGTGTCGGGGTTGGGATGGGCTGGGACGGCTGAACCCAGCCATTGGAAACGAAGGCACGCACCGGGCTGGAGAACAGAGAGCCTACATCGTGATACAAGGAAAAATAAGGAGAAACATACAAAAAAAACGGAGGGGTCGGACCACGCGTCGGCTAGCAAAGTTTGCAGCACGCGAGGCTCGAGCGAGACAGAAGGCGGCACTCGTG
The DNA here is from genome assembly GCA_031213475.1 of Nereocystis luetkeana. Taxonomy (NCBI): domain Eukaryota; class Phaeophyceae; order Laminariales; family Laminariaceae; genus Nereocystis; species Nereocystis luetkeana. Next base: position 2,937,700 of record JARUPZ010000003.1, on the reverse strand, counting down.
ACGGTAGCGACCTACAATGTGCGTACCCTGGCTGTGAAAGGGAGGAACGGGTACAGGCATGCCGAGTGTGTGCTGGCGAAGGTCCGACAACTGGGCTGTGACTTCGTTGGCCTGCAGGAAACAAGGAGACCTGGGAAACCGAGTTTTCTGCAGCAGGATACCGGGTTTTCTTCTCTGGGCAAGAAGAAACGGATGGCAGGCAAGGATTACTCGGAGTTTTTTTGGCAGTGAAGGAAGCGATATGCCGTAAGTCTGTTTATACCCACCAGTTGATTGACGAACGCCTTGTGTCTATGCGCTTCGAGTTGACTGGTGAAAGCGTTGCGGTCAACCTAGTTGTCGCCTATGCCCCAACGGAAGCCAAACTCAACGCACAGATGCAAGAGGAGTTTTGGGAAAATTTGGGGCACATGGTTGAGCAGATCCCAACGAAGGAATGCCTGTTCGTACTGGTAGACGCAAACGCACGGACTGGAAAGAGACAGGAAGGGTGCGGTGACGGTAGGGTGCTTGGAGCGTAAGGACGTGATGAGCTCAACAGCAACGGCAAACGCCTGCTGGCATTCGCTTCAGACAATAGGCTCGCTCTCACGAACACGTTTTTTAGCGCTCGCTAGAGTGGAATATCCCGTACGTTCAACGGCATCAGCAGCCGCAAAGACCAAAAACGGCTGTACTACACCCTAACCCGCCAACCACACCGATCTCGCGTGCATGATGTTAAGGTCCACCCCCAGCCACCGCCCCCAGCCAAGGCGGATTCAGACCATAGTATCGTATATGCAATGGTCCGCCTCAGCGGTCGTTTCGCACCCAACAGACACGTACGAATGGAAAACAAAATTCGGCCTTTCGACAAGCAGAAGTTTCGATCCGACAGAGATCGCAGGCAGCGAGTCGTGGCGCGGATCCTTTCAAAGCTGCCCTTCCTTCCCTTGCAACCGAACAGTATCTCTGAGATGGCTGACTCCTTTGCTGATGCTATTCTTGATGCAGTAGCGAAATACGTACCCCCCCCACCACGGCACTCACACAAACCCGGGTGGTTCGAGACTGCGGAAACCTCAGCCGCCATACAACTAGCATGGGATGCGAGGGAGGATGCCCGACGAAGCATGCGCATCAAAAAGGACAAAGCCGCGTGGAAGACGCTGAGGACGGCGTGCGCGAATCTACGAAGGGCGATTGATGCAGCGTTGCACGCCTACTTCGAAGAGTACCTCGCTGAAACGGAGAGACTGCTCGCCGACAACGACCAGCGGGGTTTCTACAAACACCTGAAGGCCACGGTGGGGTTGGACGGTCGAAAGGCGAGAAGCGAACAGTTCATCCGGGACGAGGATGGCACGCTACCAAGGGACAAGGTGCGCATTCTTGAACGGTGGGCGAGGTTTTTCGGCACCCTCCTGACCACGAAATCGTCTAAGCTTGACCCAACCATCAGCGCCCTATTTCCACAACGGCCGTTGGCACCACCGCTTGGAGATGAACCGACCATGGAAGATATGATGGCGGTAATTCGAGGTATGCCAAACTGGAAAGCGGTGGGACCAGACCCCCTTCCGGCCGAGATACTGAAAATTGACCACCCCGAGTTCGTCCGGTACTTTCACAACCTACTTGTCAACGTGTGGAGAACGGGTGACGTCCCCCAGCAATGGAAAGATGCGACCATTAAGGTCCTTCATAAAACGAAGGATCGCTCTGATTGCAACAATTACCGAGGGATTTCACTTGTGTTGCCCATTCAGGCAAAGCTTTGCTGAAAATGGTCGCGTCCCGCCTGAGTAACTACTGCGAGGCCAAAGGGATACTCCCCGAGGAACAGTGCGGCTTTCGCCCAGCACGATCAACGGTCGACATGCTGTTCGTTGTGCGCCGAGTGCAAGAACTCGGACGAGCTAGAAAAATCCCCCAGTACATGTGCTTCATCGACCTGCAGAAAGCATACGACTCCGTCGACCGTGAGCTACTGTGGGTGGTGCTCGCACGCTTACCGTTATCCGCCAGTTCCACGAAGGCATGCGAGCCCGCGTGCGTACGGATGACGGCGAGCACTCGGAATGGTTCGACATCACTCAGGGGCTGCGGCAAGGATGTGTCTTGTCACCGCTTCTGTTCAATATCTTCTTTGCTGTTGTGACACACGCTGTGCTGATACGTTTCAATGAAAACCCAGATATTTTGAGGGACTTGGTTCACCTCGAGGAGGACATCGGCGAGGACGGGGTGAAGGTTGACCCTCTAACTTACGTACGGAGGGCAGTGTGGGGTATGCTGAACGCGGACGATGCAGGCATTGCGTCCAAGTCGGCGGAAGGCCTTGCGAAGATGATGACCGTAAGTGTGACCGTTTTCGAAGCAGCAGGTCTCACCGTATCCGAAAAGAAGACGGAGACCATGCTGCTGCGGACACCGAATCAGGCACCCCGGACCTCACCGCTCGTCATCGAAGCAGCGGGACAGAGGTATAGACAGACGATGCAGTTTTTGTACCTGGGCGGCCTTGTCGTCGCAAGCGCTGACATTATGCCAGAGATCACGCGACGGATCCGACTCGCATGGGCATGCTACAATCGCTTCAAACAGGAACTGTACGATATAGAGGATGCCCCGCTCGTTCTAAAAGTGCGCATGCTAAAGGCCGAGGTGATGGAGACCCTGCTATACGGGTGCGTGACGTGGACTCTTGGTCAGGAGCACTTCGCTGAGCTCAGAACGTCACACCACAAACTCCTCCTGCGGATCATTGGCCTCCAGCGCCGGCAACGCACTGGCCACCTCATGCCGTACGCCAAGGCCCTCAAAAAGGCACAATGCGAGAGCGTTGAGACGACCATCCGCAAACGACGCCTCCTCTTTGCGGGGGCCGTACAGCGGACGACCAATGAGCGGCTGACCCGCCGGGTGATGTTTGGGACGATGGCCGGTCGGGAGAACCCAGGACCAGGCCGACCAGAAAATAACTGGGCCCAATGCCTAGCAGACGACCTCAGGGTTTTTCAAGCCCCCGAGGGGTCCACGGAAAGCTCCCCCCTGCTGTTCGGAGTAGATACGTTATTATGGCCGAGGGCGGCTAAGAAGAGCGGGAAGTGGTACCGGGAGGTCGTCGAAGCGGCGGACTGCTTCATGGCGAGGTGGCACAGGGACGAAGCACATAATAGCCGGCTGCACCATGCAGCAGAGGACGCCAAGAACGGCGACAAGGGGAGGGGGGGAGGGGGGAGGGGCAGCTGTTCTGATACAGCTGTCGACGAATGCAGAAACGAAATGATAGATCGGGTGGCTAGGTATCGGTTCGACTAGCTCTTACAGACTTTTGCCTGTATCTCCCTCTCTTTCGTGTTGCTTCGTCCGTGCAGCAGATACCTGCCCTTCCTGAGTACGTATGCTTTCCGTCTAGCAGCCTTTCTGAAGTCCTTGCGTCGTTTCTATTTTTTTTTCTTTTTTTCTTTTTTTCTATTTTTCATTTCAGATTGTTATTTTTGTTTCGTTGTCTTTTTGCTCTTATTTTTCTGGTCTTGCTTGTGTTGTTGTGTTATCATACCCGGTACGCTGGTATTTCACTTGCTTGACACTTGCATTTGCGATTTAGGTTTATTTTTGGTCTTCCTCTGTCTCACAGTCTGTGACCACAGAATCAGTATCTCTCTAGGATAGGGAATCAGGACGGATACTGGGTGTGCTGATGAAGCTGGGTATAAAGGCCGATTTAATGTGAAGACAACAACAACATCAACAAACTGTCGTGCCTCCCCCACAGCGCAGGGGATGTGTGTGTGTTCTTCACATTAAACCGTGCTTTCTACCCGTCGACATCCTGCACAACCAGTGTCCGTGTCGATTCTTCTATCCTAGAAGATATACAAGTTCTGTGGTCACAAAGCTACGCCACAGAGATACTACGTTGCCACGTTCCTGGTATGCAGTAAGGTAAGCGCAGCAGTGGGCAATGCAATGCCATGTCATCATACTATTAATAGGTACGACAGGCCTGGCATACACATTCTATAAAATAGAGAAACGAAAGGAAACAATTGAAGAGAAAACAAAAACAACGAAGACAAATCGAAAGAGAAAAGGCAAAAAAATGAAAGAAAAATAAAAGAAAAAACAGAAGAAGCAAACTGTCGTCCCCCCCCCCCCCCCGCAGGCGATGTGGCAAACACTTGAAAGGAGCGAGCTGGAAAAAAGAGAAAAAAGAACAAAAACACCACTACTACTTGAATACCAGGTACAGAGGAAGACAAAGAACCGAGGGAAAAATAACATAGGGACAATAACAGGCAAACCAAAGCCCAAAGCACCCTCCAGGTAGCGGCAGCAGTTTATGGTACGAGTAGTATAGCCAGGTTCTCCCTGCTGGTCCGCCTTACCTTGCTACCGAGAATGCAGTCTCCGCCCTGTGTTCGTCAACTATGCCCAGCCCCTTGGCGTCAGACAATACGAAACAACCAGAGCACGCTCGTCATCCACCCACGCCACACGACTCCTTCAATACGGCTTATCAATCCAAAAAAAGGAAGAGAAAAAAATAAAATGAGAATCACGGAGAATCAGCGCAAGAAGGAAAAAACCCCCCATCAAACAAACGAACAAAAAACAAAACAAAAAGAGAAGACAAGGGAAGACCACGTTCGAACCAGCTGCACCAGTTAGTTGGTGGCACTATTAAATAGTAGTACGTCATGTTCTACTTCCTAGTCGGCCTGGTGCCTTGCTATCCTGTCAGCCATCTCCTTCCTGCTTTCGTCCACCGCAGTTTCCCTTCTACTCCTCCTGTCCCCCCCCCTCTCCGCATTCCCTTGGTCGGGCTTTCTGCCATTTCTCCTGTTGTTGTTGTTGTTGCCCCCTCCACCCCCATTCCCTTGGACACCATCCACGGCGGATGCGCGGCGCTGCCTACTCATCTCAGCCTCAGCCTCGTACCACCTCACCATGAACCGTTCGGCTGCTTCAAGGATCCCCCGGTACCACTTCCCCGCCTTTTTGGCTGCAGTGGACCACAACGCGGTTTCAACTCCAATTATTCCTGCATCATCGGCGTACAACATGCCTCATACAGCCCTTCGCACGCACGCGAATGGTATAAAGCAAACGAACCAGTTCTTATACCTAGGCGACATTATCCACGAAAACGCTGACCTCTCGCTCGAAATCGACCGACGGATCCGCCTCATGCGAGCATGCCTCAAACGCCCCGGCCCGGAGTTGTATGATAGGACGTCCGCCCCCCTTAGCCTTAAAGTCCGAATGCTGAAGGCCGAGGTGATTGAGACCCTGCTGTACGGGTGTGTGACGTGGAACCTCAGAGCGGAACACTTTGCCAAGCCTCGAACGGCTCACCACCAAGTCCTGTTGCGAGTTATTGGCTTCCAGTGCCGACTTCGTACTGACCATGCCACCCTCTCGTACGCGAAGGCCCTCAAGACGAAACGTGGCGAAAGCATCGAAACGACCATTCGTAAACGGCGGCTCTTCTTTGCGGGGGGCGTGGCACGGCAAAGCAAGGAGCGATTACCGAGTCGGGTAGTGTTCGGGACGATGGCTGGTGGGGAGAACCCGAGACCGGGCGAACAGTGTAGGACTTGGCATAGATGCATAGTCGAAGACCTTAGGGAGTTCCGAGCCATCGAAGGGTCAACGGAAGTTGCCCCCTTGGTGTTTGGAGTTGAGACCGCGTTGTGGTCCACTGCAGCCAAAAAGGCGAGGGAGTGGTACTGGGGGGTCCTTGAAGCAGCCGAACGGTTCATGGTGAGGTGGCACGAGGCTGAGGCTGAGATGAGTAGGAAGCGCCGCGCATCCGCCGTGGATGGTGTCCAAGGAAATGGGGGTGGAGGGGGCAACAGGAGAAGTGGCAGAAAACCCGACCAAGGGAATGCGGAGAGGGGGGGAAACAGGAGGAGTAGAAGGGAAACTGCGGTAGACGAAAATAGGAAGGAGATGGCAGACAGGGTAGCAAGGCACCAGGCCGACTAGGACGTAGAACATGACCATACTACTAGTGCCACCAACTGGTGCAGCTGGTTCGAACGTGGTCTTCCCTTGTCTTCTCTTTCTGTTTTGTTTTTTTCTTTTCTTTCTTGCGCTGACTCTCCGTGATTTTCATTTTACTTTTTTCTCTTCCTTTTCTGGTTGATAAGCCGTACTGAAGGAGCCGTGTGGCGTGGTTGGATGACAAACCTGCTCTGCTCGTTTCGTATTGTCTGACGCCAAGGGGCTGGGCATAGTTGACGAACGCAGGGCGGAGAAGGGGGAACCTGGCTATACTACTCATACCGCAAACTGCTGCCGCCACCAGGAGGGTGCTTTGGGCTTTGGTCTGCCTGTTATTTTCCCTTCGTTATTTATATATTTATGTATTTTTCTTGGTTCTTTGTCCTACTCTGTTCACAAGCAGTGGTACAATTCGATGCGAGTCGACGAGAGAAGAAAAGGCTGAAATCTTCTCGCGATAAAAATGAAGGCACGTACCGTACGTAGCGGGAAGGGGGTAGAAGAGCCTGCTATGTGACCCCGGATCTGAGTTACGAGTTGGAAGGAGAGAGAGAAGAAGATGTGCGAAGACAATAAAGGGGATGAGCAAAAATAATAATAAAAAAAAGTGGTGTTTCTGTTATTTTTTCTTTTTTCCAGCTCGTTATTTTTCAAGTGTTGGCCACCTCGCCTGCGGGGGGGGGGCACGACAGATTGTTTCTCCTAGTTTTTGCTTTCATTTTTTTCTCTTTTTGTTTTTCTCTTTCGATTTGTCTACTTTGTTTCTGCTTTCTCTTTGATAGTTTCTTTTCGTTTCCCTATTTCGTAGATTGCGTATGTCCTGCCTGTCGTATCTAGTATGATGACATGGCATTGCATTTGCCCACTGCAGTGCTTACTGCATACCTGGTACGTCGCTACGTAGTATCTCTGTGGCGTAGCTTTGTGACCACATAACTTGTATCTCTTCTAGGATTGAATAATTGGCACGGACACTAGTTGTGCTGGATATCGACGGGTAGAAAGCACGGTTTAATGTGAAGAACACACACACACTGCTGTGCTTACTGCATACCAGGTACGTGGCAACGTAGTATCTCTGTGGCGTAGCTTTGTGACCACATAACTTGTATCGTTTCAGTTAATAGGATTGAATAATCGGCACGGACACTGGTTGTGCTGAATGTCCACGGATAGAAAGAACGGTTTAATTTGAAGAAGACATGTCACACACACCTCTGGCCTGCTGCTTCGATGACGAGGGGTGGTGCGAGGGTTGTCTGGTCTGGTGTGTGTAAGGCCTACTGCTTCGAAGACGGTCACGACGACTGTCATCATTTTCGCGAGCCCTTCAGCCGACTTCGCCAGACAATTCCGTGGCGAACACTGAAAAAGCATGATGCCCTATTGATAAGAACTGGAAATATGGGCGGACAGCTGCCCAACTATTACTGACCCTACAGAGGTAGAGAAACTGCTTGAGAAAGAAATCTATCGGAAAACTATGGGGGGTATCCTAAGGAGTCTACCAGTGTTTTGAACAGTCCCATCGAGTAAGGGTCATTCTTATCGGCGAGTTTTCCTCCAAGTTTTCGACATTTTTTTCGCGGAATTTTTCGCGGAATTTTTCAATCTTCCAGAGTGCGTTTCCAAATGTGTCAGATTTAACGAACTTGATTTTTTTGCTTCTGGAGAATTTCATGAATAGTGACAGAGCGCCTCCATATATTGATCATGTGATACATATCTCCAGTTATTTCCAAAGTTCGGGAATTATGGGGAAAACGCTCTCCTATAAATGAGCCTAAATCGTGGGTTTTTGTAAAAAAAAGTCCAGTTCTGAGAGCCCTTCGAAAATGGTTGGTCTAATTTATATTGATCGGTCCTTTCGGTTAATGTATAATTTCATCAACGCCAGCACAACTTATGCTAAACACAAGAAGTGAATCCAATTTCATTTTATACCGGTGGCATCTATCTGAGCACCCAATTTTGAACTGCTGCTGTCGCCTACGTACTGCTGCTGCAGCTGTACTGATGCTTTGTTGTTGTTGTTGTTGTTGTTGTTGTTGTTGTTGTTGTTGTTGTTGTTTTCCGTCCCTTTTACGATTACAGGGTATTATCTTGGTCCTTATTTCCTCTCTCTCACTCCTATGCAATACCGTAGCGGGAAGGGGGGAGAAGAGCCTGCTATGTGACCCCGGATCTGAGTTACGAGTTGGAAGGAGAGAGAGAAGAAGATGTGCGAAGATAATGAATGGGATCAGAAAATAAATAAATAAATAAATAAATAAATAGGTGTAACTCAGATCCGGAGTCACACCACAGGCTCTCCTCCCCTCTCCCCACTACTACAGCAGTACGCGACAGCAGTTAAAAATATGGTTCAGGGATTATTATTGTCATGTCAAAACCTTGAGTGAGCATATAATAGGCGCTTACATACTATTGTATACCAGGTAGGATTTCGAGTGGCGTCTCTCGCTGAACACAAGTCCTTAGCTAGCTGTAAAATCGTTTTTTTTTTCAAACTCAGCCTGAAGTTCTTAACCCCGGAATTCGTAAGATGTGTCGTGTACTGGCCGTGCACTTCGTGGCTTAGTTTCTTATCCCGAGGAAGCTTCAGCAGAGCAGTTGATATTGGTTCATCTGCAAATATATATGTATATAGTCAAAATCTAACCCGTGATGGGGTTTAAATTCACGTACGAATCAACCTTGAGTCGTACGTAGCATTTTTTGTTGTCGAAGGTACCGACTAGTCACTGCTGTTTTCAATTGATTGACGATTAATATCGAATACCTGGTATCTATTATTCTTGTAGTTGGAACAAATGAAATACGCGTAGTTTGAATAGCGAAATCTAGTCACAGTTGACATCACAGCTGACCTCGTGTCGAGTGGTTGCGGGCAGAGTTACAGATATTTTCCTCGCATTGTCGTCTGACTGATGTACATACCGGTACAATATAACGATCGTGCGATCTGACTACCCCCCAAACAAAATCACTCTGCCGCGACTTCAAACCGTCCAGCCGGCCGTCAGGTACGGCAGGAACCCGTATGTAATTTTGCGAGGGCGTGAATAACTTTGGCCACGGGTACAGGGGTGTGGGCTGTGGGGCGACTGTATGTATTATGTGTGCTTCGTTTCCACTGAACAGTTCTCTCTGACGTGCTGAATCCTCATCGTATGTATGGTATGGTACATAGAATATACCAGGTATATATGTACCAGGCAGGGTTCGCTGTGACCCCAAAATGACCACACACACAGAGATTTTGCATCGCACAGCGCTTGAAATGTATCAGGTATGATACATCCACACGGAGTTAGCGTCTGCAGACAGACGTCATTTCTCGGCTGTAATTAATTCAAGTAAACGTGTAATCTTGAGGGGCGTAGTGTTTTTTTATGGAGACATGTTTACCCGAGCGAGAGGCACTCGCCGAAATGGCCTGCGCGGTAGTCCCACTCCAGGCAGTTTGTTCCTTCTGATTCGTAGGTAGATGCCCGAGTCTTGGAGAGTGAATATTTGTTACCACCTCTTCGCGCGACAGCGCCCGACGCGGCGATTTTGTTAGCCGTTGCTCTACGCGAGCTACAGCAAGCAGCAGTAGTATTAATAATAGTAGTTCGCGCGGCTACTATCCTGCGTCAAGTTTGACAACACGACGAATAGAGCTCAGAAATCTGGGGCGCTTTCTGCGATCGGCTATGGCCTGCGAACAACCCTGGAAATGATCCTGGGGAGTCTCGGGCGATGGCGAGAGGTTGTGGTGGCGCGGCTCAAGCGGCGCGGCTGCTCGATTCACTGTTCGATTTTGCCTAATTTTCAGGTGTTTCAAGTTCAAAACGAGTGATGTTTCGCGGGTTTGAGTTGTTCACATCATATATATTGTCCGCTCTAAAAACGAGCTATCCAAATCAAATACCCTGGTATAACAAGCAGCAACAACAGCCAGTAGTACACGTAGTTCGCTCGGCTACTTCCTTGCGTCAAAGTTGATATCACGACGAATAGAGCCCAGAAATCTGGGGCGCCTTCTGAAATCGGCTATGATGGCCTGCGAACGACCGTGGGAATGATCCTGGGAAGTCTCGTGCGATCGCGAGTGGTTGTGGTGGAACGGCTCAAGCGGCACGGCTGCTCGATTCTCTGTCGGATTTTGCCTGATTTTCAGGTGTGTGTATGATGCTCAAAACGAATGGTGATTTTTCGCGGGTTTCAGTCGTTCATATTTTCGTATTGTCCGCTTTCGTTCTTGTTTTTTGTTTTTTCCTGTCCCATCTGTGTCACGTACCTGGTACGTATGGAATCGTATCGAAAGTTCCGATATATCGTATCGTATCGAGTATCGTACTAAGGATTTACCAGGTAGGCTTTTCGAGACGATGCGATAAATCGATAAAACCACCCACACGGAGCCCCCACACAGGTGTGTACCGGCGTTCCCGGTGGCTTGGTAGGTGGTCCGCGTGCCTGTCAAGATCAATTTCGTGGGTTCAAGTCCCACCGAGTGCATGCTCGCAAGGCCTTTTTCTTGCATGAAAGAAATTGATTATTAATACCTGGTAGCGGAAAGCGCGAGAGCGTGAGTTAGCTACATTCGATGAAAATCGACGAGCAGTGGGAATGCTGAACCCTATGCGCGACAAAAAATAAAGGCACGTACCGGGGGGGAGAAGGGTTGACACCTGTGACCACGGTTTGTCCAGAAGGTCGTCGAGGGTAAAACCTCCTACGAGTTAGGCTGGAAAGTGAAAGTGATAAAAAATAATAGAAAAAAGTACAGCAGTAGTACATGGTCCGCACGTCCGCACGGAACCCCCAGACACAAAGGCCCTCGCCACAGCACGCGTACACAGCAAACAGCACCGCAAAAAAGCCAGCGTCGTATAGTCGTAGCTCGTGGCACGTGTTTTTTTCGTTCTCTCATGTTTTTTGGTAGTTTGTGTTTAGTCGAGAAAACCACGAAGCGCTGAAACACGAAGCTTGCGCGTGTGTGTGGTGCTACCTCGCGACTACTGACTTGTCTACACGGGTTGATCAGCTGACATCCGAAAAAAATATCAAGACAAATCTTCATTTTTCCCACCACGCTCTGGACAAGGGGCACAGCAATAATAAATAGTCTATTATTGCTTCAACAAGAAGAGATGAGAGGGGAAATATATCGATGGATACTGGCTGCCTGCGACAAAAGATTGTGGAAGGTATATACATCGATAGATAGATATTGTCGGCGTCAATAGACTGGTGATATTGTCTATCGATAGACATTACCGAACTCAATGGATGGTGAACCGTGTCCATCGATGACCATTGCAGCCCACAATAATAGATTGTGCGAGATGTCGATCGATGGCAATTGCCGGCAACAATAAATTGTATGAGATGCCTATCGACATCCATTGGTCGCCACAATAGATTGTGCGAGGTGTCTATCGACGGCCATTGCCGACCACAATAGATTGTGCAAGATGTCTATCGATGGCCATCCCCGGCCACAATAGATTATACAAGCTATCCATCGATAGCCATCTCGCGATATACGTGAGTCAATCGTCTATTATTTTGGATTCTCGTCCACAAATCTATCGTGGATGGCGACGGATACTGCTGCTGCTGGACTCAATCGCATACCCGATTTTCCTATTTAATAATTGACTTTCCGATGATAATGATAGTTCATCTTTTGGAACACACCAAGTTGCCAAATACCTGGTACATGCTAAAAACAGGTACAAAACACAAACCCCCCAGGAGCCCTGCTGTTGGCTGACAACGTAACTGATTTTGGCTCCGAAAAACCCAGGTATACCTGACATTTTCTACTCTTTCTACCAGGTAGCTTTCAACTGATTCTGGCCAACTTCCAATCACAATCAGAGAGGCCACATACGTACACCGTTTTTCTTTCCCTATGCGTCTGCCCTCCATTAGGGTGATTTTTTTCTGTATTAACGTATATATAAATTCTGTACTCATGCACCATACATACATACGTAAAAAAAGTATGTGTGTATACATGCACACACGCGTACGCTGGTTTCTCACGTTTGTTTGGGGGGTGCGATGTGCTTCACTTAGTTGTTGTGATGTGTCGTACTCAGTTGTTTTTTGAGGCCACAGCAACAGAGTCCATACAGCACCATGGTCACACGGCATGTCGTCTGCACCACCCCGCGTCGAGGTGGTCTCACGTTTGGTAAGGCAAGATCATTTTTTCGAGCCGAGCAGGTGGTTCCGCGAGGACGGTCTGGAAGCTTTAAAGCTGTCAACGGGGGGGGGGGGGGGGGGGCGCCATAATAAATACTCTTGGCGCTCCCGCCGTGGCGAAACAAACGAAGCCTACGTATTAATAGTGACTCTCTGTGTGTGTGTGTGTGTGTGTGTTCTTCACATTAAACCGTTCTTTCTACCCGTCGACATCCAGCACAACCAGTGTCCGTGCCGATTCTTCCATCCTAGAAGAGATACAAGTTCTGTGGTCACAAAGCTACGCCACAGAGATACTACGTTGCCACGTGTGCAGTGTGAACTGCAGTGGGCAATGCAAAGCCATGTCATCATACTAGATACGACAGGCACGACATACGCAATCTATGAAATAGTGAAACGAAAAGAAACAATCAAAGAGAAAACAAAAACAAGGTAGACAAGTCGAAAAAGAAAAAGAAGAAAAATGAAAGCAAAATCTAAGAGAAACAATCTGTCGTGCCCCCCCCCCCGCAGGCGAGGTGGCCTACACTTGAAAAAGAACGAGCTGGAAAAAAGAAGAAATAACAAAAGACACCACTGCTTGTGAACAGAGTAAGACAAAGAACCAAGGAGAAAGTAACAAGGAAAAATAACAAAGGGGAAATAACAGGCAGACCAAAGCCCAAAGCACCTTCTAGGTGGCGGCAGCAGCTTGTGGTACGAGTAGTATAGCCAGGTTCTCCCTGCTAATCCGCCTGGTACCTTGCTACCCAGACTGCCGTCTCCGCCCTGCGTTCGTCAACTATGCCCAGCCCCTTGGCGTCAGACAATGCGAGCCGAGCAGAGCAGGTTCGTCTTCCAACCACGCCACACGGCTCCTTGAGTACGGCTTATCAATCAGAAAAGGAAGAGGAAGAGAAAAAATGAAATGAAAATCACGGAGAGTCAGCGCAAGAAAGAAAAAAAAAAAAAAATGTGGGTCCAAGTGGAGCCCGTGGTACTTACACCCTACAAAGATAACTAAACAATTCAGATTTTGGAGACAATAAGGCGTGCTAAAGTAAAGCATTATTTTTTCACCAGATTTTCATGGACATGACACCGTTTGTGGCGCGTGTTTTTTACTTGCTTTTAGAATGTTCTTGACCCTGGCTCAAACGGATCAAGTATACCTGATTTTGGCGTTTGCCCTTCAAAGAAAAATCCCGCCTACGGCAAACGAAAAAGGCCGCAATATTCGGGCCTGCGGCCCGGAACGTTGCGCGCCTAAAATCGCCTCTTGCACCTGCGCGCAACCAGGCCCCCCACGGCTGTTGCGGAAAACGGTAATTTTGACCAAAACGTTGTGCCAACGCAACAGCGCAACAGCTAACTACACCCCCCTGGTCTCCATCACCTCTCGACCTCTAACATATACGAGGTATATCTGAAATGCGCACTTTTAGAGTGAACGGAGCATCCTCTAGAGCGAAGGATCACGAGCTACAAAATATAAATCCATTGGTTGACCCCCCCCCCCCTGCTGCGCACGAGTTTGATGATGAGCACACCTGCGCACGAGTGCGTACGTATGCATTTCATACGAGTACGTACGCAGGATCTCGGGGTTTCCGCTATTTCCCCAAGCAGGAATGCTCGTTCGTGTATTTACACCGAAAACTCGGGGAGTTTGTCGTACGAGTAGGTACCAGTACTATTTAATGAAAACCATAACAATACGTACCTGGTATTAATACTATCGTGTTTTTCGATTTTCGATACGTATGTACTCACGAAGCGTGCATTTTTCATATCCAATACCAGGTACGTGGTCATATGAACTATTATTCATATTAGCAGTACTACACCGCATACACATATGACGTAAGAAACCACTCCAAGGGATAGTTAAAACGTAAAACGCTGTGGAGTTGGCTGGAGGTCCCCCATCCAACTATTAATATTAACATTAATACCTGACTGTAGTTGAACTACGAGTAGTTGTACCGTAGCGGGAAGGGGGGAGAAGAGCCTGCTATGTGACCCCGGATCTGAGTTACGAGTTGGAAGGAGAGAGAGAAGATGTGCGAAGATATTAATGAATGGGATGAGAAAAAAAAAAAAAAGTTGGCTGGCGCAGCGAGCCAACTATTAAAAGTGGAAGTCAAGAGCCTATAAAGCCCCTTCGGGGCCAAGCGGGGCCCGCTGAAGGCACAGAGGGCCCGCCGGGGACAAAAACTAAGCTCTTTGGCTTCATTTTACACAAAAAGCACCAGGTAGCAGGTATATGGCAAAAAGGCATGTTTGGCACCGTAAATGCCTAGGCTGCCCTATCGTACTCGTTCGTAGGTGCGTTGCAAATTTCGTCGTATCGGACAGTTTAAAAAACGGAAAAAAGGGATATATCGATATGCCACGTACACGGATCCGCCGCCCCATTTTGGGGATCCGTCACAAACGCTTTTTTGTTTACCTGTATTTAATCGTGCTACCGGTATTCTCAAGAATAGTTTTGTTGTTCTCCGCAAAACTGTCTCCGTGGTTATAAGGCAGGCTCAAACAACAACTGAGTCTACTGAATACAGAATACCTGAGGGAGCAATCGGACAAAACGATTACACAACGGGAAAAAGCTGCCATGGGCTGCAGCAGAACCCTCTCAGTCCGCACAAGCGTGAGCTCCTCATGTCGCGGGAAGGTGCGTGCTGCTTACGAAGCAAGCCTTCCTACAAGGAAATAAAGCCAAATACACAAAATAAGTGAAAAGTGCTGGCACCGCTCCAATTATAACGTAAATACCTAGCCAACGAAAAACTAGCTGGTAACTTAGAGACATCCAATTTTCAGCCCTATTAATCGCGTTTTCCTTTTTGATCACATCGGGTGAATTCCTGTGGTGGGGTAGTAATTATTGTACCCCCCGGTGATAGTGGACATGTTTTTTTTTCGATTTTTGCAACATTTACCACAGGGGGGATATTTATAGTGGGGGGCGAAAACGACGGGGGGTGATAGGAGTACACTATGGGTAACATTTGGCACACGTGGCACACCCACCCCGGCCACGAGGGGTGATAGCAAGGGGGGGGCTGGTGCTGCTGCTTTCAGGGGGCCTGGCGCTGCTGCTGCTGCCGGAGGGCCTGGTGATGCTGCTGCAGGGGGCCTGGGGCTACTGATGCTGGGGCTTGAGGCACGGTGGGCTGTGCCGGGACCGCAGGCACTGTGGCTGGCGCAGAACTTGCTGCCGTAACTGCCGTGAGTGGCACGCGTTGCAGTTACTGGCTCGTGTACCGCTGCTGGCGGAGCTTGAGGCGCAGGTGCAGCAGGGGTGGTTTGCGGACGGACGAAGAACGAATCGATGATAGTCCCGCTCGTGGCTAGAGACGCAGCAGCAGACCGTGTCGGGGCAGCTGACTTCTTCGGGCCCACAGCCACGTTCTGCCCACGGTGATGGGCGACCCGTGGGGAAGAGCTCTGTGTTGGTGATTGGTATTTCCCCACCGCAGTAGAGTCAGTACTCTCAAGGCGCTACTGGAGTAACACAGCCTGCACAGAAGTGTTCCACAAGATCAACAGGCAGCATGTCGTGCGCTGTAGCTCAAACTGTAGGATGATGCTGCCAAAAACAGTACAGTACCCAGGCAGCTCAGGTAGTCCTGCTACCACTGTAATGTGCTGTCGTGTGCTGTACGAGGTACATATCTGTGGTAAATTGTGACAGCAGTACTGTAGGTAGTATAAAAGATTCGACAATCTCGCCAAGTCGTAGCACATTGGTCGTACGAGTATGATGTGGGTTCGTAGAAAGTGGCGTCTGTTTTTCAGGAGATGACGGTTTTATATCCTCTGGAAAGTCTCATCACCGACCACGGACAACCGGGGTCCAAGACCCTACGAGTACGACGTCGTAACATATACTAATTCTTGTTCTTGGTTTCTTGACTTTTAGCTTGGCGAGATGCATCTATCGGGCACAAAGCCCCATCGATCACTTTCTCCAGCTGCTCCTCCTCACGAGCACCACCGCTGATAAAAAACACCACATGGCTAGGATTCCTAGCAGAATTTCATCTCCAGAGCTAAGCTCAAATCATATCACTGAACCAGCCTATCCATGGTTCAGGCGCTTGGCCCTTCTCTACCACAATACGCCAGCCGATTGTCGATCAACATCAGCAGGTTATGAGCCTCGATACGCGCATAACAACTTCGGGCATCATGACGAGTCGAAACACACGCCTTATTGAGCGACGCCCATCGAGGCTGCTGTTCGTAGTTAAAGTTTGACGGATGCAACGTGATTGAACGAGTACGAGTTCTAGAATCAAGGTCACTGTTCATCGTTCACCCTCGACGGAGTCAGCTACAATAACGTGAGGACGAGCTATAGCATTACGACGTCGACGAAACCAGCTGTAAGAACTATAGTGCACGGGTACGAGCCACTACGACTACGCCCGGCCAAAACTAGCCCAAACTAGGATCGAGACGTCCAGTTCTGTTCGTCGTTCAAGTTTGATGGAAGCATACTGCAGCACAATGCCTTCAGAAACGTGATTGCACAAGCATAAGCTCTAGGATGAAGACTGATGTTCGTCGCTCAACCTCGAAGGAGTTGGCTGCAAGAACACGAGTGAACGAGTGCGAGTTACTACGACGTCTAGAAATCCCGAATAGACAGGCCACGCGGCCGCCAATAGCGACCGCCAACCCTGATGTGTCGATAATTTGACTGTATATACTCCAACTGCGGCAGCGGACAGACCAAACTGTCTGCCACTGCGCGTCGTGATTTACAGCTAAGTCACGACGGAGGCAGGTAGTCTAACCTATTGCTGTAAGCCTTGGCGTTGCCCGAGCGACGACAAAAGAGACAGGCAGCCAGACGTACTGCTGTAAGCCTTAGCATTACCCGAGCAACGACCAAAGAAACAGGATAGTCTAACTTACTGCCGTGAGCCTTGGTGCTGCCCGAGCAACGACAAAAGAGACAGGTAGTCTAACCTACCTGCCGCTGTAAGCATTGGTATTGCGACGAGAAAGAAGACAGGTAGCCGACCGGCTTCTTACCTACCGCTGTAAGTCTTGATATTTATCAAGCACCGATACCAATAAGGGTAATCTTAAGTCACTGCTTTGAGTCTTTAGAAGACTGACCGACTTTATATCTATCGCCGTAGGTGTTGAAATCGCAACCAAATCTACCGTGCGGCGCGATCGTTGCGCGACACACCGGGCACTCAACTTGACGCCCGATAAGCTACGATGGGGGAGTCCAAGAACGGCGGGGGAAGCTTTGTCCGCATCATGAAGAACCTCATACTCAAGTTCAGTGGCAAAATACCCGCGGGCTGTATGGATTGGCGGCATAAGACCTGCCTCATCCCGAGCATCTACCGCAAGTACCTCGTCGGTATCATGAAGGAGAACCGCAGGCAAGAGGGGGGCATCAACCTGACCGATGAATCAACGACTGCAACTCACACGCTTGAACAAGCCCAGTCTACGTATGACAAGGCGTCACAGGACCTCTACGCCATATTGCACTTGCTTACTCAAGAACCGGCGCAACTCCTGGTCCTCAAGCACGAAGATAAGACGGGAATTGGAGGTAATGGCCAGAAGGCTTGGCAGGAGCTAACGTACTTTTCCTGAAGGTCACAGATAAGGCCATCCGCTCAGAGTTCACAGAACTAGCGACGACTTACATGAAGCCCGGACAAGACGCAGACTACTAATTCATGGAATCCATCTTCAAACGCTATGAGATGACGGGGGTGGAAGAACCCACGACCGACCGAGGTTTTCAGGACATCCTAGTCCAAGGGTTCAAGGACGAGTACGATGCCGCCAAGTGCCAGATCTGCCGGCGAGGCGTTCTACGATAGAGGTGGCACATTTCTGCTAAAATGGTTTCTGCATGACGGGACTCCTCAACCTTGAATCGTCGGAATGCCAATGATGTTTCGAAAAAAATGATTTTCGCTGAAATCGCTTTTCGAGTGGGGTGTGAAGCTCTTCAAGTGAGAAGCCTGAAACAAATTAGGGTGAACCTCTATCGTAGAACGCCTCCGGAACTCATCGTTCGGCCTCGACGATTTACACAAAAACCCATGCACCATCTGTACCTCGACAAGTCTCGCCGCAGCGAAGACAGCGGGAGGATCGCCGGGCGCGGCGCTGTGAGGTCCAGAAAATCTATATCCTGCTGTAACCAGAGCTGCGATCAGCACGCCCCGGGTGGCGTCGCGATGTCGGCTGAACTGGGTGTATGCCATAATTGCAACAAGCAGGGGCACTACGAGCCCAACTGTCCTGAGCTACAGAATAGGGAGCCCGACTACCCTGGGCTACAGTAGCGAATAGCAAGAGCAAGCGGGAGAGGGCCAACAAAAACCCCGGGGGAAAGGGTGGCTTTGGCGGCGCTGGGCAGACGTGGTGCTCATTCCACAACACGGCAACACACTCCGACTCCCAACGTTGGGCACGAGGGGCACCGCGCCTACACGAGAACAGCGCCTATACAGCTTGTTCTACATAATGTTACAACCCTCCTTCTCCTGATGGGGACGGCCAGAAATTGGAACTCAACTCCGGCGACGACTTCGACGGGGATTTCTTGTTCACGAGCATAACTGAGCATAACTGATGCGCCGATCTTCCTACCCAACAACCGAAAAAACCCGACACCGATGGACGCCTACACTAAATATGTTGCGCCCTCAATGCTCCGATGACTTACTCAGGACAACAATCAGCATCCTCAGCATCGCTGTAACCGGTATCATCACGATCGTTTGGGGTCTGTGAGAACTTCTGATGCACAGAGAGGCACTTGACGAGAAGAGACGGGTACCGCCAACGAAGGATCCGCGTTCGCGACTTGACCAGTGGACGGAATTGTCAACCAAATAACAACGAAGTTACGATGCTAGTGGACAGCGGCGAATAGGATGACTTCCTAGACGACGAGCGGATCCCTGGATTGAAGGATCGCCTGATGAACCCCACGCCGCCAAGCGTGCCTAGGGCGACAATCACCGCCGGCAACAGCAAACTGATCGGTTCCATGACCGGTACCATCTACGGCACCATCACCGACCAAAGTGGAAAGGCGCATCGAGCTCCCAACATAATCGTGTCAGGCCTGGGACGAAGCCTCTCCTCTCCAGCCACTGCTATGAATCGGGGCATCACCACCACGCTCGCGTCGGGGAACCCCCACCTGAGGAAAAGCGGCGTTGTCGTACAGTTGGAGTAGCAGCCGGCGGACCAACATCTGTGCTCGTTCAAGGTGAATCCAAACGCAAGAAGCAGCGCGGTCAAGGTCTCAATATCACCGGCTGTAGCCCTGATTGCAACACCCTAGCTGGACGGGGTGTCCATGCAAGACAGACAGCACTAACATTCATGTACAAGGAACACGCCAGAGGAGGCCCCTAAAACGGAGCGCCAACGTGCGTAAATCCAGAACAGACCGCAGCAGAACGCGAGCAACCAACAGTTTTGAGGAAGACAAGTGACCGACAACAGCCGGAGCGTCATCAACGGGAGATGGCGTATCCTCACCAGGGGCAGGAGCGTCGTCGGTAGGGGCTTACGAATTATCAGCAGGGACTAAAGTGTCGTTGTCAGTGATATATTTCGCCCGGAGTCGCACCCGTGGCTCCGCCCGGGGTGGCACCTTCTACGACGTCTGGGGTCGCACGGGATACACTGCATCACGAGACAGCAAATGTGAAATACAATCCAAGCGTGGGGGAGACTTTCGACAATATGAATACCAAGGCGCCATCGAGCAGACCCCCTGGCCACGTGCGTGGATTTCGCCCACACCGAGATAGACCCACTTAGTGTCTTGGAGGAAAACTGGGAGATGATAATCCACAGCTAAGGACTGATAAGGCATCCACTCCCCGGAGCAGCATCATCTGGGATCACGGCATCTACATCTTCTGGGATCACCGGGCCATCAGCTGGATCATCCGCATCGCATGAGGTCGCTAAATCAATATAATCTGGCATCATCGGAGCATCAGCTGCGTCATCATCGCCAGAGGTCGACGGACCGGCACCGCCTGCTCGCCACTCGCGAAACCCACGGCCTTCGCGTTTACCCGCATGTCAACATCAGACTTTATCGGTTTCCTAAACGGATTACCAACCAGCGTCCGTGCCAAGAAGCAGACACTACCCGCACATCCGCCAAACAAAGACAACGGACGCGCGAGCAACCGTGGAGGCGGAGGGTATGGCATTCAGCCACGGAGAAAAGCGGCCGGTGGTCTACGTTAGCAATTTCTTGCCAACGCGGCTTCGATTCTTTCAGTATTGGTCTCGTGAACTGAGACCGCACAAGAGCGATACCAGTCATCGCCAGGGGATAGTACAACCTGTGCACTAAGCATGCCTTCTTTACCCGCGAGTTACTCGACGGCAGCAAGATGATCGTTCGCCACGTGCCGACCGGCGCCATGCTCGCCGACGTTGAAATCACGCACGTGTTCGACAGCGCGTTCCACTCAACCTTGCAGTGAACAGATCAAGGAATCCTCCCACCCAACCCAACATGGTAACGTAGTTCCATCGTTTCAGTTTTGAGTATTGCGTAAGCATGTATGACGGAGAGGCAGCGAAGCAAATAATAAATGGAAATCTCCGAAGCAATTAGTCACGAAAAATGTCGTGCTACATCTCCCGGGGCACCCCCTACGATGCTTCCCGGCACCGCTCGGTTTTGATGTCCGGCTCGCTATTGAGGGATCTAATTTCCTGATCATCGTTACGTGGGAGCCATCCGACGGGAGGGGTGACAGCAACACGATGGCGGACAGCTTCCACCGCACGATGCTGGATCAACAGGGCCATTTCAGGGTATGTACCGCAAGATGCCGGAGCAGTAGCACCGCCGTCAGATGCAGGGATCGAGCGGAGAAAGGATACTAGGTCATTTGGCGAAGACGTTATAGTACCAAGAAGAGCAAGTCGGGTCGATTTTTGTTACAGCAGTATCAGAATGACCCTAATAATCTATCCGCGACTCACGCTTATCAGCAGAGCTCTTTTGCACCAGATATTAGGTATCGCCCGAGGGGGGGGCATATCACAGAACCACTGCCGCCGGTGTTAGGCCGCTGAGGTACCGGTAGTGCAAATCCACCCGCGTTTTTTCACCTTTTTTTTTACTTGTTTCCTCGTCGGTCGTTGCTTCTGTGTTCTTGTGCCCTTGCTTCCAACGTCTTTCTCTGCCTTCTTGGTGTTGCACACTTCATACGATAAACCGGTATGAATAAAAAACAAGTATACCTGGCCACGTTCGGCCGGAATCAACATGTCATCATACATGCTAAAAACAATTGCTGCACCAGGAGGCCTGCTATTGGCCAGGCTGACATCGTAGCCGATTTTGGCTCGGCAGGACCAAGGTATACCTGTGTTTTTCTTTTTCTACTCTGTCTAGCTTTCAACTGATATTGGACAAGTTTGAACCAGCGAGGGGCCATAAATACAATGTTTTTTCTCTCCGTGTGCGTCTGTCCTCCCCAAGTTGAAATCTCTTGTACTAACGTATAAACTCTGTACTCGTACGTCGTACGACGTAGAAGTAGAAGTACTTATTTACACATGCACACATGCGTAAGCTGGTTTCACGTTTGTTTGGGGTGTGCGATGTGCTTCACATATTAATAGTTGTTGTGCCGTGTACTCTGTTGTTTTCTATGGTCACAGCAGTCCATACAGCACCATGGTCACACGGCATTTCGTCGGCACCACCCCGCGTCGAGGTGGCCTCAGGTTTGATACGGCAAGATAATTTCGTGCCGAGCAGGTGTTGTGACGTGTGGGATTATTTCCGTGTGTGTATTCTTCACTTTAAAACAATATTTCCACCAGCCGATCTCCAGCAAAAACAGTGCCCGTGCCGATTCTTCAAACCCTTCAATAGAGAGATACCTGGTAGAAGTTAGGGTGTCACGAAACTACGCCACAGAGAGACCACATCGTTGTTATGTGTTTTTTTTTCTTCCCTCTAATATTAATAATACCTGATACCTGGTAAGTCTTATGAAAGGAGTCGTGTGGCGTGGTGGGTGGGCGACGAACGTGCTTTGCTTGTATCGTATTGTCTGACACCGAGGGGCGGGGCAAAGTTGTCCAACGCAGGACGGAGAGGGCGGTCAGGGTAGCAAAATACCAGGCGGACTAGCAGGGAGAACCTGGCTATGTTACATGTACCACAAACTGCTGCGGCTACCTCGAGGGTGCTTCGTGCGTTGGTTTGCCTGTTATTTTGCCTCGGTTCTTAGTCTTACTCTGTTTACAAGTACACGTAGTTAGTGGTATTTTTCTTCTCTTTTCTTCTGATTCTTCGGCCCGTTATTTTCAAGTGTCGGCCACATACCCTGCGGAGGAGGGGCACGACAGTTTTCCCCCCTTTTTTATATTTTTCATTTTCTCTTTCGATTTGTCTCCTCTGTTTTTGCTTTTCTCTCTGTTTCTTTCGTTTCTCTAGTTCATAGAATGCATATGTCGTGCCTGTCGTATTCAGTGTGTGTCCTTCACATTGAACCGTTTTTTCTACCTGTCGACATCCAGCACAACAAGTGTCCGTGCCGATTCTTCAATCCTAGAAGAGATACAAGTTATGTGGTCACAAAGCTACGCCACAGAGATACCACGTTGCCACGTATGCAGTAAGCACAGCAGTGGGCAATGCAAAGCCATGTCATCATATTATTATAGATAAGACAGGCGCGACATACACATTCTATGAAATGGAGAAAATAAAGGAAACAATCAAAGAGAAACAAAAACAAAGAAGACAAATCGAAAGAGAAACAATGACATGTCATTCCGTTGTCCACTGCTACTCTGTGCTTGCTGCGTAGTGGCAACGTAGTATCCCTGTGCCCCAGTTTTGTCACCATATAACTTGAATCTAGCTTTACACCTCCCCAGGATTATAGAATCGGCACGGACACTGGTTGTGTTGGATGTCGACGGGTTTAAATGATGGTTTAATGTGAAGAACACACACAATAGTAGACAATACGATGCCATGTTCATCATACTGGATACGACAGGCACGACATACACATGGCATAAAAGAGAGAAAACTAGAGAAACGGAAAAAAACAAGAAACAGGCAACAGAGAAAACAAATCGCAAGGAAAAAAAAAAACACTGTCGTGCCTCCCCGCAGGGGATGCGGCAGGCATTTGAAAATAACAAGCTACATAAAGAAACAGCACCACTACAATGTAAACATAGTAACACTGAGAACCAGGAGGGAATGACAAACAAACGAAAGCACAGAGCACCCTCCAGGTAGCCGCCGCAGTTTGTGGTACGAGTAACATAACGAGTTTCTCCCTGCTAGTCCACCTGGTCTCTTGCTACTGTGTCTGCCGTCTCCGTCCTGCGTTCGTCAACTGTGCCCCGCCCCTCTCCCTACTAGTCGGTCTGGTACCTTGTCACCCAGTCTGACGTATCCGTCCAGCGTTCGTCAACTATGCCGCACCCCGGAGAGGATGCGTCAGACATCACGAAACAAGCAGAGCAGGCTCGTCATCCACCCACGCCACAAGAAGAAAGATAGATAAACAGGAAGAAAATCATGGAGGATCGAACGCAATTATTAAAACAGACAAAACGGGAAAATGGGAACGAAACAAAAAATGGGAACGGACGGTTTTTTTTAGAAAGCAAACCAATTGTGTACAACTCCAAGAAAAAAAGTTGACAGTCCTGTGGGGCTGTACAGCAGCCTTCGAATGAGCTGTCGCTCAGGCTGGAAGTCCTCGGCATCGCCGCGGTAGCCAGCATCTAGAGAAATCACAATAGAGCCAGCGTATATCGCTTTTTGCGCCCACCCGAAGGCACGAGATGGAGCATGACCGTTCTGACGAGCTCCTCTCACAGGGCTGGCCAAGGGGTTTTGCAGGATCATTTTGGTTCTCTGATACACCACATGGTTCTGGAGATACGGCTTGGTTCTCATTTTAGGCTTCGTTCCCATTTTTCCGTTTTGTCTAAAGAAGACAGAGGAAGACCACGTTCGAACCAGCTGCACTAGTTGGCGGCACGAGAGTATAGCATGGACATGTTCTACATACTATTAATAGTCGGCCTTGTGCCTTGCTACCCTGTCTGCTGTCTGCCGTCTCCTTTCTACTTTCGTCCACCGCGGTTTGCCTTTTAATCCTCCTGGTCCCCCCCCTCCCCCGATTTCCTTGGCCGGGTTTCCTTCCATTCGCCCTGTTGCCCCCCCTTCCCCCATTTTCTTGGTCACCACCCACGGCGGATGCACGGCGGTGCCTACTCGGCTGAGCCTCACCGTGCCACCTCGCCATGAACCGTTCGGCTGCTTCAAGGACCCCTCGGTACCACTGCCCCGCTTTTTGCTTCAGTGGACCACAGCGCGGTCTCAACTCCAAACACCAAGGGGGAGTGTTCCGTTGACCCTTTGGTGGCTCGGAACTCCCAAACAAAGATCTTCGACAATGCATTTATGCCAAGTCTTGAACTGTCCGCCAGGTCTCGGGTTCTCGCCATCGTCCCGAACATTACCCAGCTGGGCAATCGCTCCTTGGTCAAATGTGAACACGACACCCGTGGGATAGGAGTAGGATCACCTTTTTTTCGTTTTAGGGTTCCCTGGTAGAAACAAAGCTGTGAACTCAGGTGATACCGATTTGTTCGAACCTTCCATGTGCAAGCTTTTTCTTTTATTTTTATTTTTCCTCTTTTTCTTCGATTTGCTTCCTTGCTTTCTGTTTTCTGTTGTTTCGTTTGTTTTTTCCTTTGGTATCTCTCTTTAATATAATATGTATGTCGTGCCTGTCGTATCCAGTACGAATGATGAGATGGCATTGCGTTGTCTGCTCTGCTTACTGCATAATAGTGTAGTATCTCTGTCTCGTAGTGTGCTGACTACAGAATTTGTGACTCTGTACGTACGTAGGATTGAAGAATCGGCGCGGACACTGGTTGTGCTGGATGTCGACGGGTACAAGCAGTACAAAGAACGGTTTCTTGATGTGTGAAGAACACACGCACACACAATGCCTGCCCGTCGATCTGCATACGACAAATTTACCACCGCCGAATAGTGCGTACCTGGTACTACAACAGTTGTATGCATGTGTGTGTTCTTTACAATACACCGTTTTTCCTACCCGTCGACGTCCAGCACAACCAGTGTTCGTTCAGATTATTGAGTGTTAGAGATATATATATACTATGTTCCCCTCGCTGCCTCGGCAAGGCATGCTGCGAGGCATGCCCTATCAGGCTTATTGCGAGTGGGGCAGGTCTTTCTGGCGGGTGTAGAGGGTCGGATTCACCTGCAAGGAGCGATATCTTACTGATGCAGCGTGTGGCCGCGAGGCTTACTCGTGACAGTAGAGTTGGATCGTACGTGGTGCGTCACGCACGGATGTGCGTCGTTGCTAGGCTGCAGCGGCAGAGCAGAAATGTAATGCTCAATCCGGATGTCCGTGCGCGGAGGCAGGCGCCACCACAGGCCAAACTACGGCACAGTCTATAGCACCGGTAAGAGACTAGATTCGACGACGAAGGAGGAGGGAGACAGAGGGTCGACGAGCGAGGGAGAGTCGAATTGAACGCACCCTGCGCGAGAATCTTCTTTTTCAGACCAGAACCGCAAGTGCGAGGGGCTTTTCGTTTATGGGACGGGGGAGAAGGAGAACCGACTGGAAGGGATTGTCAGCGAGAGCACGTGCGAAGGAGCTGGCCGATTGAACCAAGGCCATGAGGCGGGCATGGAGAACGGTTGGTTGCAGGACGGCACACCGAGACCCGCGACCGGCGTGGGCACCATCACGAGAGCAGCACCAAAAGTTTGTTTTTCGTGTAGTGTTTTACGAGGCAGTAGTTTGCACCTGTTTTTCACGTCACACTGGTCTTACTACTGTCGGCGAGTTGTATACCCTTCATGGGGGATGACTGACCGCCGCAATTGTCAAGGACGTCGTATTATGGCTGTGCTGCACCTTTTGTCAGAATGTCCGGGAAGACGCGGCGACCGCCGATACTTGTAAGGTGGTTTGTGGTTCGGTTGCTCCTTTTTCACTGCATGTGCGCGAGTCGTCACTCTGACAGCACCCCACACAGTAGGCGTGTTCTCGAAATCAATCACGATATTATAATTTATGTTTGTTTTCCATTTATTTGACGCCTTCTACGATAGAGGTAGCACTTTACCGCTTTTTTGTTTCTGAAAGACGGGCCTCCTTATACCCAAAATCGTCGGAACGTCAATCTCGTTTCGAAAAATGACGTTTTGTATACTTTGGCCATGGATGGGATGTTTCATCCGGAAGCATTTTTTTTTGTTTGAGGTTCTTTTCCGGATGAGGTAAGGAGCTCCTCAAGTGAGGAGCATCGGAAAATTCAGGGTGAACCTCTACCGCAGAACGCCTCATCCGTGTATACTCGTACTCTTAACACAAGTAGTACCGGGACTTGTTTTCCCCCCACCGTTTCGAGAGCAAAAGATCGTAACGGTGACAATTCCGAGTACTGTACTTGAAGAAACAATCGTTTGTTCGGGGGGGTTGGTACGATTTTTCGGTCTGCGCTCTGTAAACCACACTAAAATTCCTTGGTTGGAAATTCGAGCGAAACTCCGAGATGCCAGAAGGGGGATTGTAACAAAACATCCAGGGATCAATGGGCGTTTCAACTCTTTGCTCTGCAACAGTCAGTATCGCGTGGAGATTCGGCGGGTCGTCGCTGTTGCTGACGTTGTCTTTACGTTAAACCGCTAATTCTTCCCAACTTTTCCAGTACACAGAGTGTCCGTCCTGATTTCTGATTCTAGAAATCTACTACCAGGGTATTACGGGGGACCATAGTTAACAGGACCTATGGTGCACATAAAAACCTCTATATTTAACCATTTTTACTAACAATATTTGGTCCTATTAACTATGATCCCAAGTAATAATTTTGTGGTCAAAGACTGTGATACAGTAAAATCAAAAAAACGCAAATGACAGGGTAAATCGGGTGAAATGCCAATGTCCCGAGTACCATACTACATCAACACCAGCCAGACCAGAAACTAAGAGCTAACGAAAAAGGAACAAAATGATTCTGAAACCGAAACAGAACACACGTGATGCAAAAATATCAGAAAAGGCAGCAAAAAAATAACATAGATGCTCAAGAGGAACATATAGTTGTTGCTCGCGCGAGGCAACACGAAGGAGAGGAAGAGTTCGGCATAACGACGGCTGGGGAGGAAAGGAAAGAAACAAACAAACAAGGCAAACAACAAGAACGAAGAGAGAAGAGAGAAACTCGTAATCAGGGCGGTGATGGTAACATGGGCTCTAATCTCGGCTAAAAAAACTATCCGGGGACCTTGCCACACCCTCTGCCGTCTCCTTCCTACTCTCGTTAATAGCGGTGTCAAGGGTCAGTGCTGCCGCTGTCTCACCCCCCCCCCCCCATTGAACATTTCAACGATAAACATTAAAAAAGCAATAGAATCAAGGCATGGTCGGATCGAACCTTGCTACCCAATCTATCATTTCGTTTCTGTACTCGCGACAGGCGGATCAGTACATACGACTGCCCCCCCCCTCCCCTGCTCTGGTCGCTGCTCCTGGCGTCCAGAGCTGCGTGGCGTAGCCAACTCCTTTCCGCCTCGACCCTGTGCCACATTGCCATAGAATAGTCTGCTGCTTCGACGACCCCCCGATACCACTTTTCACTCTTCTTAGCCGTCCTCGTCCATAACACCGAATCTTCTCCGAACATCAAAGGGCAGCTTTCCGTGGACCTCGCGGAGGTTTGAAAAACGTTGAGGTCGTCTGCGAGACATTGGGCCCAGTTCTTTTCTGGTCGGCCTAGTCCCGGGTTCTCCCCAACAGGCATTGTTGTTGCAAACACCACTCAACGGGTCCGCCGCTAATAGGCCGTCCGCTGTGCGGCCCCCGCAAAAAGAGAAGGCGGCATTCGCGGATGGTTGTCTCCACGCTCCCGCATCATGCCTTTTTTGGCGGCTTGGCGTACCACATGAGGTGGTCGATGCGCTGTCGGCGCTGGAAGCCAATGATCAGTAGGAGGAGTTTGCGGTGTGCCGAGAGTCCACATACCCGTACAGCAGGGTCTCCATCACCTCTCGGCCTTTATGTAAAGACGATAAAGCAGCAGCAACCAGTAGTACCCGTGGGTTCAACCTTAGACGTTGCTTGCATTTGTCGTTTTTTATCGGGTTTAATATAGTCATATGTTGTTGTTCTCACATTAATTCTCTGACGAAGGAGTCCGTGGTCACACAAAGGTGCTGGGGCCCTAGGAAAATGCGAAAAACAAAAAAAACGAAAATTCGGCTGCCTCAAAATACACGAGACGAAGAAAGCGCACACGAGCTAAACCCAATGTGCAAACTGAACTGTCATAGCCACAGGTATATCCTCTCAACTATAACATAGAGTACCCCCGTTCCCACCACTAACCAACTCGTGGCTGCTGACTACAGCGAATGCTGTCTGAAGTGCTGCCTGCACCGTACGAAACGCACGGTACTCGTGAAAACGAAAGAGGAACACACCTGCCTGCTATCTGGAGTGCTGTCAGAGTGAAGACTCGCGGATATGCAGTGAATAATCGAACCTTACTACCACACGAATATCAACGATCGCCATCTCTTCCTGGACTGTCTGACACAAAAAGGTGCTGCACAGTTATGATACCACGTCCCTGATAATTGCGTAGGTTATTCCCCATGAAGGGTATACAACTCGTTAAAGTACAAAGACCAGTGACGACGTTAATAACAAGTACCGGTAGATACTATTCTGCCTCGTGAAAAACAATACCAGGAACAAACAAACTATGACTGCTTTTCTCGTGATGATAGTGTGCGCGCAGATCATGGGTCTCCGTGCACCGTCTTCCTGCCGCTCTTCATGGCCGCCTCATCGCCTTGGCCCAATCCACCCGCTCCTTTGCGCGTGCACTCGTTGCCATTCCCTTCCAGTCGATTCCCTTTCTCCGTCATCCTGAAAAACAAAATGCTCCTCGCACTTGCGGTTCTGATCTGAAAAATAAAATTTCTCGGGCAGGGAGAGGTCAATCCGTCTCTTCCCCGCATGTCGACGCTCAGTCTCCCTCCTCCCTCGTCGTCGAATCTAGGCTCCTACCGGCGCAATAGACTGTGCCGTAGTATGACCTGTGGTGGCGCCTGCCTCCGCGCACGGACACCCCGATTGAGCATTGCTGCTCTGCCGCAGCTGCCTGAAAAAGACGCGCGAATCGTAGGTCTCCGTGCCTGACGCACCACGTACGACCCAACTCTACTGCCGCCTGAGCCTCGCGGCCACAGGCAGCAGCAAGAAGGTATCACTCCTTGAGGGTGAGTCCGGCCTTACACCCGCCAGAAAGACCTACCCCACTCGCTACTAGCCTGATAGGGCATGCCTCGCAGCATTCCTTGCCGAGGCAGCGAGGGGAACGGATATTGGGGTATGGGTGGGTGACAACATATATCACTTCTTTGAGATAAGGCTGACTCTTAGGGCCCATCTTAACGGGGAACGCTATGTGGAAGTAAATTTTAACTTCAATGAATTTTAATATGGTTTCGAAAAAAAGCGTGTTTGGGTCCTATCGGTGAACAGCGTACTATTAATAGTTGCCAGTTGGCAATCAAAAAATAATTCTGGAAGAACGCGCCGCGTCACACAACGCCCGGCCGACAAACAGCGACGCGCGTAGGCGAGAGCGAAGGTTTGCGCTGCCGCGTGCGCGCCGCCGCCAGCCGCTTTTTCTTTTTGGTCGCGCAGGATAGGAAGCTATTACTCTCAGGGTGTCTCGGGTGGGCGGAGGGAGCCCTCAAGCGCCACGTGCGGAACAGCAGCGGTGATACAGCTATCGAGGTCTCGAGCGTATCCTCCGTTTATTTGCTCGTCTGCTCGGTTTTCGCGATTGTTTGCGGATCGAGCAGGCCGAAAAATTGGGATTGCGGCCGCCATGATTACTTTTTAGGCGCCACCGCCGGGGTACCATGTTCTATGGTGTGAGGATGTGGGCGCGGCTATTGCTCCGGTCACCTCCCGTTGAGGTTCGCGTTTTATCGCCTCGATCGTGGTCACCGAAGCGTAAGAATCGCCCCAGACTCCACCGAGGGTGTTAACCCACCATGAACATGCTACGTCAAGACCGAGGAACTCCCAATTTCCAAATTGAAATAAAAAAAATGACTCAAAAAAAGAAAAAAGTCCCGAAAGACTTCTCACTCATTTTTTTTTTCCTAATTTGCCTGCTTGGTCGTTCACTCTTCGGCCAATCAGATGAAAATTAAACTAGAAAAAAACAAAGAAATCAAATTGAAAAAAACAAAACTCCCCGTTAAGATGGGCCCTTATGGGAGCCGAAACCGGAAAACAGAACAGGGTTTGTAGAGAGACCCAGGAAGAATTTCGTGCCAGATCCGATTTATCTCATTTTATCGATGGATACAAAACAGAAATCTCTAAAACAGGTTCTGTGTTTCGATCAGAAATGGCCTGACCAGACGAAATCAGACACCAACCAGTTCTGTACAATCCCACAGCTAGCCGAAACTGAGGTTTTGAACCCCACACAGGCGGCATAACGTGGCGGGCCTATTCCGTGTACATATCATCGGTACTACTGATGCACTCTCTCGGTACCTCTGACACGGTATCCCGGGATATAGCGGTAGCTACAGACTTCAAGCTCTGGTGATGGCGAACAACCGACTACACCGCATGCCTGCTCTTGGCGGTTGTCGTTGTGTTTTGAGCTTTCTGCAATGCCAACGCACTGCTCCTTGATGCTGTAGCAGGCTGCCAAGCTTGAGGAACCTTGGTCGAAGGAAGCCAACCCAGTCCAGGAAGCTCGAGTCTGCGAAAGCAAGCCCCATGTTACCCGGCAGGTACCAAACAGGATCCGTGGGTGCCGTGTACTGCTGTGTGTCCGCCGAACTCGAATGTTGCGGTAACTCCTCCCTCCAACGTCCTCCCAACTCATACGAAACCCCGGCATACAGACACAAAACACCGTAAGATAGGAAAAGACGAAATACACGAATCTGGGCCATACGAAAAACAGAAGTGCATGCCACTTCTGTTTTCCGGTTTCGGCTCCCATAAGATTCAGCTTCATCCGAAGAGATTAATTAAGTTATCCTATAAAAATTCGAGAAAATAATTGGTACTAGTTTCCACCTCCGAGGATGTGCAGCGTGGTCAGACTGGGCATGTTTTATCATCAAGTACACAGCGAGAAAACCCTACTGTATTTCTTGATGATTCGTCTCCAAAAACGTGGCAGGCGGGTGCAGTTCGAAAGGGGTTGGGGTCAGACCTGTAGCAGTAAGTAGTGTTATTTTCACAATTAATTCCACGTGATTGTAATCCTGGGCGTACAAAAAAAAATCAAGTACATATCACAGCAGTGCAAGCTGGCTCGAGCTGAATTCAATACCATTAAATAGGCGTCGGAGGATCACGCCGAAGTTTGGAGCG
This sequence comes from Nereocystis luetkeana, assembly GCA_031213475.1. Lineage (NCBI taxonomy): Eukaryota > Phaeophyceae > Laminariales > Laminariaceae > Nereocystis > Nereocystis luetkeana. The sequence goes on along the minus strand of JARUPZ010000003.1, from coordinate 2,906,012 downwards.
ATATCCTCAAAAATTGCACACACACGTGTACAAAGAGCCCATCTGCCGACCCGTCACTGAAAGGTGTTTTCTCTTGTTCTTTCAGTTCCCCTTGCGATATATATTTAGTTGTTTGAGTTTTTTTTTTTGGATAATCGAGTCTGCAGTAGTACAAGGGGTCGTCATGCTATCTTCTTCGACGTTTAACATTTCACGACCAAAGGCCGGGACCAATGAACTGCCTGTCTATTCGAAAGCTTGCTGAACGTAAGCCCAAACCGTGTTCGTTTACGAAAGGATTTAATCAGAAGCATATTTCAGGCGTCCCCGGTGGCTTGGTAGGTGGTCCGCGTACCTATCAAGATAAATTTCGTGGGTTCAAGTCTCACCGAGTGCATGCTCATCATAAGGACTTTTTCTTGCATAAAAAAAACGATTAGCGGAAAGCGCGAGAGCGTGAGTGAGCTACATCCGATGAACATCGACGAGCAGTGGGAACGCTGAAGCCTATGCGCGAAAAAAAACAAAGGCACGTACCGGGGGGGAAAAGGTACGACACCTGTGACCACGGCTTGTCTAGAAGATCGCCGAGGAGGGTGAAATCTCCTACGAGCTAGGCTGGAACGTAAAAGTGATGTTAAAATATATACCTGGTATACAGCATATATATATATATATTATTTCAGTTGAGATCGCTACAGTTTCGAAATTAGTTTCAGACTGCTGTTGTTTGTTGTTTGTTGTTGTAAATAGGATTAGGCGTTCGGTGATTATACTGTGGCTGAGGAGTTAACTTCGACAGCGGCAACGTAGCACTCTTTGGCTGATCGCGTGAGTAAGAATACCAAATTGATACAGCGCGGAACGGCGCGGGCCTACCGGTAGAACACGCGAACAGACATCGCCGCTTGCCTGTTGCTGGCCAACGGTTGCTGGACCAGGTACTTCGTGATGTATGGAGTCCATCGCTACGCGGCGAATCGGGGAAATAGGCAAAAGAGCAAAGCAACGTCGGAGACGGAGCGCGTTTTTAAAATCCGATGTTCGGGCCGAGGGTGCTCGCGTTTGGAGATGACTCGAACGAGTTCCACGGCTTGTTCATCTATTATTCAAGTTGTTCAGTTCGTCGTCTACGAGTACCTACGAACACATGGTGCCCCGGGGGAGAGAATACGTGGGTGCGGAGATAATTTCCCTAATTTGCTGAGCTTCCCAGTCAGCGGTGGAAGGGCAAGTTGAGCGCGAAGGTATTTACGGTTTTCGAATTTATTGGATAGAGCACTGAGCTACTCAGTCATATCGTAACCCAGTCATGACGTGCTGACTAATTAGCTGCGTGGTATACCCTATATAAACGGACAAAATAAGGGCGTTAGGGCGCAAATCCCACCAACGTTTTTGTCCCTCTTTATCCAGGAGAGAGGGAAAACAAGTGGAGACAACCATGCGAGAAAAGCGTTCGACCAAGGGCCGAAAGAACCATAAAAAAAGCGCGACTTAGTCGAAAAAAGGACCGTTGGCTGAGGTCTCAGAATAAGTGTCTGTATGGCGTGAATTGATGCGAGATAAATGGTTGTATTCTAATCCAAGACATGTACGAAGTATGTTATTTCCACCTCAGAGGCACCCAATGGAGCAAGTCCTAGGCGCTGATTAGGGGCCGCGAAGGATATCGGTGTGAAGGAGAATTGAGCCCAAATATACATATTTTGCTCGTTTACCAAAAGGATAGACAAATAGGCGACTTCGTAAGCGCTGAGTGAGGAGCCCAGTTGTGCATCCTTGATAAACGAACGCTGGCTGAGTAGCTCAAGTGGCTTATTTCAACCCTTTGAGTACTGCAATCCCGTTTGGGGGACAAACTACTCAGAATTTGAGTGGTGTGTCTCCAGAACGGGACTGTAGTTCTAAAATGGTCAAGTACGTTTGGCCTCTGAACCCACCAAACAAAGCCATATATATTCGGTATTTATTTTCCCAGGGGAACACACAGAGAGAACCACGCTAAAGTACACGCGGCCAGGGGGGAAAACAGTACAAAAACCAGACTTGTGGAGGGAAGGGTCATGTATGGGAAAAACCAGGCGGTGAATAGGGGCTTTGTCAACCCCTGCTAATATTATCGGTTGATAGGCTTGAACGTAACGGTAATAATGTTGTTTTTGGTTTCAAAAATATTAACCACTGAGCGACTGCGTCAGCGCTGACTAATTAGTGAGTGGTTCATCCTTCATGATCGAACGCTGAGTGGGTAGCTCGGTGGCTCCCAATATACGAGCCAAAGAAGCCCAGGAATTTTATTTCTCCCACTCGTGGTTTTTTCTGCCTTTTCTAGTAGACAGGCAAAAAACAAGTGGAGAAGACGACGATAGAAAAACACCCATCCAAAGAGTATACTTGGTACCTGGTATGGTTTTTCTCTTCAAGTTCATTTTAATAGTGTTTTTCGACCCTCTGGTTTGAGTGCTGTTTTCATGGTCCTATACACTTGGATTGGCTTCATGGCGGGAAAGGCGAAACAAACACTTCGCTAGGATTCGAAGACGGGGGTTCTCTCGTTCTGTACGTGAAGGAGGAACCGCCGAGTAAGCTACGCAGTCAGCGCTGACCGAGTAACTCAGTGGTATATCCTTTCACAAAATATGACAAAAAAAAACATACAAATGAAAAAATTAGGCGTTGATTAGGGGCTTGACCAACCTTGGAGAATGATACGAGTGAGAGGGCGGCTTGACACCAAACGTACCTATTTTGTTCGTTCACAAAGAATATACCAGCGAACCTGTGATATCGGTGGAAGGGCGGCTTCAGCCCAAGAGCGGCTTCAGCTCAAGGGTACTTTTTTTTATTCGTTCATAAAGGCTGAACCACCGATGTACTCAGTCAGCGCTAAGCGACTTAGTCAACGCTGACTGAGTACATCAGTGGTATATCCTTCGTGTTCAAATAAATCGCGCATTGGTTCCAACCAGATCACTCAAGTGGTAGCTGAGCCGAGAAGGCGATATCCTGAAATCTTGCTTTACAGCACCATGGCAGCAGTGGAAACTACGATTGTCATCCGCGTCCTTAGTTATAACTGCTGTGAGCATTGTTTGCATTGGGTGGTCTGTTTAAAATGTTTTGGCCTTCCTCTAGAATTGAGTTAGACGGGCTAACTAGTGGCATTCTCCAGCCTCCAGAATATAGGGTGCTTTCGTGGAGTCGGTGCCTTCGACAAGTGAGGTGTTTCCAACGTATCTACTTTATCGCAGGCTCATTGATGTAGTGAAGATCGCGATGCCCGTGTGCCCAAACGAGCTTGTATGCAGGACTTCTGATTTGTTGAGTGGCGTTTCGTACAACGTCAACAAGCAGATGTAACCTTGGAGAACGCCACACAGAATCGATCTCGCGCAGCAGCCCCCACACCATTAAATTAAGCATACGGATATGCCACGCCGCCCGCGCTCGTATGCACGCTGGTGTGGGAGAGGCGTGGTGCAGGAATTGATGCCGTGTGCTGGCTGCTGTCGTGATTCACCACATTGGATGGTTCGGTCTGTGTCGCTCGGTGAGCGCGCTAATTCTCTCAGCTTCCTGTCTACCTGGTGCCCCTGTGGGAAATGACCCAATACGCTCAAATCATCACATAGTGTACGCACTATTAATAGCACATATACACCAGGTACCAAAACCTCGTAGGTTGTTCAATTTTGTAGACCGGCTTCCTTGCTCCGGATGTGCTTCCTTGGTTTTGATCTGCTTCCTGTTTTTAATATAATTCCGTACAGAAGTACGAAAAATGCAACCATGTCAACACAGATCTTCACAATCCGTAAGAAAAACAGGCCTCCCTATACGATGCGAAGTCCCTTGTCAACCCCCCCCCCCGCCCTGGAGGGATCCCAAATCCCAAATGTCTCGCGAAAACTAAACACACAACAACAAAAGATTAGCCGTGAACGGGTGGCAGAGGCCCACTAGAGACGTGTACCAACTTTCAAGGACTATCTACACCGTGGACTTTGCTCCCTTTGTGCAATAAAAATGCGAATTGTACGGGTTTGCCTCGTAAGTTTCTTGGTGTTGTATCTATTTTTCGCTTCAATACGACTTGGCATTGGCCCTGCGAAGTCAGTTCTTTGACTGTTTGCGCGAACCGTTTCACCCATGATTTACAGCCCTACCTTGGAGCACCTGCCGTAGAACCGGTTCGAAACTAGTAAATGAAAATAAATATCTTCTTTCTACCAAAACGCCTGACTTTTCTTGACCCTTGTGAAGGTCTGTGGTTGGTCGGGACGCATTTTAAGCGTGAACGCAAGCCCTAGAAAACAACGAAGTCGTGGCGCCCCCCTTCGCTGTTCACCACGGCCAAAACTACTAAATATATGACATTCAAGTAACTATTGCCTGCGGTAGTAACGGTGGACACAATGTGGGGGCGTTTTTTTCGAACCAGCCTGCATATAGGCTGTTTTTTCCCGATCCCTGCAAGTCCCCGTTTTTGAATGCACACACTGGGGGCTACGGTTTTATCATTTGAAGCGAGCATGTTGCAAAAGGAGCACGGGTTTAAGCTTGAAGGGACCCAGGCATAGCGGCTTGAAAGGCGGCAGGAAGGTACGGTCGTGTCCACCTTCTAGAAACAGCGTGCAATTGTCGGCACCGGTAAGCGCGATCAAGCTTGGTCGCGTGTCGTGAGTGTCCTCCCGTTGCTATTCGAACGCAACCTTCTACTTCATCAGCCTCGGCTGCTTCGTGTGGACGACGCTGTCAGCATCGCGTTTGCCATACTTTCTTCCATCTGAAGCCCGACAGGTGTCTTTGTTCAATGACCTTAATTTTATGGTATGTGTGTAGGTTGCACCTTTGGCCCACCTTACCCAGTGGTAACATCCTAACCCTTAACACATACCTATACGCTCCCTATTTATCACCTCGTTCGCGGCCCGTCTCGTCCAGGTGATCCGCGGCTGTTGGCGGCACCTTTGGCACCAAAATATTGTCAAAAGGCGCCCGTTTCTGAGGTTTTCTACCGTTGACTGGGCGCTATCGAGACAAGGTGGGACCCTGTGACTGGATTATTCCTGGGATCAAGCTACTAATAGACGTAAAACAATACTTTACACGGTTACGACTGTTGATATGAATAATCAAAACCTTTATATCCTCATGGTTTATTGAGCGTATGCTTGAAACTTTCCTTTATCCTCATGGCTTATTGAGCGTATGCTTGAAACTGTCATGACGGCAGGTTATGGCGGGGAGAAAAGGACCACGAGGAGTACCAGTTCGGTGTTGTCGACAGCAGTAATTCATTTTTATGGCTGTGTTTCCGATTTCTACTGTTGCAGTTCAGCCCAGGTTGTTTACGATTCCCGGTCGTTGCATGCAGGGCATGGGGAGTCGCCGCGGCACGCACCAAGATTTTCATATCGGTCGCGTATGGATAATACCACTGTCTGTGATGCTCTCAAGCTCGACTGGGTGTCTGGACTCGCTGGCATGGGCGCAAACGTGTGGTTCTGCGCAAAGCACGCCAATTCGAGTTGGCAATGCAACTCAACTGGGTACCCTTCGAGCGGCTGTAGGCTGTACCGACGGCGGTGCAGTGAAGGTCGACTGGGCTGGCTTTATCACGCTAGACGCTCCGATTGAAGTTGCGGACGGTACATTCCTTTCCGTGACGGGGGAAGATGATCTGGCCGAGGTGCATGGCGACGACTCCTCGCCCAGCGGCACTCGTCTCTTCGTAATTTCTCCGGGCGGCGGAGTGACTTTGACTCGGCTCAAGCTGTCGGGAGGTGCTGGTGCGGAGGGGGGCGCCATTCACTCCTCGTCTGCAACTTTGATACTCGATGGTTGCGTCTTCGACGGCAACGTTGCCACCGAGGGGGACGGTGGCGCGGTGTGGGCAAACGGTGGAAACGTCACGATCACGAGCGGAGAGTTCTTGGCGAACACCGCGTCCCGACTCGGAGGCGCCGTGCACGTCACCGACGGCCGATTGGAGGTCAAAGGGGGGACCACGTTCAAAGGGAACGAGGCGTTAGCAGGCGGTGCGCTGGTCTGTGGTTTAACCACGGTAAGCTCGGCGACTTCACCGGTTTTATGTTCACTCACGGACACCGAATTTACGTCAAACAGGGCTACATATGCAGATCAAAATGATGCAGAGGATGCGATGTCTTCCCTAGATGGAGGCGGAGCCGTGGCGTTCCATGCCACTGACGCCATTGTAACGGATTCTGTGTTCAGTGGGAACTACGCGCGGACTTCGGGTGGAGCGTTGTACGGAGGCCCTTTGACGAGCATGTCGGTCAGCGGGTGCATGTTTGGAAATAACACCTCGGGGAGGGACGGCGGAGCCATATCTGCTTCTTCCATGATTTTGGGAGGAACCACTCAGCTGGCAAACAACTCGGCCTCTTCGAATGGTGGCGCGGTTAGTGCGACGATAAATTACGACACATCACGAACATGTTTTGCTCTCTCTCGTCGACAGGGACGATTGGCGTATGTATATACAGTATCTGTGAGCGAAAAGCCTCCGATCTCGACGATATAACTCCCAACCTACCCACAGAGTAGAGGCGGCGCGATGAGTACCACTATGTATCAATAATACCGTAACATGCCAGAAATGTGGGTTGTACTTACATCTCTAGTCAAGACGCCGATACCATGTAACAATCGTAATTGCGCCCGGGCGCACTCCCAAATGTTTCACACGTTTAGTGTTCTAGGATTTTCGATTTCACAGATTTTGTTTACCGAGGACACATCCGCAGGGTGCAATAGCTGCTTGTGGGCGAGGAACTGCTGTCATTAAACTATATGTATTTCGTTGTCGCCTATCAGCAGGATTGACGAGGGTAGGTGTGGAAGCCGAGACGCGCTTCACCTCAACCGTCTTTCAAAATTCCATCTGTCAAGGTGCTTTGAAAAGGCCCTAAGGTGTAGTCGGCGTGCAGAGCGTGGGTGTTGAGCGTATCCACCCCAAGAGGCCACGATTCAATCCGACTCAAGGAGGTTCATACCCCAGATGATCTGAGGGAGATTGACTACTTGGCAGTGTCACCTAGAGCTGCTTAGCCCAAAGCCGGATCTCTGCACAACAGGAGAACCTGACAGTAAAAGACAGGCCTGTGTGGCAACCACCCGAAGTCCAAAAGGAGTACGTTAACACAGGATAGTCGCCGGGCATGCTACGTTTCCACCACCGCCTACAATAATCACGAAACTGGTGGTTGGTCGTGCTCAGTTGGAATAATTGAAACTGTACATGAATCAATACTAACGTTCTTTGTCACGATCTCTTCAATCGGGAAACATGCTCAACGGACTTGGATCTCAGCAGCGTCGTTGCAGCTGACGGTGTGGACAGCTGTTTTATCTTGCTGTGGTAAACACGAAGAACAGCGAGCTGATAAATGCTACGTTTGTTTACTGGTGCTGCGGTAGGGCGGGTCACCTCAAGGTCCTTGTTTTGCAGCCGTTCACAGCCACTCGGCCGAGTAACTACCCTATATATTTGTAGTCATGCGGTTTTGTGATATTTGGTTTCACGATATTCATTGCCATGGGTTCGTTGCGTTGTGTCCACACAATATTTCCAGTCCAGGTTTGGGTGAGACACAGAGCCACTCGCCCGTGAAGCCTAAACGCGGAAGCGACAGTGGGGTCATCCCTTCCACTGGTGGGTACGCGGCAGGCGTGAAACAAAACCTCGCCGTACACTAGCGATTCTGGAGTTTTTTCGTTCGGGAGCAATCAACCTAAACGTACAGGGGGCTTGATCGAAGAGAACGTCCTTTGCTGCTCTCCTGCACAAAGCTAACGAACCGTGAATGCACCCTGCCAGATACGAAAGCTTTGGTCAACAAGACTTTGCTATAACATGAATTTAACCCACCGTTGTGCAGGTTCTCGGGTGGGACACAAGTGGCACGATCATATTCAACGATATCTTCGGCACAAACAACTCGGCGGAGGGACACGGCGGTTGTTTCCACGGTTCGGGGAAGAGCATCTTCAACGATGGGACCACTATGCTGGCCAACTATGCGGAACATGGAGGAAGTATATGTGAGAAAAATATTATACGCTCCCTAGTAGAGGCACCGCTGCTACCACAGGCGCAAGTAAGTTTGTATGGGTCGTTTAAGGTGTTGAATTTGCCCAGGAACATTGAAGGCCGTGCAAAAAACGAACCGATTGTTTCGAAGGCGCAAGAAAGACCCGTGCCCACCCGCCGAGGCTCAACATTTAGCGCGCACTCCCGTGTATGCTCTCCTTACAGCGTTGGACAGTAGCCGACCACGGTGTCTTCCGCCGTAGATGGAGAATATTTATCAGAACAGCCAAGCCTGATACAGGGGCGAGGCGCGCTACTATTAATAGATAGTATGATCGACAGTTGTATATGATAGTGTCCTAACTCCCCGACCCTACAGCACGGTATGCCGAATGCGGCGCCGACATAAACGTCGTCTACTTAGCTTGAGCTACGCCGCAGACTTACTCGGGTTTTTTCGCAACACATGACGACACCAGATGCGGGCGAGGGCAGCCAGATCGACGTCACGGGTGGGGAGTACACATGCCGGACCAGTGCAAGAGGCGGCTTCCTATATGCCGAAGATAACACCAATGTAAAGATCACTGGGGGGTTGGTAGTGGACAACGTTTCGACCAGGAGAGGTGGCGCAGTCTATTGCAGCGGGGATGGGGTGTCAACAATTTCGATCGAGGGGGGGACGTTCAGGGGCAACCATGCGCTCGAAGCGGGAGGCGCCATTGCAATCGGGGGATCGGGTGTGCTAATGGCGATCACTGGAGGCACATTCGAAAGCAACAGCGCAGCGTGAGCAAAATACCGACTCGTTTAGTCGCTACCTTGTGACGATTGTTTGTTTGCGTGATTGGTTTTTGGTTGGGCTGGCCTTGCAAACTCGTTCGCAGTCCTATCACGGTGTAGGGCGCGTGCTACGATGAGGGTGGCACCTGAAATGTTCGAAGGCTCGCCGCTTAAGAGCCAACAACCTATTTGCACAGAAACTGGAGCCGACGCTGACACTTAACTGTAGGTGCGAGGCATCTATAGAAATACTCGAGAACTACACATCGGATTTCAAAGATATTGGGTAGCACTACCCAGGTGATCAGATGCAGAGCTCCATCAGTGAAAAATGTCTGTACGCAAAAATGCAACCCCTTCCGTAGGACGGCTCAAAAGACGCGCGACGAACGACAAACTGCAACGCTTCATGAAATGACTCCCGCGCCTGTAAACATGATTCCTTCTTCCCTCATCGAGGGGTGTGTTTCGTTGAGCTGGTCGTCCTGAAACAAGTGCCTACCTTGGTTCGCAACGCCCTCTACGCTCTCTCTCAGATTTTTTGGGGGTTTCGCCTTTGTAGAGGTTGAGGCCAGCGTCACCTGCAAGGGGGCCACCATCAGAGGCAATTCCGCTGGGGAACAGGGTGGGGGTATTTATGCCCGAGAAGCCACGTTGGTGACCTTTGGCTGCGACTTAATCGCCAACGAGTCGCCTCAAGGAGCGGCCATTTACTTGCTGAACGTGAAGAGCGCCACGCTTGAAAACCACAAGGTCAAGGACAACCTGGCCTCGAGTGGTAGCGCGATTCATGTGGCCGCGAGCTCCGTCGTTGCCAAAGGAGTGGCATTCGAGTCGAGTGTCGGCCTCCAGGCTTACTCCTCCAACCGCGCGATCCAGCTGGACGAACGCACCACGCTGAAAGCGGAGAAATGCGTGTTCGATGGCTGGCTCGGTGACACAGTAGTCTTCAACCAAAACCCTGCTAGTGGTTCGCTTGTCCTCGACAACTGTGACTTTAGTCGATGCTCCGCGGTCATGGCGGTCATATCGCCCAACTCTGACGCCGAAATCCGCAACGCCATCGCCAGCAGTATCATGTTCAAAAACGCTGTCGCGGGCACGCTGAACAACACACAAGCACTTGTGGACCGGGCGTTGGACTGCACCGACTCCAGCGCGTGCGGTGTTGGGGACTGTGTGGACAGTTTACTCGGTGTACTTTGCGAGTGCCTGGACGGCGGCGAATGTCTGAACGATGGCGGCGAGCTGTCTCTTGGCATAAAAACTCCTGCTCAAAATGAGACCTTCAGTCCCGACTCTGTGTCGTATGAGCTACAGGTCTCGTCCGCGTTAAATGGGACGACGTTCATCATCTGGGACCTCGTGGTCGAGGGGAGTGACCTGGATTTGGACGTCGTTCCATCCAGTGGGGTTTTGCCTCCTGGGGGCAGCGCCACCGTCACAGTAACCGGCACCTCATCTAAGCAAGACATAGGAGGGGATCTGATCAGTAGTTTCTCATTGATGTCTATAGGCAGTGCCAGCCCGGACTCGACCGGCGCTATTGAGCTGAACGTTACCTCGACGTTCTACCTTTGCGAAGCTTACGCATATGCCGACACACAAAATGGCGACGATGTCGATGGCACATCGTGCAAGCAGTGTGCAACCATTGACGGCGAGAAGGGGGTGCATTGCGATAGCCCCGGGGCCACGCGGGCCTCTCTGCCTATCAGGCCGGGTTACTGGCGATCGAGTAATGAATCTCTGGTCGTCGTACAGTGCTTGCACCCGGACGCATGCTTGGGCGCAAGATACATAGCAACGGCGGACGATTACTGCGCCCATGGGTACAAGGGTCCATGTGAGTCCACGCACAGCCGAGCGATACCGCATACCTGGTATTAGAGTAGGATACCTTGACCGGGGGTGGTCCGTCTGATGGTTCGAACGGTTTCATGGATAGTTGCTGCAAGCAATAGGCTCGTCTTGTTTGGCTTGCACAGCTGGGTGCTGTTTGAGAACTGGTGAATGCCATATGTGCGGTATGTACACTGACTCGCCACGCTAGTTGACGACCTCGAACGTACTTTGTCTCTGCACAGATTGGGGCTGAACCCATGCAGTACGTCGTATATTTGATATTCGTATGATACTTATTTCCGGAATAATATGATGATCTCTCGAAGCCACATGCTGCATAAGCGCACCTATCATCTCACATCACCCCACGTCATCGTTTCTTGTGTCAGATTGCGCCGTGTGTGCCGATGGGTACGGAAGCGGGGGCTCCAACAGCTGCCACCGCTGCGACAACACCAAGGCCCACTTGCTCATTGCTACGAGTGCGCTCTTCAGCTTGGTAGCGCTGCTACTGCTGTTCCTCGCGGTGGTGTTCCTTATCGGAGGGTTTGATGCAATCAACAGCGTCCGCCAGTCTGTTGATCGAACATTTTCCGTGGGAGCCAAGGCGCCCACCACCAGGCGCTCTGCTCCGGTGCAGGAATACCGAATGCCCAGGCGACCAATCGCTTCTCCTGCGCATTCGTTCGCGATTGAAGTTAGCACTGCTGGTGGTGGTGGTGGTGGTGGTGGTGGCGGCGGCGGTGACGGCGGTGACGGCGGTGGTGGTGGTGGGAATGGGCGTCGTATCGTGGGGCCTTCTGGTCGCAACAGAGTGGTACCAATGAGACTTTCTGGCTTAGCCGACACCGATTGGACTTTTACACGGGATTTAGGCAGAGACAACGGTGTCGCAGCCGGTGCCCAGTCGTCGGACAAGATGACTAGATATCCGTCTGATAATAGGAACGTGGGCATGTCTACCCGTCGACAAGTAGGGATTTCGCCTGTCTCTAGCTCTGGCGCAGGTAGAGTTCACGCAGACACAACTAGGGAAGCGGATGCCGGTGGAGGCGGGGACTCAACGGGCGGTGGCCTAGGGGCCAAGATCAAACGCACAGCTTCAAGGTTGCCGCTGAACAAGCTTAAGATTCTGGTGGTAGTGTGGCAGATTCTCGCTGTCTTTTCCGGCATCACGGGGATCGAGTTCCCGGCTTCCTACTCGCGGTTTCTGTCCTGGATCAGCGTCGTGAACCTCGACATAGGGAGCATCTTCTCGGCCTCGTGCGTCTTTCCCTCGGTGAACTTCTACGTACGTCTGCTAGTTACGACACTGGTGCCTTTGGTTTTGGCGATTGGATTGGTGTTAACGTACCAGACGGCGAAGCGTAGGGCGGCGAATGGCTTGGGTGGGGTGAAGGCGAGGAAAGCTGCGTGGTCCAGGCATGTGGCGGCGGGGTTGCTTCTGACGTTCTTCGTAAGTTCTTGTGGTTCAGCGTCTACTGTAGATTAATGAAAAGCCGGTTGAAGTGCTGGTGCGAGGAGGGGAATATAAAGGTTGTAACTTATTTTGGATGCGGGTGAAATGGCTGACCGTAACATCTCGGAGCACGCAGAGGAACATCGCTCGCAGAGCCTCGATCCATCTGTGGTGTATAGATAATGTTGATTCGTTGCCCGTTTGGTCATCCACCTCTGCAGACTTACGTTGAATGTCGTTTGCATCAGAACAGCAGAACAGGCAACAGCAGTGGCGAAAGCCTCGTTCAGGTGAAATCTACTATATTGTTCTACACATATTTGTTAGTATTTAATTGCCTGACATATACAATCATCGACTGTAGCATCGTGCTCACCGACTCAGGAGGAAGGGAAGCTGTCTTTCCAACGCTCGAATAATGTATCTCTTGCTACTTTGTTGTCGATGACAGATGTTCACGTCGGCGTCTACTTTGGTGTTAAAAACCTTTGCTTGCGACGACGAGGTTTTGGACGGGCAGAGCTTTCTCAGAGCAGACTACAGCATATCGTGCGGAACGAATTTGCACATGTTCTTCCGAGTCTACGCCGGGCTCCTGTTGTTGGTAAGCAGGCTTACTACTCGAGAGAGTGGCCGCGGGCACCTGTCGTATTTGCTGTTTTGCTTGTAGTCCAATTTCAACTTGCGAGCCTCGCGCAACTGTCCGATTTCCGTTCTGTTCTTTGATTTTTTGTCGGCGTGGTTTTGACTAGCCTGAACTGCGTCAGTATTTTCCTTGTCGCTATAAAGGTGTATCCGGTCGGGATCCCCGTCCTGTACGCCGTCATTCTCTGGAGAAAGCGGCATTTGCTCAACCCTCGGATACACGTCGAGCCGGATGGAGACGAGGAGGTAGCCACGAGAACTGATTTAGCGGGAAGAAACGAGATTCTCTCTCGGACACTCGCTACCTCGTCCAAGGGTCAGGCCAAGAAGAGATACTGTCATCTGGAGTTACAAGAATGGAAGAAACAAGTGGAAGCACGGAGTGCTAACCCCTCGCTTGTCCCGTCTAAATTTTTGTGGAAAGATTTCGGTGAGGAGTTGCGTGTTCACCTGACCCTTGAAGATTGATAAAGTTCCTAACTAACTAGTGTATTGTGTATTGTACATTCCCTTCGGAGGAGTTTGATCTGCCCTATGTTGGGTTGTTACGCGATGAGAACATTCACGGCCTAAGCGCGCTATTCCTTCCCTTAGTTATGGGCAAATCCCCAGGCCGGATAGAATAGCTTCACGAGTGCCCAATCAATCCACGTACCCAGTTCAATACCGTCATACTTTAGTCACCCCTGCTCTCCGGTACTCATTGATGCTTGATACGCAGTAAATTTTATATAATTATGAAATACGGCAGCTGTGAGTTCGGCACATTAAATATTTGATACTCAGCTTTGCAAGCCGCGCAGTACGTCTCGTCTATATCCCATCTTACAAAGTGAACAAAAAAACACATTACCGCCTGTTATTCACACACAGGCCCCGACTTGTACTACTTTGAGGTGATCGACTGCGGCCGGAGGATCTCGTTGACGGGATTGCTTCTTTTCATCGCGCCCCATTCCGCGACGCAGGCGGCCGCGGCCTGCCTCTTCGCCTTCGCGTGCGTTCTGGGGTTTGAGCTCATGCGGCCTCATACGGACCCAGCAGACGCCTGGCTCTACCGCTTGGTGAGTAATTGTAAGATCAACGTGGGGCGGTACAAAGAGAGATTTTGGGGAGCGTGTAAGCGTACCCATGTTGTCCTGGAACCTGGCACTGTTGACCGACATTGCTATAACATGCATGGTGGACGTCATGCGTGCGTCTTGTTGGTTTGGGGCTAAGCCGCATGTTGGCAACATGACGAATGGCCTGTCTATGAGTGTGATACACGCTGCGAGTAGGCATGGTGCTATTTTCCGGCGGTGGGCGGTATCGCCGCCGAGGAACGGCCTAGTTACACCACTTGCTGCTCGTATCACATGTGTCTTGTACCTGGCGCCATCTGTAATTATTCCCGCAGGGGTGCATCATCATCTTCATGACCAATTTCTTGGCGCTACTGATCAAGGTGGACATCGGAGCAGATAGTAGTCGCGCCGCTTTCGGCGCTCTTCTGGTAGCGGTCAACGTGTTGCTGGCCCTCGCGGTTATCGGAAGCTCCTGGTTCACTGGGCAGCAAGCCGTAAACGCCTCTGCCCAGGAAGTAATTTCTCCTCATTCGCGTAGACCAGGCTAACAGCAGAGATATTTAACGCTAAAGGCGCCCGGTCTACACGCGACAGAAGAACCAAACAATGATCGGTGCCCTTGTCCGTCAGACTCGGTTGCTCATCACCCGATCGTGCCGAATGACAACATCCGTTGTCGTCTCGCAGGCGTCAAACTCGGAGAGGATGCAGGCAAGTAGCAAGTAGCCATGCTGAGCCTGGTAGCAATGTCAGGGTTGCCATGGTGAAAACGCTGCCGCGCCCAAACCGCACCCGTTTTTCATCCTGGCACGCCTACGTGTTCAAGCCCAGCGCGAACATAAGCTAGCCGGCTGCAGCCGTTGTCTAGTAGACTTGGGTCCTGTTATTTCTCATCTCGTACAGCACATCGCTGTTGTGACCGTTGGGTCTTGTGTCAATATATTTCAGAGTTATACATTCTTTCGATATAAGCTGTCTTGGATTTGGTCGGAGAATGAGTCGACCGGCATCTGAACAAATACATGCTGCAGCGTTGCTTCAGGTTGGCATGCTATTGTTCCTGCGCATGATTGCGTTCTGTCACGAGACGCGGTTGCGCTTTGACAGTTCTTGGCAGAAGTGTTATTATAGATTGTTCAGCTGCGGAAACGGGAGGCACCTAGGACTGTTTTCACAACTCGCGTCTAGCAGATATATATGTCCTCCTGATGGCGAATATTTGTCTCGTGAAAAACATGTGTTTAGCTTCTGTAATGAACGGTTGCGACGTCGGGGACCCTCCGCGATGCTGTAAACATGTGTTGACCATGTTAAACAGACATGACATGGTGTGCTCGGTTCGAGCCATTCCCTGAAAGAGCAATCGCAAGCGACAGGGCAATGTTGCGCCAAGTTTAGAAGGGGTAGGTGAGTGGGCGGTTGACGCAGGAATGCATACGGCCAGGACCTCGATGTGGAAGCACTCCTTCGTTGGCGATGGTTCTCCCCACACTCACTGATTTGAGCATTAATACAATAGCCTGCGCAACGGCCGGTGTCATTCTGCGTGGATACATCAGCATCTTGCGCTTCACGACATTATGCGTACATACCCGGGAAGCTCGGGTCTAGCTTTTGTCACTCGTCAGGGGTCTAATCGTATTGATGAGGTCCTCAGCACCTTGGTCTGGTGGGTTGTGTTGGCACTTGTTTCACATACGTAACGTGCAGTACTTTAGAGCCGTGCTACGGTACGGGTTTCCACTTTGGAGCCCCAGCGTTTTTCGCTGGCGGGGCTATTTAATTGAACGGCTACCCAATATCGTTAGATTTTATCATTCATATGATTGGTGTTACTTTGTTTTCGGTAGATCCCCAGCCCCATTAGGTTGTGCGTCGGGCTTAGCCTACAATGTTTCTCATAATCGGTTGATGGGTGTGGAATAGAGCTCCTCTAAGTGAGGAGCCTCAGGAACGCTAGCTGCTACCCCTACCGTAGTGGCATATTCCTTGACGTTCGTGGATATGTACCCGGTGCAGGTGTTGCACAGCCTGCCGGAGTTGAGAGGTGTGTGCTGGTACATAGCAAGGGACAAAATCGTGACGTACAGCGTAGAGGGATTTGGAGACTCACACCGAAAACGCGCGTGCCATGAGTGCTAAGTATGCGAGGGACTTTTCAAGAATTGTGGTATACTTCGGGTTTCGGGTTGTTTAAAATAATGCCCGATCTGTAGAGGCCGAGGCGGTATGGATCCAGAGTCCGTCTATGCCCCAGTGCATAATGTCTCTGGCTAGCCTCAGACCATTCGTGATACTCTAGTTTTATTAGGTATTTCGTGTCTCTCGTTGTCGTCTGATAGGCGGTTGGCGGTGCTAGTTTGATGTTGGCAATAATGAGGCCTCCCTGAGGAAGCGCCACAAAAGAAGGAGCAAGGTCTCCACAAGGGCAAATCATAACACTACTGTAGTGCAGTATTCAGAATTGCATGACACTACAGCCGTATTTACTATTGCCCACCCTGAAAGGCCCTAGATACATAAGGAGAATTCCGAGAATATGTCCAAGATGCGGCGCTCTACAATCCTCCGTTTTCTCTCTTTTATAGAATGTGTATGTTATGCCTGTCATATCTAGTATGATGACATGGCATTGCATTGTCTACTGTGCTTACTGCACACGTAACAACGCAATACCTCCGTGGCGTAGTTTTGTGACCACATAAACGGACACTGGTGGTGCTGGATGTCGACGGGTAGAAAGAACGGTTTAATGTGAAGAACACACACTCGGGAGGCGAGACCCCGGTTAGGCGTGGGAGTTCAACATACCCGTGCTCGGACTTAAGATCGAGCATTAAGCAATAGCTCAGGGGGTGATGTCGCTGAATCTAGCTATTGAACCCGCATGCCACTGTCGGGCAAGGGTCCTCATAGGAGACCCCGAAACATACTACAATGTCGAGCAAACAACAAAGGAGCGGCGGGGTGGGTAAAAAAATGTGAGTGTCGGCCCATTCTGACTCAAATTAGCAGGGCGCCAACAAGGAGAAATCAATATTGAAAAGGCGGCCTCCCCATCACGGAGACAAAACGTTTGCTGGTTTTCGATATCTTGGCGGCGCAGGTAAAACTTGGTTGGATTTCGATCTCCTGACGACGCACTAATTGGCAGACACAAAACATATCCACATACTGGTGCCTTGTGGTAGCATCTTAAATGAAAAAATCCGCTGCAGCCTATGCAGCGAGTGCAAAGAAGGTGGGTATCGTGAGCCTTTCAACTCAACTGGTGAGAACGAGAAGATGTGATGGGTAACTACGGTTAGTAAGCTTCATGAAAGGCCAGGCTACGGATACAAGAGAACGCGGAGGAAGAAAACATATATACTACCGTGGTTAACTCGACCCTGGGGAAAAACGTCGACAGATACGCGTAGCGGCGATAGATGATGCTCTCGGGTCACCAATTATGAATATACCGAACACGATCGGGCGGGAGTGTGCGAGGAGCACGTGTCAAAACATGGAACACAAACATAAATATGAACCGCAGTCCGTGATCCTTGCGCCGCACGTTAAATTGGCACGTGACATTCATTCTGGAAAATACAATATTTTCAACAACAGCATCCGCATACTATTATGGTCGTCTGGGGGGGGAGCGTTGGAAGCAAACCAACCATCCCTCTGCCTTCCCTCCCCAACAGTTCAGAGAATATGTCGCTCCTTCTCGGATTCAGCGTACAAAGTATTAGTTACGTTTTCACAGACGCGGCAAACAAGCCCCATTACTCAGAGTGCTCCAGATTCATAAATTGCAGGGCGATACATCATTCGGTTGTTTACTCTGAGCTCTGGTCGCCGGTGTCGTCTTGGTATTTATTGAGTTATATGAGTAGATTACAAACAATCCCCTGCGGTACTTTGATTACTTATCAACGGCCCCAAGGTAGTGTTGCTAATAGCTTGTTGTAGTTGGGGAAAGAAATATTATTGATGAGAGCCCCCGAAAAATATTTTATTATATCGCGCGTGATGCGAGCTGCCGCACGACACCAGACCTGTCTGTGGGTTGTCTATCGTATGTACTGCATGCAGCCGCGTGTTCAGTAATTCCGCCAGTTATCTCTTATCGCTCGAGGTGCAGACGGCTTCGTGTTTTCAATATTCCCAATCTGTCCACGCATGTTTTGTGGTCACGTTGAGCTGAACGTGCCTCCGACACTGGATTGTGTAAAGCACGCCATCATGGCGAAAGCGGGATACTATAGCTGCCTGGGCGTTCTCCAGCATATACTGCCGTGGTGTCTATGGTCGTCGCAATCGCTCGTGGTGGCTTGTTGCACGTTGTCCGTTTTCGGAGGCATTTTTGGCATAATGCGCCCCCAACGAAGGCCTGGAGACGTCATGAACACTGAGAATACGACCGCGTCTGCATATATCGTGCGATTAGCCACGACCGGCGGAGCTACTGCTTACACCACACTAGTAGCAGATGCCGTAGGCAATCCCTTTAAAGGCTCAGTATCCTACGATCGTGGCGGTCCCCCATGGTGGGGGGCTTCATGTTATCCACTTTCGGAAGCACTTTAGCAAAATGAGCCCTAACAACTGCCTTGAGAGATCGCGAGTAATGGCAACAATAACCCGTCTGTTTATCGGGCGAGAAGAGATAACCGGCGAGACTACTGCGCACACAGCGGCAGTAGATACCGTGGACAACCTCAAGACAAGTCTAGTATCTTGCGGTCGTCGTGATCGCCTGTGGTGGCGTGCGTCACGTTGTCTGTTTTCGCAGGCTCTTTTCGCTTAATATGCCCCAAAACTTGCGCGCAGATATATTGAATATTGATAACCCGAACCCATCTGTACGCCGGGCGAGAGGTGATGGCCGGCGGAATAACTCGTCACACCGCAGCAGTATTGCCTAGACAACCTCCAAACAGGTCTGGTATCTTACGGTCACTGTCATTGCGCGGGGTTTCATGTACTATATTTCTACGGGCATGTGAATGTGTTACCTACTGAGCTATAGGGGGAAAATACCGACTGATCCAGCCCAAGTTAATTCTTACAACACTCTCCCCCCCTCTAAAAGGCGGGATCTTTGGGGCGTCAGAACCGTATACATACGGCTGTACAATGACCTACCCGCTTCGTTTCGTTTCCTGGGGAACCAGGGAGATGTGGTTTTTAGGTGTGCACGTGCAAGCGTTTCTGTCAAAGAAGCGTTCGAAGTGAGGTTCGAACCCGTGACATGGACGACGTCAAATGGGATGGTATTACCTACTGAGCTATACGGGTAAAATGTCGACCGATTACCCAGCCCAGGTTAATCCTTAAAACAGACACTGTACCTTACTATGCCTCCAAACGCGGGGTACTTTACGCTCAAGGTCCTCCGGGGGTGTCGTTCACGAAATAAATGTACTAATGTTACTCCGGAGCGAAACAGCTTGCACTTCTAGCATGCCTGCCTGCGATGAAGAAACGTCGGAACTCGTAATACCTAGTGGCCTCCTGCTATTCGACACATGGGTCCTACCCACATCAGTCTCCAGTTAGTTGCTGAACCCCCGATACCCCGCGCTTTGGCTCCTACCCATTCGAAATCCTCGGTCCTTGCTTGAAATTAGCTTCGTTCGTTTTCCTGGCCCGGCTAGCTCTATCAACCCTTACATATCTTCGCCAGTGTACGTGGTGCGTGGTTGAAACTCTTCCACGCTATCCGATTTTCCGTCGGTACCAGTACGACACAGACACGGCATTGTCATGGGCGTCCATGGAACTGTTGTGGGTTACAATGATGCTGTGACATTGTGCGGCTATTCATTTTTGCACTGGACTTTTAGTATATATCCATGGCTTCATAGCATGGCGACGGGGTGTAATGGGCCGCCGTTTCACTACCGTGGGCTTTCATTGGCTTTCATAGCACCGGCATGGGGCAGCCTTTGGATCGCCATGGACTGCAAAGGACTACCATGCCATGGGGGTGGCATGGGATACCGATATCACTGCAGCATATGCCACAGGAGGTATCATGGCAGCGCCATAAAATCCCATGACCGCGTCAGGGCCTTGCTGGTATAAGCCCCTTGAACGTTCGTGAAATCACATGAAAGCCCCTTAAATATCTTTGGTTCTCAATGCAGTGCCATGGAAAAACCATGGAAGACCATTACCGCTCATACTGGTGCGATATGAAGCGCGGTAGGGATTAGCAGGAAGTGCAACGGAGACTGTCCTGAAAGTCCATGAAAACAAAATTGGAACGATGTTGTAGCCCCCCTTCCAGCAATGATTTCAGTACTTGTACGTAACGCCAGCGAGTTTGTACGCTACAGGCGAGAGGCAATCGATCATTGAGTGGGGAGCTCGAGCTAGAAGACAACAGTGATTGTTCTACAATGAGTAAAAGCGACGGGCTAAAGCTTGGAGCTAGAACACCAACCACTTCGTCGCGCTGTCAAGTTTCGATTTACAGCTGCCCGTCCTCATTAGCCTCTCTCCTATGGCATCAGCAGCGACATTTCACCTTATTGGTCCGACCTGACTCACATAAAGCAACGTCTCCTGCAGCTAGGCCGCACGCCGGGTGCTCGACACCGCCGTTGCAAACAAGCTGTTGATTGATCTCTAAAGGTATAGACGCAGCTGGCACGGGAACGCGTGGTTGACTCCAGACAATAACACGGAACTTCTCTTATATATATTATTACGTATCAGTGCTGTCGAGTGACTCAGGTGGCGGCGCATCCACACGACTGTCCATCACATTGCAGGCACAATTAATCTCCCGCTCTTATAATCCCACATCAATATATGGAACTCCCTGATACTAAATGAAACATCTACGTCGTGTCTATTGAGCACAGTCAATACCCCCCCTGCTCACTATACACGGACCATACTTCAATATCCCCCCAGGTCGGCAACATGACAATGTACGACTTCGCTGGGTCGATATATATATCTCTTCTTTATGACCAACTCATATGAACTTCAGAAACTCAAACACCCAACATGTGACTCAAAAATCAAATTCTCGAATCAACACTCAAATCCTCAAACCAGTATTCGAATGCTCAAATCCATAGCCTCTCTCCGTTGCAAACATATAAAAATACCGAAATCCAATGCCAGGTAAAACGGCATTCTTCTCGGATTCAGCCAGGTAAAACGGCATTTTCCGCGGAATTGATTCAAATATATTAGTGTCTCTTCAGTCCTACCGACCTCTCTCAATTTCCGAATACTATCCAGACCTTCCCTCGTCGGAAAACATTTTCATGTGGACCGCACACGCCCCCAGGCGCTTCCTAGTCTCACTTCAGCCTTGTCAAAAACCTAAATCACAAGTATCATCAGAAAAATACCACAGGAGTGGTCATGCCAATCAAAATAAAATCAAGTCAAGAAACTTGATGCCAGAGATCGCGAGGAACCCCGTTCCTCCGGACAAGAGTCTCCCCTTATCCCCTACTCCCGCCATAGATACACAGATCGCGACGGTAATGCGAGATAGCACATAGGTTTCCCCACTAGAAATTTATTTGACGTTGTGACCACTCGGAAAACACCAAAAAAACTTTTAAAATCCGTTACCAGAAACAAAACGATTTTATAGTTCAAACACATTCTTCACTCAAAAAAGTAAAATAAAACATCTCGGAAACAAGGCGTCAAAGGTTCATCAGAAAATCCCGGTGGTAACGAAAAACCATGTTGTTGAGCGGCTTTGTTAAGAAGTCTGCGCGCTGCTCCTCCGACTCTACATGGGTAATAACAAACTCCCCCTTGGAAATAAGCTCTCGCAAAAAGTGGTGTCGAACGTCGATGTGCTTAGAATTCGACGTGCACACTGGGTTTTGTGCCAGGTGCCTTGCCCCCTCGTTATCCTCGAAAACCGTAATGCATCGCTCCCCGAACCCCGGAAAAATGAAACTCCAAACGTAGCGCAAGAACATCGCCTCCTTGATAGTGTCTGCTAGTGCTACATATTCAGCCTCAGTGGTCGAGAGCGTAACGCATTTCTGCGTCCTAGAAAACCAGCACACACACGCCCCAGCACACATGATAGCCCCACCTGAAACTGACCTCCTGTCAGTGGCTTTGTTGGCGTAGTCCGCATCCGCAAACGCTACCAGTTCAAGCCCGCTACCCTTCTGAAACGTAATGCCGAAATCACTCGTAGAAAAAACATACTCTAAAATACCGACCGCTGTCTCCCAGTGTACTTCCCTCGGCCTATTCGTGTACCTCGCTACCGCCCTCACCGCGTTCGCAATATCCGGTCGTGTTTGGTTCGCAAGCCACATCAAGCACCCCACCAACTCGCGGAAAGGCCAATCACCCACGGGTTCATTCTCGTCGAACTCTTCGAGCTTCACACCAGTCGAAAGCGGATTATTCCTCCCAGAACTAACACCAAACCTCGCCGCGGTCCTTTCAGCGAACGCCTGCTGCGAAATCGTCAAAGTACCAGCATCCCAATCCCTCGAAAAACAACAACCAGCATACCACCGCAACTCGCCCAGATTGTTGATCGGAACAAGGCTGTTCAGGTCTTCACAGAACTGATCGCACCTAGCCTTGCGCCCTACAGCAAAAATATCATCCACATGGACCACTGTTACTATGGAGACAGAGCCCGACTCGACCAACCTCATGACACACGCGTCAGCGGGGCTCTGCTCAAAGCCTAGACTCTTCATGTGAGTGAGAAGGTGGTTGTGCCACGACCTCGACGCTTGCTTCAAGCCATAGAGACTGCGGATCAACCTGACTACCTTACCGGACATTTCGCCGCAGCCAGGGGGCAGTCGCATGAAAACATCCTCATCCAAACTCGACTGCACGAACGTTTGCTCAGCATCAAAATGACACAAATCCAGACCCAACTCGCACGCAACGGCACCCAGCAAACGGAAACAAGACGCGGCAGGGGTCGGAGCAAAAGTCTCAAAGAAATCAATACCCTCACGCTGCTTGAAACCTCGTGCCACCAGCCTTGCTTTCGCCCGTACCACATCACCATGCTCGTTGGACTTCCAGGCGAACACCCACTTCGCCGAGATGACGTTGAGCCCCTCTGGTTGCTACGTCGCTCCAAACGTCCCCGCGTCCGCCAGTCCATGATATTCCTTGTCCATCGCCTGCCTCCAGATCGTCGAATACTCGTCCACACACGCTTCAGCATACGAGTTCGGCGTCGAAAGCTCGCTTGCCGGGCGCGTGGGAAGGGGAGGATTCTCGCGCGGTGGGGCTTGGTGGAAAAGTACATGGCCTATACCTTCCCGTGCTGCCATCAGCGATAGCAGCCCATGCCCCATAGCCTCGCGGTTCCGCGCGGTCTCCCCTCTTGTCCGCCCCCTCAGAACGTCCCCTTCCTCCGGGTGTCGTCCAGCTTCCCCCACTGTCCGACCACCCTGCACACCGCCACCACCCTCCTGGTTCCGTGCAGTCTCCCCCCTTGTCCGCCCCCTCAGTACGTCCCCTTCCTCCGGGTGTCGTCCAGCTTCCCCCACTGTCCGACCACCCTGCACACCGCCGCCACCTTCCTGGTGCCGTGCAGTCTCCCCCCTGGTCCGCCCCCTCAGTACGTCGCCATCCTCCGGGTCCGGGATATAAGAACCCAGTTCCCGACCAGCACGCTGCGAAAGCTGTGGCTGCGATGACTGCTGCGGCGGCGACGGCGATGATCTCGGCGGCGACGGCGACGGCGGCGGCGGCGGCGATGGCGACGGCGGTGGCGGTGACGGTGGCAGTGGCGGCGGCGGTGACGATGACGGCGGCAGCGACGGCGACGGTGACGGCGGGGGCGGTGGCGACGGCGACGGCGGCGGCGGCGGCGGTAGCGGCGGTGATGACGGCGGTAGCGGCGGCAGCAGTGGGGATGGGGACGGTAATTCGGGCCATACGTCAGGGCCTCTCAGAGGCTCCGGCGTACCCGGGGGCGGTGGTGACGGCAACGGCGGCGGCGGGGAGCTCTCCCCCTCCGAAGGCAGTAACCCCACGAACGGCTTCCTCGGGTGCTCCCAAGTGACGTCGCGGGAGAACGACCTCCGGCCAGATGCCAGCAGAATCTTGCTGCAGTCAGCTGCGTGGTGGTTGCCGCCGTTGAGGTAGAAACAAGCCTCCGCCTTCGGCTCGGTCTTCAAGCTCCTCCTGACGTGGTGGAAACCTGGCTTCAAAAATGGGAGCAGCCGCGCAAACGGTGCTCTCCCGTAAAATTTGCGGTACGGCGAGTGCATTTCCGGCTTGTCCCTCACCCTTGCCGTCATGTTGATGACGTCGCTCGCGTACACGCAGGACTCAGCCCAAAGGGGCTGCGTCGCCGGCATCCTTGCATCGCCGAACAGGCGGGGGGCCTCCAGGCGGGACGCCATTGCAAGCTCCAGCGTCATCGCAATTCGCCGCTCGACCACACCGTCATGCTTCGGAGAATCGACGGGCGTGTGCTCGCGGCGGATACCGTGGTGGTTGAGCAGCTCCACGAACTCCGCCTTGGTGAACTCGGTGCCGTTGTCCGAGCGAAGGCACTCCACGATGGACGGAACACCCTTGGCGTTGATGTCGGCCAGAAAACCAGCGAAGACCTTCGGGACGTCGGACTTCCGCTTCAAGAAATACGGCCATCCCAGTCGCGAGTAGTCGTCGACGATCATCATCATGTACTGCGCACCGCCAGCAGACGTCGACTGCTGTCCCGACAGATCCACGAACAGACGTTCCAGAGGCCTGGTGGAGCGGCACTCGGTCGTCCACGGTACCGCCATCCTCCTCCCCTTCGCCTCAGAACATCCAGCACACGAAACCAACTCCCCAAAAACCTTAATGCCCATCTGGCGTGCCGTCTCACGGAGAGTGTCAGCATGGGAGTGGGCAAGGGAAACGTGAAGGTCGTTAATATCAATCCTCCGCATTTTTCCGGGAGCCAAAACAGCGGCAGCAATCGGGGTCTCTACAGTCCGCGTGGCGTCTACGTACGAACCTGCGTCCTTACGCATAAAGGACAATTGCCCATCCAACAAGTGAGCTCCCTGGGAATCTAAAGTCACCGGGCATTTCAGCATTACTGCGTGAAGTGAAAACAGGCTGAACCGAACACCGGGCACGTAGGCTACGTCCAAAAGCCTAACCTGGACATCACACTGCGGGCTGTGCATTACCATCGGAATCTGTCCGAAGTACTCGACCTTCAGTGACCTCATGTCACCGACGACCAAACTACTCTTACCGGGGGGAGGGGGGTAACAGCCTACCAGACCAAAGGGGTTACCAGTTACGTGAAAGGTTGCTCCCGAATCCGCTACCCACTCTTCCCTCCCACTAGCCCAAAACAAATCGTCGCTAAAAATACTCTTGCCTTGGTGCGCAAACTGCGCGGTGAGGAGGTGCGGGTCGAACGTAGGCGTAGGGTTGCCGTTGTTCGCTGGGCCAGGGGAAGGGAAAGTGCTCGAGGAGGGTTGTTGTGACGGGAAAGCTCCGGCTGAGGTATACCCACCACTGCCGTAGGGCGTCTCCTGCTGCCAGCCACCTCCGTAGTATATCTGTTGAGGGGGAGGGGCAGCAGTACTCGGGACTGAGACGTTCTTCTGCGGGGCGGCTACCGGGCAAGCTGCGACGTAGTGGCCGTGTTTGCCACACCGAAAACAGACCCCCTTGCTCCTCGGTTGCGTGTTGTTCGGCGGGAAACCCCAGCCCGCCGGAGTCATTACGGGCGGCGGGGGCATAGGGGGCATTGCCCCTGGTGGTGGCTCGGTAGGTACCCAACCCATGGGCGGGACCGGCCCACCCGCACCGAAGGGGTCGGGACCGGAGTTATCCCAACGGTACCTGCAGGCCACGGCATCCCAACGCCATTTGGGGCCGGTAATTCCCCCCGGCGAAGCTCCTCCCCGGTTGCCATCATGCCGACGGGGACGATGCTGCTGCTGCTGGTACTGCTGTTGCTGGGGTTGTTGTTGCTGCTGCTGCTGTTGATGGTACTGCTGCTGCTGCTGGGGTCGCTGCTGCTGCTGCCGCTGCTGCTGCGGTTGCTGCTGATACTGTTGCTGCTGCTGATACTGCTGCTGCTGCTGCGGCTGCTGCCCACCCTTGTACCTCCCGCCTCTCCTGTCCCTCCTTTCCCTTCCTGGACCCGCACCTCCACCACTGGCAGGCTGCGCACCTCCGGCGTACAAAGCATGCTGGTTTCCCACTCCCTGCACACCCAACGCCTTGGAAACCATCTCTTTATCTGCCCTATCGTTTGCGTACGCATCGCGGATGATCTCATCGATCTCGGAACGGGGGATGGACGGGCGGGAAAGAACGGACTTGCTTTGTATCATATATAGAGGCGAGAGGTTCGTCACGATATGTCGGTTAACCTCTTCCACACTCATCCCACAGCCAAGCATGGCCAGCTCATCTGCTGCCTTATCCACCCTCCCTAGGAACAGCACGGGGTTTTCGTCCTCGACCATTCTGATGGTTGTAAACTCTCTCTTCAGTCTATGGGTGGCCGCTATTGTCCTTGGCATGTAGTAATCTTCTAATTCCTTCCATGCACCACTTGGCGGCATTGCCTTCTGCATTCTGAACTCAGCCATTGCGTATCCAGTCATTGCTTCCATCATCAATCCATAAACTAATCGGGCATCCCTAATCTCCTGAGGAGAATGCCTCGATGCTAGCTCCTCTTCCGACACCCTCACGTCACCAACCATAACAGGGGTTGACGTGCTTAACACATGAAGGCACCCTAGGGATGACAGGTACGCTTCGAACTTGCTACGCCACATACTAAAGTGGGCTTCTATGTTATCGAATTTGGGGGGTCTCGACTGGGACAAACTAGGGCGGTATAAAGAAGTGTTTGGTGACATGCCTGGACGGGCTCCCAGCCCAGGTGTCGTCACCGTCGATGCTGCTGGTTCCCTCGCAGCTGCTTCTCCTCTCGCCCCCCCACCGGCCCCCCCTTCCATTCCTTCTTGCGGCGCGTTCCTCTCGGCGCCCAGATTCTGCTCTTCTATCATCTTCTCCAGGATCTCGATTTTCTCTTTCATCCTCAGCATCTCTTCCATGGCCACGCTTGTTTCCTGACTAGACATGCCCTCTGAACCAGACATGTCGGAAGGTTCCCACCTCTCTAGGTTGGCCTCGGCTACGCTTGCCAATAGAAGATCACCGACACTAGTGTGTTGATTGATCTCTAAAGGTATAGACGCAGCTGGCACGGGAACGCGTGGTTGACTCCAGACAATAACACGGAACTTCTCTTATATATATTATTACGTATCAGTGCTGTCGAGTGACTCAGGTGGCGGCGCATCCACACGATTGTCCATCACATTGCAGGCACAATTAATCTCCCGCTCTTATAATCCCACATCAATATATGGAACTCCCTGATACTAAATGAAACATCTACGTCGTGTCTATTGAGCACAGTCAATACAAGCACATCGCCCGATATCGCCATGAAGAAGTGGTTGACCCTTAAACCACGCCAGAACAACCTTAGGGTCCGTAGCAACCCCAGGCGGCTATGCCACATCCCCAAGCCAACGCCAAGTCCCATCACAGCCGGTGACGAAGTCGTGCTTTGATCTCGGCTTCGGCGTGGGGCCATAAATAGCTGCCCGCAACCCGTGCTAGCAGCGGCGAGTTGCTGGGAAGCTCGATGCTGATGTTGAGGAGGTAGCCGCGTGTTACACAGCGGCAAGTCTGCTTTTGACACCATGCGGCCATACACTTATGGTTTCCTTACGATGCGTTGCACCAGGCGCCATTAACCAATATGATGGCAGCCTCCAACTTCACCATGGGTACCATCTTCTTGCAGTTGGTCCGTTTCAATACCTCGAAACCGTGCCGAAGACCGGGCACACTCTTCGATGTCTTCAGCACTCACTACGCACAGCATAGTGGAGGGTAGATCTCGACTTTGTGCGTGTGGAGTGTGGAGTATGTCAAAAGTGTGGCGTGTGCCCTCCCCGTCGAAAGATGCGGCGTAACCTTCTATCAGAGGCAGAGGCACGTGCCCCCCGGTGACATTTCGATGGGAATCCTCAACACCAAAATCCCTATTTATCTATACGAGGTACTCCCTATATATATTGTTTGTCTTCAATCTGCGTGGTTCTGCTGTACAGTACTGGATACTCGCGTCGCATCTGCCGTAAATCTGTATCAAGCTAGCTCGAAGAGTAGAGTGCACTCAGGCATTTATTTCTGCTCCTGGTCATCCGTTGTGTGTGTTCTTCACATAAAACCCTTCGTTCTTTCTACCCGTCGACATCGTGGTACCTGGTACTTGAAATTAAAGCGCGAAGACCACATTCTATCCTATGCTAGCGCGCTTCTCAGGACAAAATCTGAGAGCGTTGAGACGACGGTACGCAGACGTAGGCTCTTGTTTGCGGGCTTTGTGGCACGCATGGGAGAGAAGCGTCTGCCGAAGAGGGTGACGTTTGGGGAGATGGTTGGGGGTAAGGGTTACTCCGGAGGACAGGAGTGGGACTGGATGAGGTACCTTGAGGAGGACCTCAAGGAGTTCGGCATCAAGCTCGAAGGGTGGCGCGAGGCAGCACAGAAAGCCGGCAAAAGGTTCCGACGGGTCGAGGAAGGGGCGGAGGCCTTCATGCTGAAATGGCATACAGATGAGAAGGAGGCATCGGCAGAACGGCATAGAATAGCTGCAACCACGACCACAGCCGTTGACGCCAACGCGAGTGCGCAGAATGGCATGGAAGAGGGGGGGGGCGAAAGGGGGACGAGGGGGAATGGGGGGGGGAGGGGGGGGAGTCGGTCTGCCCAACAGACTGAAGCCTGGTTATGGCCATCATCGTCATGATGCACTCCCTTCTTTGGGACCCAAGTAACTAGCATGGTGCCACCTGGGCAACTTTGCGTGTCTGTATGCTCCAGTGCCTGCCTTTCGTGTTTTCTTTCCCCCCCGCCCGTGACTATCGCTTTTTTGTCCCCTCTTTTTTTCATCTTTCTTTCATTCCCGTTTGTACCTCTTTGTGTCTCTGTTAGTATGGTCCGTTTTGCCTTTTTTGCGTTTTGCTACCTGCTTCTGTTTTTTTTTTTTTTTTTTTTTGCTTCGCTTCCTCTTCTTTTTTAGGTGTTTGTCTGCTATTAATAGTCTCCTTTTTGCTTCCCTGGTGTCCGCAGTGGTGGAGTGTGTATGCTTGTTTTTTTTGTTTTTGCCTCTGTTTTACTACCGAGGTATTTCTTCCACTCCAGAGTTATTGAAGCCTGTCCTGCGACCACGGACTGCATTGTATTTTGAGTTAATGTGAGAACAACAGCAACAACCAAGTTTCCCGAACAAACAGGCTCTTGGTTGGCTGATATCCTCTTTAAGCCAATGGGTGATGTTCGTTGCTTCACTTACCCCTGCACGCCCTACCGTGGGGTTTCACGGTCTGCAATGATACCTTCATGGGACGGACGTGTGGTACTTCATGGGCTTTAATGGCACTTACATGGGATGACCATGGCACTTTCATGGGCGTTAATGTCACTTCCATGAAACGTCCATAGGCACTCTTAGATCTAACGGGGCGTTCATAAGGGCTTTCGAGGCCCCTCATATGCTTTCATGGATTTATATGGCGCTTTCACAGAAGATACGCACCGGTATGTGACTTCATAACGTCAATGAAACCGACTGCCCTGAAAGTTTTATTCAGCCAGTAGCTGGCATAGGGACTGTCATAGCACTGTCCTGGAACTGGCATGGAACTTCGTTGATACCAGGTATGCTATAAAGTGTACCAGGTAATGAACATGCCATGAGGTTCCATGACAGTCTTTAGATAGCCACGCTGCTTGCTAATGGCAGTCCTATTCATTTCCGTGCAAGTCCTGCACCACTGCTACGGTGCTGTCATGACATGGCAGTGCCATGAGAAATTGTACTTCCAAGGCAGTCCCATGGAAAATACATGCCCGAGACTGCCACGGTATTTCTGTGGGGGAATGCAAAATATCCGTGTGTCCACGCTCTAATCAATATAGGCGTCAAACAAGGAGGTCGAATGTCAACCAGTGTTTCGCGCAGAGTTTTCGCTGGCCTCTCTCCTTTTCGCGGGAGTCCTCCGGGGTCCTCCTCGTTATTAGGTAAATGGGTGGAGGTTACGGAAATCCTCTATTCAACCACCTAAACTTCCATTTGGCTTCCAAATGACTTCCAATGGAAGTCAAATGGAAGTAGATGGGATGTGATTTGGAAGCACATGGCAATTTTGATGAAAGTGGGTGGAAGTTTCCAAACAGAAGTTTCCATGTAAGTATAGTAGAAGTCCATGAAAGATAAATGTATACTTGGTATGCATTTCTGCGGTAACCTCCATATACGTCCGTAGAAGCTTCCATCTACTCCTATATGTAAGTACGACTTTTACCTACTTCCATTCATTTTCAATAGGCTTTCAGTACTTCCCTTTGGCTTTTATGTTTACGGAAAGTTCCATCTACGTCCGCAGAAACTTCAATTCACTCTCATTTTCCCCCATTATAGGAAAACTTCCACCTACGTTTAATCCGCTTCCATCCACTCCTTTGAAGCTTCCAAAACTTCCATTACACTTGTATTACCACGGAAGCTTCAATCGACGGGCGCAGACGCTTCCATCCCCTCCTATATGCAATCTTACATTACACCTACTTCCACGTAGTTCCATCCGCTTCCATTCGACATCCATTCAACTCCGAAAACTTCCATCTAGCTTCCACAACTTCTACTACATCTACTTGACTTCAATTTCCACGGAAAGTTCTCCCATATACGTCCGCAGACGCTTTTCCCCGAGGTGGGTTCACCACTGTGTAGAAGGAAATAGTTTTCAAAGAGTATCCCTTTGCTCTGTCCGTGTA
Organism: Nereocystis luetkeana; assembly: GCA_031213475.1. Taxonomy (NCBI): domain Eukaryota; class Phaeophyceae; order Laminariales; family Laminariaceae; genus Nereocystis; species Nereocystis luetkeana. The sequence goes on along the minus strand of JARUPZ010000003.1, from coordinate 2,875,315 downwards.
CGTACATGTACTGCGACTGTAAATACTAAAAAAAAATGTAGAGGTGGAGGGGGGGGGCGGACGGTGATATAGCTCCACGATCTATGGTGCCCAGCACCATGGTTTTGATGCTGGGTTCAATTCCCCGGTTGTGATACTTTTTGTGTCTCTACATCCGACGATTGTTCACCGTTCGACTATTCCTGGCCGTTTAAAATTCACGCTTCGCGCTCACGGCCTCGAGCGGCACCTGCGGAGGGCTAAATATGCGGACGCTTTTATCCATTCGTTTATGCAGTCTTACCTTCCATCTACCTCCATGTAGTTCCATCCGCTTCCCTTCGACTTCCATTGAACATCCAAAGCGTCCATTTAAAATCCACTCCTTCTACTCTACTTAACTCGATAAAAAAACATGGAAGCCAAGCAGGGAAATCGATGGAAGTAGATGGCAATTCATCTTACATATGGGGGTGGATCGCATCTTCTACGGACGTAAGTGGACGTTTACGTGGAAATTGAAGACCGATGAAACCCAAGGGAGTTAACCGTGATCATTGGAGGTTGAATGGAAGTACGTGGAAGTAGGTGGAAGTTAAGCTTGAATATGGGAGTTGGTAGAAGCTTCTGCGGACGCACATGGGAGTTTCCTTGAAAATAGGAGTCAGATGAAACTTTTGGATCTTCAACAACGGAAGTCGAATGGAAGTTTTGGAAGTTGAATGGAACTCGAATGGAAGCTAGGTGGAAGCAGGTGGAAGTAGGTTGAAGAGGATGGAAGTAGATGGAACTATGTCATGGTGTATGTTCCTCAGCGGAAGCTCGACCAAGCTTCCACCGAGCATGGTTGTGGAAGATTCCGCTTTGCTTCCACCTTGGAAGCTTCAACTAGCTTCCCAAGTGCAAACTTGTATGGAGGTGCATGGAAGTTTCCATCTACGTCCAATCCAAATCGAATACTTCCATCATCTCCCATCTAGCTTCCATTCGACTTCCATTCACCTTCAAAAACCACGATTCGATTTCCATTGCTCGACCAAGCTTCCATCGGGCATGGTTGTGGGAGATTCCACTTTGCTTCCACCTTGGAAGCGTCCACTAGCTTCCCAAGTGCAAACTTACATGGAAGTTCATGGAAGTTTCCATCTACTTCCAATCAAAATCGAATACTTCCATTGTCTTCTATCTAGCTCCCATTCGACTTCCATTCACCTTCAAAAACCACGATTCGATTTCCATTCGACTCCCAAAACTTCCATTTTAGTTCCATTGGGACGTTGAATGAAAGTTTTGGAAGCCAATTGAAAGTTGAATGGAAATCGTATGGAAGCTCCTACCCATTTACGAAAAATTGAGGAACACCGTTCCAGCGCGATCTGTTGATATGTTGTTGCAGCGCTACGGGCTCCAAAAGTCGCCCAGGAGGGCGACAGGGTATTCTGTGATGTACGTCGACTGACCTGACCAGTGACGTATGGAGGGTGCATCGTGTAAGGCAGCGATAAGGCCGTAGGATGGCTCGCTGTCATATCGATTTAGGAATACAACGGAGTGTCCCTGGCGGGGGAGGCCATTGTTTGGGTCATGGAAACCCCGTATCGGCTGTAGTGGTCGATACGGTTGCTCTATGGCCCTATCTGGGGTTAGTCAATCCCTCCAAAGACGAAAGAAACAAGTCAAACCACATCCCGTTCACACACTTTTGCATGAGTATTGTCTATCACGTGCCTGTCTGTTAATCACACGTCGCACGTGCTGAGCAATACCAACACCCAACTCTCGTGGCGTCTGGCCACTTCGTGGCCAGAGAGGATTCAGGAGCGGGGTACGGAGGAAATCCCCATAAGGACTCTCTCAACGAACGACAACAGCTGGCTATCGAGGTGAGACCGAGCCTATAGCGGCACCAGAGGGGGGCAGCTGTAACATGATGAACCCAGGGAGATTTCCTCCATAACATGCTGAACCCAGGAGATGACAGAGAGAGGGGGAGATTGGAGCACAAGGGCATGAGCTTTGGCGGGGACACGGATGATCGGTACCCAGGGAATTTGTTTGGCCCCGAGCACCTGGGCCCGAGTTTTTTTCTGGGCGGAACGTGGGCCCGAATAACTGGGCCCGAGTGTCCTCCTGGGCGGAATGAGGCCCAAGCATCGGGGCCCGAGTATTTCCCTGGGGGAGATCAGCGTCTCTGCCCGAGTTTCTGCTTGATGGAATCTGATGGGTGGCCAAGTATCGGAGCGCGAGCTTTGTCCGGGGTGGATCTGATGGGTGGCTAATTTTATCGAGCGCAGAGAGATGAAGTTGAGCATTTCGCGTACATGTTTTGAATAGGTACATATTTTGAATAGGTTCTGCCGATGCGCATGGACAGTGGCGGTAAGCACGGTCCAGGCTCAGCAGGACGGAGAGGCGGAGGTAAGTGCATCTCATTTGGCGGGGCATTTTGGGGTTGCAGGGGCTGGGATGAGTAGAGGCTCAGGGCCAGTAGGGTGGGATTCGTAGATAAAAATGATATTTTTCTTGCTGTGCGGTATTCCTCGGGCAAAAACAATGGGGGGGGTAGGATGGAACGCCCCGATTTACTTCTAATTCAAGTCACACACGCCAACGACAGAAAACTCGCGCAGCGCATGCCGTAATAGGGTGGACTACCAATATGTAGGAGCTTGTACATGGACCCAACCAGCTACCGGTAGCAAGTGTAACAAGACTCGTACCAGTGACGAGCTGCCCGGGGCGTTCGGAAAGGCATGGCATCTGGCTATTGTAGTAAATTGTGGGCTCGGCTGTACCAGGTATTCATTTAGACTACCATGGCAATACGTATGTGTACGGCTCTAATAATCAGCCCCACCTGAGCGACAGCAGTATTTTCGCCGTCACATGTCACATGTAACTGCTGTTGGTGAAGTATACGTCGCTGCTGGTATCGAAACAGGGAGTACTTTTGAATATCGTTGAGGGAGGAGCGCCTTCCGTAGATGGTTCTAAGTTTGAAGTTGTACGTAGGAACCGACAACCTGCCATGCCCCGAGCACTGAGTGATAGCTGCCTGGAGCAAAGGCGCCTCAACTTGAAGATTACACAGAAAAGCCGTATCCCCGCCTACAATACCATCAGTAGTCTGTACACTACGCAGTTGCACACGATGCTCAAAAATATGAGAAGAGGGTACGACGACCTGTATCACCGTACACGACTAATAATATGAATATTGATGATAATCCATGTAATTAATTTGGAAAAAAGACAGGGACCCATATTGCTACTACTACGGCTGTACCCTGTACCTGCAGCTTAATTTTTTTTTCTTCCCCGAACAGGGTGACCTCTTGATACACGGTTAAGCAATGGCTCGCAGTATGTATGCTTTTTACAACATCAATAAAGGGCGTATACGTATAGGCTGTCTATAATATTACACACTCCCGTAAAACGGTAGGCCGTATGGCAAGATCCCTAGGGACCATTAGGTCCATCTCTCTCCCCATCTTATCGAGCCATGTTATCGCGTTGAAAAGCGACATATCAGGATGTACCACACACACCGTATGTATACGAGTATTTGGTATTCGTACAGGGCATATTACGGTGATGAAGCTGCGTAAAAAATACGATTTATTTATGGTCGAAGGCCACATATCATACGTGAAGGATGTATCCACAGTATATACGGTATTCATACCACTATCACTATAACCGTTCATGGGACGGAAGGCCGTACGGCAAGAGCTCTCTAGATCCTTGGGTCTACCGTTCCTCTTGCTTCCACAAGGGTGGAGACGTTTAACTTTGGCCACAGACGCCCCTACACAGGTACGGGACTATCAATAGTGTCCCCTACTATCGCAGCAAAATATCGGCCCGGCATGAGGTACTGCTGTTGTTTTCAAGCCGTTCAGCTGTGCAGTGTACCGCAGGTTATTATTCGGGGGTGAGCACCGGATGAAAGCTACTCTGTCTCATTACTATTCGGGTGAAGGCGCCGAATGAAAGCTACGTTGAAATACTGAGAACCACACAACGAGAGTCATAGCGGGTTGTTCTGGTCTTGTCGTACCCGATACGTTGGGATTTCACTTGTTTCACCGATTCGATAGGGTTTTCTTACCTGCTTTCCCTGCTAAGGTATTTTGACCCGGTACGTTGCTATAGGAAACAGCCCTACGCATTAGCTTCCACGAAAACAATGAGTCCGTCAATTATAAGAAATAAGAACGGACAACCCTGGCGATGGGAATGTTTGCAAAACTGTGATATGATGTGACCGTGTTGTTCGTATAATCCCACGTTCTATCTTGCATAATATGTAATGGGATACTCGTTATATGCATACATCAACAGGTTTTCGGTGTTGCATGCCTTGTATGAGGGTGATTCGTGCGATATGCTGTTATGTTTTCACGCTGCCGATGGTGATCTGCCTGTTTGTTTCGGAAGGCTTTGAAGATACTTGTATGGTCAATGTATGCAGGCATACTCGTTGCTCGTGCTCCGTTTGTCTGTTGCTCGTGCTGGTATGTTCACCCGCTGTTCATGCTCGCACACACCTGCATGTTCGTTAATAAATGACTGCATGCTCTTGACCACATAATGTTTTCAAAACCGAATGCAACCGACAGGTATCGATACAAGCCAAAGGCGCCGTACGTACTAATACACGCATGCTCTCGTGGACCCTTTGCTCGGTTAGGTGATAACGGTAACTAACAATGTTGAGCCTTACTCCGTTTGGGCATATATAACCACCCTATAGAACGATGAATCCCTCGACAACAATGTTCATTGTCGGCTGGCAAGCATGGAACTTTCAAGAAAACCACGTATATTTTGGTGACTGTGGTGTAGTTGTGACCACAGTAAAAGTGGCGATGACAGCAGAAGAAATGATTGGTACAAATCATGGAACTGGGTGTGCCATCAGAAATGTCTTGAATTTGTATCGTGGAGTGGTCGCCTACGATCACTCGTCATTTCGTTCCCAAAACCTCGTGAGCAGAGGTGGGCACGACATATTTATTGAGAGGTAGAAGAGAACGCGATGCCTCGGACCACGCGGTCGACACCGACCCCACCGCCTTCGGAGGACGCAACAGCGCCTGTCCCGGCGGCACCCGCGGTGCGTTTGCCCAAGGGGCGTCCCGCGCTTACCGGGAGGTGGAAGCGACGCGCCTGATGGTGCGCCACATTTTGGACCTACTGCAGTTCCATGGCTTGCTCTTACAGCCCGAACATTGCGTCCTTCTCCACGGGGCCTCCGAGGTGGAGGACACGACGGGTAGGCCCAGGGAGGGGTCGGGAGCTGCAGGCACGGGGGCGCCCGCCGCCCAAAGGGCAGCGGTGGAGGTAACCCCAGCTGGGACGACCTCAGCCGGAGCGAAGCCTGGTGGGGCGAGCGCTGCAACTGGATCGACCCCAGCCGGAGAGCGGCAGGTGGTGAAAATGCGGCGGATACGTCGGGGGGCCAGGGCCCGGCGGGGGCGAGCACTGGTGGGGCGGGTCGCTGGGACGCGGCGGAGTCGAGGCTCCCGGATGACCAGACCCAGGCCGACAAGGACCTGCTCGGGCTCATTACTGAGACGCACTCCCCGGGGGTACGCACCGTTGTACGAGTACTGCTCTGCGGTATCATTGTGTGTTTCCATATACTTGCTTATGTTCCCTGTTAGCAAACATGATTCTTGTACTGCTGTGCGTTTTGATAAACGCGCTGTCCGTGTGCACAGCAGTGGTCTGGTCCATCGGGCCGCTACCACGTACGTGCTGCTGTTTGGGGTATTAGGGGACACGCGTGTCGGGCCCGCGGCGTGCGCCCTATTGCCCATATTCCGCTCGGGTCACTGGGTGATCTGTCCGTGCGGCTGCTTCGAGGATGTGAGGGGCTCGCATCTGGCCCGCTCGTCCTCTACACACACTCGCAGCCGCGGTTGACTGTATACGAGGCACTCGCGGTGTACGAGGGTTTTTGAATCGATGCCCCTGTTTGCTGTATACGAAGCTCTTGCGGTATCCAAGGCTCTTGAATCTGGCCCGCGGCGGGCTCTCCAGGTCACGTGCTCGTAAGGGTCATTGCTCGTTGGTCCGCACTACGGTTTGGAGGATACGAAGTACTCGACTCGGTTCATATGCGTTGCTGCTCATGGGTCCGTACTGCTGTTTGGAGGATACAAGGTGCTTGACTCTAGCCCGCTCGTCCTCTGCTAGTTTCCACACTGTCTGAGACTGAATAAGTACTTCGTGAAGATCTCGCACACACGCTGTGGGGGGCGGGAGTGTCGCCAGAATTTACGGAAACGTACGTCAGGAGACATGGATACACGCCGGATCTCCGTTAAAATCTCACGAGGGGGTACTTCATGAGACCTTGTACACATGCGGTAGGTACGTCAGCGTCGCTAGAAGGCGTATTGAGGAACACTTCGCAAAGATATCGTACGCGCACCGTGGGTACGAGAGCGTCTGAGGCGGTAGTGCCCGGTACCGGGGTACCCGCTCGCGTGTTTTCTTCCCTTTTCGTCTACAAATTAAAAAAAAACTAGGAGACGTCCTTCATGCAATCTATTGAGAAAAACTCCATGTATATCGTACGCGCGCCGTGGGTGCGTGAGCGTCCGAGGCGGTAGTGCCCGGTACCCGGGTACCCGGTCGCTTTCTTCCAAAAACAAAATGTTCGCTAAAATGCTCCGAACTACATGAGCAATATTTAGGAAGACTTCATGAGACATCGTACGCATGTGGCGGGTACGTGAGCGTCTGAGGACGCGCCAGGTAGTACCCACTCCTTTTTTTCTTCTTCTCTTTTCTCACCCTCACACCTTCGCGCGATGCTCTGAAACGTCCTTCATGAGACATATTGAGCAATACTTCACGATATACGGTACGCGCGCCCTGGGTGCGGGAGCGTCTGAGGCTCAGTGCCCGGTACCGGGGTCCCCGCTCGTTGTTTTCGTCTACGAAACATTTTCGCTAAAAGGACTATGGGATGTAGTTTACGATATCTACTCCGAAAGACTTCACAATACATCGTACGCATGCCCTGGGCACGTGAGCGTCTGAGCCCGGCACCGGGGTACCCGCTCGTTTTCTTTCAAATTTTCTTTCCAATTTTGCGAACAGGCTATGGGACGTCCTGCATGAGATCTTTTGAGACAGACGTCACGATACATCGTACGCGCGCCGTGGGTGCGTGAGCGTCTGAGGCCTTCAGTGCCCGGTGCCGGGGCACCCGCTCGTTTCTTTTCATCTAACTTTTCGCTAACCGCCTATGAGAAGTACTTCATGCGATCTATTTAGGACTTCATGCGACATCGTCCGCATGTAGTAGTTACGTGAGCGCCTGAGGCTAAACGCCCGGTGCCGGGGCACCCGCTCGCTTTCTTTCTTCCCTTTCGTCGAAACTTTCGCGAAAAAGCTATGGTACGTCCTTCATGAGATCTACTGCGAAAGACTTCATGATATCTCGTACGCGCGCCGTGGGTACGTGACTGAGGCTGAAGTGCCCGGTATCGTGGTACCCGCTCGTCTTCTTTCCGTCCAAATATACTCCGTGAGATTTCGTACGCCTCGCTTCTCCCCTAATGTTCTGATGCGGAGGTGTCTGCTGCCGGGGTGCCCGCTCGTTTCTGGTACCGGAGTGCCCACTCGTTCCTCGTCTATCTTGGGTCCACGCCGTTGTATAGGCAATATTGCGGTCTGATGCGGGATCTAGTACGGTGGGGCCCGCCTTCTTACCCATCTCTCTCCCCTCGCGGCCTTTGTTGCTGTTGTTGTTCGGCGACAGTTCCACCAGTGCATAGTCGACACGACCAAAGTTTGGCGCAATTCGGACGGGAACTACAATTGGTTCCGTTTGGAGCAGGCCGTGCGCAGGGCGGCCGACTTGGCCGGCGATTTGGGGCTCTCCCGCGCCAAGAACATTCTGGAGCGCACCCTTACCAGGGGGGAGTTCATCTTCCGGCGCTTCGGCTGCGCGGCGGTGACCCTGTCGGTGTTCACCGATAAACTGCCGAACACCCGCGGTCTGTCAAAAGACCAAATTGAGCGGGACCTGAAGGATGCCCGCGCCATCCAGAAGGCCCAGCGCCCGGGGACCACGATTGGGGCGACGCCCTTTGGGGGGGGCTCCCGGGGGGCGAGGTCCCAGGGCGGCCCCGCGCTTCGTGGTCACGCAGCGTCCTCGGGGGGCGCGTGGCAGCGGGCGCCGCCCGCCGGCTTTGCTCCGCTGCCGGCGGGGGCGTGGCGCTCGGTAAACCCCGCTTCGCAGCCGGTCATGCTCCCGTTCCCCCCGGGGACGGGGGGGGGCACCACGGGCAAGAGTGGGAAGGGATTACGAAAAGGGGGCGGCGGCGCCGGGGGTCTGGGAGGGGTTGTCACCCCCCCACCGCCTCCGACATCGAACCGCGCGCTCTCGGCGATCTCCACTTTTAATGCCATGATGCAGGAGGAGCAACAGCATTTTCAGCCGGTTCCGGGCAACCCTACCTGCGACAAGTGCACGGCAAATGGACGGAACCCCAACCACGACCACCGAAACTGCGCGTTCTCTGTCTGCTCCCGTTGCAAGCGCGTGGGACACCGGGCGGCGGCATGCCCGTACTGACAGGCTCTGCTCCGGGATACGAGACAAGGAGCAGAGTTGGTGTTGGCAGGCCGGGTCTGCCCGGAGACGTGCGCGAGCCGGGCGGTTACGGCATACATATCCGCCGCTCAGCGGATTGGTTGGGATTTAACCGTCGGGCATCTTTTCCCCGTGGTTACGACGGAGGGGGGGCGGGGTTCTCGGCCCCTCTCCGCAGCCCGTATGACCGCTTCCCTGCAGGCCCATCTGCGAGAGGCGGGCCTGCCGAGCCTTTTCATGACGCACTCCTTTCGGGTGGGTGGCTCCCTCGACCGATCACTGGCCGGGACGGCGGTGGACGAGATCATGAAAATCGGTGGTTGGAAGACGGAGGCAATAGCAAAGTACTACATCGGCGCTACTTCTAATGGCCGAGTCCGGTGGCAAGAGAAAGCGCGGCCAGCGCTACGCGGACGCTAGCCGGCTTCCGCTGTCGCCCGAGTTCGAGAAAGAGTTCGTAGCATGTGCGAGACAGGGTTGAGGCAAGCGTAAAGAAGTTTGGGTGAGACGACTGCGTATCCGACCAGTGGTCTATTAAGGGAGAACAACGCAAGAAGATGCTATCCAACGACGCAACGAAGTATGGGCGAGACCACGGGTCGACGCAGGAGGCCTCGTCCAAAAACCCGGTACTTACATCAAATGATCCAGGACATCAAGTCAGAATACTACAGCAGTATTATTAATAGCAGTGTATAACATACAATTGCTCCGCACCACATTTAGTTTTCTTGTTTAGAAAATGTGTTGGTGCTGATGATCAGCACCTGGTTGATCTTTGTTTTTTTATATAGTCCCAGGTATTGAAGTGAAAGTAAGTACAAATATTACGAGAAAAAAAGGAAGAATGGCTACCAAGTGGTAAGTAAAAGTGGTATACCTCGTGTTGTTGTTGCTGCTGTTGTTGTTTTTCTATTTATTAATCTTCATACTTCATATTTCCATCCGCAACACCTGCCACAGCCGCAAGCTCGCCACCACAAACAAACAGCACAGAGACCACTCAACTCACGGCGACACCAGTACTGCTTGGTGTGGCCCAAAACTATTGCCAGGTGGCATGTCATCGAGCGAGACGCAAAACGTGCGCTGTCAAGGATGTAGGGCCGAGAGTTCCACGTTAAACCTACATGCCACAAAGCAAAACTGCTGTCTGTCAAGGTGAAAGTGCTGTCTCCTAATACCTTTGGTGTGACCGGCTCGGACGCCATGGATGCCTATCTCACGGGCGGGGTCGATCGACCAGCAGCGAGCGGCACTACCACCACCGCCACCACCTACCTCCACCTCCACCAGCAACATAGCGCAGCACAAAACAGCCACCATGATGAGCTGGCACCGCAACAACAGTACTTGGGGCAGGGATGGGAAGAAATCAGAAGAAAACGTCGCTCGTGTAGTGGCAGGACTTCTCGGAGCTTGGGCCGCGGGTCGATAAGAAAAACGTCTGCGTCGGGCCGGCTCCGTTCGCGCAACCAGCAGTGCGGGAAAACGTCTTCACGTACAACCGCGCCGACCTTGCAGCAGGAAAGAAGGAAAATATATTTACCATCCCGCCCCGCCGAAGAAAAAGAAAATTACCGTCCCGTCCCGCCGTGGGGAAAAATATGTACCGTCCCGTCCCGCCGAGGAAACAAATATATATTTACCGTCCCGTCCCGTCGAGAAAATCTGTCCCGTTCAGTTTTACCGTCCCGCCCCGTCGAGAAATTATGCACCCGCTGTTCTGTCCCGCCAACTTTTTATGTCTTTGTTTTACCGTCCCGTTGTCATCTTGTTTCCCGCCAAACAAGTTAAATCTGTCCCGTCCCGTCCCGGCACGATTCTCAGTCACTGTGATTAAGCCTTGATAAATTTTGATCGGCAGGCCCTGACGATTAAGAAAACACACTATTATAACCAAAACTGATAGCTTCCGGCGTAACATCACCTGCAACTATGATGTGCATTTGCAACGCCATTCCAATCTCGACCGATGCATTACTCCAGTTCTGGTCTGGGAGACGCATTTATTTGCTCTATTAAAAGCTGCTGTAGTTTGTGCTCATAGCTCATATATATATATATATACCATTTTGTGGCGTTCGGTGACCTTGGGCCGAAGCTCAACGAACACTTCCCGCTCTCCCCTGGGTGTCTTGCTTGGTGACAGAATTTCCATAAAAAAAACTGGTTTGACGGTATTCGGTCGTAATCATTCCGTCTGTATGAGGGGCAGGGCTAATTTTCAATGAATCAAACGCGCAGAGCCTACGAGTCGTGAGAAAAGTACATGAGAATGAACAGACAAATCGGAAAAATGGGAACGAAGCCTAAAATGAGAACCAAGCCGTATCTCCAGAACCATGTGGTGTATCAGAGAACCAAAATGATCCTGCGAAACCCCTTGGCCAGCCCTGTGAGAGGAGCTCGTCAGAACGGTCATGCTCCATCTCGTGCCTTCGGGTGGGCGCAAAAAGCGATATACGCTGGCTCTATTGTGATTTCTCTAGATGCTGGCTACCGCGGCGATGCCGAGGACTTCCAGCCTGAGCGACAGCTCATTCGAAGGCTGCTGTACAGCCCCACAGGACTGTCAACTTTTTTTCTTGGAGTTGTACACAATTGGTTTGCTTTCTAAAAAAAAACGTCCGTTCCCATTTTTTGTTTCGTTCCCATTTTTCCGTTTTGTCTGTTAAATGGTACACAACAGACTGTGGAGGCGGCACGTACGTGAGGTTGACGGGGGGAATCGGAACAGTAGTGACTGGGTATATAAATGCGTTTTGATTACAGGCATCAAGATTGAACGTGCTTACTTAGTGGATGCTTTGCACATGTATGTGAAGAAGGCCTTCCGGTAATAATGGGCGTCTCATTACATCTATCTCTGCGACGATAGTGAGCTTCCGACAGCCAAATAAAGTCCTGTCCACACACATACATAGAATATCGATTGGTTTGAACTACAGTGTGGAGTTGTGTTTGGACGGCCAATTACTGTGACAAGAAGGACCAGTCCTGAAGCATAATCGCCCAATTTGTTCCAGATATCAGCTTGTTTTCAGTGTCGTTGTAAAGCGGCTGGTGATCAGCCTACGTCTCTCACTGCAACAACCGCACGCGGTCCGTGCACGCACACACCAACGGGATCAGCATGATGGCGGTGACCACGCGCATTTAATATAGCTCTCACAAGCATACGGGCACCTTGATACACCTAGCTAAGTTTCCGGCTGCGACGTTGTACTGAGTTGTACCTAGCGCTTATTCTTAAGCTCTTCTTGTCAAGGTAGGTCTCGAGTGCGCGATTCCGGCATCAGTGGGTCCTGTCGATCTGGAAGCGCACATATTATCAACCTGTTTTTTTTTCAAGTATATTAGCAGTCGGAAGGGGGGGGAGGGGGGGTACTCATGTGATGCATCATGCATGGCCGTAGTCGAGGCATTCTACGATAGGTGTGCACCCACTGTTTTCTGGGGCCCCTGCACTCGAATAGCCCTAGACGCCACCCATAAAGTCCTTATTGAGGAAAGATGAAAGTGCATGGTCCACAGCCAGTAGGTATACAACGAATATCATGTGGGACACCAATGGTGTCTCGACGTTGTTGGGACATTTCTTTCGAATTAAGGCGCCCGCCCGGCAGCCAGAAATGTTGTACTTGTAGGCCAAAGGTCGCTATCTCCGTCGTAGCACGCGCGAGCCGTATGATGATACACCCTCCCCAGTTAGTTGCCGATTCAGTGCCTGTATTGTTGGCTGGCGAATACCGTCAAACATGGAGGGACCACTTTACTATACAGTTATTCCATGAACCGGCCGCCCCCCGTGGTGTAGGTTACGCTTCGACGCCCTGCGGGCCCTACAACCTGCGTTCAATTCATCTTGATATCAGCCGTAGATTTGTTCATACAGTAGTGGGCGCCCGCGGTTGAGAAATAGTATGTTGAGGAAAAAACGCTCAGATCGGCACGAACAATAGGAAAATCGGGTTAGGACATACAGCTCAACAGTGTGACCAATTCTAAATCCTCTACAATAAAGTGAGATCAAGGTCGAACACGAATAAGACAATGAGTGAGTCTGGACACCAAATTGAGGCTTCTTATCACCGGGCGCCCATGGTAGGCGCTTTCGAGCGGGAAGCCCGTGGATTTGCGCAGCTGTAACCGCAGACAGTGCGATCGGAGTCAACAAGGAGAGAAAGTGCTACCCCCGCCATGCCATGAGCCCAAGGCGCATACCGTAGCGGGGGCAAGGGGGCTCCGCTTGACCTCGGCTATTATAAGCGGTGAAAAAATATACCAGACAAGAAGAGCGAAGGCCCAAGGACGCGTTTTACGATAGAGGTAGCACATTTCCGCCCAACCAAGCGTTTTCTGAATGACGGGGTTCCTTAACCCAAAATCGTCGGAAAGCCTATATTGCTTCGAACAATTATATCTTGTATACGTCCGTCATGGGATTATTCATCGAGATGCAATGTGATTTTGCTGAAGTCAGTTTTCGGGTGGGGTATGGAGCTCTCTGAGTGAGGAGCCTCAGAAAATTCAGGGTGAACCTCTATCGTAGAACACCTCCTAGGTGGTGTGAGAAGTGCACAGTGGTAGACGCTACGCAGCCAGTCGCACTTACACCTATGCCTAGGGGCGTCAATCAACAACAACAGTCTAGCCAAAACATAATACACACCTTGTGGCACGACATTAGACGTGCAAAAAATTCACAACAATTTTGGAGCCAGGAAACCATTGCCAAGCCCCCCCCCCCGGTGTTTGGGGGTGGAGCAGTTGAGTGGGGGGATTGAGACGGGAGCGCTAGCTGGAGGAGAGTGGGGTCTACAGGTTTCAGTGCTTTGTCACGGTCGATGCGTACAGAACATTTATATTTTAATGCGGGGGAATATCACGTCATCATCATGTCAACACGATACACGTGCTGGATATGGTGGCACGTACAGTATATATATACAGTGTTGCTGGCAATGCCCCCGGTGCCACCTCAGGCCCTTCTCCAAGGTTGACATGCGTGCAGCTACTGCAGAACGCGTTGACTCCTCGGCATTTATTTGCCACTGCTGTACCGCGTCAGGGGACCGGTGCATTCTAGGACTGCGTTTACGTGACGCCTGGTGTGGGTGGCCCTGCTGCATGGGCCGTTTCGGTCATACCACATTACGCACGGTGGCATCGTGCCCATTGCCCCTATCGCGCCACGCGTCCTTGTGAATCCCAAGGAGACAAGAAACTCCTTGTCTCACCCAGAACGAATTTTCAGAAAATAGGTAGACTTGGGCCGCGGGTCGGAGAGGGTAAGTTTAGTAGCGCCGAGGTGTGTTTGTTTTCGAGTGTTTCCCCTGATCTCTTGTTGATAGCGGAATCGCGGGTTTTCAAAAGAAGAAGCCTGTGTTCACAGTCTCGCCTGCACCCTACGACTGGTCAAATCGGCCTTTTCGGACGTAGATTCCAGGCGATATCAGAAGTGAGCTCGCGCGGCATTGGAGAACAAACCACATGCACCAGGTGTGATCCGTAAGTGACACATACATTTGGAGTGCATCATGACACTAGCCGGACGTTCCCTCTTTAAGCTTGTCTCCATAGATAGGGGTTTCAGGCCTCTCGAACTGTCGTCGCATCGCAGGCAACGACGACTTGAAAATAGACCAAGGGATTCGCAGGTAGGTGACATTTTCCTATTTTATTACTACAGAAAAATGTTGCAGAGAAATAAGAATTTAGGGATAGTTTGCCCGTTCATCCTGGTGTTAGCCCAATAACTTGCTACCTCTCACGGGATCGTAAATTTTCCTCAGCTCACTACTGTTTGTGCAAACGAGCTGCAAGGAAATCAGCGTTTTGTTTGTGAAAGTCGTTCGGTCAGGGTGCTGTACAGCGGTAGCTATTTTGCTCGGGTCAGGCGCGCAGAAAGAAGCGAAACCCTGCGGATATTCGACTTTTTTATATTTCTGGCTGGCAAATTCGACTGCTTTATACTATTATTGTACGTAAACTATCTCGTGAGTAGTTTCTGGCTGCTCGCGATTACTTTCTGGTGCACCCGACGACTTCACACAACCTATTAATAGGAGCGTGGCGTGGGCTGCGATTGCTTGTCCGGAGCTCTACGTAGCTTGTTCGTAGAGTCCAAGCCTGGATGCCCTGACCGCCGCGCGGTCTGATGATATTGTGTACGGTAGTTGTATCAGAGCACACAAGAGGGGAGCGAGAGCGAAAAGAAGCAGAGTACTCGAGCTCTCCCCCAGTGATGACTAGGGGCTTGATCGACCCAGCCGGAGGATGTTATCGGCGGGGGGCCGTTTCGAGCTCAAAGGTACTTATTGTCTTCGGTTTTTAAAGGATAAACCACTACGCTACCGGTACGCAGTCAGCACTGACTGCGTAGCTCCTCAGAGGTGTAGCCTTTTATCAATCGAGTACTGCTGCCCACTACTAGTGAAGTGCAAACGTTCAATTGAGGGTACTGCAGTGTTCTGTCTCACTCTGTGTCGTCCGAGGTTCGGCCGACTTCGACCGCTGTGGCACCTCAAAGTGGAGGACGGTGTAGAGTTATGTTGAAAAAGCACGGACGGCAATAATTCTGTAGAGATTCTCAAGCAGCTTTGAAACGAAACAAGACTAAGACATCTATCTGTTCTCTGCTAAGGCACGAACTAACCGAAGGTCTAAACACAGTATGTCCTAATAGCGGTGCAACCTACTGCACCCAAAAGATGTCTAGCAATCACGGTAGAGTCACCCAGAAACCCGAACATGCGGGGAGGATAAGACCTTCCGTGGCCTTACCCTGACGAGCATTCCCATGGCCGAGATGTAAACCAACAACTGACATCGTACAACACAAATGGGATACACGTGATAGTACAGTAGTAATTCCTCAGGGGTCCGTCGGTCAGACAAGGTTCCGGCTAAAAAGTGGCGCTTCTATCGTTGCACGCGTCTCGAGAGGATTCATTAAATTCAGGTTACCGTACCCTTGAGCCTGGGTCGTCCAAAATAACTGGCGCTCGTGTCCTGTGAGTCATCGGTTGTTGCCTAAGGATTGGTTTTGGTACTCTGACGAGAGTTTCGATCTTGTTTGGATCCATGGCAATAGCAAGGCTGCGGGGGCAGATGTTGAAGGTGTTCTACCATGCAGACCCCGCCAACAAGGATAGGACAGCAATCCTGACGCCTGGCGGACACTCGTGGCCGTCGAAGAGCGGTCCCTTGCCTCCACCGCTTGTTTTCTTCAACAGGGCCTTATGGAGTCGGTACGAGGGGGAAGAATGGTCAGATAAGCCCAAATCTGCTCCCGGCCAGCGCTCGATAACAAACAAAACATTGCTAAAATCGATTCTCGCTCTCATCGGGAAGGTAATTCTCCAATAATAGGAAAATCGGATATTCACCTCGATATTCAATGGAAACCAACAGCACGCTATACCCATCGGCGAGCCATAGGTCAGCAGCAATAAACTGCAACCGATTGAAGACACATGATAGTCCCATGGGCCATACAAATGACTCCGTCAGACTTTCATGTGAGACTCATGCGAACACCACGAACCAATGGGAGACTAATAAGGCTCATGGGTCAGCACTACTAGAATAGGCCAAGTGCTATACAAAGGCCCATGGGTGACACATGGGCCAGCAGTACAACAGTATCTGGATAACCTATAGGCGACCCATGGGTCTCTATTTTACCCCACGCGTTATACATGAGACTCCCGTAGGACTATCGTTCTGGACACCCCATGGGCTATAGTGGCAGTTTAAAATACTTGCTCATGGGTCTCTCAAGACTTTCCCGTGGAATCATAGTGATTGGGCTATGGGACTCCCATGCGTAACCTACAGGACTTCTGCAGGTTTACTGTGCTGACCCATGGGTCGCCCATGAGATCTTTCATGGGTTTAAGGTTCATATTTCATAGCGCTGGCCCATGGGTCTCCCATACATGTGTATATTCGTGTTCATACCACTCGTACATAAGTTCTCGTGCCCGCGATGAAAGCTGCGTGTATTTTGTCAGTAAAACTTCCACAGCTCTAGCCGCGAGTCGAACTTGGGCGAGCACTCGCTCTTAAGTGTATGCGTATGCACTCCTATCATACATACCTTAATCTCGCCATTCATCATTTATGCCTGGCACCTGTGGCAAATCACCTATTTATTAATAATGGGGTGGTCAAAGTCATTATAATAAGTATAATGAAAAGGCTACGGAGCATAACAAAAAATAGAAGATAGATGCAGCCTATCGAGACCCAAATAAAAGAGTTTGCAAATAACCTGCTCGTGGAGGAGTAGTGCGTAGCGGCACAACATCAGCCCAGAGGCGTTCTACGATGGAGGTTTACCCTACATTTTCTGAGACTCCTCACTTAAAGAGCTCCATAACTCGCCCTAGAACTGACCTCAGCAAACATCAAGTTGCATCCCGATGAATAACCCCATGGCCCAAGTATACAAAATGGTCACTTTTCGAAACAAGATCGGCATTTATTTCGAAGATTTTGGGTTAAGGAGCTCCGTCATTCAGAAAAAAAAATGGGCGGAAATGTGCTACCTCTATCATCGTAGAACGCACCTGCAGCAGTACTGATATCATAGTCGACAGCAGGCAGCAGCAGAACACAAACACGAAAACACCAAATGACGATCCCGGCATCGGCCACATAGGAAGCCTGGGCTGCTAAGGGGATGTGTCCGAGCTGCAACTCAAGGACCTGTAGACGACACGCGCGCAGTGTGGTGATACTTGCACTGCCCCACGTTCTTCCTAGAAGGTCGGTACGGCCGTACTTGTTGATTTCTGGACCCTCCGATCCAGGGCTCTGAAAAAATACGTGACATGGAAAACTCAAAGAGTCGACTGGATGATTTGTTCATCTTGCTGTCAACGTAGGTTGAATAAAAAAGGCAGTTGGTTGCAAAGGTCGGTGCCTGGTAGCCGTGTGGTCTATTGGTGCACGAGGCACGGAAACGAGCTACGGGGTGCTACATATTTGTTACTTGCGCAGCGCTTTGTCGCCTGGCTGCGTGTGAGGGAAGAAAGAGGTGAGTAGGGTAGGGCCACCTGCGTCATCCGCCCCAACATCCAACGCACTACTTCGTCCAGACGCCTCCCCTTCCTAGAACTAGGCTGCAATATAATATGCTCGAACAGTGCAGGAGTAGTCGAACATGTGGTAATCCCGCCACAACTCTACAACGTTTCCTCTGGAGAAGTTCCTGTTTAGCTGTAACGCTCGTGTGTTACTCTCTATTTCAACTACTATGTATATGGCCACTATCACTGTTCGCATTGCTGCTCATACTGCAGCCTGTCGCTACAAAACATCGCTTAAATGGTTCGTAAACTCCTATCCCTAACCCTCCCCCGCAATGGAAGTTTCCAACGAAACCAGGTACGGTGTAGCCGAACCCTAAGGGTATTGACCCATTGTCTGCGGTTCCCGTTCCCCTCCTGATTGTCAATACTCAACTATTAATAGTCAGTACTTTTGATCGTTGTACTAGAATACTGGCAATGGCTAGCGAGAACCAGTACTTGACTGAGGCGACACGAATGGAGTTAAAGTGCTGATTGTGGCTAGCGTTCACAAGCACTTGTGGGAACACTGATCATGCTATGGCTACTGATGACCAGTATTTGTGGGAAGCAAAAGGTAGATCCGCGTACTATTAGTCTGCTTCTTATGCGCAGTTCCTACATCAGGTATACCCGTGCAAAGGCATCGCACTCTTCCTCAACGACGATGTTCTAACGTGTAGTATTGCAAGAGTCTTGTGTCAGCTAGACTCCAAAATTATTCGTATGAGGTTGGCGATGTCGGGGTGGCATTGCATCTTCAGGCGCTTGTGGTGTCAATGTCCGCCAGTTGCTGCGATGTGTGCACGTGGTTAATGGACATATTGCCCTCCTTGACTATTTCGCGAATGTAGAAGAACCGGAGTGCCACACGCTTGGCACGCGCGCTGTAGATGCGGTTCCCGGTGACGTGAAGCGCAGCCGTGTTGTCGATGTATAGGGGCACGCTGGTGATGTTGGCTCCGAACTCTACCTCGGTCATCATGTTCGAGCATAATACCGCCTCCTTAATTGCCGGCGCAGCAGCAGCCATCTCAACCTCCATTGTCGGCACCGCCGTCAGACTCTGGGGTCAAGCTATAAAGCTCACCGGGGTTCTACCCATCACCGTCATGTACGATGACACCGACGTGCCGTTACCCGGGTTGTTGTCCCAGTTTGCGTTGGAGTACACCGTGAGATTGTATCCTTCCTTCTTGTAGGCAATGCTGAAGTTTGTGGTGTTGGCAAGGTAACGTAGCAGGCGCTTCGCTCTACGGGCATATGCGCGAAGGCTTCGACATGCCCCGGCCTAGCTGGCTAACGGCGTACATGCAGTCGTAGCGGGTGTCCTGAGTGAGGCATATTGACGAACCCGTAATCGTTTGGAAACGCTGCTTGTCGACTTCGTTCAGAGGGTTCTCGCCTGGCTGCTCGAATGATAGTTTTGCTCCGCCGCCGGGCGTGTTCAGGGAGTTACACCCCCCCATGCCGAATGCTGAATCTCTTGAGGATGAACATGGTGTAGTTATCCAGGGTGGTCGACAGAGTCCGCTGATCGCAGTAGCGGATTACCTTTATCCTGAAGAGTACACATCTCCCATGCCGGTCATCTTGAATCGACCTATCAGCTTCTCCTTGATAATTTCGAGCACCAAGATGTCTTCTCCTAGGAAGAAGAAAACCGTTCTCATAATGGGTGAGAATGACGGGGGCGTCGTTCTTGTGGTTGACGTAGATGCATGCATCGGACTTGAGCGGCCCGAACACCGCTTTCCACCAAGAATGGGTCGGTCATTTTCCGCCAACAAAGTGGTGAGTTGGGCAAGGCGTAGAGTTTTTAAGCACCCGCGTAACTTGCGGCTCTCCGGTCTTGCTCTTGTGTCTTGTAGCCGGACACCATGTTGACGTGTACGTCCTATTCGAGGCCGGCATTCAGGAACACCGTCTGCGCTTTGAGTTGAAAAACCTAGTAACTTATCTCGGCCACTATGGCTAGCAACCTACAGATGCTCTGAAGCCTGGACACTGGAGCGAAAGCGCCACTGTAGTTCACGCCGAACAACAGTCCCCGGCCTCAAACCACCAGGCGTGCTTTGAAGGTGGTTTTCCGCCTTGCGCTTAAAGACCCACTTGGTCCCGATGACCTTCCTTCCCAGAAAAATCCTCGAAACAGGTACCAGGTAGCACACCCCGAGATATTCGACGCTTGCCATTCCTTATCCGCTTCCGGTAGTGTCATTGATTCCTTGGAGGAATGTGGAATGAGGATCATATTCCCCCCCACCCAACGGCATTCGAGCTGGGTGGTGGTGGCAGCGAAGCCGTACTCCAAGAAAGACAGCGTCCCCTCGCGGTGGGTCATGTCTAAAGTCTTCCCCTTGGTGTAGTAAGCCACACCCCTCAGCTCCCGCAGGGCTTGACTGCGCCGCCCTGTTCCCTCCCGTCGCTCTGGGCGAACTGTACCTCGCCGCCGTTACGGAGGGTCGAGCTGCGTGAGCGATTGTGCACTGGGCCTAGTGCGATCGAGTGAGAGCCACCGAGCGTAGCCCGTAGTCTTGCCTTAAATAGCGCCCGCTATCAGAAGAAGATTCCCCTCCAGTAGTCGAAGAAGACTCGCCCGGAACTGCACCTGGAGAGGACGGCCCCGCCCCTGCGTTCGACGCAGGCGGCGATCCTTCGTTTGTGTCTGACCGCGTAGACCATTGAACGTCAGTGATCTCGCGAAGTTGCTGAAGCCGATCAAACAGTTTAGACGTTGATGGTGTGCTGTTGGGCTCTATTCACCCAACGAGTTCGAGCGGTGTGTTGATTGGAAACACCATGTGTAGTCCTGAGTGTCGCGCAGAAAGTATTCGGGCTTTTCGTAGGTTTAATCGCCGATGAGGTTGTCACAGAAGTCAACCTCTGAGCCCAGATCCGGCGAGATTATCGTTGTCTCGATTAAAATTGCGCTCCTTCTTCTCAGCACCTTCGTCGTGGCCGGGTTGTATGTGCGGAACTACTTGATGTTACCACTGTACCCAACGAGCCGTCCTTCCCAGGCCTTGGAGTCAAGCCTCTTCGTGTGCGTCTCGACGTGCACGAAAACCCTCGCACCGGTGACACGAAGGTGATGGAGGCTCGCCTCTTTTCCATGAAGAACCTTGCACGGAGTTTGCTGCTTCGACGCCGCGAGCGACCACCTGTTTGTCAGGAATCCCGCGGTGACTGTCATATTTCCCCACAGAAAGCCAGAATCGGTGAGAATTCACCGCACAATACCCGCCAAAGTCTTGCGATCGCGCTCTGATGCCCCTATTTGCTCGGGGGTGTTGGTGGAGGCAAACTCGTGCTGAATACCCCGTCTGGCGACAGTAGGCAGTATGGTCGTGCCCGGTGTATTCTCCTCCATTGTTCGTGCGAAAGCCGTGAAGACGGTTGTCCGCTCGGGGCTACGCGCTTCTGCTGAAACAGCGCAAGGGAGGTGAGAGCATCGCTTTCGGCCTTGGGCAGGTAGATTTCCTTCCACTTGCTAGTTCCATGTTTGTTAAGGTGTCTCCTGCCATGTTTTTTTACAGGACGGTATTGGTGGTACCGGCAGGACGCGACGGTAAAAGCGCCGTCGAAATGATACCGTGGTCCCGTCCCGTCGACTATTTCATCAAACGCTACCTCGTACCGTATAGTCCCGTGGAGAAAACGTATCTCCCGTTGCACTTTACCGTGCCGTCCCGTGGGCATGTTTCTCCCTTACAGTCCCGTGCCGTTGTCTAAACCTGCCCCTAACATCCTGCCGTCAAAACCTACCCCTACCATCCGGTCTCGCCGTCAAAACCCGCCCTCATCGTCCCGTCCCGCCATTGCCATCATTCCTTCCCGTCAAGATAACATGAATACTCATACTTCTTCTGCCCGTCGAATATGTCAGGAGACGGCAGTTTAGGCCTTTTGCGGACGGCCGTCTAGACTTAATATTTTTCCTGGCCCTACTATAGCCATAGGCGAGCTTCACCACGGTGGGCTGTTGCCCGCCTACGACTCGGCGCATGCCTTAATGGTCGGGCATGTAGCCAAATCGAGGCCTAATATGCAACAGAGGACTACCGAAGAGGTAGGTGCATTCGGAAAAATCCCTTGGTTGAGTCAGGTTGAGCAGAGGAGTAACAAATGTACCCTACACCCTATGCACAGCTTCAAGTTCTACCAGGTTGAAAGCGCCACCGAGACCCATAGCCGGATTGGTACGATACAGCAGCAGTCTGTGATACGAGGTCGATGCGCTACTCAGTCGTGCCCGAGCCAATACGCTTATGCCATCCAGGCTCTAATGTGCTGATTGATACCGGGCAGCCACGTGCCCGTACGCCAGTTTGTTCGATTTGTGTTTTTCTGACGGTTCACATGCGGATTTGGTTGTTTCTACGCGTAGGCGAAAGAGAGTCCGCCCTAGGGTCAGGGTCAGTGTTACAATCAGGGTAAAACGCCCCGGCTTGGCCGTCTTGTCCCGTCTTCAAAACATTTCCCGCCAAGCAGATCAAAACGATCCCGTCCCATCGCGTCTTGATTATCCCAAACCATGATCAGCCTTTTTACCAGGTATATATTTTCTGCTGCGGATAGAACCAGTGCGTGCGGTGTTGAGCGGTCAAAACAGGAAGCGGAGCACGTCAAGCGCCAAAACCAAGTATCGAGCGAAGCACGGGAAACTCAACCACGGTCAGGGTTGACGTATTCTCGCAACCAAAACTTCAAGGCACGTACCGTAGTGGGGGGGGAGGGGGGGGCTGCTATATGACCCCGGATATGAGTTACGACTATGGAGAAGGGGAAAGAAGAAGAAGAAGAAGAAGAAAAGAAAAAAAGCATACCAGATATGCAGGAGTACCCTGTTTTGTTTTGTTTTACCTTGAAGTTCACGTTTCATTTCTAGATCAGTTCGTGGGAGTTTATACCCTCAGCGGCATTCTGGACAAGCAATGGTCGCAGACGTCCCCCCTTACATAGAGACCCAGCAGCCAGCGCAGCTCATCATAGTGCACATACACCACCCACACAACCGCTGCGCGCATCCATACATAGGTTCCACCACGGGACCATCAACAGTATTCATTCGCGACGATTTCGTTAGTCACGTCGAGGGTGCAGACCGTGCCTCCGCCCCGGATTGTTGCCTTGTGTTAGCAAAAAACGAGGTTTGGGGCAGCAGGGGGGTCATTGGAATGCGATGGCCACTTCGCCAGGAGTTTCCGCGGGAGTGTTCAGTCGGTTGTGTATTGGTCGAGATGCTGCTTTTCTCACAGCTTACAGTATGGTACTCGTAGCTACTGTACGCCAGGTATGTCGTATGTATGTACCAGGTTTTCAGGACCATACCTGTAGCAACAAGTGGCCCGACCGGCCTGACTGCTATTTACCTGGTACTTAGTTTTGCTCTCTCCCTCCTGGTCGTTATTCAGATCCAAGATCACACAGCAGGCCCTCGTCCCCCCTCGCCCCTACGATTCGTGCGTTCCTTCTTACCAGGGTATATTGCGAAAGCTTCAGCCCGTTCTTCCCTCGTCGACCCGCGCTGCGTGCACTGGTTCCGTACCAAGGTACATTTTTTTGCAAATAAATAAATTGTCGCCCAGGGCGAGATTTGAACTCACGAAATCAACAGCATTGGAAGGTACCGCTATTACGGGGGGCCATAGTTATTAGGACCTATGGCATCCATAAAAACCTATATATTTAACCATTTTTACTAACAATATTTTGGTCCTATTAACTATGGTCGCCCGTAATAGACCACCGGGGCGACCAGCACGTAGACTGCAGCAATGTCATGGACTACGGCACCAATGACCAAGCAAACAGTAAGTTATGCTCATATCGTAGGTTGATACAGTGCAGAGGGCAGAGAACAGAGGGCAGCGGGCAGAGGGCAGAGGGCAGAGGGCAGAGGGCAGAGGGCAGAGGGCAGAGGGCAGAGGGCAGAGGGCAGAGGGCAGAGAGCAGAGAGCAGAGGGCAGAGGGCAGAGGGCAGAGGGCAGAGGGCAGAGGGCAGAGGGCAGAGGGCAGAGGGCAGAGGGCAGAGGGCAGAGGGCAGAGGGCAGAGGGCAGAGGGCAGAGGGCAGAGGGCAGAGGGCAGAGGGCAGAGGGCAGAGGGCAGAGGGCAGAGGGCAGAGGGCAGAGGGCAGAGGGCAGAGGGCAGAGGGCAGAGGGAAGAGGGAAGAGGGAAGAGGGCAGAGGGCAGAGGGCAGAGGGAAGAGGGAAGAGGGCAGAGGGCAGAGGGCAGAGGGCAGAGGGCAACATGCAAGCACCAAGATGCAAGATTTTCATACCTGGTACATTTTTTCGTATTTTCGTGTTTTCAAATTGTGTGGGTTTCCACTCGGGATCAGCAAGGATTTTCTGGTTCTACGTCTCCAGGTACAGTAGGTTCTCACTTCAGTGTCGTAATCTGATTGGAGCACATTTAGGTTCCAGTCCCCAGGCTTCCCAAAATCTCGAACCATAACGTTTTTGAATGAAACACCCTGGCCACAAGCCACACCCACGACATGCAACACGACAAGCAGCTGATAAGAAGTGAACCTGGTAGCTCACAAGAGGACATACCTGGTACACGGTAAGAGATAGGACAGGAGACATCCACGGACCCGTCAATGGAAGTATCATCGCACACGCTGGCAGCCACATCCTGCTTCGTTGCCGTCAAGTTGTGAGTGGGCTTGGATTCTTACGTACAAGCACACATTGTTCACCGCCAACAACATACTCGGAGTGTACTCGTATACAGCAACCTGTTTTACGAGATGGTAAAAAACTGCAGCGAGTACTCGTACGTAGGGCTGCAGATCTGCAAATTCGAGTCTTGGAGGGTACAGCAGTGCCCCAACCCACTCGACAACAACCTTCCCCTTCCAGCCCCGTGGAGTCTAGCTGTGCTGTATGTACTAGAATAAACTATTAATACTATCACGGGCGACCATAGTAAATAGAACCAAATACGGTTAGTAAAAATAGGGAAATGTATGGGTTTTTGTCTATACTGTAGGTCCTGTTTACTAAAGTACCCCGTAATACCAGATACCAGCAGTATTAATATTAATAGTAGTTTTACTGCAGCACCAACCATTCATATATGTACAGCAGTACAGCAGTACATCGATCATGTTAACAATGGTGTTTGCTACGTGCTCCGCGTTCCCTGGACGTTTTGCCTTCGCCCATGACAGGACGCTGAACAAGAAACGGCCGGCAAATAATCCAAAGTCTTCGAAGAGAAGCAAAGCCCGGGTATCACCGACCCAGACACAAGGGGCCAGCGCCGGCAACAAAGGGTCGCCTCTAGGAATCAACGAGGTCGCTTTCAAGTCCTTGATCCTCCGCGCGCTGGAGAGTTTGCACGGCGAGCTAGGGGCAGTGGGCTACCTTGTTGATGTGCTGTCGTGGGACCCCGTGAGCGGCGAAGGGCGGCTTCGAGTAAATGCGAGGTGCGTTATGACTTGAGCCCGGCCGCTCGTGCAAGACGTGGAGGAAGTCGCCCAGCCGTTACTGTGAGAACACCATCCCTTCTGTGTTCATCAAAGGCGGACCTCTTGTTGTCTTCTAAAGGATTGAGCACTGAGCTACTCGTATACGCCTGGTACTCGAATCAGCGCTGACCTATACTCAGGCGCTGAATATGGGCCTGATCAACGCCAGGGGAACGTTACGGGTTGGAGGGTGAATTGAGCCCAAGCAGGTACTTTTGTTCTTGTCTGTTTATAAACTATACCACATGCATGTATATACCACTGAACTGAACAGTCAGCGCTGACTTACATATAGCTCAGTGCTTCATCTCTTATGAACGAAGAGAAACCCGTACTCACCCCTGTTCCGTGTCCAGCGGTTATGCGTGCGGGGTGTCGAGACGCTTTCCTTACCCTCCGAGGAGCCGTGCTACGGCAGGTATAGGGCTCACGCTTTTGAGCTCAAACATGTTTGGCATAGGTGCGTAGCGTCTACGTCTTCTTGTGAGGCTTCTAGCTGGAGGACCTACGTATCTCACACCCCGGAGCTGAGGAAAAAAAGAATTATCTCACACCCCGAAGACGGCCAGTCTCACGGTTTACCGTAGGTGTATACTACGAATTATTATTGTGAAACAAGAATACGCTTTACGTCGGCATTCCACTTGCTTAACCCACAAATTTGCGGGTTTTTTATGTTTTGTTTCTTCTCTGTCTCACAGTCTGTGGGCATTAGTGCTGTGAGTTGGCTGGAGTTTCCGCATAGTTATTAGTTGGCTAGCTAGACTTTAGTCGACTGGTTGACTGGTGCTAGCCAGCTCACTAGTCAACTATAAGTCAGGCGAGCGAAGCGAACCTAAATATCCTCGCCCGGCCGAGGGGGGGGCGCTGGAGGCGCCCCCGGAGGGATCACGCTGGAGACGCCGCTGGGACCCAAAATTACTCTGTTTTGGCTTCATTTCATGCACAAAGAGTATGATAGAGAGGTCAAGTTTAGCGCCAGTTTTTAATACCTGGTATAAAATTATGAAATACGTCAGCTGTGAGTTCGACTGATTATGTAGTTGATACTCAACTTTGCAAGCTGCGTAACATGTCTCGTCTATATCCCGTTTTCACTGAATTTCCAAATTTTATGAGAAGCCGTTCGCGCGTATTCTATATATGTATTTCCTTGTCAAGGATATAGACCATCTTTTGTAATTACTCAGGCGTATTGCAAGGTTCGTCGTATCGGACTGTAAAATAGATAAAAAAGGGATACACCGATACCGGTATGCCACAAACATAGATACGCCATCCCGTGTTCCGTTACTACCGTTTTTTTTGTCGTACCTGTACCTACTCGTACGGCAGGTAGTGACAAGAAGTTTTTGGCTGATCTCACACTAGCTCATCGCCACAACCGGCTCTGTGGTCACAAGACAGGCTCAAACAACACATCGAACTCTTGTGAATACAGAATTGTTATTGCACGGCCAAGGAAAGGGGTTGGCGTGCTTATTCCACAACTGTTTGTACTCGTAAGCATTTGGTTGTAGTTGGTCGGGTTTTGTTGTATGATGAGTTGGAGCAGCGCATATCTATCTTTTGGTCTTTGCTCAACACCCCCTCGCGTTGAAATCTGCGAAAATCTGCGTATTCTCTTGTTGTGAGTTTTCTTTTATGATTCTTGTTTTGTATCCTTCATAGAATGTGTATGCCGTGCCCCAGTACAATGGCACATGGCATTGCATTGCCCACTGTGTTCACTGCATACGTAACAAAAAAACAAAAAGCAAGAAGGAAGACGACGAAGCAAATCAAAAATAAAAAGCGGATAGCAAAAAGCAAAAAGGAAGATACAGACAGAGGCACAAAGAGGAGCAAACGGGAAAAAAGGAAGGAGCGAAAAAAAAAAAAAAGGAGCGAAGAAAAGAAGAGAAAAAAAAGGGACGAAAATGGGACAAAAAGGGGCGGGGGGGGAAGATAGTATCAAAAGCAGGCACTGGTGCACATACAGACACGCAAAGTTACCCGGGTGGCACCATGCAAGTTACTTGGGCCCAAAAGAAGGGAGCGCATCATGACGATCATGGACTTACCCAGGCGTCTGTCTGTTCGGTAGACCGCCTCCCCTCCCCTCCCGGTACCAGGTAACGGGTAAAGCGGGACCGGTTCCACCTGAGTGCGGCAGCCGCACTCAAGTGGATGGATTTGGGTCTAGCTATTTTCACCGCACTTTTATTACGTTGGGGCCCGCATTCAATGGAACCGCGCCTTTAGGACTGCAGCCCCATTTTGGAGACAACCTTTAAAAAAAAAAAAAATCCAAGTACTGCGTCCCCAAAACGGGACTGCAGTCCCAAAGAGGTCAAAGTGGGACCCTCACACCGTGCTGAAGAATGTATATTCATTGATGTTGTTCTCAGTGAATCATTCCAGTTACCAGGTATTATGTTTGAAGCGTAGTATGCTTGAAAAACAAAGGTGGATACGTATACAGAAGATATACGCAGGCGGGGGATTCTATCCCTCCTGTGAGGGTCCGCCGGGGCGAAATCTGCAGATCCGTCCTCGGTCCTCGGCGTAAAGTTCTGATACGTGTTTGGCAAGGAACCATACTCGTCTACGCCACGTACTCTGTCCGCACAGGGTACAGCAGCAGAAGGAGGGCGACACGATACATGGATGGGTTGCCTTTACACCCCCGAAAGCCATATCTAACCAAGCGCACGGCCGATTTGGCGGGGGCGTGTCAAACGTGACGACTCCGCGAAGGCCGGCAACTTTATGCGCCCATAAGGGTCGGAGGGCTGGCAGGGTGCAGCTTCAACATCGCTGACGGTGCCGTGTGCGGCGTTGTGGACTGCTGAGAAGCTGTTGTTGTTGCTCTGCTGTGGGTGCCGCTTGTGCTTGCTTCGGACACGAGCGACCAACAAAATAGCGGTGCTCTGGACTCTGGGGCGTGTGAACGCACCACACGCACACATACGCACGCACTGCACAACGGGCCCCGGTCGCATCGATTGGCAGGCCGCGCATGGCTGCCATAGAGCACAGAGGATACTCACACGCAACGAGCCACGCAGCAGCAGCAGCGGGCGACATCTCACACGAAGCCGAACGCACTATATAGCAATAAAAACTCGGCGGCTAAAAATTACTATCGTTCGTATAACAGCAGTAAAAATAAATACTCGGCGGGGGACAAAGCTCCCAAATTCCAAGTTGTCTTGGCCCAAAACGGATCTGGAGTCCTAAAAGAGGGTGATCTAACAGATTCCACTTGGAAATAGAATTGACAAACATTTTTTCCGCTGGCCTCGTGCGAGCTGTCAGACCGTTTGGGATGCTGAAAGTCAACTCTGCAGTCTCATACGGTACCCGGTCTGGTTTGGGCCATAACAATCGCGGGGAGACAGGGAGGGAAGACGGGGGGAACAAAAGAGAGAGGGAGGAGGGACGAAGAGAATCGTGAAGGAGAAAGGAAAGCCTTCGCCACTGCTGGGCCGCGCTGATCTCTCGAAACACAGCAGTACAGAAATGATTTTTAAATCTCACCCATGACAACAGCATTATACAAAAATGATTTTTACATCCAACCTATTCCACTTGAAAATAGAGTTGACAAACATATTTTCCTCAGGCCTCGGACGAGCTCACGCCCCGTCACCCTGTACAGCAGCAGTATAATAGGGCTGCCGTCTACGGCAGAGCTCTTGACCAGCACTTCGAGGGAAGCACGGCGGCACCTCCGCCTGCTTCTGTAGTTTACTAACATGCTGAGGCGATGTCCCCGTGGCGCTGTTAGATTTGTCGTTATCTGTGTGTGTTCTTCTTTCTACCACGGGTGTCCGAGTATTATTGCTGCTGCTGTGCAGCTGTAACTTGTTGTTGTTGTTGTTCTCACATTAACTCTCTGACGAAGGAGTCCGTGGTCACACGAAGGTGCTGGAGCCCTAGGAAGATCCGAAAAACAAAAAAAAAATGGGAAATTCGGCTGCCTCAAAATACACGAGACGAAGAAAGCGCACACGAGCTAAAACCAATGTGCAAACTGAACTAACATGGCCGCGGGTATATCCTCTCAACTATAACATAGAGTACCCCCGTTCCCACCACTAACCAACTCGTGGCTGCTGACTACAGCAGATGCTGTCTGAAGTGCTGCCTGCACCGTACGAAACGCACGGTAATCGTGAAAACGAAAGAGGAACACACCTGCCTGCTATCTGGAGTGCTGTCAGAGTGAAGACTCGCGGATATGCAGTGAAAAAAGGAGCAATCGAACCTTACTACCACGCGAATATCAACGATCGCCATCTCTTCCTGGACTGTCTGACACAAAAAGGTGCAGCACAGTTATGATATCACGTCCCTGATAATTGCGTAGGTTATTCCCCATGAGGGTATACAACTCGTTAAACTACAAAGACCAGTGACGACGTTAATAACAAGTACCGGTAGATACTATTCTGCCTCGTGAAAAACAATACCAGGAAAAAACAAACTATGACTGCTTCTCTCGTGATGATGGTGTGCGCGCAGATCATGGGTCTCCGTGCACCGTCTTCCTGCCGCTCTTCATGGCCGCCTCATCGCCTTGGCCCAATCCACCCGCTCCTTTGCGCGTGCACTCGTTGCCATTCCCTTCCAGTCGATTCCCTTTCTCCGTCATCCTGAAAAACAAAGTGCTCCTCGCACTTGCGGTTCTGATCTGAAAAATAAAATTTCTCGCGCAGGGAGAGGTCAATTCGTCTCTTCCCCGCACGCCGACGCTCAGTCTCCCTCCTCCCTCGTCGTCGAATCCAGGCTCCTACCGGCGCAATAGACTGTGCCGTAGTGTGGCCTGTGGTGGCGCCTGCCTCCGCGTACGGACACCCCGATTGAGCATTGCTGCTCTGCCGCAGCTGCCTAAAAAAGACGCACGAATCGTAGGTCTCCGTGCCTGACGCACCACGTACGACCCAACTCTACTGCCGCCTGAGCCTCGCGGCCACAGGCAGCAGCAAGAAGGTATCACTCCTTGAGGGTGAGTCCGGCCTTACACCCGCCAGAAAGACCTACCCCACTCGCTATTAGCCTGATAGGGCATGCCTCGCAGCAAAACTAACTGTGCTCAGCCCAGCTTCGTGCTCGTACCTTTATTTTGGTATATATTCGTACGAGAACTGGCCGTTGTACAGCAGTACTGCTGTAGTATTAATAGTTGTTGTTGACTTCATGCACGGCCTGCGAGCGAATAAGTACACAACACTCGTAGCTCGGCCCCGCGTACATCGACAGCTCGGGTATAGCGCAAGCGCGCGGTCAGGAGCAAAAAGGCTCTCCAGCGTTACTTGATGGCTGGTGCTGCTGCTGCTGCTGCTGCGGCAATGAGCTCGAGGAAACTACGGTCGAAGGTGTGCATGTTCTTGATGAGCTCGCATTTTTCACGGGTACCAGGTATCGGTTTTTCATAAGAGCTCCTGCGTTTTTATGGTATCTGTACAACTTCATTCACTGCTGTTTCAGGGCCTTTGGATGCTGCTCGACCCATCCCCGATTGGATGCTGAAAGTCAACTCTGATAACTCCACGCACAGGGCACCCGAATAAGTGTGGTTTGGACCATGACGATCGCCTCCGCGAGGACTTCGACCTGATGCGTGCGGCATGGGCGTCGCCGTTTCGAAAGAAATTTGTCCGTGGGTGACCATTGAGTGACCCTGATCGGACACACAGACAAGTTTTGAGCAGACAGACAATGTTTCTGGATCCGTTCCAGAGACCACAAGTTGACACTTGTGGAATTACGCAACGAAATGAAACTGCCATGAGTTGCAGCCGACATACCCCTCCCTGTTCGCTCAAGAGTGGGCTCCCGATATGCCCCGTATGAAACAAGCCTTCCTACAAGTAAGGAAACCCAAATACACTCCATAGTTGGATAGTTGGCACCGCTTCAACTAACTTATATATCTAGCCAGCTAATAACTACCAGGTAGCTGGCAACTTATAATCAGCCAACTCACAGCCCTGGTGACCACATAATTAGTATCTCTGTAGGATAAGGAAACAGGACGGACACTGGGTAGCCTGATGTAGTTGGGTAGAAAGAACGGTTTGATGTGAAGGCAGCACACACGAATGCCATTCCAACGATACGTACTTGTCTGGTATTGGTTTGTTCCTCAGCAAGGACCCCGCCAGCCAAACATGGTTTTCCCCAAAAAGTGTTCTACCTCAGCAGTAGCCAGCACGGGTCGTGTTTATTTTACGGTGCTGTTACAGCGCTAGATGCCTAGCTACCTAGCCCGTTGAGGTTGTGTTGGATTTACACCGCTTATAGCAACTATACTTCGGATGTTGCGCAGGCTACAGACCCCCTCAACACCCGATTACAGTATGGGCCCGCCAACAAGAAACGCGTATTGTGAGCAAGCGCTAGCACCTTATCGGGACACCAGCTAGCACCTTATCGGGACACCACCGTTGAACAAACCTTACCCATAGACTACTAGATGCCGGTAACTGGTAGGACTTAGTGTAGCTCGAATTCTTATTTCAAGTTCTTGTTCTTAGCGTCCCCCCAAAAAATGGGCCTTGTGCTCTTAAATCCAGGCAGGCCAATACTGTAGCCTCAGAAACGTTTGGTGTCACTCCTGTCTATCGTGTTGTGCGTATTTAATGTGGGTGAATAGGGGTAACAAGACAGGGCGACAAAAAAAAAAGTGACAATTGTAGTCTTAGGAACCGTCGTCGTCTAGGATGTGCTGTGAGCTCGCCGTACGTACTGCGGGTAGTACAAGTGTTTTTTGTTTCATTTTTCCTCCTGGGGTAATCTTCTACTCCAGAGTTGTCAACAACAACAGCAACAACAACAACAACAACATCAATGTTTGGCCGACGCTGTTATGGTCGTTTTTGTTTCTTCTTTTTTGGTTCCCTCTCAAGTCCTAAAAGGGGTCAAACTGTTGTGCTGTACGTACGCATGCCCGCCACCCTCCAACTCGTAGAATACGTGTACCATACTGTTGCAGCAGAGCGCAATCGATATTTGCACCAAATAGAGGCGACGATGAGACACTGCTGCTGCTGCTGTTGCTGCTGCTGCTGCTGCTGCTGCTGCTGTCGGGATCGTGCAAAGGGCCTCCTCCTGTCCAAGCTGCGGGGCTTCTGCGATTTGCGATCGTCCGTTAAAAGGAAATGCAGGCTGGTCTCGAACTCCGCACTTTTTTTGGATGTTCGAAGGTGGCGTGACTGAAAATAGCCCAACAGCGATATGCGGTCATGGACAGACCCGCAGCTATGTAAACACCTCGTACGTTAGTCAGGCTTCGCTACTTTCCCGTTTTTGTATGGAACGCTGCTCCCCTTGTTGGCTCGTCGCTGCAAGATCATGATATTCAGACGCCTGCTGTTTCGCTGTTTGGTTGACCGTTCTCGTGTACCATGTTTTGGCCCTTTCTCGAACGCGCGTGTCTGCACATCTCCAGGTCCATGGTCCCAATCCGGGCAGCGCTGAGTCTTGTGGGGTCCTACGGGAATACTCCGTGCGCTCTAAACGTGACAGCAGTGTCACCCTTCTTGGCAGGCTTGGCATGCGAACGGTATCTCTGATGTTCCCCTATCGCGGGCCACCTCGGCACTAAATTATGTCAGAAGTTGTGTTTAGCTTGCGGTGTACGGAATAAGTCGAATATACAGCTATATTTGTGATTCAACGATAGCCAGCTGTTGTATCATAGCCGTCGAGGAGACTTCGAATAGTTATTTGATGGTGTTACCTGCTGAGCTATAGGGGTAAAAGATCGGTCGATTACCCAGCCCAGGATAATCCTTGTGACACTCTCCCCCCCTCTGAACGGCGGGATCTTGTGGGTATCAGAACCGTAAACATACGTCCGTCCGCTGACCTACCCGCTTCGTTCCATTACCTGGGGAACCAAGGAGATGTGTTTTTAGGGATGCACGCGCAAGCGTTTCTATAAAAGAAACGTTCGGAGTGAGGTTCGAACCCGTGACCTGGACGACGTCAAATGTGACGATGTTACCTACTGAGCTATAGTGGTAAAGATCGATCATTAGCCCAGCCCAGGGTAATCCTTATGACACTCTGCCCCCCTCTGAACGTCGGGGTCTTTGGGGCGTCGGAACCGTGTACGTCTGTACGCTGACCTATATTCACGGACATATCGTTCCTTTGCGCGTCGATTCGTCAACTGATATCGTCGCAAGACGTCCCCGAGGACAGGCGGGTAGCCATCTCGTAGGCTGCATCGGCCATCAAAGGCTTCCACCGCTCGAGTGCCACCACCCTCCGGCAAGCCCTCGAGGTTCTTCCAAATGTGACCATCGATGGTCACATTTGGAAGAGATGGTCACATTTGGAAAAGCCTCGAGGGCTTGCCGGAGGGTGGTGGTACTCGAGCGGTAGAAGCCTTTGATGGCCGATGCAGCCTACGAGATGGTACGATGGTCACATTTGGAAGAGATGGTCACAATTGGAAAAGCCTCGAGGGCTTGCCGGAGGGTGGTGGTACTCGAGCGGGAGAAGCCTTTGATGGCCGATGCAGCCTACGAGATGGTACGATGGTCACATTTGGAAGAGATGGTCACAATTGGAAAAGCCTCGAGGGCTTGCCGGAGGGTGGTGGTACTCGAGCGGGAGAAACCTTTGATGGCCGATGCAGCCTACGAGATGGCTACCCGCCTGTCCTCGGGGACGTCTTGCGATGATATCAGTTGACGAATCGACTTGTGAAGGAACGATATGTCCTTGAATTCTGGGACAAAGCTCAGAGGGGCACGGTTCCGCGGGGGTGACGCAGGAGTGGGGGGGATCGGCGTGGTGGGGGCGGGGGCTGAAGTGCCAGTAGGGCCAGTTGAGACGGACTGGGCAGCAGCCGCAATCGTGCGGACGGTAGTGGGTGGGAGGCCTTGGGAGGCGAGGGTCAGGGCGTAATGAGCCCGTAGAGATGCTACTACTTTTTCTTCTTTGGCTATTTCAGCGTTTTCCCGCGCGTGTGCTCCTGAAAAGCCTCGAGAGTCGCGCCTCATGCCTCGAGCGTTGCCCGGCGTGTTTGGTGAGCCACTCCTGTAGCTCTGACACGGTCAGCTCGTCCTCCGAGGTTGGGTGTGCAGCGACGGGGTGGTGGGCTGTCGTGGTGTCGGCCGGGACGTCCGGGTGATCGTGGGTGTCGGGAGGGGCGTCCGCGTGGTCGTGGGTGTCCCCCGAGGTTGGGGGTGCAGCGACGGGGTGCTGGGCTGTCGCGGTGTCGGCCGGGGCATCGGGGTTGTTGTCCATAGGACCTGCAGTGTTGACTGTCGATGGTGCAGTATGATCGCCGTCGAGTGGTGGCTGTCTCCCCCTTCGTTAGAGGACTCGGCCCCGAAGTCCATGCCGTCCGCATCATCCTTGACGTTTGCCATAGTTTCTGTTGGCAGAAGCCGACGAAAAAAGAGCGAAGGGAGGGGAGGGGGGAGGGAAGGGGAACAGGTATGAGCCCTAAGAGATCGTGCCACGTGGCGTAACGAGCGAGGAGTAGGGGGGGGGGTGGGAGCTTAGGGGAGCTGTCATCCATGTGCGAGCAAAGGTTGGAGTGACCGGGCGTGGCGTAAGTGTGGCCCTATGCTTACTCCGTTCGTGTGTGTGGCCTGTTGTCTCAGTTGACGCTTTGGCTTAAACCTGGGTTTATATGGGCTAAGTTGGCCCCGCTCGTGCCCCGTTATGAAAGAAGGTATAGAGAAACGACCTTGTAGACCCATGTGAGGGGAAGGTGTAGAGACATTTGTGTAGACTTGGCTGGAGTCATGGAGTGTAGAGACACTCTGTTGGCTCGCAACAGTATCTGGGGTTTCTCAAACGACGCGAACTGGCCCGGGGGTTTCGTACCTGAGGGGGGCGGGGGGAAAGGACCCGTGCCCGGGCTGGTTTGGGAGGGCGGGAGTCACATACAGGGGGGAGGAAAGGGGGGGAAAAGCCGGAAAATAGTCAAACAAAACGCAAAAGTCCGGTGTAGGGGGGGCACGGGAAGGTGGTGTCCGTCCAACGGGTGGAAGAGGGCGCCCTACCAACCATGTACTCGACCCACTCGGGGATTCAAATACAAAGCTCTCGGTAAAATCATCCTCTAATTGTTCACTCTGTATCTGAAGACCGCTGTCGGTTGCTGTCATTCAGAGACCGATTAACTGGGCTGGTGTTTGCGTCTATTACGTCGTGAAATGTGTTACTATTCGTCAAAGGTTCGGTTGATTTTTTTATCCAGAAAAAAAAGTGCCATCAGCACGGCTCATTTGCGCCGGCAACAGAGATGTGCATTTCAGCGACTTCTGGTTCGTCATCGAAGTCCAAACTATAACTAGCTTCATGAAAAAGGATTATCTGTGGTGAAACCACTACGGAAGGCTCGCCAGACGGATCTACCATTGGAAACGCACGGTCGCGAACACGAAATTTATTTAACAGGCGCGTGCGCTACGGCGGTTGTCTCTACAGGCGGGCGCAACGCGCGCGCGTTGCTTTCCGTTGCGGTGCTACCCAAGGAGAACGCGAGCGCTGATCGACAAAAAGACTAGGGGAGAAAAAAAAAGAAAGAAAGACAAAGTACTCTAAAATACAGTGACTCGACTCATGCCAAAACAAAAAAAGGAGGAAGGCTCACACCTAAAGGGAGAAGGCTCGAAGAACAGGTCGAGGCGATGGCCAGGACCAGATACGTAGTCCTTTCGACGCCGCCAATTGTGATGTGGAGAGAGGGCAAGGGTGCCAGAGATGATGATCCACAGAAGTGTGGCACAGGTGTCTGTGCTTGGCCAAACTCAGACCCAATTCGTATTGGCGTTCTCCTACATTTTTGGTGTGCGGCTTGCTCGAAGGGGCAAGTGAGACGAGTGAGAAACAAGGGGGGGGGAGCAGATGGTTTTTGGAAGCCAGAAGTATCATCTGGCTTCAACTGGCTACAATCTACTGGCAAGGGTACACACGTCACCCTCAACTTCGATAGTACAACACCCCGTGAAACCTGACGTATGAACCTAGCTCGTGCGTACATCTCTGTCTCCTCGGCTACTTAGATACTAGACTGCGTATCATTTTTGCAAATACATACCCTGGTAATCATTTTCCAGACAGGAAACAGGGTGCGTGTACGAAGGAATACTAGCCTGCGTACAAATACGAGACATCTTATTCCAGACGGCAAAAGGAGTAAGATCCAATCGCAAGAATAATATCTAACGGTCCCTACTGATGATTGGTCTATGTACTCTACACCAAGGTACTCTATCGCGTTGTCCTTGGTTACCCTCGTCCATAGAGTGTCTGTTGTCGCCCTCTCTCTACAACTATAGCAAACCACCGCCCTGGTAGACAGGGTGCTGTACGATATTTATGAGGTGTTACAAGCTTGGTGAGGTAAACATGCTTCCCAGTAGTAGTAGTGGAGAACAGGGAGAAGAACATGTTGATGTGACCCCGAATCTGAGTAAAGACTAAGAGGGAGCGAAGGGCGAAGATAAGAAACAAGATGAGAGAAAAAGCTCCGTCGTTGTCTGTTAAAAGTGTGTTTTGCATCCGACCAGCAAGCGCTGTTTGAGCCGTACGCTCTTTGGAGTTTGCCCCTTGGTTGTTTAAACACGTGTTGGTCACAAAGAAATCGAGCAGATACCTTGGCTGTGACATAATGATCAAAAATAAATCGTGTCGTTGACTCATACAGTGCTTGGTCAAGGAACTGTCCACCGTTGGGTTTCCGCGTCAGACTGCAAGCCGGCGGTAGAGCTGAAGCTGTGTGGTGGTTTGCGCACCGTGTGTTCCCTGCATCGTGTAGACTCGAAGGGCGACGATTCCATCAAGATCGTACTCGGTACTGCTACGAGTGCGTGCCTCTTACGACATGAGCTTGCGCATGTTACGTACCAGCCCGCAGTTTGGCGTTAGACTCGAAACTTGGAGCTTTCGCAACTACCTGCAAAGCGCCTGGTGCTTGAAGCCGACCCACACAACTTTTGAGGTCTGTGCCACACTTATCTGTCGGGGCTCACATCATCTTCGAGGCTGAACGCATTCCGCGTGCATCGTGCATCTCTTAAAAATATCAAAAGTTAAATTTTTGATACCGCGCTGGAATAATTTCCGCTGCGACAGCAATCCATGTGATTTTACACCACCAGCAAGGCAGACGCACTTATCAAGTCCACTATCGCGACCACTGCAGAGAGTCGCCAAGCCGGAAAACGTCTAGCCTAGGGCCCCCTCAAACCAACCAACGGGTTATCGTGTCACAGGCAGATGCCGTTATGGGTTGTCGCCTGAATGAGAGCAGGACGAGTGCGAAAATGATCAAATGGGGATTTGGTTGTTAGACTGGTTGGTTATTGTGGTGTCTTTCGGTACACACATCGAGGGCCTACTAAGCGGAGCAGCACCGGCTTCCAGTCGTCGCCGATAGCAAGGCACCGCTGCTTCGCCATAGTAAGTCACCGGCCCTGCCTGTCTGCTTCGATGATCACCGCCAAGATTTCACACCTGGCACAGATCATGATCTTACTGGTCTATATATCTGTCTACAGATAGATCATCTAGCTCCTCACCTGCCGTTCTGAGAGGCTGTGCAGGATCTGCATAGTACAGACCAAACCCAGGAAACATGTGTTAACAGATCATGCAGACTATACGGGTCCACACCCGGCAACATGAGCTAGATCATTCAAAATCGGGGAACACATCTTCCTTGGAAGGTCTACCGCAGTAGCTCATGAACTGTGGGGCCTTCGATCTGTCCGAGGTGCACAAGATTTCGCGCCTGAACCCCACTCCGACGCCAGTAAGGTCTCACCCCTCAACCCCACTCCGATATCGCGGAGGTGTGTGCGCTAAGCAAAAACTAGCGGGAGAGGCCAGCACACGTCAACAGCGCCCCCCTGCGTTGCTTTGGTCTCGAGCTGGCGTCCACCATCCCGCGGGAGCAAGCACAACAAAAACACTCGCCAACGAAAGGCCGGTAGATTCCCTGTCTAACTCCGACGTTCTCTACCTCCCTTGGCTGTCTTGGTCTTTACCGGCTCGATCTGGCTGAGCTCGTTGAAAGACAGCCCCCCCAGGAAAAAGCCTTTGACGGCCCAGAATGCGGGCGGCTGCCAAAATGGACGACACATAACACATCAAGGTCGACGGCGGGCATAGATAATGGTTCAACAACATGACTTGGTCCATGGGCGATGCATGTCGAACAGACGGGCTTGTTCCGTGCCTGGCTCCATCGTGTACGAGTAGTACTACTGCGGAGCTCTGTCAAAATATCTGGTAGACCTCAAGCCGACACAAAAAACGCAAAAGCTACGTGCGGACGCCTTGGTCTTGTGAATACCATTACATAAGTTACCAACTCGGGTATACAGGTGGGATACAGAGGGTCACCAAATGGTCAAACCATGCAACAAATGGGCTAACTCGCCAGCCATAGGCCCTGCGAGGAAGGTGGGTGTACGTGGGCCGTCTAACTAACGCACGCCTGGTGGTGATGATCAAACAGCTCGAGTGTAATTGTCGAAAACAAACACCACTTTCCGTCAGTCGCAACCGTACGAAAGTGACACAGCTGTTCCATCGCCATCGGATGGTATGGTAATGATGGCGGCATGCCCGAAATCGGAACGGCGCGCGCCCTCCGTCAGATCAACCCCAGATACATGGTATGACAAAGCGGTGTACCCCGTCGCAGGAGTTTTCTCCTTGTGCACAATTAGACGCAAGCCGACGAGGGGGGAAAGTCTCGCGGCAAAAGTGCAAGGCGCTTACCGTAATGGGGGCGGGGGGGGGGGGGCGGTAAGAGCCTGCTACGCGACCCCGTACCTGAGATACGACTACGTAGGAGCAAGAGAGAAAAGAGGGGGGAAGACAATAACATGAGATGGAGAAAAAGGCTAAACGCAACTCCCGCCCATGAGGTGGAACACTCCGGACGGGAATGTAAGAACCTTTTGGTCATTAATGTCAAGACCAAAAGGTTCTTATAATTACGCGCAGAGTGGTACGCATTACGCGCAGAGTGGTACGCATTTTGAGTCAAGCTTCAGAATGGACATCAAACTTTCGCCATTTTTTTGTTGCGCCCGCGAGCTCACCTGCCCTATGCGTTTGGCTTCGAGGTAGCTCAGGTACGAGATGCCGGCGTTGATAGCGTACACGACGAGAAGCCCAGTCTGTTTTGACGACACATACACGAAAAAAGTAAGCGTTAAAAGATGTAGCGCCACATTTCTGTCTGTTTTCCAAAGGACGTCCATCAACATAATAGTCCCTCTCCGTCAACACATAAAGCAACCTTACCGGGGAACTGGTCCACACCTCATACAGAACATGATCTAGATCATCTACAGATATATCATCATCTAGATCATCTAGCTCCTCACTTGCCGCCGTGAGAGGTTGTGCAGGATCTGCATAGTACAGATCCAACCCAGGGAACCTGTCGTACACCATGCAGATTTCTACGGCTCCCACCCAGCAACGCGAGCCAGATCATACAGATTGAGAGATCGATCTTCCCTAAAATATCTACAGTAGATCATCAAGTGGGAATGAGCTGTGGATGATCTGTAGACGATCTGCAGATGATCTGCCCGAGGTGTGAAACGTTCGAGTTTATTGGGCGGACACAGTAAGGCGATGCATCACGCGCAAGAAGAACCGTCAACAAAACGGCACGTGGCCTGTGCAGCAGAGCAAAAGAGAGCAGTTGTGTGCAATGCCAATCAATACATCCCAGTTCGAAACAAAACAAAAACGATTTGTGTTCATACACCGACTGGACCT
This sequence comes from Nereocystis luetkeana, assembly GCA_031213475.1. NCBI lineage: Eukaryota > Phaeophyceae > Laminariales > Laminariaceae > Nereocystis > Nereocystis luetkeana. Next base: position 2,835,389 of record JARUPZ010000003.1, on the reverse strand, counting down.
CTCGGTACTCGTAGCCACGGTTCCATAATGTGCATTGAATGAACCCAAGGTGGCAATTGGGCATACCGTGCAAAGCGTTTAGTTCGCACACACAGAGGTGCGATCGTTTCTCAGCGGTACTGGTCGGGTTTTTTAGAACCGCAGTCCCATTCTGGGGACAAACCCCTCAAATTTCAAGTGGTTTATCCCCAAAACGGGACTGCGGCCCTAAAACGGATAAGAACGGCAAGGGTGCTGAAGCCGAATGTTATAATTTTCGGATGCTCGCTCTCTGCCATATCTGTCCGAAACCACCTTTAATGTTGCTGTTCGGTCTTGGGAACCTTCCTTCCCATTCTGAAAACAGGGAGCGGCGAAAAAACGCCCGTCACACACTTGTGCACGCTCAACGCTCTCGAAGGCAAACCCACAAGATCGCATCAAGTATCCAGAAACAATCTAAAACAAACACACACACAAACGCCAGCTGCACACACCTTGAGGAATTCACGCAAGTCGTACGGCAGCGACGTCAGGGGGAACCCAGGCAGGTCGATGAAGGTGCACACGAGCAACAAGACCAACAGGACGGTGTGCCCCGACTGCAGGTAGGAGTTGGCAATGCCCACGAAAGGCTTACCCTCGCCCAGGATGCTAGAGAACGCGTCGTACCTGGGGCAGGCCGAACGAAGAACGGGATTTTGATTGGTTACTCTGAGGCGGGACAAGCAAAGCATGCCAAAGGGTATTGAAGCACATAAGGCAAGGGCAACACGGGTACCTGGTATACGTAAGCGCGAGGTAAGGACACCACAGAGCTGCCAGGGAGGGGGGTGTACTCGATATCATGCATGACCGTACTCGAGGTGGGGGGGGGGGGGGCAATCATAATATTCAAAGAGGTTGTTAATTGTTCGATTTGCAAAGTCTTCGCCTCTGGCATGCATGTTACGCCGAGACCCCGAAAAGTGAGGTGTTGCAGATGTCGCAGCAGCGGCTACGGCTACTGTGCGCGGGCTTAGTGCTACCCCATGAAATAGATGAAACGACACAGCCCCATGTCGGGCGTCAATCAGTTTGAGGCCCAGGCACAACGGTCAAACCCTTGATAAGCGCGATAAAATCCTTGACAGGCACGGTCTCCCCCATCGTCTACGATGAGAGAGCGAATCTGCAGTTTGAGCAGTTCATGCTGCGAGCGTTTCGTGTGCACCTCCTTGCGGCGTGGTTCCGATACGTGCAACAAACATCCCCTAAACCAGCGGCACCGGATTGATATATACGTGTGGCGGGTCATGTAGTCGTCGTGTTTTCCCGTCAGTTGCATCCACCTCCTGATAGATCCTCCACGTACTGTAGTCGATCCTAACCTGTTGATACGGTAAGCTGTGCAGGATCTGAATACGAGCACAGGTCAAACCCAGGAAAAATGAGCCACAGTAGATAATGTAGGAGATACGACTCCCACCCGGCAACAGGAGCTAGATCGTGCAGATCATACAGATCATACAGATCAGGGATATATCTACACTGAAAGATCTGGACAATTTATCAAGCGGGGATGATCTGTAGATGATGGGTAGATGATCTGTCACCGACGTGTGAAAACTGCTCTACGCCAGAGTGCGGTCTCACCAACCGTTCGCACAGCAGCAGCGCCAAGAAGACTGACTACTGTATGCGTGCCGCGTGTTTGTCGGAGGCCTCCTTGCATTGTACCAGGTGTTTACCACCGTAGGGGGTATACACTATTAATAGTATATTAATCCGAACCAAGCATGGCGTGTAACTAGAGGGGAGTACATGTTTTCGGGGTCCAAGGTGGGTTCTATTTACTCCAGGCCTCCCACATGAGCTCCGGTACACCCTCTAACCTCGTCAGCCGGGCCTGCTTATTCGACACTATTTCATTATTGATACGTAGTCAGCGCGTACGGTACTGCCACGACGAATGCTGACCCCAACCCAATCAATCCATCAATCCACAGCAGCGGGGTGCACACCTATTTTAACCCTTTTAGGACCGCAGTCCCATATCGGGGGCAAACCAGTCAAAGTCTAAGTAATTTTTCCCCAATTGTCCCGAAAGGGTTAAGACCACCCCGTGACAATCCCGAAAACATGGTCTTATATCTATCAATAGTGTGGTATTATCAGCTAACGACGGAACAAAAGATACCAGACTAATTCCAAGTATTTTTTTCTCGTGACAAGCCGATTGACCTTGTAGCGTCTCTACTATCGCCGTTTACCGGAATGTCTTGAAACGGGTACACCGCCGCTGTAGTTAGTCCTCTCCTTCGTCCTGCTCACACAGTGTACATCAACCATGGTACACGAACAAATAATAACCTATTATTATTGCGGGGGTCCATAGTCAAAAGGACCCGTGGTATACATAAAAAAAAACTATATATTTAACCATTTTTACAAACAATATTTGGTCCTATAAACAATGGTCCCCCGTGATATTAGTAACACAGTCTGATCGAAAATAGAAGGTACATTTCGATGGTCGCAGCGTGTACAAAAGTACCTCGTATTTCCGATCAGACTGATACGCAGTAAAAAGGTAAGATTGACTTTTTCGGGGACGCTTAACCCATTCAAAACCGCGGTCCCGTTTTGGGGCAAACTACTTTAAATTCGAGTGGTTTGTCTCCAATATGGGACTGCGGTGAAGACATTTGGGCTAAGAAGTAATGCTCGGCGGCCAGCGCTGCACTGCATCTTCTATAATAGGCTATGCTGAAGGTCTGTTCAAAGGCGTCGTCACAACAAGGTGTTGGTGGGCCTACGCTGTAATCAGGTGAATTCACGTCTTAAGCTCTACTGTTGATATGACCTATGCCACCATCAACACTTCGACACATCGGTGACAGATCATTTACAGAAAGAAATCTAGATCTTTCACCTCAGATAGATATATTTCTGGTCTGTGATCTAGCTCATGTGGCCAGGTGGGAGCCGTATCAACCTGCATGATCTAGCACATGTTTCCTTGGGTTGGGCATGCACTATTTAATACCCAGATTCTGCACAACAGCTCATCACGGCGGGTTAAGATCAAGATGCTATATCTGTAGATGATGTAGCCGCAAATGAAATATCTATAGATGATCTATCCGCAGACGATCTGTCTGTCCGATATGTGCACATTATTTCCCCTTGAAAGGGAGTCCTCAAGGGGCTTGACAATATCAGGGGGGCATTCTGTTGTCTCCTACTTGTAGCATGAGGCACAAAGCCGGACGCTTTCGCTTTAGCACCCATGAGGTACTGTCGTGTTACCGAGCCTACAGTAGGTAGTGATACACACATTCTAAAGGTATCCCTGTGGGCCAGAACGCGGTCCGATATCAGCGCGGACCGATCGGAGGTGGTGACGGATTCTACGTTATAGTGCTATTACGGAGGACCATATTAAATAGGACCTATAGTGCATACAAAAACCCATACATTTTGCTATTTTACTAACAATATTTGGTCCTGTTTACTATGGCCCCCCGTAAAAGTGCCGTCGTGAAGCTTGTGGGAGCATGTTTTGCCGAATTTTGAGTTTGCTCGTTAGGGAACCCCACGAGAAATCGAGGAAAATTCCGTTCACACGCCTGTAAATACCTACTGCCAAAGATGTCCATACATAGGTCTCACGATTCGGAGGTGAAAAGGCCCTCCTCGCTGTCCGCCTCGGGGTCTAGCTCCAGCAGCTTCGTGAAATCCTTGATGTTCCCACGTTCTACCTTACTCGCCGTTGCTGTCTGAGCACACACACAACCACAATAAAAACGGTCAGGGGAAGCCACGGAGCAGAAATGTTTTTTTAGATGATTAACCTAATTCAACTCCAAAAAATAATCCTACTTTAATGCCAAGTGTTTCGGCACTAAAACCGGGATGCAGTGTTGAAAGGGGGGGGGGGGGGGCTTGTTTATGTTAAGACACGGCCTAAAAAACGGTGAAAAAAGCAAGCCACGTACTGTATCAGAGACGTCAAATTTCTGCAGACATTGAGAAAGGGCAATACCAGCGGTGTAACCATCAACCAACGATAAGGGTACAGACAGCGAGCGTCTCCCACATTGCCCGTGGCAGTAATAGTGGAAGAGCGCATAGGACTGTAAGACAGGTACTGACTGAAGGCAATCACTCCGTACACGCTGTTGGTTATTATCTTCACAACTCCGCAGAGGATAGCGTCTCCGTCCTCCTTCACAACGGTCCTCCTGTCCTCCATGTTGTTACACACACCGCCGGCAACAGACCTAACGTCGTTGTACAGCGACAGAAAGGCCGAATTGTTCCACGCGTCCAACAGATCATCTGCAGATAGATCATCTAGATCCTGAACTGCCATTCTGATGAGCTTCTGTGCAGGATCTGTACAGTGCGAATCCAACCCAGGAAACCTTCCTGTCCCTAGACCATGCAGATTGAGCGGCTCCCGCCAGGCAACATAAGCTGCCGCAGATCACACAGATTGAGAATACGTCTGCCGTGAAACATCCAGATCACTATCAAGTGGGAAAGATATGTAGATTATCTGAAGATTATCTATCTGATTTGTCCGACGTGTGGCAGTGTTGGGCGTCGACAGGTTGGGAAGAGTGCTCGCCTCATTGAGGAGAGTCACCGTGCTCGAGACATGCAACCCCGTTCTGTATACAGAGCACGAGACACCTCTTGGAGAGAGGTCGCAAGGGTGGACACTTCGTACGTACGTAACTGTCGTGGGCTGTGCTTGCTGATGAAAAGTGGAACACAGCCATAGGCATACATAAAAACATTCGCAAAAAACATGCAATAGTCCAATACCCTAGGCCTATCAACAGCGGCAAGCTGTTTCGCGCCATCTGCTCGTATACCTCTGCTGCACTCGCGCAGCTGTGCACGTGAGGCCGGGAACAAAGCGAACGAGCAGTGTTGTCCTTCTTCCATTCTGCCGTAGCTCCGCACTAGCCAGAAGAGAGTTATGATGAGTAATTCCTCCGGTCGCCAAAAAAAACTACTGATCGTTCGTAGTATTACTCTGTGAATTGATAATCTTACTCGAACTATATATATTCGGAGACCTTCGACCGGACGGCGCGGATCTCTGGCCTGACCCAACTCAAATGTAAGGCACATGTCCAACAAGGCATGCCCTATCCCCTATATCCTAGGCAGCCATGAAAAGTAGGAACTCCTTTCGCTCGTAAAACAGCAGGAAACACTCTGCTTATCTAATACGGCGAATACACAACCCATACATACAGCACATGCAGTTCATTAAGACACGCAAGACCCGAAACATCACCTCCTTGACTTGTTTCTCGCGGCGTACGCAGATCATAGAGCGCATGCAGATCATTCATACAAGCAAGACCCGAAGAATTACCTCTGTGGCTTGTTTTTGGCGATCCTTCTTGCGGGTCTTCTTGGCTAGTTCGCGCAGGTCCGGAAGAGGCATTACGCCGTCGGGGCTCATCGTTGACGGCTGACATACCACACAGCAACAGAAAGCGATCGGGACCCCACGAACGACGGAACAAGCGGTTAGCAAAAGCGGCCACAGCAAGAGTTAAGATAACCCTCTGGGGACTTCAGGGAGAAAAACCGGCCTTTAAAAAACAGCGAGTACTAAAGCAACGGCCACCGCGTGATGCGGGACGATAAAATGGTTGTTGGCGTCCGAGTTACAATGGTTACAGCGAAAGGTTAGTCGCACGGCACGGGGTCAATATGATCCAACCCGTACATACCGCTAGGCGTTCCCGCTGGTCCTATGTAGCATGTTGAGGGTAACCCGCGCGCCGCCGAAGAAGAAAAAAAAAAAAAAAAAACTTGAAAGAGATTAAGGGAGGGCGGGAGGTCGTGATCGCGCTTTGTGTGAGTTTCTTCGACATGCATACACCGCGCTTGTTCGCCGACAGGGTGGAGGGGGGAGGGCTAAACCATTCCAGCAGCAGGGGAGGGAATCAACACCCACACTCGTAGCCCCGATAAAAAGCTGTACACGGTGAAAGTATGAACCTCAAAGCCAGCAACATCAAGCCAATTGGCGCTACGCCTGGCCACATCCAACAAGAGGGGGAGGAAAAAGAATGCGCCACATGATGCCCGCGAGGGCCAACGCAATCGACACCAAGCCAAATTCACTCAAAAATCGGAAAACAAAACGGAACAAAAACGCCAAGAAAACACCCACGAACAGAACAAAAAAAAAAAAACTCCAGCTATCCATTGGCGCAAAAACGGCGGGACGAAGATGGCCCATCGGTGTGGCCGGCTATTCGTAGCCCAAAGGGTAAAGACGCTCCAAAATCAGTCAGTCACCCCTAGACAAAGCGCGGCAAAGCGGATAGGGGAGGGCGCTCCACACGCGCTGTCGAGGGTTCAACCGATCCACCCAAAGACACACCATTCGCAACGCTGGCTAGAAATACGTGAATATCAACATCTCAGATAGGTTCTAAAATCCCCCCGCACCACGATCCAGAGTGTGTAAGGCAGATAGATCATCTATTCCCGATCTTGTATATCTGTATGATCTGCATGATCTAGCTCATGTTGCCGGGTGGGAGCAGTGTAGCCCATCTTTGCTGGGTTGGGCCTGCCCTCCGCAGATCTTGCACAGCCTCTGGAAACGGCAGACGAGGAACTAGATGATCTATCTGTAGATGATCTGTCTGTACATGATCTGCCTGAGGTGTGAAGTATCGCAAGTGCGGCTGCTGCTGTGGGTGGTCGCTGTAAAGGTACTGAGGCACTCACGATCGCAGGCCGACGTTACAGATCTACCGGGGGGGGGGGGTCCTTCAACAAATATCACACAGCGCCAAACTAATCTTGTGGGAGGTTCGTCGCTCTCGCGTGCGCGTCAGAACGAGGTGGGGTCTGGCCTTTTCTCACCCCCATGCCGGTCTGCTTGCCCCCTTCCCGGCTCTCCGACTCCATGGGTAGCTCGATGGCGAGGTCGAAGCTGTACATCGAATCCTGCCCGAACAAAAAGGGAACCCCACGCGTCAACAAGACGCCACGGCAAGCACAAAAAGAGAACCAGCGGCCGGTGGACAGCGGAATAGAAAGGGCTTAGTTTAGGAACGCACTGCTGTTATGTGCATGTACAGTAGCAAGCAGTCGCAAGGCACTACTTTGTTGATAAGACGATGTTTTTTTGGGCGGGTTAGGGGGGGGGGGGAGGGGAGGAGACACTGCCCCAAGCTCTGTATCATCTTCTAAGTTGTTTCGGACAATGTTTACGGCGAGAGAGGCAGAGGCAGCGGCAAGCGATTGCCTCAGGTCGGTAGATCCCACACAACGAAAACCCATCTGACAGCACTATGATTCGCGCAAAAATTTTGCTCACGCTTACTGAAGAGTTTCGGGAGTGGGAAAAATGCAATCAAACAAACGAACAAAAAGCATGCTGACGGCCGGGAACGTAACTCCGAGAATCGCCACGCAAAAGCCGGCAATGATTCATGTTCCCTGTTCATGTGACATCGAGCCGCATCAAGCTCGTTCAGGGCAGGACCAAGGAAGCTGCTCCTATTGCTCCTGCTGCTGCTGCTGCTGCTGGAATTATGCTAGGAGGCCGAAGTATGTGAGTAGATAAAAGGAGAAGAGAGGTTCGCCATCAACACACGCCGTTCGGCGGCAGTTGGTCGTCGGCAGCGGTAAGTATTTCCTCCCGCCCCCCTCTTTCTCCGTCCACCGCAAACGCCTTACCGGGACCGGAGTCCTGACACCTTTGCAACGCAACGTTTCTGCGCATCATCATTTCTACCCACGAGAGGGCATGGTGCGCTTGCACCGCGCGGAAACTGGCGCGACGGAGTGCTTTACGTGGACACTACTGGCACAGTCTTCTATCCAGGCAGCCGATCACTGCGGGTCATATTCCAAGTACCACATGCCCCTGACTGCATCATCTTCGACATACCCGTGGGGGTGCAGCAACAATGCGGCCGCAGCCGATCTCGAAAAAGTACAAGTACCTTGAAGGCGCTTGACCGGGTTTGCTGCTATTAATACTACCCCACGCGCAGACTATGTACTGACACGGTGTGCCCAACGTGATTACCACTGGTCAACGAACCGGGTCGTACACGCACGAATGTTCTTGGACGAACGGAAAACTATTAACGTAGCGAGGGTCATGAAAAAAAAAGGTACTACGAGTACCTTTTTCCGAGAAGCCTCGCCCGCCAGCCCGCCGTCGCCACCCCCCATCCCCCCGTCAACCATTTCTACGTCTGCCACATCCGGCTTGGGCTGGTACGCCGCGGGCGACATCATGTCCTCTCCTTGGAGCTCCTGCAGAGAAAACATTAGAAATAAAAATAAAACGAGGGCAGCGGTAACAGGATGGAAAGAGCGCAGGAAGGGACCATACAAGACGTGACCGGAGGCTGGGGTTTTGAAGACAAGGCTGAAAGCGTAAAACACAGAGCCGGAGGGTTCGAATACAGGGCTGGAGGCTTGCAGTAGAATACCTTCACCTACCAGGTACAATACAGCGATGGAGGCAAAGAGAACATGACTACTGTAGAGGCTTAGAACACAGGGTTGGGGTCTTAGACTACAGAACTCAAAGCTTCAAAGACACAACAGCAGGCTTAGAAGGCAAGGCTGGAAGCATAGCAAGACAGGTTGGTGTTTAAAATGCAGAACTCGGGGACTATAATACAGAACTGGAGGCTTAACTCCTTTAGGACCGCAGTCCGGTTTTGGGGACAAACCATTCAGATTCCAAGTAGTTTGTCCCAAAACCGGGACTGCAGTCCTAGAAGGGTTAAAAGACAGGACTGGGGGGCTATAATGTAGTACTGGAGGGTTAGTATACTGCACCATGGCCCATAGGCTCGTGCTTACTCCAGAGTAAATAAGAGGACCTCTTTCACTATTCGGATCAATGGAATGACATCGCCTCGCTAGAAAAACGCGTGCAGATTAACCGCTCAGTGTGTACGTCTGTCGGTCGGTCTGCACGTCTGTCATTGGCCCGGCTCGTCTGAGCTCGCCCAGGAGCGGTATGACTTATGACTCGCGCAGACGACCCTCCAGCGAACGGCATGGTTCCTACGGGTTTCACAAAATTGCAGCAAACACGTTCGCTGTGAGTTCCACCGATCGAGTGATTGATACTCAACCTTGGAAGCTGCGTCATGCATCGGGCGCGCTTGTTTCTGTGTGTCGCTCGTCCGTGCATTCGACTTACTATGTACTTGTTCAGAGTGTTTGATACAAATTTCTACAAGTTGCGTATGGTATATATTTCCCGAGGCTTGCAGCGATCTGGAAACAGGCACGTGCCATGCCCTGCACGTTCGCGGTAAAAAATATATTACCCGGAGAGAAAACAGCGCGAGCATACACCGTCCGGGAATGGCCATCGAGGCAAGGATGCGCCACCCTTTCAGGACAATGAATGCGCCGCTCAGGTGCTCATGTATAAAACCCTTTTGGGAGTTGCCAACGAAGGAGGCGCTGAAAAAAAGACGATGAACCACAACATCGGCAACACGAAGCCGCAGCCCTAACTCTTCAGGGCTGGGCTAGGGCAAGGGATGTATCCGAAGTGTAACATCGGGACACGTATAAAAACGGCCCCCTCTTAGGACTGCAGTCCCGTTTGGGGCACAAACTACTGAGTACCAGGTATATGAGTAGTTTGTCCCCAAAACGGGGCTGCGGCTCTAAGAGGGCTGAGACGCGTGTGCTACGATAAGGGTAGTAGCACTTTTTTGCCATATGAGGCAATATTTCTGACTCACCGAAACCCGAGGACGAATTACCCTGTGTATACTGTGCATCCCATTTGTGTTGCAGAAATGTTATCGCTAGCAGGATGGTTCACCGGGTGAAGCTTACAATATAATATTGAAAGGTCAGTTTTCGGCGAGGTATGGGCCTCCTCAAGTGAGGAGAGGAGCTCCACAAAACGCCACAGTAGGTGCTATAGTGGGTGCTACAGTAGGTGCTACAGTAGGTGCTACAGTAGGTGCTACGTACCCCCATCGTAACAAGCGTCTCTCAACGCAGCACGAGGATACTTGCGCTGCTGCACACTCTTCTTGTTAAGGCACGCCCAGTAGTAGACGGTTCATAAGAGTGTTTTTCTCGTTCAGAAGGTCGCCACACAAGGGTCTAAAGAGGGCTTGAATCGTGGTCGAGGATCGTCGCGGAAGGGACATCGCTCGGTCGCCACATGAAAGAGAGCGATGTCTAAACGGCTCGTGCCGCGACAGCAGTCATCGAACTTCGAAGCATAGTCAAAACTGCGTGCGTGGGTACTGAAAACGGAGTACCAATATACAAAAAAGCACTAAGCAAACACATAAAAACAACACCTTGAGCTGTGAGATAGAATACTTCCTCGAAACTGATATTTGCAAGCTACGTGTGATGCTTCGCCCGCGCGTGCGACGGTATACCTGGTGGTTTCTATAGCGGTGAACAAAATCTGGTAGTTTTTTCTTCATATACCTGCGCAGACATGACAGCTTCCATGCCCAATTCCGAGGGCAGCGGTGGCATCACAACCGCCCCAATATTATCATCCCCCTCGTCGTCCTCGGCTTCCTCTCCCCCCTCCCACTCGACCTGCGGCTCCCCCGCCTGCCCCCCGTCACTCGCTGGAGTGGAGACGACACTCGGCGGAGTCGGCTTCAGCTCGGGCGCAGCGGCGATTGTTTCAGCCGGGGCATCTGGTGCCGATTCGCCTGCCCTGCGCCTCCGACGTTTCTTAGCCAGCATAGATACACCACCTGCGGGGTATGCAAACCCAGAGGGAGCGTGGGGAAAAACATCGTCGGGGGGGGGGGGGGGCACGTTTTGATGCACCAACTTTCCGCGTTCGGGTTGCCATATAGCAACACTAACCCTAACTATCCTTGTATGGAGTTCCTGTCATTCCTCCTGGTCACTCCTGGCTGTCTCGTCCGAGCACGCGGCCAAAAAAAATCAAACCCGCGGGTGTCGGTTGTACGCTGTGAAACGTCGTACAGGGCGGTCTTTGCACGCGAGACCGACTTGACCACGGCATCCTCCTTCGCGTACGAGGACTTGGCGAGCTCGTCGGTGTCGACGGTTGTGGTCGCGTTGACGAGCGGCTACGACGTCGGCCATCACGATGGGTTCGAGGTTCACTGTACTCGCACATTTGGCGGGAGCATCCCCGTGGAGGCGTTTCCACTCTTTCATCCCATTATATCTCTCTGAACCGAAGAACGAACTGTTGACAGCAACAAACCAGCTTAATATCCGTGACCGTAAAAGGTTATCCGGCAAGCGTCGTCATGATTAAGAGTACGCGAGGCAGAACCATATGAGGTTGAACCAATGGGGGGCTATTTCGGGGGTGACGAGTGAAACCAGGCAACTTGATATCAGGTACCAGGTACCAGGTAGTTGATACCTGGTAGTAGTCGTAAGAGCATGCATCGGCCTAGTCGCTATCCGTTATCGGCTACATATCGTTCCGTCATTTCCGGATTAGGAGTAAACGCCTTTGGGACTCTGAGATAGCTACCGAACGAACGCTAACTTTGGTGTTACCAGCCGTCTACGAGCAGCGTGGGCACCCAGCAGTAGCAGTAGGGGGAGGATTCCTTGGATTGTAACTCGGACACCACTTTTGTATCATTGCCCAATCAGCTGCCGTGGCTGTACTCACCATTTTTTTATCGCCGGTTTTTCCGCCCGAATTCCTAAGTACTGGTATTAATAGTTCTGATATAATAGCACTGCTTGTAGACCCCTGATGTGATCACAAGGACCACGGTACAGCCTGCCCAAGAGCGTGGGGTGTAGACCTATGTACCCCTGTACCTCATACCTACTGCTGTGCAAAGAGGGAACAAAAAAAAGTACGAGTATTGCCACGAGTACTCGGATCATATGTTTTTTTTTTTTTTTTTTTTTTGCTCATCCCATTTATTATCTTCGCCCATCTTCTTCTCTCTCTCCTACCAACTCGTAACTCAGATCCGGGGTCACATAGCAGGCTCTCTTCTACCCCCTTCCCGCTACGGTACGTGCCTTCATTTTTATCGCGAGAAGATTTCAGCCTTTTCTTCCCTCGTCGACTCGCATCGAATTGTGCCTACCCACGCTGCAAGGCGCTCTCAACAAGTGAATCCTTTTTATTTTTATTTTTGCAAATAAAGTCAAAGTCCGACCCACCTGGGGCTCGAACCCAGGACTCAAACAAGTAGAATTCGAGGTTAACCACTCGAACACTAAGTATTACTACCTGGTATTTAATACGAGTGCAAACTGTGCAAAGAGGGAACAAAAAAAAGTACGAGTATTGCCACGAGTACTCGGATCATGTGTACGGTACGAACACTATTAATAAGTATTACTACGAGTACAGATAGTATTACTATTTTACGGGGGACCATAGTTAATGGGACCAAATATTGTTATTAATAGTAAAAATGGTTAAATATATAGGTTTTTATGTACACCATAGGTCCTATGGTATTAACTATGGCCCCCCGTAATAGTACTACTGCTGTACGGGTAGTGCGTAGTTTTGTGACCACATTACTTGTCTCTCTGTATTATCAGCGTAGGATTGAAGAATCGGCAAGGACACTGGCTGTGCTGGATGTCGACGGGTAGAAAGAACAGTTCAATGTGACACACATACCCCAGGTACTCGTAATGTATATAGGTACCTACCCGTACGAGGTACCTGGTACCGGTACGTATTCAACATGAGCACTGCACCGCCCTAAAAAACATGAGTCCTTTGTGCTCGCATGTTCAGACAGCAGACAGCAAACAGCAGAAGAAGGCATGTATCATGAGAGATGTCGAATGAGCCCAATATGCCCCGCGGGCAGCGTTGCGAATTCATGCGTCAACCTCAAGAGCATTAGAGAAGCACACCAACAATAGAACTCTTGCGTCGTAGCTGCAAATACTCCCTCACCTCTCGCAGTCCTGGGAAGAGAAGGGCGGGAGCAAGCAACCCCGAGGTTGGATGAACCGGCTTGCTGGGCACAGCCTGAGCTCCGCAAGCTTCCTGCTTGCGGCAACGACAAGTGGCTTCCGAGCAACGCTGGGCCCATAAAGCTGCTACCATCACGTAGTAGAGACGCAAAGCCCAGGGCTACGTACGCCCTAGAGATGGGCATGATTTGGACACAGCAGTAGTAGCAGTGGAAATGAGACTGGCTTATCGGTTCGTGCTCGGCACACAGCAGACAGCAGCCAAGTTAAGAGCCCGAACCCCTTCAAAGAAACGCCGTTCAAACAATTCGAACACTTTGTATTTCATTTTGAGTCCTTTCGTTTTTCTGGTTCACGATACAACTGCTGTAGTAACAGCCGCTCATCGCCTCCTCCGGACAAGCTTCTGCGGGTGCGGGTCGATGTCGACGGCTAATCCTCTAAAAGCTGACCAATATGAGGAGGTGGATGGTGGTCCTGGCGAAGGTCGGATGGTGGGCTTCAACAATGGCAGCGATGATGAGGCCCCGCAACCGCTTTCACCGCAGTACATCAACAACAAACGAGGCAATGGTGTTGAGAGCAACACACATGCGATCCATACCAATAAGTCTGCGCAGAGTAGCGCTGACCAAGGGAAGGCTCTGAAGATCGTCATATACGGGGCCGTCAATGCGATGATGGCCATCCCTATTCTCTACGGATATGCTGCGATCATCTTCAGGTACTCCAGCCGCACGTTGGATATAGATACATGTCTTCGTTGGAGCGCTGCAACACAGCACCATCAGACCATCAGCAGTTGTCTGTCTTGGGTTGCTGGTGTGGATACGATCTGAGATACCTTCACTCGTCAACGTTGAATTACAGCTTCTTCTGTCATTTACGACCAGTACCGGACCACCGATGGATATCAAAAGTTCCAATGATACTTTGCGTTGGGTCTACAAAATGTCGACCTTTGCATTGGTTTTGTAATACCAGGTATACACCCGCAGTTTCTCTAAAATAGTTGCTGTGCAGCAGCAGCAGGAGCAGCCGTGGTGGTTCCTCGGACCTGAAGGCCTCCGCTTTCGCGTTGTATATACCAGGTAGGACACATACGTACCAGGTACGTATTTTACCAACCCACAAGCTAAATGTTATCAACCAACCCAAAACAGCTAAATAATTGGAAGGGTCGTGAAAACGCGATGCCATTCATACGATCGTATCGAGTACGTAAGGGCCCCCTATATTTTCAAGGGAAACCCAAGCCGCATCGATACACGCACCTCCCACGCCCGCGACGCCACGGACACGGCGCGAGAGGGCTGGTTATGCCCTATATGTAGACGCCAACCCACATTGTTGTTGTTGTTCTCACATTAACTCACAATACAATGGAGTCCGTGGTCGCAGGACAGGCTCCGATAACTCTGGAGTGGAAGAAATACCTCAAGTAAAAACAGAGGCAAAAACAAAAAACAAGCATACGCACTCCACCACTGCGGACACCAGGGAAGCAAAAAGGATAATAATAGCAGACAAAAACCTAAAAAAGAAGATGAAGCGAAGCGAAAAAAACAAAACAAAATAAAAACAGAAGCAGATAGCAAAGCGCAAAAAAAGGCAAAACGGACCATACTAACAAAGACACATACATACCCGCGGCGAGGTCCGGCGCCGAAACGAGATCCGGAGCCGACACGCCCCAGGGCGGCTCGCCCGGGAGACCACACCGATCCCAAGGATGACGCCTACAACAACCACATCAACCAATAATATGCAGCTGATAATATGTGCAGAGTTCTGTTTTGTTGATACAGGTTAGGGTAGATACTGCTTGCCGCTGTAAGACACGTACCAGTATTTACAGAGGCCGTCAGAGTACCATTCCTCCAGGTACCAGCCGTTTCAGCTTCTCGGGCCCTGTGGACTGGCGGGACTCAGTCCTTTCAGCCTCCAGGTACCCTGTGGGCTGGTGGGACTCAAGCCCTTGCAGCTTTCAGGTACCTTGCGGACTGGAGGGACTCTGTCTTTTTAGCCCCCAGGTACCCTCTGGGCGGTGGGGCTCAGTCCTTTCAGCCCCCATGTACCTTGTGGACTGGAAGGACTCAGTCATATAGATTTCAGGCACCCTGTGGACTGGAGGAACTCAGTGCTTTTAGGCCCCAGGTACCCTGGGGACTGACGAGACTCAGTCCTTTCAGCCAGGTATCCTGTGGACTAGCGGGACTCAGTCTTTCAACCCAGGTACTCTGGAGACTGGCAGGACTCAATTCTTTCAGTTTTCAGGTATCCTGTGGACTGGAGGAACTCAGTCCTTTTAGCCTCCAAGTACCCTCTGAACTGGTGGGACACAGTTTTTCAGCCCTCAGGTACCCTGTGGACTGGTGGAACTCAAGTTATTTTAGCCCCCGAGGTACCCTGAGGACTGAGTCCTCCAAAAGGACTCGGACTGGCGAGTCATTGACTGAGTCCCGAGGACTGGTACTGGTATTCTGACGGCCTTTGCAGTATTGCCGGTACACTTAATCAGGACGCGTAAGTTTGCTTGTAAGCTTCCCATATATATGTATACCAATCTTATGACATGTTGTGTGGACATGCAGTCGCATCCGTCCGGGTTCACGTTGCTCGCATGCATTACCGTATACAATATGTGTCACATTCACTTACGTACAACGAATCATGAATCATGGATGTATGTGCCCATATCAAACGACAGATGAAATATTCTGAGAGAACCTATTAATAGAACTAACAGCTGTGGTTGTACCAGGTACGCACGGCAGGCATTGGGTAACTGGCGGGCGGCAGGGGGCTGTTGGCGCCTTGGCCCAGCTTCAACGGAATAGTTGACGTAGCTTTAACTTGAACTTTAATTTAGCCCCCAACCCCTGACCGCGACCGCCTGCGGAAATTCCTGAATGAGGACGCAACTAGAAGTTAGTGCGGACTCGTACCAACAATTTTATGAGGCTGGACCCAGCCGTAAACGCTACTGTTAATAGTGTGCAGCAGACTATCGTCGTACCAAGGTACGTATTTATACTAATAATATTAATACTATCCCTCGCTGCTGTAACTTGACACACAGCATCATATCACGAGAAGGAGCATGTGTGTCTGCTTTGTTCAAGTAAGCATATTATAATCGAGTCGAGTTGTTATGGATAGAATACTCCGTGCATCTGCGCACGTATTATATGAATACGTCGACTTTGTCCTGGCCGCTGTCCTCTTGTTTTTCTGTTCTGGCAAAATAATAATAATAATAATAATAATAATAATACCAGGATACCAGGTATCTGATACTTTTGGTATTCGCTTGCTTGGTGCCCAACGAGCTTGCTGTGCGTTGCTATCTACCTGGTACGGGGTGCTGGTGCTGGGGACTGGGGACCTTTGGAACTGACGAAATGACGACCCTGTGCAGCTCGGTTCAGCTTGTTGGTCCCTGGTACCTGGACGTGTATGCTATCACCCTCCTTCGTATAAACGGAAATCTGCAATACCACCAGAAAGCATGTTTTCATTTTATTTCTCACGAAGTTCCCAGCAGCTGGTGCTGGTCTTGTTAGTAACGTGGAGTTAGTTCATCGCCAAAAATCTTCCTACACTCCGTCCTAACTCTTATCCGGTATCTGTTTAGTGTCTGGCGGGATGCCGAGCGAAGCTCTAAGGTGTCGTGTAATGCCGATGCAGCATACCCCCAAAATGTGGTGGTTCAGGGTTCAAGGACTTTATTTCAGGTCTGTGCCGGCTAAGCTTGGTTCATCCGCGGCATGATGCACGCTTATTGGCCATGGTGCACACAAACTAAATTGGCAACGCAGCAACATCACCAACAACCTATATCTATGACCTATGACCCTTTTTTATTTTTCCATCACATGCGTAATATTCGCCCGTCTTTCTCGCTCCCTCATATATATGTGGTCGTAAGTCACAGCTGGTAAAACAGACCCGAGGTCACATACCAGGCTCTTCTTCTCCCTCCCCATTGCGGTACGTGCCTTGCATTATTATCGCGATAAGGTTTCAGCGCTTTCTCCCATCGTCGATTCACGTCTAATTGAAGTGCGCCTACAGGCCCCTACGCATTGCGCATGCTAGGCGCTCTCAGCAGTTGTTTCCGTTCTTCCATGTTCGCAAATTCACAATCTCACGACGGTGGGTCCAGGATCGACACCATGGGGTGTGACTACAATACAAGTAGTATTACGGGGGACCATTGTTAATAGGACCAAATGCTGTTAGTAAAAATGGGTAAATATATAGATTTTTATGTATACCATAGGTCCTATTAACTATGGTCCTCGTAATAGCATTCGAAATTAACCCTTTCACCATTGCAAAAAATCTCTATTTTCAAGTAATACATCCCGAGAAAGTGGTTGCAGTTCTGTAGAAGTTTTCGACCGCTAGACCCACGGGGCGATATAAAACAACACCAACAACAACAACGAAGACAACAGCCTGAGCACGAGAACAACAACCAACAGCACCAACGTCAACGCTCTACGACATAAGCAACAACCGACAGCTATTACGGGGGACCATAGTTAATAGGACCAAATATTCTTAGTAAAAATGGTGAAATATATAGTTTTTTATGTATACCATAGGTCCTATTAACTATGGTCCCCCGTAATACAACAGCAGGGGCATCAACAATCAACAACACCAACTACTACAACCAACGGCGAGAGCAGCAGCAACATCAACGACAAACAAACAATATCAACAGCAACAGCAACATACAACACCTTCAACATCAGCAACAGCAGCAACAGCAACACGGGCGGTTCAACTTTCTCGCAGCAACCAAGCCCATGATAATGAGAGGGAGGGAGGGAGCAAGTGCAATATATATAGCCCGTTGACCTTGAAGTTTTCATTCTTTTTTTCCCCGCATATATATATGTTCATTCAGTTTTTTCCCGCCACCCCTTTTCCTTGTTGTCTTCTCCGTGTTTTGTTCTGCCGTTGGCTCGTTTTCGTCATTATTGCTCTGCCTTGGTGTATCCCTTACCCGGTACCTGGTACCTCACAACAACAGGCATTCCGTCTTCGTGCCTTACATGCCCGCCTTGGCCAAGCTGCTTATTTTCAGCAGGTAAGTGTTTTCACTCATGACTATTAATAGTAAAATACTATTGCGGGTGAACATAGAAATCGGAACCCAATCAGGTGTGAACAAGCGAGAGGATCTAAAGTTATGATTTTTGCGTCCATCCTGGATCATGAGTACTTTTAACGAAGGTAATATTAATAGTATAGCACTAATAGGTACATGGTCGCCCCGGTGGTTCAAGTGGTTAACCTCCAATTCTACTTGTTGTTGTGTTTGAGTCCTGGGTTCGAGCCCCAGGTGGGTCGGACTTTGACTTTATTTGCAAAAATAAAAATAAAAAAGGATTTAATTGTTGAGAGCGCCTTGCAGCGTGGGTAGGCACAATTCGATGCGAGTCGACGAGGGAAGAAAAGGCTGAAATCTTCTCGCGATAAAAATGAAGGCACGTACCGTAGCGGGAAGGGGGTAGAAGAGCCTGCTATGTGACCCCGGATCTGAGTTACGAGTTGGAAGGCGAGAGAGAAGAAGATGGGCGAGGAAAATAAATGGGATGAGCAAAAAAAAAATGTGTTCACAGCAATAGTTGGACCATGGCGAGGTGTCGAGTATCCATAGATGTTATGTCAATAGATCTTTTAAGAAAAACGCTCGTACGCTTGCAGTATTACAGCAGTGAAAAATGAGATAACAGGGATGTCGGACAAGGCTGGATTTCTTGCTAACTTGAGTGCAAGTGCCTCCGAAGTTGTCATTTCGCTACGAACCTGAGCCTGTCTTTCTTAGTGCTCGTCTTTTTAGTACCAATGTACAACTGCTGCTGCTACGCGTATAACAGGTACGTGGACTATCACTAGATGTCCGGTGCGTATTGGAGCTGTCTATTGAATAGTGGCCACGGGCTATATTTTGTCGATAAGCTGGTGTGAGAGCCGCATGTACAAGAGATAGAGATGTCAAGGTACCGCTACTGTAGACCTTTAGAAAGGCGTGGTGGGCGAACATTAATTCGTTCTTCTTGAGTTGTCAGTGCCACCTGCTTGTTGTGCTCTTATTATATACATCATATCAACACTACGCGTAAGTATATGTTCGGAATCGGAAAGGCCTGGGCGGATAAGCACCTGCGGAAAGGCGTGGCCAATGGACAAACATCAATTGATGGAAGTATATGTTCGGAATCGGAAAGGCTTGGGCGGATAAGCACCTGCGGAAAGGCGTGGCCAATGGACAAACATCAATTGATGGCTACTATTAACCCCTTTAGAGCCGCAGTCCCGATTTGAGGACAATCCAGTCAAATTATAAGTAGTTTGTACCCAAAACGGGACTGCGGTACTAAAGGGGTTAATATTACTATTATTGCAACTACTGAAGTACTCAAGCACTCACGTTATTTTACGGGCGTACACAACACAGCATCTACAGCAGTACATAAACTCTTGTACGTACCTGGTACGAATACAATACCTGGGATTTGATTTCAGCAGCAGTAGTAGTTCATACCTGATACGAAGTGTACCACGACTTTCAAGTAGTATGTGCTATTCATAGCAAGGTGACTCTGCGGGACGCTGTGGCCTGTGCCTGTGCGGGACAAAAAGTGGAGGCAAGTACCGGATTGGGGGGGGGGGGGTGTACTCGATAGGAGATAGGTACTCGACTATGCATGGCCGTAGGCGTATGAGCATAGACCCTCGTATCCCTACAATGCCGGGACGGAGCATGTCGGGTTTTCACCGACCAGGCAGACATTGCTTGCACCAAGCGCGGGGGGGGGGGGGGGGGGGGGAGAGGCCTGTGGGCACGACTTGTCTAGAAAGCCGCTGAGGGCTAAAGCTCCTGCGGGTTGACCTGAAACGGCTGACCTGTAGTTGGTTTATCAGATCAAACGAAAGGCAAATACCAAAACGAGCTACCACTCTGTTTCGCAATGTAAGGGCCGTTTCGATCAACTACTATTTCGCAAATGTTCCTCATATGCTGGGACAGAGTGGTACTGCTGGAGATGGAGACTCCCCGTATGTTTAATTGTAGGTGTTTACGGCTGAGCGTTGAAGTTTGTTTGACTCAAGATGACGCGGCATCAAGTAAAAGTTGTTGGCATCAATGCAGACCGGCAGAGTTGTGATATCCTTTCGTCTAGAAGTCGTACGTTCCATTATTTCCTGTACGTACAAATATATGTAAGCTTGTTGTACAGCAGTGGGTACTCCATGTTAAGAGCACCCCCTGACAATCTTAGGCCGGGAAAAGCGCTGGTAACTACACGTTGCTGTCATCTGGCCGTGGGGAATGTATAAGGTAAGGCGTTCAGCATGGGCGGAGCATGCCGATTTGACCTAATGAACGTTCTTGTCTTGGGTATCAGGGACCCGGTGTACCAGGTATATGTTAGCGGGTTTCGCGGAAAGTCCAGCGAAAAGCCAAAACACTTGAACATAATATATTTTTGGTGCAGAGGCCTGTCATTAATCGGCCACGCCCACCAAAAAAATCACATGGTTTGCCCAATTGGAGTACTATCTTGTGTTGAAGGTGTCTTTCCAGCAGGAGTTATACATACTGTAGTTCTGGTGCACTATTACGGGGGACCATAGTTAAATTTTTATTTTATTTTGCTCATCCCATTTATTATCTTCGCACATCATATTCTCTCTCTCCTTCCAACTCGTGACTCAGATCCGGGATCACATAGCAGGCTCTTCTACCCCCTTCCCGCTACGGTACGTGCCTTCATTTTTATCGCGAGAAGATTTCAGCCTTTTCTTCCCTCGTCGACTCGCATCGAATTGTGCCTACCCACGCTGCAAGGCGCTCTCAACAATTGAATCCTTTTTATTATTATTTTTGCAAATAAAGTCAAAGTCCGACCCACCTGGGGCTCGAACCCAGGACTCAAACACAAGTAGAATTCGAGGGTAACCACTTGAACCACCGGGGCGACCGGCTATAGGACCTACGGTGCACTCAAAAAGCTATATATTAATCTATTTTTACTAGCAATATTTGGTCCTATTTACTATGGTCCTCCGTAATAGTGTCCTTTTGTTTACAGGAAGCACGCCTCGCGGAAAGCGTCGTACATCTCGACGTTTTAGACGGCATACGTATATGGCCCCGACCGTACGCAGACATTAAAATTAAGATTGCACTGACCGCTGTGTATGTTTTTCGCCGATAATAGTTGAGGTCTTCCTTGTCTCTTTTTCTTCCTGCAATAATACAAGTATAGTACCTAACCCTAGTAAAACGCAGAATGTTCCCAGAACGTGATTGGCGCTGTTGTGCTGAGGGACTTCCTCAGATTAGATATCTGAGTGTGCAGTGGCCGTATCATAAGAGGTCGATAGGCCGTATCACAGAGGTGGAGAGAATCAGGTGGAGGCATTTTTTTGTTGTCGGAACGCCACCGACGTCGGTAACGTGTCGCGCATGTGGTTTGACTTAATTAAAGTAAGTTTTCCTACGCCTGGATGCCCAACAAAAAGGGGGCAGGGGCTATCGTGAATTTTTCATCGGTACGTATCGCTTTTTTAACGAAGGGACCCACGACCGCCGCTCGCAGCAGTGGGCGCGGAGCAAGACGAGATGGAGGCAACCTTGGGTGGTGACAAAGCTTGAGCAGCGGACGAGCATGACGAGGGCTTACAATGTACATCGTCAGACTCACAAAGCACGGTGGTCGCGTGATTTGTGTGGCAACTAGATAATATCCAAAGATGACCACTCGCACGTAGCAGCATCATATATAGATCACACGTACAGAAGCGGACGAGGCTGCTGCTTGCTGCTTGCTGCTGCTGCTTGCTGCTGCTGCTTGCTGCTGCTGCTTGCTGCTGCTGCATGCTGCTGCTTGCTGCTTACTGCTGCTGCTTGCTGCTGTTGTTCGGACGAGAGTGCCCTCCCAGCAATGAAACGAGCGTCGAATGGCACAGAGAAAAGAGCACCTGGGAAGCGAGAGGAATGTTGATAGTAACATCTGCCGCAGAGGTCCATAGCTGGGCATCGTGGGCACTGCCAAATCGATTTGTTGCCGTAGCTCTTCTATGATGTATGTATACCTGGTGCTTTCAGCCGCGACGAGTAAGACCCCTTGCGCTCTTTGATACCTCTCGACATTCGCATTTGAAGGCGCATACAAACACGCCGGGGATCCAACTGTAGCGCTCGTAGTGGCGGTGTCGCAGAGAGCACCTCAAGGGAAAAAACGCGACAATCTTGATAGGTACAGCCACGCGGGTCAAAAACGCTCGGAAACTACTATTAATACTGCTGTAGATCGGATTGTTTTGGTTTTTTTTATTCCTTTTTTTTGTATGCGCCCGTATTAAAAATTCACCCAGAGTCGGGCATACACCTCTGTCGCGTTCGATGTCATTGTGACTTGTCGCTTTCGCCCCCCCCCCGTCTATTATATACATAAATAGGTTGGGTTGACATCGGTTGGCAACGACACTGTATAACATGCCGCTCACTACGTGAGCTAGGCAACCAGGGTACCGCTTTTTTCTTCAACTTTTTCGGCGGGCGGTCACAGCTGGTCGTCGAGTTAGATCGTTTGTGCGAGGTGAATAACCTTTACTCCGCACGAGTGGGAATGATCGTATGACGTAGCGTTTATGGTAAGGCACACCCAAAAAGGCAGTTACATATTATTCCCGTTGCCGTCTCTGGAAATGCCTACACCGGAAGCTGTCATCCATAAGCAAGTCCGCCTCACAAGCAATTCTTAGTAGGATGCAGCTCACCCTTCATGCGACTCGCCAGACACCTCACGGCGCTTCGCGCTTGGTGCAAGCAATATCTGCCCGGTCGGTGAAAACCCGATATGCTCCGTCCCGGCATTGTAGGAATGCGAGGGTCTATGGTCATACGACTACGGCCATGCATGAGATCGAGTACATATCTCCTGAAATTGTCACCCCCCCCCCGTCTGCACTCCGCTGCTGCTCTTACAGCATGGTCCACCAGACAGTTTTCTCCCTGGCCAGCACGCTGCCTTTCGCCATCGGCCAAGTTCAGGTAAGCCTTGGGCGCGCGTCTTGTGCAGTTTCGTTTTGTTCTGTTGAAATGGGCGTTCATTACTCACCCGCGGGTACGATAGAACTGTCCGGACCCACGGTTGATCAAATTCAGGTATGCGCTGGGCTCGCATCTTGCGGCCCCAACTAAAACAAGATACTTCCTATGATCTCTTCCGAAACGGGCATCCACTCCATTCATACCCGCACGCAGGTGTTCTAATTATGTTGGGATTATGTTTTGGGGAGTATTTGGGCCTTATGAATTCCAAATTTCCCAGCAAAAATAAATGAACCCATCCGCCAACGGCTTCGCAGGGGCTCACAGAACACGTGCGCAAACAATCAAGACTCACCTCTATCACAAGGCGTGGACATTCGGATTTTTGGGCGGTAATATCGCCAAAAATTAAGGCGTTGCCTTGTAATTTCTTAGTTTCAGTGCATTTGCAACTTTTGGTGGTAAATGTGACTTGATGTTTAGTCCTACGCGGTTAGGTCTTCAAACGTTTGCGCGAAACTGCAGGCATGCCTCGGAGTACCTGGAAGCGGTTCGTTCATTTTTTTAAAGAAATGTTTCTTTCTACGGAAACGCCTGCCTGTTTTCAACTTTTGGCCTTTCTGCAGGCCTGAGCTTGGCCGGGACGCAATTTTGCCGCTAGCGCCAACTCTTAAGCCCTTAACAAAAAAAGAGAAGTTATGGCACTCTCTTCCGCTGTTCATTACGGCCCGCATGATGTCAAGCATGTTTCACTCGAGTAGATATTACGATCGTCATTCGTGGCGGACAAAAATTGGGGCGATTTATATGCTTGAACCAGCCCATACATACAGTAAGATAATTCGGGACTTGAGGGCGGTCAAATCGGCATGCCCCGCCTATGCTAAAAACAATATGTTTCCCACTACAAATAAGAGCAACCTGGAGTTATGCTTGGTGAGGCTCATTAGGTTTTGCCGCGGGATGCTCTTGAACCGAGGTACCCATTTTTTGCTCACGGTCGCCTCCTGCTAAATCATTCGACGCGCGCGGCCGGTCGTGCGTATGATATTTTCCCTGTGGGTGTGGCGTGCAGGACGCCGGTCTGATATTCTTGTCGCGGATGACGACCTACGTTGCGGAGAGAGTGCTCTCGGAGGGGAAGACGCCAGACGAGGCAGTTGCGACGGCTTTGGCGGCGACTGCCCTCGCGACGGCGTCGCTCGGCATCGCGCTGGTGCTGCTGGGTAAGCTCAAGCTGGCGAGATTCGTGGCCTACCTACCGATGCCCGTGGTGAGAAAAGATGGCAACAGCGGCAGCAGTAGCGACGGTAGCGGCAGCAGCAGCAGCAGCAGCAGTGGCAGCAGTGGCAGTGGCAGCAGTAGCAGTGGCAGCAGTAGCAGTAGCAGCAGCAGCAGCAGCAGCGGCAGCAGCAGCGGCAGCAGTAGCAGTGGCAGCAGTAGCAGTGGCAGCAGTAGCCGCGGCAACAGTAGCAGCAGTAGCAGCATGACCAGCGGCAGTAGCAGCAGCAGTAACAGTATCAGCCGTAGCAGCAGCAGGGATATCAGTAACTGGTAGCAGCAGTAGCAGCAGCAGCGGCAATAACAGCAGCAGCACGAGTGACGGTCGACGACCTCCTACTTCAGCCGGTCGCCCCGGTGGTTCAAGTGGTTAACCTCGAATTCTACTTGTGTTTGAGTCCTGGGTTCGAGCCCCAGGTGGATCGGGCTTTGACTTTATTTGCAAAAAATAAAAATAAAAAGGATTCAGTTGTTGAGAGCGCCTTGCAGCGTGGGTAGACACAATTCGATGCGAGTCGGCGAGGGAAGAAAAGGCTGAAATCTTCTCGCGATAAAAATGAAGGCACGTACCGTAGCGGGAAGGGGGTAGAAGAGCCTGCTATGTGACCCCGGATCTGAGTTACGAGTTGGAAGGAGAGAGAGAAGAAGATGTGCGAAGTTAAATAAATGAGATGAGCAAAAAATGAAAATAAAAAACTTCCCCGCGCTTTTCGATGGCGTCGGCGCCGTTGTCTACATATCTACACAATCTAGATAGAGTCCCTGGCCGCGACAAGCCCTGGGTTACCGCGCTTGACTTGTTTTTAAACCTTTTACACACCGGACAGATCATGTACAGATAGATCATTTAGACCCTAGCTTATCGTTATGAGATGCTGTACGGGATTTATATAGCACAGATCCAACCCAGGAACCTGCCCGTCCTAGGTTCGGCAGATTGTACGGCTCCCGCTCCGCAACTTGAGCTAGATCATACAGATCATGCAGAGCAGGCGTACACCTGCCTTGAAAGATCTGGAGATCATGAAGTGGGAATGATCGGTAGATGATCTGTTAGATGGTCTGTCCGAGCTGTGGAAATTTGTTTTGGTGCACCCCTTTCCGTACCATGCGTACGCCGAAACGAGCCCGGAGGTGTAAACACACTGCAGATGCGTGCCAGGGCGTTTCTCGCTTCAAGGCAAGCCCCGCACATGGGGTGTGTGTGCAAGATTGGGAGAGGGGGGGGGAAGCTGCTGTAGGACTCCGGGCGCAACGAAAATGTAGTGAGTCGATGCCCAGCAACAGTTCTAGAGAGAGTTTGCGAGGTGATCTAACAAATACCCATAGAATACGTACGAGGTAACAGAGGGTGAACCCCGAACGAACATTGATCGCCGACACATCTATAAGCGGGACTTTGTCTGAAACTGTTGCTGGTGGGGGCTCTAGTTTTTTCTCTGTGTGCGCTGAACGTTTTGCTGGTGGCGCGAAACGCTCTGATGTTGCTTGTATTTAATAGTGGCTGGAGAGTTTTCTCTGGTAAGTGTTGAAGGTTGTGTTGGTGGTACGAAACGCTCTGAAAATGTTGTTGATGGTGGCGTTCTTTCCGTGTGTAAAGGTGGGCGGTTACCTGGCGTTCATCGGACTGTTCTGCCTGGAGGCCGGCCTAGCATTGTCCACCGCCCAGGACATCCAAGGCATCAACACGTGGGGGCTTCTTCTAAACGCGAAGTAAGTTCACAGACGCCCGTTATTTCTAGTTTTTTATACACAGATACCTGGCACGCCCCATCTCCCGACGTGCCGTTGGCAATGGCCGGTTCTGTTGCAATTGTCCAATCACTCCACTCGAACCGACGTGCTGTTAATTGAAGTGTCTCCCTCCCCCGTGGCCGTATTTGGACTGCCTCGTGCCCTTGTAGAACCCCCCACACTGTTCCAAGTAGCTAGTCCCAAAACATGTGGGTGCAGCTTCGAAGGAGTTGATGGCGGGACCCTACACACAGTACAGAAAACCTGGAGAGAAACAGGGCAGCTGATGCAGGTTGTATTCCTTTTTGTTAATCGAGAATGGGCGCTTGCTTTCTACACTATCACCAGTATAACAACTCCCAAGTTTCTGTTTATTCCTGTAAACATCAGCCGGCCTTTCTTACTGCTCGTTTTCTTGGTAGGTGCCCTGTTCTGTACACTAGTTTCGAGTAGTTCTTCCCCCGAAAAAAGTATGGATGCAGTCCGAAACGGCATTTCATGGCGAGCATGTACCTCGGTGCCGTCCCCATGCCGAGAGGGACGCGCTCACTGTGTCCCCTCCCTCTCTTCGGCTTTCGCGACGCCCAGATCGCTCACCCTCTGCCTGCCGTGCGTGGCGTGCGGCGTGCTGTGGAGCTGGGTGAGCCGGAAGTACCAGCACTTCGCCATCCTGCCCCTGACCATGCTTGCGGTGCCGGCGATCTTCTTCATCGTGCTGGGCGCGTCTGGCGAGAACATGCAGGCGAGATGTTCATCAGCGAGGAGTTAGAGGGGGGGGGGGGGCGTTCTCTTTTGCTGCCTACCTTGGTAGGTTGGCCATTGACCACGCATTCCTTTCGAGACGGAGCACGGCTCCTACTCCCATCAGAGACGCCTCCAACATTTTGGGCGCTCTCTACGTTTTTTTCCTTGCAATACATGAAAAAGCGTCGTGCCTATCCTATCCCCTCACTGTTTCGCCGTTTGTAGCCTATCTTACACCGTTTATCTCCTAGGATAGCGAGAGGAGGGGCGTACTCGTTGTCATGCATGACCGTGCTCGCATGACCATAGACCCTCGCATCCCTAGAATGCCGGGACGGAGCATGTCGGGTTTTTACCGGACCAGGACGACATTACTTGGGTGAGCGTGGGGGTGGAGGGAGGGGATGTACTCACTGTCATGCATGGCCGTAGTCGTACGACCATCGCATTCTTACAATGCCGGGATGCAGCAGGCCGGGTTTTCTCACGATCAGATAAACGTTGCCCGCACCAAGCGCGCAGTGCCGTGAGGTGTTGGGCTTGTCGCATGCAGGGTGAGCTGTGTCCTGCCGAGAACCGCTTGTGAGGCGAACTTCAGCACCTTGTGCGTGCTTTCTTGCAGATGAGTGACATTGTTGAACGAGCGGGGGTGGAGGTGCCACAAGCACGGGCCATATCATACTATCAGAACCCACCATGGACCTAAAAAACCGTATACCCCCGTATGTTTACACAACATAGTTGGTTCCGAATAGTATGTTCCCCCATACGAGCAGAGTAGCGAAGTGACAGCGACGGGAGAAAATGCGGACCATGGCTTGACCGAGCGCGTTGTGGCATATGAAATATTTCGGTACCTGTGATGTTGATTCCGCGCGGATCTAAAGAAGTAGAGGCAGTGGGAGACATTGCGGAGTATGAGTTCTGCCATAGTTTGCTGGCATACTGCAGTAGGAACGAGGTTTGTTCCACACAGATCCTACGCCGAGCCGCCCTCGTGGTGGTGGCTATGTTATGTGCATCTGAGCTCAGAAATGGCCTGCAGAGGCGGTTGGGGTGGTTGCTTTTAGTGGCGTTGGGCTTCGGGAACAGCGACCTGGCGCCATTGGAGACGGTCTGCCTGGTTGGGAGGAAGGAACCGTCTATTTTGGACAACGGCGTAGCGTCTATGAGTGCTTTTTCCTACTGCGTTTTGCTATACTTTACTTTAGTAGTAGTAGTAGTAGTAGTAGTAGTAGTAGTAGTAGTAGTAGTAGTAGTAGTAGTAGTAGTAGTAGTAGTAGTAGTAGTAGTAGTAGTAGTAGTAGTAGCTAGTAGTAGTAGTAGTAGCAGTGTACAGTAGCAGTAGCAATAGCAGTAGCAGTACTACTACTTGTATTAGTAGCAGTACCGTAAGCGTGGCGTCAAGCCCTGCTGTTCGTCCGCTGAATCTTGCTTGGTCGCTGCCGTGAACAAGTAAAAAAATGCCGATTCGTACTTTCCTCAACGGCAACTCGAGATACAATCGACGAACACTTCCTGGCGCAAGCACTGTCTCCATCGATCCACTCTATGGGCTAAACCGTTCACTCGCCGCCTCCCTTCATTTTTACGTTTCCGTCGCATAAGGCTGCTCGAGATTACGGACTGGTTGGGTCCGTCACCCAACCGGCAGAGCTCTCGTGGTCGTTCAGCCTGTTCAAGCTGGACCTTGTGGTCTGGTCCGCCCTTCCCGGCCTGCTGCCCGTGTGGATCGGCATGGTCTTCGTCGTGGCCTTCAGCTCCACGCTTGACGTTGCCGCCATCGAAATCGGTGAGAAACCCCACGCACTCTATAACAAAACCCTTTTATTTACAGCAGACATAACACCCCACTAATTCCAAGTAATTTTACCGAGAGTGTGGATGCAGTTCTGAAGGGCTGTGCATTGGCTGGACTTAATTTCACACGCCAATAGTATCGCAATATCGAACAACCCCTCCTATGTACGCACAATGAAACCCTGCTAATCTAGTACAGTGGGTGCCCCGATTTAAGAGCGCCCCGTGACAATCCAACACAGGCGTTCTTCACTACACGACGCTCTTGTCTGTAGGGGACAATATTTTGCTCTAGCGTAAGCGGAGCATGCCGATTTGACCGCTCTCAAATCACTAAAGCTCTCCTATTGGTGCATCTCTCTTAAGCCGGGGTATCCACTGCATTACGTACTATTACGAGGAGGAGCATGACCCAGTAATCAGAACCAAGTGATGGTTCCAGCAAAAACTAGTGGGATACCTGGTATGTGGTAAATTGGGCTCTATCGTGAATTATGATCACTAACGCCCCCCGTAGTAGTTGGACCACCTATGTAGCCAACTAACAACTAGTCGGCGACGTAAAGTCAGCCTTTTCACAACCGAACGAAGCACGCGCAGCCCCCGCCGCATCGTGGTGCAGAAACAAAACGGCTGCGTCATGTCATTAGGGGGGGGGGGGGTTCTCCGATAGGGTCAGTTGCCCGGGCCTCGATACATGGTTGATCGCCCACACTAACTCCGCATGACATCAACCATCGTCAATCCGAGAAATTTCCTTGGTATGATTGGTCGGGGTTAGGGTTTCTATAGGTTTAGTGTATAAAGTTAGGTGTATGTCAGCCTTTTCTTTTCAAGCCGGTCCAAGGTCTAATGTACCGCCCTCATTACTGGGGAGGGGGGCTCGCTACCTCCATGGCTGCAGAAACAAATCGGCGGTGTTTTTCGGAGAGGACTTGTGTGTTTTAGGGGGGCATGCGTATATACACGCTGCGGTTGTTGGCGGGCTGGAGAGGCGGCCATCGGTCGTCTCAAAGGTGCCATTATAACAGCGCCCGCATACGGTAGCTCGCTGACAGTTCCTGAGGTACCCGCTCCCACCTTGCAGACGCTGGGAGCACCCAGGACCGTGATCAGGGTGCTCCCTCTCCCCCGTGGGTAGACGAATGTGTCGTCATGGTCGCCTTCGTTGGTGCAACCGGCATCGTGCCACTGCTGTGGAAGGCCACGCTAGGTCTCAGAGAAGACGGAGCACCACCGAATACCGTTGTTTCGCGCGACACAAGCGATGCTATAGAGACTCAAAACCGCCTGTAGTCGACCACCCCCAGCGCTGGCGATAGTTGGTCGCGACTAACCTACAGTGGTGTTGTGTTTGCTTGTTTTTTTTTCATCGGAATTATGTTCTGATCTGTTTTTTGTGACTGCGTGCTAGATTTCGGGGATACCAGGTATGTATGAACTAAATGCAAGGTCATGATCGTCATCAAGGGGGGGGTCAGAGTTCAGAGTTCGCCATGGGGGGTCAGAGTTCAGAGTTCGCCACGGGGGGTCAGAGTTCAGAGTTCGCCACGGAGAGGGCGCGGGGATGAGCTGCGAGGAACGCTCCGCACCGCTACGCAAGCATTTTTTTGTTCACGTTTTGACCGGTCCTGAACTGCTCTGATCTTGGACTGATGCAGATATGGGGGAGCCGCTGGACACCAACAAGGAGCTTAACACCGTAGGTTGGTCCAACATCATCAGCGGACTCACGGGAGGCTTTACCGGCAGGTACGGCCTAGCGCGGCAGGCGTTGACTCCCGCGGTTGAGCCATGGTTTTGGTGTTGCGTCGTCAAACGCGGCAGTCCACTCTAGATGCCGATCGATGCCTCTCGCTTTTTCGGGGTCACCATTCAGCGACTTTGCGCAGTATGAACACAACGCAACGCATACTGCTGAACGTTGCGGTAGAATACACCTTGGACAGCTGGCGAATTGACCGGCGATGTTTTTACCCGCACAGTGTTGGAGGAGAGTTGTCCTTGCCGTCAGATTTTCGCCGCTGTGTTTATGCCATTTTCGTGAGATGGTGAATACGGAGTTTTTTTCGGCTGGCCCTGCCGACCCCCCACGGCCGGTGCCCTTTGCTTGCTACGGCTTGTGTACTGCATGCAGCGCCTGATTCAGACGATCGTCCTACGAAAAGGTGAAAATAGTGCAGACTAGAAGGGTTTGCCCTGTGTATTTCAACTCGGGGAAGGGGGTGGGTGGCGGAGCTACCGGTGCACCCTCGTTTTAGAGACGTATACACTTGAAATTAGAGTAGGATCATGTTTGGAGTTGGGACATGGTTCACACAAACCCCGACAGATCATCTACAGATAATCGATCCCCACAGTTCATGATCTAAATCTTCCAGGGAAGATATATTCCAGATGTGTACTTAGTGTGTATGATATACTGCTGTAACTCATGTTGCTTTAGGGTGGGATCCGTATAGTCTGCTCGACCTATAGGGCGCATTTGCTGCGTTGGGTACGCAATATTATGGAGCGTGCACAGCATTCCATAGCAGCAGGTTGAAGCGTAGATGATCTATCTGATCAGTAGATTGTGCTTAACGTTTGATAGCGGAAGGTTCGTAGGATCTAGACGATCTATCTGATCTGTAGATTGTGATCTGTCGGGCGTGTGAAAAAAGAGTCGGAGCGGAGCATCGTTCAACCCTATTTTCGGAGCTGGTCCAAGGCTATCTATACATATAGCCCTCGCGCTCACCGCGTCTGCCGTACCGTGTGCTGTTTCGCCGCGTCTTCTGCCTGCCTTTTGTCTGTCTGTCCAGCTACATTTTCTCGCAGACTCTCTTCACACGCAGGACCGGGTGCCACACCCGGCTGATAGGGTGGGTGGTGACGATCTCCGAGCTGGCCATATGCCTCGTCACCATCGACCCGCTGGCCTACGTGCCGCTGGCCTTCTTCGCGGCGACCCTTACATTCATTGGTGAGAGGAAAGGGATGTACCAAGAGGGGAGACGGCTTGTCACACCAAGTTTGCTATTTTTTCCTTACGTTAGAGAAATATATGTATTGTTGTAGGTAGACAAAGAGCGTACAACAAGTAAACTCATAAACCATGGTTTCCCCCAGATCTGCTGTTGATGCTCGACAAAAAAAGTGACGTACGTACAGTAGTTTGTATGCTCAGAAAAACGCCCCTTTTGCCGAAATAGTTCGCGAGCATAATGAATGCCTGTAAAATCCTAGAGGGGAGAAGGGGGGGTGAGAGAGCAGTACTACTACTAGTAGTAGTAGTAGTAGTAGTAGTAGTAGTAGTAGTAGTAGTAGTTGGCATTGCGCTAGGGGGCGGATAGCTCACGTGCGCTATCATCGCCACGGCAGCAACGTTGTGTTCTGCAACCCAGTAAAAGCTGGCACACGACAGATGCAGAAAAATTGGGGTGAGCGTAACCTAACTTACCGAGTACCTGGTATGCTTTTACCCGTCCGCCGAAAGATGAAAAATATACCTGGTATGTTTTTAAAAGCTTGCTCGGCAAAAAGGCAAACAGGGCGCTTCACTCCGTCTCCTCACATCTCGCGCTCCCGTCCTGTCCCGTCCCGGCCCTCTTTTCCCGGTGGTGGTCGTGGTGGTGGTGGTTTTGCATTGCGGTATGCACCAGCCGTCGACCTCTCGGTGGAATGGCTCTGGGAAATCCGGGAGAAGCTTCTGACGCACGAGTACCTCGTCCTGCTGGCGACGGTGAGATGTTGATTCATCTATAGTGGCTTCACCGGGTGAATGGGCATGCAGTACGTTGTATTGACCCGTTTTGAACTTGGAAGGGGACAAGCGTCACGACAGCATCGGCCACACCGACTGGCCCGGTCTACTGAGGTTGGCGGGATGTAACCGAACTACTTAACCCTTTTATAACCGCAGTCCCGTTCTGGGAACAAACCAGTCAAATTTCAAGTAGTTTTGTCCCCAAACGGGACTGCGGTTCTGCAGGGGTTAAACACAATATTAAGGGGACCTTCGACATGCGCGTATGCATGACACTAGTCGTACAGCGGTGGCTGCGCGCTCCCACTAATGGATGGTTGGTACAAAAAGAAAAGGAGAAAAATGAAATGTAGGCCTCTAATCCGCACCTGTCGTATAGTATAGTTGTCGGTGTAGCCGGTACCAGTTGGGAGTGTGGATCCCTAAAGGGTTTCCTAGAGAGTGGTTGTTCCTTGCCCTCGAAATGTGAGACACGCGTTTCCTCATACATGTGGAAACTAAAAAAGTCAAAATGAGTAAACGCGTCATGTTCTGGAGGCAATTGAGAATACGTTATTTGTACGTACGGAAGAAGTCTGGCCAATTTAAGATCAACGCAAGCGGTTTTTGCACCTTGTAGCTGTAGGTATAGCCTCGAGTCACACCTTGTTAGTTATGTAGGCGTTGGCGTGCGAGTGGGACACGCAGTGAAGCAGAGTTAGCGCCACAGGTTCAAGGCGTGACAGGTACTTTTACTATGGCCCCCCGTTATAGTATATTCACCCAAATTTGAAATTCGGGACTCGTTACACTAAAATTAGTGTGGAACGCATCTACTGCTGAATACTCGAAGGGCACCGGTAGGACAGCTCTTGCTGGAACACGCCCTGGCGGACAAGTTTAATTTGGCATGCCTTACTTTACTGTGTACGCTGATACGAAGAAAGGCATTGAAAAAACAGTACTAGTATTGCTAGTATTGTACCGGTAGGAGTTGTCGGTCGGACGGCGCAGATCTCCGGCTTCACCCCGCACATTAGTAAGGCACACGCCCTATAAGGCAGGCCCTACCCCCAATGTATTTTTTTCTGCGGCGGTATAAAGTAGCAACAACTTGCGCTCATACATGTAGTATACGTTGTCGCTCAAAGTGAGGAACCCGCGCAATACCAAATTTGGAACTGTCGCCAAAGTTGCACCTGGTGTTGATAGTGGTGTTCCTGTGTGTCAATTGCTCATCCACAGTCGCCGTAACACTACATAATTTCCTTTTGATTCGATGATTATCGTGGTTGGGCGAAGATAGACGCTGCAGCGACTTCGACAGGAATCCCTGTTTTTAGTTGCGGTCAAAACCGGAAACTCGCCTTCGCTCGGAACAAGAAATCTAGCTTGGACGAGTTTTCCTGTTTCGCTAGTTTGGCAAGTGCCCTGCACTCTGATGGCAGGTCGCGAGCGAGTGGGGAACGCTATAGGGAGGGAGGGGTGGGGGGTACCAATCGTGTTGTCAGCATGTTTTGATCGTGCCAGAGGCGAGGTTTGATGAGTCCACCGCCACCGCTTACTTGTTGCTGCCTTGCGCCTGCTTCCGATTGCGCGAAGTTCGTCGCCATCCAGATCGTCGGGCTGAACAAGGGGTTGATCGTCGGTGTGGGGTGCTCCGTGGTCATCTTCGTCATCAACTACGCTTCCGAAAGGAGGTGGGGCAGACCGTATCCGTCAGAGGGCGGCGAGAACGGCCACCGCTGCTACTGCTGCTGTTGCTGCTCGTCCTGTTGCTGCTACTGCTGTTGCTGCTGCTCTCGCTGCTGCTACTGCTGTTGCTGCTGCTCTCGCTGCTGCTGCTGCTGCTGCTGCTGCTGCTGCTGTTGTTCACAATCGCTCGTGTTGTGTCTGCGTTTTTGGGGATCTCGTGTTGCGTGTTCTGGGTTGTCTTTTGTCGAAAGACAACGAGAAATTCCGCCGCTGCCGATCTTCTGCTGCTGCTGCTGCTGCTGCTGTCCTCGAGTAAGTGTGCTGTGTTTGATGTGTTTGGATCTCTCGTTGCGTATTATCGGTTGCCTTTCGTCGGGAGACAGTGATACTTGCCACCGCTGCTGCCGTTACCGTGCACGAGGCGCCTCCACACGCTGGTGTCGGTTTTGCGCTCTCATAAGTGGCAGATCGGTTACGAGAACGGTTACAAGGAAGGGATAAGGGTTGTGAGCAAGCTTGCTCTTCTTTATTGTGTCGAAACCAGGGTGGGAGTTAGGAAGGCACGGCTATTCCTCGCGGTGTCTCCGCAGAAGCGGCACGCCTTGGACACAAAAACGAGCCGCCAGCAATCATGAGACTGGTACTCGTGCTGTATTTCTACTGGTGCTGAAAGTGGTGCCGTACTGGTAAAACTGCTACAGATACTGATACGCCTGCAGGTGCTGATACTGTCACTATTGCCGCTATGTGCCGAGCCAACACTGATAGTGGTAGTGATACTGCTGTTGCTGATACTGTACTGGTACTGATACTGATGCCAATACTGGCACTGAAACTGCTGATGTTGCCACTGTTGCTGCTACTATCGATACTACTCCTTATATCACAACGACCGCCACTACTACTACTGTACTAGGGCAGTATCGTCTGCCGTAGGCCGTCTGCGTCATCGACGTCGGTAGGCCACCGTGCCGTACACCACCACCCCCCCCCCCCCCCCGCCCCCCTCTTGCGTCAAATATTCGTACCCCGCGGTATGGCTGTGGCGTCGGCGCCTCACAGGAACACGTTGGAGAGGGTGCACAAGAGAGGCAGAGTGATGAGGCCGGCATCCCAACGCCGCCTGCTACAGGTGCACAGGGACAAGATTTTGTGCGTCGAGCTCAGGGGCGAGCTGTTCTTCGGCTCCTCCCAACAAGTACTTCACCAGGCAAGAGAGGAGGAGATTGGCGAGGGGGGGGGGGGTACTCGATCTTATGCATAGCCGTAGTCGTTTGACCATAGACCCTCGCATCCCTACAATGCCGGGACGGGTGGAAATGGGGGGCGGGGAACGGGTATCATTCGTGTGGTTTAGCTGGGAAGGGAAGGCCTGTCTCGACGTTCCGATCCACCCTCAAGCACCGTACGAGCGCCTTCGCACTGCCTTTAGTAAGTACCGTTCCGAACCTATACAAGAAGGATATTCCTCTCCCCATTTTAACACGCCCCCTTGATGGCACTCAGGTGACGAGCATGCTCGGCTTGACCTTAGCGGCGGACACGCGGCAGGGGACAGGGCCGCCGTCGTCATCATCAGCGGCCGGGGGTAGGACGAAAGACGATGTTACCCCCGGAGAGGCAGTTCAGCGCTGGTGCTCCTGGGCGTTCAAGGCCCTGGGCCGGCGTTTCATGTCTCGCGCGTGAGTTTTCCCCCCACACACTGCTTTCGGCTCTTGAGGGAAAACAGTGACCCTTTTGGGCCTTGTGAGCAAAAAAATCACGAAACTATTAACCGGCGAATACAAAATCAGCCACACGAATTTACATATCCCGGACAGCTGGGCTAGGGTAGGGGATGTGTCCTCCCGAGTGCAACGTAGGGTATAGATAGATGCACGACAACACACGTGCACATATTGCATGGTGATACTTGTGCTTCTTGAACGCATTGCGCGTTTTTTTCGTAGATGATTGGTAGTACCGCACTTCGTCGTTGTTCAGGTAGCTACAGTGTCACGCGGGCGATGATGTAACACACACCCTGGTATGGCTATGAGTTTCCTAGCCGAGGTTGTTTAAACCAAGGGGAGTGCGCCCAAGGATAGTGATGAACGCCTCTTTTTGATGCCGACACTCTCGACCGGGGGGGGGGGGCGTT
Organism: Nereocystis luetkeana; assembly: GCA_031213475.1. Classification (NCBI taxonomy): domain Eukaryota; class Phaeophyceae; order Laminariales; family Laminariaceae; genus Nereocystis; species Nereocystis luetkeana. Next base: position 2,799,260 of record JARUPZ010000003.1, on the reverse strand, counting down.
TTCTTATCCCTCGTGTGAAGAGGTATGCTTGGGTCACGGAAGGGTGAACGGATTGTCTTTGTCTTGTCTCTCTCTCACACATGCATCGCGGCCCCTTCTTGAGGGCCCTCAGAGGCAACGTAACGGCACTCTATCGTGAGCAGGCACTTTCATGTGTTCTAAAGACTGTATTACGGAGGACCATAGTTAATAGGACCTATGGTATACATAAAAACCTATACATTTACCCATTTTTACTAACAATATTTGGTCCTAGTAACTATGGTCTCCCGTAATAGGAGTATTTGTAGTTGTGGTGACAGGAAAGGGACGGGGTCTCCGCTGCTGACGGTAGGTGGCGTCTCTTGTTTCGATGTTGGTCTAATTACGGGGCGCTTGGAAGAGGCGGGGGTGGGGGGGGGGGGGGGGGAGGCGCCTTCGTCGACGGCAGACGGCAACTCCTCCTCAGACCTGCACCGCTGTAGGGGTCGCGATCGGTGGGATTACGAGGGTTCCGCGCGTAGCGTCGCCTGTAGTGAGTACCGGGCGAGTCACTGCTCAAGGCATCAAAGAAAGTCCATACAACGCCGCCGCCGCGACCCCCTCCCCCCTCCCTTTCCCCTCGTCGGCGCCGCTGTCTCCGCCTCTCCTTTTTTTTAGAACCAGAGAATCCGCCCGAAGAATGATACCTGGTACCTTTTGGTTTTATCGGCCATTGGACCGTTGGACCGTCTACGACTGGCCTGAGCGCGCAGCAGTACGCAACCGAAGTAGGATCATACTGCACCCTGTGATGTACGACTCCTTTTCTTGCAGTCAGGGCACAGCATCCATTGCCCCCCACCCAAGAAAAATGGACGTAACCGTTTTATTTTTTTCCTTGTACTTCCCCTCTGAAGTCTGTAACCGTTTTTTTTCCTTGTAGTTTCCCTCTGAAGTCCTGAAACCCAAAGATGGTTTTCACCAGTCTGAGCGAAGAGTTTAAGGCACCTTTCGATCGTAATGGTTGGCAGAAAGAGTGCGTTATGTTTCCGATCAGACTGATGAATGTGAAATCCTCGATCAGACCTACACACCGCCGGAGTCACTGTGTCCTGACCCTTCCTGCTCCCCCTTCTGCCATAACTAAATCAAAACTCGGTTAATCACCCCCCCCCTCCCGTATATGTTGTAGGTAGGTTGTGTTGGCGTCGGTTGGCAACGACACTGTAAAACCTGCCGCTCACTACTTGAGCTAGACAACCAGGGTACCGTTTTGTGTGTTGTCGGTCGGTCACAGCTGGTGGTTGAGTTAGCTCATCTGTGCGGGGCGGAGAACCTTTTCTCAGCACAGGTGGGATGATCATATCACGTAGTGTTTCATGGTAGAACACCCAAGAGGCAGTTACATAGTACTCTCATTGCTGTCTCTGGAAATGGCCACACCCGAAATTAAATTTACTCGTTGAAGCCGTCATCCATATGCCAAGTCCGCCTCACAAGCGTTTTTTAGTAGGATAAAGCTCACACCCTTGGTGCGACTCGCCGGACACCTCACGGCACTTCGCGCTTGGTGCGCGCAACGTCTGCCTGGTCGGTGAAAACCCAACTTGCTCCGTCCCGGCATGGTAGGGATGCGAGGGCCTGTGGTCATACGACTGCGGCCATGCATGATATCGAGTACCCCCCCCCCTCGTTCCCGATCCTCCAGTTATCTCTCGGCTCGTCGTCTCTGCAGACCTAGGAGACCCAGTTTCGAAGAATGGTTGACATATACTTGGGTTTGGACCCGATAACCTTAACCCCGACCAGCTGGGGAATTTCTCGGAATTTTTGTGGGATGAAATGAGGAGTTAGTGTGCACTAATTATATCAACCGTGTCGTTGAAAAGCTGGCTCAATTCGTAAACAGTACTGTCCGACGTCCCCGACTGGACTGCCCCCCTCTCCCCTGTTCCGACACACACGCTACTGCCAAAGCGGCGGGAGCCGCATGCGCTCCCCAGGGTCGGCCCGTCTTCGAGGCCGCGCCATGCGCTCGGGGAGCTTGGGGGGCGATGAAGACCGGCGGCGACTCCTGGGTGGCGGCGACGGATCGTACGGCAGCGTCGCCAAGGGTGGCAGCGATGGAGACGGCTTCATGAAGAACGGGAGCGGTAGCAGCGGCATTGATGGCCCCATGAAGAACGGGAGTGTCGGCGGCGGTGACGGTGGTGATGGTGGTGGTGGTGGTGGTGGTGGTGGTGGTGCCGGCGGCGGCAGTTGCAACGACGGGTTCTTGAAGCCTACGAAGTCGGTGAGCTTTGCCGGAGATGAGGAAGCAGAAGGAGGAGCAGAAGGAGGCGGAGCAGAGGCCGATCGTTTCCACCTGCCTCATTGTGGGAGTGCCAGCGCCCACCACAACAACGCTGCGGGCATCCTCTCGACCGCCAACGGGTGGCAACACCAGCGGCCGCCGCCGCGCTCCCCGAGTTGTCGGCTGTCTCCCGCGCAGAGGAGCCACCGCAGGGGGGAGAGTGGTAACGGGGGGGTCATGTCAGGGGTGTTGTTAGCGCCGAAAGATTCGGCTACGGGGGGGGAGGGGGAAGGAAGCTCTCTTGCGGCCGGGGGGAGAGGGGGCGTGGAGTTCGACGTAGATGCGGAGGTGGAAGAGGAGGGGGAAGACGAGGAGGAAGAAGAAGAGGAGGAGATGCCGAGCTTCATCGTCCTTGACTGCTCCAAGGTCACCAACGTAAGTGCTGGGGACTTATTTTTGGCTGTAGGTTGGTAACACCTAACCCACTGGTCGGGGGCTACTTGGAAATAGAGTTGGGTCATTTTTGGTTGTATTCGATGGGCTAGGCACTGCTTTTTAATCTTCTACCCGGCACGTATATAATGCCTCGCCTGGCTTTTGGGCGCGTTTGTTTTGCGATGCACGCGCTGATGGAAACGGCGGCGTGCTGCTGGTTTCGCATCTGTTTATGTTTCGTTCTGTCCTGTTATGTTCTGTTTCGTTCCACTCTTCTCCTCTCTTCCCTGACCTGCCCTGTTGTTTTATGGTTTGTCCATTTCGGCCCAGTTTCGGCATGGTTCGAATATATTTCGTCGTGAGTCTGAGTCTGGGTCGGATTCGATTTCGATTTCGGATTACATGCTTTCGTCTCAAAGAGTTTCGTCGTGTTCCGTGTCGTCCCGTGCTCTCCTTTCGCTGTGCCAACCGCGGCCAGATTGACGCAAGCGCGGCGCGCACCTGCTTCCAGCCGCTGCAGCGCCTTACTGAGGCTCACGGGGTTTGCATCGCCTACGCGGGCTTCACGGACAGGATGGAGATGCTGCTACGGTAAGCGACATGCGTAAATAATTTGGGAGTCAATCATTTCAGGCTGGCACCTCTTTATTCAAGAATTTACAGCTAAGCACTTGTGCTCGGCAAGGAACGCGACTCTAAGCCCCCCTATACAGAGGCACTTAAGAGCCTATGCGCAACGTTGGCATCACAATAAGCGGCAATCCCATGCCAAAAATAGAAATATTTTGAACTAAAGTCGCGCACTGTAAAGCTACCGAAATGATGAGATGCTGCAGCATGCTGCTCTGCTGCTGCTATGGTCGGTCAAGCTAAAATCTGCTGGAGAATGCTGCTAAAGATAACGTAAAGCTAAAAATTGAGAGAAGCGCAACTACGCACGGGAAGCAAGGGTAAACACCCCTGCTGCTGTGCTCTTGTTTGCGGCTATGTCGTACTCGTAACTGTCCGAAATGCCCCCTACAATAGGAAAGAGAGAATCTCGAGAGGGACCCAGGGTCAGAGCGAAACGTTTTTTCCGAGCTCATGGCCGTGGCATGGACATACCTTGTAGGCTTTTAATGCACTACATTTAGTAGGCCTGCATCAGATTTTCTCGGAAAGCGTACCAGTCTTCTCCTTCGTGTCTGCCCTCCAGCGTTCCCTCAGGACTATCTCCAGCGGAAAAGGTGAGGTCACCTTTTCGGCTTTCGGCCAGCCGTCACCAGCGAGTGAGACGGGTGGGATTAAGTCCAACCCTCCCCCCCTTCACCGCCCTCCTCCACCCACAGACACACCTCCATCACCACCCCTCCACCACCCCCACCGCCACCAACCCCCCTCCTCCCCTCCTCCTCACGCCCTCACCCTTCCCCTTCCCGACGCCGTGTAATATGATTTGTCGATCATGCTCGTGTTTTTTTTTTTTTTCACCGTTGTCGCCACGAGTGAAACAGGGACATGTTTGCCCTCTGCGCGCCCCCCCCCCCCCCTCCCCCCTCCGCACCGTCCCGGCAATGTAGGGATGCGAGGGTCTATGGTCATGAGACTACGGCCATGCATAGCATGAGTACACCCCCCCCCCCGCGCCCCCTTGTCCTCTCTCCCTGCCTCTCCTTCTCCTCCGCCCCGATGCCGTTAAGGAGTCTGTCCTCCTTGTTTTTTGTTTGTTTGTTCTTTGCGTTAATCGTCGTCACCGTCACCACTGGCAGATCATGTACAGATCGTTCCCGCTGCATGGTTTAGATATTTCAGGACAGATATATCCTGATTTGTATGCTCTAGTTCGTGTTGCCCGCTTGGGAGCCGTATCATCTGCATGATCTACCACAAGCCTCCCAGATTGGATATGCACTATACTTCGAAGTATATATATACCGTTCTTGCAGGCGAGGAACTATGCGTATGATCTATGAATAGATCATGATCTGCTCGAGATGTGCAAGGATGCAATGTGGTGTCATTATTTCTTGGCTTGCATTTTTTTGCTTTCGCTGCGGCCACCGCTTCGCCATCGCCGCTGAGCAGCATCCACAAAGCCATCGAGCACGACAACGTGGCGGTGTTCCCCACGTTTTTCACGGCCATGGACTGGTGCGAGACGCAGCTCATCCGGTCCGTCGCTTCTTACGAGGACGACAGTAACCAGGCCAGCTTCTGGGCTACCAGCCACTTCTCCCGCCGAGAAAGCTTCAGGTGATCCTGTGGAGTGATTGGTTGGTCAGGTCTAAAGATAGCATATTGAAAAAAAACACACACACACCAGCTGCTGTGAGATCGAGGATTTGGTCTAAACTCATCTTTGCAAGCTGCGTATGATACTACGACCGCGTGTACTACGGATTTTATGTATGGGTATGCCCTCATGAAGGATATATATGCATGCCTTATTGAGGGAAACAAAGTCTGACAGCTGTGAAACTCAGGTAAACAATACGGTACTCTGGTAGCGTCAAGGCCTCTTTCAGTCTTATCTTATTACACTGGTGCACTTGGGCGGGTCAGTCAAGGGATTCAGCTGTGGTCTCCTACAGACCAAATGGTTGGTTTTGGTTGGTTGATTGAATGGGCTTGGGTTGGCTGGTTGGCTGGTTGTTTTGGCTGGACTGGTTGCTTGCTTGGGTTGCTGCAGCGGGATTGGTTGGGCTGGGTTAGTAGGGTTGGTTCGGGAGATTGTTGGTTGCTTGCTTGCTCTTGGCTGCTTGCCCGATTGGTTGCTTTGATTGGATAGGTCGGATTAAATAGATTATCTGGCTCACTTGCACCGCTCCTCGCCTGTTGATGGGGGCATCAACGGTTGAGTGTCGACCAGAAGCGGGCGGTCGAGGTAGCTTTCTGGAAGTTCTTGTTCTGACAGTGAACGGGAGGGGGAGGTACTCGATGGGCTGAACGGACTTCAGGATTAGAGTCAGTTATATTGTTGGCTCGTTGGACACCGTTGTATGCTGGACGTGATGAAGCTGGCCTGAGGGTATGGCTTTGGCTACCGAATTGTATGTTTTCGAGTCTTGAACCCCCGAATTTGACCCCCTTACGTTCTTTTGCTGCCGTGTGTGTACCTGTCGGGTTTGTATCCCTCTGTTCGTCGGTACCCACTTACGTTCTTCTGCTGCCGTGTGCGTACCTGTCGGGTTTGTATCCCTCTGTTCGTCGGTGTTGCTGCCTGTTCGTCGGAATGTCTGAAAAGATCTGTCGCCGTGTCCATCAAGCAGCTCTTGAGGCAACTGTTGGAGCTACCGGAGGCTACCGCAGTGCTCGATGGTATAGAAAGGTGACTGCTCATAGTTTTTCTGGCTTGGCTTAGGTTTGGCTTGGCGCGGTTTTGGTTCGTATAGGCTTCGCTTGGCTTATTTTACGATTGTGGACTTGGCATGCCCTGCCTCGCCTTGCCTTGCCTTGCCTTGCCTTGCCTTTGTATGGGCTGCAGAGCTCATTAAGTTGAGTGCTCGGTTCGCTGCCAAGCTCTGTACGGTGGACGGGCTTTTGTCTCAGCCGTTCGGCAGTAGTAGCGCCACGGCGGTGGTGTGTACACTGCTCCACACCCATGCAGAAACTGTTGCACTCGCCGGCTCATCCCGCACTACCCTGTGTACCTGGGGTAGCAAACGCGTGCTGAACAAATATGCCAGGAGGCCGCGGTTTGACCCCTTGCCCTATTGCCTCCCTGCACTACTGTAAAAACCTTACGCGTCTGGGCTTAAATGTAAATAGAAGGACCGCTTGGTCTTCATATTAATATCCAAACGTTTCTTATATTCCCGCCCGGTGTGGTGCCGGAATAACGAGGCCAGCAGAGGCCTTGACGCGCCCAATACGACCGTTCTCCTATCATACACGTATGTATAGCACCTCTGGCTCTGTCTGCCTTCGGCACATATCTCTACATGATTCATGGGCCTGCCGAAACAAGGACAGGGATTCCTATTGATAACGACCACTTGTGGGGGCGCCCCATCGTGCAACCATTTTGACGCGCACGTAGTGCTGGGGTGAACATGAAACACCGTATACGTAAATAATTTATTTTTTTATTTTAGTGTATTATCATGTATTTCTGTTGATTGGTGTTATCTTGCAGTTCATGTGTGTTGTCTTCACATGAAGCCGTTTTTCATACCCCATCGATATCGGCATGCCCCATACCCCATCGATATCGGCATACCCCAGCGTGCGTTCTGACTTGTTCATCCTCGAGATCTCAGAGCACAAAATGTTAACCGTAGATCATATCGTGCAGCCCTACAAGTATCAACGGCATACCAGTGCGTCCACGGTTGTTACGTAGTGACTGTGTGTGCTATCGGCGCGCCTCTTATCGATGCTGGGGGTGTTTGATTGTCAGCCCATGTTATCCGTGCCGATTCGCTGCCCCCCCACCTCCGGAAGGTACTGCCACGAGGAAGATTACGATGCCGGGGACATCATTTTCTCGCCCGGGGATGGCGGTGACCGTTTTTACATCGTCACCGAAGGACAGGTACGATCGCTACGCCAGAAAACGCCGTCACCGACGAACTCCTTGAGTGCCTCTGTTCTTTACGCAGCGTCAAGGTCACTTTTCACAGAAGAATTGCGCCTTTTGCAGAACGGCAGGCGGTGATCTGCTAGCCAGTTGGGTGGGATGTAGAGGCTTGTTTCTTTGCATCCCATGATGATGAGAAGGAGGAGGGTGGTGGCGGGGAAGAGGGTGGGGATGATGATGGTGACGATGGTGGGGACGATGTTGTGGTTCTGGTGATGATGAATGATGATGTTCATGATGGCGATGATGATGTTCACGGTCATGGTAATGTTGGAGATGACGAGGATAGTGATAATGATGGTGATCATCATGATAGTGTTATGGTGATGCGGATGCTGATGCTGATGAGGATTTTGAGCCCGGTGGCAAGCATATTTTCTTGAAATGAGTTCAAGACCTAATCGACGGCACCAACTTCCTCCGCACCGCACCGCATCGCTCCGCGCCTGCTCACCCCGCCTTGCATCGCCTTACCTCGCCTTGCCTTGCCTGCTTGATCAGGTCCTGGTGGAAAAATCGCCGGATGGGTCCTCGAGGCCTCAAGAGCTCCGCGACGTCTGCGACAGGCGGAGAGCGAACAGCGTCGCCCGCGCTGGTGGACAGGTAGGAAGCAAGCTTTAGGGGGGATGGGAGAGGGGGGGCGTTCTTGATCGCGGCAGCAGCTTAATTCTGCCGAGCAAAAATGATATTTGCGGGAGACCGCGATTCGACCCCTTGAATTGCCTCCGCTCTGCACTAAAACTACTCGAAGCTAAAATAGGCCTTGACACGCCCGACATAATAGTGATGGCGACGGTTGCACGCCGCTTCTAGAGTGGAGCTGTTTTGGAATTACCCCCCCCCCCCGCGGGCCCATACCCACCGCTGCCGCTTAAAATACCGTCCATTGGATAGTTACCCCTGAGCCCAAACGCACTCTACGTAGTGTTGAACGGAGTGGTTATACTTGGAATCTGCCTTGGAGTTTTTTTCGCCGTAGTTTGTTGCTTAGGCTTGACGTAGGCCAGCCAACCATGTTCACCTAGACTCTGAGAGGTCGATGCCGAGAGTCTTCCTGTGCAGGGTGCAGGTCTTTAGATGCCCTTGGGCGTCCTGTCTCACGCTCAAACTACCCGTCGCCGCCCGCTCGCCCTCCCGCAGTTTCTCCCTGACGTCTCCGACATTCCTGGTGCATGATGCGTCATCTTCTTGTTCGTAGTTGTTTTCCCCTTGCTGCTCTTGTTGTTCCCGCTGCTCTTGATGCTGTACCCTGTTCCCTGCGCGTGCTCCCGTCGGTGTTGGTGTTCGTTTACCTGCTTATACACAGCAGTGTTCTATTTTGTTGTTGCTGTTGTTGTTGCTCCTGTTGTTCTTGTTCTGCTGTTGCTCGAAAAGGCAATAACGTGAGTTCACTTGGCCTATTTTCTTGCTCTCGTTACAGGTTATTCATGGGTCCGGTGCCATCTTCGGCTACGTGGACTACCAGCTGGAAGAACGACGGGGCCACTCCGCAATCGCGGCGACATCATCCAACCTTACAGTATTCACCAGGGCCGACCTTGACAGGTGACTGCTGTGGCTGTGACTGCTGCTGTGACTGTGATCGTGACGGATGGGCGACGCGTTAGACGGCGCAATATCTAAAGAGAGATAAGAGAGAGTGATGAGAGCGAGGGCGATGAAAAGATAAATGTGTTAGCGAGAAAAAGGGGGGTGGATGGGTTGATGGGTGGGGGGTAGGACATGACCGGTCGTTGTTTTTTGTCTGGGAGAGCCTGGGACATAGAAGCTGAGCCCTACTGGGTGCAAGAACCCTACTGTAGTAGTTTCGAATATGCACCCCCCCCCTCCCTTTGGCGGTCGCCCTCAGCTGGTCGTCGAGTCAGATCATTTATGCGAGGTGGAGAACCTTTACTCCGCACACGGGGGGTGATAGCATCACGTAGTGTTCTTGGTCAGGCACCCAAGAGGCAGTTACATAGTACTCCCATTGCTGTCTCTGGATGTGGCTACACCGGAAATTGAATTACCTTATTGAAGCTGTCATCCATCTGCAAGTCCGCCTCACAAGCGGTTCTTAGTAGGATGCAGCCCACCCTTCACGCGACTCGCCGGACACCTCACGGCGCTTCGCGCTTGGTGCAAGCAATGTCTCCCTGGTCGGTGAAAACTCCGACGTGCTTGATCCCGGCCTTGTAGCGATGAGAGGGTGTGATGATGATGTTGACGATGTTCTCACTTCAGCCTATCTCCCAGAAAATTAGCCCGTGGTCACAAAGCAGGCTGAGGCAAAAAAGCAGGCTGAGGCAAAAAATACGTCTCGATCGGAGAAAACAAACAAGTACCACGAAGTAAGGTACCAGTACGCAAGGGAACGGCACTAAAGAGCTGTGATATACTATCCCGTATCACTTTCAACCAAATGCTACCAGGAACATATCCATGGCATGCACGCCCGAAAAAAGAGAAGGGAAAATGAACAACGCGATCAAGGGTGAATGCTAAATCAGAACAGAAAGAAAACACGGAAAACAGGAGAAGAAAATGCGTCCAAGAAAATGAAACAAACAAGCGCTCCGAGCACAGGCCGAGTCCAGGACAAGGTTGCTATTTGCTGGTACGATCAGTCCTATGGTATGTCCGCCAGATGGACCAACAAAAAAGACGACAGAAGAAGACCATCGGAAGACAAGACAAGAATAGGATTGAGGCAAAGAGCTGAGATCAAACGAAAACGAGCAGTCCTATGTCCAACTGGTGGGCCGTGAAGGACGAGACGGAGACACAAATAGAGGACAAAGGCAGACTGACAAGGGGAGCTATGGTCATACGACGACGGCCATGCATGGCATGAGTACAACCCCCCCCCCCCCCCCCCCCGTCGTGATCGCGGAAACGCTGAAACTGCGCTTTCGTGTAGGTGACCTGGACCTGCCAGAAAGAAGAAAGAGGTATACCGGTAGCCGGGAGGAGGAGGAAATAGATGCACAGATGTGCCCGTGTGGCAAACCAATAGAGTAGAACTCACATAGTAGAAGAATGTGAAATATACAAGGAGGAACGGGATGTATTAGAAGAGGCGATGAGGGAAATAGACGAATATGACATGGAGGAGTTTTATACGCTAGATAGCAGCGAGAAAACGATAACTATCCTAGGAGATAGATGGTGGCCACAGGCGGCCATACAGGAAGGGGATAAGACTAGCAAAAAGTTTGTATGTAATATATGGAAACAACGTAGTGAGCGCCCGATTGTTGGAGGTGTCTCTATTAGATGTAGGAACGGTACTCCGTCTCGAAAGGGATGCGTGGTCAATGGTCAAGTGACTAAGGCGAGTAACACATGAGGACGCTCCCCCCCCCCCCCCCCCCGCCCCCTTTCGGCCGTACGACTACGGCTATACATGACCTGAGTACCCACTCCCCTCTCGTCTTTTTTCGCTTCAGGATGCTGGAGGAAAACCCGCGCCTGTTGTGCTTGGTCGAAAAGAGCGTCATGAAGCACCTCGCTCTCGAGCTCAGCAACCTGCCGGTCTAGCGCTTCCAAGAGTTGGAAGCGACGGCTTGCGCGAGGAGTTTTCTACGCGGAAAAGGGTAGCAGGGTATCTACCACCATGGGTGGCATCAAGGCCATGACACGACAAAAAATGCTCCGGAAGGGCTGAGGTGGCTTGAAGCGACCGTGTCGGCCATCCGGTGGCTGGACAGCTCTATTGACAGCAGAGGCTGTAAGCTCGCGTTTTGTATCAATAGCGCGTGGTCAAGTTCGAAAACGTGGAGGGTTCTTGTGGGAGTTATCGTAGTTTTCTGGTAGCCCTTTACGGTGGTTGGCGTGGCAGGAAAGAATGCCTTCGTCCGGGGAACTCGTCGACCCCCCCCCCCCCCCCTGTAACGCTGGGCGGGTCACACAGCTTACAATCAGAAGAAGAAAGCGCGTGAAACCTAGTTTTTACCTGGTGTGTGATGTGTTGTTGGCTTGTTACCAGGGTTTTGACACGAAGAAAAGGCGTGCGACAATGACAGTAACCGGTGTGTGGTGGGTTGTTTGCTGGCCGCCGGGGTTCCAACACAAAAAAAGCGCGCGAAGACACCTCTACCCCGTGCGTGGTGAATTGTTGGATTCTCGCCTTTCGTTGTGGCAGGATCCATCTGTACGTAAGTCAATAGCAAGGGCCTGTTTAGTAGGGTATGTACTCTGGAGGCACCCGGGTACCTACCCGAGTGTGATCGAAACAACAAACTTCGGCATCCGTGTACCCCTGGAGGGTACACGGATATCTACCCGAGTATGAGCAAAACCACTAGGTTTGGTACCCTGATTTGGCACCCTGATAGCCCAGGAGGTACCCGGGTACCTCCCCGAGTATGACCAAAACAATCAGGTTTGGTACCCGGGTAGCCCGACCACCTACCCAAGCACCCGAGTATGACTAAAGCAGTCAGGTTTGGTACCCGGGTATCCTTGGGCGTAACCGGGTACCTACCCGAGCATGACTTGAACACAGGCTTGCAATAGCGGTTGCCGATGGCGGAGCGAGACTGGATGTCATTTGCGGCGGTATCGTACTGGTCCAGCAGGGTTTCTCGGCGTTCGATGCGATGGACGCATGATGGATGAAACGCGTGCACTTTACGCCTACAGCAGCAGTGGATGGCATACAGTCGTCATAATCGCGTAGTGGCGAAGAGAAGGGGGGTGGTGGGGAGGGGGGGCGGGGTGCTCATGTCATGCATGGCCGTAGTCATATGGCCATGGGGGAGGTACAGTAGAAAGGGTACAGTAGTAGTGCTGGTAGTAGTAGCCATCTATAGTAGTGTGAATGGGAGGAGGGCACACTGGTGGTGATGTAAGCAAGCGCGTTATCTCGGCGTATTTTGTTTGTTTAGCCATTTACTTGCTGCTGCTGTTGAACGGAGTACGCACTGTATATTTGATACACGTGGTATTATTAGTAGTTTAGTAAATTTAAGAAATCCCGTACTACGATATGTTAATTCACTCGCAGTACGCAGCAAGCAGCAATACGGTTGATATATTATTCCCCCTTTACGAAACCCTTATCATTAGAACCTAGTAGCATATGCCCTTTTTTCGTCGTAGCGCAGAGCCGGGGTGCCCTGGCAAGGAACCCCCCCCCCCCCGCCCCTCCTCGATGCGATACTCGCCGTTCATGTCGTCGGCAGCTAGTACGCTGGTAGTGAAAGCATGCTTCATCACGTGGCTGATGGGTTTACACACCGCAGGCGTAGCTATAACTAGGACGTACAGTAGTGGGCTCCTGTGCTGCGTTTCTTTGCTCGATAGCAGCCACTTACAATACTTTTGCCTCCATGCCGAGAAATCGAGCTTTCGGGATCTACTGCATCCCTGGTACGAGGTCACGAGGCTGCACCGTAGATCACCACGTGGGGTGTAACCGGTTTATTATTAGCTTTTCAGCAGGATGTTGAGGGTAAAATATATATTCCCCTTGTTTTTTGTTTGTGGATCGACTTATTTTTCTACGTGCCCGTGTTCGTCGCTGGAGGGAGGGAGGGAGGACAGAGGAAGTTTTCGTGTTTCATCAAATTTCCACAGACGGGACGGATATTCGATTCCCACTTGATGGTCTTGATATTTCAGAGGAGATAGATTCCTGGTCTTTCATGATTTTTAGCTCATAATTCCGGGTGGGAGCCGTTTCATCTGCAGGGCCCACCAAACGTTTCTTGAGTTGCATCTCGTGCTACGGTATACCCAGGTGCTGTACAACATCTCATAGCGGTAGGGTAAGATCCAGGTGATCTATTAATAGATGGATGCCGGGTAGTGATCTTGTCACAGCCCATGAGCGAAAGTTTGAAAGTTTCTCGCTCCGTCATTCTCTTGGGAGGCTTGAGCACAGGCAAAAAGCGTTGAAACCATAACAACTTGGTTATAGCACAGCACCAACTACGCGAAGCGCAGCTGGTGCAGGCTGCCGGGGTAGAGGCAAGGGATGCTGTCCGACGTGCGTCGCAAGGGAATGCACCACAGGCTATAGCAGCAGCATGGTGATACTCGAGCGGTTTCCCTTTCTTCCTCGAAGGTTTGTTACCCCCCCCCCCCCCTACGGACCCCTACGGACCCCTTTGATATAGGTAGCGGCCGAAACAATGGTTGGCAGCTTTGGCGTCGTCAAGATCCTACCTACGCGCAGCAGCATGAGCGCCCAGCAGTACGAGCAGGGTCATGTCGCGCCCGTGCCGTATACGACTCCTTGCATTCAACCATTTGAACTCGGACACCAATCGGTATCATCCCCCAATCACTTCCCCTCGATAGTCCCGAGGAGGTTGATACAACGACGCCAGGTTTTGAAGACGTTTAACTCGGTCCCCAAAGCTACACTGAAGCAGTAAGGGTGTGAAAGGTATTCTCGAGTAATAATGTCGTATCCTTGTTTTCGTGCGCGCGGAGGTATTACCGCACAAGTAACGTGACTCTGGGTTCTGGGCTCCAGGCCAGTGGTCAATAAGGGAGTAAGACGTTTGGGCGAGGCCGCCGGCCGGCGCAGAAGGCCTGATCTGATCCAATAACTACGTTAACCCCTTTAGTACCGCAGTCCCGATTTGGGGACAAACCAGTCTAATTCCAAGTGAGTTGTGCCCAAAACGGGGCTGGGGTCCTAAAAGGGTTAACTAACGTGATCGTGATCCGCGACAACAGAGAGACATATCACAACTGAAGCAAAATCGACATCCAAGCAGGTGGTTCCAAACTTTATAACAAAACGTTGGTAACACACCATTGATAAGGTTCATTGGAGAGAGATCACTTGCGCCGCAGTCCTCATTAAGCTCGATCAAACACGACAAGCGAGCGAAAAACGTCAGATCATCCCACCCACCCACCCTATATTGAGCATGCTTCTATTAATAGCAGTTGCGAGGCACCCTCAGCACGAGAGCAAGTTCTTCACCAGAGTATCACAAAAATGTTCTCTCGCTCTCCGATCAGACACCGGGTACAGGTGGTAGGGACGCGCGAAGAGACCGTAGCAATGAAGTAATTCCTGAGCTTTTATGAACGAATGCGTGCCGAAGACCCCTCGGACGGGGGCAAAGTGCTAACATCGGACGAGCCAGTTGCAGTGACAGCAGACACGTGTTACGAATATTCGATGGATGCATGGTTTACGGGGGTCCATGGGGTGGTCCTGCCCATTCATAGTCTTCTTGTAAACACGATGTTTTACCACAAAAAAAAACGTGTACTATCGTCCTCACTTTACTAGTAAATTGTTTTTTTGCCAAAATCAGGTATACCTGGCCACTTTTCGGCCAAAATCAGTTACATTTTAAAAACATGTACAAAACACGCCCCAGGAGCCCTGCTATTGGCCAGGCAAACATTGTAACTGATTTTGGCTCGAAAAGGCCAAGGTATACCAGTTTTTTTCTACTCTGTCTAGCTTTCAACTGATTTTGGTCAACTTTGAACCAATCAGAGATGCCATACGTACACTGTGTTTTCTCTCTCCGTATGCGTCTGCCCTCCCACGGTTGAAATTATTCCGTGCTGACGTCCAAACTCTGTACTCGTACGTTGCGCGTGAAAGTACGTAATTTACATGCATACATGCGTACGCTTATGATTTCACTTTTCTTCGTTGGGGTCTGCGACGTGCTTCAGTTGGTTGTTGTGATGTGTACTGCTGTGTTGTTTTCTATGGCCACAGCGGCCTACCTGGTATACAGCACCATGGTCTTTATCTGCACAACTCCGCGTAGAGGTGGTCTCAGGTTTGGTACGGCAGAGAGTAATTCGTGCCGAGCAGGCGGTTCCGCGAGGACGGTCTTTAAGATTTCAAGCTGTCAAGCGGGGGGGGGGGGGGGCGCCAGAATAAATACTCTTCTTGGCGCCCCCGCCGTGGCAAAACAAACGAAGCCTATTAATAGTGACTCTCTGCAGGTCCAAGTGAAGCCCGCGGTATCTAAACCCTCAAGGTGACTTTGGAAGCCATGTGGCACGCTTCTTTTTTACCGGACTTTCATGAACAGAACACCGCTCGTGGCGCGCGTTTTTTACTTAGTTTTAGTATATACCTGACTTTGGCTCAAACGGATCAGGTACAACTGATTTTGGCATTTGCCCTATAATAGTGAATTTATTATCATAATAGCACAGAAATCGCGTTTCAGCACGCGCAGTCTCGAAGGAAAAAGCCACCCCAAGATGTAAAAACCAACGCACAGCAGCCGTGGCAACAGTAGCACATACCAGGTACGGCACCACACGCGGTCACTAGCCTTGGCTAGGGGGGCTTGACAACAACCCTGAACAAACTGAACACGTAAATATGATAGATGGCTGGAATGCGTGCATGGTTACCATTAGCTTTCCAACAGCCTTCGCGGCACTGCACTGGTCCAACAACCCAACAGGCCTCGCAAAGCCCTTCTTACGTCGAAACTCCACACCATGACGCCGCCGCCGCCACCGCTGCTGCTGCTGCTGCTGCTACAACGGAAGGGATGGGCCGCTCACCCATCAAAACAAAACTTGAAACAAGCAGAAATGAACCAAACAAAAAAAAACAGAAAAAGCGAGCCGACCCAACCCCTGGGGCCAACCAACCAACCGTCCACGGGTAAACGGCACCCTACTGCTACCTCTTTCGCTAAAAGCAGCAGCAACAACACTACCACCACCACCACCACCACCCCCGGCAACGACGCCAGCAGCGCCAGCACCAGCAACATCAACACCAGTAGCTTCAGCAGCACCAGCAGCGCCACCACCAACCCCAACACCAACACCAATACTACCATCGACAACACCAGCATTAGCACCCCCACCACCAACACCACCACTATCACCGCCACCCCCACTATCACCACTATCACCAGCACCACTATTAGCAGGTAGACCTTCGCCAGGTGAGGGGTGTGCTCGGAACGCCTCCTTCGCCTCTCTCTCCGCCGCAACCGTTTCCGAAATATTTTTCGAACCAGACCAGACGGAGCGAAGCCCATGAGGTGCAAGCACTCTAGCACGCAAGCAAGCACGCGGACTTCCTGGCACAGGAACCCCCTACCATCGCTGCCCTTTCGCGCCAGAAAGGCCAGACGTTTTTCGGGCGGCGTGTCCGAGAAGACTTCCAGAGCCTTTCTTCAACACGGACGGCTGGCGAGTTTGAGATACGGGGACAGGGGACGGGGGGGGGGGGGGGGGGGCGGGGGACAGGGGATGGGGGGCAGGGGACGGGGGACAGGGTACGGAGGGCCGGAGACGGGGGGAGGTGGTAAGGATAAGGCCGATCAGTCGTAGGTTTCACCCTCGCTCACCGTGTTGATGATATTGACGATGATGATGATGATGATGATGGCGATGATAACGATGTTGAGGATGAGGATCAGGATGAACATGGGGGATGATGTTGATGCGGATGATGACTACGTCGATGATTATGACGATGAAGCTGTTCTCACACTAGATCATTTCCCTACCAGGTATAATCTGATTTACAAACCGCTTGCAACATAAATAAAACGGTAACCACCCGGACGAACACAAAACGCATAAATAAACCCACCTCGACGAACATGAGAAAAAATATCAGGGCTCTTCACGGCTCATGAACATAACCCGCGGGCCGGGTCAGGAAGTTTTCAAAATCTCACGTGTCGGGTTGAATCGGGTCGTGTCGGGTAAGGACGTTTTCAATTTCTCACGGATTGGGTCCAGTCATCGCTATCCGACCCGACCAAACCCGACTCGACTCGACCTGACCCGCGAGGTTTGACCCGACCCGTCAACAGCCCTGCTAAAATTGAACAAAATCGTATCGATGAACACAAAAAAAGGTGTACGGTACTCGTAGTAGATAAAAACGTCCCGACGCAACATGAAAGCAGAACGGCAGGTCTCCCCCCGCAAGCAAGCGCGGGTGGTTTGTTGATTCACCCTGGTATTTGTGTGATCTTGCTATGTGGCATAAAACGAACGTTTGAAGAAAAAAATCAATGTCCAGACGAACACGCAAAAAAAACATTAACAATCGTCCCGACGTACGTAAAACAAGAAATACACCTAAATGTCCCCGAAGCGTAAAAAATATCAGTCAGGTTTAGTTCGCCCGTCGCCCCACCCCCCCACAAGACAAGCGCCGACGATTCGTTCACCGTGGAATTTACGTTCTTGCAGTGCTACACAAAATAATAACGTAATTGTCCGGACGAAAAGACGAATACTCAAGTACTGGTACACACCACTCTGTCCCAAATTCTAGGAGGTGTTTTCACTTGCACATTGAATACAAGTGGTACCTCTAAGTTGGAATGCAGTGGTACAAAACAACTACTGTCCCAGCCAACATTGGCGGGAGGGGGGGGGGGGGCGGGGGGGGAGGGGGGTCCTCGATAGGAGAGACGTACTCGATATCATTCATGGCCGTAGTCGTATAACCATAAACCCTCGCATCCCTACATTGCCGAGACGGAGCATGTCGAGTTTTCACCGATCAGGGCAGACATTGCTTGCACCAAGCATGAAGCACCGTGAGGCGGTAGGCGAGTCGCATGAAGGGTGAGCTGCATCCTACTAAGAAACACTGTTGAGGCGGGACTTGAATATGGATGACAGCTTCAATGGGTGAATTTAATTTCGGTCTAGCCACTTCCAGTACAGGGGGGGGGGGGGTACTCATTTGTTGCTTACCTTAGTCATTTGACCATTCACCACGCATCCGACTAAAAAACACTGTTGAGCCGGATTTTCTAGCATATAGATGACAGCGTCAATGAATTGATTTATTTTCTTGTGCGTCCACCCCCAGAGACAGCAATGGATTTTACCATGTACCTTCCTCGTGGGTGCCTTACCATATTCCTGTACACACTATGTGATACGATCATCCTGTGCGGAGTTAAGGTTCTCCCCGCACAAAAATGGTATAACTCGACCGCCAGTCATGGTGACCGCCAGAAAACAAAACGGTACCCAGGCTATCTAGTTCATGTAGTGAAAGGCGTGTTTTACTGCATTGTCGCCAACCGACGACAACCCAACCTATATATACTAGGTATATGATATATGGGGGGGGGAACATGAGGGGGGTGTACTCGATAGGAGAGATGTACTCGATATCATGCATGGCCGTAGTCGTATGACCATAGACCCTCGCATCCCTACAATGCCGGGACGGAGCATGTCGGGTTTTCACCGACCGGGCAGACATTGCTTGCACCAAGCGCGAAGCGCCGTGAGGTGCTTGGCGAGTCGAATGAAGGGCGAGCTGCATCCTACTAAGAACCGCTTGTGAGGCGGACTTGCATATGGATGACAGCTTCAATGAAGTAATTTCATTTCAGGTGTAGGCTATTCCAGAGACAGCAATGGGAGTACTATGTAACTGCCTCTGAGGTGCCTTACCTTGAACGCTACGTGATAAGACCATTCCCAATTGTGCGGAGTAAAGGTTATTCACCTTGCACGAATGGTCTAACTCGATAACCAGCTGTGGGCGACCGCCAAAAACAAAAAAGCGGTACCCTGGGTGTCTAGCTCACGTAGTGAGCGGCATGTTTTACAGTGTCGCTGCCAACCGACGCCAACCCAAATAGGGGGGGGGGGGGGAAGAAAACGAGAAAAACGTCCTGACGAGTAAATACAATCTGTGTACATAAAGCAGTCGGAATATCGATAATACAATCCATATTAACTGAAAGACAGTTTTATGGGTAGGGGTGGACGAAAGGAATTTAATTTGATTACTCCAACCTAATGTGGATGAATTACATTGTGCCGAAAAGAGGGAAACGGTACGTAAACCTCCCGGCACGACAATGAAGATAAAAAAAAGAAGAATTTGGATGTCACCTTCGCCTTTATGTTCTTGCAGTGCTGCATATGGCGCTCTCCGGCGATCTCGTTGAAGCGACGCCCGCAGTGAGGGCAGGGGACGAGGCTCGGGTCGGGCGCCGAAGGCTTGGGCGGCGGCAAAGCTGCCAAGCTCTTTCCCGACTTCTGAGCGTCCGCCACAACTCTTGCCTGCAAGGAGGGGAGCCATTAATGGAATACGGGAGGGGGGGGGGGGGGGAGGGGTGGTGAACAATGCGAAGGGCGGGGGGGGGGGGGGGGTGGTGGATTTTGCGGGGAGGGGTTATGCATTTTGGGGAGGGTGGGGGGGTGTACTCATTTGTTGCTTGCCTGAGTCATTTGACCATTGAACACGCATCCCTTTCGAGACGGGGCACCGTTCCTACTCCTAATAGAGACACCTCCAACATTTGGGCGCTCATTACGTGGTTTCGAAATACTACATAGATAAAAAAAATTGCTAATCTTACCCTCTTCTTGTTTGGCCGCCTGTGGCCATCATCTATCTCCCAGGATAGCGATGGTTTTGTCGCTGCTATCTAGTGTACCAAACTCATCCATGAGACGGGGGGCGGTGGTTATGGAGAGATGGGGGGGGGGGGGGGGGGGAGGTATTACGGAGGGGGGGAGGGGGGTGCTCACGTGGGAGAGATGGATGGATCATGGTGGAAAGGTGGGGGGGGGGGGGGGGGTGTACTCATGCCATGCATGACCGCAGCCGTATGACCATAGACCCTCGCATCCCTGCAACGCCGGGACGATACTCGTCGGGTTTTAACCGCCCAGGCAGACATCGCCTACACCAAGCGACGAAGCACAGTGTCGCACGGAGGGTGAGCTGCGTCCTGCTAAGAACCGCTTGATAGGCGGACTTCCAACGGACGACAACTTCGAATGAATGGATTTGTTTTCTGCTCTGGCCGCTTCCAGCATCCTAGAGGGGGAGAGGGTTTACGGGACAGAATACGGGGAAGGGGTGGGAAGGGGAATCGATTGCTGGAAGGGGGGTGGTAGCTTGTTAACTCACCTGTGGGTGGTGAGGGGAGGTGGTTGGGTACGAAAGGCAACGCGCCAGACCGCACACGGCAGAGTCAAGGTGCTCGTGCTAGCCCGCACACGGTCGAATGAAGATGCTCGTACACAATTCAGGTCGGCCCTCTTGGAGGTAACTGAGGGTGTCCGGCAAAGGTCTACAGGTCAGGCAACCCCCGCCCCGCCCCGCAAAGTCACCAGCTCGGCGGGCAGCGTGCCCTCCCCATTGTGACTTCAGTCGAAAAACATACCGGGTAAATAAATCCCCCTGTTGCATAGGAGAGAAACCTATTACGGGGGACCATAGTTAATAGGACCTATGGTATACATAAAATCCTATATATTTAACCATTTTTACTAACAATATTTGGTCCTATTAACTATGGCCCCCCGTAATAGTTAATAGAGGTGTTTTCGGCCTGTACCACACCTCTCTTGAAACTGATGTCGATGTTGTCGGCGAGCTTCGGTGCTACTTATCGACGCGATCGCGACATCTATTGTTTCACCTAACTCCAAAAAACAAGTGCGGGCTGATCAGACCTTGGCCCAGGCTCGACCAAAACGAACAAAGCTGATATTGACCCCATAACCCTATAGCCCCAACCCCGACCGCCTGGGAAAATTCTTGGAAAAAGAATATGTAAGGAGGAGCTGATGTGGGCGACCAAGCGGTTTTTGCAAGCTGGATCAAGTCGTAAACGCATAGCTGTAGTGTAGGCGGGTCCGGCCGATCTTGACTGTATTTTTCTCTGAGGGTGCAGGCTCTTGAGGCACCCACTATATCAATGTCGCACCTCTATACCAAAAGCTCAGTAAAACAATTTTCTAGGCTGAATCGTTCCAATTTTTGCAGCCGTTTCGGTCAAAAAATTTAAACCGTACGGCATGTACCGCTTAAGACTTGCACACGTCGGAAACAGCAAGCCCATATTTCGCTATCTAAATCCTCCGGGGGAAGATAGAACGCTGGCACATATGATACCTGGTACTGGCATGCACTACCGGTATCACACGGCTCTTGCAAGACATATCTTAGCAGGGACATACAGAATCTACAATATGTATTGATGGATGATCTGGATGATCTGGATGATCTGGGTGATCTGAATGATCTGGATGATCTGGATATCTGCATGATCTAGATGATCTGGATGATGTGGATGATCTAGGTGATCTAGATGATCTGAATCATCTGACAGACCTGGATGATATGGATGATCTGATCGATCTGGATGATCTAGATGATCCAGGTCGTGATCTGCCCGTTGTGTGTCATTGCTGCTTGGTCCGGGGACAAGACAGGCCTCACCTGGCGAAGAGCCTCCCTGAACTGGCTGGACTGCTGCCGCCATTTGCTGGCCTTCGCGCTCCCACCCCCGCCTACAGGGGTTTCGTCGAACCTTCGAGGCGGTGCCTGCGCCTGCGCCTGACCCCTGCCCCTCCCTGCTCTGCCTCTAGTGCCGCCGGTGTTTCCCTTTTTAGCGGCAAACTTTTCTAGTTCTGTCCCCTTGGTCCTCATCTCCGACGCGTTAAAAACCTGGGAAAATTGTGGAGCGGTCGAGGCGTTACTGCGGTGTTGGTGATGATGACCATAATGTTCTCACATTAGCTTATATCCCTGACAGGAAAAATGTAGCCCGTGGTAAAAAAAAAACAGGCGGAAAAAAAACCCAGTTGGGAAAAGAAACATACTGCGGTGTGATAGCGGGAATACTGCGGCGTAATTATGGTGGTTAAAGCTGAAATATTGCGGTGTGATTGCGGAACGATCGTGAAACGATGGCGGGGTCATTGCGGTGCGCTCAAGGTATGCGATTGATGGGCGATTGCGATGTGATTGCGATGCGATTGTGGTGTGAATCGCGGTGGTGCTGTGGTGCGCTTGCGGAATGATTCCGGAGTAAGACCTGTGCCAATGAGAAAGTGATGTTTCCATAAAAATTCTCTATTCCGAAGTTACCCACCAGAATTTTTCAGAGGAAGCTTGCAATGAGCACGATTCTTCAAACGGAAAGTTTCAAACTTTTGGAAAAGCCCGAAAAAAACAAATATGGGGCCGACATTGCGCCAGCATCGGCTTCGGAAAAACTCAGACAGATGTTCAGTCCGAAGCGGCGAGATTCCGAGTCCTCGACAGGAATCGATCGACAAAACCAACGACTGCGTTATAACTCAGAACGGGGTGCGCTCGTTAGGGGCTCCGACCCATCCGAGGGTCACCGTGTTTACACAATGGCCGGTGACATGTGGCGGGCGCTGGCCAGGAGTATGATAAAAATCAATTGGTCGCTGGTGTGCAAAAACCAGAGGACAAAAATTCTCGATTAGCCTCGAAAAGCAAAAAATGGGAGCAGAGCATAGGACGCCGCTGGCAAGCTCCCCCTACTAGGCCATGGATCTACCTGATATCCTCGAGGCCACCATCTACACTTGTTGGCCTAGCCCGACACCAAAGCGGGTTGGCCGTGGGCTGAGCCTACGTCAAGATCGATGGTCTATCGTCGCACGAGCTGAGTTTTGTCAGCGTGTTGACAACGTACAACGAGAAAAAACAAATTGCGCCGTTTGTAGCCGTTTAAAAAAAATAAGAAAAAACAAAGATTGTTTCTCCATTTTCCCACAGCGGCGTTACGATAATATCTTCGGCTGTTTTTGTAAAGCAATATTTATGAAAGAAAAAAATAGAACTTCGCGTTGCCATTGTCATAAGTCTAATTGCGGTGTGATTGCGTAGATATGCGGTGCGATTGAGGATGCTTGCGGTGCGATTGTGGCGTGATTATATAGCGATTGCGGTGTGATTGTGTTATTTAGATATGATTGCGGCGTACTTGGGGAGCGATTGCAGAGTTATTGCGGTGTGTTTGCAGAATGTCACGAAACGCTTGAGGTGCATTTGCGGAGCGGAACACGTATCATTGCAGTGTGTTTGCGGTGTAATTGTGATGATGTTGCGGTGCGATTGCGTAGGGATTACACGACAATAGCGGATATATTGCGGGGTGATTGCGGAGATACTGCGGCGTGATTGTGATGTGATTGCGGTTACGATTGCGGTACTATCAAGGAGTCCATTGCGAAGCGACGGCGGGCGATTGCGGTATGATACGGAGCTAATGCGGAAATATTGAGCCATCTCACGATAGGGGTGGCGCCTTATTTACTAATATTTTCTCACATTAGGAGCTCAACTTCTCACTCGGAATCGAAAGATGGCTTCCAAGAAGCTTGTTCGCGCAACCCGACCAGGTGTAGTAGTAAAAACGGCATAGTAACTGATGGTTGCTCGCTTGAGGACTTCAATGTCAGGCAGTATTGAGCCAAAAAGTAAACCCCGTATCCCTGATTACCGTGTCATTGCGATGCGGTCGCGGTTGCGGTTATGATTGAGGTGTGCTTGCGGAGCGACGGCGGGGCGACCGCGGCGTGGTTGCAAAGCGATTGGGGTGCGCGATTGAGGAGCGTTTGCGGAACAATTTTTCGCTGCGATCGATCGCGGGTTTATAACAAGATCGATTGGGGCGAAATAGCAGGGAGGATGCGATGCGGTTGCGATGCGATCGTGGTGCGATTGGGGATATTGGCGGAGCGCCCACGACTCGAGGAAGGGAGAGGTTGTCACACACCTCCCACGACGCAGCAGCAAGATGGGATGTTGGAGGGACATTGTCGCCTGCAGCTTTGCGCGGTGCAGCTCGCAAAAGGCTGCGCAGGCGGGGGGGAGTGGGGGAGTCTATTCTGAGGCACCGCGACTGCACGTGCACGATAATGTCGTACAGAAAAAGAACGCGCGATGAAGACAGGCCGCGTCCGTTTGAAATCGGAGTCATTCACTCATTGACGCATACCGATAGTATATCTCCGAACGCCACAACAACAGCGTGTCTATAAAATTGCACCGTTTTTGGCAGTAAAACACTTTAGTGTGTAAAAAGTTATGCAACGGTCGGAGGATGAAAAGCGCATCGACGCAAGTACCACCGGGTGCACACAGCAGCAGTAGGGTAGGCACTTTCTACATATAAATCTAAAAAATTAGGGCGCGCGGGTCACAATCCAATGCCTCGATTTCATCCCCAACTGCAAACCAAAAAAGATGACACATACGAACGGCACCCCGATATACATACTT
Source organism: Nereocystis luetkeana (assembly GCA_031213475.1). Classification (NCBI taxonomy): domain Eukaryota; class Phaeophyceae; order Laminariales; family Laminariaceae; genus Nereocystis; species Nereocystis luetkeana. Next base: position 2,775,023 of record JARUPZ010000003.1, on the reverse strand, counting down.
CTAACTAGCGTAGGATCACTTCTGCCGCTAGTGGGAGGGCCATAACCCCTTTAGAACTGCGCCCACGTGTTTGGGGGCAAACTACTTGGAATGAGCGTGGAACGTTTGTGGCAGCAACAAAACGGGTTCATAAGGCACCGTCACAAAAAAACAAAAATGTGTGCAGGTGGTGAGGTTGTCGCCCGCGCCGTCAGCACATTACTTATAGCACATAAAACGATGCCCACCTTCCGCTTCGCCTGGAACACAGTCTGGCAGACCCTCGAGTGCCTCTCGAGCGCCTCCGGCTTGAACCTCCTCCCACACATCCGGCACTCTTCGAGCACAACCTGCTCGTCCGGAAATGCGTCATCCGGCAGCTCCTCGGCGAAACCCCCGCCCCCACCCCCCCCCTCACCTCTTTCACCAATACCCCCACCACTACCGCGCTCGCTCTCCCACGCTCGGCGCCGATCGGGCGACTTAAGCTGGCCACCGGAAATACCACCAGTGCCACCGGCAAGACCTCCCCCGCATCCCCCGCCCCTAACACTTGAGCGCTGGGCGCCAGCGCCCTCTGTTCCTCCCTGGAGGGAGCGGCCACGGCCGCGGGTTCGAGTGGCGGCCGTGCGACCGCGACCAGATCCCACCCTCCCCGGCGTTTCCTCCTCATATTCCTGCTGCTGCTGCTGCTGCTGCAGTTCCACGGGGCCTTGTTGGGCCTGGTTTCGTATTCCGTTGTGTTCCATGGAGGGGTCGTGTTGGTGGCGGGTGCTGGTAGTGTCTACGCGAGCGGCGGTGCCCCTATAGCTGTGTCCGTGTCTGGGCCTGCTGCCGTTCGAGAAGGTTGTCGCCTCTTGATAGTGCTGCTGGTGCTGGTGTTGTGCGGTTGGATGTTGCTGCTGCTGCTGCTGCTGCTGCAGCGTAGTTGGGTGATGCTGCTGCTGCTGCTGCTGCGTAGTTGGGTGATGCTGCTGCTGCTGCTGCTGCGGTTGCTGCTGGCGAGGGCGAGAATTGGCGCGAGAAGCTGCGCCGCGGGGGTTCGGGTCGACGGCGTACGGGCTCCCAGGTCCCTCTGGTGGTGGTCTGGGGAGGGGGGGGGGGGGGCAACAGTACCGTCTTCTTCAATAATATATACCAGGTATACAAGACAAGGACAGTAATACCTTATACTTATCAGGTATACAAGCTAGGTTACTACGTAAAAGCAGACTCTTTGCAAAACTAGAGTATGAATCGCAGAATATTTCCACAAAGGAATGCTTCTAGAGAGAGGGCAGCCTAAAGAAGGTCCAGATGTGTGCCTTACAACTCTACGCAATGTTTCCTGCTGTCGTATTTCGCAGCATCTACTGGGACTCGACGTACTGCTGTATTCTACCGCAGTCGATGCATCCTACGAGTACAACATCGCTTGTGCTCCGGTGCGGCAGTTGGCGCGAAGCGAAGCACCGCGCCGGGGCCACCACAAGCGAGCGCAGAGCGCAGACCCCAAAAAGTAGTGCTCGTCTATATATGCATAGACACAGCACTTATTACGGGGGACCATAGTTAATAGGACCAAATATTGTTAGTAAAAATGGTTAAATATATAGGTTTTTATGTATACCATAGGTCCTGTTAACTATGGTCCCCCGTAATAGTGGTTCCTCCATAGTGCCGGTTTAGTAGCAACAACACCGGGTACGGCACTATAACGGCAACCGGCATTACCCCACACACTACTGCACTGGGTAATCCCACCTGAGCAAAGCGATTCTACAGGCACTACAGCGGGCAAAAACCGGCACAACTCAACCGGCATCACTGTATAGACGGACCACTACTACAAAGTTAAACGTTTACCGTCTACAGGGTGGTTTGTCTTATGTTTCCTTTCAGATTTTTGGTTTTGGTTTTATTGTCTTTTATATTCTTATTTCTCTGGTCTTGTTTGTGTTGTTGTGTTATCGTACCCGGCACGCTGGTATTTCACTTGCTTGGCACTTAAATTTGCGATTTTTTTTTCATTTTTTGGTCTTCCTCTGTCTCACAGTCTGTGACCACAGAATCAGTATCTCTCTAGGATAAGGAATCACGACGGACACTGGGTGTGCTGATGAAGCTGGGTAGAAAAAACGATTTAATGTGAAGACACCAACAACAACAGGGTTCTACTTCGGGATGTGGTCGGCTTGAAATCCCGGGGGCGGTAATCTATTGTGTATGCCGGGTAGCGCCGACACGACCAAGCCACGATACAATGGTTGGTACCGCACACAAACTCCTCACTACATCTTAAATCCGATAAAAATACCAGGCGGTCGGGGCTAGGGCAAAGGGCGTCTCAACCTTTCAGGATGAAGTGTGCCCAACCATTCATGGTTGAGCGTATTTCAACCACTTAGGGCCGAGAGACGAGTGTGTATCAACCATTCTTGTCAAGTGTGCATCAACCATTGGCCGTGTATTTCAATCATTTTGTCAAGCAGAGTTTCAACCATTTGCCAAGTGGTGTTAAACGACTTTGTGTTCAGATTCAAGTGTGTTTCAACCATTCCCAAGCGTGTTTCAACCATCTTCAAACCAATTTCGAGTGTGTTTAACAACCATTTTGTCAAGAATTTCACAACCATTTTGTCGAAGCGTCGTCGTTGCCTTGTGACTTTTCTATAACATTCTCCAAGAAAACAAGCCGTTCCAGCTATGATGTGAACACATCGCGGGGCAGGCGACTCCAATACGCAGTAACCGTACTGTACTGGGGAAGTGTGTGCCAAAACGAAAGGAAGTGCTGAGTAAATCTCGACACACCACACCGTTTTTGCTTCGTTCTCATCCCATCGACAATATTGTCTTTGCACTATTACGGGGGACCATAGTTAAAAGGACCGAATATTGTTAGTAAAAATGGTTAAATATATAGGTTTTTATGTATACCATAGGTCCTATCAACTATGATCCCCCGTAATACTAATACGTTCTCCAGCTCCGTCCCTTGTGAAGCTTAGACCCTGGGTCACACAGCAGGCCCTCCTACTCCCTCGCCCGCTAAGGTGCGCGCCTTACACTTTTATCATGAGAAGGGTTTCGGCGTTGTCTTCCTGTGTCGTCCGCGTCGAATGGTGCCTACACCTGCTTTATAGCCTGGTATAGGTGCTTGCTGCGTGTCATCGTTGACTCAAGAAATTTCCTTTCGAACAAATCCCTTGGGGAAGGCAGACTGCGTGAAATCGACCTTTCTAAATTGGAGGTTTGCCGCCACGTAGATTTATACAGCAGGGACGCCGACGTTGGCGGCTGTTGTGGTGTGGCGAGCTTGTATGCACACTACTGCTCAACTCTTGTTTCAACTTGTTTGTCCCGACAAACGTGAGATGGAGTTAACCCTTTGAGTTTTGCGGACAAATCACTAAAATTCTAAGAACCAAAAGGGAAAAAAAGGAAAAGGGGGCTACCAAGCTTTTGTAAAAAAAAATGCTTCGTGCTAAGAGAACAATCCGGGACAACAACAACAACAACAACAAAAATTGAAACGAGTTCAAATACCAAAAAAAAAACTACAGCAGGTGACAAATATCAGGAAACCCAAATTCCCTCGCAAAAAGAAAAGAACTATTACGGGGGACCATAGTTAATAGAACCTACGGTACACACAAAAAACTATATATTTCGCTATTTTTGCTAACAATATTTGGTCCTATTAACTATGGTCCCCCGTACCACTGTAAGTCTCCGACTCCAACCCAAACACGGCAGCAAGCAGACTTACCGCACCCGAACCCGCTCCCCTCCCGCGCATCTCCTGCCCATGCCAAGCCCCCCCGCACCACCGTCTCTTAAGAACGCCCCGGGCTTCGAGTTCATCATGGCGGGAGCCGTTCCGGTGGTCATATGCAGGTGTTGCCGACCGTTTTGGTGACTGTCGGCGTAACCTGTGCCGGTTGGGGAGTCCGGGTCGCCGAAGAGCTCGCTTGCTCTCGGTCCGGCGCTCTGCAGATATGTTTTAAGAGAGTTGTTGCGAACATATAAATGTATCGGTATTACGAATAGTACCGCAATCGATTGGTATCTCTCGAACGAGTATCATTCGCGTTGCTTGTCTCCAGGCCCGACGATTTTTTCGGAAAGAGGTACCGTGGGGTGCTCGATTTTTCAGACTTACCGGATATTTATTTACATCAAAACGTCTGCTGTGACGTTCGGTACATCAGCTGTGAGCTCTAAATGTGTGCACACGTACATACGCCCACTCTCGGTTCGAGCGATTGGTGGGTCGATGCTTTAGCTTTGCAAGCGGTGTGACACGCCGGCCGCAAGCGTTTACCGTATATTTACAAAAGTTGTAGACCATCTACAGATAGATCATCTAGTTCCTCACCTATCATTGTGGGAGGGATGTGCGTGATCTGTATGCTACAGATTCAACCCAGGCAACATGCGCTAGATTATGTCGACTATACTGCCCCCGCCCGGTAACATGAGCTAGATCATACAGATCATACAGATCAGGGATGCATCTGCCTTGGACGGTTTAGATAATGAACAGTGGGAATGATCTGTAGATGATCTGTAGATTATCTGTAGATTATCTTCCCGGCGTATGAGTTGGGGTTGGCCGGTGTTGCCGCCCAGCCAACGCTTTAAGAGGGGGGGGGGGGGGGGGGGCAGATTCTGGACGCTGCAGCATGAGACGCGTGTTTTATTGGGGGTCCGGGGTCAGGTAGGGAGAACAGGTTTTGGTTGCTGCAGAAGTATGTTTTCTAGGTTCAGGGGTCATGGAGGAGGCATAAGGTTTAGACCGCCATAAAATACCCCCCCCCCCCCTTTATATTACGGGGGGCCATAGTTAACAGGACCTATGGTATACATAAAAACCTATATGTTTAACAATTTTATAAACAATATTTGGTCCTGTTAACTATGGCCCCCCGTAATAGTATATACCTGAAATATGCATATATGGGTTGGGGTGGCGTCGGTTGGCGACGACGCTGTAAAACACGTCTCTCACTACGTGAGCTATTAATAGACAGCCAGGGTACTGGTATTTTCTCTTCTTTTCTTTTGGCAATCACCGCGGCTGGCGGTTGAGTTAGGTCATTTTTGTGCGGTGAGAACCTTAACTAAGCACAAGGGAGATTATCGTATTACGTAGTGTGTGTATGGTAAGGCACCCTAAGAGACAGTTTCATAGTAAACCGATAGCTGTCTCTGGCAGTGGCCACACCAGAAATTACATCGATTAACTGACGCTGTCATCCACATGCAAGAAAATCCGCTTCAAAAGCGGTTCTTAGTAGGATGCAGCTCACCCTTCATGCGACTCGCCCAACACCTCACGACGCTTCGCGCTTCGTGCAAGCAATGCCTGCCTCGTCGGTAAAAACCCGACATGCTCCGTCTCACCATTGTAGAGATGCGAGGGTCTATGGTCATACGACTACGGCCATGCATGACATGAGTACCCCCCCCCCCCCCCCCCCCCCCCCCCCCTCGCGCGCTCTAGCCTCTCCCTCTTCCCCCACCAAACTCCTCTTGCTACTATTGCAACACCCGTACCCCGCCCCCCCCCCCCCCCCCATTGCCTCTCCTCCTTCTCGTACCTGGCTCCTCCTGCTACCAGCCTGGCTGTGAATCTTCTTCTTCAAAAGCGACAGGTTGCGTCGAACGTGTTCTTTCTGCACCGGCGGCTCTCCTTCCGCCGACTGGTTCCTGTCACCGGCGGCGCTACCGTCGCTGAAGTAATCCTCGTCGCCGCGGTGCTCCTCAAAATTGCCACTGGAGGGGTCCGGCATCATCTGCTAAGCACAACGAGGAGGAGGGGGGACGGGGGGGGGGGGGGGGGGGGGGGGTCGAGGGTCGAAAGCAGATGGGAAGGCCGCCTCACAAGCGGTTCTTGGTGAGGCCCTTCATGCGAATCACCGAACACCTCACGGCGCTTCGTGCGTGGTGCAAGCAATGTCTGCCTGGTCGGTGAACATTCGACGTGCTCCGTTCCGGCATTGTAGGGATGCGAGGGTCTTTGGAAACGTGATGGTACGCATAACCCCCGTCAACCCTCGATTCCAACACGCCTACGACCCTTGACTGTATCACGCCTATACTCCTCTCCCCCCTCCCCTTCTACCTGGATTCCAACACGCCTACATACAACCCTCCACCCCTCCTCCCCAACCCTCGGTTCCAACACTCTTTTTGGTATCCCCTAACCTCGATTAAACATGCCTACACACATAAACCCCTTGCCAACCCTCGAACACGCCTACATACCCCCTCTAGCCCTCGAATACATGACGCCCACATGTACTCCCTCCCCTCGATTCCAACGCGCCAACACACAACCCCTCCCCCGTCCTTCGCTTACAACACGCACAACATAAACCCCCCAGTAACCCCCCATTTCAACACGCTTACATACCCCGCCAAACCCTCGAGTCAATCAGGCCTGCATACATCCCCCACCCCCATCTCGATTCCAACACGCTTACAACCCCCCCCCCTCTAACCCTCCATTCCGACACACCGACATATCCCCCCTGCCCCTAGCTTCCAGTACGCTTACATACACCCCTCCTCCCCCCCCCTATCCCCCGCTTCCAGCAAACCTACAGCCCCCCCCCCCCCCCCTCCCCCCCCCCTACCCCTCGGTTCCAACACGTCTACATACACCCCCCCCCAAACCCCCCGATCCCGACACGCCTACTCGTACGATATGCAAATACACGCCTGTAATCGGTACCCTTCTCGTGCTCCTCCTGCTCCGTCCCTGCCCGCCGCCCTCTCCGCCCGCCCTCGCCTCGGTGGCGCCCCCCCGTCCGTCCGTCCAAGTCCGTTCACGCTCTCCATCCCCGTGGCCTCACCACCACCACCACCACCACTACCACCACTACCACCGCCAAAGCCGTCGCCACCGACGACTCTGCCGACAGTAGCCGACAACCCTTCCTGACCCCACGGAAACGTCCTGGTGTGCTTGTGCTTCCACGCGGTATTGCTACCGTCGCTGTCCCCCTCACCGCCACCACCGCCACCACCACCATCACCACTACCGCCGCCACCGCCACCACCACCACCACCACCACTAACGCCGCCACCACTTCTGCCACCGGTGGCGTAGGGTGAGTTGGCGGCCGAGGCCTCGTCGGCGGCGTTTCTTCGCCTCGAATCTCGCCTCTCCTGCCGACAGCAGCCAGTCGTGAGCAGTTGTGAGTATTTTATCATCATTCTTGACATGGGGGGAGAAAAAAAAGTCCCTGTACTATTTTCCGTTTGGCATTTTTTTTTTTTTGTTTCCTCGCATATAACGCTTGTTATATAGATTTAAGAGTTCTGAAGCGAAACTGACGAAAACAAGTTCAACACTTGAGGCCATTTTGGTGTATATTGTGCATGTAACGCGCGTCGTACAGATTTTAGAGTACTGAAGCGAAGTTGACCAAAATAAGCTCAACATTTGGGCGATTTTGGTGTATATTATGCTATTTTCGCCCAACTCACGTAGAATATCTCCACAACGTGGCTGCGGTTACAAACAGCTAAACGCCTTCCAGCTGCAGATACCGGGGGGCGCCTACGCTCTATCCCCTCCCCCGCCAGCATAATATACAGGTTGGGTTGCCGTCGGTTGGAAACGACGCTATAAAATATGCCGCTCACTACGTGAGCTAGACAACCAGGGTATCGTATTTTGAGCGGTCGGTCACAGCTGGTGGTCGAATTAGATCAGCTGGGCGGGGTGAAAAATATTTACTCCGCACAAGGGGAATGACCATATCAACATACCCAGTAGTGTTTATCGTAAGACACCCACGAGACAGTTACATAGTACCCCCATTGCTGTCTCTGGAAGTAGCGACGCCGGAAAATCCATTGACTCATTGGAGCTGTCATCCATAGGCAAGACCGCCTCACAGGTGGTTTTTAGTAGGATGCAGCCCACCCTTTATGCCACTCGCCGGACATCTCGCGGTGCTTCGAGCTTGGTGCAAGCAATGTCTGCCTGGTCGGTGAAAACCCGGCATGCTCCGCCCCGGCATTTTAGGGATGCGAAGGCTTACGGTCACACGACTACATGAATGAAATCGAGTACACACCTATCCTCCATGACCACCCATCCTAGGCGCATGCATACACACACTAAACACTCACCTGCACAGCGGCCTGCGTATTCACCGTAAAAACTGCCGCTTCAGACCCCCCAAGCGAGGCAGCAGCAGCGACGGTATCGCTATTCCATTCCGGTCTCCTCGCTTGCCGCCTACCAGGCTGCCTGGAAACCCCACCCCCACCCCCACCCCCACCCCCACCGCCAGCCCCCGCCCCAACCTTTTTCCCGTTCGGTACCCCCCCTCCCCCTCCCCTCAGCGACGACAGAAATACCTCATCATCCGCCGTTTCCGGAGCCATTTCGCCGCCCTCGTTCCCACCCCCGCCAGTGCCCCCCCATCGCCTGGGCTCCTCCTCCCCCTCCCCCCCCCCCCGAGTACGCCGCTGCCTTTCCCGACGGCTATAGTCGTCGTCGCGCCTGCGACCAGCTGTCGCGCCACCACCACCGCCATCGCCACCACCGCTGCCGCCGCCGCTGCCGCCGCCGCCGCTGCTGCTGCCGCGGCTATCGTGGCTATCTCCCCCCGCCCCCCGCACCGAACACGCCTGCAGGGAGGAGGAACACCCATCCGTGGCCGCCATCGTCACGTCACGTTCTCGCCACCCAGGAGGTGCCTCTCCCCTCACGTGAGGCCTCTGCTCTACCTCGTGGCTCAGGGCGTCCTCAGCCGAAATGGGGGCCCTTCTAGGCTCTCCCTCTCCGTTCTGGTTCTGGTGGTGGAAATGGGAATGGGATTTCCACTCGGGGTGTTGGCTTTTATCGTGTCCGTAACCGTTCGCATCGTGGGCGGAGCCTTTGGACAGGAGGGGTATGGGCGGGGGTGTGGCGGATCCGGTGCTGCTCGCGCTGGCAACCCTTGTGGAGGGATGTGTCAAGTGGGAGGAGGGGGGGGGGGGAGAGAGGAGGATGAGGAGAATGAAGGATGGGAGGACGAGGGGGGAAGCGGGGGGAGAAGGGATGAAGACGAACAAGAAGACGGGGAGGAGGAGGAGAAACAGAAGGAGAGATGAGCGGACAAGGGGTAAGGGGTGGGGGAGGGAAAAAAGGAGAGGGGGGGGGACGAGGAGTAAGTCAACGACCAAGAGGAGAAAGCGGAAGAACAGGGGGAAGAGGCGAGACGGGGTAGGGGGGGGAAGGGATAAGGCTGGGCAGCTGCTGGCGCCGTAATACTCGTTGGCACGACGATGAGGTGCGGGAAACACTGACTGCCATGCGTTCTTAGACTTTTCTCTGTTTACCTCCCCCTCACCAGCTGCTGGACGTACATAGCGCATTTTCGCCGCACCTCCACTGCAAGCGAAGGGTTCTTTTGCTTCTCGCCGCATACGTACTATACTTAGTCAACACATCATACTCCACGAAGACACACATACACCACACTGACACACACATAATATCCCTGCCTAATTTTGGAAACGGTTTCTTTCCTTTTCGATATTGTACTACAGCAGTAGTAGTAGTAGTAGTAGTAGTAGTAGTAGTAGTAGTAGTAGTAGTAGTAGTAGTAGTAGTAGTAGTAGTAGTCGTGGTACTAACACAACTGTGGCTGCTGGATTCTGATATACCCCAGTGCGGCGGGTTCCCTGTCCTGCGTATCTTTGGAAATGTTTCCTTTTGATACTGCACTACTGGGACCTTTTCCTTTCATAGATACTGCACTCCCAGTACGCAGAAGTTTTCAATGATATGCAGGCAGAAACCTCGAGAGAGGCAGCCTCTCTGACAGCCCCGAGGCCGGGGAGGGCGCAAGCAGATGCAGTTGATGGCTTCGGTGTCCGGTCGGGTACAATCACAAGCTGCGCCAAGGAGCAAGCCACGAAGCGGCTGGGAAATAGAGAAAGTTCAGCGAGCGGGCAAGGACTACGACGACGAGGGTCACACCAAATACAATGCGTCGAGACTGCTGCTGCTTCCTGAGGCTGCTGTTGTTTCCTGGCTGCTTGTTAGACGGCCAGAGCGCTCCCCCCGCGAACGAACAGACGTCGAACGACAAGGAGAAGAGGAGGCACGGGGTGAAAATACTCGCAGCTCTGCGTCGTGTAGAGCCGGACGGATAGGGAAAGCTCTACGGTGCTTCCCGCCTGTTGAAACTTGAAGCTCTGTGTACGCAGGGTGTAGGGGTGTGTAGGGTATATTCGTTCTTTCTCTCCTCGAGCCGACCCGACCATGGAAATTTCTTAACGCACCCCTCGGCAATACTGTCGCACTTGCGGCCTCGATTTGCCTACGTCCTCGACCAGTACCGGCGTGCACGGAGCCGCGGGCAGGCGTCAGCTCACCGTTGCAAATGTCCACTGTACTTCGTACAGTACGTAGTCTCTACCTGGTGATTTAACACTTCCCCACTGGTAATACAGTACGCGACACCAGTTTTTGTAAATAAACTGTTGTCTTGGGCCAGGTTCCGATTTTCGATGCACTATGCCCATCACTAATTTCAGTATGAAAATACGGTTTCGTAAAATCTCACGCAGATATTTCCTTGAAGATGCACACGTAGGACACGCGCCGTGCCATACACCATACAGCTTGGAAAATTCGGTATCAACTGATATTACTTACACCAGCCGAATCCACAGAATGTCGTACGATTATGTCACTGAAAGATAGAACACGCGCGCCCGACGCATCCTATGACCTACCTGGTATGTAGCGTGCTACGTTGAGAATCAACAACTCAATCGACCGAACTCATAGCTGGTGCATTTGTCGTATGTTTAAAACAAAATCGAGCCAAATGTTCTTGACTGCCAGACTCTCAATTGCTGTCGCGTACTGTAGTACAGTAGTACACGTATTAACAGTACCAGTATAATGTACCTGGTAGGCGCTTTTAGCAAACGTAATAAGGCGTTCGTGTTCGCTTCTTCGTGTCAATAACACCGGTCGTATCAAATACGAAAAAATCAAGAAAGCAAGCAAGCAAACAAAAACAAACGGCAAACCAACCAACTGCCAAACAACCAGTAATAATAGTAGTAAACGAGCAGACGAGCAAGCAAACAAACAAACAAACAAACAAAAGGCACAAAAACAACAACAACCAATCAGCCAATCAACCGATCGATCAACTAAACAAAAAAGCACGGAAGACAACTCACCCACTAACCAACCCACCAAACGACCAATCAACCGACCAGTTACTCACGCCCTTCTCCTTCGTATGAACCACCAACCACCCGGGCCCTTCTTCTAGTTTCGCATGGGCAACCAAACAACCAACCGAACGAACGAACGAACAAAAACCAATAACACAACCGAGCAACCAACCTGTTCCCCGCGCCCTTCCTCTTCGTATGAAACACCAACCAACCAACCAACCAACCAACAAACCAACCAAGCGATCAAGCGAGAAAACAAGCAAGCACGCAAGCACGAACGAACGAACAACAGCCACAACAGTCGCAAACAGTCAACCTAACCCAACCAACAACAAAAACCAAACCAACCACCCTGCCGCTGAATCAACTAAACTGTCAACCAATCGACATAACCGAAACCAATCGACCAAAAAATTATCCAATCAACCAACCAATTAACCAACCAACTGACCAATCAACCAATCAACCAACCAACCAACCTCTTATTCATCTAACCAACTAGCCCACCAACCGAGCAAGCAACCGGGCCAACACCGCTGACCTCGAGAGTCTTCGCCTGCCGGAAGTCGAGCCCGCGAGCCTATCTAGGGAGTCCCTCGTTTCCGCTATCGCCAGCCCGCCCCCATTCTCCTCGTATCGGCGGTCGCGGTAGATGTTGCTGCTCGTGCGCCTGGGGGGAAAGGCCTCTTCCATGCTGTCTAGAGAAGACAGGTCGTACGCACCGCGCCTGGACTCCGTCAAACAAGGGAAACAACGTTGCGGGCGGGTGCGGAATCGGAATCGGCCGAGGAATAATACATTTAGTGCCATACGTACTGTAGTACTGCGTGTACCGTGGCTGCGCATGGACCTATATACTTCGGTGAGACTCAAACTTCCTGTGTTTGGTGCCCACGCCGGGACTGCAGTTCTACATAAAGGGGACAGGATTGAAGGTACTGTTAATAAGAAGGACATATTAACAGTATGCTTGATGAACGTATTACGCGAGGAGTAACGTATACTAAGCTATACAACGAACGCAAGAACTCGCACAAATGCCGAAACAAGAAAGGACGCCATACGACAACAACGTACAAATGTGGTGAAACATAAGACAATCGAAAGAACGAAAGAACGAACGTGATGAGAAAATAAGAACGGCGTGCGAGAGATAATGAAATGTGAACGCGAGCAATATCAACTCATTGACGAACGTAATACGCCTGAAATAACGAAATAACTGAATCGAATAAGAACATAATAGCGCGCACAATGTTTGGGGGCCACGGGTAACATTGGCACACCACACGTATTTTTATGTGTGGGAAGTGTGTTGAGCGCAAGCTTTACTTTCAAGTGCCCGCCGGAGGATGAAATAAACCGGTAAACGAGTACGAACAGAAGAAAATAAGAACCAACATATGAAATGAGAAACAAGAAAATGAAATAATAAGAACCAACACAGTAAGGAAAATAACACCAACGCAATAAGAACAAAACAACCGCCATAACAATAACACACAATCACACGATGTAATTATCCCACACGGCTTGGAAATATGGGGTTTGACGAAATCCTCGATTTCGAAGCAGCGTTGTTTATCTACACGTATCGTGTCCGCTTTTTGCCGGAAAAATGAACGCACATTAATTCGAAGTCACAACCTATTTAACACAGGTAATAATTACATGTCTCTTGCCTCATGAGCGGAACTTGGTCGTTGTACGCCCCATTTATTTGTTTTCTCGCTAAAATACGTACACATATGAATATATCCTTGGGCTCGGTTGTAGTGATTATGGTATCACAATATTTTTTACGTATTTAACCCCTTTAGTACCGCAGTCCCGATTTGGGGACATTCTAGTCTAATTCCAAGCGATTTGTCCCCAAAACGGGGCTGGGGTCCTAAAAGGGTTAAAAGAGTAATAGCAGGCACAGTCAGTACCAGCATGAAATGCACACTCGGGATTACTTACGTATTTATTTATTATTTCCCAGATACAGACACACCGACTCCTTGAAGTCTGCAGCTTCAGATTTTGTCTTCCTAGTATACCGACTGTACGTCCTGGATGAGGCCATATCAAACTCGTAGTACCCGCGATAAAAAAGTATCACACACAGCTTCCAAAGATGAGTTCGACGAAATCCTCGATCTCACACCGGCTTTTTGTTGTTTTATAAAGTAACGAAATGGACAACTTAAACAACTCCTCCAAACTACATCCCTTTTGGGGGTGAAAGTACTTGGAACTAGTGTAGCCTATTTTTTTTAGCGGGAACCACCCCTTAAGAAAGCGTCCTTGTTTGGTTGGTGTAGGGAGACAATAAAATACCACAAAAAATAAATTAAAGAATCGCCGTATCATTAGTATAGGCCGGGTCATAGTAAGAAATATATTGCCTGGAACCTGTTGCCACCTGAGGGGATCGATGGAACAAACCTCCCACACATTGCACGTGTCATATGAGATCATTAGACGGCTCAGATCAGATCAGATCAGATCATACTTAGTATCAGATCATTGTATCACACATTGGACAGGTCAGATCAGATCATTAGATTACACATCGAACAGATCAGATCATTAGATCACACACCGGACAGGTCAGATCAGATCATAAGATCACACATCGAACGGGTCAGATCAGATCATTAGATCACACACCGTATACAGGTCAGATCATTAGATCATTAGGCTTCTTCCCATGCATTTCAGATTTTGAGCTTCATATTTTGACCCGATCGCATTTTCAGCTGTGCAGTTTGCAAATCGGATAAGTCTTCCTATGCGAAAAAAAGGATTTATTGTGAGTGCAGAGATTCGGGCAAACACCAAGACCAACTGCTGTTGTTGTGGTCTGACGCCGCGAAGAGACGCGCCGAGTGAGCTGCGCTGCGCGCAGGACCCACGCGTCCGAGCCCACGCTGACTGCGTCTAGTCTGGTGGCGAAGAGACATGCCAAGTGTGCTACATAGAGTCAACCCGTCTTGGTATTTCGTATTTCACACTGTGACTTACTGCTGCTGTCTACGAGTACGTATCCACGGAGAGGTGCGCGCCGAGTGTGCTTCTCTTGGTCTCTAGGCCCGAGCTCGCGCCAGCCGGCTGTAATCTGGCCACGGAGAGACGCGACGCCCGCCGACTGCGTGACGGGTGCGAAACATCGTCGCTGTTCAGCTGTGTCATCATCCAACTCATCGATCTCTCTGCTGCTGCTTGTTGTCCTGGATAACGTCTTGAATGTAGAGACCATGCCATTTTTCGATTGGAAAATCTGATGGACAAGGTCGTCGGATTTGAGACCAAATCTGACGACTCGGGCCATCTGATTCCCAAATCGAAAAAAATCGGTCGGGTTTTTCATGTTCGAACTGCATAAGCCGATGCTGTCATATTTTGGGACCGAAAAAAACAAGTCGGAAGCTCGAAATCGAACCGCATAGGGAACAACACCCTTAGATAACACATCGGGCAGCTCAGATCAGATCATTGGATTACACATCAGGCGGGTCAGATCATTAGATCACACATCGGGCTGGTCAGATCATAAGAGCACACATCGGACAGGTCACATCAGATCATAAGATCACGCATCGGACAGGTCAGGTCATGATCAGATTAATAGATCACACATCGTGCAGGTCAGATAACCAGATCAGATCCCTGTTTCACGGTTTAGATAGGTCCTAATTTATCATGTACCTGGTATACGACCTGCACGATGTACTACAGATTCAGCGGTGGTTTTTCCGGTGGGATCTGCACGACATGGTTATTGCGCACATGCATTATGCCGGGTGGGATCTGTACGGTATAGCTCTTTCTCAACATCTCTAAACGGGGAAAAAATATGGGGATCTACTGAAGATGACCACACCGAAAACATCAGGATCTAGATGACTTAGATTATTTAGATCACGATTTGCCGGGTGTGTTAAAGTAAAGCTTCCTCGCCGAAACGTCACTCGTCCCCGTAAAAAAAATACACTACTGTATACACGTAAAACACGCAGAAATTATGCATATGCCTGGTATTGACAGAATATACGCAACACATAATATGACACCAACACAAGGCACCGACATCAAACGTCGGCCATTACGCGGCTCAACCTTCCGAAGTAGCATATATACTGTATACTGCTGTATGCCCTACTCATATATCGGCCATACAACACTTAAGATAGAACACGCCCTCGGGCGAATTTCGACGGTGATTTTCTCTTAAACAGCGAGGAGGGTGTAAACCCCGAGCGATGTGTCCTAAGGAAATATCTGGACGACATCTTCCAAACGCCGCCACTGCTGTTTTCGTTGTGTGCGCCCCCATAAACAAAAATGCTCGGCGAAACGCGTCTTGGAGGCCCGTTCCTGCGGCTGTGTATCTTCCCATCCTGGTGTGATAGAGTTGCAGTGTGATGGTGTCACGGTGTGATAGTGTCACACGGTGCGTTCGTATTGTTTTATCCAATATTCTGGCTGATTTTTGCTCTGTGTCGTAGGTTGTGACCACAGAGCTTGTATCTCTCGGCGATGAAGACATGAGAATCAGCGCGGACACTAGAGTGGCTGGGTGTCGATGCGATGCAGGACGGGTTAAAATAATTTTGGACGGGTTGAAATAAATTTTGAATTGAAAACAAGAAAACACACACACGCACGGAGATTTTCGCGGCTCCTGGCGATTCAAAGCCTTCCCGGTCTACGAACCGTATATTCTTGTGATGCATCATGTCAGTGCAACAATTAGCTGACTCTGAACTACAAGCAAATGGGCCCTGACAAGTGCATGCAGCACTACAAACGTCTAAATAGGCTTGAAATAGTGCCTAAGATATGCCAGGTACCTACGAACGTATGAACATCCAGAGTACAGGGAACACAGACTATATACCACATACTATAGGTATACCGAGATGGTGTCACACCAAGCTTGCATATACTACTGTATACCCTGGTATGGGTTTTGACGGATTTCTCGATCTCACAGCTACGTTTTTTTTTTGTTTCCTCTTCAAGCATAGCGAGAAAGGGAGGAGAAAGGGAGAAAATGGTCAGCGCAGGAACATCTCTATACCCTTGGCAAAGGGAGATTATCCAACCGTAGTACAGAAAACAGAAAATACCGAGAGAAAGCGGAGCAGGTCTGAGAAACAGACATGGTGGAACGCACTGGCAAAGGATATAGCGGAAAATATTAAGCCCCGAGGCGATTATAAACTGATGCATACTGTATGCCAGGTAATGTGGAATACATGCCTCTGGCTACCGTATACTGTATTCAAGATGAGTCATGACTAGACGACCGTATAGTATATTCCAGATGAATCATGACTAGACTACCGTATAGTATGTTCAAGATGAATCATGACTAGACTACCGTATACTACAATCAATATAAAACATGGCGAGACTGCCGTATACTATCATCATGCTAACAAATGACTAGACTACCTTACACCATATTCAAGATAACACATGACTACACCACCGCATGCTATAATCAAGATAAAACATTACTATTACGGGGGACCATATCAAATACCTGGTAGGACCTACGGTACACACGAAAACCTATACATTTCGATATTTTTGCTAACAATATTTGGTTATATTTACTACGGTCCCCCGTAATAGACTACCGTATGTTATATTCAATATAACACACTCCCTGGGGCGATTGTAGCAGGTGATTTTCTCCAAAAATGCCTTCCCTTAAGGGGGGTACACACAACGAGAGTGGAGGCCTTGGAAGCATCTCGCCGAAACAGTCTCCATAGACAACATACATCGCTCGGCGTTTGCACTCACTCCGTTGCCGAGTAAATAACATGTGAAAATCGTGCAAGGGGGTGTTTTATCTTATCACCCTGGTGTGATAGTGTCATAGTGTCATGCGGTGTGCTATCCTACCACCCGTGTGGTGAGATATCCCGTGAAGAGCGTTGAAGTCTCACGGCAGGGGTGAGCGATCGTTTTTTGTGCGCTATATTTTTGGCAGAACTGAGGGAAGGTTGAGATTGCCAATACCGAACAACGTTGATTCCGGAAAACATTTGGTCCAGAGCCTTCCGGAAATATACAAGGTTGATGTCCGACTTTACCAAGATACCCTTACCGTTGCCTTGAAAACTATATAGCGCTGAAAAACTATCGCTCACCTATGTGCCAACTCCACGCTCAAAGGGCACACACGCCCTTCCCCGGGTAAACCGTAGTCTGGGCCAGCAGCCTTCCGGTTTCCCTTCGATATGGACTACTTGGAACAGATAGATCATCTACAGATAGATCATCTACAGAGATATCATCTACAGATAGATCATCTACAGATAGATAATCTACATATAGATCATCTACAGACAGATCATCTACAGATAGATCATCTACAGATATAGATGATATACAGATAGATCATCTACAGGTAGATCATACACAGACATATCATTCACATCCTGACCTGCCGCTATGAATTGCTGTGAGGGATCTATGTAGTACATATATAACTTAGGAAACGTTCTGCTGTAGATCACGCAGACTACAAGGCTTCATGGGCGGCAGCATGAGTTGCTGTAGACCATAATATAAATATTAATAGTACGGAGGACCATAGTTAATAGGACCTATGGTACACATAAAAGCCTATATATTTAACCATTTTTACTATCATTATTTGGTCCTATTAACTATGGTCCCCCGTAATAGTAGGTATCACGATTACAGTAGATCTGCCCAATTAATAGAAGGTCTAGATCGTAAAAGTGGAAATCGATTATCTCCCGGAAGTGTGGAACTTTTCTACTCGTACCCATCAATGTGTCATGCTTATACACAAGAAAGTATATACGGTACGCTACACCGCTTAACCCTTTTAGGACCGCAGTCCCGTTTGGAGGGACAAACTGCTTGGAATGTGAGTGGTTTCGTCCCCAAAACGGGACTGCAGGCCTAAAGGGGTTAAGAAACTCTTATCTTGAGCCAACCACTCTACACACTCCTTTTGGGGCACCACATACGAAAATCTCTCATTTTGATACACCAATGAAGAAACTCTCATTGTGAGACACCGATCAAGAAACTCTCATTTTGGGACACATTTTTCCGGGGGGGGGGGACACCATTTAAGCAAAAACAGTTTTGGCCTGGCTCAATCCCTGGCGTGAATCAGGGCGTATCCCACCCTCGTACGTTCGGAGTAAAATATAGGTTTATCGTTTTTCGTCCAGAAATCGAGAAGCCACGTTTTAACTCCGAATTTATTCACTCTTTTTACCGCTCCGAAAATTACGTTACACTAGTTCCAAGTATTTCCCCCCGAAAAAACGCGGGTGCAGGTTGTTGTTGCGTAGAGTCGGGGGAGAGAACCGTTTCCTATGCGAATTTTGTTGGATAAACACAGAAACACTTGGTTACAATATGGGCCCGCCAAAACGAAACATCTACAGTCTAGGCAAAGCCTGAGAATCTCATGACGCCATCCTTGGCCAAACCACTCAGAACGGAAATGGAAGCTCCGTTTGATACTAATATCAGAGTCTAAATGGGCTTATGTTATCGGTCAGCATGGTACCAGGTGCCTGGTAGGGTGTAGTGCAGCGTTCGTCGCTGAGCAAGATTTCTTGATTAAAATTTCTCAGCGTCCCCCAAAAAGTGATGCCTTATCTTCTCATTACATGGTGGTATTTAGTAATCAGGCAGGAACAAATATGGGTTAGGTTTAGTAGTAAAAAATAACTGGAACATACAGGTTTTAGTGAATACATCATGGGTCCTGATGACTATTAATAACACTACTAGTATGGCCCACCGTACTATTACGTGGGACCATAGTAAGTAGGACCAAATATTGTTGGAAACAATAGGAAAATACATACGTTTTTGGGGTGTACCATAGGTTCTATTTACTGTGGCCCACCGTACTATTACGGGGGACCATAGTAAATAGGACATACGGTACAACACACACAAAACTTATATATTTACCGAGCTATTTTTACAGACAAGATTTGGTCCTATTTACTATGGCACCCCATAATAGCGGTCAAATGTGATCTACCAGGTATTAGGGGGAACATAGAAATCAGGACCAAATATGCATGCAGTTGTAAAAGTACTGGATTATATAGTTTTTTGTGGGTAGGATGGGTCCTGATTACTATTATCTATTATTATTAATATGGTCCCCCGTAATAGCATGGGGGACATACCACTGGTAGTAAATAGGACTAAATATTGTTGGTAAAACTAGCGAAATATATAGGTTTTGTGTGACCGTAGGTCCTATTTAATATGGTCCCCCGTACTAGCGGTCAAATATTTTCTAGTACGGGGGAACATACAGTAGAAATCAGGACCAAACATGCCTACTATTAATAAATATGCCTACTTGTAGTAAACATACTGGAACATACCTGGTAAAGGTTTTTGAGTTGATGATGGGTCCTGATCCCTAATGATATGGTCCCCCGCACTGCCGTTACGGGGGACCATAGTAAATAGACCTACGCTACACACTAAAACCATATACGTTGCAATTTTTACTACTGCTGTACCAGGTAACAATTTTGTTGTCCCCACATTAAATCATCCTTTCTACCCAGCTTCATCAGTACACCCAGTGTCCTTCCTGATTCCCTATCCTAGAGAGATAGTGATTCTGTGGTCACAGACTGAGAGACAGAGGAAGACCAAAAATAAAACTAAATCGCAAATTCAAGTGTCAAGCAAGTGAAGTGTCAGCGTACCGGGTACGAGAACACAACAACACAAGCAAGACCGGAAAAATAAGAGCAAAAAGACAATAAAACCAAAAACCAAAAATCTGGAATGAAAAAAGAAAAAAAGAAAAAAAACAGAATACAAACGACGCAAGGACTTCAGAAAGGCTGTTAGACGGAAAGCATACGTACTCAGGAAGGGCAGGTATCTGCTGCACGGACGAAGCAACACGAAAGAGAGGGAGATACAGGCAAAAGTCTGTAAGAGCTAGTCGAACCGATACCTAGCCACCCGATCTATCATTTCATTTCTGCATTCGTCGACAGCTGTATCAGAACAGCTGCCCCTCCCCCCTCTCCCCCTCCCCTTGTCGCCGTTCTTGGCGTCCTCTGCGGCATGGTGCAGCCGGCTATTCTGTGCTTCGTCCCTGTGCCACCTCGCCATGAAGCAGTCCGCCGCTTCGACGACCCCCCGGTACCACTTCCCGCTCTTCTTAGCGGCCCTCGGCCATAACAACGTCTCTACTCCGAGCAGCAGGGGGGAGCTTTCTGTGGACCCCTCGGTGGCTTGAAAAACCCTGAGGTCGTCTGCTAGGCATTGGGCAGAGTGATTTTCCGGTCGGCCTCGTCCCGGGTTCTCCCCACCAGCCATCGTCCCAAACATCACCCGGCGGATGAGCCGCTCGTTGGTCGTCCGCTGTACGCCCCCCGCAAAGAGGAGGCGTCGTTTGCGGATGAAACAATATTTGGTCCTATTTACTCTGGTCCCCCGTAATAGCGGTCAAATAAGATCTATTAACCCTTTTAGAACTGCAGTCCCGTTTTGGGGACAAATTACTTGGAATTTGAGTGGTTTGTCCCCAAAACGGGACTGCGGTTCTAAAAGGGTTAAGGGGGAACATACATATTAATAGTAATAGTAATCAGCACCAACTCTGCTTACAGTACTGAAAATACAGGAATGGATACGTAGGCTTTTTTTGTGTATATATGATGGGTTCTGATTACTCCCGTATCATTTAATGGTATGGTCCCCCTTAAAAACGGTCGAATATGATCTACCTGGTACAGTATTAAGGAGGAACATAGAAATCAGCACCAATTACGCTTGATGAAAATACTGGAATACCAGGTATATAGGTTTTAGTGTGTAGGATGGGTCCTGATCCCCATCACTATTAATACATTAATATGGTCCCCCGTAATAGCGGTCAAATATGATCTACTTCGTGCGGTGGAACCTTGTATTGTAGTTAATAATGGTACCTGGTATTAATAGTAATCGGGACCACATATGCCTACTAGGAGTAAAAATACTGGAATGTGTGTCGTAGGTTTTTGTGCACATGATGGGTCCTGATCACTATTAAATAGTATGGTGTTAAAGCCTCTTCCTGGTGTATATATTGTGGTGACGGAGAGGAGAAAAGCTCTGGGTATTTATTGGGTTGTTACACACCAGGAAATTCGCAAAATTGTTGAAAAACTATCCGCTGTAACTTTGACCGATGTGAAGTGGTTTCTACTCAACTTTGAAGGCCGCACAATGTATATGTGTGAAGTCTCTGTGTGCATACCCTGTCGTCCCAGTGTACCTCACATTAGATCAGGAGGAGAGCTCTCGTATTCTAAAAGTGTACGTGCCTGGCTGGGATGTTCTAAGGTCCCTGTGTTGTATTGTGGTTATATGGTTGCTGTTCTCATAATAGCTGATTCGCAGACGATAAGGTACCCTTTTAGAGCAGTGTTGTGCCGATGTACCCGCCATCGTGTCTCGTCCAGAACAGGGCGGTATCGATACCTAGATTAAGCTTCCAAAACCTCACACGGCAGATATTTAGACTCGATCCACGTTCCCGCTCGTACGAAGTACTATTCTCGTTGGATACCGGTACGTGCATATACAACAGGTACCAGGTGCCCGTATAAGACGACGTACTTGGCGGTGATCATATAGCGTATTCCCATCCGGCTCACCTCCATACAGAGTCGTACAACAGAGTAGGAGTAGTTACTTATGAGCGTGTTTGCGTTATTCATTTAGAGAGTACGAAGCCGAATACCTGGTACCAATCAGGGTATATTTCTCTCATTATCCTATTGTAGGAACTATTATAGTTATGTCTGCCGATCTATCTCAAAATTCGTTGCCGTTTGGCACAAATACATACCAGGTACTTCGTATAAAGAAGGGACATAAAAACGAGGCTGTGAGATCGAAAACTTACTCAAAACTCATGTTCGCAAGCTTAGGGTCGGTGTGATAATGCGATCGCGCGTTCTACAAGGTGTGCAGGTTTTCAGAGTTGCCAACCTGGTACAAATTATTACAGGATCGAAAACAACGGAATCGCGACCTACCAAGCATGCCATAGCAACGGTGCGCTAATAGATTCAAGGTTAGGCGTGGATGACTTGTATTAATAAATTGATGTCTTGAGCTCTATACGTATACGTGGATTAATTACTTTTGCCAAAAGAGGGACACGACATGGCCATATTATAGCTTGTAGTGCGGTATTACATGTGGTATTAGTATAGTCTGTGCTCACGGCAAAGCACTGAGGAGACTGCGGCAGGTACACAGGTAGGCCAAGAAAAAATGAAACAAATCCTCCCAGGCGGGGTTCCCGTACAATAGCCAATCCCACGACCATGTACAAACACACACAAAACGTGTGTATACGAAGTACGTGACAAGTGCTGGATATCGGACTTGGGACTTCGATTCGAGTGTTCATTAATAGTACGTAGTGGATGCGATACCGCTACGCGAAAAAAAAATCGTAATCGATACGATATCGATATTAAATTTTGATAGATTGAAGCTTCCCTGCTGTATTTATAAAAATAAAGAAGCAACAGCCGTGAGATCGGGGATCTGGTCGAAACTCATATTATTACGGGGGACCATAGTTAACAGGACCTATGGTACACATAAAAACCTATATATTTAACCATTTTTACTAACAACATTTGGTCCTGTTAACTATGGCCCCCCGTAATAGCAAACTGTGCGTGATCCTTCGATTGCGCCTTCTACGGGTTTTATATGGCCTTATCATGCAGGAGGTACAGTCCGTATATGAGGAAGACAAATCTAAATCTGCAGAATTCAAGGAGTGGGTCTGTCTATGTCTTGGGAAATATATTATATATATATATATATACCTGGTATATACCTGGTATATTTTAAATCGAGGTTGCACGTGGCTCGTCACGAGTAGGCAATTATTCCGGAAAACACCTATTTGTATAAACAATACGGGGATGCCAATCGAGGTAGTTTTTTTTTTTTTTCAAATCCTCGGGCGGATTGGTACAAACAAAGCTTGAGCTCACCACACTTCTTCCAAATTCAGATTTCGTGTCGTGCGTCAATTTAACCTATCGCGTTGCGACAGCAGAGAAGGCTGCTGCTACCACTGGCGCTTGGGCGCGTTGACCCGACCTGACTGACTGACCCCCGAGAGGGGCAGGTGCGGTGGAGAAAGCCATTAAGGGAGAGTCATCTCTCCCGGGTAGTGTGGGGCTTGCGCGAGCTAAGGGCGAAACACGTTCGATATTACGATATCCAACACTATCATATACCACGGTACCTAATATCATACTATTTTACGGGGGACCATAGTTAATAGGACCTATGGTATACATAAAACCTATATATTTAACCATTTTTACTAACAATATTTGGTCCTATTAACTATGGTCCCCCGTAATAGTACATCATACTGTACGTATAACGTTCATTCTTATCGGAGAGCGTTTTTTCCATCATTTCCAAAGTTTGGAAATAATTGGAGATAGATATCAATATATGGAGGCGTTCTGTCAGTATTCGGGAAATTCTCCAGAACCAAAAATATCAAGTCCGTTAACATTCCAATATTTGAAGAAAAAAAAAAGGAAAAAATATGGAAGATTGAAAAATTGCGCGAAAAAAATGTCGAAAAATTGGAAATAAAGCTCTCCGATAAGAATGACCCTAAATGGCACGTGCGCGGCTCCGAAAAACGAACGCATGCAGCACTCCATTCTAGTTAACCCTTTTAGTCGTGCAGTTCCGTTTTGGGGACTAACCACTTAGAATTTAAGCGATTGGTCCCCAGAACGAGACTGCAGTCCCAACGGTCCTGAAATGTTTTAAAACCCCTGCGACACCCCGAAAGAGCAGGGACCAAAAGAGAGAAAAATATATATATATGGTTTTTTATCAACCGTCTACGAGCAGTGCGAGCTCCCAGCAACATGCGCAAGGGTCATCCTGCGCCCATGCCGTACGCAAGTCTCCTTGAACTGCTGTACCAGGTAACTCGGACACCTGCATGTATAACTCCCCCGATCGCGAAGTGGGCGGCCGTGCTATCGTCAGCTTTGGCCACCAATGTTTCCCTCTCAAGTCCAGAGAGAGTTTGCAGCAGTAAGTAGCCCCGCTATCTATATAGCAAAACCCTTTTAACACATGCAACGAAAAGTATGGCGTACTAATTCTAAGTAGTGTATCCCTTAAAACCTTATTATCTAGGGCCGCAGCCCCGTTTCGGGGACAAGTTACGAAGAATTTGAGTGGTATGCCCCCCAAAACGGCCCTGCAGCCCTAACAGTCCTAAAGGAGTTTGAACATGGGTGCAGCTCTATAGCTCCACACTAACGCTATAAATATCTAGACTATAGTTCTAAGGCTCTGAAGCTCTACAGCCAGGGAGCGCTAGAGCGATTAGCACCCCGTTTGTGACTACCACCCGCCCTGTAAATACGATAGGCATGCTGCACCGTACGCGGTAGAGCGGCACATGCCCCCATGCCACCAGAAAATGGTTGAAGCTTGAGCTTTTCAGGTTTGCTCGGTCTCTATCTTGCAAGCTTCGTCCTGCAAGCTTGCTTGTCCTCGCAACACGTGGTATTGCAAGCTTGCTTGCAACGCGAGAAAACCGATTCACGTACAGCACACGCAGCTTGCAAAAATACTAGCTCGAACGATATTCTCCATCTGTGGGGCTACAGCACGTTTGTGTGATCACGGCCTCCTTGATTTGAGAGTTAACGTGAGAACAACAATATGTACACTTTAACTTTAAGTGACAGTGCTTTCCAATTTTTCCATGGTTCACATAAATAAGACACAACGAAGGACACATCAAGCGTATACCGGTACATCGGGTGTCGAAAGTTACATTGCGATAGGCCAATAGAAGCATCGCGTAGCAGCTACACTATTTATCGGGGCACACCCTTTTAGGACCGCAGTCCCGTTTTGGGGGACATACTACTCAAATACTAAGTAGTTTGCCCCCAAATTGGGACTGCGGTCCTACAACGGTCGACCCTTTCATTAATTGCACTGCTCTACTCCTGCCCGTACGTCTACCTACCTACAGTACAAGACGTTTCTTAGGGCCCTTAGGAGCTCCAACCTCCGATTATGATTTATTTTTCTTGTTTACCTACCAAGCTGCACGGAAATGTGAGGAGCGTTGGGGTACAAACACGTATACCAAACGGTGCTTGCATTCCCGTTCAGAATGGGATAAGCTAAGTCCAATACAGGTCAGCCCCTAAGATACAGCAGGCCCAAAACGGGGGGGAGAGAGGCTTCCCAACGTGTGTCTTGAAGAACGCGAAGGTAGGATCGATGGGAAGTCTATCGTCAACCGCAAAGTCGACACAAACAACGTTTTTTTATTCACGTAGTAGTTACTGATATACATGCACGCCTAGTGGGTGCTTTTGGGCCTATTTTGGGGCCTATTTACTATGGGCCTCCGTGATAGTATGGTGAAAACATACATACCACGTGTACCACTTCGGCCGTGACAATAAAGCCCGTTTGGAATCTGACCTGATAATCAATCGTTTCTTATGTCCCTGGCCATCGGACCCAACCATATTGGGTACACAGCTCCTTTCAGTTCAGGTTGGCACCGAAAAGTACAGGGGTGTGTGCGACAATCGTTTTTCAGCGCTCGCTTTTGCCATGACGGGCAAGGTTAAGGTTGCCAGGGCCACAACAAGGTTTTCTCGGGAAAAGATCGGGTCGACACAAGAGCCTTCCGAAAATAGAATATTGAGCTTTGAGCACCCTCGCCTTTGCCGAGAAAACTGTCAACACCGCTGAAAAACGTCCCCACCCCCGTGCGAAAGTCGCTCAGCGCTCCTGACCGTAGCAGCAGCAGCAGCAGTCTATGAGCGACGGTATCGCGGGTGCTCTCATGTGCTGGAAAAAAAGAAGAGTACGCACTGCTGCCGTGTCATCTGGATATCGACATACTGTAGTAACACCCCGAGCTTGCGTCAATCTGCGTCTGAGCATGACCATGACAGCAGTACTGCTGTTTGGCCCAAGAAACGTGACAGCGACTGCATGTATGTACCTTCACTCCTGTGGTACCACTGCTACTGGGTACCCGCGGTTTTTTTTTTCAAGACAAAACTACTCGAAGGTAGGGTCGGATAGTTGTTGCAGTATCATGCTGTAGCGTAAGAGGGTCGAAACGAAAAAAAAAACAAAAAACACACACACACTTAAACCCCATTGGTTGTTGAAGATAGCAAGTGGAGCCTTGGTGATATCAACAGCCTACATACGCGCAGCAGCAGCGTGAGCGCCTATTAATAGCAGTACGGGTAGGACCATATTGCCCCCCGTGCCGTGCGACTAACCTTTCGCTAAAGCCTCGGGCACCAATGTGTATTACCCCCCAATCACGCAGTGGCCGTATCTGTACGTAGTCGTCACTTCCCCCCCACCCGAGTTTTCCCTCTCAAAACTCCGAGAGGCGTTAACGGATGTACAGCAGTACGTACCGCTCTACCATACTATTTATAGTGTACAGACGGCATTATGTACACCTTCATCCGCGAAAGAAGTACGTGCGCCCAATCAGTTATGAGGGTCCTTGCTTGAGGACCTAAATACTACCAGGCAATAAATACCAAGTCATTCAAGAGAAAACAAAACCGCATACCTCAAGACAGATCATGTACAGATAGATCATGTACAGATAGATCACCTACAGATGGATAATCTAGTTCCTCACCTGCCTTATGCGACAAGCTGTGCAGGATCTGCATAGTACAAATCTTTTACCCAGGAAACATGTGCTAAAGTAGGTCATGCGGGTTATGTATACACAACATGAGCTGAACGATACAAACCCGGAAATACATCTGCGTGGAAAGATCTCGATCATCAGCTGGGAACCGGGGATTTGTCCGAGGCGTGTTCAAGTGGAATGGGCTGGTTAATTATAGAAGAGTAGTGAAAACACACCAATGGTATATACCTTGCATGTGGGGCCACATTGAACCCGTACTAGGCGCGATCGAAGTATCACACAAAACTTGCAAAGATGAGCTTCGACGAAATCCTCGATGTCACAGCGAGCTGTTTTTTTGTTTCATAGATATATATTTACTCGTGCCGCTATCGTGTCCCTCATTTGACTAAAATATTTTAATTCACACTACTGTCTGTACGAACGCTCCAGTCATTGACGAATAAACCATATCCACCCTCTATTAATCGTATAACCTTGTGTCGCGTGCCTCGTGAGTGGAAACCAATACCACAGTAGTATCGCATACCAGGTACAGCTCCTGCTGATGCTGCTGCTTTTGGATCGCATCTCCGTCCTAAGGGCCGTTACTATCAAGGACTTTCGTTTCGAAATTTCCATTTTTTGCCAGTAACTGTTTTGTTTTCTCGGGCATTATTTTTCAACTTTCGAATTTTCCACCATTTTCTATTTTCAAATATGTGAATGCTAAGCGTTCCAGTTATTTTTCACCATGTTAAAAATCACAAATTTTACCAGAACGCCTCCGCACCTTGATGCGAAATTCACAAATCGAGAAATAACTGAAAAATCTGGAGGGGGGAACGAACCCTCCCATAAGAAGGGCCTTATAAGTATTTCCCAAAGATTTTGGGCAGTCGGTGCCTCAATTGAGGAGCCTCATCAGTCAGCAAAAATTTGGCCCAAAAGTGACATTCTTGTCGTGCTATACATCGGACATACGGCACACCTCAGCAGCCAGACACAGGAATACTGGCCAAGCCTCAATTGATTACTGCTGTAAGGAGAAATAGAGTGTTCATGTTCTACACTGCCGTAACTTCAGTATAACCGCCTCTAGGTTTCCTATTTCTATGTCTCAGTTTTGGCTTTCCTGCCGCTCCTCTTATTAACAATAGAGGCTGTCCTTTGCTACCGCATCAGGTGGGTACAAATGCTATTATAGGGGCCCACATCGAACAGTCATGCTGAGAGCCAGAAAACAAGAACGCACTATGGTCCTCGTGCTTCCAATGCGAACGGTACTATTAACGGCTCTTCTTGCCAGTCTCACGTCGGAGCAGCGCCATCGCCCACCCTGGCCCCCACCGGAAGCTTGGAGCTAGCCCCATCGGTGGCTGCTACCAGCTGAGGCTTGAAGGTGTGGTTCTTGTCGGGACTTCCAGATTGACGTTTTTGTCGGACCTTTTGTTGAATATGGCATGGAGGGAGGGAGGGAGGTAGGGGGGGGGGGGAGAACGGAGGGAGGGAGGGAGTGAGGGAGGGGAGAGAGAGGAGGGAGGGAGGGAGGGGTGGCGACCATTCGCTAAGCTTTAGAACGCCCTCCGGACCTGTACATACAACGCTCGAACCTTGAGCACTACCACAGCAGCGACAGTACCAGGCCAGGGTGTCTTAGAAACGGTCCCAGGCCGAGTTTTGTTCAGGTTTTACATTGATCTGATCAACATCTCCGCACGTTGCTCGTCGAGATAAACTACAAAACATAATCGGAGGTCTCAAGATTACAAACGACCTCCCCCCGTCAAGGAGCGAGGAATACGTGACGACAACAGGGAGTAAGGCCAGCCATTCTTGAAACTTCCAGGGCTCTTCGACGCTTTCGGCGGCGGCTTGGGTCAGGTTGTTTACGTTGCTAATAAATAGGTTAGCCGCGACCCATCAGCGGCCCACGCGGGGGGCAACACGTACTACGTACGTACACACATACATACGACACACTACATGAAAACATTGAAACCGAAAACACCTCAGGCTGGTTGTTTTGACGAGCCTTTTCTTATCTGAAGTTGAAACAAAAGGCTAGCTAACTCGTATTCGTACAATATAGCCGTAAGCGGTCCCGTCCCTCACGCCCCGTACCTCTCTGCGAAGACATGCTACCCGCAGGCATATCTAGTGAGACATGCTACCCGCATGCATATCTAGTGCAAACACCCAGGGTATATCTGCATACGTATTCTTAGTATTTACATTACACCTGGTACCAATGTGCATACCGGTACCTGGTAGATATTACGTACAAACCAGGGTATATGGTACAATATTGCATGCCCTCACCCCTTGCATGACCTCCTGGCGTCCCAGATGCCCTCGCACAGGGGGGTACGAGGGTATACCTACATATTAGTGCTATCGATCGTGTTTTGTACTACTACTGCTGTATTTAAGCCCGGTATGTAGAGCGTGTAAGTACCAGTACTAAAAAGAGTACCAGGTACCTGGTATAATATAAATATCTGGCATATAAACGTAAAACGTAAAAAACGTTATTTCCGGACGCAGTGACTGGCGCAAAATAAAAAGCCAACCATCACCACCAGTTGCGTATGTATACAGTACGAGTATACAAGCAGTACGGTTGCCTTTAGTGTGAGGTGTGGGCAGTAGACGTACGTACTGCATTAAAAGTACAGTTATTACGGAGGGCCATAGTTAACAGGACCAAATATATCAATACGACATTATACCGGAACTCGTACAGGAGTATACCTGGTACGAAGTATCAGTTCGTATGGATGATGTGACTCATCATCAGCCCATCGTTTTTCCACATGTTAGATTTAGATTTTAGTGTGTGTGATCACCAGACCACGGAACTTGTGCTTGAACATACCGTACCCAAAAGTATGTACCATAGTAATAGTATGTACAGCAGTATGTACAATAGTCATAGCATGTACAGCAGTAGTGTACATAAGTATGTACCCGGTACAGCAGTAGTAGTATACAGATACGAGTGCGTATTGGATATTTTCTCTACAAGCGAAAAGCAAGAAAAACGACAAGGTATTCGGATACATACAAATACATACCATGGTACAATATTAACCCTTTTAGAACCGCAGTCCCGTTTTGGGGACAAATCACTCAATTTTCAAATAGTTTGTCCCCAAAACGGGACTGGGGCCCTAAAAGGGTTAACACACAATAAAAATAGTACTCGTAACGGTCAATACGATCTCGATGTGAGTTTTCAGTCGAATATCTACAGTAGACCATGTAGTACTTAAAAACCAAGGAGATGCCAGGGGAAAGAAGGCAAAACACGCTTGATACGATTTCCGACATCCGACACCAAGGGCGTGTCTTAACTCCCTCAAAAGAGCATGGGAACGAGCGGAACGGAACGAGGCTGTTCGTGGTCATTCGTTCCGTGCCTGTGTAAAAAAATAAATAAAACGTGTTTGGGTCCATGCAGAATCCTAGGCCCCGCCAGCCGAATCAGTACAAACGGTAAATTTTGCACATGTCAGAGCGTCAGAGCACATTGATGTCGACATCCATCTTCGGTGGTGTCCATCTACATCAAATAAAATCCTACGTATATTTTCCCGTTCGGTCGGGCCGTTCGGTTCTCCCAACAAGAAAAGGGGTGCAACACTTCTTCCTCTTCCTACGAAGATATTCTGTTGTTTTTCTCGGGCTGCACTGAATCTGTTCGTGTCCAACATCCAATCAGCACCAAATCATCCGGCAAATAATATTACATTCGGTTCGTTCCAATGCTCTCCGGGGGGGGGTTAAGACACGCCCTAATTGCTGTACCTGATCTCGGCATCTCCATATCTCCATGTGATACTGCTGTGCTGAGTTCAAGAGCCTTTTTATAAACCAGGGTAGGATTTTTCTATAAGAGATCTGGGTGCACATCTGAGACATTCCTGTTCTTTATCCAAGTGATTTAAACACGATTTCCCCCCCCCCCATAGAGAAAAAAGCGAAAAAAAATATTGCCGAAGGTAGCTCGTTATATACATTTCATGCGTAGATAGTCAGTACCAAAACGAACAAACTACTGCTGTAGGATACCTGGTGCCAGTACAAATCATGGAGAATAGACATTGATATGGGATATGGTGGGGGAAAGCCGAGAGCCGTGGAGCGCTGTATCAACCATAGCATAGATCGCTGGAAGGCCTCGTGTACGAGAAACGGTACCATGCGAAAGACAGGAGTCTTCGCACTCCACGTTGCTTGTCTCTACGTGCAAATGGTGTGTGGGTGTACCTGGTACAAGTCGTGCTCGTTGGGTATGCACAGCATATGTGACAATGTCGTATTTCTCACAATACCCTTGCGGTAATCTAGCCCGTGGCCTATAAGGAACTGGGACTCATACTTCGTATACTACTGCACACACAACTCAGACAGATCAGACAGATCAGACAGATTATGATATATCTACTCTAGATTATCTAGATCATCTAGTTCCTCGTCTACCGTTGTGAGGGGTAGTGCGGGATCTGCATAGTACAGATCCAACTCAGGAAACGTGCGCTAGAACATGCGGAATGTACGGGCCCCACTTTGCAGCTTGAGCTAAATCATACAAGATCGAGAATAGACTATATATCTGCCTCGAAAGATCTAGATCATGCATCAAGTGGGAATCGATGATCTGTAGATAGTATGTCACCCATGTGCGTAAACAGCAACAAACCTGGAAAATACGAGGCATGCGTATATTTTATACGTAAGAGCTCGCGTAAATCTGCGCGCGCAGGTACCAACTACCCTTATGTTGTGCCGGCACAGGGACCTAGAGTATTTCCAAGCACAGCGACACCACAGCACACCAACCAAGCATGCCTTCTCTGGATGGAGTTAGGGTTTGGACTTCGGTTCCGGGTCTGGGTGGTGCGGGTGGTGGCCGCCGTCAGCCGAAGTCGAAAGCAGGAAATAATTCCACCGTCGGGGGGAGAAACCCATACAGAGTAGTCTCGTGAAAAAGCCCTGCTTCATTGTAGCATCAATTTATGCGGGCACAGAATAAGGATCGTGCCAGCGCCGGTAGCCGGCAGGTCTACCGTGGCTGACGATGTCAACAATATCAACACTTTTTTAACCCTTTTAGAACCGCAGTCCCATATGCGGGGACAAACGAGTCAAATTTCAAGTAGTTTGTCCCCAAAACGGGACTGCGGTTCTAAAGGGGTTAACACTACACAATATGATGCCACTCTGCCCGGAAGAGTGAGGGCCACTTCGTATCAAAATTAAAACCGATATTGAAACCCTAACAGCAACTTACATTTCAGGACAGCGTGGTATGTACACACCAATGCAAAACTGACGCCGAGTGGTTCATGATCGTGTCCCCGAAGCGTGCATTCAGTTGTATGATATTTATAAAATGAAAAAACAGCTGTGAGCTCGAGGATTTCGTCGAAACTCATATTTGCAAATTGTGTGTGGTGGTTCAATCGCGCGTACTACGGGTTTTATACGGTCTCATGCAGGAAGTGCAGTCCATATATAAGCAAGACACATTCAGTTGTATGATGTTATACGAGGGTGTTATTCGTATGATGCGGTACCCATATCCTGGCATGCAGTACCTATCTATCCGTAAAACTCAGGATCGCTTCGATACCGAAACGGTCTCTGCGATTACGGACTGAGTGGTACCCTCTGGCACATCTGTCGTACATAGATGGGGCGATTGGTGTCACCCGATCTACAATTTTTTATCGCAGCGTACGGGGATCGGCATCACCCCCTCTCCGCGTCGAGTTTCAGATCAGAGATGACTAACACGACTGGCACACGATGCTCGTAAAATTTCCACCAGAAGAGCAGGCAGCAGTAGGTATCTGGCGTCAAAGTTTGGTATGATATGCACTCATATCGTATGAAACAAACACGCCCCTCCAAAGTACACGCATATTGCAACCACTGCTGTTGCTCTGTATGATGACTACACCCTGGAAAGATGAGTTTGGACAAAATCCTCGATCTCAAAGCTGTCGCGTTCTTCTAGTTTTATAAAAGGGCCTTTATACTATACTGGTGCCAGATACACAGCAGCGTCATTATTATATCGACAGCAATACGTGAATCCTCTCGAGCTCTATACCATGTATATCGTAAGAGTAATACGAAGGTTGGGTCTTGGTAGCTCCAGCCATGCAATCTGTACTGTCGCCGCGACCCCCGCCCCTCCTCCAGCTGGTGGGGGGGGGGGGGCACCTGAGAGGCACCCTGCCTGGGGCACGTTTATACGCGATTCTGTTCACTAGAGTTAAACCTTGGCTACACATCCTAGAAGTTTGGTTTTATGTTTCAAAGGCAATGAAATGTAGGTGGTGGATTGACCAAGGACAAACGAGAAGAAACGAACGAAGAGTATGATGGTACAGGAGAGAACCGCTGAATCCAAGAATGAGTGGTTTGGGCGGCTTCGCCCATCATGCTCAAGGTCTCTCTCCCTCTATCCCCTGCTTCTTCTGTTCTGAGTACCCTTTCTCGGCGCGGCGCCTTTATATGGATTCCACGTATATTACGAGGCGATGTTGTGGGATCTTATACGCAAATGTAGTCAACGCACTAGCAACGCTAGCTGCTCCCCCTGCCAGTGTAAGTAGGACTGATACTGGCAGTCCATACTGGGCCAGGGCCCCAGCCCGAAACAAACGAGTCCTCGGACAGCAGTACGAGAGGTATGCAGAGCCAATAAACTCGTGTCATTCGCTGGTGCTGTGTTGAGCTAATCGAGTCAACAGCAAGGGAAGCTGCGATTCAGCAGCTGCAGCAGCAACAACAACAACAACAACAGCAGCAGCAGCAGCAGCAGCAGCGTTCTTGTGGCAGTGGCGTTAACAAAGTTCCACGTACAGCTCCAGGTATGGTAGAGTCGCCGCCGAGCCCACAGGACACAGGGGTATGATACAGCACCAGCAGCATGGTCTCAGCCCCTTTGGACATTGAAAATAGTATAGCGACCAAGACAATGACAAGTTTGGTGTTACCAGCCGTCCAGAATCAGCGCCAGCACCTAGCGGTACGGGCAGGACCGTGTTGGGACCCGTGCCGTATGTACGTGTCCTTGCATGTACCTATTATCATAGCTCGGACACCGAATGGAAACATACCCCAATCACGCAGCAGCCGTTGCTGCAATGGTCAATTAAGATCGTCAATTTTCCTCTATGAAGTTCCAAGATTATGTATTTACTATGAACACGAGAGGCGCTCGGATAATTATTGTATTACCACTCTGATTCGAAGTATAAGGAACGCTTGCGTATTAATAGTATATCCAAACGGTTATTGTATGTCGGTACAGAGCGGTATGATATTACTATTATCACGGCTACCCCCTCTGGGCGTTCAAGACATGATAGCGACCAAAACAATGAAATATTAGGTGCTATCAACGTGCTAGATGACATACGAGCACAGCGTAAGCGCCTACCTGCTACATCAGCAGTACCGGTAGGATAATATTGCCCCCGTGCCGTGCGACTAACCTTTCGCTGTAACCATTGTAACTCGGACCCTATACAATGTACTCGTAGGTATTAATAGTATCATCCCCCAACCGCACAGCGGTTGACCGTTGCTGTAGTCGTCATTTTTTATCGTAATTTTTCCCCTCTGACGTCCCAAAAAGGTTGCGTGTTAACCCTTTTAGAACTCCAGTCCCGTTTGGGGGACACACCACTCAAATTCCAAGTCATTTGCCCCCAACTGTCCCCAAAACGAGGCTACGGTCCTAAAGCTGTACTCTAGTGTTCCAAGTATGTTCAATATGATATTTTGTACCAAGGGTACGATGTCATGTGCAGAACAATTGTCCACGTACGAGTAAGGAATTACGAGGCACTCTGTAGAGAGGCTACGTACAGCAGTATACCTGGTAATGCATACGAGTACCAGTAAGTATAATATTGGTGTACTGCTGTAGAGCGGTATACAGCGGTACCACGGGAGCGGTATTACCAGGCACCAGGTACGACGGTGTATCCATTTGCACTGCGAAGCTGAAATATATACTCGTACGTAGCTGATGTGCATACTGCCGTACTGCATTGGCACCGCGGTTGTTGTATGCAGTCTCTATAATACTGCTATTAATACGATACCAGAGTACTTCTTGCAGTAGACCTCGTGCTTGATATATACCTGGTATATGACACCACTATATGGACGGAAATATAATAACCGTATGGATTATTATATGGATATCAAGCGTGTATTGTATTCCCGTCCAAAGTGGTAGATGTACGATACTACTGTGATATCGACGATCGTATCATACGATACCATATCGCGAACAGCAGGCCTCGGATCTGCAGTACATTGTCCCATGCACCAGGTATGTATGTACTTGCGAGCCGTGAGTATCATGCCACCATCAAATCGGACGTAAAAACTGGCTCATTGGGCAGCTCGTGTCGTCTCAACCTCTGCTGGCCGCTAGCTGCTGGGGGTGAGTGACATCGGCAATCGGGTGAGCTTTTTGTGTGCTCCTTCCTGCTGCTGCTGCTGCTGCTGCTGGTGTAAACCATGATCTATACCGTACTGCTGTACAATTGTACGAGTCTGACCATCGTAAACTACAGACTCACTCACCCCTCGCTCCAGGGCACTCACAAGACTGCACCGAGTAGAGAGGGCTCTAGGTCAACGTCTGCTGCAACACTATAATTAAAGCTGCAACGCTACCGACATTAGACAGCAGTGTGGAAACAAGTGCTGTTGCTGCTGATGGAGTAGGAGTAGGTAAGATTTCGAGCCCTTTCCTCGAGTAATTTGGGTGAAATGGGGTTTCACTTTCTACTTTCTACGACACAAGAGTACAGCAGTCACAATGTCACAATACGCGACGTCGCTAGCCGGCTGTCTGGGTTTTTCCGGGTGCTGACCTGCAAGGCTCGCTTGATCCGTTGTTGCCGCTGCTTGGCCCACGCCGATGGGTCGTAGTCCTTGCCGCTCGCATGGTTCATTCAGCAGCGCGTCTTCGGCCTTGGGGAGCAGGGTCTTTAGGCCAACGACACGACACGTTGCAAAGAGCTTGCGTAGCGGCGCGAGTACAAAAGATACCCGTTACTTCGTTGCAACACGATCATCAAGGACGGTTCTTCGAAGCGCAGTTGCTCGCGCGTACTCGAAAGAGTCTGTGGGCAAGTGAAGTCGTACGTAATGGCGACGGATTTTCGATTGTCTGGTTGTTGGCTATTCAAAAGCGCAGGATCCTGTGCTTCGGGAAGAGCTTCGCGCCCGCTCTGTCCACCTTCACTACGCTGCCTCGCTCCCTTTTACGTAGGCTGTAGGCTCCAGTTTTTATATGGGAGTTGCATTAATATTTGGCGGTGTATGGCAGGGAACATAAAATCGATGCAAACCACAACATTTTTCTGCAGGTGCCAAGTACCCCGGTGAGGATCTGCTCGGTCCGCAGCGAACGGACATCATCTCGGTTTCTCAGCTCTCGGCAGTCCTCTCCCTGGCATATCCTAGCAGGTGCACACGGTACCAGCGTACCACGCCACCCAACGGACGACAGCAACTGCTGTCCATGCGTCAAAGTGTTCCGCAAATCTGTCGGGTCTACAACTTCGAAAAGGTCTCCACTCCCCCACACTTCGAAAAGTTTCACCTCTGCTTTTGATTGAGACGATTAGAACAGGAATAAAACCAGGGCCGACCCCGGATGGTGCTCCATCACAGCAGCAGGAACAACAACAGCAGCAGTAGCAGCGGCAGCAGCAGAAGTAGCAGCAGCGGCAGCAGAATCAGCAGCACCTCCAGCGTCAGAACCTCTAGCATCAGCACAAGTGCCAAGCGCTGGACCGCCGTGTCCGGGGTGCTGCACGAGCCGACAGCGCAGGTGGTGCACATGGCGGAACCACCGCAGGAGCTTGAGACGGCACAGGCTTCAAGCGTTTCGAGGCTTCTCTCTGCAGGCGCAAGCGGGGGGGGCGCCGGCTTCCGCGACCACAGAGGCTCCACCCTCCTCCACGCAGCTGCTTCGGGGGGCAGCCTGGCGATACTGGGCGCACTGCTCGATGCAGGCTGCGAGGCGGACATAAACGTCCGCGAGTCCCAGCCCCCCTTGAGGACGCCCCTGCACTGCGCAGTCTCGAACGGACACGGGGACATGGCAAGGGCGCTGATGGCCGCAGGCGCAGATCCCACAGAGGTTGATGCTACGGGCCAAACAGCTCTTCATCTGGCAGCCATCAGTGGCCAGACCGACCTTGTCTGCGACCTCGTGAATATGCTGGGGGTGGATACTGAGGCGCAGGATGCGGACGGGAACACTCCGCTGGCGCTGGCCGTGGCCCGTGGGAGGCTGGAGACGTTGCAGTTGCTGCTCAAGCTAGGGGCGTCGGTGGAGAGCCGGTCTGCGAAAAGACGGCATCCGTTGGGCATAGCTCTGAAAGAGAATCGCATCGAGTGTATGCGGGCGCTGCTAGCCTCGGGTGCTGATACGGAAGCGGTTGACGATATCGGCTTGACAGCGCTGCTGTCCGCCACTCGCGCGAGCAACACCGAGGCGATGTCTGCTCTTATCGAGGCGGGTGCGGACGTGGACGGTCGAGGCGGGACGGTTTGGAGCCCCTTGGTGAGGCTTGTCTTGGTGTTGTCATCACAGGTGTATTTTGTATTTTGTATTTTGTCTTGAATTATACAGCAGCAGTGTGTGAGTGTTTCGTGGTGCTCCAATCTTCTTCTTTCCACCCATAGACATCCAGCACACCAATGGAAGAGAGTCTTGGGTCCGTCCTGATTGTTCATCCTGCGAGTACTCGTATCATAACCACGTACCTCTGGTAATTGTTATAGGTTGGTTCATTACTATTAGAGAGATCTCAAAGCTCTTGTGTGTATGAGGTCACAGCAAACAGCAACATCATACCCACCCGTGCTCACGACGCAGAATGTATCCCTATTTTTGACGATCATGATCATGCATGATCGTGATCGTGATGATTACGATGCTGCTGTTTATACCTTCGCTGCTGCTGCTGCTGCTGCTGCTGTTAGAGATCAGATCGATATCCCCTTTGCCGGTGGCATATGCCTCTGGGTACAGTCAGTCAGGATCACATATCTATACCTGGCACGTATCGTACGATATGCATGATATTTGACAGCTTGCAGGCTCTATCATACGTACTCGCACGAAAATACTTTCGTGTTTCATGAATCGTGCGTCTTACCTTACGTACGTATTCGAGGTCGTGTCGGTTCCAAAGTCATCCCGCGACGGAGAAGAGAGAAGAGGCGCATGCTGTGCCTCTTGTATAGCTTGCTGCTGCCGCTACTACTGTCGCTGCCGCTGCCGCCGCTATATGATACTAGCAATAGGAAAGAGGTGTATATTTATTTAGACTACGAGTACGAGTATACTGGAATATGTGAGTTGGAGCAGTGTGCAAGCCGTGCAATCGAGGGAGAGTGCAACGACATTGAGAGATTCAGGAAGAGATTACATTGAACGGCGTAAGAATCGGCGCCGTGATTATGCCCCGTCGATTATGGTGATATTAATAGTGATATTTTTCATATTTTAGAATCTGCAGCAGCTGTGCTAGATCATATTCCTACCTGGTAGGTGTGTACCAGGCTGAGGTGTACAAGACCGGTACGCAGTTCAGCAGCAGTGCCTACTAATAGTCACCATGCTCGTACCAGGTATATGATATGATACCCGGTACATCCGCAGTACATGCTTTAATACATGTATAACAGGTTCCATATTTATACGTACTTGACTGGTATGCTTGCGAGGAATACATCATTCAAGCGACAGCGCACGTGTCCGACTGTGTCTCCGCCCTGGCTCCAAGCGTTCGCCCTCCCCCAATGAGCTCTGTATATGCCCAAAACAGCACCGCTTGCGAATGCCCGCACAGTTCAACCGCGCGCCTCGGCCCCGTGCTCCGCCCCGCCCTCCCGTTTCTTCCCACACGCTGCTCCACCATGTCACACTCGCAAAATCATTTTGTTAGTAGGAGTGCAATACTTTACATGAACATACGTAAAACCAACTCTGTTTCAAGGCAGCTGTCGTCGAAACGGGGGTGAGTGCGCCCATAACAAGATCCCTTGCCCCGCCCCCTTTGCCACCCGTAACGTTTGATGTAACATGGTGTAACAAAAACAACAGCATTTTGCAGCGCACGTCGGAAACGTGAAGGTGATCGAGGTGCTGGTCGCTCGCGGGGGCGACCTGGCGGCCAGGACGAGCCTCAAGGGGAGCTCTCCGCTGCACATCGCCGCCGGCCACGCCGGGGTCTGCGCCGTGCAGGAGCTGCTGCTGAGATGGGGGGCGGACGAGGCCGCCCTCGACGCAAGGGGGCAGTCCCCGTGGGACGTCGCGGGGAAGCTCAAGTACGTGTTCGACCGCGACCACAGGCACGAGGAGAAGGTGCGGATGATCCGGCTGATGCTGGCCAACGCCCCCGCGGATCGAAATTGGAACCGCCGGAGAGGGGTGATGATGCTCGTTGCCCGGGAGAGGTCTCGCGCGGGTCGTGCAAGGAGCGATGCTAGCGTGGCGAAGAAGAGGGGTGCCGAGGGGGGCGGGGAGGGGGGGGGGGTGGGAGTCCATGATTTGGCCTCGTCGGGGAGGGGTGAGGCAGAGCCTGGTGGAGCGGAAGCGAAAGAGGGGAGGGAAGGAATGTTCCGTGGCATGGAGGTTTTCCGCGAAGCCGTGAATCGGCTGGCTGACACGGATGATGCCGGGATATTTCGCGGCATTATTGGCTTCTTGTGAACGTGAGACGTCGTTGTTTCGTGGTATTAATAGTAGGTGTTGGTTATGCTGTGTGCTGATATGCCTATTTTCTTCGTCATGGGTGTCGGTTTTGTTGTGTGCTGTCATGTTTTATTTGTTTGAATCTAGTTGTTAGGTTGTTTCGGTTACTTTTTTGTTGTTGTTTATTTTTATTTTATTTGTATGGCACTCGTATATTAGCCGCATGTGTTCAAATCATAGTTGATAAGAGCACGAGCTGCATCGGCTCCATGTGTTCCTGGTTTTATACTCGATCCACTGTGGTATATAGCAGACAGCGAACGAAGTACGTGTCGCGCCGTCTACCCTGTCAATCGTTACTTCTGGCCGGTGTAGCATACCAGGTATACAGTACTACAGCAGTACACGCCACGCCAGCGTGACTGCAGACTGTGTGGAAAATTGCTTCACATATGCTGTGGTGGTTGTCGTGAGGTCTGCTCGTCCTGACCACAGCTGTCAGTATTTATGAAACGTAGCCGCGCAGGGACAGATGGGACTCCATTCCGAGTTGATTTTTTTTTTTTTTCTCTGCATTCTGGGGCAATAGGATCCGTACAACACATACTCAATAATGCCACAGGACCACGTCTGGCTGTGGCGTTTCTATTGATGCATTGATATATACTATGTTGGCACGAGCGGCGCGTTTGAGGGGGACACAAGCCCCGTCCCTCAACTATTGAGGGCGGCACGACATTGGTCAGCGTCGTTCATTGCTCGTTCCGAGACCAGCTGACTTCCCTTCCCTACCACCTAACAAGCACACACATATATGTATATATACAATGTGTGGTTGACTGCGTTTTACGGTCTAGGCTTGTCCCTTCAAGACATACCAGACATCATGTAGACCACTTAATCCGGAAATGTAAGGACTAATTAATATTCGTGTGAATGCCCGAACGGTCTTTACATTTCCGTCCAGAGATTTAAATCGTTTTGTGTGTGGGTGCTTTTTCCCTTAAAGCCTATTCTTATGCCCAAACTACTGCCCCTCGCATTTCCAGACATGGCGGCTTATCATGCTACTCTGTTTGCGAATACAATTCTGGTTTATGACTCTGATGTAGACATCGAACGGAGAGTATGTTATCGGCCAGAGTGGCACAGTTTTCAGTGTCGGGACCTTTGTCCTTGACGGCTGACCTTGACGGATGTCCTTGACGGCTGACCTTGACGGATGTCCTTGACGGATGCCCTTGACGGATGTGCTTGACAGTAGTTATCCGTAAAAAGGGGCAAGAGTGCTGTCAACGGACATGTAGAAACATTTTCTCCCCAAGTATCCTCTGCAGTAGATGTTGTCGAAAGACAATCCGTCAGCAAGAAACGAACACTTATCACTGGCGCACGGCCTATGCAATTGATGGTATTGATGGTATTGCACACCAACACCTATGGCAGGAGGTAGGGATGTATGGTGATAGCAAGCATCCGTCACGGTATTTTTTTTCTTTCAAAATTGCCGTCCGCCACACCTCCAGAATGCCGTCATCATTAGGCGCACCGGGTATTTGGCTTTGCAACGCCTCCCCGACACCTTCACCGAACCGAACCGAACCGAACCGAACCGAACCGAACCGAACCGAACCGAACCGAACCGAACCGAACCGAACCGAACCGAACCGAACCGAACCGAACCGAACCGAACCGAACCGAACCGAACCGAACCGAACCGAACCGAACCGAACCGAACCGAACCGAACCGAACCGAACGGAACCGAACCGCCGGACGTGCGACGATCAATCGCCAGGTTGCGATGAGCACGTTTTTTTGCGTGGCGTGAGCGTGTCGTGGCATGCATGTCTCGAAGTACGATTGCAGCATACCTTCACGGGTGGAGAAACTGTGGCTGCGTCGTCTTTGGGTGGAATGTTGCATCGTTTTGGGAATTGGGTGATCGGAGCCAACGTCGGATGCTTCGTAGCACGTGGCCGGCTGTGTGTCATACGACACATATATAGCAGCAGTATAGAGGTAGAGGTAACGGTAGCGGTCGTAGTTGAGAGTTTATCCCTTTTCTCGTCCGTGTACTGGCTGTACGATAGTGTACCCGTAGTAATAGTATTTGATGATAGCCCTTTAGCCCTTTAGTATCATGCTGGTATACCTTACCGGCAGATGTTAGTAACGGCCGTGTGTTGGAGTACGCTCATATCGTGCATAGCCCCATTGTTGTCCATTGTTGTCCATGTTTTGTCGTTCCTGCGGCTGTTGCACCGCACGGGCTGGTCCTTTGGTGGTCATGACTGGTGGGGCAACACGCAACACCAAACATGCTTGCTTGCGGGGTTTGTTGCGCTCTGCCCGCTGGCCTCTTTATGGTATCCGCCTGCTCGAGTACCCGCCCGACTGCCCGCAGACACCTGCCTTGCTCGGTTCACTAACATCCAGTCGCTGCATGCATCGTCCCCACCGCCGTACTGATATGCCCCCTCTCTGCTTCCTGCTGCTTGCGTCCTGTTTCTTGTTTTCTGCTTTCTGTTTTCCGCTTCCTGTCTTCTACTTTCTGCTTTGCGTTTTCCGTTTGCTGCTTTCTGCTCTCTGTTGTACTTTGTTTTCCGTTTGCTGCTCTCGTGGCGAATGTAATGTTACGCGGTGGGACAAATCGCGTCGTGGTGCAGTGCCAAGGAGCGAAATAGAGGCGGCCAGGATGACTGTTTCGGGCCGCCGACTCGTATGGTGAAACTTTTTTTGTTCGCTGGTTTATCATTTTCCGCCTGTCCCGCATAATGCCGTCGCCGACCTCACTATCGGCACCGCTTGACCCGGGACCGCGCTGGCGGACATAGCAACGTGTTTTGTTTTTGGCTGGTCGTTGCTACATAAGCATGATACACCGCTCTGTCGGGGTAGATAAGGATGGTGCGGGTGTTCGATTGTTTTCGAGGCAGCAGTCCTACATTTCCATGCATAGTGGTAGACGCCACGAGAGGCTACGCGCGCGAATGGTGTTCGTAGCCGCCTCGGATACAATCCTGTCCATTGTAGCCGCTCCGATCGGATGGACAGGGTCGTGTCCATTCGTTGGCAGCATTCATTAGATTTATACTGGGTTATGTCTCTATTCTCGATTATGTTATTAGTTCTGCGCAACCGGTACTACGTTGTTGGCGCGACAGCCCGCGTGAGGCACTGCTGCTGCTACTACTGCTACTGGAGTGGTCGGTATTCGTTAAGAGTAATTTCGACGTTGGCTCGTGACAGCGACGGTTGCGTCAGGTGGTCGACGCCAAACCGCATCGCTCGTCATGGCTCAACATTAGTGCGTAGGTTATAGTATTGGATATCGCTCCTTGTTTTTTTCGATGTGCCGGAATATCGAAGTTTCGATGTGTCGAAGTATCGGGGGTTTCGACATATCGTATCGGGTATCGCGTGAAAAAACAATGTATCGGAACGTCGACATTTGATGTATCGTATCGAGAGTGTTCTGCTCTTTATCTCCCTGGCATGCCCGTGTTTTTAATACTGATAATGATGCTGAACAGAAGCTTCGATGCACCAGGTGTCAAAGTATCGAAACCATATCGATTTTTTTCTCTTTATTTCGTTATCGGTTCTCCTTCGATATCCAACACGAGTATGTCAGGGGGACAGAGAGAGCGTACCGATTTTGTTCGCATATCGGTATGACCTCGGACTCGATTATCGTTCGACATCCAACACTAGGTATGTTAGAGGCGCAGAGAGAGAGGAAAAACACCCTTCGCGGGTGTTTCGGTTCCTTGCTGCTCGGGCGGTTTGGGCCTCGAGTGGAGCCTTCGCCGTGTTCTGCTTTCGGTGGGCTTGCATTTGACGTCAGGCCGGACAAGACAGCGTATGATATGTATCCTGCTTGCTCCAGGCGCGACCGTGTTGATGTTTGCCCTTTCATCAAATCGGCAAAAAATGTAGAATTTACAAAGAAAGGTGGGGCACTGGTGGGAAGAACAAAAAAAAGCGCTGTGCCCTTGCCTCCCGGAGGGGGTGTGCTACTATCATGGTCTCATTTTTTTAATGTTAAGTTCTTGTATGGATAGCCACAGGCGCGTGAAGGATGTTGTAGACAGACAGACTACACTCGACACTCGCTCGGTGCAGCAGCCCCTTGTTACGTTGGGTGGAGGAATAGCCCCCTATCGATTTCGCTGAGCAGTCGCTCCGCGACACCAGACGTGGGTTTTTTTGGGTTTTTGTGGCCGCTGTGTGTGATATTAATGTGTCCTTTTCGTTATTATTTACGTCGGTAGCGTGCGGTGCGGTT
Organism: Nereocystis luetkeana; assembly: GCA_031213475.1. Classification (NCBI taxonomy): domain Eukaryota; class Phaeophyceae; order Laminariales; family Laminariaceae; genus Nereocystis; species Nereocystis luetkeana. The sequence goes on along the minus strand of JARUPZ010000003.1, from coordinate 2,731,072 downwards.
TGGTGCGGTCTCGGCGTTAAGCCCTTGCTTGGGAATTTCGCCGCCTTGTTTTGTGCTTTTTGTTTGATTTTGGCTTTTTTGTTCCCAGATCGAGATGAAATGTTTTTTTTTTCTGAGCATCGAGTTTGAGCGATATTTTCCCTGACCATAGGATGTAGTTCCCCTGAGCATTGAATGGAATGAATCGAGTGTAGTCTTTTCTCTGAGCATTGGATGGATTGAATTGGATTGATGTGTGCTGTGTTGATGGGGGTTGATTGATTTTTCATGACTTTAGCGAGAACGCCAGGCGGGGGGTGGGTGCGTGGGTGGGTGCGTGGGGGGGGGGGGGGGGGGGGGGGCGCCTAGGATTTTTACCGTCGCTGAAGACGCGTTGGCTTGGAGGCGTTTTGATGCGATCGTCATGGGATGTGATGGTAGGTGGCGGGAAAGAACACACAGCGTGCGAAATACAAGCAATTGCTCATATGGCAGGCTTAGGGCGTATTATATATAGCTCTGTTTAGTTCGAGGTAGAAGAGAGTGCCACCGCCGGTGAAAGGGGTTGGTGGGTGAGTAGGTGAGTGAGTGAGTGGGTACACTCTTAATAGAGCCTGCAGCGCAGCAGCATGGTGGTACGCGCGACTAATATTATTGCATGTTTTGCGGAGAGATTTATGTGTGATTCCAGAGGCCTGCGGTTCCATGGTGCACTGGACTGCGTGATGCAGCTCTGAGGGGTAGTAGGCATCGATTGCGTGATGTGTACCGCCATTTCTATTAGTAGTAGTGCTGTTCGTTCCGTTCCCTTGCGGCGTTCGTTGTGATTTGTTTTTTTTCGTTTTGTCCCCCCGAAAAAGCAGTAGCAAGTGGCAGCTTGGCGTCAGTCAGTCTGCGGTATACCGGTACGCGCGATAGAGTTTTGCCGGCAGCATGGGATACCCCAGATGACGACGCGAATGCTGCTGTATGTAGTGCACTGCACCCGATTGGACAGTTAAGCTACAGGCTGATTTTCGACAACCAAGCAGGATGAATGGGAAGTATTCACAGCCTCGAACAGATCATCTTTAGATCATTCCCACTTCATGATATAGATATTTCAAGGCAGATAGATCATCTAGTCCCGATATTGTATATATGATCTAGCTCATGTTGCCGGGTGACCCGTAGAATCTGCATGATCTAGCTCATTTTTCCTGGGTTGGATATGTAATATGCAGATCCTACAGAACCTCTTGCAACGGTATATGGGAGGAACTACAGGAGATTATCTAGATGATCTAGATCATGATCTAGATCTAGATCGTGATCTGCCCCACAGCACAGTGGTGTGCAAGCCTTGAGGGTTGAGGACTGAGATCAATGCCACGGCCACGAAAAACGTACAAACAAGCACAAAGAGAGAGGAAGGTGTCGTGGAACAGATCACACAAAAGTTGACGCACAATAATAACACCGACACAAGCCGCAACGTTCTGTTTAACGTTGTATGCAACGGACAAAAAAAAAGGCGGGGGATGATTTTATGATACATCAGTGGATATTTTCGCATTTGGCCGCCCACTCCTGGAACACTGAAACTTTTGAAGCCAACACTATGCTGTATATACATACACATCGTATGTAACGTGTACCAGGTATGTATGTATCATACGGCATATATTATCTGAGTTCAAATTTGTAGACAACTCTGTATTGAAAACGTGCACATCACGAAGAACACGCGATCGATTCATCCATGCATCACACCAAGCTTGCACAGATGAGTTTTGAGTTTTGAGTGAATTTTCGATCTCACAGCTTCGTCCCCCCCCCCGTGAAATATACATCTTGTGATACGGACCTAGATGAACGAACGTAGTCACACGGAAGAAGTAGGTCGTATGGAGGAACACAGCCAGCCAGAGCATAAAAATGTGGTTGCGTGGTTGCTTCATACTGAGTTCAGCAATGCAGCATTACTATTAATATTAATAGTATTTTTTGTTAATATTTGGTGCCTTACAACAACAGCTGCAGTGGTGTACCCATTATAATACCACCCCATGACAATAAGAAGCCCACCGAAACGTGGTCATATCTTCGACGCGTTCTACGATAGAGGTTGGTAGCATATTTCCGCTTTTTTTTCTGAATGACGGTGCTCCTTAACCCAAAATCGTCGGAAGGCCAATCTTGTTTCGAAAAATGACGCAAGTGCATACTTGGGCCATGGGATTATTCCTGGGGATGCAATTTGATTGTTGCTGAAAAAGTCAGTTTTCGGGTGACTTACTACTAGTGTGGAGTTCCTCAAGTGAGGAGCCTCAAATTTTTTAGAGTGAACCTCTATCATCGTAGAACGCATCCTTTAACCCTTTTTTTAGAAAAACTGCAGTCCCGTTTTAGGGGCAATCTAGCCAAATACTAAGTAGTTTGCCCCTAAACGGGACTGCGGTACTAAAAGGGTTAAGTCTTGTCTTTCACTACTACTAAAAAAAATACCCCGTACGAGTGCTTATTTCAAGATATACTTACTTTTTTTCATGACAATAAGCCGATCTACTTGGTCTTATCTTTACATACATGCTCGTACTTGAACCGGATGGTCTCAACATGGTACAACTCATATCACACACACTCCAGTACAAACAGATACTCCCAGGATACCAACTATTTAGGGTTAGGGTTACGTAGGGTTATACTTGAATGTTTCCATTTAGTATATGCCCCCCCCTTACTATTTTCTCTCTCCCTCCTATTAATATATATATACCTGGTACCAAGTATATAGTTTTACTATTATTGTTATGTTTGCCTTCTGACAATGTGCAAGGCGTTATTCATTCAAAATGAAAAAGCTGGCATAATTCGTCGAATACCACTATTATTATTAATAACTTCACCCAACCAATTCTCCTTCCCTGCGTGTACTCACTTGAACACGCACCACCACCATTTACCTAGATATTTAACCTACTATGTATCTATACGCCATGTACATTGTATGTGTCCTACTCCGCATTCACGTTCCACCCCCACGCCATGGGAAGTACCAGGTATTATATTAATTATTATTATTTATTTTGCCATCCGACAATGTGCAGCATGATCTTCAACATGGACCACTCATAACTTTCCCGAAAGAAGAAAACCTCGGAAACAAAAGGAAACCCATGCACCAAGTCTACCTCCCTTCCGTCCCAACTTACTTATAGCAGGTAGTCGTAACTCAGATCTGTGGGGCCACATGACAGAGGCTCTCCCCTCTGCCCACTGCCGTTCGTGGTTTTTGCATTACCAGGTATATATATATATTATATCGCTGGAAGACTTCAGCTCTCTCTCTCTTCCCTTGTCGACGCGCGTCGGATTGCGCCATGAAGGCACGTACCGTAGCGGGAAGGGGGGAGAAGAGCCTGCTATGTGACCCCGGATCTGAGTTACGAGTTGGAAGGAGAGAGAGAAGAAGATGGGCGAAGATAATGAATGGGATGAGAAAAAAAAAAAAAAAAAAAATGATACCCAAATATATGGTACTACTCGTCGTATACAATTTTACCACTACTACTACTACTACTACTACTACTACTGTTAATAAGTACAGCCAGTCTATACTCGTCGTACCTGATATGATTCGTCATTATTGTGTGCTTGCATCGCTCTGTTTTTTCCTTCAAAACTGGTACGAGGATGTTTGTTGTGCGCTGTCTGGATCCATTCGCATTGAATGGTGGTGGATAATTGATAGTTCGTAGGATAATTATTATTCCTCTTGCCATCAGACCCGTAGGATAATTGTATACGGTGTTCGGCAGTAAGTAAGTAGTATAATTCTTACGAGTTCGAAGTAGCGTACTTTTACTGCATGTATGAATGTAGTGCTTATATTGCTTCTTCTGTAGTATCATACCCCTGTAGTACAAAGTATAGAACTGCAGCGGCATCTTTTGTGGGCGAACTACTTAGAATTATTGCGTACCAGGTTGTGTGAGATACCAGGTAATGTTTTGCAGTGTACTGCTGTAGTACAACAAGAGCAGTACAAGATATAGTGGAGAGTAGGCCTACCTGTACAGCAGCAGCAGCAGAGTCTCAATAAAAAAGTGCCATGCGTTATTATCCATAATATATGTCCCTCTTCATCCCTTTTACTATATATTATAATAGTTTCGTCATCATCGTGGTGTGCTGCTTCCACCTTTTTTTGTAGCAAAACTCAGATCCGGGGTAGTAGGCTCTTCTCCCCCCCCTCCCACAACACGGTAGATAGATGCCTGCCTGCATTTATTTTTATCACGCGTAGAGTTCAGCATCTTCTTCGCTCGTTGGCTCGCGTCGAGTTCTGTATGGTATGATACGAGAGGCAGTCGTGGTATAACGACACGTCATCATCATCAATCATCAGTCTATCAATGATGCGATCATCATCATCATCATCAGTCAATCAATGATGCGCCGCCGCTGTTGTTGCTGTTGTTGTTGTTGTTGTTGTTGTTGTTGTTCTCGCAGGATGCACGGATGGAAGTTAGAAAGTAAAAAGGGGAGGGGGTTGTCAGAATGTATATATACGTATGTAATGTGTGATTCGCACTCACTCTGCTGCTTGCTGTTGATCCGCTGTCGATTTTTCTCTATATATATAATAGCATCGGACGGATGTGTATATCATATAATATATATATATGATGGTACATAGTAAAAAGCGGGGGGGGGGGGGGGGGATTTCTCACTCGTGATGTGACAAGCTATATATATATATGTCCAACCTCCGATTAAAATATATATATATTTCCCAAATAAATACCAGGTATAGAGACACCTACTACTCCTTGAACTCCGCAGCTTCAGGTTTTGTCTTCCTCATATATATATATATATGGATTGTATTTCCTGTAACTGTATGTGGGGCCATATTGAACCCGTCGTAGGCGCGATCGAAGTATCAAACCCAGCTTGCGAAGATGAGCTTCGACCAAATCCTCGGTCTCACAGCTAGTTGTTTGTTTATTTATTCTATCGATAAATAAATATACTGTTGTTGTTGTTGTTTGTATCATGCCAGGTATGTATGTGTGCGATTATGTACATACTTCAGTATGATATATATGATATGATGCCAGATATATATTGTATTTACACCATGGTCGGGAGTAGTGCCACAACGAACGCTGCCATTTATTTTTGTTTTCATCGGTGGGGAGTGGGAAAGAAAGTGGTACGCACCCCTACTACAACCAACCGAGCAGATTATTAATACTACAAAACGGTGCGCAGGGGGGGGGGGGGGGCGGTCAGGGTGGTGGCAATGCCCACAGGGCACTCCGCGGGGTTGCAATTTGCCAGGAAATATGTTGTTGTTGAAGAGGCGCCGGTTCTCGATTGTGGCTGCGAGATGCCTGCCATGTATGTACAAAAATGTCGTAAATATTCATATCGTAGTGCTGATGAAGTGGAACACGCGCGTTGTGCGGGGGAACGCTGCCGGGAGTTGCAGATTTTTACCGCGTACCATAAAAATACCACGGGTGGTAGTACGTTTAGCATACCGATAGTAGTGTGCATACGAGCAAACTCTTGTACAATACCACACCAACCCGTCAATCGTCTAACCGGCCAGGTAGGGTCTATCCGCATGCGCGGTTGAAACCTGCGGCAAGCAGCGAGTAATCAATGAAGTATCGCGCAGAGTGCACCGATATAAGCTCGCCCTGCGAGACCGCCAGGCCGTCAGGGGGAGAAGGGAGGAGGAGGGAGGGCTACTTCCCATGGCGTGGGGGTGGAATGTAGATGCGGAGTAGGAAGCGTGGCGTATAGATACATGGTAGGTAAAATATCTCGGTAAATGGTGGGGGTGCAAGTGAGTACAGGCAGGGAAGGAGAATTGGTTCGATGAAGTTAGTGGTATTCGATGAATTATGTCAGCTTCTTCATTTTGAATGAATAACGCCCTGCACATTGTCAGAAGGCAAATAATAATTAAAAAAAAAAAAAAAATGAAGTACGTATTTAATACTTTCAAATATCAAACGACGCCTCCACAACTTGAGCTGTTTTGAAGGTTGAAGTACGAGTGTACCACGTATTAACAGTGAAAAACGGCTGTCTGCCGCCGCCTAAAGCTCTAAGGCAGCAAGAAAAGCAGCAGCTAGGTGCGTGTGCATCACACCATACTTACACGAGATACCCACAGCTACACAATGCCTCGTAAATGCAGCAGGATTAATCTATCCACTACTTCGCCTACGCACCGATACACTCTTCTTCCTGTATGTACTGCTGTCTATACCCTACTCAGACTCTATACACGAAACAGCAGTAACAACGGTATTCATAACAGCTCTTGCTATGGTATCAATGGTCCTCCCCCCCCCCCCCCCCCCTTCATGGTCATACGACTAATACGGCCATGCATGATAATGAATACCCCCCCCCCCCTCATAATAGTTATTTCTATGGTACCAATTCCCCCCCCCCCCCCCCCCCTGCATGGTCATACGACTAATACGGCCATGCATGATAATGAATACCCCCCCCCCCCCCCCCCTTTCTCGCTCGTCGCCGGGGTGACTCTAGAGAAAATGTCAGGGCTGGTCGCGGGTCGGGTCAAATCTCACGGGTCAGGTCGTGTCGGGTCAGCCCGAACCGCGAGATTTTGGAAGCCTCCTGGCCCGACCAGACCCAACCCGACCCGTGAGATTTGATAGTCTACTGACCCGACCCAACCCGACCCGCGAAATTTTAAAACCTCTTTATCCGACCGGACCTGACCCATGAAGTTTGAACACGTCTTGACCCTACCCGACCCGGCCCGCCAGAGTCCGATTGACCCCTGATATACGGATCTGTCGCGGCTCGGGTTACCTCAACCTGCGAGACCATTTACCTCGACCCGCGGGTTCGACCCGCGGATTCAGCACATGGGCGGACGCTTCAAACGAAAATGTATCTTCAGTTTTGTGCGCCATGAATGGGGATGGATGGATGCCGACATGTTAATATTTATTTGGCGGTGATTCAATGTTTGATTCTGATACCAAAGGAGAAGTGTTGGTAAAAAAAAACTTTTGGCTGAAATGAGGATGTTTTGAAGTGTTAGATCCGCGGGCCGGATGCGCGGGTCCGACTCGCGGGACAGCAACAAAAAAAAACGCGGGACATGTTGGCCCGACCCGCGCGTGGCCCGTTTCTCGTGGGTTATGACCGGGCCCGATCCGTGGGCTTATCATCACCCCTCTTGACCCGACCCGACCCGACCCAACCCGTGAACTTTGAAAAAATCTTGACCCGACCCAATGCGAACCTTTAGATTCGAAAAACTTTTGATCCAACCTGACCCAACCCGCGAGATTAAAAAATATCTTGACCCGACCCGGTTCGTGAGGTTCTAAACACATCCTGACCCGACCTGCGAACAGTCCTGGAAAATGTGGCCACTCACATGAATCACAGGACTGTAGTTTTTTAGCGTCGTTCCGTTTTCCTACTCCCCCCCCCCCTCCCCCTCTTCACCCTCGCTAGGGATGTGGGGGTAGCTCGGGTTCCTCAGCTTTCAGTACGCACCCCTACCCCCTCTTCCCGCGCCTTGGTACCCAAAATAGGCTCCGTTGGAAGTCACCGTAGCGCTGCAGCGACGACTTCAACCCGCACGCGAGACACAACTGTGTATAGCCGGGTGCCAAAACATGCTAGCCGCAGTATCGAGAAAGTGCTCCTTTTGCAGCGCCAGTTCGCATCCGGCGGTACAGGTGGAATGTTTCGGCGGTGCTGATTTAGAGTGCCGGCTTAATACAAGCAAACTCTGCTTCCTGACGAACTGGCTGGGGTTATATTCCCTCTCCGAACCTAGGCGGGAGAGTCCCGATCAGTGCGTCTCATCACCGCGATGACACCACCTCGACCGCGGATAGATTAGTGGCTGATATTACAGTAATCCCCACTTCGAGTCGTACAAGGGGTGCCGAAGCGTCGTCCTGAGTGCCGTGATGTGGGGGGTTGGTGAAATTGTTGAACACGTACATACTGCGTCATTGCATCAGCTCCACCTGCAAATGTTTCGGCACGTCGTCGTGACAAGGTCTTGCAGCGCGCGACGGGGACTCGGCGGTGTGCATCCGCGCCGGATATGCTCGAAGACAGATCTCAATATACTGCAAAGTAGGAGCTTAGAGGGGAACTGTCCGGGGTGTCGCCAGGAGAGCAGGAGCCAACGTCAAGAATCTTGTAGGGGACCGTCCTATTGAAAACCTTCGGCTATCCTGTAAAAATGACCTCACCCTAATTCCAAGTAATTTCCCCCCAAAAACCAGGGCTTTCGCGGGTCAGGTCAAACCTCACGGGTCGGGTCGGGTCGGGTCGGGTCAGCTGACCCGACCTGACCCGCGATTTTTTTTAGGTGTGTTGACTTGACCCGACCCGACCCGCGAGATTTTGAAAGCCTCTTGACCCGACCCGACCCGACCCGTGAGATTTGAAAATCTCTTGACCCGACCCGACCCGACCCGCGAGATTTTGAAACCTCCTGCCCCGACCCGACCCGACCCGCCACTTTCCGACTGACCCGTAAGACACGGGTTTCATGCGGGTCGGGTCACCTTGACCCGCGAGACCATTTATCTTGACCCGAAGGTTTGACCCGTGGATCTGGCCCGTGGATGGGCATTTGGAAAACAATTTAATGTTCATTTTAGTGCCCCGAAGCGATATATGACCTGGCTGTAGTGGGTATGAATGGATGCGGGCATGCGTATATGAATTTGGCGGTGTTTTGATGTCTGAATATGATACCAAAGGGGTGTTACGGAGTATTGGTACGAGAGAAGCCTTTGGGTAAGAGAGCGGGAAGTTATTCAAGTGGCGGGTCCGCGAGCCGAATGCGCGGGTCCGACCCACGGGTCAGCAAAAAACAACTCGCGGGTCATGCTGGCCTGACCCGCGAGTGACCCGCTTCTCGCGGGTCATGGCCTGACCCGACCCGTAAGCTTTTCATCAACTCTTGACCCGACCTGACCCGACCCGCGAGCTTTGAAAAATTCTTGACCCGACCCGACCCGACCCGTGAAATTTTGAACACTTCCTGACCCGGCCCGACCCGACCCGTGACATTTTGAGCATCAAGTGACCCGACCCGCGGGTCGGGTCATGACCCGCGAAAAGCCCTGGCAATAACAAGTAGTAAATAGTAGTTCTAAAACGGTTTGGAACTTTCGCGTCCATGTCGACCTTCACGCCTTTGCGGATAATGGCGGCCGTATTGTAAACCGACCCCAAGTCCCCACGCACGATGAAGTTGGGATCGAAGCTAGCCGCAAAGCGTCGGAAAGGTTCATGTTTCGGTGGTCCACGCGAGAATTTCCGTGGGGGCATGCTGTGTTGGCGAACGATGTCCTATGAACGCTACTACTGCTGACGGTCCGTCCGCGAGGGTACAACGTGCGAGCTGACCGCGAGGCAGGCGTTGATGTCGGGCGACCCTGGTGCGCTCGAAATCTTGAGGGGGGGGTGTGGGAGGGAACCCTGGCCGTCTATCTTATGGGGGTATCTCACTTAAAGGTAGCTACGAGTATACTCACAGCATATTGGGTAGCTTCGCTACGATGTTATCACTCGTGGTGTGACCGAACGGTAGACCCACCGACAGGCTCAGTAATTATTGGTTGGGGGGTGGCTCTCTTCTCTTGGGCCATTCCGAAACCCCCCTGATCACCATCAGTACGTATTAGGTACGTATGTAGTCGGCAGAGCGCTGCCGGTGTAGAAATTGTGGAAGAGTACGAACCGTTTACAGCAGTCCAAAACGAGATCAACGAGAGCAGCAGTCGTCGTGTACTTTTTTTTGTAAAGATCTTGTATTTTACGTGCGCGCCGAGTAATCGGTGTTCCACAAACACGTTGTTTCAAGTTTCCCATTCGAACCGGTCAGAGACTGCTAGCGGCTGCTGGACCGTATTCTCACTGCTGTGTGTACATGTATGTGCGTAGCACGCGTGTACATACGTGTGCGAGAAAAAAACGCAAACCGCCACAGGCAGGGGCCAAGTTGGATAGTGGGACGTAGGTGCGTCCCCTGATTCCGGGTCCGGCATGCTTCATAAACACTTGAAACCCATTATTTCGACCAATCAGCATACAGCAAAAAAACAAAAAGACAAGCGTCCGCGACCTGGAACCTGGAAATGTGGCGTCTCGCCAACAGCACCCTCACCGTGGGGCGATCGGTACCGAGAGACCACCGCTCAGCCGGGACCGTGCAAGATTTTAACAGCTAGTACACGGCCCTTGTGACTTCTAATATGGTAAAGCACGACGTGTAAAAAGTACGGGCTCAAAACGCGATATTCTTTGGTGGTACTGCTCCTGTGACATCGCTTGTTCTACGAAACGTCAACGTTTCTGCGCCGGAAGCCTTGGGCGTAGGGGCATCTTGGGCGCTGGTGTTTACTGTCTTGCTGGGTGCTGCCCATCTAGATTGAAGGCTCTGTCGTCGCCGCTGTTTGTGAATCTGCCGGGTTTTAGCGGCCCGCATCTGAGAGATGAAGCCGTCGATCTCGATAGATCTCCCTGGGTGGTGCACGCTTCGAAGAGATGCCGACGAATCCAGCATCAACGAGGTTAGTCAGAGTCATTCCCCTTCGCCTGTTCAACGACATACACACTCGTACAGCCGTGGTACGAACATGTATAAAATATACCAGGTACCAGGTACCAGGTATGATATAATAGTGTCATCGTACGTAGAACAAGCCTGCTCGCAGTACCCCACGTGTACTGATGTTGCACTGGGCACCGCGCACCGTGCATAGTTTACTGCTGTACTGGCAACTGGTACCTACATGCTGTCCCTACTCTGTAATTGTACTTTAGTTTATCCAGGCTTGAGGCTTGATTTTGACGTACTACTGTAGTCGGCCAGAAATCAGTACCAGCACCTGAAGAGTACGGGTGGGATTGGAAGGGACTAAAGCGAAGAGCGAGCAGTTCGTTAGGGACGGGGATGGCACGCTGTTGCGGGATAAGGTGCGAATTCGTGAACGATGGTCGGGGTTCTAGCACAAACTCTTGATTAAGAAATTGTAGGCTTCTTGGGTGCTACTATCAGGCAGGTTGCTGCAGAGTATTGATACAATCTGTGAGATACTACCGCATAGAAGCAGTCAAACAGAAATCGCTGAATCTCGATCCCACGATCATCGACCTCTTGCCATCGCGACCGCTTAAACTGTCGCTCGGAGATGAACCATCCATGGAGGAGATGACGGAAGCATGTCGAATTGGAAAGCTGTTGGGCCAGATGGCCTCCCTCTTTCCTAAAACTCGACCGCACCGCATTCGCTTAATGCTTTCACAGCATCCTTGTCAACGTTTGTGTATCAGGAGAAGTCGCCCAGCAATGGAGAGATGCGATCATCAAGGTCCTTCACGAAAAGAAGGACCGAACTGATCGCAACAAAACACAGGGATTTCGCGTGTTGCCCATGCAGGCAAAGTCTTGTTGAAAACCGTCGCGTCCCGCCTTAGCAACTACTGCGAGACTGAGGGAATACTCTCTGAGAGGCAGGGGCAGCAGTGCGGCTTCCGTCCTGCACGACCAACCATCATTGTGCGCCGGTTGCAAGAGCTCGGACGACAAGAGAAAAATCCCCCTGTACGTATGTTTCATCGATCTGCAGAAAGCGTACGACTATGTCGACCGAGGGCTGCCGTGGGAAGTACTCACTCGCTCTGGTATGCCGACCAAGATGCTCACAATTATCCGCAATTTCCGCAAAGGCGTGCGGGCTCGCGTGCGTACGGATGGCGGCGAGCACTCGGAATGGTTTGGTGTCACGCAGGGACTGCGGCAATGTTGCGTGCTATCACCGCTACTGTTCAACGTATTCGCTGCGGCGTTACACGTGGTACTGGTACGCTTCAGCAAAGACAAAGCCATCGTAAGGCGTTTTGGTTCAACTCGATGGTGCTGAAGTAGTCGGAACAAAGAAGCAGGAGCCATTGGCGTGCGTGCGGTTGGCTGTATGGGGCATGTTGTACGCCGATGGCGCAGGAATTGTCTCGAAGTCAGCTAAAGGACTCTCGCTAAAACGATGATAGTCATCGTGACTGTCTTCGATGCAGCGGGCCTCACCGTCTCGGAAAAGAAGACAGAGACGATGCTGCTACGAACACCGGACCAGACAACCCTCGTCCCACCGCTCGTCATCGAAGCAGTAGGCCAGAGGTATAAACAGACGGCCCAGTTACTCTACCTAGGCGGCATTATCCACGAAAACGCTGACCTCTCGCTCGAAATCGATCGACGGATGCGTCTCACGCGGGCATGCCCCAAACGGTTCGGCCCGGAGTTATATGACAGGACAACCGCCTCGCTCAGTCTCGAAGTCCTAATGCTGAGGGCCGAGGTGATTGAGACCCTGCTGTACGGGTGTATGACGTGGACCCTCAGAGCGGAACACTTTGCCGAGCTTCGAACGGCTCACCGCCAAGTCCTCTTGGGATTCATTGTCTTCCAGCGCCGACTTCATACCAACCACACTACCCTCTCGTACGCGAAGGCCCTCAAGAGGGCATGTTGCGAGGGCATCGAAACGACCATCCGTAAACGGCGGCAGTTTTTTGCGGGGACCGTGGCACGGCAAAGCAAGGAGCGATGACCCAGTCGGGTAATGTCCGGGACGATGGGTGGTGGGCAGAACCCGAGACCTGGCAGACAGTTCAAGACTTGGCATTGCTGCATAGTCGGAGGCCTTAGGGAGTTATGAGCTATCGAAGGACCAACGAAACACTCCCCCTTGATGTTTGAAGTTGAGACCGCGCTGTGGTCCACTGCAGCAAAAAAGGCGGGGAAGCGGTGCTGGGGGGTCCTTGAAGCAGCCGAACGGTTCATAGTGAAGTGGCACGAGGATGAGGCACAGTTGAGTAGGCAGCGCCGTGCATCCGCCGTGGGTGGTGCCCAAGGGAATGGGGGGGGGGCGGGCAACAGGGGGCGTGGAAGGAAACCCGATCAAGGAAACGGGGGCAAGGGGGGGAACAGGAGTAGAAGGGAAACGTCGGTGGGCGAAAGTCGGGAGGAGACGGCAGACAGGGTAGCAAGGCACCAGGCCGACTAGTAAGTGGAGCATGCCCATGCCACTCGTGCCGCCAACTGCTGCAGCTGGTTCGAACGTGATGTTCCTTTGTTTTCCTTGTCTTTTTTGCGTTTTGATCCCCCGTGACTTCCTTATTGATACTTTATATTTCTTCTTTCTTGTCCTTATGGCAGGAGTCTTGCGGCGTGGGTAGATGACGAGCCTGCTTTGCTTGTTGCGTACTACTGTCTGAGGCACCTTCTCCGGTGTTGGGGTATGGTTGACGAAAGCAGGACGGGAACGGCGGACAGGGTAGCAAGGTGCCAGACGGACCAGCAGGGAGAACCTGGCTATGTTATTCGTACCACAGACTGCTGCGGCTGCCTGGAGGGCGCTTATTGTTCTTGTTTTTTTGTGCTTCGGTTTGCCTGCCATTCCCCTTGATTCTCGGGTCTTCCTCTGATTATATTTATATGTCGTGGTATTGTTTCTGTGTTGTCTGCCACTTCCCCTTCACAGGGGGGCACGACACTTTTTTTACTTTTTTTTTTATTCGCTTTTTGTTTCTTTCGTTTTTTCTTTTTCATATAATGTGTGTGTGTCGTCCTGTCGTATCCAGCACGATGACATGCCATTGCAAATATCTACTATGCTTGCTGCATAAACAGTGTAGTATCTCTGTGGCGTAGTGTTGTGACCACATAACTTGTATTTCTCTAGGATTGAAGAATCGGCACCGACACTGGTTGTGCTGGGTGTCGGAGGGTAGAAAGAACGGTTCAATGTGAAGAACACACACCAGTACGTGGTTGTTCCAGTAGTCATATCGTACCGGTCTGGTACTCATACTACTGTACGTCGTACCTCATTTACGAAGTATACAACTTCAACTGTACGAGTACCCACCAGGTACCTGGTGTACTTTACAGAGTAGAATATCCCTCGTACACAACACCAAGCACTGGGTATCATTTTCGCTCCAAGGCTGGTGTGGTGTATGTGAATGAGCCGCTATTCACAGTAGGCGTAGAGTAGTGTGGTGGTTGTTGTCTTGGCTTGGTTGCGCCGGAACCGAGCCACCTGCACAGACGACGACTTGCCCTGCGCAGAAATAGATAGCAGCATCAGCAGCAGCAATCAGTGTGGATAGAAGCAGTAGTAGTGCATTGCAAGTGTAGCGGAGGCTTGCTCAACCTGCCGTCTATAATAGCTGTTAGTTTAGTTTAGAACCCCCACGTCCCGCCATTGTATCATACGTACGTACATAGGGATGCGCGAGTCTACGGTCTGACACCCACGGTCATGCATAACAAATAGTATAAGCCCCTTTTCTATGGTGCCGCGACTACGACCATGCATGACAATGAGTACCCCCCCCCCCCCTCGCCAACACCGCCTCTCCGCACAGCCTCTCCCAGCTTCGTCGGGGGAGGCAACACCTCCCTACAAAAGCAGATACAACTGCGAGGAGGGGGAGGGCTCTTGCAGCGAAAACGCCTCCAACTATTTGAGCGCCGCCGGTGGCAGCGATGGCGGGGACAGCGACGACGACGAATACGACGCCATAGCCCGGCTCTTTTCCATCGGCGGGGTCAAGCGGAAGAGGGGGAGGAGCAACTCAGACTCGCAGCAGCGGCAGCGGCTGGACGGGGGGGGGGGGGGCGTCCATCACCCTGTCCCGGTGCGGATGCTTAGGTTTCCGCATTCTCGGTTTTGTACAATTGTCAGTGGTGGCGGTAGGGATGGGGGTGGGGATGGGGGCGGGGATCGGTGCAAGGGTACGGGAAGGGGTGGGGGTGGGAGTTGGAGTAAATACGGGGGTCGGGGCGTGTGGGTGGGGGGAGGGGGGGAGCGGGTGTACTCGAAATCATATTCAAACAGCGTCATACTATACGTCTGCTTTTTTTTATCGGACTAAACAAACGAAGGCCCTCGCTGATTTCAGTAGTTTACGGTCCACTTTTTCGACTGCTGGTGGTTTTTCCTTCGCTGCTGCCCCCCGCGCTCTGAACTGAGCTTTCTGCCTTCAGCGTCCGTGACCTGTACTGTGGACGACTTTGTACGCCTAAGAAATATACCATGGTAGTGTAGTTTCTTCAAAATTGATACCGTATCACTCTATCCAACTCTGTCCCGAAACAGAAAGACCGTTTTGATTGAATATTAGTGAACAAACGGTGACTACATATCGGGACAGAGCTTTGTCCCGCAATAGAAAGGACCGTCTGCATTGAATACTAATGAGCAAATGGTACCTATATTTCGGGACAGAGGGGTACCTGGCGCCAGGGTATGTATTATACGGAGTACTGCCTACAGCATTACCAGGCTATGCATCAGACGTGTCGGTACAATCAATCATTGCCCGGTAATTTATGATTTCTGCGGAGCCTTGCAGGCACGACAATAACATAACCGGTACCGGTATTACCCGGTATGTAAGTATATACCAGGTGCCTGGTATACACCTGGTAGCTGGTAACACGGAGCAACGCCGCTCGCTTCGGCAGACAACCGCGCTGGTAATCAGTCCAGCACAACAAATTATCTTGGGTTCCCAAATAGCGCAGGCGGTCTGTCCCAACAGAACCGGTCGGCCACTCGTATTGCAGCCGTCTTCCAATAGCAATAAACGATTGCAAAGTACGTGTGTATACGAGTATCACAACTAAAATCCGCGCATTTCAACAATCGGCGCTCGCAGACCCGCGGCAAGCGCGGAGGAACAGGTCGCGGCTCTACGGCGGAATTCAACCTTCAAGCTGAGGTGTACCTGGACTGGCCGTGCGTGCGATGCACTTTCATCAACGCCTTCGATCAAGAGGCATGCCAGGGATGCGGGGGGGCGAACCTGAAGCGGAACAGGCTCTTGCGGGAGAGGAGGAAGGAGGTCGAAAGGCTGGGGCGCTTGAAGTCTGCGCGAGAGTGTCGGGACAGGTGGGCGTGCTGTGTTTTTTTGCTCACGTAGGTGAGGTCTGGACTATCAGCCATTGTGTCCAAGCCGGGCCAAGTCGGAAAAACACTTACCAGGTACTGGTACACTACTGCTCCCCCCCCCCCCCCCTGCCCAGGTCGATGAAGGAAGAAGCACTCAAGGATGTGCTCGAGGATAGCGACTCCGACGAGGACAGCTGTTCGACTGCCACGGCCGCTGCAAGCGGAACGCACCCCGCGGAGGGGGGGGGAGGTCCCGCCGACCAACGTTTAGGAAACCCAACGACTCAAGCGAATCAACCGCCGGAGCCGGAGTCGAAACCGAAACCGGCTGCGCAGACAAAGGATGATCACTCACGCTGGCGCAGCCGCAGCTCCGAGTCGAGCAGCCACGGCGGCAGCAAGCAACAGGCCAACGACCCTCGGGTGGAAGTTGCCTGCTTCATCCACATCCTCCCGCCGGACCTCCTCCTCCAGTGCTCCGAGTATCTGGGGGACACCCGCACCCTCTGCCGGGTGCGCGAGGTAAGTCTCGGCTGGCTCGTGGCCTTGGACGACCGAGAGGCGGGGCACCGCCTCTGGCGTCCCCTCTTCTACCGCCTTCGCGCGAGCGGGTCTATCCACGCGGGGACGGACGCCACGGGTCAGCAGCACCGGAAGCTCAAGGTCTACGATCTCGGCCCTCCCACACCGACGACGACGACGACAACCTCAAGCGCTACCATCGACGGGGCGGTTGCCAGTGACGCAGCCGCAGCGGTGGCGATGGCGGGCGCGGGCGCCCTCACGGTAAGCCCCGCACAACATCGGCTAGGTGGGAATGTGTCTGCTGCGTCGCCTGGAAATAGAAACGCCTGGTCCGCTGGAAACCCGGGCGTGGGTCTATCTCCGGCGTTGTTGGTGGGAGGGGGTCCTACTGTCGCCTCCGCATCCGGACATTCTTCTGGGCGCTCGTCGTCGGCGTGCGCGGTGTGCGGGCTAATCCAAAGGGAAGGTTACGCCGGCAAAGACTGCGAGATGTGTGCCTCCTCCCTCGTGCTGATGCAGGGTGCCAGGGACTCCCCCGCCGCTACCCCTCGTGTGGCGTACACGCGGGTTAACCTGACGGGGTCGGTGGCGGCTGCTGCTCTTGGGGCGACGCCGCCACCGCCGTCGCCCACGCCTGCCACCCTCCGTGGTTCGGCTGCACCTTCGCCGTCTCAGAGAACGCCGGGTGCGTCCATCTCCACCCCCGGCTTCCGTGGCAGCAGCGCTAGCAGCAGCCACTGTGGCGTCGGGAGCGCCGGGAGAGTGTCCTCGGGAGGTTCTGCGTACGAAGGGGGTGGCGGGGGAGTGAGCGGTAGTCTCGGTTTCGAGGGTAGGGGACAGGGGACGGGAGGGGGCCGCGACGTGGACTGGCACTTTTTGGTGAAGAAGGTAGCCGAGGAGAAGCGGATCGCGGCGGGCTGGGGGTCGCTCCGGCACGGTTGGGTGTGGCTGCAGCGCGAGCTCCAGGTGAGAGGACCTTGTTTTTTTAATCATGTAAAAAATCGTTGGGCCTTGACCGGTAAAAAAATAGTTACTGGTATGACGATTATTCGCATATATTTATAGAGATCAACACGGAGCAGTTGGCGCATGCGTGACACTGGGGAGTAGGGGTTGTATCCTCCGAAGTGCGGCAGCGCAGGGAGTAGATGGACGACCTGTTTGCACAGGCAGCATGCATGATACCAGTATCCCGTTGAGACTGCACGCCCTTTTTTTCGGAGAAAAAAATCCTGGAATTTGAGTCATGCCGTTCGTTTCTGAACAGTGGACTTCTGAAAGGGGTCAAGGCACGCCAAGACACTTCTGTCGGTGTTCCGTTCGCTAGACTGGGGTCCCGATGCCCGAATTAGACCGCAGTTTTTGGTGTGTTTCGCTTCTTTCGCGGACGAGGATGCGGGCTGCGATATAGGTAGATTAGGGCCGGTTACCCTCGATAGTGCCGACTGCCCTTCGACGAGTATAGTGCCTGTGAAATCGCCTGGCACGGGTGAGATCAGCGAGTGTAGCAGTGTGCGGAGGAAGGTCGGCTGCCGCTCGTATATGTATGGTATTGGTATTGTTGGCTGGCGCATATACCGGCACCATAGAGGGACCGTTTCTGTATATGACACTTTTTTGGGCGAGACGCGTGTCACTGACGCGGCCCGACCACTGATGACATATACCCGGTGCATCCTATTTGTGTTGCACGGCGTGAGTCGTTTACAACTAGGCCATGCAGTACACCTTTCCTCGAAAAGTCAGATGTAAACGGGGACCATAGTAAGAGTGATCAGGACCCCATCATTAACACAAAAGCCTGTGTGTTCCAGTACTCTTGCTACTACGGGGGACCATAGTTAATAGGACCAATTATTGTCAGTAAAAATTGTTAAATATATAGGTTTTTATGTATACCATAGGTCCTATTTACTATGGCCCCCCGTAATACTATTGATAGTAGGCATAGTTGGTCCTGATTGCTATTTTCTGCCGTAATAATAGGATGGGACTCCTCAAGTATGGAGGCCCAGAAAAAAAATGGCCACCATACCCTATCGCACCGTGGCACGGGAAACATAAGGCGACGGAGAAAAAGCGAGTGCGCAAGCCCGGCTTTGAGCTCTTTTTTTCTTCAAACACACTGAACAATAATAACTTTATTATTCAGCGTACGAGGTGTAACCGTCTGGGATTCGTAGAGACAGCAGGCATGTTTCTCTCGGGGGCATTTCGTATGTCCCAGGCAGATGCCCAACAACGATACTTGGCGTTCCTTCGTATATTTTTCTCCTTGTCTGCATGTACTCTTCCTGCCCGGTCTTGCACATCCATGAACCCATCCCGGCCCTTCCCAACAACTTAGCAGCGGTGCCTTTTGCCTTGACCTCGCGCTGGCGGCTCTCTTTTCTCGGCATACGCAGCCCCAAGCGGCGCTTCTGCCGGTGCCTTGTGTTCGTGCGCGAAACCCGTGCCAGTCCACGCTTACCTCGCGACATTTGGACCTCATCCACACCGCTTGGGCCGATTTTAATGCGTTGTCGACGCGTGCATTAGAATAGTTTCACACGTCGCACAGATAGATCAGTTACGGATAGATCATCTACAGATAGATCATCTAGAGATAGATCATCTAGAGCCTAATCTGCCGTTTTGGGATGTTGTGCAGGATCTGTATAGTACATATCTACGCCAGGAAGCATGGCATCCTAGACCGTGCAAATGAATACGGCTCCCATCCGGCAACACGAGCTAGACCATGCAGACCATACAGAACAGGCATTTATCCATCTGTCCTGAAATGTCTCGATCATCGCGTGGGAATGATCTGTAGACGATTTGTCACCGACGTGTGCACTATTTTCGAGTTTTTTTGGCGGGGCAAGGATTTTACTAATTTGGAGCAGTCTCCGTCATGTGCCTTGTGCTTCAGGCGGGCCCGAATACATCCCAAGCGGAACCTGGAGATACTTGTATCTATATTTATGTTATTCGACCCCGGTGGCTTACTAGGTGGTCCGCGTGCTTACTAAGATCAATTTCGTGGGTTCAAGTCTCACCGAGTGCATACTCGTAAGGACTGTATCTCCCACAAAAATTGATTAACGGAAAGCGCGAAAGCGTGAGTTAGCTACATTCGATAGAAACCGACGAGCTGTGGAAATGCTGAACCCTATGCGCGGCACATACCGGGGGGGGGAAGGGACGACACCTGGTACCACGGCTTGTCCAGAAAAAGGCCGCTGAGGGTAAAACCTCCTGCGAGTTAAGCTGGAGAGTGAAAGTGATGATTAAAAAATATATATGTAGAACTACATACTTGGATCTCAATCCCTGAGCGTGCTCGGTTGGTACATCCCTGGCCTCTCAGAGCTCCCATTTCGAAACCGCCTCCTTTCATTACTTGCAGGACCTTTCCAGCAGTTCTTTGCTTTCTCCATTTCCTCTTGGCACTCTCGGTCCTTTCTTCCTTTTTTCTTCTTTTGTTTCGTGTGCGTGCGTGTACTCCGAGTACGGCACCGCGGGAGAGCCCGGCGCCGTCGCGGGTGTCAGCGGGTGCTGGCGGGTAGAGAGGGGGTTGCAAGGAGCGCGGTCGCCGCTTTCGTGCCTAGGCGTCGCGTGTGCCTCGAGACACGAGGGATGCATGAACGGGCTTTGTCTGGCCCTCCATTTATGACTTTTGATAGAGTATGTAAGAGTTATAAGGGTCGTTCGGGATCGCAAGATAATATTCAAGCGGTGCTTATTTTTGCGACCACGCTGAAGTTGAGAGAGGGAGCTGTGCAGTTTGAACACCAACGTTATCGAGCTGGCGAACGACGGCCACAGTGAGCACCGGGCTTCACGCGAGGCGGGCGACGGGGTTGATTGTGGTAGAGAGTGATAAAAGCTTTATCCAGACCGAGTCGGTGGCGAGGTGGTCGCGAGAGGGGCGGGCGGCGTACGAGGCTGAGAGAGAAGCTCTTCTGTTCGCTTTTTTTTTCTTTTCTTCTTTTTGACCGGGTGTAAGGTGTTCCAATCCGGCAGAAAATTAGTACACGAGAGGGGACGGGGATTTTTTTTCTTTCCGAATTTTCGGTTTCATTTTCATTGTTTTTGCTGTGCTGCTGTGCCGTGATGTGCTTTCGCTTCCTTCGTACCAGGTACATACGAGTAGAGACATGTGGGTGTGTTCTTCACATTAAACCGTTCTTTCTACCCGTCGACATCCAGCACAACCAGTGTCCGTGCCGATTCTTCAATCCTAGAAGAGATACAAGTTCTGTGGCCACAAAGCTACGCCATAGAGATACTACGTTGCCACGTATGCAGTATGCACTGCAGTGGGCAATGCAAAGCCATGTCATCATACTAGATACGACAGGCCCGACATACACAATCTATGAAATAGAGAAACGAAAAGAAACAATCAAAGAGAAAACAAAAACAAAGTAGACAAATCGAAAGAGAAAAAGAAAAAAATGAAAGCAAAAACTAGGAGAAACTATCTGTCGTGCCCCCCCCCCGCAGGCGAGGTGGCCAACACTTGAAAAAGAACGGGCTGGAAAGAAGAAAAAAATAACAAAAACACCACTGCTTGTAACCAGAGTAAGACAAAGAACCAAGGAGAAAAAAAACAAAGGGAAAATAGCAAAGGGAAAATAACAAGCAGACCAAAGCCCAAAGCACCCTCCAGGTGGCGGCAGCAGTTTGTGGTACGAGTAGTATAGCCAGGTCCCCCCTGCTAATCCGCCTGGTACCTTGCTACCCAGACTGCCGTCTCCGCCCTGCGTTCGTCAACTATGCCCAGCCCCTTGGCGTCAGACAATACGAAACGAGCAGAGCAGGTTCGTCATCCAACCACGCCACACGGCTCCTTCAGTACGGCTTATCAATCAGAAAAGGAAGAGAAAAAAATAAAATGAAAATCACGGAGAGTCAGCGCAAGAAAGAAAAAAACAAAACACAAAAAGGAAGACAAGGGAAGACCACGTTCGAACCAGCTGCCCCAGTTGATGGCACTAGTAGTATGGTCATGTTTTACTTCCTAGTCGGCCTGGTGCCTTGCTACCCTGTCTGCCATCTCCTTCCTACTTTCGTCTACCGCAGTTTCCCTTCTACCCCTCCTGTTCCCCCCCCTCTCCGCATTCCCTTGGTCGGGATTTCTGCCACTCCTCCTCATGTTGCCCCCTCCACCCCCATTCCCTTGGACACCATCCACGGCGGATGCGCGGCGCTGCCTACTCATCTCAGCCTCAGCCTCGTGCCACGTCACCATGAACCGTTCGGCTGCTTAGAGCATATCAAAATAAGAAAATAAGTAGTACCCTACCTGGGGTATGTACGTACGTACGAACGACATCCGCGACGCGAAGCGTATGTGGCGTCCGAGCTGGCGTCGGAGCTATTTTTCCTGAAGCATGGCGGCGGGACTCCTGGCAATATCAAGTCTCCGGTTTGCAATTACGATCATTAAAAAAACTAGATTCAATCAATCGTGGACCTCTGTTCGCTTCGCATAATTTGATGTACTTTTTGCCTTCCTGAGCGAAGCGCCTTGTATATATATAAATATATATATATATATATATACGTACGACCCACCGCCTTATCGGCGCCCCCTGTTATTTATCCTGCCGTGTTTTTTCTGCCGTGCAGTCCATGCTCCGGCGGCGACGTCGGGACGAACCGCTCCGGCCGTCTACCACGCCTGCTGCCCTCGCCGCGGGGGGCGCCGGTTCGGCTACCCTTGCCGGCGACGCTACATTGCCTAGGGTGGAGGGTTCCTGCGCTTTTGAGGTACAAGCGAGCGCGTCACGCCACGCCGGCGGGGGCACCGGTGACGACGGTGGCGGGGGCGGCTACGCTGTTGGAGACGCCGTCCTAGGCGAGCAAGACCCCAGAGTGGCGCGTCTGGTGCGAAAGCTGGCCAGCAAGAAGTGGGTGCTCCTCTACGACAGCCTTAAGGCCACCTTCACGCTCCAGGCGGAAGGGATCGCTCGGGAGGTTGTGCTGGAGGCTACTGCGGCTGCCGCGGCAGATGCCGCGAGCGCTGGTTGTGCCGCGAGGGCTAACAAGGTGTTCGGGGAGGGGTCGGTCGAGGGAGGCGGGGGGGGACAGCAGCGGCGCGCGCTTGACGCTGCTGGTCTTGAACGGCTTAGGAGGTGCCTGGTAGCGTGGGAGGCGTACAAGGACTGGTGCGAGGAGGTGAGCGCGCAGGGGAGGGGGGGGGACAGAAGCACGTGACGGGAGCTTGTGCTAGTTGAGGGTTGCCGCCGCTGCTTTCTGGGCGTTATGAAGGCCGTCGCTATTTTTTGTTGTTGTGTGTTTTGTTTTAGTTTTGGTCGTCGACGTCCCACGTGTCGAAGATGCCGAGAGGGGTAAACTGGTAAGCCTCAACCTCTCGTGGGCTGTTCACCTTTGTTTGCTTTGTTGTTTTACGGTATGGTATTCGGGTCCTGCTGCCCGCACGCTTATGCTTGGATTAATTCAGCCCCGGATCGATTTTCCACCCCGTTATCCGTGCCGCGTTTCAATATAAGTATGAAGAAAAAACGGTCCATACCTTACATTTCCTTCCAGACTGATACCTGGTATTACAGATATAGTTCGGCTGTCGCTATTAATAGGAACTCGCCCATAGCAACATACCAGGTAGCAGGATATTTGAAACTATCAGGTATGCATGCTAGTGGGCGGCATACGTCGAAAGGGGGGCGGGTGCGTGTACCTATTTTTTTCGCGGCATCAAAAAGTTTCCGTAAGAAGTTTATTTTATTTTATTTTATTCGCTTGTAAATAACTCCTCTCCCCCTTTTCGTCTATCGTGCCTGCTGCCGCTTTTTGCACGCGACCCCGTCGGCAATACTTACGAAAGGTCGACGTGTACTGCGAGCTGTTGAACGAGCAGATATCGGCCGAGAGGTATCGCACGGCGGGCGCGGGGTGCGGGCGCGGCGACAACACGCCCTTCATTCGAGACACGGCTTTGCTCAGCTTCAGGCATTCCTTCACCCTCAACGTCCAGGCAAGAGCGCGGGAGGGGTGGCTTCCGCCGCCGCTGTAAAAATCCCGTGTTTTGTTGTGTGTAGCTTCTCTTGACCCTTTTAGGACTGCAGTCCCGTTGTGGGGACAACTTGCTTATAATTTGACCGGTTTGTCCCCCAAACGGGACTGCATTCCTAACAGTTCTAAAAAGGGTTAACGCACAATCGACCCGAATTATGTGCGTGTTTTGTTTCGTCTCGCTTCTCTTAGCGCACCTTCGCCCTGAAATATCCAGACAAGAGCGCAGGAGGGTGGCTGCCGCTGCTGTAGACCCGAATTCTGTGACTGTGCGTGTGTGTTTTTGTCGGTCTTTTCTTAGCGCGGAAGCGTGACCGCCGCCGCGTCTGCTGTGGCCAAAATCAGGTATACCTGACCCATTAGGGTGAAAATCAGGTACATACTAAAACCACGTAAAAAACGCGCTTCACGAGCGGTGTTTTGTCCTTGAAAACTCATTTAAAAAAAGGCTGCGCCTGAACAACAAGCGCCTCCAAAATCTGAAATGTTTTGTTTTATTTCGGGTATAGGTACCACGGGCTCCACTTGGACCTGCAGAGAGTCACTATTAATACGTAGGCTTCGTTTGTTTCGCCACGGCAGGAGCGCCAAGAGTATTTATTATGGCGCCCCCCCCCCCCCCCCCCCCCGTTGACAGCTTTGAAGTTTTTCGACCATCCTCGCGGAACCGGCACGAAACTATCTTGCCGCGCCAAAAACCTGAGACCACCTCGACGCGGGGTGGTGCAGACGAAATGCCGTGTGACCATGGTGCTGTATGGACTGCTGTGACCTTTGACCATAGAGAACAACAGAGTATCAGGTACACATGACAACAACTACAGCAACTGAAGCAATATCGTGAAAGAAGAAAAAGTGAAATCAGCGTACGTCTTCTTTTTTTATTTCTTTTTTCTTTTTTGCTCATCCCATTTATTATCTTCGCACATCTTATTCTATCTCTCCTTCCAACTCGTAACTCAGATCCGGGGTCACATAGCACGCTCTTCTATCCCCTTCCCGCTACGGTACGTGCCTTCATCTTTATCGCGAGAAGATTTCAGCCTTTTCTTCCCTCGTCGACTCGCATCGAATTGTGCCTACCCACGCTGCAAGGCGCTCTCAACAATTAAATCCTTTTTATTTTTATTTTTGCAAATAAAGTCAAATGTCCGACCCACCTGGGGCTCGAACCCAGGACTCAAGCACAAGTAGAATTCGAGGTTAACCACTTGAACCACCGGGGCGACCGGCTATGTCTGCATGTATAAATATTTCCGTACGTACGAGTACAGAGTTTATACGCAAGAATGGCTACCGAGGGGCCGCAGACGCATACGCCGAGAAAAACAGTGCACGTATGGCCTCTCTGATTGGTTCAAAGTTGGTCAAAATCAGTTGAAAGCTGCTGGACAGAGTAGACAAATTCGGGTACACCTTGGCCTTTTCGAGCCAAAATCAGGTACGATGTCAGCCTGGCCAACAGCAGGGCTTCTGGCGTGTGTGTTCGTACTTGTTTTATTAATAGTATGTAGCTGATTTTGGGCGAGAAGTGGCCAGGTATACCTGATTTTGGCTAAAAACCACAGTCAATTGTTGAAGAACATCAGTGTGGCCGTCCCCATACTCACTCAGGCCTTGACTGTTACTGTGATTGATGGGGTTGGTGTCCGGGCGTTAAGGCTCATTCTTATGGGAGAGCTTTTTTCCATTGTTTTTGGAAATCATTGGACATATGTATCAATATACGGAGGCGTTCTGTCACTATTCGTGAAATTGTCCAGAAGCAAAAAAATCAAGTTCGTTAACTTTCACATATTTGGGGGAAAAAAATCAGGAAAATATGAAAGGTTGAAAAATTGCTCAAAAAAAATGTCGAAACTATGGGGAAAAAGCTCTCCGATAAGAATTACCCTACTACGCTTGTCTTTGTCTGGTCGGTCGTTGTCGGTCTTATTCCTCACTTGTGAGCCCAATATCTGTGTACACACAGCGGGGCGTAGGACATAGTGTGACACGCTCGGGCTCTATGACCAGCAGCGTGCGCGATTCATGCACATATGGTAGAAAGCATGTCATTGATTAACCGGCAGCGGTTGCTTCCCCCATCACCTCCAACCCGCACCCGCCCCCCCCCTTCCCCTCCCCTCCCCTCCCCTCCCCTCCCCTCCCCTCCCTTCCCCAGATATGCTCCTTCTTGCGAGGAGGAATAGCCAAGGGCATGTCGGCTCTTGAGGCCGACCGCGCCGTGTCGGACCACTCGTCCCCCCAGGCTGTTCGCGGCGAAGCTAGTCGAAGTCACGCCCCACGAAACGCTTACGACTACCCCCGAGGGGCTACCGCGGACTCCTCGAGAGGGGGCGGGAAGGAGGCGTCTTCGGGAGGGCGGGGGGTGGGGGACGCGGAGGGGCTTTTCACCGACCTGGAGCTGATGGAGGACTCGAGAGCGATCGAATTCTCCGTCAGGTCGTTCACCAGGCCCGGAGGGGCGGCGGGAGCTAATAGTAGCAGTAGTACCGGCGTCGGTAGGAGTGGGGGGGGCGGGGGGGCATCGTCGGGAGGCTCTTTCGGCGGCAGCGGCAGTGGCGGCGGAGGCGGAGGCAGGGCGGATGGCAGAGGGGGAGTGGTTTCGCGATCGAGTGGGAAAGGGAGGGGTCACTACTACGACTGGTTTCTCAGCAAGCTGGAGGGGAAGGAAGCGGGCATCATTCGCGGGGATGTTGACGCCCGCGGTAAGAGCTTGGTACGAAAGCCCGGAGGCGGAGTCGGACATGGGGGTAGTGGTGCCGGCGGGGGTAGCGGGGGCGCTGGCGGGGGTGGGGGGGGGAGTGAAGGCGGGGTTGGCGGGGGGGCGGGGGACGTCGGCGGGCTGCGGGGGGCGACGCTTGAGGAATTGCTGGACTTTGTTCGGGATATGGTGGAGGAGTTGGACGTGCCGGACGACTTCTTGTCGAAGGATAGGCACACGCAAGGTGAGCGGAGTGAGTTGGCGTAACGGTGCGGCTAGGGTCATTGCTGCTGACGAAACGTGTTGGTATGACAGATATACCAGACATCTAGATGGACGATCTAGCTCCTGCATTTGCCCGCTGTGAGATTGTTGCTGCGGCGTAAGAGCTGTACCATACAGACAGATACCACCCGGTGAACACGTGCGCAAAAAAGAGCTGTGTCGTACAGATCATACAGATAGATTCCCAGCCGACGGACATGATACATAGGTCGTGCAGAAAATATACGTGAGGGATATATCTATCGGCCCCAAATATCCAGGTCGTGCAGTGCTGAAATGGGGATCTGAAAAATCAGCTGCCCCTGATGCGTGAAAAAAGGCGTCGACGGCCATTGTCTTGATGCGATCGCTGACCGTACCGTGAAGCACTCTGGCCGGAAATGTTAGGGCCGCTTGGTCTTGATGTGAGTTTGTGAATGGTGCTTATATTCTACACTTTTACGGCGGACCATATCGAATACCAGGTAGGACCTACGGTACATACCAAAACCTATATATTTCGCTTTTTTTTCCTACAATATTTGGTCCTATGTAATTACTATGGTCCCCCGTAATAGAGTGTTAACCACTCGAACCGGAAATACCGTATACGCTCTGTCTGGTCTGATATTCACATCAGAGGCGTTCTACGATATATAGAGGCATCACAGTCGGGGGGAAAAAACACTTTCTGAGCCACCCCGGTGTCCTTGCCGGGCGGCAGTTGAAGGATGACGAGCTTGTAGCGTGTACTCTCCATTGTTGGGCGTCGCGCATACGCACAGGCACGAGGTGCGTGTAGCTTCAGTCGTATTAATGTGTTCGTCCCCGTTGCTATCCCCGTTATACCTTGGGGGGGGACATGAGCCTCATCAGAAAACCCAGGGTGAACCTCTGTATCGTAGACCGCCTCATCGGAGACCGACTGGTGCTTATGTTCCCGGTCGGGGTGATAGCACACGGGTGATAAGGTAGCACACCCCCTTGGGACGAAGTTTCCGAGCCGATTTTATCCCAAGCGTGCCTTAACCCCTTTTAGGAGTGAATTCCCGTTTTCGGCACAAAACGCTCTAAATTATTGGCAGTTTGTCCCCAAAACGGGGCTGGAGTACAAAAACGGTTAACGGGGTTACAGTACAGGCCCCCCAGTAAGGCGGTGGGTGGTGTGCCAGAGCATTATGACCGCCTTATAGAGGGTAGCCGCACTATTCATTTCAGGTCATGAGTGCAATTTTCCAGTGGCGCCGAGCGGTTCTGACCGCCTTGTATCGGGATACCGCCTTACATACTAAGACCGACTTGGAGGGGGGACCCCTGCTGTGCACACTAAAAAAAATGGTGGCTTTGGACAGAGCTCGTCGAAATATGAATTTTCCGAGCCGCTTTTGTTTCTCCCAAACGTGCCTTAAGGGAATCGAGCACACACGACGAAAATGGTGGCTTGGCTTTGGACAGATCTCTCGTGGGGACTTTTGTTATAGGCACGTAGCCGCTCGGTGTTTTTGCTCCTTCTCTGTACGCGTTGTCGAAAAAATCAGCTCGGAAACTCGGCCCGAGGGAGTGTGCTACGATCCTATCACACGTGTGATGCGGATACGCTCGGCGCACCATTTTTCTGCCGGCTGTGAGAGCTCCTTGTTTCGTCAGCCGGGGGTGTTTTGTTGGTTGCTGGAAGGCGGACTGCCAGTATCTACTAGTTGTATGAATGCATCGCGCAACAGCAGTGTGGGCACAGTCTTCCTGGTTCCGTTTGTTCGGTGGCTTGTTTATGTACGTAGGCGTTACTGTTGGGCAGAACTAACTCTACGATTGTTGTGGCTGTTTTCTTGTGATACCCCCCCGAAATAGCCGCCTACCGCGTGTCGGTACCGTTTATTATTGAGAGCCTTAGCCTGTACCTGTATTCCTTTTCATGTTTGCACCTCTCGTATGTGCTGCATACGTACAGCATACCAGGGTACATACAGACGATACGTATTATACATATATATATATATATATATATCACGGTGTCCCATAATATATAGGCCGAATACGGGGGAGAGAAGCTTCCCAGTGTATTGCAGAAGGTTACAAATATATGTATTAATAGCATCAATGGGAAGCCGATAATCAACCGCGTATTGTGAACAGACGACATGTCCGATTCACGCACTGGTTCTTGAGATAAAACGGACCACAGCAGTGGGTGATTTGGGCTTATTTTTTATTTTTGGCCTATTTCATATTTACTGTGGGCTTACGTGATGGTATTTATACATACATATAATCTGGTGTCCCCGGTGCCTTGGTAGGTGATCCGCGTGCCTATCAAGATCAATTTCGCGGGTTCCAAGTCCCACCGAGTGCATGCTCGTAAGGGCTTTTTCTTGCATGAAATAAATTGACTAGCGGAAAGCGCGAGAGCGTGAGTTAGCTACATTCGATGAAAATCGACGCGCAGTGGGAATGCTAAACCCTATGCGCGACAAAAAATAAAGGCACGTACCGGGGGGGAGGAAGGGTAGACACCTGTGACCACAGCTTGTCCAGAAGGTCGTCGAGGGTAAAACCTCCTACGAGTTAGACTGGAAAGTGAAAGTGATGATGTATGTACATTCCGTTACGCCAGCTGTCAGATGGACGATTTCGTGGAAAAAAGTTATATAAATATATTTGCAAGCTGTTTGTGATACATTGGGTGACACATTGATCGCGCGTGCAACAGTACGTTGCGGGTTAGATGGCCTCGTGCAGGGTATGCACCCCTTATTGACCCATCGAGGGGAACTCAATCCGTAGCCGTGGTGCTCAGGGTGTGTGCATACGTATTTGAACCGTACCCAGGCGTTGCTTGCATGCCGCAACCTTTTATTAGCACAGAGGTAAACGAGGCAAGGCGGCTGGCATCATACATGCTTGCGCAGGCCGTGTGCGTTCGAAGTTCGAAATAAAAAAAAATGAAATCCCGCCACATCCAAAGCACGCAGCAGCACCGCCCCACCAAAACCACCTCATGCCTTTGAAACAAGTCCCACGCGTTCGCCAAGGGGCATTTCTAACGACGCATATTTATATTTGGCAAATTATTTGCCAATTTAGCAAGCTTATGGAAATGTGGGCTTGCCAAAATAGCAATAAACTTGCCATTTTTAAAAAATATATTTCCGTTCTGCTTCGTTGGCAAGTTTATGGAAAGTGATATTCGCTATTTTATTTGCTATTTTAGCCCAATAACGCCAACGCAAGTTGCGCAAGCCAGACCACCCCACGACGCCCCACGCTAGACTCGCTCTAACTCGTGAAATAGAGGGAGATACGAAGGATACCCGGTGGCATTGGTCACAGCGATGATACGGCTGGCGACACTGGCCGTGAGCCCCGGGTGGATGGGACATGGGTGTCGTTTTCTGCGGGGGCTAAAACAGAATCACGAACAGCAGCCGTCCCAGCTTTTCCCAGGGTTTTTTTTGCCAGGCTGAAGGGACTACCGACCTCTGAGGTACGTGTGCTGCGCCTGGAGTCCTTTCTGCGGCAGCATTTACTCCATAGAACGCGTCGGCGTGCTGTCGGCTACCTGCTGCTGCTGCTGTAAGGGATTTGAATAAAATCTGAGGGCGTTATGATGCGAACATCTGCCATTTGCCAAATATTGCCACATATGCAGTGTTCTACGATAGAAGATTTTGGCAACTTTATGGAAATTACGTCTTGCCGAAATAGCTGTTTTTTTGCTATTCCATTTGGTCGTTAGAAACGACCCTAAGCTCGCCCGCTTCTGTAGACGCCGAGCTTGTGGAAATCTATCACCTCTAGAGCTCTCGCAATCAGTCATGCCAGTATGCAAAAACACGAAGCTGCCACGTACACATAAAGGCAGTATACAGACAGACAGGAAGACTATTTGAAGAATGGAAGCCTGTACCCACCCTGGTATGATTATTTTTTTTTTTGCCTTATAAGGCGAAAAACGGCCTCATAACTACGGCAGAAAACGGCCTCATTAAGGGCACACGATGCAACTGCACTGTTTCATCACACCCGCTTTAATGCGTTAGCTACTGCAAATTTTGTCCCACACTGACTCCTACCCTTGGTCCGGGAACAACCAGGTTTCAAACAGTGCTTGTATTTCCGACCATATACCCTTGGTCCGGGAACAACCAGGTTTCAAACAGTGCTTGTATTTCCGACCATATACCCTTGGTCGAAAATATAAGAAACGTTTGGTGTTGATACCAGAGTTGAAACGGTTACTATATGGACGGCCAAAGGGTGATAGTTTGTTTGTCCCCCAAAAGTGGGTGCAGTGCGAATGCGGTCCAACTCTACTTCCGAGTGGTTAATCCCCAAAACATGGACCCAGTTGTTAGGGGGTTGAGCTCTGATTCCAAGTATTATACACCTCGAACGGACCAGACAGATCATGGTCTAGATCGTCCTGCTCCTCACCAGCCTCACTGAAATATTTTGCAGGATCTATCTGCATAGTAGAGATGCAACTCAGGAAACATGTGCTGCTTTATTAGATCATGCAGATTTCAACTTTCCTACCTGGCAACACGAGCTACTGTAGATCACACACGACCGCGAATAGATCTGGGTACCCTGAAAGATCTACATAGATCATGCATCAAGTGGGAAAGATCTGTGGGCGATATATCTGTAGATGATCTGTAGATGATCTGTAGGTGATCTGTCTGTCCGAGATGTGAGGTATCAACAGCTTGTCCTGGAAACGTGGGTGCAGTTCGGAAGGGGTCACACTCTTTTTCCAAGTAAGTTTCTTGTTGCCTCCAAAACGTGTGATATTAAGATGAGACACCGTACGTATCACACCAGGGTGATGAAATAACACACCCCCTCGGACGAACTTCGAGGGTGGTTGGTTTCTCGACAATGCCGGACTACGCGTCTACAGAAATGTATCGGCGAGATATTTCCAATGCCACCATTTTTGTTATGGCTGCCCCCCTCACCCCCCTTGGAAACCCGAGACAGCGACCAAAACAGCGATAAGTTTCGGTGCTATCAACATCCTCCCTACGGCGCAGCAGCGTGAGCGCCCAGCAAGACGGGTCGCGTGGTGCTGGCGTCGTGCCGTGCGAGTAACCTTTCGCTGTGACTCGGGGACCATTTTCTGCCATTCCCCAATGACGCAGTGGCGGTGTTGCTGTAGTCGTCAATTTTCGTTGCATTTTTTTTCTCCCTCCAATGTCCGGAGAGGGTCAAAGCGTGTTTTGGGGCAACTCGGCTCTGAAATGTGTCCCACAGGGGTATTCAAAGTTATGACGCGTGTCATACCGTAGGTAAACTTGTACCAGGTCAACGGTTTTTAGATGCAGTAGAGGTCCACGTACAGCAATGAGCCCCATCTACGGTGCCGGTATGATAGGCGCCATCCAACAATAAATACCGTTACCGGCACTATAGCGGCAACCGGCACTATACACTCCGCACACCGCCACACTGGTTGATCAATCCCATCTGTGCCAAGCGATTTCACAGGCACGTATAGCGGGCAGCCCGCACTATTCGACCGGCACTCTTAAGAGGGACCACCATTACGGGGGACCATTGTAGGAAGGGGGGAGGGGGGAAGGGCAGCTGTACTGATACAGCTGTCGACGAATGCAGAGACGAAATGATAGATCGGGTGGCTAGGGTATCGGGTCGACTAGCTCTAACAGGCTTTTGCCTGTATCTCCCTCCCTTTCGTGTTGCTTCGTCCGCGCAGCAGATACCTGCAGATACCTGCCCTTCCTGAGTACGTATGCTTTCCGTCTATTAATAGCAGCCTTTCTGAAGTCCTTGCGTCGTTTGTATTCTGTTTTTTTCTTTTTTTCTTTTTTTTCTTCTCAGATTGTTTTTTTTTTTGTTTCAGCGTCTTTTTGCTCTTATGTTTCCGGTCTTGCTTGTGTTGTTGTGTTCTCGTACCCGGTACGCTGACATTTCACTTGCTGACACTTGAATTTGCGATTTAGTTTTATTTTTTGGTTTTCCTCTGCCTCACAGTCTGTGACCACAGAATCAGTATCTCTTTAGGATAGGGAATCAGGACGGACACTGGGTGTACTGATGAAGCTGGGTAGAAAGGACGATTTAATGTGAAGACAACAACAACAACAACAACAACAACAACAACAACAACAACAACAACAACAACAACAACAACAAAAACAACAACAATAACAACAACATAGTAAATAGGACCTACGGTACGTACAAAAACCTATATATTCCGCTATTTTTACTAACAATATTTTGTCCTATTTGTTGTGGTCCCCCGTAATACTGCTGTACTGCTGTGTAATTTGTTTTGCCCCCGAAACGCGGGTGCAGTCTTGAAAGAGTTTCAACTATACTTACTTCCGAGTAGTTCGTTGTTTGTTGGTCTCCGAATGTGTGCGCAATGCTAACTTGTAATAACATTTCACACATCCGTGAAAGATCATCTACAGATCATTCCCACTTCATGATGTACTGTAGATCTTTCAGGGCAGATATATCATCTACTCCTGATCTGTATGATCTGTATGATCTGTATGATCTGTATGATCTAGCTCATGTTGCGCGTTGGGGCCACACAATCGGCGCGATCTCTACAATGAGATTCCTGCGTGGGATCTGTGCTACTGTATACAGACCCTGTACAGCATCCGAGAAAGGCAGGTTAGATTCTATTAATAGATGGTTTGTTACAAGTAGATCGTGATGTGTCGGACATGTAAAACTTTTTCTACACTAGTGCCAAAGCAGTTTGTTCGTCCCAAAAATGTATTTTGGGATCGGGCCCTAAACAGACTCAACTCTATTTTCGAGCGTTTTCCCCCCGAAACCAGGATGCGGTCATGGTTGAGGGAGTTCAACTCTGAAATGGCTCAACTTTTCGGGGGGGCAAAACGTAGTGAGCAGAACCCAAGATGGACCCAACAACCAGGTACAGTAAAATCGTGAACTTTGAAACAAACGTCTCCACACACTACAAAACCCCTCTTCCATATATATATATATATATTTTTTTTGTCCTCAGGTGCAATGAGAAGGCTCCTTTTCCTGCCCGTAAAGCGTTGGCAGGCAGCGGCGTCCGAGGCAAACGCTGCGGCGGATGACCACCCCCAACACCTACTCATGGCCGGCCTTTCCCCCGCGCCGGGCAAAGAGGGTTTCCACCGATTGCGAGGAGGCGCGGCCGGGAGGAGAAAGGGCACCCCCCCCATGTCTTCTCTCGGAAAGGACGCGGGGAAGTCGTGGGAGCAGCTCAGCGTTCTTTTCGGATGACAAAAAATAGTTGGCGTCGTGACAGACCAGTACCTGGTATGAAATACGAGCGAAAATGCTACTTTCTAATTTACACGGTGCTCTTGCATAGCAGAACGGGCAGGGCTACTCACGGATCATGACCCGACCCGCGGGTCGGATCAAGAGGCCTTCACAATCTCACGGGTCGGATCGGGTCAAGTCGGGTCGGGTTGGGTCGGGTCTGGAGGTTTTTGTAGGCGTAGACGCGTACTACGGCACGAGGATAGCACTTTTTTGGCCAGAAACATTTCTGATTGGTCATGGAGATATACTCATACCATCTGTGTGCTTTTGCAGTATTTTTCGGAGTACCCCTCGCCCTCGGGATTTTTGGTTGAAGGCTAGCGGCTTTCATTTTTAGTCCAGAGGCATACAGCCCCTTGAGCGAGGCGCCTCAAAGCCGCTCTGTCCCGAAATGTGATGTCCGTTTGTACGTATTATTAGTATGCAAACTTTCCTTATATATCGGGAGAACGTGGTACACAGAGTGGTACAGGCCGACCATAACATGCCTCCGTACAAGTAAGCAGTTTCATAGTTAGAAGGGGGGGGGGGGTGGGGGCGGGGGTGTACCTGTCTGTAGACTATTGATAAGTTGATGCACGCCTTCAGAGGTAGGAGCGATCTGTGATCAACTCTATTTTTCGTGTTGTGGTAAAGGTGGTTTGTGTGTTTAAGCGTTCTGCGCGCAGCCGCAGCGCACACATCATGGCATGGGCGCACGGCATTTTGGCAGCCCAAGCGACAAAGCGTTGGTGTGGGAGATCAGCGTGGGCCTACAATATGATGCCATCCAGCACAGCAGCAATTATTTTTAGTTTTTAAATCCTTCGGCGGATTGGTAAAAACGAGGATTACCCCATTAGAACAGCAGAGGCCCGTTTTGGGGACAAAACATTGAAATTCTAAGTGATCTGTGCCCAAAACGGGACTACAACCGAGTACCAGGTAGGTTTTAGCAATCTGGGAGAAGGGATTTTTAGAGGTGTTTTTGACTTGAAAATTGCGTAGCTCGGTCTGCACTTCGGAATATTCGTCCTCAATTGAGAAATTTCCTGGTTCGATGCAAACACGGCGCAGCCGCGTTCATGGGCAGTTTTGGCCCGTTTTGGTTGCGGTTTGGGGTCAGGGTTAGGGTCAGGGTTAGGGTTAGAGTCAGGGGTTGGGTTGGGTCTTCGCCCGTACCTTGATCCCAACAGGAACCAAAATACCTGAACAGCCTACCAACCTAAATATCCTTTCTCTCAGATTGTAATGGGGCCTCCTACGGCCCCTGAAGGGGTTGGTCTCGCCGCACTAGCACGCACAAAATACGTGGAGAGGGGGCGCCCGCTTGCTCCAGAAAGCGCTTTAGTTTCCCCACGATGTCCCGAGCAAAAAGTACACGCATGGGTATGTACGCTCTGCTCATGGGTGTCGCCTAAAAACAAACAACCGAAACCAAACATGCTTTTTACAGGAGCCAGGTCTTTTCGGGCGCGTGCAGACCCCTTTTCACCTACTGTATACCCTGGTACCTATTACCATGGCATTTAGTTTGCTACGGGTTTCACGTCTTCATATATATAGCTAGCGTTCGCAAAATACGCGCGCCGTTTCGCAAAATTCCTGCCGTTCCTGCCGAATTTTCAAAATAGCTCCCTTTGGAACATGCCTTCTTATGCACTGGAAACCCCTATTTTTTCCCTGCAATGGGGAGAATAGTAGATAAATAATACTTGTTCGTGTTCCATCCCTTTTGTATCAATGCCTTTCAACATGTGTTTGTTGGTTTGCCGTTCGCGGGTGTCGTTCTCACCTTTTTTCACTTTCGCTCAGCTATTACGGGGGACCATAGTTAATAGGACCAAATATTGTTAGTAAAAATGGTCAAATATATAGGTTTTTATGTACACCACAGGTCCTATTAACTATGGTCCCCCGTAATAGTGGTGGTGGGGCGGGGCGGTCGGTCAAGTCAAGGGAGTCAGTCACGGGGTCCAACCGCGTGTCCCGGAACGGGAGAACGCACAATGTATATCATAGTAGTCAAAAGCAAACTAGGCGTGATGTATCTCTCAGTTTTAGTGGTGGGGGTGGCGCGGGCAGTCAATGCAGTCTGTCACGGGGTCAAACCGCGGTCTCCGCAAAACGGGATAACACATAATATCATCGTAGTCGGAGCCAATTTAGACTTGCTACGACAGATGGGGTATACTGGCAGTTAGTTTCTGGCTAATTTTGTTTTTTAAATGTCGGGCCGCCTTAACCCAAAATCGTCGGGAGGCCAGGGTTCGTTCAGCAACATCCATTGGACGCTCTGTACGCATACCTAGGCCTTGGGATGGCTCATTCATCGGAGTGCGCTTCCATTTTTGATCAAAATCAGCTCTTCTTGGGGTTACTGCAGGTCTGCGCAGAGCTCCTCTATCAATAGCCAGGGAGGGGTCTCAGAAACAATTAGCGCACCTCCACTGTGGCTGGTAGCATGTGTCAACATATCATGTGCAAACGTTGGGGGGATGCACTGGCTTTTGAGTCCATCGTGGGTTGACAACTATGTATGACTAGGTATGACTATGTGTGTACCTGGTATTGCTCAAAGGACCCTCCGAAATGGCACACTTACTTGACGAAAAACAAAAGTCAGGAATTCGAGCAGGACCTGCTGGAGCAAGCCGGAATATACGTACATTGTTTTGTTTTTTGTGTAATGTGAAGATGTTACCTACTGAGCTATAGGGGTAAAATATCGATCGGTTACCCGGCCAAGGGTCGTCCTCAGAACACTCTTCCCCCCTTTCAACGGCGGGATCTTTGGGACGTAGATACAGTGTACGGCCGTACGCTGACCCACTCCTTTCGTTCCGATACCTGGGGAGCCAGGGAGATACCTGGTACCTGGTACGTTTTTAGGGACCGCATGCGCAAGCGCTTACATTCAAGAAACGTTCGAAGTGAGATTCGAACCCGTGTCCTCGACGACGTCAAATGTGAAGGTATCACCTACTGAGCTACTGGGGTACACGATCGATCGATTCCCAAGCCCAGAGTAATCTTTATTTAAAACTAATATTGTTTTTAAGAGCGAAAAACGATGGTTGATAATTAGGACGGCGCCAATAAAAGAGAGACCCCCTGTTTTTTATTTATCCCCGAAGCGTTTCCCAAACGTACGCCGTCTACCAACGCACACAAGTTGATGGCAGTTACAAAAAGTTGACCAATCACGAAATGCCGTTCTCTCTCTCTACTATGCGATACACCTGGTAGTTAATTTTGTTTCGGTCGATGTGGTTACCGTAATTATTAATCGCACACCATGCCATCATTTGACAAAACAAAACGAAACACCAGAACGTCACACACAGTTCTCGACTCGCGATGGCGTGTGGTTGTTTTCCACGAACTCTACGGATGGTGGTTTATTTTGTTTCGATCGATGTGGTCTAATGATTATTCACACACCACGCCATCACTGACGAAACAAACAGAACAACAGAACATCAACACAATCACTCTCGACCCGCGATAGCGTGTGGCTTTTTCCACGAACTCTACGAGTGAGTCGCACGTACAGCTACAGTGCGTACCCTTGACTGCCCCCACCAACTCTTCTTGCGGATCTACAAGCTATACTACACAAGGCAAGGGGAAAAGCTGCCGGAATGAAAAATGCGAGAACCCCACCATCGTCTCGGCTTCGTAGTACGGGGGGCGGGCGGGGGGGGGAGGGGGTACTCATTATCATGCATGGTTGTAGTCGCATGACCATAGACAACGGGGAGGGGGGGGCTTATCTAAAAATAGTAACCAAAACCCACGATGGACACAAAACCATGTCTTCCCCCCACCTTTACGCACCATATTAGGCCCTGATTACTAGCCATACGCCCCCCCGAAATATTACCCTCATACCTGGTAGCGCACACTACTATCAATAAGTCAATAACCCTCTCATAAGAACGGGGCCCACAAAAAAGCTCAACCTGGGATCTGGCGGGAAAGTATCAGCTCTGGCAGCACGGACATAAAAAAGCTACAAGGAGTGGAAACGCATCCTTTCGGAAAATTGAAACTACCCTTGGCCAGTATCCCGGTTTCTTTCAAGAATTCATGGTGGAAGAAACCAGGCCCTTTTCGTCAAAATGTGGGATTTACCCTCGGCCAGCATCCCGGTTTCGTGTTAGCGTCGACGGAAAAAACACCCCATTTCTCGAATAGGAAATCTCCCACCTGCAGCAGCCCGTTTTCTTATTACAGCTAGTGGGAAAAACTGACCCTTTCTTACCAAATAAGAAACGCACAGCTCATCTCGTTTTTCTTACATCAGAGTTAGCGAAAAGAAAACAATCACTCTTCTCAAAACAAGAAATCTACGCTGGGCCGGTATCCCTGTTTCTCGTTATAGACCGATACATACTGCTGCTGTGTTCGGGGCAGAGTCGCCCGTGGGACTATTGAAATCTAGGATTACGACGGCTTGCTTGACAGACGCTTCTGGCTACTGCCGGTGTTCCCCTTGGATGGGCATCACTTGTGCCCTCACATGATATGCGAGCAGCCGCCTACGTGTGACTACGACGCCTTGGTGGACGGTTCTGGCTGGTGGTGTTGTTCGTCGGCGCCGGCCTTGAAGGACTTGACCATCTCGCGAATGGTGACGTAGGCTACGTTGGCCTTGGCGCTCTCTCGCTCCGCCCTCTCCCGCTCGCCCTTCCATCGTTCAAGAATGTCGGGATCGGTTTTGTTGTCCGCTTCCAGGACCCTCACCTGGGGCACCGCCAAACGCAGCACAACAACAACAACAACAACAACAACAACAACAAAAGGCGTGGAGCGAGGGCAACACGTGGAGTATGAGATAATGACACAGGGTATAGGTCAACGAGTAGGTGAAACCACCGTATTTAGCGAATGGCTCAAGTTCGTAAATAATATCGTAATAGTGTAGTAGGTAGTATATACGTAACGTAGTGTGGGAAGGCCCGCGGCAAACCGTATCTTTGTGAAGGATATAACCTACTGAACTATAGGGGTAAAAGAGCAAACGATTACCCAGGCCAGGGTAATCCTCAAGACACCCGCCCCGCCCCTCTCTGGACGGCGGGATATTTGGGGTGCCGGTACCGTATGCCGCCGTACGCTGACCTATCCGCTTCGTTTCAATAGCACCTGGGAGATATATGTGTCCAGGAACGCACGCGCAAGCGCCATTATAGAATACACTATCGAAGTGAGACTTTGCCGACGATGCCTAATGTGAAGGTATAACCTGCTGAGCTACAGAGGTGGAAGATCGATCGATTACCCAGCCCAGGGTAATCCTTACAACGTATTTCTATGATTTTTGTGTAGAGACATTAGCATACACCGAGGTGGGTTGTGTGCGTCACCACACTCGGCAACCATTAGATTAAAAGAGTTAATCCACTAGTAGAGGTAATCTAAGAGTGCCCCGAGGAGCCAGGAATGGCCATGAAGATTTACAGTGACAATGAGAGACGGTACGTACCAGGTACGATTTAGGGGATAGGATCTGGTAGCCATAGCAGTGTGAACACATTATTTGTATTGTTTTAGGAAACGATATGTTTTTTTTTGGGGGGGTGGGGAGGGGAGGGGAGGCATCTTTGCATAAGCAAGGCAGGTCGGGAAAACTTGGGAGGGTATAGGAGGAGGGTTGGGCCGGGCTGTACAAGTATAGGGGTGGGTGACATTTATGAATTGACCAGACACAAGTAGTACTTGAGCCGGGTGGAATTTATGAATTGACCATACACAACTAGTGCTTGAAGTCGAGTGCTCGAATAGTGTCAATAAACCATATACCAGGTAATTGTTTTTTTTTCTGGAGACGATAGAGATTGAACTCGTTAGAAGTGATGTGGGAAAACTGGTATACTACGAGTAAGTGGGTCACAAGTCCTGTAAAGCTGCACCGCTATTTTTAGGAAAAACTACTTGAAAATAGTATAGAACCACTTTTGCGGCAGGAAAACGGTTACAACCCTGTTCCAGTAGGACTGCAGTCCCGTTTTGGGGGCAAATCACTCGAATTCTAAGTAGTTTGTCCCCAAAACGGGTCTGCGGTCCTAATATGGAAAACCAGCGCGACTACCCCAACGGATGGGGTATATTTGGTTCGATTTTTAGACGACCCGGGACCGATCAAGCTTCCTCTTTCTCCGGCGCGCTACACGACTTCGACGAGAGCTGTAAGAAGTTCTTGGTGTCTGCAAAGACACTTGGCTAGAGAGTTTGCAGGGGGGGTCCAGCGTGACGTAGACGAATCTCGAGGCGCCGCCGTGGATAGCTGACTTTCGCTTCTCGGCTGCACTCGATGTTTTTATTCTTGCCGTTTTCCTGGACTTTGCGGGGTGGCCTTCTACTTTTTGACGTTTTCCGATTTTTCGGGTCCGGGTTTTTCCGCGCGGTATGCTCCTGGTTCGCTTTTATTGGGCTGGGTCGGGGATGGTTTTTTCTTATTTTGTCCTGCCGACCCTCCCGCTCAGTGTCGGGGCTGGCCTGGGTAATCGGGCCACTCCATTGTAGCACAGGACACGTTTCAAGGGTTTTAGGTCTGGGTCTAGGTTTTTCGGTGTATTCCGTATTATTTTCCTTCTCGTCTGGATAAATTTGACAACGCATACTGGGGCACAGGACCGCCTCGCTTTTGTGTCAACCCTTCGCTTTTCCGTAGACACATTCTCGCCCTACCCTCTTGCGGGCGGCATATCGATGGCTTTCGTTGACGGTTTGTTTCTGTCCCATACGCCTACGCCTCCCGTTCTTTCTTTCTTTTTGGGCGTACTTCGCCGGCTTCGTAGCCCTGCCGCTCAGAGGTATGGGAGTGGGTTTTGAGGAGCCGCATCTTCGACTAATGTGCTAGCTCGTGGAATCAGGGTGCCTA
Organism: Nereocystis luetkeana; assembly: GCA_031213475.1. Taxonomy (NCBI): domain Eukaryota; class Phaeophyceae; order Laminariales; family Laminariaceae; genus Nereocystis; species Nereocystis luetkeana. The sequence goes on along the minus strand of JARUPZ010000003.1, from coordinate 2,690,415 downwards.
TGATTTTCCCATAACTCTGCATCTACGGCTCATCAGAATGGGCTAGTGTTATGGTACTGCTTTGAATGAGGCTGGAAGACCGATATTTTACCTCAGTTCAGGTATCGGGATTGGTTTTGTAGTACTTGGGGATAGTATCTTGGATGGAAAACCAGGGGTTTTCCCAGCGAGGCACGAGCCTTGCTCCCAGCCTCCACGTGCACGCAAAACGACTGTCTCCACGCACTACGCACACAGCACACGTGAGTCCCACCAAATACCTGCTCAATAGGCAAACCTGTCAAGGGATACACAGTGCTCGGACCTTGATCTTACGATTCAACCGAAAATAGGTACTGCTGCATATACGAGTTGGAGTCTCACTTCAGGTGCTCTGTACGACGTGCTTATTCTGTGCGTGCCTAGGTTTAGATCTGTGCATGCATAGGTTTAGGTTTCCTTTTTAGTTTTTTTTTTTTTACGTTATATATTTATTCATTTTGGTTCTGGGAACGTTCATGGTCGATGAACGTTGAATTTCATGATGGACGTTGTTGAACAGGGCAATCAAAATACCTGACACACAGCAGTAGTTCCGGGTAAGAAAAACCAAGTACAAATGTCCAGTGACTTTTCATGTTTCATTTTTTTTTTTATTAATAGTATTCTTTGGCTTATTTTTGTTGCGCGTTTTGTATCCGGTGTACGGTAACCTTCCGATCGTTTATCGCGGTTAACATGCGATGCTTTTGGTTTTCTCTGTATCCCAGCAGTCTGCGACCACTTACTTTAACTCTCTTTTAGCATTGACAGCTAGGACGGACACTGGGTGTACTGATGGTGTCGTCCGGTAGCAAGAACGGAGCAACGTGGAAGACAACACAATTGCGGAGGCAGTGGCGTAGTGTACAACAATACAACATTACAAAGTGGTTGGGTTCCTCTTGCTTTTCGTCCTCTTCTTCTTCTTCTTTCGGGTATGCTCGAGAGTGATCAATGTACCAACGTTGAAGCTCATGCTGCACATCGTCGGATAGCAAAGACAATCGTAATACGCACGCAAGGACATCGGGCACATACTACGTACGTACGTGAATAAACGTACCAGTCAGCGAGGGCTACCTGATCTGGAATCATAATTGGACACAAATCTGGGCGGAAATATAAGGACGGTTGGATCTTCGTATTGATGTATAAAAAATCCTTTATATTTACGTTTCGAGTGGCACGTCTTGCGGGCACAAAAATAACCCCAAGAAGGGAAACCAAACCCCGAAACCATAACCGTGTCATGACACAGGGACAAGTGGAAGGGACAGCGATGACGGATCTTCAAAGTCATCAGCACAGCGACGTACTGCTGTTGTACGTATTTATTCGGATTTTGTGCTCCTTCTTTTTCCACCCCATTTATTGTCTTCGCCCCTCTTTTCTCGTCCCCTCCTACATTACGAGATATTCTCGTAGTCAGTCGCAACTCAGATCCGGGGTCACATGACAAGAACTCAGTTCCAGGGTCACATAGCAAAGGGTGTTCTCCCCCCTCCCCAATGCGGTACGCGCCTTGCACTTTTGTCGCGAGAACACTTCAGCCCTTTTTCCCCTAGTCGGCTCGCGTCTATTTGAAGCGCGCCTATCATACCCACGCTACTCGTACGCAGTTGTATTGCATTTTTGCAAATAGTTAGAACCATCCCACACAAAAAGTCAATAGGCTAATTGAAAAGATTTCAACATGTGTTGCAAAGTCATAATACCCTCCCTTATCTGGGTTACCAGGTATATAGTATCAGAGCTCAGAATGATTATGCGCATTGTCCTGTTGACCCGGGCAGCATCCAGGGGAGTCACTGGCCTATATCCTTGACAAGGAAATACATATACCTGGTACGTATATAGAATACGCGCGAACGGCCTATCATAAAATTTGGAAATTCAGTAAAAATGGGATAATAGGCGAGACACATTGCGCAGCTTTAGCTTGCAAAGTTGGTGCCTGGTATCTGGTATCAACTACCGGTATAAAATGGGATATAGGCGAGACATATTACGCAGCTAGCTTGCAAAGTTGGTGCCTGGTATCTGGTATCAACTACCGGTACAAAATGGGATATAGGCGAGACATATTACGCAGCTAGCTTGCAAAGTTGGTGCCTGGTATCTGGTATCAACTACCGGTACAAAATGGGATATAGGCGAGACATATTACGCAGCTAGCTTGCAAAGTTGGTGCCTGGTATCTGGTATCAACTACCGGTATATAATCAGTCGAACTCACACAGCTAAATAAGCTGACGTATTTCACCACTACTAGTCACTGCTGTAATAAATAGACAACCCAACCGGACTTGAGAGCAGAAAGAAAGGGGATTGAATCGCAGCCCTGCCGGATCAACCTCACGAAGAAGGCCCCCGGACTGCTCATGGATAAGAGATGCGTTCGGGTTGCTGCACTGCTGTATGTATAGAGCTACGCGACACGCGCGCTGCACGGCGATGCCCAACACACACTGCTTACGCTCCTTGCTACAACAACAGCAGCACACCATGTACGTACACACCACCGTACAAGGAGGGGTTTGATAAGATCGCAGTACGTCGTTTTCTGGTCTCTGTGGACAAGATGAGTCCCAAAGTAATTTCCTACGGAGCCTTCGCTCGGCGCGCGTTCCGAACGCACCGGCATGTACCCCCCGGGAAAACAAAACTAATCGCAAAAAACATTACTTGGCACGCGACACCGATCGGACCGGACTCCGCTAGCCTGCAACACGAAGACCTGCAGAGGCTACGTGTATTTCCGGGGATCATGCCCAAACGCAGACATACCAGGTGGTACAACGGAGTTATGAGGGGTGGGATAGACTGAGTCTAACGTACTGCTGTGGGGCTAACATGCGCGGTCATGGGGACTCTGCAGACTACGCTGCATGCAGCAGTAAGTAGCAGCGTGGCACAACATCATCAGTACTGCTTGTTGTGCCGTTCGTAGTGGTGCAGCGTCTTCTGTCACAGAGTGGGAGTGCTTTGTGCTGCAACAACACGCGGTGCAGGTGGCACTCGGAGAATTGGGCTGCCTATGTGTGGAAATTAGAAGAATCGCCTGCACGACCTACCGGGAGACCGAGGGGGGTATCCTCCACAGGAAGGTCTCAGGAAGATATAAACGAACAGTTTTCTTGTATCATACCTGGTACCTGGTACGTACCCGCCCGTTATTGTCATGCTGTGATGATACCAGGTACCTGGTACCTGGTAGGCTTGTGAGTACGGCATTTTACAGCGAGCGGCATTCACAGCGGCACGGTTCTGCACCCACCCGCGATCATACTGCTGCATTGGAAAAGATTGGCGTGGCAAACGTACGGCCTAGTGATCGGGGGGGAGCTGCCCGTTCTGTTTGGTGGAGGGCGCCCCGAGGAGGTCGAATCTGGTCTCGCGTTTGCAGTGTACAACAACAGCAGTATAAAATATACCGGTACCTGGTAAATAAATATCGTGTACCTGCTTTTCTTGAGGTCTGGGCCACAGGCGACCGGCCTCAAGGCTTCCGGAACAAACAAAATTATTTTCCAATTTCCAGCAGGAGTAGATCGCGCTTCCAGTCGGAAGAATATCGCATGATCGATTACTAACTGTAGTACATAAGACGTGGCAGCCCAGTCGCAGCGTATGCACGCTGCGTAAACACAGCAGTGCTCTCAACGAACACGTGGTTATGTGTTTGTTGCCATTGCGCCCACTGGTGGCACCCGTCTTATGTAAGAGAAAGGATGCGCAGCACACGGACACTTTTCTTTGCTCGTTGACTTGGAACACGATGTGATATCATACGCTGGATTTGAGATACTATTTTATACATACGTACCAATACCTGGTACAGCAGTACAAAGTACTCGAGTATCATATACACTACTGCTGTGTTGTCAATATACTACTTCTGCAACATGAGACACTGCTGCTGCAGCATGCTGCTTGCGGTCTGTCTCACTCACAAAGCAACCAAACGCACCTTCCGATACATCTGTTTCCGAGTGTGCCCTGTTTTGTACACGATACAGTCCCACGCGTCCAAAAGCGAGGCCACCAGCTCCTCGTGCGGCACATCCGGCATACTGAGACCCAGGCGCTTAGACAGGTCCAGCGTGCCCTGGAACAAAGGGAGGGGTTGAACGATTCCCATCAACAGATCACAGGCAGGTGCTTCGTGAGCTTGCTTGAGTGTACTGGACTTTCTTGTACCTGCTTCCACACCAGTACGAGTATTATCATCAAATCCAACCGAGCGTATCTTTGGAGTCAATTTTAACTGTCCGTCGACTCCATTGACTTCGAATAAGCTGTAGCTGCAGCGAAACCTGCAGCTTACCAGCCAGGACACGTATCAGAGGGTTCGGTAGGGGGTCGCTCTGACCCCCAAAACTCGAACGTAGCCCTCAGCCTCACCATGAAGTCGAGCCCTTTCACCAAGCTTATGAGATGCTCAACGGATTCTTCGGCAAGCCCGTTGGATTCGAGGAGCTTGATGATTTTGGCCACGGCTGCCTGTACCTCCTCTAGCAGTTCATCCGCGCCAAGTCTGTGGCGAGGCTTCTTTTCTTCGTCGGCCATGCTCCAGTTCGATATTTTATGTGATTGCTGGCTAGTGGCTACCTTGTATCCTCTTGCGTGTTGCTATGGCGACGTTGCTTATTGCGTTCTTCTGTGTCTGGAGACGCGGAGACAGATTCAGATCGGAGATGGTCCGCACGGTTTCGGCGAAAGCCATCCAAGTATTTGCAACTCCTTGTTTCTGTAAACAATTCAATTCAGCAATTCGTCAACACATGTCTCACGTGCGCTCTGCGTCGATAGCTTCTACTACGATTGCAGTCTGCCGCCGCAGCAACTGAAGGTGGGCCTCTTTATCGACGCACGTGTTTCCGTCTTGTGGTCGAGGGACCGGCCCCACTGTATGGATATGTCCTGCTGGGCATATCTTCCGTCAGTTCCATTTTCCGATACGACAGCAGCAGTAGTCAGTAGTAGTCAGTAGTAGTCTGTAGTGTACTCCTGTTGTAGTACTCGTACGAAGTAGAACCTCCTTCTCCTCACGTACACTCTTCTTCTTGCCTGGTGCACCGTGCATCGGCATCGGGTACCTGTAGAGTACGACAGAGAGAGCAGGTCTTACCGTTGATGTTTCAGATTCCAGACTAGGCGGCGTTGCTTTCGAGCACGTATATATGATAGTCCTTCCGCGAAAGCGGCTCTTGTTGTTCTTGTTGCATCCGCGTCGAGCTTTTTTTACGCATTTTCATTTTGAGTTTTCCCTGCAACGTTCAACAGGAGGAGCAACAACAACAATAATTATTAACAGCGTTGCGTTTATGATATGATACAGCTTCGACATATGATACGTACACGTGTTGTTGAGCGTCGAGTCTACCTGCTGCTGGTTGTGTACCTGGTGTACCATACCTCCTACGTTTCGCAGCTTGTACCCCTTATCCTACCTGGTACAACAGAGGAGTGCGGTATATGACACCTGCTGGCTGTACCACTCTGTGCGCTGCTAGCCTGTGGCCTGGACTGGTCTTGTCTGCCCGTTGAAACTTGACTGTTGAGTGTACCCTCTACAGGTACCTGTTGCACCAGGTACCCAGGTATCATGTTCCCCTGCTTTATCAATGCATCAATACCAGGTGGTACCAAGTATGTGGTTTGTTCTGGTGGTCTGTACCTGGTACAATAATAGCAACAGGAGGAGGAGCACTATGTACGTGTGAAAGAGTGTGCATGTACAGGTATTACAAGAGGTTTTAGCGACAAAGAAAGGTTCGAGTATCCCCAGGCGGCTTTTTTTGCTGTGCTGCCTGGTCCAAAGCCTTTGGGGTGGTCTGGTCCGGTGTCCCGTACCTCATGTACTTGCTGGTTTACACCTATGTGTATACAAGGGGGGGGGGGGTCAATTTATTCGGAGATCTCCTGCTTCGTACGTTGCTGTTGAAAGTCTCTTTACATACGAACTGCCGTATGATATCACATGATATCATACATCCCGGTATAATACGCAGTCTCATATGACAACAGGACTGAAATACAACTGCTGTACGTATGGTACAACAGCCATTCCTGTACTTACGTGTACTGGTATTCCATATACTTCCTGCTGGAATTTGCCTTCCGCCTGATGGTGGCGATTGTGATGGTGATCATGGCTATGATCCTCTCACGGTATTAACAGTATTTATAGTTCATTTCTGTGAAATGTACAGTAGCCAGTGGTAACAACAAACAGGCCTCTTATGCAAACACTGCTGGGTATACTTCTCATTCCTGGTTCCTGGTAGCGATTGGACTTTGAGTGCATCCTTGGAAAGGACGCTTGCTTGTGCTTTTCAGCCGCTGGCGCGCAGTTCACCGCTTGTTTGCAGCCCGTCGCGTATTTAAGAGAAATCGCGAAAGAGGCTCCAGCAGCACCAGGTATTATTGTTTTTTATTATATTTTATTTTGCTGTTTTCCGGAGACAGAAAATAGAGACAACGGTTTTTTTTTAATATCGTGTGTATGTTTGCGTTATGCATAGTGGTTGCCTCTCTGTGATTCTTTGCAGAGTTATTTTAGCCCAGACAAAATCGTTACCAGGTATGTACCAGGTACACTTTTATTGGGAGGAAACACTTTTCAGTGATTATACGCATAAAAATCGGCCATGAAATTATCGGGCGAAGGCCTGACTGCCCCTGTGGCCCAATGGATAAGGCGTCGCCCTCCTAAGGCGAAGATTGCGGGTTCGAATCCCGCCAGGGGTTGATGAATCATCAACCCTTGATAGGCAAGTTTTTTTTTCTTTGTGGTGAGCTTAATATTTATTTATTTCTGCCATTCCGCCATAGGATTAAAAAACAAAAACATGAAAAACAACGACTTGATTTGAATCCTATTACCCGAACCCAGACCGCCTGAGAATTCTCGGGGAACGAAGGTGTAAGGAGGCGTTTAGATGAGATGATCAACCATTTTGTCGAAGCTGGGCCAAGTCGTTAACACTGCTATTAATAGTAATGCTGTCTCTGACCGTTGCCGTACCTACCCATGCCGCACAGGTGGATTAACTCGTCAAAAGACAGCATACAGTAGCAGAAAAATCGAACCAGGAATTTACGTCGCGCTTGTTGTCCGAGAGAGGGGGCAGAGCAGAAAAACCGCAAACCGCTTCCTTCCAGGGTACTCCTTACCCGCGCCTGCGCAGCAGTAGTGTCTCTGAGGGGCTCAGGAAGGAATCTTAGTAGGAGGAGGAAGACATTGGGGGGCAATGCGGGAAGATATTACGGACGAGGACATAGACCGCCTCAACAACGTCAGGAAGAGGATATGGACAGGGGGATACGCCGGTTTTCTCCTGGGTGGCGTTTGGGGGCTGGGCAACTGCGTGCTTTACAAGGTGGTGCGATCGAAAGCGGTCGAGTACTTTCCCGAGCACCCGGTGATTAAGACCATGCCGCGTCTGCAGAACAAGCACTTGGTCATGTGGTCGCTCGTGGCTGGAGCCGCCGGGATGTTCATGGGAGCGGGCATGCAGGGGATGCGTGGGAACGAGTCCCTCCGAGACATCTACGAGCGGAATACGTTGGACAAGGGCAAGGATGAGCACCAGGTGAGCCTCGGCCGCGACGTGCCTGGTGTGAATGAAGCGAACCTGAGCGTGTACCTTTACGTAGTGATCTTGAATTCTTGTGCTGAAAGTATCTTCGCCTTTTAGATGACGTTGCGTGTCATCCAGGAACATCCCAAGAAGTCAGAACTCGTTAAATTGGTTAGGCCAATCAAAACACTCCGGTTGTTTAGACCAGTCGGGAGACTCCTACCTGGTATGGCACAAACTACGGGAACGAAAAAGCCCCGTCTCTATACACCCGTGCGATAAACTCGGAGGGCCAGCCTGCCGTTCGACTGCTTCATGCGTGGAGATATTTTGAACACTGTAGTATGTTCTTGTGCACGTATCATACCGACTAACCGCGTGGTTTGGTGAGTATTTTTCTACGGTAACGAGGCGAGTGGAGTAGCCCGTTCGTTTCGATTTTCCGCATACGGCAGTTGCTGTTCTCACATCATGTTTCCTCAATATATTCCGGCGGCTTGAAACATTGTATTCAGCATCCACGATGGACCGAAAACCCATGTAGCCCCCTACGGTTAACCCTTTTAAATCTGGAGTCCCGTTTTGGAGACAAACCGCTATTTTTTCCAAGCAATTTCCCCCCATAACGGGCCCTCGGCCCTTAACCCGTTTAGAACTGCAGTACCGTTATGAGGACTAACCACTCAAGTTTCAAGTGGTTTGTCCCCAAAACGGAACTGCGATACTAAAAGCTAACTCACGATACTTGGTTACGATTGCTGTGTTCTCCCGTACTGCTGTCGTCCGTGGCCACAAGGCAGGCTCTACTAGTTCTGGCGTATCGTGATTTAGTGGCGGTATGTGTAGCTCTAGGCCGTAGTTATCGGGCTCTTGGGATGTTCGGGCTTCTCACCTGAATCAAGCTTAGTAATGTCTACTATACACCACAAGGAGCAACGCGACAGTTCAACCCTTTTAGGACCGCAGTTCCGTTTTGGGGACAAATTACTTAGAATTTGAGAGGCGTTCTACGATAGAGGTTCACCCTAAATTTTCTGAGGCTCCTCGCTTAGGGAGCTCCATACCTCCTCCGAAAACTGACTCGAGCAAAAATCAAAATGCATTGCGGCGAAGAATCCCATGGCCCGAGTCTATGAAACGTTTTTTTTTCGAAGTCAAGATTGGGGTCAAGGGACCCCGTTTTTCAGAAACAAAATAGCGGAAATGTCCTACCTCTATCGTAGAACGGGTCTTGAGTGGTTTGCCCCCAAAACGGGACTGCGGTTCTAAAGGGGTTAAAAAAGGATTTCGACCAAAGACGACGGACTCTCCCCACTCTGACATTCTCGGTGACGCATCTGCCAGTTTCATCCCGAAAGGTGCCCCGGGCATTAGCACCCTCATGGACATTTTTCAGGCGGTAAATACCGATATACCAGTATGCTAAGCATAACAGTATGTCGGCATAGCGTCTCCGGCATTCAGGCTTTTGTTGTTGAGCTTCCTTGCACAATCCGCGCGCGCAAACAAACGCAATCAACCGTAGTAGCAGTATGGTTGGCCAATTCCCCGGCGTTTTTTTTTTCCCCTGAACCCATTGCCAACCGCCTGGCAACGACCTAAACACACCGCAATCGCGTCCTGGCCTTTTTAAAGGTGGTAAATTATTATAGGGCAATCATACAACGAAACACAAAAAAGACCACTGCTGCTGCTGCTGCTGCTGCTGCTGTGCGTCACACTCGTCATCTTGCACGCCAAGGCCTTGGCCAATTGACACTTCAGGCGTCCAGGCTGACACGGCGAGTGTTCATTTCTTTCTGCCCTTTTGCCCCCTCCTTTTTGTGTGTGGATAACGTTCGTTTCTTGGCAGGAAGTATTCCGACAAATTCGCCACCATCCGGATGCCCCCGAGTTTCACGTTGCCAAGGCCTCCGCGGAGAGCCACTCGAGGAGAGAGACCGCGATCAGAGCGAAGCGGCAGCAAGACGAAGCCGAGCGCGACGGTACCTCAAAAAGCGGAGCGTTTAAACCGTGGTGACGACTGTTGGGGGCGCAGTAGCGGTCCCCCTATAGCGCCGGCTGCCCGCTGCGTATGGTGCCTGCACAATCGCGTGGCGCAGATGGGAATGGCTAGTGTGGCAGTGTGCGGAGTATATAGTGCCGGTTGTCGCTACGAGTGCCGGTACAGAGGTAGCTGGCGCATATCATACCGGCACGTTACGTAGAGGGACCGTTACTGCTGTACCGCGATTTCTTTTCGGATGTCGTCATATAACGAAAGGTTTGAGATATCGAAGTATCCTCCAGCCGCTGGCATCCCCGTATTTTCTGATGCTGAACGAGTGTATTACAGGAGACGTGTCGATGACGAAATCGTATCCGTTTGATGGCTTTTCGGTATCGTATTTTTCGTTCGATATCCTCCACCACAGCTGAATAAAAGCAGTAGTTACGATACCCTTTCCATGAGTGGTTGCTGCTGTGCTTGCAGTATAGCTGTGTAGACATGTAGTGCACCCTGGGTTTCTCTTGATGAGAGTTTGTGAACTTTTCGTTTTCGCCACGAGTTTTTCGTTCCGCGATGCAGTTGGCGAGTAGCGTACCGCCGTGCAAAGAAAATCGCGAGATGGATTCATTCGCTCGGCTGATTTTTCGCGTCTGAGAATTTGCAGCACGGCCACGTATCTAACGCAATTCCTCCTACTGCTGTAACGCGCGAGCAAAACAAGAGATCTTCTTCGAGAGGGGACATCCGGCAAAAAAATGGAACCGCACCAAGCGCAGCATCCAACAATCTGGTCAATCGGGGTTACATCACCCGAAGACTTTTCGCTGTTATTGCATACCTGGTACCTGGTACCTGGTATATGCTATTCGACGCGAAACGGCTGATTTTTCTCTCGACATGAAAGCAAGGCACAGCACAAACCGTAGTGGTGGGAACGGGGGAGGCGAGCCTGCTGTGTAACCCTGTATCTAATGTGCGACTGGAGGTGGGAGGGAGAGAGAAAATGTGGGCGAATAAAATGACATTGATGGGAAAAAAAGGAAAAACACAGAAATGACAATGCCTCGCTATATACACCTGCACGTTAGCGGTCGGCCAGCGTTACAACTGCACCCACGTTTTGGGGCCAAACTACTTGGAATCACAGCAGTAGCCTGATTTTACAGTACAGTAGTTATAAACGGGTTAAAAACACAAAAATAACCAGGAGGAGGAGGTGGAGAGGTTGCAAGCGTCATATCAGGTGACACTCGCCGTCTTTCAATCTCGCAGACGTCTCTCTTAGGATTTAAGACAGGAAAAGAGTCGAACATCAATGGTAAAGAAATGTCGTTCACGGCGTCGGCTGCAAGAAGCCCTCCGAGTAGGCCTCGCTGTTGGGGTAGGGGATAGGGGATGCGTCCGAACTGCACCACTGTGAGCCAAATATGTGAGGAGGCAGCACCTTCACCCCTTCACAGACAGCAACCGCACTGCTGTATGCCAAAGGTCTTCTTTCACCACTTCAAAGACAGCAAAGCAGCCTTCAACGATTCCTGTGACGGGAGACACCAAATTACGAAATCTGAGTGTGAAAAACTCGGCCCTTCACCCTTCACAACGCACGTTTTTCCCTCGCTTGGCATGTCTTCTGACCTGTTTGATGTAAGCAGATAGATGCACGACACGCGTGCAGCACGCTCGTAATATACGTACTCGTACGTAGAGACGGTCTTCCTCGACGGGTCATGGAGGGGTGCCACGATAGAGGTAGCCCTTTTTGGCCAATATATTTTCTGACTGCGCCTTGACCCAATTTCGTTGGAATAACACTAGTGTTTCACTACAATTTTCGTGGTATACCTGTTGATAGTACGAGTATAGGCTTTGGTATGGTTCATCGGGTTGCACTTCAAGCTTTTTTGCCCAAAATGAGCTTTTGGATTAGTTACTATTAATACTAGTAGTACAGACAGTACTAGTAATAGCATAGCTTCTCAAGTGAGGACCCTCAGGAGGCAAAAGTAGGTGCTACGTCTACCGTACTACCAGTCCATCACAACATCGCACTCCTTCGTCGTTTTTTGGCCATCATACCACGTGCGCTGCAAGGTAGGGGTACGTACTACGTACCAACATTTTTTGTTTTCAAGCTCCTTACTTCCTTGAGAATCATTGAAGAACATTCCATCTCCAAAAAAATGGGTTTGAGACAAAAAACGGACGCTTTGACCTTCTTGCTCGGCCTATCTATCGCGCGTAGGTATATTGTTCGAAACATCTTTCAAACAAAAAATGGCATTAACGTTAACGATGTTGGGTACCTTTTCAGGCGAGTTCATACCCTGGGCCCTAAAAGGGTCAACATCGGCGGCGTTATACCAGGTATGTATCAAGTCAACACAAAGCACGGGGCAACACATCTGGCAAACTGACAGTTCGTACCGTACGTTGTAACATGCCCTTCACGCCTCGACCGGCAAAAATAAAGCCTGAAACCGACGTACCACAGGGTATGGTACAGCGATGGCCACCGAGGCAGCACCGCAACAAACGTGGAGGCCTACACTGTTCTTCGTCCTCTGCGTTGCCTTCTACGGACGAACCCCCGGCTACCTCGGATTGAGCGTCCCTTCATCTGGTGCAGCACTTCACCACCGCAAAAATATCTGCAGCATATCACCACTGCCCGAATTTCTACGGTATTCCGCTACTACTGCCAATCGCCGCAGCATTGCACTTCTTCTGCTGGTCATATCCCTCACCGACCCCCCCCGCGGTGACACCGCACTTTCCACCACTCTCCAACACAAAATCTTGTTTCTACTTGGATACGCTCGACAGACTATGCAGGTAAACGTCGCGGACACCTCAACCGTAGAATGTCATCTCCGACACCGCAATCTTGTCAGTAGAATCTCAACATGTTTCGACACCGCGACTTTTGTGGAGGGTCCAACCAACTGCTGCCCTATAGCCAGTAGCTCCCTTCTCCCGCGTGTTGTCCCCGCTTGGCTCAGCTGGACAGCTTGTGCCGTTGAAATGCCGTCGCGGGCACACAACGCGTAGTCTCAATCTTCGACACCACATTAGTGCAGAGAGTCCGACCAACCGCTGCCCTACGGCCAGTCTCTTCTTCCCGCTTGATCGCCCCGGTAGTCCGGTGTGCGGCCGGGGCTTGCCGGCGAGCCTCCTCGTGTCATCTGGAGCAGGCGTGGAGTGCCGCTATCAACTGCTTGTGGGTCGCGAATAGCATAGCAAGCGAACATTTTGTGGAGCGGTCGAAGGATCTTACAGTAGGACAAATCGACTACAAGGCACGTATTTACTTCGTCTGGGTGTTACCTACCTGGCTTGACGTCGGCGGGTATGAATAGATGCTATGCACTCAACACTTTTACTGTAGGTGGCACTGTACATACGCCTAAATCTTATCAATATTACGGGGGACTCTAGTTAACAGGACCTATGGTGTAGATAAAAACCTATGTATTTAAGCATTTTTACTAACAATATTTGGTCCTGTTAACTATGGCCCCCCGTAATAGTCAAATTCCAAGTGTTTAGCCCCCACAACGGGGGTGCGGTGCTATAGGACAATACAAAGGAGTTATAACCACATGAAACCTTTTGGGGCTTCAGAGGGTAGAAAAAAGTGCCTGAAAAAAAAAGTAAAAGGACGGATACAGCATGGACCCCACTAAGCGGCCTGGGCTGCTGCTGGGGTGCAGGGGATGTTGTCTGAGCTTCACCGTAAGTGGCTGTACCACACGTACACCGCATGACGATGCTCGTACGTTCTTCTTATTAAAGAAGCTCGATAAAACTGCACGCAAGTTTTGTTCTTCTCAGAGTCGTGGCTACGTAGTCGTGTCTTGTGTTGCCTTGGCAATCGGTACCCGGCACGATGTGACTTTTCGATTTTTGGTTTACTGTCTTTTCTGTGATTATTGTTCGGGACGCCACCCGCGTCTGGGCTGACCTTGGTCGATACAGTTAATACCGGCGGAGAGTACCGTATGTCGTAGCCATTCTCGCCTTCGACTTTCAACCATTGGATGAAGAAGAACGCGACCAAGCTCAGGGCAGAAGCAGGGCGGTGTGTCGAAGAATAATCGCGAAGCGTTCTACGATGGAGGTGGCACATTTCCACGCTATTTTGTTTCTGAATGACGGGGCTCCTTGACCCAAAATCGTCGGAATGCCAATCTTGTTTCGAAAAAAGACGTGATTGTATACGTGGGCCATGGGATTATTCGTCGGGATGCAATTTTGATTTTTGCTGAAGTCAGTTGTCGGGTAAGGTACGGAGCTCCTTAACTGAGGAGCTTCAGAAAAAATTGGGTGGATCTCTATCGTAGACCGCCTCTCGCAGCAAAAAAGACTTGAGAACCAAAATCGAAAAGTCACATCGTGTCAAGTGCCGGATACCATGGCAACACAAGCCACGACAAGCCACGACTCCAAGTGCGCAGCTGATGTTAAGATTACAGAAGCGTAGCATCAGCCACGCAAGTGAAATAATCTACCACATTTCTAGCTGTTGGCGAAGTTTTCCCACCCGCCCGCAATGAAATTACCACCAGAGGTCGATACACGTGTATACCTGGCAATAGTAGCTACTGGTATTACGTCCGATATCCCCAGGAATAACTTAGCCCAGAGAATCAGCAGGAGGACCATGACAGACTGCCGTGGACGCTCCGCTTTGTCCCCAACCAACACGATATTTCTGACATGCGGTATCATGAACTGAGTCGGCCGCATTCGAACGAACCCCACAAGGGGGAAAGCCTGGGATGCATTGACCCCAACACAACGGGCGCCTACATTCCACACCTTCCAAGGAAGGCTAAACGCATCTAGTCGAATGGTACGTCAATCTAAAACCAAATGCATCAAGTGGTATAGCATAACATCAACCCAAACGCACACGCACCCAGAATTAATAGCAACCTACGTTCCATCGTCGTCATCCCCTTCTCCTTCTAGCTCCAAACTGAAATCGTCCGCCCGGGAGCAGACCGCGCGTATTTGAACCGCGAGCATTGCGGCCGCGCCCAATTGGCTACGAGACTATGCGAAGACAAGAGGAGGGCGGAGGGGGGCGGGAGGGGGGGGAGGAAGGAGTGTTGGTTTTTCTCGTACCGAAGTCTGACTTGTGTGATTTGTGTAACTGCAATTGATTGTTCTACGGAGATCCGCGGGTTTTATATTTCCTCGAATGGGTTACATAATTAGGGTGTTCGCGATAGTCCACTGTGGTTGGGTTATAAAAACGTTTAAAACCGACGAACGTTAGGAGGAGCTGACGGTTGAACGGGCGAATCAGAAGTTGCTCCAGTTGCTAACCACCCCACAGAGTTACCCGACCCAATTCCTGGCTTAAGCTTTGGTCACTTTTTCCCACAGCAATTGTTTCTTTGTGGGTTCGGACTGCTATTACGTACCAGGTAGGAAACAGACTACAAGAAACCCATCCCAACCAAACTTTTCGCACGAATAGCCTAATACATGCTTCGAAGGGGGTATTTTTATCCCTTTACAGGGTCCACGGGTGAGAGGACGACAGGCCCTCTTCCCCAGTCGATGATTGACACCTGCTTTAC
This sequence comes from Nereocystis luetkeana, assembly GCA_031213475.1. NCBI lineage: Eukaryota > Phaeophyceae > Laminariales > Laminariaceae > Nereocystis > Nereocystis luetkeana. The sequence goes on along the minus strand of JARUPZ010000003.1, from coordinate 2,675,230 downwards.
GACTTCTACAACGCTTCATCGCAATCTCGTGCTCCACCGAGCCATCCACGTGAACAAAAAAAACCCTGAGCACAACGTGACCCTACACGCTAGCGTGGCAGACATGGGAGCTCCGGCGTGGGGTGGCGCCAAACGTTTCACCGCGTTCTAGGCGTTCTGACAAGAAGAACAGCAAAGGCATTCAGGAAGAAGTGAACCGACCAGTCAGCAGCAGCCCAGCAGGAAGCAACAGCATCTCTTGCACTACGGGGGAGGTAGGGAGGGGAGAGAACAACGCAATCCCAGGCGCCTACATGGGAGCGGCGACAACTCATTCTCTGGCACAATTATGCAGGGTTTGGCGAGAGCGACCCAAGGCGTTCAGGTGCAGCAGCAGCGGCAGCAGCAAGCGGCAGCAGCTTCAAAGGTAGGCGCCGTGTTGGTCGCTGCAACCATAGACCTGCAGTTTTCTGCGGAATATTTCAAGCGAGGAGAGGAGGTGCAGCAGAAGGTTGTGATATTTCAGAATCAGATGAGTGCCCTTTGGGGGGGAGGCGGGATGCCTAGAGGGAGTAAAGACGAGTGTATACGCACCCAAGTAGGGCGGGCAGGGTCGAGCGTGTTGGCGTTCAAGGCAAGGTTTAGGGGAGGTGCTGGTAAACAAGGCATTCGCAGCATGGAATTTAAGGGTGACTCAGGTGATGTACATAACTGTTCTGAATCAAAAAATTGCAGCAGGTAGCCTAAGTGAGGGATGGTCGGTATTAAGAACAGGCCAACGTCTTAAAAAAAGGACCTTCCATCACTCGAGCTATCTGCTGCAATAAGCTGGTTCAGAATAGAGATTTACATAACCCGAGTCACCAGTATGTTCCATACTGTGAATGCCTTGTTTACCATCACCTCCCCAAACTCTGCCTCCAACGCCACTACGTTCGACTCTGGCTGCCCTAATTTGATGATGACACTCGTCTCCTCTGGCTGTAGGCAACCCACCTCCTTAAAAAAAGGGCGTTCATCTGACCGAGATATATCACAACCGTCTGCTGAACCTCCTCCCCTCCCTTGCAAGAACCATAAGAAACTGCAGGCTTTTTGATGGTTGCTTTTGACACACACGAAACGCTGTAAAGCTGCCGCCGCTTGTGGCTGCTGTAACTGCTGCTGCTGCTGCTGCGCCTAAATGCCTCGGACCTCTCTCGCCAAACCCTGCACACTTTGGTCAGAGGATGAGCTGTCGCTGCTCCTATTAGAGGTTCCTGGTCCTGGAGTTGTGCGTGCTCTCCCTTTCTGCCTCCTCTAGTGCACGGGTAAGGTTGCTTCCTGTTGGGCTGCTGCTAGCTGCTCGCTGACTTGTCGGTCCACGCGGTCTTAACTGGCTCTATCCTGTTCTTCTTGTAAGAGCGTCGGGAAGGAGGTGGAACCCATGGCGTCACGTTGCGCCCACGAGCTCCCGGGGTCGAGTGATCAATCGAAGATCGTCGTGAGGGAGCATCGAGGGAGAAAGTTGTGGCTACGAGTATACACCCGAGAACTCCGGTTGTAGTATGCCTGGTACATACAACCACAATCGGCCAACAAGTGACAATAGACCGGCAGCGAAGGAGTGACACCCGTAGCTACGCAAGTGCGGCGCTAAGAGACCCAAGCCCCAACGCCGGCGAATATGACGTCTTGGTAGTACAGAGTACGGAGTGGGCCCGTATACAAGGCGGTATGCATAAGGCGGTCACTCGAGAAAACGAATGGGGCGCCACTCGACATGAGGCGGTTAAAATCTCGGCGCACCATTCATACCGCCTTATATAGGCCCCATTACTGGAGGCGGTCGTCCTCTGTCATGGTTGCAGTCAGCTGCAGAATGGACGTCTTCTTATTTCGTTTTCATCCTCCGGCGGATTGGTAAAACTAAAGCTTGAGCTGACCACATTTTCACGTAGAATTGACGAACGTAGCATGGACGAATCTGCGCTCCATTTGAAAGGCTCCTGTGCATACCAACGAAGTCGAGGTTTGGGAACTCGACGAAAGCACAGCCCGGCACGCAATCGGGCACGTCGTGGTGCCCTGCTTTGCTGTGTGATATAATACCAACTTACACGGTGGCCAACCAACTGGGCGACTGAACAGGGACGTACCGTGTGTACTGCAATGTTCCAGGCTCCAGGGGTCCACCCCCAACAGTTTCGTACTATTAATAGCATCGATATCAAAATAAAAGATAACCGATACGACCGGGTAGGACCCGCGGGGACGTATGGTAAGGTACATGCTGTAGGACCTGTACCTTGATATGATACGAGAAACAAGGTCGACTTATGGAGCACTCGTCCTCGTATAGCAGCAGAGTAGACAAACGAGGGTAGCCATCCCGATCAGAATTTGCCAATCGCGGCGCGGTAGTAACACTTGAGAGCAGGACACCGGGGATCCAGCTCACCATTACAAACTCCTCGGACATACGCCCCGTCGGTGCCGGTGCTGTTCGTGGCCCCGCTTGAGGGCCTCGTGGATTGGGTGCCCCAGGCTCTGCGAAGCATGGCCTGGACGCAACACAAAATATTCAGTAGAAAGAAGAAGAGATAGGGCATCAGCCTCGAAAGAAAGCCTGCAGGTAGCACGCATCAACAAGGCTGTCTGTGGCGGACTTTGAGCTGTTCGCGATGCACTGCACAGGCAGCGCAGCAGAGAGCCCCTACAAGCATATAGGCAGCCGAGAGCCGAGCCCCTCGTACGAAGGAGAACTACAGTGGGAAAGAGAACATGTGATGCACTTTGTCGAAATCGCAACGAACGTCGAACGCGATGACAAGTGACAATGATACCTTCGTCCTCGCCGCGCCCTCCTAGAAGCGAATCCCAACGCTCTTGCTGTTGCCAGTGCAACTCTCATGATGCACGGTGGTAGAGGCGTGAGCGCAGCGCCGTCGCAATGCTCCCCAAAGCGCGGCGGAAATATAAAAAACGCCTTCCATCTTTTGGTTTATTTTGTGTTTCCTCCTCTTGCTCACTGGCTCACTGGCCCATCAATCACCAACCAACACAAGAACACGTGAAACAACAGTCGCAAGTGCTCAGCGCAGCAGTCACCATGAGGGTGGTAGCATCGGCGGCAGCGAAGGCTCTCATGAAGGCCGCTAAACGAACTGCCAGGTGAGCTTCAGACTGTCATAGATAACCCTATGATACCTTCACGACTACTGTGCACACTGCCTGTTGCATCTCTCAGCAGTTGGGCCCCACCTTCTGGTACCTGGTATAAATTATATGACTTGTTGCGTCCCTGGTACAGCTGGAGACACCTCACGCGTCATGAGGTACGAGTAGCACTGCTCGTGTTAGCCAACAGAGAGAGCTAGGCACAGACAGGACACGGGAATCAATGCCGCTTACCAACGTTGAAGGATATGTGTAAAGGTCGATGCCTTCCAGAGAGTCGTTTGCAAATCTCTAAGACGCTGTAACACTCACTATGTACCTGTAGATTCTGTGTCATGATCACCGCCAGACCATCAGGTTCCATCGATTATTGGCCTCGAATGAGTTCAACTCCAGAGTACCAGGTATAACCATGTACTCGTACGAGTACTTCTGTATGTCCGAGCTTCCCAACTGACAGCACACGTATTAATAGTACGGGTGCATCTGCTGCCGCCGTTATATAGCAGGTATACGGCAGTCAGTAGCACAGGTATACAGCTGTCAGTACGAGTACTATTAATACTGCTTAACCCCTTTAGCACCGCACTCCCATATGCGGGGACAAAGCACTCTAATTACAAGTAGTGTGTCCCCGAGACGGGACTGGGGTCCTAAGAGGGTTAAGGGGGGAGAAGGGACGACACCTGTGACCACGTGACCACGGCTTGTTGTCCAGAAGACCGCCGAGGGTAAAACCTCCTAGTAATACATACGAGCTACAGGGTGGAAAGTAAAAGTGACGGGAAAAAAAAAGAAGAAAAAAGTACTCGTAGTTCTGTTTTTGGCAAGTTCGCTGCTGATCATCCCGACATACCTGACATGGCCAGACAAAAAGACGAGCATGCATTATAGAACCACTTGCTTAGATTCCCACTCTCTGAGCGTGCTCGGTTGGTACACCCCTGGCCTCTCAGAGCTCCTACCTGGGAATCGCCTCCTTGTACTTGACCTTTCCAGCGGTTCTTTGTATTGTCCATTTATGGGCGAGCGCGGCACCGTCGTGGGTGTCAGCGGGTGGTGGCGGGTAGAGGGGGGGTTGCAAGGAGCGCGGTCGCCGTTTTGGGGGCTAGGCGTCGCGCGTGCCTCGAGACACGAGGGGAGCATGAATGGGCTCTGTCTGGCCTCCTGGTGTGGTTCCGGTTGTACCATGTACGAGTATATAAGGGTCGTTATGATATGCAAAATAATATTCAAGCGGTGCTTATTTTTGCGACGAAACTAAAAATCAATGAGAGAGCAACGCATCCTGTGAGTACTATCTTTGTCGAGCTGGCGAACCAGGGCCACGATGAGCACCGGGCTTCACGTGAGGCGAGCGCCGGGGCTCACTGCGGCTGAGAGGAAGGAAAGCTTTACCCGGACCGCATCGGTTGCGAGATGGTCGCGAGAGGGGCGGGCGGCGTACGAGGTTGAGAGAGAAGCTCTTCTGTTCGATTTTTTTCTTTTTTCTTTTTGACCGGATGTAAGGTGTGCTCCAACCAGGGAGAACATAATTACACGAGAGGAGACGGGGATTGTTTTTGCTGTGCCGTGCTGTGCTTTCTCTTTCGTACATATATTACAAGTACAGACGTAGAGCATACCAGGTATCACAAGAATAAAATATGTACCCTACCTGGGGTATGTCCGTACGTACAACATCGGCGACGCGAAGCGTCTGTGACTTCCGAGCTGTTTTCTCCTGAAGCATGGCGGCGGGACTCTTTGCATTATCAAGTCGGCAGTTTGCAACTACAATCACGAAAAAACTACCACTATGTACCATCATATAAGCAACGGTTATACACTAATTGTTGAACCAAACGATGATTATATTTAGGGACAGTATATTGCAATCAATCATGGACCTCTGTCCGCTTCGCATAATTCGATGTACTTTTTGCCCTCCCGAGCGAGCGTAGCGGGCGTCGTAGGCCGCCCGCGAAGCGAGGCGCCTTGTATATTCTCCTGTAAGCTCCGGGGTGCGATACGCTGGCTGCTGTTTTCTGTGTTATCCTCTTTGCCGAATAACCATGTGCAGGCCTGGGCAGATCGGGGAGGGTGTGAGCCAGGGCGCGGCAGGGCGAGCAGTCGCGGCTAGCCGAATGCGAGCCATCAACACCGCTGTTGGCGTGAGTGACCCATGAGTTTCATTCGCTATTTGTAGCCGTACCGTATCGACTGTCGGGGGTGTCGTATGGCTGCACCGCTTCTAGAGTTATTGGAGCAGATTAGAGCCTGACTGCTGTCTTGCGACCGCGGGCTTACCTCAAGAAGATTTGACGATACGAAGTAAGTAGAACAACAAGCAACAACAACATGTGTGCTCGTATCTGGTAGGCTCGAGGCTCGAAGTGTCTGTTGCTCGTACATACATATGCACCTACCTGTTACTGAGGGTGTTACGTTCTCGAAGAGAACGAGGTTAGGGTTAAGACCGAGGGCAGGATATACATCATCATCACCATCACCATCATCGTCACCGCCGTGCTGTGCGAGTACTCGTACGAAGGCAGCAGTATTGGTACTACTGTACCATTAATAGTGTCGTCCCTCCAGCTGCTGTCGGCTTGGCGGACACGTAGTTCATTTGACCCATATGGTGGGCGGCCTTGCACTACAAGCACCCAAGTGCACCCACATCGGACAGATCATCTACAGATAGACCACGATCTAGATTTTTCAGGGCAGATGCATTTTTGATATGTATGACCTACAGTAGCTCATATCGCCGTATGGGAAGATCATGTACAACATAACATAGCGGCAGTTTAGGATCTAGATGATACATCTGTAGATGATCTCTCTGTAGATTATCTATCTGTACATGATATATCTGTCCGACGTGTGCAAGTATTGCAACGTTGCAACTTTCGTACTCCATAGTCGTAATAACAGTTTGGTACGACTGATATCGGGTACATATCGTCGAAGTTTCCAGGCAATTCGTAGCGCTGCCCATTCCCTCCCACAGCTCTCGGCTCTTTTAAATGCTGCATGGCACCGTTTAGGAACCGAGTGTCCTATTGCCATTATATCACGCCAGGCATGCTTCTGCCATAGCTTGCTTTATTTCATTTGCCTATGTACCCCGTGTATCATAGATGACACACTTTACGCTCGTACCAAAGGGGGGGCGGGCGTACTCATTTGCTATTTGTTGCTCGCCTTGGTCATTTTGACCATTTTCAACTCGTCCCTCTCGAGACGGAGCACAACACCAAACCGGCACCAAGCGCGACCACACGGTCCTTCCTTCGCCGCACATGCATTCATCAACCGTGCACCAACTGCCTGACACCACTGACTGTTGTCGCTGTACGTAGTTGTACCGCATGTTGGCATATCCGCAGTCTCACGCACGGAGCTTAGATCACCTTCGGCCGTCGCCGAGTCGTCACCTTGTCTCAGCAGGCAGCAATCGCTCCTGAACCTCTGCAGATTGTTTCGTCAACCGCGGTGTTCCCCCGCATTCTTGCCAAGTTAAAGTTCGTCACAGTTGCAGTACGAAAGTACGTGGTTACATCACATTGGTGCGAAGTTCTACGATAGAGGTTTCACCCTACATTTTCTGAGGCTCCTCACTTGAAGAGCTCCATACCTCACCAGAAAACGGACCTCAGCAAACATCAAATTGCGTCCCGATGAATAATCCCATGAACCAAGTATCCAAACACGTCGTTTTTCGAAACAAGGTTGGCATTGCGACGATTTTGGGTAATGGAGCCCCGTCACTCAGAAAATATTTTGACGGAAATGCGCCACTTCTATCGTAGAACGCGTCCGGTAGAGTTTTCATACTGTGAGGTCCAGGGGCGTACCCAATGCTTGTCTTGTGGGAATAGTGTTCTCCGAGCTTTAACCATATATATTGTGTGATACTGGAGCTCTACTTCGAGGTACTGGTACTGGCGATGCACTGGGAGAACTGGCAGAATGCCGGTACCCGATAACGAAGTGTCGCCGCCTTTTGCGATATTGTTTCCCCGAATCCTCACACGCACGCCAGGTTAAGACGCACATCGGCGCAACGACAGTGCTAATAGCCAACCTCGCGATGATTTCGGACGCAACAACGGTAGCACCGACGGTTTTGGAGACGGAAGAAGAGGACGAGGACGAGGATGGGGGACGGCGGAATTGAGAAACCAAGCATGGCGCGGACGTCAGATTAACCGGATTGGGGGGGGGGTGGAGGGGAGGGCAGGAGGGAGAGAGGGGGGCGCGGCGCGCGCGCGGGAAGGGGTGCGGTACATTTTTTTAATGATCGTATTGTCGATGGCCCTACTACCGTTGCTAGGGTAGAGTGCTGCAATTTTTAGGAGATACCAGGTAGCAATTCTTGACGTCTCTCATTTGTCACATGGTTTGAAACACATGTGTCAATCGAGGCATAATATCCAAACAATGGTGTGAAGGACCTATCATCATCGGAGTTTTTGTAAGTCGCCGCGGGGTGACTTGTAGAGCTATTCGGACATGGGGGCATGCCACGTGCGGCCTTTCGCGATGTGGTCATGGACGCAGACTTGGCTGATGTGTGACCCGCGGAGTGCTATGGGCGGTTTGTTCTGGCTGGTAGGTTCTTACGTGTACCACGCGGCGAATAACGAAGCACTGACACTCACACCCTAACGTAAGTCTTACTGTAGTCGCGGTACGAGTATATACATGGCAGCAGCCGACAACCATTCGCCCATGTTTCACTGATTTACACGCTTTTCCGCGGTGATTTTTTTTTTTTTTGGTCATCACTTTTACTTTCCCGCCTAGCTCGTAGGAATTTTTACCCTCAGCGATCTTCTGGACAAGCCGTGGTCACACGTGTCGTCCCTTCTCCCCCCCGGTACGTGCCTTTATTTTTTGTCGCGCATACGGTTTTGCTTTCCCACTGCTCGTCGATTTTCATCGAATGTAGCTATCTCACGCTCTCGCCCTTTCGGCAATCTTTTTTTTTATACAAGAAAAAGTCCGTACGAGCATGCACTCGGTGAGACTTGAACCCACGAAATTGTTCTTGGTAGGCACGCGGACCACCTATCAAGCCACCGGGGATGCCGGTGAACTATACCAGGTGTATTGATATTGTTTTTTGGCCTGGTACGTTGGAACCCTAGAAGCTAAACGACTAATCTCCAACGCGTATGTATTCGAAACCTGCGGGTCGTTGGGCAGGTGCAGTACACAGCGTTTTGTGCATCCATCTTGCGGGATCCAGACACACGAGTCTCTCACGGCAGAACACAAATCCCCAGTACCCAAGGTGCTTATCAGCCTCGCGTATGCTTTGTAGGTTGCCAGACAGCGGTGCACGTTAAAAGCAAAAAAACGACACCCCACTACCCATTTTCCGAGACCCAGACAGGGGGGGGAGCCACACTACTCGGAGGAGATGGCTCTCGGGTGGCTATCTCCACCGCACCTGCACCTCTCGGGGGTCAGTCAGGTCGGGTCAACACGCCCAAGCGCCAGTAGTAACAGCAGCCTTCTCTGCTGTTGCAACGGGAGCTACGGGTTATAAATTGACACACGACACGAAATCTGAAGGTGGAAGTGTGGTGAACTATTACGGGGGGCGATAGTAAATAGGGCCTACGGCACACACAAAAACCTATATATTTGCTACCTATTTTTACCAACAATATTTGGTCTTACTTACTATCCCCGTAAATAAGCTTTATTTTTACCAATCCACCGGAAGATAAAAAATAAAAACAAAAAGGTACCCGAAAATCGAGCAAAAAACTCTTGAAAAAAAAAATTGCTCTATACGCGTAATTTCGTCCAGAATTCCCACCGCACTGATTTTTTCTTCTTTTCATTTTTTTACCCTTTTAAAAGGAGCGTGGTGTCGTTTCGTTTTTTTGTCGGGCACCGCTACTGTGCCGTCTTTTTTTTATTTATTGCTTTGTAGTCGTGACTACATGGGCCCCCTCGTTGCACAGTAGTCGCATGATGGAGTACCATCTGCTCGTTTTTCTCCATGTGTATCAAGTAACGCCATTCGGCAAAACCACTGCTGCTGTGATGTGTATGGAAACCAGTAGACCCTCTGGCACTACTATATACTGCTATATATGCACTGCAACACCGGTGAAGTGACGTATCCATCACCATGAGGAGAGGCTGGAGTCTGTCAAAACCATTTTGAGTTGCAACCGCAATTGATCAATGAAAAGCTACTCGTACCGGGTACGAACGTCATCCCGTCGAAACTGCACCCACTTTGGGAGTAAACCACTTGAAACTTAGTGTGTAAAGTGTATTTCAGTCGTGGAAGGGCGAACCCTGGGCTTCCAAGAGCGCATAGTGGCGATTGCAGCATCGACCCCGCGAAGCAGTCAGCCGAGCGAGGCAGGAGATGGAACCACTACAGTAGGCACCCGAACTGCCATGCAAGTAGTTGAATCATACAACGCACTCGCAGCGCTATATATGGTGCTGCCTGCGCACACATGCTAGAAGGTTGGGACCCGTTCTACGATAGAGGTAGCACATTTCCGCTATTTTCTTTCTGAAAGACGTTGTTCCTTGGCCCTAAATCGTCGGGATGCCAATCTTGACTTGAAAAAAAAACGTTTCGCAGACTTGGGCCATGGGATTATTCGCCGCGATGCATCCTGATTTTTGCTGAAGTCAGTTTTCGGGTGAGGTATATGGAGCTCCTCAAGTGAGGAGCCTCAGAAAAATTAGGGTGAACCAACGCCTCTGGGTATAACCGTGCACTTGTGATTTGTCCGGACGATACATACCCGGGCCCTGAAAGGGTAGACTAGCGGCCTCGCGTTCCTTGCGAAGTGCAACCAACTCTTACCGCCTCCCTCCCCACACCCTTTCCAGTAAAATCATCACACAAAGTCACGGCACGTAATCAACCAAAAACGCTCGCGACACGCTCGCTTTACGAAGCCCGGACGCCCGTACCCCCTGCACGGGTATCGGCAGCCATGAACTATGAGCCCTACGCGTGCTAGCACAACATCAGTACGTGGGAGGCGGGCAGACTTGACCAACAGCTCCCACTTACATCCCATGATGCGCATACAACTCATGTCGCTCATACCGCTCATGTGTCATGATGCTCACACAACTCATATCGCTTGGATCACTATACCTGGCACCCCTCAACGGCACCCATATACCACCCATATACAGCAGCATCATACGGTTTGTTAGAAGAACCTACCCAACGCGCGGTTAGTGCCCTTAGCGACACTCCACGATAACACAACAAAATAAATCAGCTGTGTCGCCACAGTCGTCATATCTTCTTCTGCTCCACAACTTTTGTCCTTTCTTTTTACGTTCGGGGCCTCTTCCCCGCCCCTGGTCCTTGAGGGCCGTCAGTGATGCCGCCCATTTTACCAGCAGCCTTTCGCGCCTCCCTTTCCGCCTCGGCGCTTGACTGCATGAGTGTGCCAACACAGACGGGGATGCGACCAGCCAGACGGGAGGGGTGGAAACGTGTTAATTCACCTTTTTAGGACAGCACTCCCGTTTCGGGTACATATGACTTGGGTTCAGACTCAAACGGTTGTATATGCACAGAAGTATGTACTGGCAGTAGTAATCTCCTGACAGTAGAAATCTTTTGACCTGACCAATACATTCGCCAGCAGTTTCCCCTCACGTACGCCCAAGAGACACGCCACGTGTTAGCACGAACACCCTCGAAATGCGTTTCTGGAGCAGAGAGGAGAGACAGTATACTGCTGCAATCCAGTACACTGACTGATTTTGACGACAGTATAATCGCCACTGACTGAGTCAGCCAGTTCCCAGCCCTACGAATTTACACTTCTATTAATAGGACCCAAAAAAACACACCCACTACATGCAATCGCCCTATGACATGTATGTGCGACCTCGTAAACCGCCAATGAGTACTATCACACTGGACGGAAAAATAAGGATCGTTTGGTAGTCATTTTTATATGATAGCGGTTGTTATGTTTCCGTCCAGAGTGGTAAAAAAATAGTGTCAGCGCGCAGCATCACGAACTACTACTGTAGTAGCGCCATGCTGCCAGCGTGTCGAACAAATACCTGGATTGTCTACACCTGGTACATATTCTTACGGAGGGCCATAGTGATCAGGACCCATCATACACAAAAAAAATACACATTCCAGTATTTTTACTATTAGGCTGTTTCCTATGCGGTTCGATTTCGAGCTTCAGATTTGCATTTTTCGATCTAAAAAACGAACCACCCTGCTTATGCAGTCCAAATATGCAAAATCCGACCGGAATTTTTTCGAATTGAGAATCCAAAATCCGACGACTTGGGTCATAAGATGTTCAAATCTAAAAATGGCATGCTCTCTAAATTCAAGGTGTTACCCACGGCAGCAAAAAGCAGCAGAACTATCCATGAGTTGGATGGTGACACAGCTGTGTAGCGACGTTGCTTCGTGCCCGACGCTCGGGCGGCGGGGGGGCCGTCCCTCCGTGGCCAGACTACAGTCGCCTGGCGCAGGCTCGGACCTAGAGACCAAGAGAAGCGCACTCGGCACGCACCTCTCCGCGGATACGTACGAATACTCGTAGACTACACTGCTGTACAGCGGCAGCAGCTGTCAGTCACAAAATGGAACACCAAATACCAAGACAGGTTGGCGCTAGCACATTCACCACGGCTCTTTGCCGCCAGACCAGGGACAGTCAGCCTTGCCTCGGACGCTTGGGTCCTACGCGCAGGGCAGCGCACCGAGCGCGTCTCTTCTCGGCGCCAAACCACGAAAACAGGAGTTGGTCTCGGCGTTTGCTCGAATCTCTACACACACAATAAATCTGATTTTTCCGCATAGGAAGACTATTTCGATTTTGCCAAGTTCACATCTGAAAATGCGATTGGGTCCAAATCTGAATCGAACCGCATAGGAAACGGCCTTAAAAAGCATATTTGGTCCTGATTACTATGTTCCACCGTACTATTAATAGTACTATTAATACTACTGTAGTACTTCGGAGTGGAGTCCTACCATCCCCTAAACGGGCAGCCTCTAAAGTACCCTCCTTGTGGCCGACGATATAATTGCCATACGTATATATACTCTAGGATATATCCGCCACTCTGTTCTTCTACCAGGTACAAGAAAAAGGGCCCCAAGGGTTACCATAAATTGACGCGATAAGCAGCGACGGGTGACGGGGAGGCCCCAGCTCATCTCGGGAGCGCGCATGGACAGAAAAAGTGGACAGCTAAAGAGCTCTGCGAGAAGTTCCGTCAACGTCAGATCGTGGGGCTCCAGGGTGTGGCGAGTAGCTCCAGCCTAACCAAGCCCAACACTGCTGGTCTGTGTCCTATCGTGATACAGCGGCAGAGGATCGCTGAAACGACACTGCTGCGCGCTTGAGAGCGGATCTAGCCCCCAAGTACGATCGATATCGGGTTTACCTCGCGATGTCTGCTTCAACCGAGTCGTGAACCAGACAACAAATGATTATCCGGAGCCTCCCGGAGGACTTTTTGTGGCCTCAGGACAAGGAAACCTCAAGGGAAAATACCTCTTGCTCTTGTCTCTGGTGAACGAGGTATCTTCCACGTCTCAAGAGGTTCCCTTTCATCACTACAATACGTATTGCACACAGAATCCGAGTAGTTAACCCCCAGAGGGGGGGTTAAGCTAAGGCAGACACACGGCTGGTCGAAATCACTCGCCTTCGCTTCATCCCCTGGCCCCAGCATGGCCTCCGCCTCGTTATCCGCCCAAACCCCAGCATCTTTATCTTCGTCTTCAGAGTCGCTGTCCGCGCCACCCCCACGCCTACCCTTGGCGTGCCGCTTTGAAGACCCCCTCTCATTGCGCCTCTCCTCCTCCTCCTCCTCCTCCTCGTCCTCCTCGACGTCGAAGAGTTGTTCCCTCGCCTTTCGCTCCTTTTTTTTTTGCCGTGCGATCTGGGGTAAGCACAGCCAGAGGAGGCGGTGGAGGGGGGGGGGGGAGGGGTTGCGGTTGACCACAGTGTTCAAGCGAGTCCACGCTTGAGCTTCATACCGATCAATACCTGGTACCAGGTAATTGTCAACCATCACGGCTAACCTTTGTCAGCCGTCACCGCCAAGTACTATCAACCATCGAGTTCGACCATTGTCAAAAGTACATGATGCGCACATCGGACACAGATCAGATCAGATCAGATCACCACATTCCACGGTCTACATACCTCGGGACATATAGATCCCCGATTGGGCGCATGCTAACCTACTGTCGCTTTTTTTAGGCTCCTCGCGAAACCCTTCTAGTAAGTAGTGCAGTACCTGAAGTTGACTCTATTTCCAAGTAATTTTTCCCCACTACGGGAGCGCAGCCCTAAACAAGCTCTAAACACCTTAAGGAGCTCGACAAACACAAACACTGAATTCGAGAAAAAATGGCATCCTTTACCCCCTAGGACTGCAGTCCCGTTCTGACGACAAAGGACTCAAATTGTGACTAGTCTGTCCCCCAAACGGGACTGCACTCCCAAAAGGGTCAACCCCACGACCAATCCCACGGATACCGTAACAAACTGGAACACTATTGAATGGCGCGATAGCAACGATGTTGGCTAGGTAGTTCCTCAGCTGAAGAGGAGCGGTATCAGTTCATCGGTTCATCAGTCATGAGCATTTCGGCCAGGACGTGATGCCCTTCTGCCGCAGCACGCGTCGTTTCCGTGATCCTGCACGATGATGGCAGCTACCATGTAGAGGTGGGGGGCTTGACAAGTGATGAGGCCCCTCCCTCCACTACAGGAGCTCTACGTATAACCCCCGACCCAAAACCTGACCTCGAAAAAAAGAAAAGCGCAAAACCCGAGGGGCGATCCCATGGCTTATCCCCGTTAGGGCTGGAGTCCCGTTTCGGGGGCAAACTACTTGGAATATGAGTGGTTCGTCCCCACAAGGGGACTGCAGTTCTAAAATGGTCAAGCGTCGTTCGAAAAAAAGTGAAAAAACACCTACCTGGTACGACATTCCGGCGATGCTCAGGATTCCTCAGTCGAGGAGCATGTCTTAAGGTCAGAGATATTCCGTCGGCCGGAATAATTTTGGTCGAAAAAGTGCTACCTCCATAACGTAGCACGCGGCCCATCTGATACGGGGGACCACGCTAATCAGGACTCATCATATACACTAAAACCTATACACCTGTGTTGCACTGCCCACGAAGAAAAGCTGAAATTGCCAAAAGTCCCGACAACAAAGCCAATGGAAGAACGTCTGCCGCCTTTTTTTTCCTGAGGACAATTCGTTTTTCTGCCTAGCTCCGAATGTTTCCATCGAGCCAAAGTTTGGCAGACCGGATATGAGCTCCTTGGTGCACTCCCGTGAGTGCGCCAAAGCGACAGCACTTTTTGTGTCCTCCTTCGGGGCAGACCTTGTCGCTGGAGGTTGAAAATGTGGTTCCAGGCGCTTGAATTTTCGGTTTCTTGTACTGTAGCCAAGTTTTTTTTCTGCTGTAGAACGAGAAGGAGGAACGTACTCGTTACGACTTCTGGGTTCTTCCAGCTCTCGTTCTACAGCAGGAAACAACACTTAGCTACAGTACAAAAAACCGAAAATTCAAGCGCCTGGAACCACATTTTCAACCTTCAGCGACAAGGTCCGGTATGAAGGAGGACACGAAAAGTGCTGTCGCTTTGGCACACTCACGGGAGTGCACCATGGAGCTCATATCCGGTCTGCCAATTTTTGGCTCGATGGAAACATTCGGAGCTAGACAGAAAAACGATTTGTCCTCAGGGAAGAAAAGGCGGCAGACGTTCTTCCATTGGCTTTGTTGTTGTCGGGACTTTTTTTTTTGTGTGTTTTGTGGGCAGTGCAACACAGGTGTATATATTACAGTACTTTTCACGAATAAAAATTGGTCCTGATTACTACAGCACACTTTCGCCGGGTGGGATCTGCGTGACTCGGCTCTTGGTGCTGCACAAGTTTAGCCTGGTGGGATAAACGTGTAATATGATGCGGCTCTCTTGCGCAAGCTATAAAAAAACGGCGGCAACTGTAGGATCTAGATGAACTTCAAGTAGCTCTACACAGGATTTTCCGTTGCGCCAGATGTCTCCATCGTGGTTATCTGTCCGACGGGTTGCTGGGGTCGACACATCTCACTCATCTTGGTCAAAAAACCATCATCGAAGAATCGTGAATCAGCAAACCATCAACTATCACATTCAACTGCTATTCACCCCTTTAGAACTCCAGTCCCGTTTTGGGGACAAGGCAGTCAAATTCCAAGTAATTTGTCCCCAATTGTCCCCAAAACGAGACTGCAGTCCTAAAAGGGTTATAACCACGGCGGTCAAACCTTAGTTTTACCATCGCGGAACACAAGGGCCTGGTATACCACTCTGATTGGAATGCATTCATTATCAGCAAGTGCGGGTGACGTGTTTGAAATCCTCGCAGACGGAATCGATTTTTTCAGAGACCGGTTGGCAGTAATACTGGTGTCTAAACGGTCCTTACATTCCGTCCAGAGGGATACACAAGTACACGAGCATGGTGTTCAAACGACAACACAATCGCAGCCCACCATGACGGCGAACAATGTCCGAACAAAGCGAAGCCCACCATGACGACAGGCTTACCTTACGACTGCTTATAGCTGCCGTGGAAGAGCCCGCCGCTCAAAACGAGCACGTAGAGCGATTCAGTGTTAACAAACAAATACGAAACACTTTTTTACGACGACCAAAACCAGGTCTGGACTACGTGCCGTTGCAAGATTGTACCGGTATATTACTCCATCACCGCTCCGTCACCTATCAATAGGCCGTATCCTAGACTGCGTGCGTCCCTCACCAAAAGCAATATGCATGCATGTACCGATTTTATTTCGCTGGTCGCTCCGTATGAGTTTCGGTTTTCGGGTTGCAGGGTTGTATAGACTGAAAAACTGTAACGGCTGGTGGGCCTTTCGTTTTTTCCGGGAGCACGAAGAAGTCATCGGGTTGCACCTTGAGTCACCCGACGTCCGAATGCCTCCGCTGGGAAACCAATGAGTGATATACGAGTACCATACCAGGCAAGGAGAGAGTACTTCGCGCGAAGTACCAGGTATAACATGAAGAGTTTGATGGATCAACACGTCCTACATACTGCAAACACACACGTCCCGTACGCGTTTTTGACGAGCGCCGACACTTTCCAACATCCTCGGTCACACCAAATCGACTTTCGATCCAACATCAAATCCTTTCACACAGGGGACAGACAGATCGTGTACAGATCATTGTCACTTCATGATCTAGATGTTTCAAAGCAGATATATTCCCAATCTTGTATGATCTGTATGATCTGTACGTACGAAGCTCGTGTTGCCGGATGGGAGCTGTATAACCTGCATGATCTGCTAACACATGTTTCCTGGGTTATATCTGTACTACGCAGATCCTGCACAACCCCTGACAACAGCAGGCGATGAACTAGATAATCTACTGCAGTCAGATAGATAGGTCAGACATGGCAGCTAGATAATGATCTGTCCGACCTCGCCCCCGTCCCCTAACCCTGACCCCACGAGGCAAAACGTGCGGAACTTGCCTGGATGGCGGCCAGGTACTGCCCGTACTTGTTGCCGAAAATGTTCTTGTTCCCCCCCGCCCCCGTCGCGCACCCTCGGCACCCTGTGTTCACGTCTTCCACCACGGTCCCTGCGGACAGACACTTCTTCGGCACCTGCATAAGGGCATCGGAGAAGAATAATAAAATAAAATAAAGTAGGAGCAGATATATATCGGTGTTGATGGAGAGATAAACAACGCAAACGATTTGGGATTTTAAGGACAGGCAAAACAAGTGGTGTGAAAGCAGCCACGCCAATTAGCGGCCAGCTACTTCTAGGGAAGATCCAAGGGGCACCAAGGAAACGAGAAATCAAAGACCTACGATATTTATAGGTCCTTTCGTCCATGCAATAGATACACCGGGCCAGGGAGGTACAAGCTGCAACGCAGACGACACGTGCTCAGCGATACTTGCAAATTTCGCTCACGTGTTTAGAAACACAGTCGGACTGAAAAAATCTACTTGGTGTACACGTCTACTCCACTCACGGGACAGATCAGACAGATCAGACAGATCAGATAGATCAGACACGTCAGCTAGATCAGATGGATCAGATAGATCAGATAAACCAGACAGTCCAGATAGGTCAGATAGGTCACATAGAAACCCTAGATCCCAATCTACCGCCATGATGTGCTGTGCGGGATCTGCGATGTACAGAGCCAACCCAGGAGACATGCCCTAGATCATGCAGAATATGCGGCTCCCGCGTCACAACCTGAGCTAGATCATACAGATCAGGATGTATCTATCTACCCTGAGGTATCTAGGTCATGGAGTGGGAATGATCTTTACATGATCTGAAGATGATCGGTGTGATGTGTGCACGCCTGAATGCAAAGCAAGCCGAGACACTTGCCGAATACAAGAGCATTTACGAGGCCGGCCGTTGGCTGTCAGGTGCACTGCCGGGTACCGGTATAACATAGCGCGAACGCTACTGCCGAAATATATACAGCAATCTCGTACGAGAAAGACCCACCCTGCAGATGCTGACGGTCCCGAACTTGTAGTTCTTCGAGTTGATGACGTACGTGCTGCACAGCCGCTCGTATCCCGGCTTTTTCCACTTGGCCATTAGCGGGCCGTCCACCAGTTTCTGCGAGAGCAAATCAAACAATAAAAAGTGTTGGTCGTCGTACAAGCGTCCTATAAATAGGGTAGCAGCTTGAAGCGCGTTGGCGAGGAGGGCGGGTAGATCACAAACATATAAATGTGCTGGCGCAATACGTGCTGCTGTTCATTGTAGGTCTGCATCGATCGACAGCCATCGCAAAACAACCAAAATCAAAAACCAAACCACAGCAACCGCAACGTTCCTGTGGTACTATTCATGATTCACACGGGGACATATTGAAAGCACCCTGAAGTTTTATCGGGTTCTGGAGCACAAATAAATCGCAAATAATCCCATGGGCTTCGTCAAGAATTGAGGACACCAACGAGAGAGCTGGGAACCCTAATCTTGCAAAAGGCAGACAATTGTTCGCGGCTTTAAGTCGTCCAGCAGCCTGCTTCCTGACATGCACTGCAAGCACGCAAACAAGCAAGCAAACAAGCGAGGCAAACAAGCAAGGCAAAGCAATAGGGGCATCGTCGAGGGCAAAGCTGACTCGCTCACGTTGCGTATGCAGTACTCCAGCACGTCCTTGGAGATCGCCTTGTAGACGTAGTGCATGTCGTACACGTATCGAGAACGCTGCCAGGTGATCTGGAAGACCGGCCACAGGGCCTCGTTCTTGCGCTTGCCCTCATGCTCCTCGTTCACCTCTGTTCGCCCGCGGTTTTTGCCCACCACCACCACAGCGCATTTGTCAAGTCGGACAGAGGTTGTTGGTTGTTCGGACGGGGGGGGGGGGTAAGTCGGAGAGGGAAGAGATGGTTGGGTGAGGGCCAGGTCGAGATTGTTACCAATAGTTGGTGTGAGCATGGTGGAGTCGCAGACAGCGTAGTTGGCCAGGAGGTGGTAGAGCCAGAGAGAGGCGAACATAAACGCAACGAAAGAGACCGCGGTTTGACCCTTTCGATTGACCGCGCTCTACACTACTTTTAGTACGAGAACATGCCAGGGGACCGCGGTTCGATCCGTTTACTGACCGCACCCCGCACTAATTCTAATACAAAAATACGCTCGGAGACAGCGGTTTGACTGCTTGACTGACCGCACCCCAAACAAATTCTACTGTAAAACTATGCCAGGAGACCGCGGTTTGACCCCTAGACTGACCGCACCCTGCACTCATTATAGTACTACTGTACAGCAGTAGGAGACCGCGGTTTGGCCCCTTGACTGACCGCACCCTACACTAGTTTTAGTATATGAATGCCAAATTAGGCATTGACGCATCCAAAAAACACCGGTCTCCTATCCTCTTCGGAGCGAGGTGACTTGCTAGGCAGACGGTCGAGTCAGAGAGGTCATCAAATAGTTGGTTGGGACAAATTAATTGGTTGGGACTTTGGGAGGCTGTCGATTCGGAGAAATGCCAGAGCGGGAGAGAGGTGCAATTGGTTTGGAGATGGGCGAGTGGGAAAAAGGTCTGGGTGGGAGAGAGGGGGTTGGGAGATATTAGTTGTCTTGGAGACGGTCAAGCGGGAGAAAGATCAGAGTTGGAAGAGGATACATGGGCAGGTCCAGTCGGGGAGAAGTCGAGGTCGGAGAGAGGTTAGTTGGTTGTGAGATGATCGAGTCAGACAGATGTTACGGTAAGGAAATCTTTATAATAATTTCTCGGGAAAAGGCCGAGTCGAGGAAGGGTTGGAGTGGGAGAGGCAGGGAGAGGCGGCAATCGGTTTGGAGACTGTCCAGCGGACGAGCAGTCAGAGTCGAGACCGGTCAGCTGGTCGGGGGATATCCATTGGTCGAAAGACGTCTGAGTCGAGCACAAGTCAGATTGGGAGAGAGGTTATTTGTTATTTGTTATATTTGGTTCGGAGACGGTCGAGTGGGAAAGAGTCGGAGAGAGTCGGGGAGAGGGTAAGCAGTACACGTCGTCGTACTACAAGTACAGCAGTACGCACAGCAGTACTATGAAACTGCTACTTGCACCATTATTATATTATACGAATAAGAGAGTCGCTCGTACGGCACGTTGATATCTTCATACCAACAGGCACTCGTACCGATCACCGGTATGTATCACAGAAGTACATAGATCACAACCCCTGAGCGTGCTCGGTTGGTACATCCCTGGCCTCTCAGAGCTCCCACTTCCAAACCGCCTCCTTTCATTACTTGCCGGACCTTTCCAGCAGTTCTTTGTTTTCTCCATATCTCTTGGCACTCTCGGTCCTTTTCTTCTTTCGTTTCGTGTGCGTGCGTGTACTCCGAGTATGGCACCGCGGGAGAGCCCGGCACCGTCGCGGGTGTCAGCGGGTGCTGGCGGGTAGAGGGGGGGTTGCAAGGAGCGCGGTCGCCGCTTTCGTGCCTAGGCGTCGCGTGTGCCTCGAGACACGAGGGATGCATGAACGGGCTTTGTCTGCCCCTCCATTTATGACTTTTGATAGAGTATGTACGAGTTATAAGGGTCGTTCGGGACGGCAAGATAATATTCAAGCGATGCTTATTTTTGCGACCACGCTGAAGTTGAAAGAGGGAGATGTGCAGTTTGAACACCAACGTTATCGAGCTGGCGAACGACGGTCACGGTGAGCACCGGGCTTCACGCGAGGCGGGCGACGGGCTGATTGTGGCAGAGAGTGATAAAAGCTTTACCCGGACCGAATCGGTGGCGAGGTGGTCGCGAGAGGGGCGGGCGGCGTACGAGGCTGAGAGAGAAGCTTTTCTGTGCGTTTTTTTTTCTGTTTTCTTTTTGACCGAGTGCAAGGTGTTCCAATCAGGCAGAAAAGTATCACACGAGAGGGGACGGGGATATTTTTTCCATTCCGAGTTTTCGGTTTCATTTTCATTGTTTTTGCTGCTGTGCCGTGCTGTGCTTTCGCTTTCTTCGTTCATACGAGTAGAGACATAAGAGCATATCGAAAGAAGAAAATAAGTACAGACCGTAGTATCCTACATGGGGTATGTACGTACGTACGACATCCGCGACGCGAAGCGTATGTGGCATCGGAGCTGGCGTCGGAGCTGTTTTTTCCCGAAGCATGGCGGCGGGACTCTTGGCATTATCAAGTCGCCGGTTTGCAATTACGAACTAAACTCAATCGTGGACCTCTGTCACTTCGCATAATTTGATGTACTTTTTTTCTTCCTGAGCGAGCGTAGCGGGCGGCGTAGGCCGCCCGCGGAGCGAAGCGCCTTGTACCTCTTATTAATAGCACGGCACCACTCGAGAACTGCTTACTGTAATATCCAGACCGTTGTAAATGGATTTCACATCACACCATAAGATATGATAGGACGGAGCACGATCGACTCAATGATACATTCGACACTCGCCGTTCGAGCTTGTCTGTTGCCCTCCATGCGAATTATCGAAATCTCGACGAAAGAACCGGCAGAAGGTCTGTGTGAGGAAAAGCCGTTCGCGTGCGGTTGATAGGGTTGTTCTCGTTCAACCATTATGTATAGAAAGTGCTCGGCTGCTGCTGCTGTAGGTGGCAGGCGGCAGGCCTATCGCACACTGCCGTCGAACTAAACAACGAGCTTCCAACCAGCCAGCGAGCTTCTTCTATAGGGCCAGAGACATAAGGCAACATAATCAGGTACTCCCCGTACCCATCCCACGCAGTCGACTGCAGTCTACCAGATAATCTACTTCACAGCAGTTGTACACCCAGCACGTGCTCTTCGGGGGAGTATGTACTCGTCGGTACCAGTCGGGCGGTATCATACTACTTTCACTATAATAGGGCTCGCTCACTTTCGCGCAGGTCGGCCTCAAGCGCGTTGAGGGTGGGCTCGAGCACCTCGAATCCGGGCGGAGGACGCTCTTTCCTTGCGAACCTGGACATCGTGACAGTTTATTTCAAGATGAAGCGATGTAGCTGTCGGTGGAGGGCCAGGTACCCAGTATTGATCAGATTGAATCGGTGCTCCGCTCTCCGCGGAGAGGAGGCGAGCGAGGAGGCGGTGAAAAAAAAGGGTTTCCAGTTACGGTGGCGTTATATTTGTAGATAGACTATCCCCGGTTTTCTGGAGCTGGGAAACGAGGCACTCTCTCCACTCAAGCCCGCAGCGAAGCACGAGAACCCGAAGCAGAGTTACGGAAACTGCACGAGATCTGCACTCTTTCCTTCGTCTGGATATAGTGGTGATCAAACTGTCTTTCGGTTCAGACTCTAGAGTTCATAGGACGAACGAACCGAGACTGGTCTGTGCACGCACGTCCAGGTTCGACGAAATCAAGTCAACAACGTAGCACCTCCAGAAGCAGGCCAGGAACACCGAGTTCTGGAGCTATGACAGATACAGGTGATGTTGGCACGGCCATGCCCAGCCTGAGACCGCAGAGTAAGATTTCCACCCCCGAGGCCTTCGCTCCGACAAATGCGGGTGTGAACGGCAGTATCGCGCCAGCTTCGGAGACGACCACGCAGCAGAAACGGCCCGAGGAAGCACCATCACCAGCAGCGGCACCATCACCCGCAGCATCGGCGGAAACACCGGTCCCTCCCAAGGAGAAGTCCCCACGGTCCTTCGAGCCCTTCGGCCCCGGCCTGAGTAACATATCTCTACCGCTGGGACCGTCGCCGAAAGGTGGTGATGGGAAGGACACGAGCTCGGTGAGTCTAGATGGTGCTTTGGTTTGGTTCATGTTGGCAGCTGGTATTATGATACGATGTCACCAGTACGATAGGTTCGTTCGAGTTGTCGACCTCTGGTACTTACTGTACAATAGCTACTGCAGGCTGTACAACAACCGGTGATGATGGTTGCATCGTTGTTCATCGCACAAGTACATCATACTGGCAGTCGTTATCGAACCGCTCTTGCATCGCCTCTTGACCTCGAACCATCAGAGCATGTTGGGGTATGCTCCCCCCTACACGCTACGAATGGCAGTAGCCTTTTAGTGGCGCTCTACTGCTGTAGGGGTGAGAAGAGTCACGACACAGGCCACCCATGGATTCGTCATACGATAGATATCGTAGCTGGAATGAATCGCCCGCACTTTTTTGGGTTTTCGTTTTGTTCAAATGTTTTGGTTCGTTATTTATCGCACCGCGTGTTGCTACTATTAATATTAATATGAATTGTACGATGCCATACCCGGTAGCTCGTACCTGGTACTATTAATATTAATACTGTAAAATAAAACGGGACAGTTGCCGCCCGCCAGCTATCGTCCAATCAAATGGCTGAAATAGCGCGAACGACGGGAGCCATCTTCCAATAAAATAAGCTGTATTGACGGGAACCACGGGAACCACGCGAAATTACTCCGCGCACAAACAAGATGGAGAGAGACACAGCTCGCAGCTCGCACACCCGCAGTCACGCGACGATTGACCTTCGATCTCGACATATAACCCACCCACGGTAAACGAGCTTCGTACCGGGCAAGGCCAATTGGTGAAAATGATGGCCTCGGAGGTATCATTGGAACCGTGGTCTAGGGGGCGAGAGGTTGGCCGCGGCGTCGTACGCTCTTCGTCGAAACTTTGAAAAAGTTATGTTTTGTGCCAACGAAGAGGAATCGAGAGTTTTTGTCGCCTGTTTTTTACACACCAGCTGCCAAATATGTTTTTAGTAGACGCCTGGCCCACCCACGCCGCCTATCACCGACCGGAGTGTGAGAACTGTGATACTAGTGTGGGTCGACGGAGCCTCTAACCAGCGCGCTTCATTGAGAGTTCGTGACGTAACCGTTGGGTTTGTCAATCGATGTCAAACCTGAAAAATGGTCTATTTCTTGCCATCGGAGAGAGGTCGAGATTTTTTGTCGTCTGTCTTCTGCAGAACAGCGCCAAAATATTTTTTTACCAGACGCCTGGTGAGCCCACGCCACATTGTTTTGTTGTTGTTCTCACATTAACTCACAATTCAATGCAGTCCGTGGTCGCAGGACAGGCTCCAATAACTCTGGAGTGGAAGAAATACCTCAAGTAAAAACAGAGGCAAAAACAAAAAACAAGCATACGCACTCCACCACTGCGGACACCAGGGAAGCAAAAAGGAGACTATTAATAGCAGACAAAAACCTAAAAAAGAAGATGAAGCTAAGCAAAAAAAACAAAACAAAACAAAAACAGAAGCAGATAGCAAAACGCAAAAAAAGGCAAAACGGACCATACTAACAAGGACACAAAGAGGTACAAACGGGAATGAAAGAAAAATGAAAAAAAAAGAAGGGACAAAAAAGCGATAATCACGGGCGGGGGGGAAAGAAAATGCGTATAACCGACCGAGGTGGGAGCACTGTGACACTATAAATAGGGTGGGTCGGACACCTTAACCAGCGCATTACGTTCAGATTTCATGACGGTGTCGTTGGTTTTGCCGATCGATGTTTGACAATGATTATCATAAAAGTTGGCTCTAGTCAATGGGAATGACTATTGTTGTTGTTGTTGTTGTTCTCACATCAACTCTCTGACGAAGGAGTCCGTGGTCACACAAAGGTGCTGGAGCCCTAGGAAGATCCGAAAAACCGAAAAAAAATCGAAAATTCGGCTGCCTCAAAATACACGAGACGAAAAAAGCGCACACAAGATAAAACCAATGTGCAAAACTGAACTAACATCGCCGCGGGTATATCCTCTCAACTATAACATAGAAGAGTACCCCCGTTCCCACCACTAACCAACTCGTGGCTGCTGACTACAGCGGATGCTGTCTGAAGTGCTGCCTGCACCGTACGAAACGCACGGTAGTCGTGAAAACGAAAGAGGAACACACCTGCCTGCTATCTGGGGTGCTGTCAGAGTGGAGACTCGCGGATATGCAGTCAAAAAAGGAGCAATCGAACCTTACTACCACACGAATATCAACGATCGCCATAATCTCTTCCTGGACTGTCTGACACAAAAAAGTGCAGCACAGTTATGATACCACGTCCCTGATAATTGCGTAGGTTATTCCCCATGAAGGGTATACAACTCGTTAAACTACAAAGACCAGCAGTGACGACGTTTATAACAAGTACCGGTAGATACTATTCTGCCTCGTACATTGCTCCAGTGCCCAGTGCCTGCCAGAACAGGGGTTTTATATACATTGCGCGGCGCGCAATTAAAGTCCGCGAAAGTTGTCCCCCTCCGGGACGCGCGTAGGGGAGTGGTGCGAGAACGACTTGAAAACGATGCAGCATGCGATTTTGCATCATGATACAAATTTATGGAATTTCTGCCTATTACTGCTGTAAGACGCGTACGGCAGAAGACTCTTGTAGAACTGCTATACGTGCTTTTTTGGGGACGAAACATAGCTTGGAAATACGGTAAAACTGTGAATGGCTTTTGTAGGGTTCTTCACGATTCCGCCAAAGATTGTGTCGTATATGTCAGTATGTTAATGCATGTCTTTGTTGTGGCGCTCACGGCGGAGATGACATCTCCCCCACAACGCCGAGGACTGCCAAGAAAAGAAGAGTTTAGAAGCACTCCACGCGTGACACACGGCACACACCGCACGCGTACGCGTGGCACACGGAACACAGCAGTACATTGCAGTGGGACAATATTTACATAGATGGAAAAGGATGGCATCGGAGAAGGTGCTGGAACTCTCGACCACACTCGGTTGCCGACGGAAATCGCACTGCAGCGGGAGGAACAGTGCTGTTGTACCTGACAGGTGGCAGCATGCACTTATCACACAGCAGCAGAGATCCCCAGCCTTGCGACAGATCGCAGGGCTCGATAAAAAAAAGGATCTCCAGCCGCAGCAATGCAGCGCGGCCAAACTACCGCACAGGCGTGAAGTTGCTTCCTGCTCTGCTGGCCGGCGGCAGGCGTATATAACGTTATGGCCAATTGCTTGTAGCATGCGCCCTGCGCTGCTCCTGTGCTGTTTGTTGTTCGTGGTGTCTGGGTTACGCGCAAAGAAAAGCGAAAAAAAAAAATACCAGGATCTCTGCGAAGATCGAAGTCTCGCCTTGAAGTCCCAAATCGGGCATCGTGGCTATTTTACATAGATCCATATCACGTGACGTGGTATTTTTCGCGCTCACATCCGCAACAGCACAGCAGAAGAGAGGTGGTGATGACGGATGACGGATCGCAGCCTTCGATAGAGCAAGTACCCATAGCAGTCAACCGCGGACCTGCGACACGCGTGGGTTGTGGCCCGCTGGTGCCTGTGCTGCTAAGCGGGGTTGTGACGTTGTTTGTTCGTTCTGTGCACGTTGTCTGATGTTCCAGATTTCTTGGGCG
The DNA here is from genome assembly GCA_031213475.1 of Nereocystis luetkeana. Classification (NCBI taxonomy): domain Eukaryota; class Phaeophyceae; order Laminariales; family Laminariaceae; genus Nereocystis; species Nereocystis luetkeana. The sequence continues at coordinate 2,649,241 of JARUPZ010000003.1, read as the reverse complement.
TGCCTCGGCCAAGAATCGCAAAACGTCGGAAATATAAGGGCAGTCGAGATTCTCACATTCAGTCCGAACTGTTTTTACGTTTCCGTCCAGAGTGTGCGTGGTTCTGTTGCACACTGCAGCAAAGGTAGGTAGGTGGTGGATTACGGTCCGCAGGCTCCGATAAACACAACTATCAGGTCAGCTCAGCACACACGCACGGTGTTGCCTGCGGGTGTTTTTGCGCTGCAGCGTTGTAACGTTGTGCTCTGTGCATGTTGTCTATTGTCTGCCTGGTACATGTCTGACCTGTGTGTTCGTGAGAGGGCAAAAAGCTGACGATATTTTACATATTACGTACGTACATAAGAATGCCTCTCGCGCTGAAACCACGGAAATCGTCTTTTCCACTCCCACCGAAAAAAAAAGGTTGACGGCTTGCCACGCGTTCCAGAGGGCACGGGTCGCGCCCAAACCTCGACCGATGTGTTCGGCCGGGCTTGCCGTGTCGACTACTTGGCGTTGCGCCAAAAAGTGCTCGTAGGAAGAGATATGTTCGAAAAAGTACGAAAAATCCACGAACATAGCTACCAGGTATTGATATTCTACCACCACCACCACCACCTACGACCACCACCACCTACGATCACCACCACCGCTACCACCACCCACCCCTCAGTTATGGTGCAGCATACAGGTAGCGTGCGCATGGGCAGAATACAACGCAGAACAGCAGAACCACATTACGCCCGTACATGTAATAGCCGGTCGCCATGTGGGATATTTTAGTTGTATTGTACCCACGAATGCTACTAAGAGTTGGTGCCGGAGTTGGACTTTCACGCGGGTCGGAAAATAGAGTTTAATTCCAAAAGTGAATAATGAACGGAATCAAAACTGCCGAGAGCGACTATGAGTATGCGTGGGTATGGTAGCCGCAATCGATTCGATGCGAGTCTACGAGGGAAGGAAGGGCCGAAGCCGTCTCGCGATTAAAAAAACGGCAGAGGCACGAACCGTGGTGGGGGAGGGGAGGGAGAAAACGCCTACTTTGTGACCCCGGATCTGAGTCGCGACTATTAATAGGAAGCAGAGAGAGAAAAGAAGTGTTAACATGTTGAACGTGATGGACTAGAAAAATGAAAAGAAGAATAATCCCCGCCCTGCTCAGGTTCTGCTACAGTCCACGATTACCGGGAACGTTCTCGGGTCAGCAGGAGAGAGGAAACATGAAAAACGACGAGTGCGGCAGCGCCCGCTGCGTGATTGGGGCAAGGTACAAACTATAGTGGCCGAGTTACAGCGAAAGTCTAGCCGCACGGCACGGGGGCAATCTGATCCTACCCCGTGCATACTGCTAGGCGCTCCCGCTGCTGCGCGTATGCAAGATGTTGATCACACCACAATATTCATTTGCTCTGATCGCCATCTTGGAACACCCACAGGGGCTATTGCTACTGCTGCAGGCCCGACACATAGGAAAGAGCTCCTGCTGCAGGCCCGACACGTATGAAAGAGCCTGAACTCGTCTTCGTTCGACACAGTCGCACTGATACTCCCGGAGTACGTCCGGGACGCGGGTACAGAGTGGTGCTCGTGCCGTGTCGAAAGTTTAGAGCGCGCATCTCGTACGGCTTTTGGGTCCGTATTTTTGTTCAGGTTGCTTAACCCTTTTAGAACCGCAGTCCCGTTTTGGGGGCAAACCACTCAAACTTCAAGTAGTTTGTCCCCAAACGGGACTGCGGTTCTAAATGGGTTAATATCGTAAGCCATACCGGTGCAGATCATACCAGGTGTATTAACTGCAACGCAAAGGTATCATTGTGTGGGGCTTGACAGGGAAAAGGTGACGGGAAGAAAGGTGTGTGACTTTTCGGCTGTACACGAATATTGAGAGGGCTCTGTTAACCCTTTTAGGACCGCAGTCCCGTTTCGGGGACAAACTACTTAGAATTTGAGTGGTTTGTCCCCAAAACGGGACTGCGGTTCTAAACGGGTCAACACTATTGTCCTTCTTGGGCCTTCAGAGGGGAAAAGTGACGATAAAATCAGACGGTTACAGCAGCAGCAGCAGCAGCAGCCACTGCGTGATTGGGCGATGATACCGATTGGTGTCCGAAGCACAATGCAAGGACTCGTACGATACTGGAGCAGCATGTTCCTACCCGTCCTGCCCGACTCTTGCGCTGCTCGTAAATGATTGATAGCCCCGAACTTAAGTGTTGGTTTGGTCGTTACGCTATTATCAAGTCCCGAAGGGGTTAATAGATACCGGGCGTGTGCTATTAATATACGAAGTAGGTGTACTGCTGCACATTTACCAGGTATAGGACATAGGATGCAAAAACGTCATGGGCTTGGCACCCTCATGGCAATGAATGACAGGGGTTTGCACGACTTGCGCTTTTTCTATGCCAGGTATAATATTAACTATTAATATTAACACTTGGGGGGCAATTGATGGTAAAAAGTGACGATGTTACAGCAACGGTTACTGCGTAAAACATGAACGCATGTCGTTCCCCCAACAATAGACAGGCCGTGCCTCTCTCCCCATCTCTCGAGTTTAATCTTTCTATTAATAGAACTGCTCACCCACCTTTCGGGCAGTGCAACGCCATGGCAGTACCGCTCTATGGCATGTTTACATGAGCAACCTACTGCAGTACCTGGTACATCGTACCTGGCACGCTTTTGTAGTGGCCGTCGTGTTCTGATTCGTTCGTAAACTATTCGGTGCCCTTGTCTGATACGATTAGGGTGCTGAAGACCGGTTAAGGCTGCCTCAAATCAACGATTAATTATTCCATCACAATTGCTGTATGGGTTTTTCTCTTCAGAGTACGATGGACACGGCCATGTACGTATGTAAGAGTGGTTAACCCTTTTAGGACCGCAGTCTCGTTTTGGGGACAATTGGGGACGGATGGCTTGGAATTTGGGTGGTGTGTCCCCAAAACGGGACTGGAGTTCTAAAAGAGTGGTTAAAGAAGAGCCTCGCCGAACGAACGCTGTTGATTAGACCCGGAATTCCATATCGCAACGAAGAGGAGAAAAAAGGGAGAGCACCATTTATGAAGGATATGACTACCCACTTCAAGTCTCGGGGGCCGCGCCCCGAGAGGCTTGGGCATAACTTCCAGGCAGTTCGAGAGCGGGAGCTTCGGGGCTGTCCACGGTCACAGCAAATTGGGGTTGTTTTGGTGCATACCTGCTCGTCCACGTCCACGACCGAAGCTGTGGTGGAGGAGAGGCCGTCGTCATGATATTATACCGGTATTAATAGCGTCGTTCATGTCGTGCATACTCCCTGCGTTGAGTGCAACTATAACGGGGGACAATAGTTAGTAGGACCTGTGGTATGCATAAAAACCTATATATTTGACCATTTCTACTAACAATATTTGGTCCTATTAACTATGGTCCCCCGTAATAGAGGATTTTGTGTCCGACTTTATACCGGTACCGCCCCGGTGGTTCAAGTGGTTAACCTCGAATTCTTCTTGTTTGAGTCCTGGGTTCGAGCCCCAGGTGGGTCGGACCTATGACTTTATTTGCAAAAATAAAAATAAAAAAGGATTCAATTGTTGAGAGCGCCTTGCAGCGTGGGTAGGCGCAATTCGATGCGAGTCGACGAGGGAAGAACAGGCTGAAATCTTCTCGCGATAAAAATGAAGGCACGTACCGTAGCGGGAAGGGGGTAGAAGAGCCTGCTATGTGACCCCGGATCTGAGTTACGAGTTGGAAGGAGAGAGAGAAGAAGATGGGCGAAGATAATAAATGGGATGAGCGAAAAAAAAAAAAGAAAAAAAAAAGAGAAGAAGATGGGCGAAGATAATAAATGGGATGAGCAAAAAAAAAAAAAAAAGGTGAAAGAAGTCGCACGGCACGGGGCAGCGCGGGCGCGACTCGATCCTGTATGTCGTACAGCAGCTCACGCGCAGCGCTGCGTGCCTCACGCTGTTCGCAGGCGGTTGACACGTAACACCAACATTGTGATTGCTTCTCGTCGCTATGTTGAACACCCAAAGGAGTCAACACGTGAATACCTCTTACACTCCTCACACCCTTACAGCACTGCTGCGCTCACACTGCTGCACTCTTTACACCGCTCGCTGTGATATTGATAGTACGAGCGCGAGGCAGTGGCAGACGTATCGGCGTAAGACCGCACCCCTCATTTGTTTGGTCGTTCCATGTACCAGAATAGGGAGAGACCGTGCGCCTATACAGCAGAGGTATTGTCGATAGTGCTATTGATGCAGTGGACCCCTCGGAATAAGAGAAGAGCACCCAAGGTGAAAGAGATTTAGCGACTCAAGTGCGGTCAGATGGGCATGTCCCGCCTGCACCCAGCGCTGTATTATGTGTCGCCCGCTACAGATAAGTCGTACGAGTAGCAATGTGTAGTTAAGAACGCTTGTTTCGACTTGAGACTTTCGCGGCGTGCTCTTGACTCGGGGTACTCGCTGTGCTACAGGAGTGCGGTGCAAGCGCTTGTTGGGTTAAAAACGGCCCTAATGTAATTCCTAGGCTCGCCGTAGGTGATGTAGTCGCGGAGTAGTCGCCAGGGAGAGGTCGCTGAGAAGTCACCCTGGTGAGGTCGCGAGGCGAGGGTCCCTTGTAGCCGTCGTCACGGCCGACGTAAGCCGAGCAGAGTTATCTCGTACCTGGTATGTATTTATCGAGAAGATAGAGCTGGTCTGACTTGCTGGGGAGGGCTCAAGTCCCCCCAGAGTCTTGCGGCGGTTCCTATCCTGTCTTCTACAATCAGGCATGGAATGTTGTGGTAGTCCTGTCTCTCTTTTTTGGTCGCCCCGGTGCTTTATCAATAGCAGTCAACCGCGACTACTATTTAATATGATACTAGCGTCGATGTGATGGGTTCGATTCTCCGTATGGAGGTTTAATTTATCGAATGACACCAAATAGCCGAGAGCGCCTGGTGTACACATGGCGTCGGTAGGCACAATTCGACGCGAGTTAACGAGGGAAGAAGGCGCCGAACCCTTCTCGGGATAAAAACGCCTGCCAAGGCACGTACCGTAGTGGGGAGGGGGGGACAAGAGCCTACTATAGCATGGGCCCTCTCGTGATAATCCTGAAATCCGGCTGTAGGCGTAGGCTAGACCCCTACTCTCACCGAGCGAGAATGGAGGATTTTTTTTTCGCCTTTTTCCTGTGTATAGACAGCGAGTGCCTGGGCTACACATTGTCTCCATTGGAACAAAAAATCTGGGCTAGATTTCGTAAAATTTGTTTTCTCACGAGTGGGCCGATGCTGGATGTGACCCCGGATCTGAGGTACGGCTAGGAGGGAGCAGGAGCAAGAGGGCGAAGATAAGAAATTGGGGTGGAAATGCCTTCAGTATCTATATACAGTCGCGAAAGGGTTGAGCTTGTAAGGTAGTCTGATATCAGTCTAGTGCAATGGTCTCGTGCTCTCTTTGCTCCATCGTGGGGTCTGCTCCTGAAGCTCCGGTATTAAAACCTGCTAGCCTGACGGCTTCGGGAGTGCCTTGTGCTCGTGCAGGCCGCTACTATAGCTCTGCTTCCTCGTGCGCTCGCACCCCCACGCGATGGTTGGTTTTGTGTATAGCAAATAGTAGCCACTGCTCCCCGGAGCTGGCTGCGATCACGCTTCTGAGACTCGAGCACACATGTATACGTGCCGTTTTATCTTTTTTGCCAACATTTTATCACAAAATAATGGTGATATATCACTGTCTTGATTTTCTTGTATGATGTTACGGCAGCTTCTTCTGATGTTACAACGGGAGCTATGGGTTAAATTGACACACGACACGAGTTTTGAACGTGGAAGTGTGGCAAGCTCACGCATACAAGCTTTATTTTTACCAATCCGCCGGAGGATAAACCAAGAAAAGAAAGAAAAAAAGGTACCATGTACGCCTTCGGGTGATGTTCAGCACTCTCGTCGGAAAATATGAGGGAACCGTTTATGCATTAATTTCAACATCAAGCGGTCCTAGTGTTCACGCTCAGAGTGGTGTCCTGATACCAGTACCTGGTTTTGGCCGGAAATATTATGCCCGTTTGAAGGTTGATGCGAGTATCAAACGTGCATTATATTTACGGACAAGGGGTACCCGGTAGGGGATAGGGCGTATGCTTCAAGGCATTAGACCATTGACCACGCATCCCTTTCGAGACGGAGGGGGGGCGTTTACTCGCACGAGGATGATATTCCCTATTAATACCAAGGGTACTTTCGGTGGCCTTGTACGAGGTATAGCCGAATCCACCCCCAGGGCGGCCAATTGTTTTTTTTTTCATACGCCTGGTCAGCTTCCGCCACATGACCCAGGCCATGGTGTGAAGACGGTGACCCTAGGGTGGGTCGGAGCCCCTAACGAGCTCACTCCGTTCAGAATTCATGGCGCAGTCATTGGTTTTGTCGATCAATGTCTGTCAAGGACTCGGAATCTCGCCGCTTCGACCCAAACATCCGCCTGAGTTCTTCTCAAGCCGATCTTGGTCCAACATTGGCCCCATATTGTTTTTTGGGGCTTTTCCAAAAGTTTGGAACTTTTTTTTTTGTTTGTATAAACGTTCCCATAGGAAGCGCGTTCTATTTTTTTTGGCGGATATCTTTGAAACTCAATTTTTTCAGTGATACTTCGCTTTCCCATTGGCATAGGTCTAATACACAGAAAACCCACCCCACTGGTTTGGTTCGATTTTTGTTGTTGTGGCCTTCCAAAGAGGGTTTTGTAGTGTATTATCTTTTTTGCGGCATGTCCTCGACTAACATCCTGCACGACTGCCGCTATTAACACTATTACGGGGGTCCATAGTTAACAGGACTCATGGTACACACAAAAACCTATATATTTCCGTATTTTTACTGCTAATATTTGGTCCTGTTTACTATGGTCCCCCGTAATAGTCTGTGTTTTCTTGTCTTTTACTCCTGCAGAAGCCCGCACCAAAGGAGATCGAGGAGGTAGTTGAGGCCAAGGTCGGGGATGTGGTGGAGGCGTTCATGGGGAGGGGCCACGTGCGCGCGGTGCGACAGGACGGGATGCTGGAGGTGTGGGCCTTGGGGTGGGAGATGGCTGGCGAGCAGAGGCCCCGTTTCTACATGAATAGGGATTCCGTCAAGGTCGTGCCGACGGTGTACTACAAGATGCAAGGTGAGCGAAAAATGAAGAGCCCTGTAGCTGTAGCCGTGACTGCTGTGACTGACTGTGACTGACTTGTATCTGTGGTTGTACAGTAGATGAAACTGCTGTACGTGTAGATGTAACTGCTGTGGCTCGGTGGCCTTTGGGGTGATCTTGACCCGCAAAACGTACCAGATAAAGTGCCAAAAGTAGTTCGTACCATTTTTGTTTAGTGGTCCGCACATTTTTTTTTCAGATGGTCCAAACCCGCGGCGGAGCCGCGCTCGGGTCGAGCCTGAGCCTTGACTAGGGTCGGGGTTAGGGTGAGGGTTGGGTTGCGTCGACTCCTTCTCGTGATGTGTGAAGAAAAAATCCTAAAGCACGTGAACAAAAAAAAATCATGATATGTTCGGTACTTTTATCTGGTGTGATTTTGTGTGCTAAAGACCGGTAAAGGCGCCTCCAGTGACTGCAAGTGTGATTGTAAGTGTAACTGCTGTAACTGTAAGTGCAACTGTAAAATGTAACTGTAAGTGTGACTGTAAGTGTGACTGCTGCAACTGTCGGTGTAACTGTGAAGTGTAACTGTAAAGTGTAACTGTAAAGTGTAACTGTAAAGTGTAACTGTAAAGTGTAACTGTAAAGTGTAGCTGTAAAGTGTAACTGTAAAGTGTAACTGTAACTGCTCTAGCTGTGATTGCGGCTGTAAACTGTATCTGTAACTAGTGTAACTGTAATTGTAACTGCAAATAGCGCTGTATCTGAAACCGGAAGATGTACCTGACTGTGTTTGTAACCGTCGCTGTATCTGTATTTGTAGCTGTAGCTATATAAAGATAACTTCGCTTGATGCATTGAAGCAGCTGTTGAAACTTGGAGTGTAGAAACCGCTTTTGCAGCCCCTGTTAAGAGCAGTGCCGATTCTCGTATATTCCGTATAGAGCGTTGATCCCGCACTGGGATGGATGCGATCGTTTTTCAGCGGTCGTTTTCGCGATAACGGTAAAGGCGTAACGGCGCTAAAGTCGTACCAGGTACGTTTTATTTTCGGAAGGCTTTCGACCAGATACTTCCGAGAACACCTTAATGCTGTTGTTCGGTATAGGCAACCTTGACCTTCCCGTTCTGGAAAAATCGAGCGCTGAAGAAAATATGACACTACACGTACCCCTGTGCGAACTGAACGGTCTTGAGGTAGCTCCTTTTTGTTCCGCTCTCTGCTTTATTTTTTTATTTGTGTTTGCTGTGGCAGTTAGAGGAAGGAGCCGTGGACCTCACCAGTTATTCGAGACGATGGTTGGTTGAGACACGCTGTGTGTTATACGAGACAAGGGGACTGACTACTGCTTACCGAGGAGTCGGGTCTGATTGGCTCAGGTTTAGGGTTTACAGTAGTTATATTCGTATGTGATTGGCTGAGGGTTAGGGTTACAGTAGTTATATGCGTATCTGATTGGCTGGAGGGTTGGGGTGGCAGTAGTTCTATTCGTCTCTGATTGGCTCAGGGTCAGGGTTTCAGTGGATACAGTCGTATCCGATTGGCCGAGGGCAGTAGTTGTACGTATTCGTTTCTGATTGGCTCAGGGTCAGGGTTTCAGTATTAATAGTTACATATGTACCGGTTAGCGACCCTCAACCATGATGTCGAATAACTGGTGAACTCCCCTCGCAAGGGGTCCATGCCTGTACTCTTCCCCGTGCTAAGTGCAGCTACCCGAGTCACGATGGGGAAATAGATACGAGTAATTACCGTACGGGTAACGGGCTTCTGCTGGGCGACCCGCGGTTGGCAAGAGCGTTATATCCAACTCTGTCCAGCAAAGAAGCGACGAGTACAGCGACACGGCCAGCAAAGATGTCAGGAGACATGTCAAGCAAGGCAAAACGTGCACTGTCAAAGGTGTAGGGCCGTTTGTTCCACACTAAAATCTACTGGTAGTAGGTTGGCGTCAGTCAAGGCAGTCAAGGCAAAGTTGGTGTCTGTCAATGGGTGAAAGTGCTGTCTCCTGACATCTTTGACGGCCACTACGTGATTCGGGGATGATACAAACTGCTGTAGGTTAGGGTCCGAGTTATAGCGGTGCGTAGAGTTGTACGGCGCGGGCGCGGCATGATCCAGTACAGTAATGCTGGGTGCTCACGCTGCTGCGCGTAGGTAGGATGTTGAAATCACCATAGTTTTCATTTTTGTTTTGGTCGCTATATCGGGTTACTGTTTACCCCTTTAGAACCGCAGTCCCGTTTTGGGGACAAACTACTCGGAATTTGACTGGTTTGTCCCCAAAAACGGGACTACGGTTCTAAAAAGGTGAAAGGGGTTAAGAAACGGTTTTATCATGTTTCGTGTAAAAATCGAGATACTTTTTTTTTACTCACGAATTTCTCACCTCCGTTGGCAAGCAATGCACGTTTTTTTAGGGGAAACTACTTGGAATTAGTGTAGGGTCATTTTTGCAGTGGTAAAAAGGGTTAAGGACTGTCATGTACACACTGTACACGTTTTTTTGTCTACACGACGGGGCCCCAAGCTGGAGCTCAGCTACCCCTCGGTTGGTATCCCTAGACCCCGACCCTCTCATGACCGACCCCCACTCTCCCCACCACCACGACCAACACCAACATTAACACAAACCTCGGCGACTGTTTCCCGCACCTCAAGCCTCGGGCCACTCGAATGAAAAGGAGGTACCGAGCCTAATGAGCCTGCCCGCGGAATTACGACAGCCAGAAAACTGTCTTGCGCTATGTTCCGAGGGTCTAGCAACTGTACTGATGTAGGCCTATCGTATGGTGCAACACTTACAGCAACATAACACAGCCCCTGGGGTGAGTTTTGAGAGACGATTTTCTCCAAATCATGTCTTAAGGGGGGGGGGGGGGGTACGCACAACGAAAATTGAGACTCTTCCGACGGTGGAGGTTGCTCTTTTTTTGTTTTACATCGTTTTCTGTCCGATTGACCTCTCCTCGTGTGGTACTGCTTGTCGGGTATTTGTTTTAGGGCTAGTGCATAGAAACCGTGGTCAGGTTGCGCGAACTGGCCTCTTCAGGTCATATTCCTGGCGAGATTTTGGGCTGCTCGTGTAAAGGGAAGAGTTCAGTAAATAGTAGGGCACTGTAGGGTGGCATTGCCCTTAATGCCTTGGGTAGATATTTCGTCGATTTATTTCCAGATACGCGTCGCTCGGCGTTTGCGCCCTCGCGGTTGCGGAAAAAAACAGCTGTAGTCTCAGAGGCGTTCGTCGGAAGGGGTGTGTTATCCATATTGCGTGTTATGCGGCACTGTCTCTGTATCCACTGTTGTCTGGAGACGTGAAAGTATTACAGGGGAGGCACAGTAAATAGGACCGAATACTGTTGGTAAAAATAGCGAAATACGTGGATTTTTGTCTGGACCGTAGGTACTACTTAATGTGGTCTCCCGTAGTAGTATTACGGTGGGCTCTACTGTTTATAGACCTACTCCCTCCTCTAGACATACTGTCTCTAGGCATTGGAGACCTCCTGTCTCTAAGTCTACTGCATGTAGACCTACCGCCTGTGGAGCTGATGTGTCTACACCTACTGCCTCTAAAACTATTGTCCCTACAAACCCCAGTAGTGTCTGTAGACCCGCAGGTAGAACTGCTACTCTTAATACCGGTTCTAGACCCAAGAATGTACGCACTGTAGTACCATGGTAGGTATAAACTATTTTTATGTTGTCTCTAGACCCGTTTCCTGCAGAGCTATTGCCCATAGATCTATTATTACGGGGGACCCTAGTGAATACCTGGTAGGACCTATGGTCTACACAAAAACCTATATAATTACCTATCTTCACTCACAATATTTTGTCCTATTTACCGTGGTCCCCCCTAATAATAGTGTCTGTACGTACGTAGACCTGCCATTAGTGTGTATGCTGCTGGAGATGCACCAAGGACTATGTTGGAGCACTTCCACGCGGTGTGATTCAATCCCTGCTGTTTAACCATCCGCTACCCAGGGGCCGGATCGTGTCGCGACGCTTTTTATCGTGTTCTTTGCAGGTTTCTGCGTTTTTCTTGATGACTAATTGTTGTTCTTCTGTTTTTTTCTTGCTGTCCTTCTCTCTGTGTGTGTGTGTGTGTGTGTGTTTTTTTTTTTTCCTGTTGGCCATTGTTTTTGTTCGCCCTCATTTGCCGTGTCTGTTTGCTGCCATCAAGAGCTGGAGAGACTTCAGATGGCTGCGTGGTTAAAGGAAGAGGGAGGCAAGCTCTTTAAGGTGGCGGAGTACGCGGGGGCTGCGGAAAGGTTAGCTTTCATCCCCCCCTATGATTGGCGCGTGCTACGACAAACCGTTCTCTCTCTCTAGCTTTAACCCCTTTAGAACCGCGGTCCCGTTTGGGGACAAAACTACTTGAAATTTGACTGGTTTGTCCCCAGAACGGGACTGCGGTTCTAAAAGGGCTAAGGGCCCCTTTTTGCGTACATAATTTTCAATCTAAAGGGGTTCATATATTTTGGGACAGAGCGATACAGGGGTAACCCTTGGGCGTCAACCTTTGTAACTGCCGGAGCGTTCTTATCTTTTTTTTTTAGGGCCGCTGTCCCGCTTGGGGGACAAACTACTTGGTGTCCGACGGGGTGGTACTCTTTACTCAAGTGTACGATTGGAGTGTGTGTGCGTGTGTGTGTGTGTGTTTTTTTTTTTTTACCCCAAACAGGACTGCAGTATGTACTATTAAATACTGCGTGAAAGGGTTAGAACCGCAGTCCCGCTTTGGGGACAAAGCACTCAAATTTCAAGTAGTTTGTCCCCAAAACGGGACTGCGGTTCCAAGGGGGGTAGAACTCTTACCTGGTACACAATATCGTTGGGATGCTGGAAAGCCAAAATTGAGATATTTTGCAACATTGTTCGTTGCATACCTGTAATAGGTACCAGGTATTTTTTTGTAAAAATTGAAAAACGACAGCTGTGTGGTCGAGAATTTCGTCGAAACTCTTCATCTTTGCAAGCTCTGTGTCATATTTCGATCGCGCGTGCTATTAATAGGGGTTTTATACGGCCTTTGGGGGACGTGGGATTTTTTTTCAATTTTTGTTTTTTCAATGTATTTTTTTCAGTGGACGAGGTATGAAGTTCTCCCCAAGCGAGGGCCTAAGCGAGTGCTACCCTACCCGAGGACGTGTCCGCCAAACCAATCACAGCAACCTTCACACGCGTCGGATAGATAGATCATGTATAGATAGATAATGTATAAATAGATCATCTAGAGCCTGACCTGCCGTTGTGATATATTGTGCAGGATCTATGTGTTACAGATCTAACCCAGGAAACATGCCTAAGATCATGGAGGTCATACGGCTCCGACCCGGCGACATGAGCTATATGTGGTATCGTACAGATTAGGAATATCTTTCCTGAAAAATCTAGATCATAATTGTAGATGAGATGGTACGCCCGATGATATGTCCGATATGTGTGATGTATTATAGTCTGATAAGGGTTTGGGCGAACTATATAGATACCCGATAATATGAATAGCAAGTACTGCTTTAAATGCCCCAGGCCCCGGGCATCTGAAGGCAGTCGGTGCCTTGAAGAAATTGGGCGTGAGTGTGAAGTGTCGCAGGCACCTTCCCTTGAGGTCCCGGTGTGTTGCGGTCCAAATCCTGAGCCTAAGCGTACCTTTACGCGGTAAAATGCTATTCATTATCCCAGGGTAAAATGCCAGCAATGAACAACATCGCGATGAACAGCTGCTAGCCTGACACCTGCGGCGGTACTGTAGTAAGTAAGTACCCTAAGACCTGCGTATGCTGGTGCAGTCTGCTATCAATAGCTCTGGTCCAACTTTCGGCCGTCCTCCCGCGCGATGTTTTTTTTTTTGCTGTGAGCACTGCCGACACGAGCTACGTAGATCACGCTTTTGATACGTGTACGACGTATGCATGCCCTTTAAACGCAATATTATATCGTAAAATCATGCCATTTCCTCTCTGCCAACAATTTTCATCGTAACGCTTGAACATCTACGAGCCATCACCTTTAGGACAGCTTGGTATCCGTCTTCCTCCGTGCCTTTTGTTGTCCGTGCGCCCAGGTACATGAAAGCGGTCGGCATCATAAAGACTAGCGAGTTTAAGAGTCACGGAAAGAACGCCAGGGCTCTGGAGGTGATGATCCCGTGCCATAACAACGCCGCCACTTGCTATATAAAGATCAAGAACTACGGGGACGCTAGGCTTCTTTCCGAGAATGTGAGCCCCGCGGCCGTCTTTGCGCGTGGCCCTACAGTAGTTGGATTGGCTTTGTTTTTCAGGGCTTGGCTTGGCTTGGCTTGGCTTGGCTTGGCTGGGCTTGGCTTGCTGCTTGATCTGGCCTTGGGCTTGTTGCTTGACCCGTCGTTTGTCGTGCCTTGCCTTGCCTTGCCCTTGGTGTCAGTCACATCGCCTGTCGTATGACGTCGTGCATCGTATCGCATCGTTTATCATGGCATATAGCCATATCGTACCGACGGTCGCATCGCGCATCAATCACATGCTCCTAAAATGTATCGCCGGTCTTCTCATCTCCCCCTGTCAACAGGTGGACACCCTCTGCGCCGCTCTGGAACGCAACAAAGACGGTAAGGTCATGAAGGCCTTGAAGGAGAGGGGGGTGGGGGAAACGACCATTCTGGGGCAGTGGTGGTGCAAGGGTTTGTTCTTGGGAGGGAAGGCGTGTCTCTACCAGAGCGAGAACGAAGAGGCCGTCGCGTGTCTCAAGAAGGGGAGCAAGGTATGCGGCTTCAAGTTTTTTGTTGGGTGCTTGGTTGTCTGCTTGGTTGGGAGGTTGGTTGGTGAGTGTGTTGGCTGTTTGAATGGTCAACGGGCTGTGTGATTGGCTGATTGCTCGGTCGATCTGTTGGTTGGTTGGTTGGTTGATTACTTGTTTGGTTGGTTGCTCAGTTGGTTGATTGCTTGTTTGGTTGGTTGATTACTTGTTTGGTTGGTTGATTGCTTGTTTGGTTGGTGGATTACTTGTTTGGTTGGTTGATTTACTTGTTTGGTTGGTTGATTGCTTGTTTGGTTGGTTTATTACTTGTTTGGTTGGTTGATTACTTGTTTGGTTGGTTGATTACTTGTTCGGTTGGTTGATTGCTTGTTCGCTGGGTTTTTTGTTGTTGTTGTTTTGTTGTTTCGCTGTTTCCTTGCTTATTTCCTTGCTCTGCTTGCTTATTTGTTCGCTTTGCCTGCTCGCTTGCCTGCTTGCTCGCTCGCTTGCTTGCTTGCTTAATTGCTTGATTTGCTTGCTTGCTCGATCGTTACAGGCGAGGTTTAGGATATAGGTTTTCCCCAGTGGGTACGCTGTGGTGGACTTGGCGGCCGCTTGATTTAAGGGTGATGCGATCAGTCTGTCTTTATCGACCCCAGCTTTTTTTGTTGTTTCGTATTTGCTGATATTGGTGGTGTTGTCGCTGATGGTTCTGCTGCTGTTGCTGTTGCTGCTGCTGTTGTTTTGCTGTTTACTATTGCTTCTGTTGCTCCTGCTTCTGCTGCTATCGTTGCTTGCTTCTGTTTGCTGCTACGTACTGCTTGTGCGGCTGCTTTTGTTTCTGCTGGTTTTGCTGCTTGTTTCTGTTGCTGCTACGTACTGCTTTTGCGGCTGCTGTTATTTCTGCTCCTTTTGTGCTTGTATTGTTGTTCCTGCCGCTTTTGTGCTTGTATTGATGTTCTTGCTGCTGCTGCTGCTGCTGCTGCTGCTGCTGCTGCTGCTGCTGCTTTTGCCGCTTCTGCGGCGGACACAGCTGGCCAAGCCCGCGTCGCTTGCGAAGCTTCGCAACGAGATCAACAACGAACTCGAGAAGGCCACTCGGCGTTTGGCGAGCCAAACCAAGAAGGCGCAAAAGATGTGGACCAAGGTACAGACAGTAGCTATCCCCCTTCGAACAGTTCGACCCCCTTTTGAGAGTCCCTACAATACTCCCTTCGCGATTGAAGGTCCCTGACAAGACTCTGTGCCGGCCCCCAACGGTGTCAGTCAACAACGTACTGTAGTGGGGAAAATAGGTGGGCAGAAATTGGAGGTCCCTCATGTACCGTTTTTCTTTTTTCGCGGGTTCCGTTAGAAAAAGGGGTTGCCTGCGTGCTGCAACCTACACCGTCCACCACAAGGGAAAAATAAGTAATAGTTACCGGAAAAATCGTCAATACCAAACGGTGATGGTGCTCGCGGACTGCGGACAGAGTGGTAGTACGTGGCGCATGCCGAGTCACGCCGCGTAGGGGGAGGTTGCTCGTTTGGTTGAGTCGCGGCTGGCTTGTTGGCATCAGTTTGATGAAGGTTTTTGTCCTGGTTTTGGCTGGCTTGTTGGCATCAGTTTGATGAAGGTTTTTGTCCTGGTTTTGTGTTTTGTGTTATATTATGTGTATGTCTGAATGCAATGGGTACACCCCGGTTTAAGAGCGCGCTCTATGGCAGGCCTGAAGATTCGCTCTTGACTGACTATGTACGGGTTGCTCATGTCTGCGGTGGGCAAGATGTGGCTTGGGTATAGGCGGGACATGAGCGATCCTATCACGCTTTAGTCCCGAGTTCTCTTTCTCCCGGGTGCTCGTAACGATTAGGGTACCCCCCGCTGGAGGGTTGATTTCACGCACCCCTCACGACATTTTATCGGAACGATACCAGTACCCGTTGTGGCTGCCAACCCAACCTAAGGGGGGTTTAGCGCGTCGGCAATAGACGCGTCGGTGGGACCACTCGAAGCGCTGATGGCGGCTGCATGCCACCCCCCCTTTCCCGGCGAACAGCCAGTAGGCGGACAGATATATCATCTACAGATAGATCATCTACAGATAGATCATCTACAGATAGATCATCTACAGATAGATCATGTACAGGTAGGTCCTCTACAGGTCGATCATCTACAGATAGATCATGTACAGGTAGGTCCTCTACAGATAGATGATTTAGATCCTAACCCGCCGTTGTGAAAGGTTGTGCAGGATCTGTGTAGTACAGATCCAACCCAGGAAACATGCCCTAGATCATGCGGGTTATACGGCTCCCACCCGGCCACATGAGCTAGATCATACAGATCAGGGATATATCTATCTTCCCTGAAATGTCTAGATCATGAAGTGAGTATCAATGATGTGTCCGTCCGACTGTGTAGACTGTTGCTAGTCCTGAGGGGGGCGGGGGGGGGCAGGCAGATGTTTCCTGTATTTCATGTATCCATACGATGGCCGATACCCCCCGATTTCTTTCATATCCTGATCTTTCTGTAGATTTTTTTTTCAGTGATTTTTTTTCTTCGACAGGCTTTTTTTTTGTTCTGTAAGATGTTTTTTTTTCAGCTGATGGGCGTTCAAACTCGTCCATGGTGAGTGTTATTGCTCACAATTATTTTTCCCACCTTTTTTTAACGTGTTTTTTATTTTACGTGTGACGTATTTCAGTACTGTTTTTACGCTTCTTGCGTCTGGTAAGTGGATACCTACTGTAGTATAGGATACGCGCACACGCTCACGTTGTTTTTTTTGTTTTTCGTTTATTTTTGTTGCTCCGCAAATGCTTTGAATATTTCAATGTCTCAGGCTTTTTCGAAAAATTCCACCGACCCCGTGCCGGAGGCCTCCGTGGGAACGGCGCGGGAGTTACCAACGCCAGCGGGGGGGACGAATGGGGGGTCTCACAGCTCCGTGCTGCAGAGGCTTGAAGAATTGGCCAAGGTAAGGGCTGCCTTTGCACTCGTCTCCCTTGGCGCCAGTCATGGTGTACCTGACGAGACGTATTGAGAGTACTGGTGTTACTATCACGGGGGACCATCGTAAACAGGACTAAATCTTGTTATTACGGGGGCCCATAGTTAACAGGACCAAATATTGTTAGTAAAATGGTTAAACATATAGGTTTTTATGTATACCATAGGCCCTGTTAACTATGGTCCCCCGTAATAGTAAAAATAGGTAAATATATACCTGGTAGGTTTTTGTGTCCACCATAGGTCCTGTTTAATGTGGTTCTCCGTATTAGGGTAGGAGCTTTCTTCGTTTTTATTGTTATTTGTTGTTGATTTAGTGTAGTAGCGTTCTTCATTTTTATTGTTATTGTTGTTGATGTTGCTCTCTTTTTTTGTATATATATATATATATTTTTTTCGTGTTTGGCGCCCGTTTGGTGGCAAGAGGTGAACATATACCAGGTAGGTTTCTGGGGGGGTGATATTTGCAAAAGTAGCATCTCTGTTGTACAGTAGTTACAATGGTTGACTGCAAGGAGTCGTGCGGCACGGGGGGCGCGGGCACGACCCTAACCGTGCTCACCATCTGGGCTCGTAGATGGTGGAATGGTCAATATCACCAATACGGTCAACCGTTGTTCTGCCCGCTGTCTAGAGAGGGGGTGCCGGAGGGATTATGTAACAGCTGCAACACCCAGCCAACTGCAGTGGGTCACTCAGTCGGCGGCTTATCGCCCGCCAACCCTTAAAGCCGTAACTTTTTACTCTTACCTCACTCGCTGACAACCCAGACTCTTTTACTCTGCTCCGGCACTGGTACATCTCCCAGCGAGCGCCCTGACTGTTGCTCTACCCCAGCCACCCCCTGCCGCTTTTTTAACCCCTCGTCTACCTCTGCCCCCCCCCCCCCCCCCTTCTGTGGACCGTAGATGAACGGTACTTCTTTTGCGCCGGCACCGATAAAGCCTGCTGCTGCTGCTGGTGCTGCTGCTGCTGCTGAGGAAGGGGATGAGGGCGAGGAAGAATCAGACGAGGAAGAATCAGACGAGGAAGACGACGATGACGATGACGAGGGGAGTTCTATCTCGTCGAAGGGGTTATTGTGGGGGTCGCTCGCGATAGGCGCCGTGGCTGTCTCCGTGGCGGCTCTCGTTGCGGTGGCGAGGAGACGCTAGCTGGGTAGACTAACGACTGCCGTGGTACGTGATAGCCGCGCGCTTAATTAGCCCCACTGAAGAAATGCAGCCGTTTTGGGAAAACCGCTGCTTGGAATTAGTTTGGGAATTTGTTGGGGTTTTTTCAGCGAGAAAAACGGCTTGATGGCCGCCGTGGTATCTGACTGAAATTACCCAAAAATAAAAACGGCATATGAATAAAAAACGGAGGCTTAAGATGACTTCTTTTTTACGGCTGCAAAACGTGTCCCATGCTAAATACGAGTTGGTTCCCCCCAATAATGTTCGAGCGCAGTAGTTTGGGGTTAAGTTGTGTTGAGTGTTGGCGTCGATTAAGGCGTTTGTGAACCCGACAGACCCGCAGGGTTTATGGTATGGTGCGGTACGGTATGGGTGTGTGTTTATGTACGCGGAATTTATTTACACCAATCAGATATTTCCTTTTATAAAAATTGACCAATAGGAACACTGCTGCTGCTGCTGCTGCTGCTGCGGGCAGGAAACAGCTGTAGGCAGGAAATACCTTTGTTTATCTGGGCTGCAAAGTGTGTGGGCGTATACTAATAGTAGTACTTCCTGGTTGGTGGCAGGCATGCGAGGGGTGCAGCCTTGAAGTTGCGTCGCGGGTTTCGACATACATGCGCATGTTTGCATGCCATAGCGTGTGTGGGTGCGCGAGAGGATGCACGGGTCGTTGTCGTCCTTGTCCACACAGTGAGTAAACTATGCCGCCGCGGTCTTCAGTTCAGGGGGTTTCCTGGGCAATTTTGAGCGGCAAGGGGGGGGGGGGGTGGGGGGACGGGGAGGGCAGGGATTATTTTTTGTCAGGTGCGCGGGTGCGCTGTAGTGTGTGGTCGCATGAGATGGGACAGGCAACATTGATGTCACTGACGTTTTGCAGGACAATGCCACATGCTTCGTCTCGATCTCTCGGGAGTTACGATGATACGATCGAGGTGTACCTACATATCGTTGCTGCGCAGCAAGCCTATGTATGATACTGCCGTGAGCGGTACGTACCACACACCTACCCGGTGACCCCGAGCTCGAGCAACCTTGAGCATACTGTAGGCCGTTGTTGTATATCCTGTCACTGCACCAGTATACTGGCAGTATGCCCAGCACCCAGTATACCGTCACTGGCTTGATGTTGCCTGGTACTCCCAGCGACGCGAGGGATGGTTGGATGACTTTTGCGGGCGGGGCGGATAGGAGCGCGTGTCTGTTTTGTCGCAGTGTCGCGTAAAGGTGTCAGTTGGCAACAAACGCACCCACCGGCTGCGGTCGGGGGGTGCGGGGGGGATATGGTACGCTGTGTGTTCGTTGAATCACTCGCTGTGCTGTCTGCTCCGTTGCGGTTGCGGAGGTGAAAGTAGGTGAAGGCACGAAAGCAGGAGGCAGCGGCAGCAAGCGGCCGGGAGGGTGGTACGCTTAGCCGTGTTGCTTCCAGGTCCCGCGCTGGCTGCTCCGCTAAGGGGTCGAAAGTACGGGATCACCAGCAGCGGCAGTAGCCGCGGCGGCGGCGACAGCGGCAGCCGAGTATGGGTAAATCGCAGAATGCACAACGAAGCAGAATGCACAACAAGCAGAATGCACAACGAAGCAGAATGCACAACAAGCAGAATGCACAAGCAGAATGCACAACAAGCAGAATGCACAAGCAGAATGCACAACAAGCAGAATGCACAAGCAGAATGCACAAGCAGAATGCACAAGCATAATTCAGATTGTAGATCGCATGTAGAGGCTATATGTATTAAGGCGGATGCCCCGCCGCCCTCTCCTCTAACTATCCGGAAATTAATATCGATTTCGAGGCGCCTGATGGCGAATTTACATTTAGTTATTCGCTGCTGTTCTCGCATTACCTCTTGAAATACTTTGATGGCGTTTTCGGTAAATCGATGCTGACAAACAACAACAACACCACCACCAGGTCTATCGTGCGGCAAGAAGCGAGAAGCTCCAACACCGGTACGTAGCAATCACTACGGTTGTTTCTGTCTGTTTTCGTAGGCGTGCAAGCGTGGGTGTAGCTGATGCCCATATGCCCCAAAATATAAGCATCATTCATATGCGACACCAGTATTTATTTAAATCCTTGCATTGAAGGACAGAGTGTTAAAGTTGTACGAAGTGTTTTTGCACAGACACACACGTATTTTGTACCAGATATATTTTTGTCGGACTCGCGAGTGAGATGTCAGTGGGCAAGTGAAGGTAGGTGCTTACGAGATAGTAGATACTGCAGTAGACGAATGTTGAGTGTTGAGATGAGCTACTCGTACTCGACTGTAAACAGCTGTTGTTGCTTCAATTTGGCGTCAGAATGCTCGGAACCCCACCCGTCCTCCCCCCTTGGCAAAAAAAGCTCAAATTTGCGCACGCCACACTGCAGATAGATCAGATAGATCCCTGCGTATTGCTCTGGTACTTCAACATCTATAGATATAATTCTGGACAGATAGATCCCTGATCAAACACACAAGACGAATATCTGGTATCCATGATCTGCAGCGGTAGACTGTGTTGCCGGGTGGGAGGCGTATGATCTGTATGCTCTACGTAGCACACCTATTATCTAGTATATGTTTGCTGGATTGATAGGGTTTGATCTGTCCGCCACAGATCCTGCACTGAACGTATCACAACACAACACCAATCGTTACACATTTGGCCGTGGTAGGATCTACTGCTGTACTGTAAATATGTACGAGGTACGAATTATGTACGAACCAGGTGTGTGTGTGAGTGGCCTGACCATAGACCAACAACGAAAAAAACACGTCTGATTGCGGGTTGTATGTGTGTTGTCTTCACGTTGAAAAGCCGTTCCTTCTTCCCTCCAACTACAACAACACCACCAACCAGTACACCCAGTGTCCGTCCTGATTCCTTATCCTAGAGAAACACTATTAACAATTCTTTGAGAGACAGAGGAAAAACCAAAACCAGAGATAATCACCAATGAATGGGTAAAGGAAGTGAAGTGCCAACTTACCAGGTATGAGTGCATGAACATTAATACTACTCTGTACGTGGTAGAACACGACTACGTACGTGTACAAGCCGGACCAGATAATAAAAAAGAAGACAAGAAAAAACAAAATAATAATCGTGAAACGAGGCATGTTTATACAGGTCCTAGGAGGAGGTGACGCAAATATATCAGAAAGGCTGCTACCTGGTATCTATTAATAAAAAAAAGTATACATATATACCAGGTATATGCTGAAGGGAAACAGATAATAACAACTAACTGTGCTGCAAGCAGAGGAGGCAACACGAAGCAGAGGGAGATGCCGGCGTAAAAGGACGGTGGAGGGGGGGAAGGAAAGAGGGAAACAAGGCAAAAAGCGAAGAGGAAGAGAGAGAAAAGAGAAAACAACCGTACAGCAGTCTCAATGCGGTGATATATAGAGCAACACATGGATGCTGGGTTCCCATCTCGGTTGCAAAATCGACTCGGGGACCTTGCCAAACCCTCTTCTGCCGTCTCCTCCCTACTCTTGTCACTCGTCGATGCACTATTAAATAGCGGTGACACAAGCGCAGTACTGCCCGTACCGCCTGCCGCTGTCTGTCACGCTTCCCCGTCGAAAACAGCTCAAACAAGAAACGAAACACACAAGAAACTACTTGATTTCAAGGCCTAGTCGTTGTGAAATGAAAGATCTTTATTTTGATGACGGCGGTGGACACTTCGTAACCGACGTAGAAATTTATCCAAAAAAAAAATCACCTGGTTTTAGTGCAAGATACTCTCAGGAATTTTATCACCTGGTTTTAGTGGGGTCGAAAAAAGATACAACGGCAGTTTTACTCCATGATCCATGATGAGCAAAGATGTCAGGAGACAGCACTTTCACCCCTAGACAGACGGTAGCTTTGCCTTGACGTGTCTTGACTGACACCAAACTATTAGGTTTTAGTCTGGAACACTCGGCCCTTCACCCTTGACAGCGCACGTGTTGCGTCGCTTGACATGTCTCCTGACATTTTTGACTCGTCATAGGGTTATATTATTACCTGTACCAGGAATCGATCTGCACCCGCCCCCGACGGCACACAACAGCAGCACCAGCACCACCACCAGCAGCAGCAGCAGCTTCCAGCGTATCCTCTGCTCTTCACGCGGGCACGGAGTTTTCGCTCAGAACGGGCAGAAAAGGTGAGCTCCATGGCAAGCAAGTAGCAGCGCGCGCGACGAGAGTATATATAGCGAGATAAACATTCTTCGTACGGCTGTGAGAGGCTGGGTTTTGTTCCCCCCCAACCAGCCAACACCACCACCAGGCCGAACTATCATCGTACACAAAAAAAGCGCTGAAAGCAACGGCAGGCAACGCGTGTGTGTTGGATGATCCAGGGGTGTCGGTAAAATTTTCTGCCCTCGTGTGCTTGCGTGGGGCAATGCACGTCCTGGAGACTCGGGACGATCCGAGGCATTCGATGGGTCTTATCAATAATAATTGCTCTGCCCGAAGACCGCCACCATCAGCAGCGCAGATGCTACACGCGCTGGAGGCAACGTAATCAGTCGACAACAGTTTACGCACTGGCAGTTTTCTCTGTGCTTCCGAGCACGAGCACGCTTGTTTTTTTTGCTCTCTATCTTTGCCGTCGTGGATGACGGTCGGTTGTGTTGCTCCGTGTCTGTCTTGTCAGAAGGAGGGGGAGGGAGATGCCGGTAGATGCTGGAGGCGTTAGAAGGAATGATACCGAAGTTTGCTGCCGCTGCTGCCGCTGCTGCTGTGTGTTCAGTCTTGTTTCGCATCATCACCTTTCTTGCCAGCTGAACTCGTATATTGCCGGAGGTTTTACCCAAAGCCGCCTTCTGAGCAAGCAAGCCTTGTGGTGACGGGCGGAGCCCCTTCTCCCCCTCCGGCACGCACGTGCCTCCCTCTCCCGAAATAGCGTGTCTTCTTTTTTTTTTGATCGCGCTGAAGGTTCGGCACCCCCACCGCTCGTCGATTTTATTCGCATCGAAGAAGGAAGTGGGGGAGATGAAAAAAAATATGTACGAGTACTCGTTCGTGTCTACCGGTAGGTAGGTAGTCTGTCCAACGAAGTGTTTTGGTGGTTTTACCGATCAGACTAAAAACACACAAATAAATACGAGCACTCCCTTTTGCTCTCGAGGGTTCCGTCAGAGCTCAGCTTTTTAAAAGCCGCGTGTGTGATACTGCAGTTAGTTTACAGACCGCCTCGAGTCTCTACGACCACGCATGAACAACGCTCCTCAAGATAAAATAATAGCGGACGTCACGAGGCAGCCGGAGGCGGGTATAGAGACTACCGACTGTCCTGTTGGCGTCGGCTGTTCTATCCCGAGGGGCCTTGGGCACAGACAGTCACCGAGAGAACGGCCAATATACGGAGCGAGCGACTATTATTATATATACCAGGTACCGGTATATATTACTGTAATCCAAAAACATATCGAACACCGAACAGACATCTCTGTTACGGCGGCGTATGGGTGCGTATCATGACGCAAAAAAGCAGGACCGACCGTGTTTTGGCTTTTTTTGCTGCTTCAAGGCCACGCGACGAACGCGGTACTTCACGCTGCATTCAGTTACGGACGGATGCACGTACAGCAGTATTAATAGTACAGCCATTGTCTGCAACAACAGTTGTTGCCGTTGCCAAGAAGAGCATCGCGCGCCATGGTCGTGTCGCGTCACGCTCGCAGAAATAGGCAGAGCCCTGCTATCCTGTAACCAATCAGCAGTGCAGGTACAGTCGGTAGTAGGTACGAGTAACGCTTGAAACGCCCCATCAATGCTCGTACCCTTTCCCTGTGCCATTATATGTACCAGGCGTGTACGCGCGCCTTCGAATATCGTCTTCTGTTTGTTTTTTTTCCCATAGGAAACAGGATATAATCTGCAGTACGGCAATGCAGGACACCTACTGTATTGTCATGCTGCAAGAGTAAAACGAGCAACAATAAGAAAGGCAGGCTGAGATTTGACAGGAAACGAGAAGAAACTCGGGAGTCGTAGCAAAGGGAAGCTTTTGCTGTAAGAACGCACGTCCACTCTGGAATAAAAAACCCACCCTGGAACGGCTTTCCTGCTTGTTTACACAGCAGTACAGTATTAATATTAATAGGTGTCGGCTACTTCTATAAAACGTTGGGCTTAAATTTAAGGACCGTTTATATTTTATTATGAATATAATGCGGTCCTTACATTTACGCCCAGAGTGGTATGCCCGGTGTTGAGAAACGTCAATTTAGTGTCCAGGCTCAATGCCTTAGTTTTTTCAGGGCTTTACGCGGGTCAGGTCAAACCTCACGGGTCAGGTCGGGTCGGGTCGGGTCGGGTCGGGTCGGGTTGGGTCGGGTCGGGTCGGGTCGGGTCGGGTCGGGTCAGCTGACCCGACCCGACCCGCGAGTATTTTGAGATGTGTTGACCCGACCCGACCCGACCCGAACCGACCCGACCCGACCCGGCCCGGGAGATTTTGAAAGCCTCTTGGCCCAACCCGACCACCGACCCGCGAGATTAAAAAAACTGTTGACCCGACCCAACCCGACCCGTGACATTTGATAATCTCCTGACCCGACCCGACCCGACCCGACCCGACCCGACCCGACCCGACCCGACCCGCGAGATTTCATATCCTCCTCACCCGACCCGACCCGATCCGACCCGCCGCCTTCCGATTGACCCGTGAGACACGGATTTCATGCGGGTCGCGTCACCTCGACCCGCGAGATCAGTTATCTTGAAACGCAGGTTCGACCTGCGGATCCGGCCCGTGGGTCGACATTTAAAAAACAAAATGAATATGTTTTTTTTTGTGCCCGCAGCGATAAGTGGCCTGGTTGTACGAGTAAGTGGGCATGGACGGATGCGGGCATGCGTACATGCATTTGGCGGTGTTTTAATGTTTGGATATGATACCTAAAAGGAGTACTATTGGGTATTGGTACGAGAGAAGCCTTTGTGCAAGAAAGCGAGAAGTGTTTCAAGTGTCGGGTCCTCAAGTGTCGGGTCCACGAGCCGGATGCGCGGGTCCGACCCGCGGGTCAGCAGAAAACATCTTGCGGGTCCTGCTGGCCCGACCCGCGAGTTACCCGTTTCTCGCGGGTCATGACCTGACCCGACCCGTGAGCTTTTCATCACCTCTTGACCCGACCTGACCCGACACGTGAGATTTGAGAAAACGCTTGACCCGACGTGACCCGACCCGCGAGACTTATAAAGCTCTTGGCCCGACCCGACCCTACCTGTGAGATATAGACACTTCGTGACCAAACCTGACCCGACCCATGACCTTCTGAACACCACACGACCCGACCCGCGGGTCGGGTCATGACCGGTGAAAAGCCCTGTTTTTTTCCGACCTTGATGTAACTCTACTATTGTGTAGGATCCAGAGTTGGTCCCGCTGTTGAGCTGTGTTTCTTGACCCAATTTTCTTATTGTTCGTGCCGATCTGAACCTATTTTCAGGGCCTTTCGCGGATCAGGTCAAATCTCACGGGTCGGGTGACCCGACCCGACCCGCGAAAAACTTGAGGTGTTTTGACTTGACCCGAACCGACCCGCGGGATTTTGAAAGCTTCTTGACCCGACCCGACCCGCGAGATTTAAAAGCTTGTTGACCCGACCCGACCCGACCCGACCTTCCACCTTCCGATTGACCCGTGAGACACGGGTTTCATGCGGGTCGGGTCACCTAGACCCGCGAGACCATTTATCTTGACCAGCAGGTTCGACCTGCGGATCCGGCCCGTGGGTCGACATTTCAAAATCAATTTCATAAGAATTTTCGTTCCCCGCAGCGATATATGGCCTGGCTGTAGCGTATATATATATATATTTATTTTTTTTCTCATCCCATCCATTATCTTCGCACATCTTCTTCTCTCTCTCCTTCCAACTCGTAACTCAGATCCGGGGTCACATAGCAGGCTCTTCTCCCCCCTTCCCGCTACGGTACGTGCCTTCATTTTTTTTATCGCGAGAAGATTTCAGCCTTTTCTTCCCTCGTCGACTCGCATCGGATTGTGCCTACCCACGCTGCAAGGCGCTCTCAACAATTGAATCCCTTTTTTTTTATGGATGGGTGCGGGTATGCGTATGTATATGGATTTGGCGATGTTTGAATGTTTGAATATCATACCAAAGAAGTATTGTTGAGTATTTGTACGAGAGAAGCCTTTTTGTGAGAGAGCGAGAAGTGTTTGAACTGTCGGATCCGTGAGCCGGAAGCGCGGGTCCGACCCGCGGGTTAGCAAATTACAACTTGCGGGTCATGTTGGTCCGACCCGCGGGTCATCACAATACAACTTGCGGGTCATGCTGGTCCGACCCGCGAGTGACCCGTTTCGAGCTGGCCATGACCTGACCCGACCCGTGAGCTTTTCGTCACTTCTTGACCCGACCCGACCCGACCCGACCCGTGAGATTTGAAAAAATCTTGACCCGACCCGACCCGACCCCTGAGATTCTGAAAAGCTTTTGACCCGACCTGACCCGATCCGCGAGATTTGAAAACTCCTTGACTTGAACCGACCCGACCCGTGAGATTTTGAACACTTCCTGACCCGACCCGACCCGACCCGACCCGACCCGACCCGACCCGACCCGACCCGACCCGGCCCGTGGCATTTTGAACACCCCGTGACCCGACCTGCGGGTCGGGTCGTGACCCGAAAAACCTGTTTTTTCCCTGATCTTGATCTAACTCTATTGTACACCAGTGAGATTTAGAGTTGGTCCCGCTGTGAATCTTTACCCAATTTTCTTATTGTTGGTGTCGATATGAACCTCTATCTTTCTTTACGTGACGTTTCTTTACTGCGGGCTGTGAAGGTCTTAGTCCGTTGGGCAAAAAATAAAAGGTTAATCAATCGCCTACCCAATCTAAGCCTCATAACACTCCCCCCCCCTGGAACGGACCGGATTTTACGGGTCGACGCGCCACCACACGCGGTGCCAATTTCTGGGGGGATCCAGAAGCGTTTTTTTTCAGATTCTTGACATGAGGGAACTCACTTTTTTCTTTAAAAAGCGATTTCATGGTGGACGTGAGATTCGAACTCACGACCAACAACCCATGCTCTACCATCGTCGCCATTGGTGAAGGTCGCAGTCCGTTATTGGGCTAAAGGTTAAAGGTTAACCAATCGCCTACCCAATCTAAGGTTCATTCTTATTGGAGAGCGTTTCTTCCATAATTTCCAAAGTTTGGAAATAATTGGAGATATGTATCAATATACGGAGGGAGGCGTTCTGTCACTATTCGTGAAGTTCTCCAGAACCAATATTTGGGGGAAAAAAAAACAGAAAAATATGGAAGATTGAAAAATTGCGCGAAAAAAATGTCGAAAATTTGGAAAAAAAACTCTCCGATAAGAATGACCCTGAGCCTCATTACAGGGCACCTTCTGTATTGCACAACCGAAGATTCTAGGCGCCGGACAGATCACCTGCTCATGACATCCCCGCTTCACGATATACAGTACAGTAGATATTCCCAAGGGCGGACAGATACTACTACTGTAGATGCGTTCTTCCTGATTTGTGTGTGGGAGCCAAAATAATCTGCGTGGTTTATTTACGTACTATTGTACTGTAGAACGTACCTGGTACGTGTTTTTTGGGGATGGATCTTGACCGTTTTAGGACTGGAGTCCCGTTTTCGGAACAAACCAGTAAAATTCTAAGTAATTTTTTCCCGCAATCGGGACTGCGGTCCTAAAAGCTCGCTCGTACACATCAGCACACAGGCCTTACACGTTACCTGGTATGTATCTACTGCTGCTGAATATATCTCATACCGGCTCTCGTAACGGCAGGGTACGATCTACTACTGCAGTGTAGGGTAGGTGGGTCTTATATCGTGGCCTATCTGATCTATCTGATATATGATCTGTCTGATCTATCTGATCCATCTGATCTATCTGATCTGTCTGATCTATTTGCTCCACCTGATCGCTATGACATGTCTGATCTATATGATCTACCTGATCTATATGATATGTATGATCTATCTGATCTGTCTGATCTATCTGATCTATCTGATCTATCTGATCTATCTGATCTATCTGATCTATCTGATCTATCTGATCTATCTGATATATATATAATCTGTCCGAAGAAGGCGACAAAAAGTTTGACTGAAATATCTTAGAGGATTAGAATTCCACACTTCTTCGGACAGACGATATTCTTGGTCTAGATGCTCTGCGGGATCTGTTTTCCGGTTGGATCAGTAGGATCTAGATCTTTCGCACATGTTTGCCTGGGTGGGATCGATATGATCTAGATATTTCACACATGTTTGTCTGGGTGGGATCTGTATGATCTGCGGGATCTAGGTAATATTTCACCGATGGATCCGCATGATCTGCAAGATCTCGATCATATGTCACTGATGGGTTATGTGTTAGCTAGATAGTTCACACATGCTTGCCTTGGTAGGATTTGTAGGATATATATATTTCACACACATTTGCCTGGGTGGGATCTGTTCTGCGGGATCTAGGTAGCATTTCATCGATGGAGCTGTACAATCTGCAAGATCTAGATCATATTTTACCGATGGGATATGTATTGCAGTATCTAGATATTTCACACATACATGTTTGCCTGGGTGGCCTCTATAGGAACTAGATATTTCACACGTGTTTGCTCGGGTGGGATATGTATGATCTAGATATTTCACACATGCTTGCCTGGATGGGATCTGGGTGATCTGTATGATCTGCACATGTTTACCTTTCTGGGATCTGTATGACCAGCACGATCTGCACAAGTTCCGCGGGGAAGGATCTGTATGATATAAATCTTAGGCACAACTTTTCCGGATCGGCCAAAAAGGATCTACTGTAGATGATCTATGAGTATCTATAGATAATGATCTGTCAGAGGTGTGGAAGGATTCGCGATGGCCGGGATTATAAAAAACGGTTAGCCTATGATGTAAATACCAAACTGCGATTACATCCCGGCCAGAGTTGCATACGATACAGACTGGTTCGAGCTGAATCCTATCATTTTTGTCCGAGTCGGAAGATAATAATAATAATAATAATAATAATAATAATAATAACAACAATAATAATAATAATAATAATAATAATAATAATAATAACAGTAAGAATAAGATGATGAAGAAGAAAACATATGGCGCGTCAAGCGCGCCGATTTTTGCGCTTGTGTCATCATACATACCTCGTATAGGTTGGGGGGGGCGCTATTCGTACCTACTGCTATTTTATTGGTCAACAAAATGATCGTCAAAACACTTTCAGTATGTTTGTCACCCAACATATGTACAGCAGCAGCAATGGTAGATGGGCTTCATAAATGTTCCCCGAAAAAAGACAAGAAAAAAAAAGAAAAAAAAAGGGGGGGATAAAAACTAAGCATGGTGTGATACTGCAGTCTACCTATAGCTCCCTTCTGTTCCTCCTCCTTAACAGCCGACAATCCCATGAAAGCGTGCGAACCAATCCATAACATGACGTCTATTATCAGACACCCTCGTGCGCACTACTGCCTGCTGTAGTACTTCGGACGTGTTCTACGATAGAGGTAGTACATTCCCGCTAAAATGTTGTCTGAATGACGGGGCTCCATAACCCAAAATCGTCGGAATGCCTATCTTGTTTCGAAAAATGACGTAATTGCATGCTTGAGCCATATGATTATTCATCTGGATAAAAATTGATTTTTGCTGAAGTTAGTTTTTCGGTGAGGGATGGAACTCTTCAAGTGAGGAGCCTCAGAAAATGTAGGGTGAACCCCTATTTTAGAACGCCTCTTCGCAGCATGCCTTGCGCGTTGATCTGTCTTTTCGTGTGTTGGGAGAGGATTACCGGAGCTCTTTGGGGACATTAGTCCAGTTGTGTCACTGAGCAGCCACGGCCCTCACGGAATCAGCAGAGGCCAAGCTCGATAATATGGAGGCCTAGATCGCATGATCTACTCCTCCGTCTCTCTTGCCGGTTGCCTTCATCTACCTTCAATATCATTGCGTGTTCATCTACTATTACGGGGGACCATAGTTAATAGGACCTGTGGTATACATAAAAACCTATATATTTAACAATTTCTACTAACAATATTTGGTCCTATTAACTATGGTCCCCCGTAATAGTAATTTCCACCCAGAAATCCTAAGCCGCATCCAGCCTTCATCCCCACTCTATGGGTGTGGATCTCTCCCCCCCCCCCCCCCCCCCCCCCCTGGTGGGATAGCGTAGTTGAGAAAATATGGAAGGATATGGGGGGAAACCAAGAGGAGGTGATGTTCGCCGGGAAGTTTGGGAAGTACAAGGCAGAAGTAGAAGAAAGGGTGGAAAGAAGGGAAAGGCTAGCGCTACGGAACAAGGTGGAATCGGAAAAACACCTATTAATAGAGATATACGGGAGATTGAGGGAAGGAATAGGAATGAAAACGTATCTGCACGGCCCTATGGACTTCGCTAAAACGCTGGAGCTGCGCTTTCGTGTAGGTGACCTGGACCTGCCAGAAAGAAGAAAGAGGTATACCAGTAGCCGGGAGGAGGAGGAAATAGATGCACAGTTGTGCCCGTGTGGCCAAGCTATAGAGAGTAGAACTCACATAGTAGGAGAATATGAAATATACAAGGAGGAACGGGATGTGTTAGAAGAGGAGATGAGGGAAATAGACGAATGTGACATGGAGGAGTTTGGCACACTATTAATAGATAGCAGCGAGAAAACGATCGCTATCCTAGGAGATAGATGGTGGCCACAGGCGACCAAGCAGGAAGGGGATAAGATTAGCAAAAAAATTCTCTGTAATATACCAGGTATGGAAACAACGTAATGAGCGCCCAATTGTTGGAGGTGTCTCTATTAGGAGTAGGAACGGTGCTCCGTCTCGAAAGGGATGCGTGGTCAATGGTCAAATGACTAAGGCAAGCAACAAAGGAGTACGCCCCCCCCCCGCCCCCTCCACCCTCCACCGCCTCCTTCTTCCCTCCTGGCGATCCCTATAAGCTGTCTCCAAACATAGTTAGCACGAACCAGCGTCTTACTTTGTTTCGCTGCTTCCCCGTGCCCCCATGCTGTATTTTTTTTTTGTTGCTCATCTCATTTATTATCCTCGCCCATCTTCTTCTCTCTCTCCTTCCAACTCGCACGTAACTCAGATCCGGGGCCACATAGCAGGCTCTTCTCCCCCCTTCCCGCTACGGTACGTGCCTTCATTTTTATCGCGAGAACATTTCAGCCTTTTCTTCCCTCATCGACTCGCATCGAATTGTGCCTACCCACGCTGCAAGGCGCTCTCAACAATTGAATCCATTTTATTTTTATTTTTGCAAATAAAGTCAAAGTCCGACCCACCTGGGGCTCGAACCCAGGACTCAAACAAAAGTAGAATTCGAGGTTAACCACTTGAACCACCGGGGCGGCCGGCTTGCGACACACCGTTTATCTCTCACCTGGTGCATAGGTGGGTACAGAGTCTCCAGCGCAGCTACAAGGATGTCGCGGCCGTCACCTCGGCTGCCATCCTCTCCCGAGGTAGGCATCACCATCGGGCATCGGTCTGACGTAACCTGGTATGCAGTATACGATATATTTTCAGAGGGGAAACCAAACAAGGTACTAGGTATGTGTCGAGGCGGATAAGAGAGAGATGGCTACTACCATACTTCGTATACAGTTATCATGTGTACTATTATTTGCTTGTTTTATTTTAACCGCGGGGTTTCTTCCACTCCAGAGTTATTGGAGCCTGTCCTGCGACCACGGACTGCATGGTACTGTGGCGATGGGTTAATGTGAGGTATTAGAGGATAGTCGACTCAAAGTCAGACTGAGACTTGTACGGTGCGTTGTCGCAGGTAATGACAATTTCAGATTTGATCGGTGAAACGTCGGTCAAGAGCCAGTAGAGCCATTCATAAGGGGGTCTGCATTATAGGAATAGTTTTGTCAAGTATTCAGGTCTGATTGGGGTCCACCTTCCATGCCTTAAGTCAGCCATTGGATTATAGCTGTCCGTTTTTGTATGTGGACGGTATGACTGGAATAAGTGCTGCACTTTGGCGGATGGCAAGCATAACAAAAATGACCAGTGAGCGATGGGCGACGTTATTTCGATGGAGTGCGTGTTGTCCACATTCAACCATTCTTTCTACCCGTCGATATCCAGCACAACCAGTGTCCGTGCCGATTCTTCAATCCTAGAAGAGATACAAGTTTTGTGACCACAAAACTACGTCACAGAGCCACAAAACTACGTCACAGAGATACTACCGTACTTTGGTATGCAGTGGGCAGAATAGACAATGCAATGACATGTAATCATACATACGTGGATACGACAGGCATAACATACCCATTATATGAAAGAGACAAAAAGAACAAAAAAAACAGAAATCAAATGAAACAAATCGAAAGAGAAACAGGAAAATGATGCCTTTAAATGGCTGAACCGACGGAGGCGTACCTGTTTTTTGCTTCTGCTCCAATTGTCATGAGCCCGAGGCAACACAGACCTCGTGTGCGTAAGGTGTGTGCGAAGCTGACGCCTCGAGGGAGATGTTGTTGGGTTTACGGACTTAAAGTGGGGTGAGTTTCCTGTGTTTGAAGACATCTAGTCGTATTTATGCCGGACAACTTAATCTATCGTCATGATAACATACCTATTTCGTATTCACTATATCATGACCCCCCGCCAACCAGCCAACCACCCTATTTTCCTACACCCTCCATCCATGCCCCCGCCCCCCCCACCCCCTCCCCTCCGCATATTTTATTATCTCTAAAAAATTCGCCACACGCTTATCAGAGCGCCTCCGGCGCATCATGTATGTAAAATAGTTCCCACCAACTTATCTCCCCTTTTTTTCCGCCTTTCTTTCATCCACACACCTCGCATCTCTCTCTCTCTCTCTCTCTCTCTCTCTCTCTCTCTCTCTCTCTCTCTCTCTCTCTCTCTCTCTCTCTCTCTCTCTCTCTCTCTCTCTCTCTCTCTCTCTCTCTCTCTCTCTCTCTCTCTCTCTCTCTCTCTCTCTCTCTCTCTCTCTCTCTCTCTCTCTCTCTCTCTCTCTCTCTCTCTCTCTCTCTCTCTCTCTCTCTCTCTCTCTCTCTCTCTCTCTCTCTCTCTCTCTCTCTCTCTCTCTCTCTCTCTCTCTCTCTCTCAATTTTCCGACTCAGGCTCACCAGAGCGCCATCGTCAACGCCCTCCAAGCGGGTGCTACCAACAGCGACGACGGACGCGGCAGCAACAACAACAACAGCCGTGGCATAGTCGGCGCGCTGTTGAACTTGATACTGACGCCGGTATGGATGGCGACGAGCGGCGCCAAGTGGGCGGGAGCAAACGTGGCCGGCTTCACCGTAGACCGTATCGCCGCCCCCGTGGTCAGCGCGGTCAAGGGCCTCACCCCCCAGGAAGCCCGCGACTTCTCGCGCTTCTTGAACGATCTCATTGTAAGCGGCGCCGGGCTTGCGGGAACGCCTGAGACTCTGGCCCTGTACAGCGAAGCCCACAAAGTAGTCGGGTTGTTATTAAAGCAGGCAGCATCTCCGGCTAGAAGGCAGCTGCTGGTTGAGGGATCCACTCTGTGTGCCCAGGGTATGGCGCTGATGGCCTCGGATGACGGCAAGAGGATTGTCGAGCAAGCGTCGGTTTGTGCCGCGAGACTCATGGATGGGGCGTCGGGGCCCGAAGCGAAGGTTCTTCTCGGGGTGAGGGCGGGCAAGCAAAAAAACAGAGCTCCTGAAAACTAAAACTTGCAAAAGTATTTGCTGATGTTGCAGAGAATACGTGCAGTGCTTATTCCTGAGGACTAGACCGGCAGACAGACGGTAAGACAGACGCATCCGGGCTTTCCACCAAAGAGGGCCTAGGTTAACACCTTTATACTGAAACAGGGTAGGGATGCAGACAGTACCATGGCGGTCGCCCGGCCGCATTTGGGGGGGGGGGAACCAATAACCGGTCGTGGTAAGTTTGGGATGCTTTTCTCATGGATGCGCAACTTGAATGCGCAGCACTCTGCCTATCTTTCTGGGTCCCTCAAACAAGCACGTCGGTTTTATTTAGTTCTCTCACGCGTTCGGGAACATACTGAGTCCCCCATGCGGGTCGCCTTTGGGTTCTTATGTTCGGCTTGCAGCTATTGATGTCTTCGATGGTCTAGCGGCGGTTTGGCTGTTAAAAAGCTGTTTAGACAACTTTTACCCGAACCAGAACTAGAGAGGGCCGACGATGGTTGATTTCCTCGGAGAAGAAAAAAAACACGGCAGCTAGTCGTGAAATTCACGGTGAAATTATTGCCATCACTAGTTTACTCCAATTTCGGTCGAGTTCACGGCTGGCGTCTTCTGCAATCCTTATGCCAGGATATTGTGTAGGGAAAAAATTACATAAACAGTATCGAGCTCGTGCAGCCGCAGCTGCTAACGTACGTGATTATCCTGCAGATCTTTAGGTGGTAAACGTATTCCATGGCACCAAATTTCGCAACAACAGCCCCTCACCGCCCCCCGCCCCCTCCTCCCAACGTGCAGGCTTTGACCAAGGTGCTTTTGAGGCTACTGGACGTCGCGAAGCTCCCGCAGGCCACCCAAGTGCTCGCCACTCTTACGGCTAACGGTGTTCATATGCTAGAGATGGCCAACAAGGCCCACCTCGAGGAGCTGGGGGAGCAATCTTCCGACGATAGCGACGATGATGATGATGATGATGATGGTGGTGCTTCCAGCCATGACGGTACTGTCGGTCACAGAGCAAACAGAAAGGAGGGTGGGGGAAAGGAGAGTTGGGGCGAGGCTGGGCGTGGCGGTAAGGGGGCCCCCGCCAAGCGCGGCCAGGTGCCCGGGCCGACGGAGGAGGCTAAGTTGCTGCGGCTCGATTCCCGGCCGGCAGCAGCATCCGGTCCCGCTGACACACCGGCTAACGCCGCCGCGGCCGCCGCCGCCGCCGCCGCCGCCACCATCGCCACCATCGCGGCCGACACCGACACCTCGAGAGGGCAGGCGGCGAACCCACGAGCAGGCCGCACCTCGCGTGCAGGGGCAGGAGAGGCGGTACCAACAGGAGATCTCGCCAGGGCGAAGGACGACGGTCAGGACAACGGCGCTCAAATTCAAGATGCAGCAGCAGCAGCAGCTCACGACCCCGCCCGGGAACACCCCCGTCACGGGCGAGCGCTGCTCCCGCGGTTCTCCGCCGCCGACTTCCTGCTGGTGCTGAAGGGAAATCCGCTGCCCTTGTCGGAGAAGATGGCGGCTCCGACTGAGACTAGTGTGGACGAGACGATCGCGAGGGCCGCCGGTCGGCCGTGGCAGCCCCCTCGGTCGTCACAGGGTGGGCGCAGACGGGCTATGCAGAGGGGGGAGAGGGGTCGCGGTCGCTCGAAGACAGGCTGGAGCTGGAAGCAGCTCATCCTCTGCGGTGTGGTGCTTGCCTTCGCCGGCGACGGGCTGCGGAGCCGCGCGAAGGGGCTGTTTGCGGCGGTAGGACAAAGCGAGGGCACTATCACCACTGCTGCTACTGCTGCTGCTGCTACTGCTCGTAGCGCGACGTTTCCGAAGACCTGCGAGATCCCGCCAGCCATTCACAACACCGCCACCCGCATCGACGCTACCATCGACAGCAGCGGCGGCGGCCCCGGCGGAAACGCTCGCGGGGCTAGGGTTCCTCTGACCGCCGCCCCGGTGCGGATGGGAAGGAGGGTGTTATCGCTTTTTTCTCGTCGTCCTACGGCCGAGAAGGACGCTGCCACCGTCTCCGGCAGCGTCGAGACTGCGCCGGTACCGCCGCCATCCCCACTCCCATCGCCTGGTCCAGTGCCGATGAAATCGAAGGTCCTGTCTCTTTTCTCTCGCCGTCCTAAGGCCGACAAGGACGCCGCCACCGTCTCTGGCAGCGTCGAGACTACGCCGGTGCCGCCGCCATCTCCACCATCTCCATCACGCGGGCGGTCGCTTTTTACGTTTGCACGCCGTGACCGTCGTCGCAAGGAGGAGGATGCTCGGGGGGGTTCGGATGTCGCCCTCGGCGGACGCGATCACGAAGGTGGAGGCGGCGAGGGTGGAGACGAGCAAGGCGTGAGGTCACATGTGTCACGGCCCAACCAAGCGCAAGACGAAGATTCTTCTACGATTACGACCGCCACCCCCCGGAAGAATTTGGCTTTGTTCGGCGGATACCTGGTGAAGGTAACCTATCGGCCACTTGCTCCGATCGCCGATTAACCCGCCGGAGTAAAACATCTTGAGGTCGCTTTGAGGGGGGCGTAGTGCGACGCAAAGCGGATCGTATTCCACTCACTTGTGACGACCGCTACTTGGTGGAAGCGCCTTCCTCATCTTCCCCCTCTTTTAATTTTGCTTTTTTTTAGTCATGACAGCTCACAGCTGTTTCTCTGGTTGCTTTGAGGGGGGCGCAGTGCGAAGCTAAGCGGATCGCATCCCACTCACTTGTGACGATCGCTACCTTGTGGTGGAAGCGCCTTGCTTAGCTAAGCTTCCCCGGCTTTTTATTTCGGCTCTTTATTAGTCATGACAGCTCATAATTGTCTCTGTGGTTGCTTTGAGGGGGGCGTAGTGCGCCGCAAAGCGGATCGCATTCCACTCACTTGCGACGACCGCTACCTTGTGGTGGAAGCGCCTTCCTCATCTTCCCCCTCTTTTAATTTTGCTTTGTTTTAGTCATGACAGCTCACAGCTGTTTCTCTCGTTGCTTTGAGGGGGGCGTAGTGCGAAGCTAAGCGGATCGCATTCCACTCACTTGTGACGATCGCTACCTTGTGGTGGAAGCCCCTTGCTTAGCTAAGCTTCCCCGGCTTTTTATTTTGGCTCTTTATTAGTCATGACAGCTCATAATTGTCTCTGTGGTTGCTTCGAGGGGGGCGTAGTGCGCCGCAAAGCGGATCGCATTCCACTCACTTGCGACGACCGCTACCTTGTGGTGGAAGCGCCTTCCTCATCTTCCCCCTCTTTTAATTTTGCTTTTTTTTAGTCATGACAGCTCGCAGCTGTTTCTCTGGTTGCTTTGAGGGGGGCGTAGTGCGCCGCAAAGCGGATCGCATTCCACTCACTTGCGACGACCGCTACCTTGTGGTGGAAGCGCCTTCCTCATCTTCCCCCTCTTTTAATTTTGCTTTTTTTTAGTCATGACAGCTCGCAGCTGTTTCTCTGGTTGCTTTGAGGGGGGCGTAGTGCGCCGCAAAGCGGATCGCATTCCACTCACTTGTCACGACCGCTACCTTGTGGTGGAAACGCCTTCCCTTATTTTTAATTTTTAGTCGTGATAGCTCACGGCTATCTGTCTTACTGTCTTGTTATTTTTTGTTTTCTTCTGGACGCAAGTTCCCCCCCCCCCCCCCCCCCCCCCCCCCCCCCCGGGATGCGTGGTCAATGGTCAAATGACTACGGCAAGCAACGAACGAGTACCCCCCCAGCCCGCGTGCTGGTCAAATGACTAAGGCAAGCAACAAATGAGTACGACCACTCCCCCCCCCCCGCTCCCCTTTCCCGGCTAGTTTTTACCCCCCAAAAAAAAAGCCGGAAAAAAAAAACATTAGCTGGGCTCGTAGTACAGTAGTAGCGTCACAGTGCTGCCGTGATTGTTTGGGGATCAGGGCATTCCGGACCCGCCTTTCCCTTATATACTATAAATATTAGGGGCTATTTTTAGTAGGAGGGTAGACTACTATTTCTGTTGGGGGGGGCATAGGGCGCGTCTTACGAAATAGGTAGAACGTTTCCGCTAAAATGTTTTCTGAATGACGGGATTCCTCAACACAAAAATCGTCCGAATAGTGCCAAAACTTGTTTCGAACAAAATGACGTTTTCGTATATTTGGGCCATGGGATTATTCATCGGGCTGCAGTTTGAGCTTTGCTGAAGTCAGTTTTCGGGTAAGGTATGGAGCTCCTAAAGTGAGGAGCCTCGGCAGATTTAGGGTGAACCTCTGCCGTAGAACGCCTCAAGGGGCTACTATTACTAATAGTAGGGTA
Organism: Nereocystis luetkeana; assembly: GCA_031213475.1. Lineage (NCBI taxonomy): Eukaryota > Phaeophyceae > Laminariales > Laminariaceae > Nereocystis > Nereocystis luetkeana. Next base: position 2,611,287 of record JARUPZ010000003.1, on the reverse strand, counting down.
GAGTATTATCTCGGGGGGAGGGAGGACCTAGTAAAAAACAGTAATTTATAGTATTCATGGCCCACGATGCACCCAAAAACCAGGTATTTCCCCACGTTTACACGCGGTTCTGATCACCAAGTTACGGAGGACCATACGTAGTCCATCAGGACACATCGCACGCAATGATGCACAAATACCTACAGTATACAAGGTATGCTCCAGTATTTTTGCCATGCGTATTTGGTCCTGATTACTTCGTCTCACCGTAGCATTTTCTCCCCGTTACGGTGTGGCAGCAGCGTACGCGCGGGGCTCCTGAATTCGGGTCAGGCGGGTCCCCACGTTGCAGTGTAGTAGTATGAGCAGCAGGGTCTCTGTATACTGGTATATACGGGACTGAAAGATGTTTGAGTATATAGAGTGTAGTATTGTTAGGGCGTAGTAGTACGCCGGGTGTCTTGTGTATGTATGTCGATGTCGTTGTCTGCAATTTGTTGGAGTTAGTGCGGGGAAATGTCTGTTGTTGCGGGCCGTGTGGCGAGCGCGATGGAGCGTTTTTCGTCCCCGGGTTTCGCCGAGGGTAGGTAACCTGGGGTGCACACTGGGCAAAACCGGCAGCGGGCAGTTTTTTTTTATATTCTTGTCTCTCCTCACTTTTTTCGAGGCACGAGGAGAGTGTTTTGGCGTAACATTTGTGTGTGTGTACCTTCAGACATATATAATATGCGGGCACGAGGACGGGCCTCACCTTGGTGTCCGTCCTGGGCAACCAACTTGTTATTCACTTAATTATATCTCTTTTCCCAGAATTTGTTTTACTCCTCGTGCTGCCAATAGTTGGAAGGCTATTATACGAAGACTACCTGGTAGTTTTAATAAAACTACTATTAATAACTCTCTGTACGCACATACCAGGTACCAGGTACGAGGTACAGCAGCAGGGAGGGGGGTGTGCTCACATTTTTTGTTGCAACTTTTTTTTCTTCTGAATTTTTCTTCCATTATAATTTATTTTACACCTTGTTTTCCCTCAAGGTAACGGTCGGTGTACTAACTGTATGTAGATTTACAGACACAACAAGCAGATCACCGGCGTCGTGTCGTCAACGTTTATGTGCGGCTCATCATGCTTACCTAGATGTCATCCCCCTGTGCGCCGAGTTTTCCGTTTCTGGCCTGCCTTCCGTTGGCACGATCCGTACGGGTAGCTCGTGGCTTTGTGTCTCCATTGCCCGTAGGAAGCTGATGACTATGCACGCTACGAGTGTACCAAACTAATGTTAATAATAGATCAGATGGGTCCACGTTGTTAAGATCAAGACCCGTATTTTGTCCTGCCAACGACACCATTTGTTAAGGTCTTGGTCCGTTGGGATATTGGTATTAATAGAAGGTTAACCAATCGCCTACTCGTAACCAAGCCAAGCCTTGAAACAAAACCCGGTTCACGCCCGTAAACAGTTGACACACCGGGTGCCAGGTGGCAAGGATAATACCTCGACAAACCCCGCAGGCGCAAAAAAGCTAGTAAAGTGAAACGGTGTACGAAAAGCACAAGCTATTAAATAGGGCTGTAGAGCCTATTATTAATACTTCTACTGCTGATGTGTGTGCGTTCTTCACATTAAACCGTTCTTTCTACCCGTCGACATCCAGCACAACCAGTGTCCGTGCCGATTCTTCAATCCTAGAAGAAATACAAGTTCTGTGGTCACAAAGCTACGCCACAGAGATACTACGTTGCCACGTACCTGGTATGCAGTAAGCACTGCAGTGGGCACTGCAATGCCATGTCATCATACTAGATACGACAGGCACGACATACACATTCTATGAACTAGAGAAACGAAAATAAACAAAAAGAGAAAACAAAAAGAGAAAACAAAAACAAAATACTCGTAGACAAATCGAAAGAGAAAAATAAAAAAATGAAAGCAAAAACTAGAAGAAACAATCTGTCGTGCCCCCCCCCCGCAGGCGAGGTGGCCAACACTTGAAAAAGAACGAGCTGGAAGAAGAAGAAAAAACAAAACACCATTGCTTGTATACAGAGTAAGACAAAGAACCAAGGAGAAAAATAACAAAGGGGAAATATTAAAGAGAAAATAACAGGCAGACCAAAGCCCAAAGCACCCTCCAGGTGGCGGCACAGCAGTTTGTGGTATGAGTAGTATAGCCAGGTTCCCCCTGCTAATCCGCCTGGTACCTTGCTACCCAGACTGCCGTCTCCGCCCTGCGTTCGTCAACTATGCCCAGCCCCTTGGCGTCAGACAATACGAAACGAGCAGAGCAGGTTCGTCATCCAACCACGCCACACGACTCCTTCAGTACGGCTTACCGGTATCAATCAGAAAAGGAAGAGAAAAAAATAAAATGAAAATCACGGAGAATCAGCGCAAGAAAGAAAAAAACAAAACAAAAAGAGAAGACAAGGGAAGACCACGTTCGAACCAGCTGCACCAGTTGGTGGCACTATCTAGTAGTATGGTCATGTTCTACTTCCTAGTCGGCCTGGTGCCTTGCTACCCTGTCTGCCATCTCCTTCCTATTTTCGTCTACCGCAGTTTCCCTTCTACTCCTCCTGTTTCCCCCCCTCTCCGCATTCCCTTGGTCGGGTTTTCTGCCACTTCTCCTGTTGCCCCCTCCACCCCCATTCCCTTGGACACCATCCACGGCGGATGCGCGGCGCTGCCTACTCAGCTCAGCCTCAGCCTCGTGCCACCTCACCATGAACCGTTCGGCTGCTTCAAGGACCCCTCCGTACCACTTCCCCGCTTTTTTGGCTGCAGTGGACCACAACGCGGTCTCAAATCCAAACACCAAGGGGGCTACTTCCGTTGACCCTTCGGTGGCTCGGAACTCCCTAAGGTCTTCGACTATGCCTCTATGCCAAGTCTTACACTGCCCACCTGGTCTCGGGTTCTCCCCACCAGCTATCGTCCCGAACATTACCCGACTGGGTAATCGCTCCTTGCTTTGCCGTGCAACGCCCCCCGCAAAGAAGAGCCGCCGTTTACGAATGGTCGTTTCGATGCTCTCGCAACGTGTCATCTTGAGTGCCTTCGCGTACGAGAGGGTGGCATGGTCAGTACGAAGTCGGCGCTGGAAGCCAAACTGACTCGCAACAGGACTTGGTGGTGAGCCGTTCGAAGCTTGGTAAAGTGTTCCGCTCTGAGGATCCACGTCACACACCCGCACAGCAGGGTCTCAATCACCTCGGCCTTCAGCATTCGGACTTTAAGGCTAAGGGGGGCGGTCGTCCTATCATACAGCTCCGGGCCGAACCGTTTGAGGCATGCTCGCATGAGGCGGATCCGTCGGTCGATTTCGAGCGAGAGGGCAGCGTTTCCGTGGATAACGCCGCCTAGGTATAAGAACTGATGTTGTACCAGATTGTTATTGCCCTCGATCAAATACATCTGAGCGCAGTTTCTCAGTTTGGTCGTTTTTCTTGTGAAGTCGCAGTTGGAGCTGGTGAGGGTGACCAGAGATATACCACAGTCGAGAGACGGGCACAGACGGCACCCCAGCGGGCAGGGTTTGGCAGAGATTGAACGTCTGTGTGTTGGCCATCGGTAATTTACTCGTGGTCGTACACTGTGGGCGGAGACATGGAACATATTCGTCGTTGTTCGTAAAGGACATTCGACATGCTAGAAAAAAAAAAATCTGCTTCGTGTTGTTGGTATAAAAAGTGATGCACGAGACACTTTCACAGCCTACTCCTGCCAGACGAGCGGGGAGTAGGTTTAGCAGTTTGGGAGAAGGGATCTTTAGGGATGTTTTTTACTTGAAAAATGCGTAGCGTGGTCTGCACTTCGGAATCGTCGTCCTCAACTTAACTGAGAAATTTCCTGGTTCGATGCAAACTCGGCGCAGCCGCGTTTATGGCGAGTTTTGGCCCGTTTTGGCTGCGGTTTGGTGTCAGGGTTAGGGTCAGGGTTAGGGTTAGAATCAGGGGTTGGGTTGGGTCTTCGCCCGTATCTTGATCCCAACAGGAACCAGAACACCCGAACAGCCTACCAACCTAAAGATCCCTTCTCCCAGATTGTCAAAGGTCCTCCGAGCGGGAATGACGAACGTGACAGATCTACGGTGGCAGTGGTCTCCCGCGTGGTTCCTTGATACTGCGCTTGTACGCACGCCGGTTGCAAAGTAATCGGTTGAACCACATCAGCTGACGGGCTTTTTTTAGTTTTTTTTTAAATAAAAGGAATTACATACCTGGTATAGAATACGCGCGAGCGGCTTTTATCTTACAACTTGTAAATTTCAGTAGCTAACCCCTACAATATATGAACACATCGTAATTCGTGCACAACCCCGACACTAAAAATGAAATACACAACAGGCTTATCACGCATCGGTTGAACTCACAGCTGACTGACGTGCTTTTTGAGTTTTTTTATAAAAAGGAACTACCTGGTACACATAGAATACGCTCGAACGGCTTATTACCATACAACTTGTAAAATAATTCAGTAGCTAATTCCTGTGTAAATACATCGTATTTTGTGCACAACCCCCACACACTATTATTACAAATGAAATATATTACGGGGGGCCATAGTGTACACCTTTTTTTTTTTTTTTTCCTCATCCCATTCATTATTTTCGCACATCTTCTTCTCTCTCTCCTTCCAACTCGTAACTCAGATCCGGGGTCACATAGCAGGCTCTTCTCCCCCCTTCCCGCGACGGTACGTGCCTTCATTTTTATCGCGAGAAGATTTCAGCCTTTTCTTCCCTCGTCGACTCGCATCGAATTGTGCCTACCCACGCTGCAAGGCGCTCTCAACATTTGAATCCTTTTTTTTTTATTTTTGCAAATAAAGTCAAAGGTCCGACCCACCTGGGGCTCGAACCCAGGACTCAAACAAGAAGAATTCGAGGTTAACCACTTGAACCACCGGGGCGACCGGCATGAATACCTGGTAGGACATAATACTGATAGTAAAAATAGGTAATTGTATAGGTTTTAGTGTCTACCATAGGTCCTATTAACTATGGTCCCCCGTAATAGAACAGGCGTATTACGCAGCTTGCAATCCTGAATTTCAACTAAGTAACCAGTCGAACTCACCGCTAACGTACTTCATAATTTTATAAAAGATTATTGACAGACGACTAGACAAAAGATGCCTGTACCCTACAGTGGATCGCAACATAAAAACCAAATATTTTTCGTCTTGATGCTGATACTTGTGATGTGGGAGAGATGGTAAGGGTGCCCGAGATGATGATCCACTGAAGAAGTGCGACACAGGTGTCTGTGCTTGACCAAACTCAGACGCAGTTTGTGAGACGTTCTCTTTTATTATTGATGTGCGGCTTGCTCGAAGGGGCAAGAGACGAGTGAGCAAGGAGGGGGGGGGGGATGCAGCTGGTTCTTGAAGACAGAAGTATCACCTGTCTTCAATCAACCGGCTATAATCTACTGGCAAGGGAACACATGCCATCCTCAACTTCAATAGTGCAACATCCCGTGAAACCTGACGCATGAACATACCACGTAGTGCAACACCCCGTGAAGCCTGTATGAAGATAGTACAGTATGTAGTGCAACACCCCGTGAGCCCTGTGTGAACATAACACGTGCACATATATATCTGTATCTCCTCGGCTACTTCGATACTAGACTGCGTATCCTTTCTGCAAATACAACGATCTTATTTACTGATGGTTGGTCTATATACCCACTGATGGTTGGTCTATATACTATAAGCCAAGGTGCTCTATCACATTAGCCCACCCTGAATAACCGTAGATGCAGATCCCACGATGATACCGAGATGCCTACTTACACATTAGAAAATCGAAAGAGGGGGTCGAAGAAACAGCTATTCAAAACCTACACCCCAATGAGACCATAGACCAACCCACACCTCGTAAATGAGGCTAAGACGCCTCTGGTAGGGGCAGCTTTCGTGCTAGAGAAGGAAACCGTAAAGGAGACGAAAGAGTAGCGACACAAGAGGGCGTCCGTCGTGGTAAAATACGAAACGAGAGATACCAGGGGGCGACCGGCAACCGTAGGCCCGATGTAACGAGTCGTGGCTATCCGCGGTGTAGGCCTACGAGAAAGGCGGGAGAAAGCGAGCAAGGTAAGGCACGAACTTGGAAGCTAACGAAGAAGCCGGCAATCGCCTTGAGGAAGGGCGAAGCCCACATGACGTTAGAGCGAGAAGGACACAACAAGCCCCCTACGTGTTGTTAACCGATACGAAGAAAAGGAACAAAGAAGCAAGAAATGAAAGAAAAAAAAAAAAGACAAGAAGAAAGACCGAAATGCCAAAATACCGAAAGATTGAAAGACCGAAAAACCGCCCCGAAGGAAAGGTGAAAAGGAGATGCAACAGAAAGGTAGACCCTGAAGGTACAGTAACACATTTTGTTGCGAATTGTATCCTAGCGAAACAACCGCGGCCGCGGCGTCGAAAATCCAGCCCTGTTTCACAAACCTACATCCCAAATCAACCAGAAAACTACAGTCCTCTTTCGGAAAAAAATGTCACAAATTCCACCAGAAAATCCACAGAGTCCCTCCCCCAGAAAACATGGTCACAAATTCCACCAGAAAAATATCACAACATCCACCACAAAATCCATTCCTCGTTCATTGCGTCTGCCATCGCTACGTATTCTTCCTTAGTGGTCAAAAGCGTGACACATTTCTGCGTCCTCGAGTACTAGCACACGCAGGCACCTGCGCTTGTGATAACTCAACCTGAGACGGACCTCCTGTCCGTGGCTTACCGGGGATAGTTCGCGTCAGCAAACGGTGCCAGCTCAAAACCACTGCCTCTGTGAAAAGTAATACCGAAATCACTACCAGGTATTATAGAGCAGGGGACACATACTGTAGTATCTGCCAAAGCCATTCATCATTCAATCAAGCTCGACGCACTATTGCATGGTCTGAAAAACAATTTATGATACTTTATTTGACACCTGGTACCCTGGTGTGTGTGTTCTTCACATCGAACCGGTATTTCTACTCGACGACATCCAGCACAACCAGTGTCCGTGCCGATTCTTCAACCCTACAGAGGCACAAGTGCTGTGGTCACAAAACTACGACACGGAGATACTACATTGTTGTGCAGTAAGCACAGCAGTGGGCAATGCAATGCCATGTCATCGTACCAGGTACTAGATACGACAGGCACGGCATACACATTATAGAAATTAGAGATAACTAGAGGAAACGAAAAACCATGGCATGTGTGTGGTGTGACCGTTTTAATGGTCTAAAGACCCTCCCCACGGCGTACAGCTGAAGGTTGCACAATTTACATCTGGTTCAGCAGCATAATATTGTCTGATCTATCCAACGTATCTCTCTTACCATCAAACACAGATCATTTTATTACTCCCCACCCCCTACCCTGCCGTCTGCAAGCGTCCTGCTCAGACAAAGCTGTAACCTGCACCCTGCCCATATTCGCCCAACTCTGTCACTGCTATTCATAAGTGGGGGGAGAGAAGGGCAGGGGATGGAGCTGAGATATACACGTTTCTACGTCATATAGAATGAATGCCATGCATCTCCGATCTGCGTGCGGATCTTCTCTCCACCTTTATGCAGGCGTACCTGGCACGAGGTACCGCGCATCAACACACAAAACAAACTTCATACTCGTACGTACCCGGTACCTGGTACGCGTACGCACTTACTTACTCTTATATAATCATCATAATTTATGATGATTTAAAGTACTGCTTGTACTCGTTCATATGCAGGCAGTCAACGCAAGCCACTATACCTGCAACAGAGTACAATACACAGTGAACAGCGATTCGCATCACAAGTATCGTGGGTAGGCCAACGGAACCTTTTTTAATCTGGTGCAACAAGAGGGAAGCTTTCTCCACCCCAGTTCCAGCGCCCTCAAGCGTCCGTCTCCATGATCGTCCCACCACCACCTTGCCGTTCCACTTTCACAACCAGCCCGCTTGGCAGACCTACCTGGTCCTGCTACTGCTGTTGCTCTTCGGGGAAATCGTCGCAAGCGCTTATAGCCGACCCACTTGGTCCTGCCGCAGCTGTTGCAGACGATGCTGCTGGGGTTGTTGTTGCCGTTGCGGCCGCTGCTGCTCCCTGGTGCCATCGCGCTCCCTTTGCACCTTCGCCTCATATATCACCTCACCACATTGACTTCACTTATCGCCTTGGACGTTCAACGTATGTATGCTCTTGTGTGCTTCATGTGATGTCGAACGTTGGTATGGTATGATCGTACGGTATGATATACTACACGGAAAAAAACACGGTATGTGATGTGGTATGTTAGTGGTATGGTATGATGGTACGGTGTGGTGGATGTATTATATGGCTAAATTTGTCTGGTGGTATGGTATGCTTCAGTATATATATAAGGTCCGTAAGAAAGAGTCGAATACGCCGTACGAATATCATCCGTAACGACCTTATATGTCGATCATTGGAACATGTTCGAAAATTTAAGCCATGCGGACAGACAGACAGACAGACAGACAGACAGACAGACAGACAGACAGCAAGCGGACAAGTTTGCAATTACCAAAACAAAGATCCAGTTCTACAAACTGAGAATATGGAATGAGGGTAGTAGTAGGAGGGGAAAGGGGGGAAGACCCGACTATTATATGTGACCCTGCAACTGGGTCGCCCGGGTTACACCACAATAATAAGGATGGAGCACGAGCGAAAAGGGCGGAGACAGCTTACGGGACGGAAAAAAAAACAAATAAATGAAAAAGGGTTCACACGACGTGCGAGCTAGAGCAAGAGCGCGAGAGAGAGAGAGAGAGAGCGGGGCGGTATAGCTACCGTTAGAATAAGCCATCAGTCATCTCACCAAGCAAACGCCAACCATCAACCGATGGCAACAATAATGCTCTCGTGTGCGACCGCTTCTCGGCGGCGCTGATGTTGGTCGTGCCGCGAGCCACTTTTTGAGGTGCAGCAAAATGGCAAAGGGGAGCGGGTGTTCACGTCCAACCTCGTGTTTTACAGTAATGAGTGGTAGAACCGAGTACGGATTGCGAAAAGAAGTAGCTGACCATCATTAATCATCAATCATCAGCCATCACCTTATAGACCAGGTACCTGGTAGGTATTGATAGTGGAGATCATCAATCACGATCATCAATCACCAACAAACATATGGGAGAGGAGGCAAAAAAAAACAGGAGGACAAAAAAAAGAGAAAAAATTACATGTTTTTCAAGTCTTGCGGGGAAAAAGAAAAGTAGAAGAAGCAGAAGCAGACGGAGCAGAAGAAGCAGAAGCAGAAAGATTCTGAAGATTTAAAAGAAAAAAGTGAAAAAAAAAGAAAAGAAGTACGAAAGTCACAAAAAGGAACAAAGAATCACACACAAAGAAATAAAAGAGAGGGGAAGGCACGAGAAAGGAACGGAGGAGAGGGGGGGGGGGGAACAAAAAAACGTACCAGGTAAGTTACACTCGGATCATCATCATCGTCATTCTCACGTCGCACGTACTTTCGCGTCTCGACAACAGAGAAAAAGACAAAAAAGGCAACATTCCGTCCGGAGTGGCGGTCGGTTCCGATTTCAACAAGCAAGCACAACAACAACAACAGCAAGCGACCGACCGACCGAGCGGCAGAGCACACACACCTCCTCGCTAAAGCAAAACAACTAACAACAACATAGTTTTGTGTTGTCAGTTCTTCAGCCCGTTCATTTCACTCAACCCATCCATCACCACCGTCATGATGATGATCATCATCCTATTCCATCAAACCCCGCCGACTATTTTCCTCCTCCTGCCTCCTCGCACGAGCGAAGCACAGGAAGAGACTTAACCACCAACGAAGCTAGAAAAAGAAATTGAAAATAATACCAACAAACACAAAAAAAAAAAAACACACACACACACACCAAAAAAAAAAGGTGCGCCGTCAAGGACATCAGAGGAAGAACTGACGGAAGGAAAGAAGGCAGGGCTACAAGAAAAAGAGACGTCGCCTGCTGCTCTCGACACGCCATACCCACCCCTACCAGGCTACATGCAGAAACCAAAACCCTTGAGGGTCTTCTGCAAAATAAACGCTTCGTTCGTTCGATAGTATCACACGCACCACTCACTTCTTGATCACCCTACTACTGCTGTTTTTGCTGCGAGGACGTCTTCTTACTACTATTATTATCTGCAAAACTTACCCAAGTCTGAAGTCAACGAACTTGACCCTCAGTGCACGCCGGTTTAGAGTTGCTGAGGGAAAAGGAGCTTCGTTCCTTCGCGTCAAAAGCAAAATGCGAGGCGATGAGAAAGTGGGGGGTTCCACAATTAATTATTTCAGGGAAAATAAAAATAAGACTAGACAAAAAAGAAAGAGACAGACAGCAGAGAGACAAGACAGACGAGGCAGAAGGACGGACGGGCCCGGAGAAGATAAAGACAAGCCAACACATTAGCTGCGCTGCCACCCACGCCATCGCCATCATGTGCTTACAACCATCATCATCATCAGAATCGTCCTCCCCATCGTCGTCACCATCACCATTCTGGTCGTCATCCATCACCATCATTCCTTGTACTCGTCACAATCGTCGTCATCACCATCGTAATCCTAACCACCACAATTGGCTTTCCACCACCGTGGACGCCGCCGTCGCTGCCACGGAAGAACGAACAAAAAAAAGCGCACTCACTCCAATATAGAATAAACCGCTTTACATCCCCCCCCCCCCCCCCCCCCCCCCTAAAATAGTCCGCATCCCTATCAGGCCTAGCCAAACCGAGCCCTCCCTCCTGCCCTCTCTCCCTCCCACCCACCCACTTACCCACCCACTGTCTCTCTCACAAAAGCCTCACAGGCCCCACCACCCCACCGCCCTATCCCGCCACCCAGCGCGGACCGGACAGAAAAAAACGTACATACGTCTCCTGCAACAGCGGGGAGAAGCAGAGCTAACCGCAAATAATCCACCTAGAAGAACAAAAAACAATAATTCGGGAGGAAGGAAAGGCAGGGGCCTGAACTCTTACACCCCCCCCCCCCCACACCCGAGGTAACCCACTGAACTCCCGAACAACCTCATCGTTCACCGATCATCTTGATCACCCGCCCCCCCCCCTCCCTCCCAAGGCCATTTTCATACTAATATCACTCCCCCCCCTCCCCCCCTCCCCCGCCTCCTGGTTGCGCCCTGCTCTCTTATCGTTCTACAGCAGGACGCACGCCGCAAAAGAGTCTTGACGAAACTTACGGAAGGACACGACACATCATGAGAAGCAACGATCTTTTGGGGATTGCCATCGACCAACCGACGAATCATCAATCAATCAACCAACCATTCAACCAACCAATGAAATCATCAATCACCAAATCGATCACGAATCAACCAATCAACAAATCAAATCAACTCACGATCGACCACTCAGTCATGCCAATAAATCACGCTTCCAAAACGACAAAAAACAAAGCAAACGATAATATTTCACTCAGTCCATCAACTCACCCCCCCCCCCCCCCCCCCCTTCTCCCCACACGCAGCTTTGTAGTACACACGGGTTATTATAGCCGCACAGCATTTTCTCCACCTGGACAGAGAAAAAAAAAAGAAAAACAAACACAAAAAACACAAAAACGCGTCGTTCAAGACGGAGAGAAGCGAGCGCGCGGGAAAATTATGATAGCAACCCCTCCCTCCCCCCCTCCTCCCGCCCCCAACCCCTTTCCGGCATGGATTAGCCCGCGCCAGCAGCGTCCACTCTCTCAGCGAACGCTGGCAGGCAGCCTACAAGAAGTAAACATGAGACAGACACCGTCCTATCGAGCGCCGCCATCGTCAAAGCCGTCCGTTTCGTACCACTGGGGGGGGGGGGGGGGGGGGGGGGGGGGGCTGTATGTAACAACGCTTGTCACAGCCCAAAATCATTTCGGACACACCACAAGAGGCACGGCACACCCACCATACAGGGAAACAGTAGCCGCAACAACAACCCCCCCCAAGGGAAAAAAAAAAAAAAAAAACGCCACCCCCCTCTGCAGGAAAACAAGCCACCACCACCGCAGAAAAAAAAACGCCACTCCCGCAGGAAAACCCACGCACGTCCACAACACGGAATGGTGATAGTTTTTGGGCCGCAGCAAAAAGCAGTGGGCGGAAGGAAGGGGTGGGGGTGGGTGCTTGCAAGAAGACTACCCACCGCCTGCGAAAACAAGGAACACCCACTCGCCCGCCGTCTCGTCGTTATGGTCCTTCTCGAAGAAAAGAGCCACTGCTTGGATGTATCAATACTTGGAACATGGACCGTTTTGCTTATACTGCCGTCGGTACCAACCTTTCCGTGCAGTTCCATCGATACAAATCCGTCGGCACACCCCTCCGGTAGAATTCCGTCGTGAACTTCCGTCGGTACACTATTTGGTAGAATTCCGTCGGTAGACTGCATTCGGTAGATTACCTTTGATAGTTTCCCGTCGGTAGTTCCTTCGGTGTACTTCCGTCGGTAGTCTTGCCCTTCGATACACTTCCTCCGACAAACTGTCCCCATCGGTAGTTCCTACTGTATGCGTTCGTCGGTAGTCTTTGCTCCGATATATTTCCTCCAGTACACCGTCCTCATCCTTCGTAATTTTTACGGTATACTCGCGTCGATAATCCCTTCCACTACCGTCGGTAGAGTCTTCTTGGGCAGATTTCCTTCGATAGATTAGACTACTGTCAGCAGCAATCTTCCGGTAGATTTTCGTCGGTAGGACATTTTCCTCGGTACACCCCTTTGTGAAAAAATCCCCCAACAGGATGCGGTCGATAACCTTCCACGGGTATATAGCTCTTGCAATATACTGCAGTCAATTCCGTCGGTAGATTTATGCCCAAAAACACTCCCGTCGGTAGACTTCTGTCGGTAACCTGCGGTCGGTATATATATTACCAGGGTATTCGACAAAAACAGCTGTCTTCCTCATCGCCCGGAAAAATATATTGGGCCCTCTTGTTATTTCTCCCCTTCCTTTATTTCGCTCCTCCCCTTCCTCCTCGCGCAACAAAAAAAAAGCAAAAGCTAAGGGCTCTTACGCCCTCGCACCGTAACGCACCCCCCCCCCCCCCGCCCACCCCTGCCCCTCCCCACCGTGTCGATCGTCGCGAGGCCACGGCTTCGCTTCCTTAATAACCCCCCTTCTCTCTCGTCCTTCCTTTTCTCTACTTCCTTCCCTGCGACAAGCCTTGCCCCCCCCGCCCCCCCTCCCCCCCCCTCCCCCTCCAACCGCCCTACCTACTCGGGCAATAGGCAATACCATACAGACATCAGCTTGAACCCAAACTACAGAAAGGTGTACTCCAGGACGGGCAGCCCCGCTGCGTAGGCATTCGCATGTACAACTGCACTTGCCTTTTGCATCCTAATTCTCGTTGCACTCACCCTCTCCTTTGCACCTGGTGCATTCTCATCATCGGTTGCATTCGCACTCAAGAATCGCATTTGTACCAGCATTTATTGGCGCTTGCATCTTGCACTTACATCTGGACTTGTATTAGCACACCATCTGCAATTCAGACGTTAGGGTACACAAGAAAAGGAGGCGTGCCCAAAGCCCCGGGAGAAAAAGACAGTCGCAAAAAGCACACGTAGAGAAACGGAAGCACACGACATTCGAAGCCGACCCCCCCCCTCCCCGTCCTCCCCCCCCTCAATCGCATCGCCAAAAAAACAAGCACCACTGCGGTCCCCTTACCCTCGCTACTACCCAGTAACACTCCACCGCCCCCCCCGGGACCCCCCCCCCCCCTCCCCCCCCCTATAGCCCGCTTGCTTCGAGTCGGCCACTTAGAACGCCCCCCCCCCCCCCCCCCCCCCCCCCCCCCCCCCGCCTCCCGCGCGCCTCGCCCCCTCAAACGCGGTCGGTCTACCGACGAACCCACTCTATCCTTCCGTCGGGAACGGATGCCGTGCTACCGCCCCGCCCGAGCGTACCCTCGCCGCGGCATGTGATCGCCCCCCGTCCGCCCTCCCTGACGACACCCCCCCCACTCCATTATCAGCCTGCGCCTGGGCTCGCGCTTGCTCATGGGCGGCGGCAGCAGCAGCCGCCCTCCCCGACGAGCCGGACCCTGATCGCCCCGAGGCCACCGCGGCGCTGTTGCCGCTGCTCCCGCGGCCGTCGCGGTCCGACCTAGAAGACCGCTCCCTCTGCTGCCCGCCCCCGCTCCCGCCGTTAGCAACCCGGCTGGAGGAAGAGTGCGACCCTTCCGCGTGAGCCGAGCTACCGTTCGACCCTCCCCCCCCCGCGACCCCGCTGCTGCCGTGCGGGGGCTGGGGGGGAGCGTTCGCCGCCGAATGCGAGGACGAGGACGTCCTGCTTCCGTGTTTTCCATCGCGAGTCACCTCGCGTCCCCCCTTGCGCGCCGCTGGATCGGGCAGGCCCGAGCCCGCCGCGGGGCTGCGGAGCTCCGGGCGGTAGGCCAGGACGTCTTCATGCATGAGGCGGCGCAAGTTGTCCTTGTGAAGAGGTGCCAGCTCCACGTCGGCAAAGTCCACAGGCTCGGCTGCGATGGTCTCAGACTGGATGGAGACAGGAAGGGGCAAACGTGACAAAAAAAATAGTCATGTACAGTATGCAACGCCCAGGAATGGGGAGGGTGTTGGTGGGTGGAGGAAGGGGGTTACGTGGGGTAACGAGGGGGGGGGGGGGGGGGAGGGGTACTCACTATCATGCACGGTAGGGCAGCGAGGGGGGGGGGAAGAGGGGGGAAGGAGAGGGTAAACTTATAATAGTATCCATGTCGACATCGGTTTTTTACGTTCAGGTTTGCTCACACCGAACGCAGGTCGGCAAACGCCACACGATACCCCCATCCCCCATTCTGCTCCGTCTCGAAAGGGATGCGTAGTCAACGGTCAAATGACAAAGGCAAGCAACAAATGAGTACGCCCCCCCCCCCCACCCCCCCCCCCCCCCCCATCCCCTACCCATCCCCAACAAAAACCACCCCCACCCCCACCCCACCCCACCCCACCTTCTTGTCCCGAAGACTCCTGAGGTACGGGTGCCTGAGAGCGTCATCGACAGACAGGCGGCGGTCGGGCCTCATCACAAGCATGCGGGCCAGAAGGTCCACCGCGTCTGCGCCGGCCGAGGGGAAGCGTCTCCTGAGGTCGGCGGGGGGGTACTCAGGAAGCTCCTCCATAAACTTCTGAGCCTTAGGATTGGTGACGAAAGCGAGGTCGGCCACATCCTTCGGCTTACCCACAAACTTGGCGATCAGTTTCAGCATCTATGTTCCAAGGAGGGAGCAGGGGCAGGGGGGGGGGGGAAACCACCGCGCGCGCGGGGGGTGGCGGGGGGGGGTTCCTGTCATGCCACCAGTCAAGTAGACGCGAGTCGTCGAGGGGGGAAAAAAGCAAGGTATAACCGTAGCGGGACGGAGGAGGGAGGAGAGCCTGCTGCTCTGTGACCCCAGATGTGACTTGCGGCAATAATACTCCGGGGGACCATAGTAAATAGGACCTGCGGTACACGCAAAAACCTATATATATCACTATTTCTGCCAACAATATTTGGTCCTATAAACTATGGCCCCCTGCAATAGGAAGGAGAGAGAACGTAGGGCGAAAGTGACGAATAGGCTAAGGGGGAAAAAAAGAAGGAACAAAAAAAGAATGGGATCTACTGCTGTACGTAGACCGTGAACTGAGAACCGATGACCTCTCCGATGTCTGACGATCACACCGACGGCCCGGCGTCCCGCTGGGTTTATTCAGCCAGGAACCACGTTCATAGGTGTTCGTACTGTAGTACCGCAGCGTTTTATGGCGTGCGTATAAATAGCATGGTCATGTACATACCAGGTACATATCAACGAGATATAAAATGTACCCATACCGGGCATAAAAACACATGGAAAAGTTACACCATGTATACACCACCAGCGACCCCGGTACATCACCAAAACAAACCACCTAAAAGTGACAACCTGCCTGCCTACGTACCTACCAGCACCTGCCCAACCAGGAACGCTCAAATCGTCCCAATTCATAAGGAAACATTGCAAAACGCCTCTTATCCATTTTGAACACAGCATAAAAACGTCTCTAGCCGTTTTGAACACTGCCTAAACACGCCTCTCTCTCTTGAACACACCTGTAGGTAAGTCTCCCCACGGAACAGCGGCTCGCGGCGAAGCATCTCGGCGAAAATGCAGCCGACGCTCCAGATGTCAATAGGGTACCCATACTCCGCCGCGAGCATGATCTCCGGAGATCGGTACCAGCGCGTCACAACGTACTCCGTCAGCTCCGCCGTCTCCTCCTCCTCCGCCGAGCTTACCCCCCGCGATAGCCCGAAGTCGCAAAGCTTGAGGTCGCAGTTCTGTAGAGATTTTCGTAGTAAATGTTTTGAGGAGAGGGGGGGGGGGACAAAGAAGGGAGGGGAGGGTAAGGCCAGATAGGTTCAATACCGGAGGGGGGGGGGCGTACTCGATAGGAGAGATGTACTCGATCTCATGCATGGCCGTAGGCGTATGACTATAGACCCTCGCATCCCTACAACGCCGGGACGGAGCATGTCGATTTTTCACCGACCAGGCAGACATTGCTTGCACCAAGCGCGGGGGGGGAATTGCAGCATCCGACTACTGTATGTATCGTGGGCGTAACTTTCGTGAAGCCGCAGCCGTCGAACCATACCCGACATGCAAGGCGCGCGACAGCTGCGCTCTGTGCATGAGCACAGCACGGGCATGCATACGTCTCGCGCGACAGCCGTGCGCTCCGTAGGAGTCACCAACACCGAGGAAAAAATAATTTTGAAGAGTAAAATTCGATTCGTCGCTTTCTTTCTGTACACCAAAAGTCGACCGAACCCAACCAAAACCAACCCAACCAGGTGAAACAAAACCCAGTATAAATTTACCGAATCAGACCCAATTCACACCAAAAAAACAAAAAACAAAGCCAACCGAATCCAACCCACGTATGCCAACGACCACGTAGTAAACGTGACGTGGGGTCTGTGTTGGATTTCCCCCTAACCTGTACCGGCAAGAGAGCGCGTAAAACAACCTCGGTCTCGGTGTACCTTTTTATGGCTATCGACCACGATAAAAAAAAAAACTCACCGTGCTGAGCAAGATGTTGGAGGGCTTCAAATCCCTGTGCAAGACGGAGGCGGAGTGGATGTACTTCACCCCACACAAGATTTGGTACAGGAAATACTTCACGTGCTGGTCACTCAGCCTCTGCAGCAACCATAAAAAAAATCAACAAGCAAGCGAGATACGGGTACCAGCGGTACAGGGTATCGGGAAGGGGAAGGGTGGGCGAGCGAAGGGGTAAGGGATGCGAATGGGCAGCGGGGGCGGGGATCCGGGTGAGCGTAAGGGTGAGGGTGGATAAGGAGGGCATGGGGGGGGGGGGCGGAGGGGATGAGGGTGCCCGGGAATGGGGGGGGAGGGCGGCAAGGGCGATTACAGACACAGGGCTCATCCAGTTATGTACCCGGTGTATATTTTCGGTCGTATATACTTTTTTCAAGTATCAACCAATTATTTGACTAAAAACACTATTAATACCAGGTATATGGGTAGAGGCACAATTCGGTGCGAGTCGACGAGGGAAGAAAAGGCTGAAATCTTCTCGCGATAAAAATGAAGGCACGTACCGTAGCGGGAAGGGGGTAGAAGAGCCTGCTATGTGACCCCGGATCTGAGTTACGAGTTGGAAGGAGAGAGAGAAGAAGGTGTGCGAAGATAATAAATGGGATGAGCAAAAAAAAAAAAAAAAAAAACTACCAGGGATTAATAACACATGTAGGTTTCATGCGGTATACCAGGTATGTTACTAACTACCAACT
The DNA here is from genome assembly GCA_031213475.1 of Nereocystis luetkeana. Classification (NCBI taxonomy): domain Eukaryota; class Phaeophyceae; order Laminariales; family Laminariaceae; genus Nereocystis; species Nereocystis luetkeana. The sequence goes on along the minus strand of JARUPZ010000003.1, from coordinate 2,593,492 downwards.
ATTAATAATGCACTGAGTCGGCGGAATCACCAACCTCGGCTGCGCCTATCGAACGCTCTCCTTCACCTGGCCTGCTACTACCTACTACGTTACAGGTGTTTGGGTATTCATAACAACAGGCCAACGACCTTCCTACACTTCCGGATAGATGTGTAGACACAACGGACGTACCGAAACCAACGTGCGTCACCCGAGTACGAAAGCAGGAGTAATCTACAACCAAATCATACGTATGCACTTCTATATACCTGGTACATGATCTCAATTTTTCAGTCTGTTGATAGCGGAATGCTTGATAGCCATCAACCAACCTGGCTGGAGTAGATGACGCGGTGCAGGTCGGTGTCCATCAGCTCGGACACGATGTAGACGTCGTTGAAGTCCGCGAGGGATGGGGGGGGCAGTATGTCGACGATCTTGATGATGTTCATGTGGTCCAGACGGCGCAAAAGCCTGACCTCCCTCACTATCCGCTTGGCGTCCACGACGTCCTCAAAGGCCGACGGAATCTTCTTGATAGCCACCTGAACAACGCCATTTCAAGCACGAACCCCCAATGCACGGAAAAGGTCAGAAGAGCAAAAAACATGCAAAAAGAGGAAGCGAAAAAAAAAGAAGAGGTTATTGTAGATTCAAGGGTTCGGCTTCTACTGGCTAGTGTTACCGGCTTCGCGTCACATGCCCTGCTTCCTGCTTCGTGTTGATGGCATATATGGGTCTACCGGCTTTCGTGTCACCATGGGACACGCTTTCAGAGCCGAGTCTCTCGAAACCATGCCTAACAGGCGTGCGTGCGCAAGGAAGGAGGAAAATGGTGGTTTTGGAAATATGCCGCCGAGATTTTTCAATAGACGCGTCGCTCGGCGTTTTACACCACCCCCGTCGTCCGAACAAACAGCCCTGACGAGGGGGTGCGTTATCTTATCGCCCGCTATCATACGGTATACATCGACGTCGTGTTTTCCCGGCCGCGAGATACAGGCTATCGGCGGAGGCTAACCGGCGTCGCGTACCCCGCTCCGAGGTACCCGACTCGCCACGTCGGCTTCCGTTTGCTGGTTTGCCGACATAAGCGGCTTCTCGCCACACTCCACCCGTTCTAGGCTAGGAGAGGCGCTGGCGGCGGGTAAGGCTGACACGACAGACTTAATCAAGACAACGCCTTTTTCTATCGGTTCACCTTGCTGTTGTCCCTAGTGTCCAGGGCGGAAATGACCACCCCGTATGCCCCGTGCCCGACCGGCTTCTTGTAGGTGTAGTAGTCATCTACCTCGAAATACGTGTCCCACGCAGAGATCATTCTACCGACGACAGCAGCAGCAGCAGGAGCCAACAGCAGGAGCCAACAGCAGTAGCAGCAGCAGCAGCAGAAAAAAGGAGAAGCAGCACCAGCACAAGCAACCACAGCACAAAGCAGCAACAGGAAAAAACAAACAGGGAGAGCGGGTGAGACAGACACCTCCCACGCTTGCGGGGGGGAAGAAACACATATATGCACAGCAGTCGTATCAGTGAGAGGCTCGTTTCTAGTGCTTCTCCCGCAAGATTCAGACGCCGCTACGAAGCGACTTGCGCCTCGCGGGCGGCCACCGAACTTTCCGCACCCCCCCCGTCTCTCTTCTCCGACGATCTAGGCATTACCGTACCTGTACATCCGCCATATTAAACAATGAACAAACACACCAGAAAGACGACGTACACACATAAATGAACGCACTTTTTTGTGCTCTTAGGGATGTTTTTTAAGCTTGGTGGCAAGTCGAAACCCAACCCACCCTCAGCCCTGCAACCCCAACCGAAGGAGACCCCAAACCCCCAACCCCAAGGCAAGACCCGAACGCCTCTTCACCGATCGTTTAGCCTTCGCGACAAAACGCAAGTGTGCGGGCCGGGCCACCTCAAAAGTTGAAAAATCGAAGACAAATCAATACCACTTGACGACGACCCCTTGTTCTTATTTTTCGTGTCCAATGAACGTGCGTTACGTTTCCGCCCGGAGTGCCATCACGGGGGGAGCCCAGTAATCAGGACCAAATCTGCCATCTGCAGTGGTACTAAAAATACCGGAATGTACAGGTTTTGGTGTGCATGATGGGTCCTGTTCACTATGCCCCCCCGTAATAGTTAAATTTGGAATGCTTCGAAGTACCCACGTAGGAACCAAGGTAAATGTTTCAGGGCAATATCAGGGCAGATAGATGATCTATCCCTGATCTGTGTGATCTGTACGATTTAGCTCGTGCTGTCGGGTGGGAGCCGTATAGTCTGCATGATCTCGGATACCATGCTTCCTGGCTTGGATCTGTGCTTATAACCGATACATAACACCTCATGACGGACAGCCTAGGATGTACGTAGATGATCTATCTGTACATACATGTATCTGTCCGACCTATGGTAGCGTAGTTAGGGCGGTGGGCTCGCTTGCTACCAACGCATGCACGTCTAGTTTGCGGTTGGGTGTGCTCAAGTACGCCAACTACTATTAATAATAGCTGACTTTGTTTTTCGGTATTTACTGCAAAAACATAACCCACAACCCCAGCGAAACAAAACGCTCCAGCGAGATACAAAGACACAGAAAGAACTCCCCTCAAACTGCTTGCTGCACGCATCCAAACGGGTGCCACCCACCAATACCAACTGTAACATGAGCTTCGTGCTGGGGTGTTGATCGTTTTCAACTCTTTTTGGACCGCAGTCCCGTTTGGGGGACAAATTACTTACAATTTGAATGGTTTGCCTCCCACAACGGGACTGCAGTCCTAGAGGGTTAACCGCTCGTTATCTCAACAACGGTGAGGCGAGGGTGGCCAAGGTCGAGCATTTCACTTTCGGAAGGCTCGAACAGCATCTTTCGGAAAACGCCTTTCGTTCGGAAATAGCAAAACCTAAACCTTCCCGTTCTGCTCAAAAACAACTGCACCCCTTGTCCACACTCACCCGCTCCTTACGGCGAGCAGACAACTCCAAGTCCTAGCTTTTGCTGCGCAACTTACAGCACGCAACACCCAGCCAACTCACCACTATTCGGCGGCATACATGACTTTTCGGCGGCTTAACAGTGTGTGAGCCAGACAGACAACTGACAGCCCTGAAAGCAGGGGCTGCACAGGTGAAAGCGGCGCTTTACCTCGTCCCTTTTCGCTTCGGCAATACGACGAGGGCGTCCTTCAGCTCCTGTACCTTCTCATCGATAGTTCTCATCCAGCGCTCCCGATCGTCCCCGTTAAGCGCGTTTACTGTCAACGCCTTTCAAACGCCATGGAACACCACGACCGAGAGGACAAGACAGCACGCGACAAAGAGAAACATGGGAAAAACAACCAAGGAGAGAGGAGAGACAACGATTGAGACCATACGAGGACAGCATGAGGTAGGACACGACAAGAGAAAACAAAGACGAGACCAGACGATGAGACAACATGGGACAACGCTTCGCATGTATGAGACAGCCATCAAATAGGGCGAGACAAGACAAAGACAAAAATACACTCGACAGGAGGAGGCTGGACAACGCGGTGTTCAAAGAGAAAAAGACAACACCTCAAAGTGGCCGACGAGCACAAACAACAAAAACAATCACGGTAACAACAAAAACTGGGTTGTCAAATAGACACACATGAGCTGAGTCAGGTCTTGACGTTCTCCTAGAGACAGAAAAAAAAACACACACACACACAAACACACACAGCTGCATGACGCAGCAGTGGAGAACTAACTGCCCTGCAAGAGCAGCAGCACAACAGCAGTCGTAATAAAAAAGACGTGCCAGAAAAATAATACCTGGTAGCTAATATCTTTTCCCCGTCATTTTGACGAAATAAAAATTAAGCGTTAATAGACACCACGTACAACTGTAGGTACAACTCAGGCACTAAAAGGAGTGTTCAATAGTAAGATTGAGACGAAGCGGTCCTTGTATATAATGTATATATATAAATATATATGCCCGGCGGGGCAAAAAATACAAGGATATCACAGCAATATGAAAGGTGTACCTGGCTGGTGTGTTCCCTGAGAGCCTGAGAGGCGGTCGCAAAGAAACACGAAAGCGACCAACTAATAACCTACGAACCAGGCGTGTTGTGCTGGTTCAAATCAAGACCGACACACCTGGCGATAATGGGCACCACGTACTACTATTAGGTCAAAAATACAAAAAAATACCACAGCAGTAGGTACCTGGCAGGCGTTTCCGCTTCGAGCGCAAGAGGCCGTCGCTACAATACACGAAAGCGACCAACTTATACGAACTAACAAAAAACGGCGTTCTTGCTTGTTCAAATCAAGACCTGTCAAAACAAACAAACTAAACAAAAGGCATGGACGGCCCGGCCCACCCACCTGCTTGTCGGATACGACGTGAAAAGCGTGATCCTTGGTAAGAATTTTCTTCAGCTTACTCCCCGCGTTGAGCTCGAGTGTACCTCGGGGATGCCTCTCCCCTTTGTGGTTGTAGTACATTACCCTCTTCCCGTCTAGCACAAACCATCGCTCCGTCCATCCCGACACGCCTGGTGGCAAAAAATACACAATAGGAAAAAAAAACGTCGAGTGTTGAAAAACAAAAAAAAAGGAAAAAGAAGGATGCTGTACCAGTGCGCTTCACATTTGTCTATTATGGCACTATAGTATTAATAACGGGCGGCTATTTTTTTGTTGCCGGCGAAAGGTGCAAGGGTTTCGTAATGTGGGTTCTGTATATAGGTAGGGAGCTATCATTTACACGCCTGTCTACGATGCTGTTATGGCAATACATACAGTACACGTGTTACGCCATAGTATACGTCTTCACTAAGCGGCCCTAGTTAAGTTCCTTGGGCAAACCAGCTACTATAAATAGGACTAAATCACCTTCCAGTTTTCCCACCCCCGCTGTCAGAGAGTGTCCACGATCTGAAGAGTACAAATCCTTCGGGACCCGCAGAGCACAGATCAAAACCAGGAAACATGTGCTACGAGAGCACACATACTACACGGTAACCACCCGGCCACATGAGCTAGATCATACAGATCATACAGATCAGTGATCTATCTATCTGCCTCAGTAGTACATATCTCACGATGTCATCAAGTGGAAATGACCTGTCCGATATGTGGATGCTTCGAAAAAAGAGTAACAGTACGAGCAAGTACTTGTGCCAGGTATACATATACCGGTACACCAGTCTAGATCAGGGTTTTCACGTATGGAGGCAATCGGAGGTGGGGGGTGATGCAAGGCAAAATCCGGTGACATTCTGTGCAGCTGAAAAAAAAAGAAAGGCCCACCAGTCGTCAAAAGTTTGGCAATCTATTTAGCCCGAAAAAAACGAGAGGCATAACGATCAGCGAAAATAAATCGGTACACCTACTGGATATATATCTACCAAGTTTAAGGTGTAGGTATAACTCGAATGGAAGCAAAAAAACAACGCCAGAATTCGATGTGCCGGACACGGGATAAACGGCACTCCATAGAACACACAAGAGACGCATGGAGGCCAGCGGGGAGTGGTGACGTGAGGTGGTAACTACTACCTGGGAAGTATACCCGTTAACAGGCGTTCCAACAGGCCAGCTTTTTCAACGCAGTGAATGACACAAGAATATCGCCAGTGGCTGTGCCAGAAGAACGACAAAAAGTGAGAGTGATCTTGTATTTGACAGGAGTAGGACATGGAGTAAGCATGGACGCCGACTTCGATAAAGCGCGTGTGTGTGATTTGGGGGACGTTCTATTCATATTTCTCGCGCAAACGCGGTTCGTCGAGAACACATCGGCGCGGAAGTGTGCCCATTTACATTCACATCAGCCACCTGTTCAAGTTTCCAGATGTCACAACCATCAGTCAGCAAGTTGACAAAACGTCAGTTGTGCGTTCGACCGATTGGGTGGCTTGATACTCAACTTCACCCACCAAAATCATACTTCGAGTCAGCCAGCGGTTTCAAGTTTCAATTGTCAATTCGCCAAGCCGTCAACCTTCCAGCAATCATCAGCCAACTCTCGAATTGAAATCCTGAATGGCCAGCCGTTTCAACCTCGACAGGCCACCCGTGTCAAAAACTTCGTTTAGCCAGCCAGCCAGACGGCCAGCCAGCCGATTCCATCTTGATAAGCCAGCTGTGTTCAAAACAGTCAACAGTTTCAAAAACGTTGACTATCGCGAGGGGCTTACGTTAAACCCTTTCCGGACTGTTTCGGGACTGCAGCCCTAAAAGGGTCAACCAATCAGAATCCACCATAGATCCGAAAAACATGTTCCCCCGAAAAGGTCAGCCAGCCGTTTCACTCTCAACAATTACCGACCAGCCGTTCCAATCTTGACCAACCCGGCGTTTCAACATTGCATAATTATTAATAGGATAAACATATCAGCCAGATGTCTCGCCCGCTTTCATGTCAGCCGGCAGTTTCATGTTCCAAACCCATTTACGCCAGCCGTTTCATCTTTCAAATATTTCCATTCACGCACATACACATACAAACATACATGCATGAATGTGAATGAATACATACATACGTACGTACGTACGTACGTACGTACGTACGTACGTACAGAAGGTGCCCGCTGCTGCAGTGAAAAACGTAGTATGGCGTCGAAACTCAATATTTTGTTTTGCGGCCTGCCAACATCGAGCACGCACGGGCTTCTACAGTAGTAATATAGATGTAATGTAGTAGTACTCATACCAGGTATAGTATTAATAGCGGTAGCAAGGCGCCCGATCAAAACAACGATAAATCCCGTATCATCCAGGGTTGCTCACAGGAAATGACCCCACACCCGGCGGTCGTGTCAGGAGGTATTCAGACACTCACGGTTCAGGTCGGATCATCGGGTCAGGAGGTATTCGAGATCTCACGTGTTGGGCCGAGTCGGGTCGGGTTGGGTGACCCAATCCGATCCAATCCGACCCGACCCGCGAGTTTTGACCCGACAGCGAGTTTTGACCAGACCCACGATTTTAGACCCGACAGGCGAGTTTTGATCCGACCCGCGAGTTTGTTCACCAGACCCACGATTTTTGGCCCGACCTGCGAGTTTTGATCCGTCCGACCCGCGAGTTTTGACCCTGTCCGCGAATTTCGACCTGACCCGTCCGTGTACAGCCCTGGTTATTACGAGCTGTTTGTCCCAGTGGCAATGAGCAGCAGAACGAGACACCTTGTACGAGAATCATCGGTTGCTGCCTTCGCGCGAGTCGCACACCTTCCCTCGCCCTTAATCGGGGGCACTCCACGAGCCCAACAGCCCGGGCTACTCGGAGTGGCTGTTTCTGAAATTCGTCATCAATGATGCAAGTTTTTTTTTCACCTCGCCCATCGGAGCAAGCCGCAAACGGGTGCAGTCAGCATGTCCGCTACCTGAGGGCATTGCGTCATCTATGTCGTCCATAATTTTCCCTGTGGGGCCAGCCGCAAGCGGGTTTAGTCAGCATGTCACCTATATCGTGGCGTGATCGGGGACACGGGGGGGTGTCACGCACGGCCGTAGTCCTACGACCAGAAGACCCTCGCATCCCTGCATACAATGCTGGGACAGAGCACGTCGGGTTTTCATCGATCAGGCAGACATTGCTTGCACCACGCGCGAGAAGCGCCGGGAGGTGTCCGGCGAGTCTGATAGAGATCGACATAGTTGCACGCGGGTCCTACTGGCGATTCATACGGCGGCGGCGGCGGCGGCGGCGGCGGGGGGGGGGTGTACTCGATAGGAGATATGTACTCGATCTCATGCTTGGCCGTATTAATAGTCGTATGATCATAGACCCTCGCATCCCTACAATACCGAGACGGAGCATGTCGGGTGTTCACCGACCAGGCAGACAATGCTTGCACCAAGCGCGAAGCGCCGTGAGGTGTCCGGCGAGTCACATGAAGGGTGGAGCTGCATCCTACCAAGAACCGCGTGTGAGGCGGACTTGCATAAGGATGACAGCTTTAAACGAGTCAAGTTAATTTCCGGTGTAGCCACTTCCAGAGAGGGTGGGGAAAAGGGGGGGGGGCACGGCACCGCCTTCGCCAAGAGCGGGAAACACACTTTGTGCTGCAGCCAGCGGGAGACCGCCTGTTGCGCTGCGTCCCCAATGGTGGCGAACATCAATCCTTGGACGCAATATGTACCCATGAAAAATATTGGCAACGCAAAGTGCTACCGTTCGCCAGGGAAGACTTTTGGCTACAGCCGGGGTCCTTCTCCTACGCCCTGCGCGGAACCACGCGTCAGTAGGGACAGAAGTGGAGGCGTTCTCATGTTCTCACTCCCATAATCTCCAAAGCCCGCCTAGATCGGGGCAGCAGCTCCTCAGGCAGACAGCCTCCCTCTGGCTGCACCAATGCGGGGTTCCTCCTCCGGGCAAGCACGGGTATGGGTCTCACAATCCCCACCCCCTGCTGGTAGTCGTAGGACTGGGCACTGGCTGAGTCTGTAGCGATTATACTGTCGTCACAAATCAATCGGTATACTGGATTGCAGCAGTATACTGCCTCTCCTCTTTCCTCCCGGAACGCATGAAGCGGGTCTCCGCGATTAATAGAGCGTCATTCTCGGGCGTACGCGAGGAAAAAAATACTGGCGAATATACTGGCCACTGGCCGGGTCCAATCAGTAGATTAGTACTGCCAGTACATACGGTGCCAGTGCCCAGCCGTAGGTATTTCAATAGCTTAGGGTGAGGGTTGGTCCGCTTGGTCCCGTTTGCGGAGATCATCAACCAAAGTTGTCGAACAGATCACCTACACATCATCGATCAGGGCAGATAGATCACATAGTCCTGATCTGTATGATCTAGCTCATGTTGCCGGGTGGGAGTCGTATAATCTGCATAGTTTAGGAGATATTTATTGGCATGGATCTGTGCAATACAGATGATTCTGCACAACGCCTCGAAATGGCAGGTTAGGAACAATTATTGAGATCACCTACATCGCGATCTGTTCAATTGGTGCATTAGTGACAAACTGCGTAGGCACCCTCCCCGTTGCCGCCGCGCCCGTTGGGAAACCCTACTCCCGGCTGGCCTCGCCCGCGGTGGAGCCAGCCGAAGAACTCCTATTTTATTTAGCTCCTCGCCAACGAACGCAAGTCTTACATACGTAATTTTATACGGTACAGCAGTAACGGTCCCTCTAACGTGCCGGTATGATACGCGCCATCCAACAATACCGTTACCGGCACTACAGCGCCAACCGGCACTATATACTCCGCACACTGCCACACTGGTTGATCAATCCCCCTATGTGCCAAGCGATTTCACAGGCACCATCTACAGCGGGCATTACAAAGGGTAACCGGCATTAATGGGTATCGGTACCGTCTAACCCCCTTCCGACGAATTTCCGAGCTGCTACATTCTTTCCCTGACAAACGGGGAGAGCGAAAAAACTCGCCGAGCGACGCGCCTACAGAGATGCCTCCACGAGATAACATCCAAAGCCACCGCTGTTCTTATGGATTAATACATAAATACCCCCATGCGTTCGTAGCGAATATCGGCTCCAAAAATAATCCCAGGGCGTGTATTAATAGTTATCTCGTACGAGGTATGCTGCACGTTGCTGCTGCAGGGTTCGACCAAAACGCCCGAGCAGGGGTTTCCTTTCTGGAGGGGTTTCCTTTCTGGAGGGGTTTCCTTTCTGGAGGGGTTTCCTTTTTACTCTACCGGGTCCCCATTTTCCAGCCTTGTCGAGATGCTATTACGGGGGGCCATAGTTAATAGGACCATATAGTGATAGTAAAAATGGTTAAATATACCTGGTATAGTTTTTCATGTATACCATCGGTCCTATAAGCTATGGTCCCCCGTAATAGCGCATGGCCATGTACGCGCAACGTATAGCCTTCCTCCCTCCTCGGTAATGCCGCCAGAAAAAATCGACGGTTACCGAAGATCGAAAGGTTGACGGTTGGCGAAAATCGAAAGAATGACGGTTACCAAAGATCGAAAGGTCGACGGTTACGGGAGATCAAAATGTTGACGGTTGCGGGGTATCGAACGGTGAACGGTTATATACCGAAGGTGCGAAAGGTTGACGGATACTGAAGATCAAGAGCTTGAAGATAACGGGAGATCGAAAGGTGCACGGTTACGGAAGGTTAAAAGGTCACCTCCGCAAGTCGTGTGTGATACTTCGATCGCGCGTACTACGGGCGTGGTACGGCCTCACGCAGGAAGTACAGTCCGTATCTGAGGGAGACAGAATCTGGAGCTGCAGAATTCAAGGAGTATATAGGTGCGCCACGTACCAGTACGGATTAATTTGAGACAAATCAATTATTTTAAAGAGAAATTGGGAAGGGACACACACACGATAATGATAGATATGCTCTAATCAGCTATGAGAGCGAGGGTTTCGTCGAATCTCATTTTTTATACTTGCAGAGTTGAAACCAAATCTGTGAGGTCGAAGATTTCGTCGGAACTCATCTATGTAAGCTGTGTGTTCTACTTCGATGCCTACATATTTTTCTCTCCGAAGTTACTTTCTCCCAAAGTCATGTTTTGGGTGAAATAGAGACGGGTCCGCAAGTGAGGAGCGTCATAAAAAAATGGAACTTCGCCAGTGTCACCAGTGTCTTCGCCAGTGTCACCAGTGCCTTCGCCAGTGCCACCAGTGTTTTCGTCGGTATCATCAGTGTTTTCGTACTACGGTATTTATATGGTCTCATCAAGGTATACATCCTGTATATGAGGCAGACAAAAGTCTGAAGCTGCACAATTCAAGGCGTGTGTCTACATACCCACGTTCTGATATACGATATCTAACCGGTCGCCCCGGTGGTTCAAGTGGTTAACCTCGAATTCTACGTGTGTTTGAGTCCTGGGTTCGAACCCCAGGTGGGTCGGACTTTGACTTTATTTGCAAAAATAAATAATGAAAAAAAAAGTATTCACTTGTTGAGAGCGCCTTGCAGCGTGGGTAAGGCACAATTCGATGCGAGTCGACGAGGGAAGAAAAGGCTGAAATCTTCTCGCGATAAAAATGAAGGCACGTACCGTAGCGGGAAGGGGGTAGAAGAGCCTGCTATGTGACCCCGGATCTGAGTTACGAGTTGGAAGGAGAGAGACAAGAATATGGGCGAAAAAAAAAAATGGGATGAGCAAAAAAAAATACGAGCATTGCTGCTGTCGGGTCTGGCTCTCCCTCCTAAATTAAACCATTTCAGAACTGCGGTCCCGTTTTGGGGACAATCCACTCAAATTCGAAGTAATTTGTCCCCCAAACGGGACTGCAGCCCTAAAATGGTCAGACCCTGTTGGGGGCTTACCTACCTTGTGAACATACGATCGAGGGGTGAACTGTAGATACAAAAATGACGACTACACCGTCGGCCACCATAGATGTCAGGAAACAGCCCTTCCTCCCCTTGACAGACAGCAAATTTGCCCTGGACATGCCTTGCTCGACTGACTCCAAACTACCAGGTTGTACAGAGTGAAACACTCGGCCCTGCACACTCGACAGCAGTGCACGTTTTGCCTTGCTTGACGTGTCTCTCGACATCTTGGACGGCCACTGCTGCGTCATTGGGGAGGGGGGGGGGGGTGGCACAAGGGTTCGTCTCCGAGCTACAATGGTTGAAAGGCGCTGCACCATACGGCACGGGCGAAGCTTCAACCTACCCTTATGGCTCGGTGCTAACGCTGTGCTCCTAGACGGTTGATAAGGGCCCATCCTAACCCCTTTTAGAACCGCAGTTCCGTTTTTGGGGACAAACCAGTCAAATTTCAAGTAGTTTCTCCCCAAAACGGGACTGCGGTTCTAAAGGGGTTAACGAGAAACGTTTTTACGATACTCCGCCAATCTTTTTTTCACTAGATTTGATTTGCATTTGATTGGTGGAAGAGTGAGTGTCACCAAGCAGGCATTTTGACACTTGATTCCAATAAAACGAAAATACACGAGTTCGGCAAGAAGTCTTTCAGGACTTTTTTTGCTCTTCGTGCTATTCGATTTTGGGGGGTTTGTTCAACTCGACGTGGCATGTTCCTGAAACCGAAGCAATCCACGCAGACTTGAGCCGTGTTGTCGACTGATTCACAGGTAAGATTCACCATTCCCGAGAGACAAGGCCGTCGGAGCAGCCGCAGCGCGAGGTCTGACGGCCCCTAGCACAGAGTAGACCATCCGCGGCACCTCAGAAATTTACAAGGCCGTCGCAGACCCAGTTTTTCATCCCTCTTTGCCTCGCAAACCACACGAGCACCGACCAGGTCACGACTTCGCTCAGACGTTCGATCGCTGTATCCCCGTCGCTGCTCCTTACGTGGGGCTTCGGGGCTGCGCCAGACACCCAAGACGTCCCAAGAGCGATAGCCTCTTCGGCGGTGCGGGCAGAAACAGTCGGCCGCTGACCGCGGCGCCCCAGGGAGAACGCGGGCCGTCGTTCGCCTCGTTCGTTGCCCTCTGGTGTTCGTCGACCCTTGCGCGTTATTCGACTTTCTTTTAAACACGCTATTCCTTGACAGGACCCAAGGGCAATTTTCTCACGAAATTATATTCGAATCAAATCAAATTCATTTTTTCCTATTCGATTATCATGAACAATGTTTCTCGGTTAAGACGGGCCCGAAGACCCATTTCTTTTCGGAGAGCTTTTTTCCCAGAATTTCCGAAGCGTGGGAAAAAATGGATTTACGTATATCAAGACACGGAGGCGTTCTGTCACATTATATGAAAGTCGCCGGAAGCAAAAAAACCCAGGAAAGTTAGATTTTACATATTTGGGGGAAACAACACGGAAAATCTGGGAACATAAAAAAACTCACTTGCGAGAAAATAATATGTAAACTAAGGGAAAAAACGCTCTCTGATAAGAAATAAGGACCCTGTAATGACACCGTGTATCTCAACACCCAGAGGGATTCTACAACGAAATCCCACATCTCATGTCATGTCGATGTCCGTTTTCGTTGGATGCATTTTTTTTTTTGCAAAAATGACGAAAGGCATCGACCCAACCCAAACCCCAACCCTGCGGCAGCCTCAGAGAGGACCAAACGCCAGGGGCCAACACTACTTACTACCCGACAGCACGGCATCCGAGCGCGCCCTTGACGCGCATTTGGGATGACCTGACAAAAATGTGCGGACCATCTCGAAAATCGTACCAGGTCCACGATAAATACCTGGTACAATTTTTGGTGCTGTTGATATCTGGTGTGTTTCGTGGGCCCGAGGAACGTCGTCAAGTGTGCTGCGTCACACGCCAACCAAGCTTGCGAAACATGACTTTTTTTTAGTAATTTTTCGATCTACACCTTCGGGCTATTGTGTTTTTTTCCTGTAAAATATCTGGTACAACCAACCACGTAATCAATCGTGCCTGGAATATACGAGTAAAAAAAAGAAAAAAAAATGACAAACTACTCAATTGTTAGCTTACAACTCATCTCTGCAAGCTTTCGTGTGTGTACGTATTGTACGAGATTAGAAAAGGGTAGGAGGTGTGAACAGAACCGGGCGAATAGACCTAAGACCGGAAATTCAAGAAGAGACCTCAACCATTTCAACCATTGCCCCTCACGCCTCCTTCAACGCTCAACCCTTTTAGAACGGCAGTCCCGTTTTCGGGACAAACTACTCAAATTATAAGTACTTTTTCCCCCAAACGGGACTGCATTCCTAAATGGGTCAACAAAGGGTAACCTGAGGTGTAAGTCATACCAGGTAGGGGATATATCCGAAACCGGAAGAGACATCAATTGTTCAACCATTGCCCCCCACGCCTCTCAACAGTAACCTCGAACAGAAGTCGTATTAATAGTATACCTCGTATCTACTTCAAAGCATTTATACTATTAAATATTAACATTAACAGCAGTAGCTACTTCTTCAAGTATTTATGAGTACTATTACGTATAATACCTGGTATTTAATAATACGTGTGACGTATATACGTACGAGTACTACGAATTACTATTAAAACTGAAGATAATACTGGCGTATGTAGATCAATAGTGCTGACTGTACGAAGTGATCAATGACTGCCTCTACTCGCACCGGCTGTGTGTGTGTGTGTTCTTCACATTAAACCGTTCTTTCTACCCGTCGACATCCAGCACAGCCAGTGTCCGTGGCTCCTACTGATTTCCTACGCGTATGTAGATCAATACTGCTCCCGCCCCCTGTTTCTACCACTCGTATCCTACCTGTTCCGAATAATACAGCAACCAGTAGCACGAGCGCAGAAATATCAACGTGTCGACTGATGCGATGGGAACAGGTTACGAGTACCTGGTATATAGGAGCGGCATATATAGAGTATGTATACAAGGCCCTTTTCCAGTCCTTCCTCGGTTCAGAGAAGGCGGCGGGGAAACGAACAATTAAGGGAGCAGTCCCGTTGCGTATGAGTATCATAGGGACCATGTTTTTTTTTTGTTTTTTTTTGCCCGTCCTCTAACCCCTTTAGCACCGCACTCCCACATGTGGGGACAAAGCACTCTAATTATAAGTAGTTTGTCCCCAAAACGGGACTGGTCCTAAGAGGGTTAATCTGTTCGTAAAGTCGACGTGATGACTTCCGCTGAGACTGATAAAAAGGCTTTAAAAAAATCGAGATGTCATCAAACTATCAAAACGACCACTCAGCATCTACATGAGGTATAGGTCGTCACGTGTCAACATCATCCCGGTTATAACCCTTTTAGAACTGCAGTCCCGTTTTTGGGGACAAACTGCTTAGGACTTGACAGCTTTGCCCACAAAAACGGGATTGCAGTCCTGGAAGGGTTAAATACCCACAACAGCTTCGCGCACGCGTACGATGGAGTTCCGTGTGTACGACAGACAGACTACACCAATAAACCCCGTTGGGTGTCCTAAAAAGCGAAAAAAAAAACAATCATAACGTTGGTGTCATATCATCAACCCTCAACAGGCAGCGTGCGCGTCTTCTGAAGCAGTACGGGCGGGATCATGTTGCCTTGACCCCGTGCCGTGCGGCTTACCTTTCGCTGTGACTCGGACACCAGTTGTGTCAGCCCCCAGCCGCACACAGCGTGGTGCCGCCACCGTTATCTCCACTTCTTATCGTCCACGTTCCCCTCTGCAGTTCTGAGTCTACTCGTGACGAGGGTTTATAGTTTACAGGAGCCCCGTTTTGGGATGAAATATTACTATACTAACAATAGGGTTGGGCACTGGGTGACACAGCCAATTGCGATTATACTGTCGTCAAAAACCAATCAGTACCCCGGATTTCAGCAGCATACTGCTTGCTGCCTCTCCTCTCTCCTCCCGAAACGCATCCAGTGGGTTTCCGTACTATAACATGACGTCTTTCTTGGGCGTACGTACGATAAAAAGTACTGGAGAAAATATACTGACCAGGTCAATCAGTACATTGCTACTGCCAGTACATACTGTGCCCACGCCCAGCCCTACAAACTATCACGCTGTCACTACCCTCTTACGGGGGACCATATTAAATAGGACCACCCCCAAAGAAACACCCAAAACCATATTTCCGAGCCGAGTTTCTCTCTCCCAACCACGCCTTAACCCTTTTAGGACCGCAGTCCCATTTCGGGGAAAAAATTACTTAGAATTTGAGTGGTTTGTCCCCAAAACGGGACTGCGGTTCTAAAGGGGTTAACCCTTTTAGGACCGCAGTCCCATTTTGGGGACAAACCAGTCAAATTTCAAGTAGTTTGTCCCCAAAACGGGACTGCGGTTCTAAAGGGGTTGAGGGGGGGGGGGGGGTCGATACACAGACAGGTGCGTCGTCCGGCGTTTACATTCTCCTCGTTGCCACCAAAAATCAGCTTGAATGTTTGTCTGAGGGGGTGTCGGACAAATGTTCACCCCGATGATACCGTGTATCTATCTATATACCAGGTATACAGTAATTGCATAAGCACGAGCTGTTAAGGCTGTATTCCGACATCGTCCATCCACAACAATGCTCACTTACGACCGCGGAGGCTGGTTTGGAGGAAGAAAGACACCATCTGGCGAGAATCCTACTGGCGCCCAGGCGGCAGGAGGGGGGGGCGGGGGGTGTACTCGATATCATGCATGGCCGTAGTCGTATATGACCGGCGGCATGGTGGGGGGGGGGGGGGACTGGTGCTGGATATCGTCTCGAAACATTCGATAAATCGTATAGACCTCGAACGTTTTTGACCCTCTTATCCCCGACGAGCAACCTCGTGCGTTTCACGCGGACACTGAACAGAAGCCTCCATGTGTCAAATATCGAAATCGTACCGAAATACGATTGTTTTTGTTCATTATCGGTATCGGATCGAACTCGATTCCGAAATCGATATCCCAACACTACATGGGGGACCCATACCCATTCGGACCCAGGGCGGGGAACGCAAGCATGCGCGCGTTGGTCCATCCTTAAGAGACGGCCACAACGAATAAGACAGGCTGCTATTGTTAATCCTCATACCACTGTACTACTGCTGTACAGCAACAAAAATCTGATTCTAAATTTTAGGTAATTCGTCTCTAAATCGTGAGTGCGTGCGGTCCTTAAGGCCTAAAGGGGTGGTGAAGCACGAAAACGCCTCTTCCACTACTGCCGACGTGCCCGCGCAGGACGAAAAGAGAGACTCTAGTAATAGCACGCAGAGAGCAGAAGAACACCAACGATTCCCTCACGCACGGCGCGGTACCACACCGACGATGTTTGCATCAGAACGGAACCACAAGGCATACTCCGTGGTTATAAAATGAATTACCGTGAAAACACTTCGGAAAAACAGTGACACATTGGTGAAAGGTGAAAACACTAGAGTACGCAGGAACAGTAAAATACCATCAACGGCAAGTAGTAGGCGCACGAACAACCACGGCAACAACGCAAACAGTCGACTCACAAACCGCAAGTAGAGTACGCCACAGCAGTACCTGATACCGCGTATATCTGGTACCTGGTGCCTGGTATTTCACACTTGCTCCTGTGGTTTCTGTAAGCTATATGTACCAAAGGTATCACGTACCAGATATTATACCGTAATATCCTCTGTCAACGCCCTCGTCCCTTTCGTATTTAGTCCCCTGCCCCCCCAAAAAAAATGGCCGAAAAAGTGGTAAAACGGGGAAAAAAAATGTTGTGTTATTTGCGGGGAAATTAGCTTACGTACGTACTTACTTTTTAGTTTGAGGAATTCCCCTCTTTTCCTCTTTGGTATATCCCCGTGGGCAGCATTTGCCATCAAAATAAGGCGCCCTCCCCCGGGGGGCAGCACGAAAAAACGACTTCACCGTGTGGGGAGGACGTAACTATATACTTGAGGCATTCCATTCCCGCTTGCTGTTCGCCGCCTCATTCGCTATAAAACCCACGGTTTTCCTTAAGGCGCATGAGGCCCAAGCTGGCACGGGAAACCTCCACTACAACAGCCCGTAGGTAAAACAAAGGTACGCGGCGGCGGGGAAGCGAGCTGCACACGAATCTGTGACGGCAGTGTCGACAACACTGTTTTTTCGAAGAAACCGCCGGAGAGTGGAAACTACCCGAGGGGTTTCCTTCCCGGGGCGTTTATTATCTACCAACCCCCCCCCCGCGCCTCTTTAATCTCCCCGGGGACAACGTTTTACTGGGAAAAAAAAACGCTCGCACCACTAGGCTTTGGCGGACGACATTAACCGATATACCAGGTAGGCTTTGGCAGAGAACATTACGATATACCAGGTATATATAGATAGATTGATCACGCTAATGCATCATATGTACGTACCCTCGTTTGTATGAATGCGTACAGAAGGACTCACGGCGACCATGCCGTTTGCAAGGGCCGGGGGGACGCAAGAAGCGGAGGAAGAATAACGACGCCATCGCCGGAAGACGCAGACGCCATCCCTAAAGAAGAATAGAACCGGCAACAAAAAAAAAAAGAGGAAAAAACAGCACGTACGTACATACTGCTGTACCGTGTGCCGTATGATGGGGAAACAGAAGAAAAAACAAGAAAAAAAAATGCGTGCTAAAGATGAAAACAAATATTATACCACCCCAGAGGGGGGGGGGGGGGGGTGGGGTGTATGTACTCATCATCAAGCATGGCTGTAGCCGTATCACCACTCGAGTACAAAAAGAAAAATATGATTTCCTGTCAATGATATCGCACACCTGCCTACACATTATATTGATGAATACATAGATATCGGAAACGAAATTAATACGACACCGATCACCGAAAAAACCCTATACGATTTCGATATACCGGTCCGATTACATACTAGGTACATCGAATAGTTTTCGTTCATTATCTGCACGAAAACACAGGAATACCAGATACCAACAGGGACGGAGGACAAAACACTTTCGTTGACACGATTCATCGATTTTTTCGATAGATCAAAAGCTCCACTGCTGCTGCTACTCTACTGCTGCGGCCGCTGTTTCTCCATCTCTGTTGGCCGCCTCGGGGAGGGGGGGTGACACCGACTGCAGTGAAGTACTGGCAAACCCAGGTCGCCCAAATAATTCTCCCGCATCGGCGAAGAGGAGGTGTTCAGCGTCAGACTCACGCTGGACACCGTCCACCGACAAGCACGTTGTCCAGGGTGGCTTTGACGCTGAGCACCTCTCCGTTGATGCGGCAGAATTCTGTGGCGACCTGGTTCTGCCAGTGCCGGTGTTACCACCTCCCCCCGAGGCGGCCAGTAGACATGGACAAACACAGGCTGCAACAGTAGTTGCAGCAGCAGCAGCAGCAGCAGTGGCCTGGCGAGCCTCGGCCTGGGCTCGCCCAGCAGCCGCAGCCTCGGTAAGGCGTGCGTCGACGTCAGATTGCACAGCAGGCTACAGCAGCAGCACTTTCCCCGGCTTGCGCATGCGTAGCGATCAAAGCAGGATGAACATCTAGCGCAGCAATAGCCGCGATAGCCTCGGTCTCAGGCGACTTGCTCTCATGGGACATTAAAACTGGTCTGCATCACACCTTGGACCTGTAGCTCTGCCTCTGCTCCACTACACTATCACATGAGCGGGTTGCGGTTACGTACCGGACAAGGCGCGTGTGTCAAGGGCCACGCTTCATACTACAGTACCATGTACCGCTGCATTCATCTGATTGGTTGAACTTCTCAAGTACGCACCAGGTACAAAACCCATATTCTCATATTCTCTCGTTCTTTCGAGAATATTCTGCATACCAGACAAGGGGATGGGGGATGGAGGGCAAACCACGTTCGATAGACGTTCAATACGATATCGAAACATCTTCTGTGATATACCAGTATGATATTATCTCAATAACCCTTTTAGCACTGCAGTCTCGTTTTGGGGACAATTGAGTATAAATTACTTGGAATTTGATTGGTTCGTCCCCAAAACGGGACTGGAGTTTTAACAGGGTTAACAGCCCTCTCGGCCGGACGGCACTACGTATTGCTCCTTGACGGCGGATTATGACGGCTTGATTGACAGCCCTCAAGGAAATCCCAACTAAAATAGGAATGCCTATGCGTACGCATCACAGGACATTGGCGGGTCAAAACTTCAAACGAGACCGTGAACCGATAAATCTTCAACAGTGGGAGACAGGACGGAAAACGGATGGCACAATCGGAGCTGCAGCAAAATAGGACGTAGCTGCGCAGTCAATCTGATTCACTCAATAATTGAAGCAAAACTGACATGAAAACCAAACAGCACTTCCATCGCAGCGAGTGGAGGAAAATTGAAATATGAGGTACAGCAACAGTACACTCAGAATTCCGAATACTTTTTTGTTGAAATTAACAGGACACCTCTCAGATGTGACGGTCATTTACTTATTGTAGTACCAGGCATGGATAGTGGAAAAACTCATCTTCATCGCCAAGAAAATATAAAATGCTTAACCCCTTTAGAACCGCAGTCCCGTTTTGGGAACAAACTACTTGAAATTTGACTGGTTTGTCCCCAAAACGGGACTGCGGTTCTAAAGGGTTAAAAATGAAGATTGGCGTCTCGTTTTGTGCCGCGCGCACAATTATTCGAGTGAAAAGGTGACAAGCCAAAGTCGAGATTTTTACCCAGATGCCAGCTCTTCTATGCCACGAGCACTGCGTACACGTAAAACTTGAGAGGTTAGAGAAAAAACAAAAGGAGATTTTTTACCAAATATGCCAGGAGCTCTCCTATTCCGCGAGCACTGCGCACGTAAAACCTGATTGTGGGAGAAAAACAGAGCGAATCGAGAGAAAACTCAGGAGCTCTTCTATTCCACGAGCACTGCGCACGTAAAACTTGCCTGTGAGTGAAAAACAGAGATAACAGAGAAAACTCAACTTGTTGACTGCTTCGTACCCGTGCTATCTACCTGTAATATCTGGTGTATCTAGACATACATTACACACCATTTCATGTATATGCGTCGTAGGATTGCGCTGCGCATACAAAATTCAGCATGCCATAGGACGATATGTATTTATTATACAAATACATATGTCCATTCATTTTGTCTTGAAGACTTCGTGAACGTACCAGGTACGTGAACTACAGATAACTACTCGTACATGCACATTTTATGGCGTTCCGAGTGCCAAATTCCGAAGTCCGGGTTCAGCGATATTCGGCGCAAAGTACCATCACCAGGTACCAGGTATATATTACGGGTGTGTTCGGTACCAAGCAGGTAGGTACATACGTACCCGATCATACCGGGGGTACTCGCTCGGGAAATTCCGCACGGAAAGCTTCGGCCTCAACACTCTATCGAAAACCGGGTACTCCGGTAAGGTCCGGTAAGAACTCGGTACCCGACTCTTCCGTAAGATCGGTACGCCACCAAACACACCCGGTATACCAGGTATTTGGTACTGCTCTCTACCTACTGTATATATAAGGACGGTTTTGATCGGACACTATTAACCCTTTTAGAACCGCAGTCCCGTTTTGGGGACAAACCACTCAAAATTCAACTAGTTTGTCCCCAAAACGGGACTGCGGCTCTAAAGGGGTTAATATTAATAGTATGTGAACGTTCCTTACATTTTACATCTATTATTAATAATGGTAATAGGGACAGAGTGGTGCACTCACAAAAAGTGCAACCATCTGGGGACGTCTCACCCGCTCGGAGATAAATTCAATACCGTAATCGAGACAATAATTCAAGAACACTTTCACGGTACCCTACAACGATGATACCCAAACCAAATACGTACTGGTACGGGGTTGTAGGCCGGGTAGTGCCTCCGGGGGGGCGGCTCCACGACTTCATCTGGTCCTGAAAAAATAAAAACAAAATCCAAAAAATCCAAAAATCACCGATCGACGCGATCAATACAAATATCTACTATTGATATTGATATAAATACGCGGTCATGACGAAAGAACCATCAAATCGAACAGAAAAGACGAATGGTTGGGACGGAAGGGAAAGGAGAGCAGGTGTGACCCCTCCCCACCCCAACCACCACCACCAAATTCCACCGTCATCGTCACTAATAGCACCACCAGTCCGCCAGGGGTGCCGAGGTGTGTTTTGTGTGCGTTTTCACATTAGGAGGGTCAGGCACGCGCTGGACACGATTTTACAGCAGTCGAGTTAGTTAGTCTGGGAGCGTCTCATGCCTCTGTCACAGGGCAACCGACCCAAGAGGAGAAACTCTCGATATCTCACGGCGCCGGAAGCACGGAGTCGCGTCATCAAAGGATGCGTGCCGCGCTGCCGACTAATCTCCCTCCTAACTCCTAACCTCAATAGAAGAGAATACCAGCAAAGAAGAACTACTGCGCCGACCACGGGAACCTATAAATAGTACCGGGGGTAAGGGTCGATCTTAACGACGGCTGTTTTTTAGGTATATTTCAGTATTTTCACGAAATTTCGATATTTGTCGGTCTTTTCCTATATAGGACAGTACCGAAATTCGGGAAAATACTGAAAAAAGCTGGAAAACACTCCTCGTTAAGATTGGCCCTATGTGTCTTTGAAAATTTCGAATGAGATCATTTTTGTAGTCGTACTCATGATCTCTAGTGTGTACCAGGTATATATTTTATATTTTACGCCAGGTATATATGAATATATTGAATATCATCACTTTTTCTTTCCAGCTCAACTCGTAGGAGGATATACCCTCAGCGGTCTTCTTCTGGACAAGCCGTGGTCACCGGTGTCGTCCCTTCTCCCCTTAGGTGCGTGCCTTCATTTTTATCGCGCATAGGGTTCATTGCACTCACGCTTTCGCGCTTTCCGATATGTAATCAATTTTTATACCAGAAAAAAGTCCCTCGAGCATGCACTCGGTGAAACTTGAGCCCAAGAAAATGATATCAGCAGGCAGGCTCAGCATACCCCTCTGGGACCTACTCCAAACAGGGGCCTATTTCAAACAGGATAAAAGTGTTGTAGATAAAATGATGACGTACGTACAGATGGGTCACGCGAAGCAGGCACGGCTGCTGGGGCAGGGTGTATATGTACGTGCCCAAAGTGCTTCGTACGGTAATCGAGGCGCGACAAGCGCTCACCCAAATGGCACAGATATCATATTTGTAGGCTATTCTGGGTAGCACGCTCTTTTTCTTTTCTTTTTCATCACTTTTACTTTCCCGCCTTACTCGTGGGAGGTTTTACCCTCAAAGCTTCTGGACAAGCCGTGGTCACAGGTGTCCACCCTTCTCCCCCCCGGTACGTGTCTTTATTTTTTGTCGCGCATAGGGTTCAGCATTCCCACTGCTCGTCGAATTTCATCGAATGTAGCTAACTCGCGCTTTCCCTAATCAATTTCTTTTTAGCAGGAAAAAACCACGAGCATGCACTCGGTGAGACTTGAACCCACGAAATTGATCTTAATATGCACGCAGACCACCTACCAAGCCACCGGGGACGCCGGCTCTGGGCACGAGTAGAAGGTTCTGGGTTCACGGATTCTGTGCTTTTTCAGTGGATGCATTATAACTGGGTCCCAGGTCGGCTCATTGTGCGTGTGTTCTTCACAGTAAACCATTCTTTCTACCCGTCGACATCCAGCACAACCAGTGTCCGTGCCGATTCTTCAATCCTATTGATAGGAGTAGAGAAAAACACACAGCAATAAATTGTTACCTATTAATAGTATGCAGCACAATAAGGAGAGTTGACAATGCAATGCCGTGCCATCTACTCTATACGACAGACACGGCATACACATTCTGTGAAAGAGAGAAAACAAAAGAAAAAGAAAATAAAAAATAATAACCATACTGCTACGTATAAATACGTGGTACCTGGTATGATGGATATGCTTCGTATGTGACGTGTGTGTACATACAATTAGTCAGCCAAGCCAGTCCCCCCACTGCCGTCCCGCCCAAGAAGCTACCAGGGTATATAGTTAGTCTATTCATAGCCTAAAATTCATGAATAGGCTATGATAGCGTCGCGTACCATGTCATGCGCTTCACGACTATTAATACTGGTAGGACACTACTAGGTATACTCGAACGTTGTACCTGGTATGCAGGGTTGGTGTATTATTACGGGTACCATAGTTAATAGGACCTACGGTACACACAAAAACCTCTATATTCATGAATATTTACCAACAACTTTTGGTCCTATTTACTATAGCCCCCCTTATATTTATCAACATTTACCAACAACATTTGATCCTATTTACTACGGTCCCCCGTAATAGGGTAGCTTGCTCATGACGACAGCAAGGCCAAAACAGATGGAGCAACTTGTGGTTTTCAATACAGCAGTCGTGGTCCCACTTTAGTGCGGTCGGTCGCCAAGCAATCATACCAGCACTAAAGTGGGACCCCGCCCTAAACCGATTTAGTGCGGTACCGCACTGAGGTGGGGTATAGCTTAAGCAGTAGTACTTGTTGGGTGCGGCAGTATATAGCACAAAACACCTGGTCCTATGGTTTATGGGAAACACACAAGATCGAGCCTCCCCTGCAAACTGTGGGATACCTACAGTTAGTGCGGCACCGCACTAAAATGGGACATTTGAGGAAAAATAATATTGAGGTTACCCTGCATAGTGGGGGGACCGCGTTAACGTGGGTCCTGAACCCGAAGCGATGAAAATGACAGGGTAAAACAAGAGCCATCAGGGACCCTGCACGAGACGCATTGACTAGTTTGTTTCATGTATTCTCCCACGTGCTCATTACTAATACTGTACTACAGTATGGACAATACTCCCGACGCTGGACGAACTACCAACTACAGCTGGATGGCTAAACCAATCATGCGCTCGAGAATTCAGTCGCTTGTGGAATTTTTCTTTTGTCGGGAGGCTTGGAGCCTTTCCACGGTCTCGCCTCACGGCCGGGGCGAGCCCTCCGCTTTGCGATTCCCCGCCCTCGCGATGGACGCGTCGTAGGCTGCTGGCTTGGCGGGTAAGGCACGCCGCGCAGATGCGGCGGAGTGGATCGTCACTATCAGGGTCCTCCAGATCACCACAAATGCCGTGAAAAGTAGAATCGACCACCACACCCTCCGCGACATTTGAGCCCGTCAGGGTGCTTTGATGGGCTGCTTGAAATCAGGCACTGCTCCCCTGCCGCACATGAACATCGTGCGTGTTGGTAATACCCGCGAGGTGGATATACCGCCAGTGGAGCACTGCGGCCTTGTCGACGTTTGCGCTGCCCGGCACCTGAGCTTCTTCTAGTGATGTCGAGGCGTGGAGGCGTGACAGTCCCGCTGTAGTGCGGCGACCGCGGTAAAGGGACGTCGATCCTGCCACTCTAGGGCGGTCCCCCGGCCCTGAAGTGGGACGAAAACGTGACAAGTGATAATGACCGCCTTAAAGTGGGACCACGACTGTACGGCGTTAGTGCGGCGACCCGCAATGAAGGGATGACGGTCCCACTTTAAGGCGGTCCCCCATCCTAAAATGGGAAGAAGAGGTGACAAGCGGTGACGACCGCCCTCAAGTGGGACACCGCACTAAAGTGGACCGCACTAAAGTGGGACCACGACTGCTGTATATTTCTTCTTTGCCTTTCGAATGAACACCTATCCTGGGGATACATTACACTTTTGCCATTATACAATTCATATATAGACTACCAGGTATACAACAACTCTTATTGATAGTTGATGTTGTCGTTGAAAGTTACTCTCACAATAACGCCTCGCCATCATCAAGTGCATGTCGACAAAACAGGGTTCAAAACCTCTGGAGTGGGAGACCAAACACCTCAGTAAAACAAAAGCATTGCTTCATCTGTGCAGTTGTCGCGGGTGTCCCTCGACGTCATAAGTGCTATACCGAACGCGTATAACCATGGTAGCACGCAAGATAACACACTCCCTCAGACGATTTTCAAATACGGGTTGCTCGATAACGTGCAGGGCGTATACACGGATGTTCGGGACGATGGCTGGCGGGGAGAGAACCCGAGACCTGGCGGGCAGTTCAAGACTTGGTGTAGACGCAGAGTCGAAACCTCAGAGAGTTTCGAGCCACCGAAGGGTAAACGCAATCCTCCCCCCTCGTGTTCGGAGTTGAGACCGCGCTGTGGCCCACAGCAGGGAAAAAGGCGGGGAAGTGGCACCGAGGGGTCTTCGAAGCAGCCGAACGCTTCAGGGTGAGAGGGTGAGGTGGCAGGAGGATGAGGCACAGCTGAGGTGGCAGGCGCCGCGCATTCGCCGCGGGTGCTGCCCAAGGGAATGTGGGGAAAGGGGGGGCAACAGGAGGCGTAGAAGGAAAGCCGACCAAGGGAATGGGGGGAGAGGTGGCAACAGGAGGAGCAGAAGGGAAATCGCGGTGGACAAACGCAGGAAGGAGAAGGAGGCGGTAGACAGGGTAGCGAGGCACCAGGCCGGCCATTAACCCTTTGAGGACCCCAGTCCCGTTTTGGGGGCAGCTTACTTGGAATTAGACTGGTTTGTCCCCAAATCGGGACTGCGGTACTAAAGGGGTTAATAGTAAGTGGAACATGTCTATGCTACTCGTGCCGCTGACTGCTCCAGCTGGGTCGGACGTGGCCTTCTTTCGTTTTCGTGTTCTTTTTTGCGCTTCAACCTCCATCATTCTAATCAATCGCTACTTTTATCCTTCTTCCTACTCCTCCTTGTGGCAGGCGTCGTGTGGCGTGGGCGGATGACGAGCGTGCTTTGCTTGTTGCGTACTATTGTCCGATGCATCTTCTCCGGGGGTGGGGCATAGTTGACGACCGCAGGAAGACGACGGCAGACAGGGTAGCAAGGTACCCCAGTCCCGTCTTGGGGACAAATCACTTGGAATTATTGAGGTTTGTCCCCAAATCGGGACTGCGGTACTAAAGGGGATAATAAGTAATAGTAGGAATGTAGAACCTGGCTATCATACTCGTAGGGAGGGCGCCCGGAAAAAAAAAACGTGAACCGTCACAGGATTTTTTTCGCTAGACAGGGGTACCCCAGTCCCGTCTTGGGGACAAATCACTTGGAATTATTGAGGTTTGTCCCCAAATCGGGACTGCGGTACTAAAGGGGATAATAAGTAATAGTAGGAATGTAGAACCTGGCTATTATACTCGTGGGGAGGGCGCCCGGAAAAAAAAAACGTGAACCGTCACAGGATTTTTTTCGCTAGACAGGGGGGGGTTACTATTACTATTACTAGAAACAAGTGCATAAAAAGAAAATATGGATCAGATTTTTTATTTTTGCTATTTCATCATGTGATCACAACGGTTGCAGCGGTTTTCCATTCCGACCTCCTGGGAGGGTATGGTGTGTCGTTTCTCTTTTTCACGGACGCCCCTGATCATAGCTATAAATATCATATGCTACGTACTCGTGTCACAAATTGCTGTGGCTGCCTGGAGGATGCCTTTTTTCTTGTTGTGCTTTGGTCCTGTCATTCCTTGGTTCTTATCAATAGTCTTAGACTGCTGTTTGTATGTACACAGTAGCAGTGTTGTTTCTTTCGCTCGTTCTCATATTAATAATATTACTATTAATATTACGGGGGGCCATACTTCATAGGACCAAATATTGTCAGTAAAAATGGACAAATATGTAGGTTTTTATGTGTACCATAGGTCCTATTAACTATGGTCCCCCGTAATAGTAGTGTCTGCCACTTCTGTCACATCCCCTGCGAGGAGGCACGACAGTTTTTTCTTTTCTTTCCTTTTTTTTACTTTCTCTTCCATTTTTTTCCTGCTGTTTCTTGGGTTTCTTCAGTTTTCTCCCCTTCATAGAATGTGTGTGTGTGTCGTGTCTGGTCGTATCCAGTCTGATCAACACGGCATTTATTCACTGATTGTCTACTCTGCTTACCAAGTTGTTACTTTTTTTTTTTTTTTTTTTTTTTTTCATCCCATTCATTATCTTCGCACATCTTCTTCTCTCTCTCCTTCCAACTCGTAACTCAGATCCGGGGTCACATAGCAGGCTCTTCTCCCCCCTTCCCGCTACGGTACGTGCCTTCATTTTTTATCGCGAGAAGAGTTCAGCCTTTTCTTCCCTCGTCGACTCGCATCGAATTCATAACAACGTACCGAGTAAAGAGTATCATAGTCTCTCTGTGGCGTAGTTTTTGTGACCACAGAACTTTGTACGTATCTCTATTGACAGGATTGAGGAATCGGCACGGACACTGGTTGGGCTGGATGTCGACGGGTAGAAAGAACGGTTCCATGTGAATAACACACATACATCTACCCCGAGCGATGCGTCTATGCAATCTTCTCAACGAAATATTTCCAAAGCCACCATTTTCCTCGTGTGTGTCCCTTAACCCTCTTAGAACTGCAGTCTCGCTTTGGAGACAATTGGGGACATATTACTTGGAATTTGAGGGGTTTGTCCCCAAAACGGGACTGGAGTTCTAAAAGGGTTAAGGCATGTTTTCGAGGAAAACAGGCTCTGCAATTCATCCCAGGCGGTGTGTAACTTGCGTGTAAATACGGTATTTTATGCTGGTGTACCTGCTGGTATACGGGAAGCTGGCAAGTTTGGTTATCACTTCGGAGCTCTTCAATGCGGGGGATACGAACCGTCAACTCTCAAACGCACCGTGCACCCACCCGTATCGGACTATCCATCATCCATTATCCGTGCACCAACGTACCAGGTATATATCATCAGGGGAACGCGAAAAAAGAAAAGAAAAAAAAGAGACAAATTTGGGGAACCTGCTCTCAACTCTCAGATGGGTGCTACATGTTTGACAGACGTTTTCGTAGATCGTCACCGATTTTCGATTGCGATGCTCTTACTGTTCGATCGACCAATCCGCCTCGCACGCTATATATGCATGTAAACGTAATAAAATTGCATGCGCGTACTGCGCATAGGAATAGATAGCGCAGCGAAACAGAGAGGCGTGGATAGGCGGGGTTTGGGCCCCGCAGGCCCAATGGAGGCTCCCCTTTGCTTTCCTTTTCTTTCGTTTTCATCTGACTCGCTGACTATTTTTATGAATGTTAATATTAACATTAATAGTAGACACCACGCATAGTAGGGGTGGCGTCAGAAAAGATGCCCTTCCAAGAAAAAAGTTGGGATACGACAGCTCCTACGTCTGGTTGTTCCAAGAAGGGCCGGAACAGTTTTCAGAAGAAAAAAAACGGTGGTGTGTGTTTGTGTGTTCTTCACATCAAACCGTTCTTTCTGCCCGTCGACATCCAGCACAACCAGTGTCCGTGCCGATTCTTCAATCCTAGACGACCGCCCCCCTTAGCCTTAAAGTCCGAATGCTGAAGGCCGAGGTGATTGAGACCCTGCTGTACGGGTGTGTGACGTGGACCCTCAGAGCGGAACACTTTGCCAAGCTTCGAACGGCTCACCACCAAGTCCTGTTGCGAGTCATTGGCTTCCAGCGCCGACTTCGTACTGACCATGCCACCCTCTCGTACGCGAAGGCCCTCAAGATGACACGTTGCGAGAGCATCGAAACGACCATTCGCAAACGGCGGCTCTTCTTTGCGGGGGGCGTGGCACGGCAAAGCAAGGAGCGATTACCCAATCGGGTAATGCTCGGGACGATAGCTGGTGGGGAGAACCCGAGACCAGGCGGACAGTGTAAGACTTGGCATAGATGCATAGTCGAAGACCTTAGGGAGTTCCGAGCCACCGAAGGGTCAACGGAAGTTGCCCCCTTGGTGTTTGGAGTTGAGACCGCGTTGTGGTCCACAGCAGCCAAAAAGGCGGGGAAGTGGTACCGGGGGATCCTTGAAGCAGCCGAACGGTTCATGGTGAGGTGGCACGAGGCTGAGGCTGAGATGAGTAGACAGCGCCGCGCATCCGCCGTGGATGGTGCCCAAAGGAACGGGGGGGGAGGGGGCAACAGGAGAAGTGGCATAAAGCCCGACCGAGTGAATGCGGAGAGGGGGGGGAACAGGAGGGGTAGAAGGGAAACGGCGGTAGACGAAAGTAGGAAGGAGATGGCAGACAGGGTAGCAAGGCACCAAGTCGACTAGGAAGTAGAATATGACCATACTACTAGTGCTACCAACTGGTGCAGCTGGCTCGAACGTGGTCTTCCCTTGTCTTCTCTTTTAGTTTTTTTTTTTTTTTTTTTTGTTTTTTTTTTTTTTTTTTTTTTTTTTTTTTTTTTTCTCTCTTGCGCTGACTCTCCGTGATTTTCATTTCATTTTTTCTCTTCCTCTTCCTTTTCTGATTGATAAGCCGTACTCAAGGAGCCGTGTGGCGTGGTTGGAAGACGAACCTGCTCTGCTCGGCTCGTATTGTCTGACGCCAAGGGGCTGGGCATAGTTGACGAACGCAGGGCGGAGACGGCAGTCTGGGTAGCAAGGTACCAGGCGGATTAGCAGGGAGAACCTGGCTATACTACTCGTACCACAAGCTGCTGCCGCCACCTAGAAGGTGCTTTGGGCTTTGGTCTGCCTGTTATTTCCCCTTTGTTATTTTTCCTTGTTACTTTCTCCTTGGTTCTTTGTCTTACTCTGTTCACAAGCAGTGGTGTCTTTTGTTATTTCTTCTTTTTTCCAGCTCGTTCTTTTTCAAGTGTAGGCCACCTCGCCTGCGGGGGGGGGGGCACGACAGATTGTTTCTCTTAGATTTTGCTTTCATTTTTCTTCTTTTTCTTTTTCGACTTGTCTACCTTGTTTTGTTTTCTCTTTGATTGTTTCTTTTCGTTTCACTATTTCATAGATTGCGTATGTCGTGCCTGTCGTATCTAGTATGATGACATGGCTTTGCATTGCCCACTGCAGTTCACACTGCACACGTGGCAACGTAGTATCTCTGTGGCGTAGCTTTGTGACCACAGAACTTGTATCTCTTCTAGGATGGAAGAATCGGCACGGACACTGGTTGTGCTGGATGTCGACGGGTAGAAAGAACGGTTTAATGTGAAGAACACACACACACACACACAGAAGAGATGCAAGTTCTGTGGTCACAAAGCTACGCCACAGAGATACTACGTTGCCACGTATGCAGTAAACACAGCAGTGGGCAATGCAATGCCATGTCATCATACTGGATACGACAGGCACGACATACACATTCTGT
Organism: Nereocystis luetkeana; assembly: GCA_031213475.1. Classification (NCBI taxonomy): domain Eukaryota; class Phaeophyceae; order Laminariales; family Laminariaceae; genus Nereocystis; species Nereocystis luetkeana. Next base: position 2,563,132 of record JARUPZ010000003.1, on the reverse strand, counting down.
GAAATAGAGAAACGAAAGCAAACGCAGAAAGAGAAAACAGAAACAAAGAAGACAATTCGAAAGCGAAAAAGAAAGAAAGAAAAAAAAAGTACAGCGGTAGTAAACGACAGAAAAAACACAGAGAGCTACTTGCTGCGCGCTGGCGTATTTGTCGTTTGTCGTCCGAGTCAACGGCATGGCGATGGCAAACGCAGTCGTATTAAACCAGCCGTACCCCAGCTTTTAAGGATAGTTGCTGTCGCTAGGAACTCGCGCAGCACGGCATGCAAAACAACTGCTGTCGTCAACTTGTGTGCGTTGGCGTGGGATGATGAACACGAAAAAACAAAGTCCAGAAACGCATCAAACGTACGAATACAGAACTGATATGAAACGTTAGGCGCAACATGCAAAAAAAAAATCCTGCAAGTAAATTAATTGCTGCTGATTCTTGTCCGAGGAGTACTCGACTGCGAATCACACACCACCCCACAGGCCACCGTTGAACAGCCCCCCCCCCCCCCCCCCCCTCTCCCCCCCGCCAAGTGAGCGGTCTTCCCTCAAAGTTACGCGCTTCGGCGTATACACCGCTGTGCCGCATTCGACTCCCGCTACACCTCCAGATCAATCCAGATACCAAAACAGATCCCCGGAAACAACCAATAGTAATATCATTGTCCTTGAAAAAATATGTGTCACATCCTACCACCTCTGTCCCGCAACAAAGACACCGCGTGTATTTTAATATGTAATCAAAACGGTCGTTATGCTAACCAACCCTCGTAGGACCACACTCCCGTGGTGGGGGCAAACCACTTGGAATTAGAGCCAAATTCAGGAGCGTGGACACTGCATCACTAAAAGGTCAAAGGGGACAGAGTGGTGTGCGTGTTTCGACGTTCCATTTCGGGGGATGAACGTGATTTCCGAGAGAAATGTGACGTAGCGCCGCGTGAAAACCCACCTTATGAACCGGGGAAAAAAGGCGACGCCGGGAATATAAACTTGGCATTCGCTCGAAAAGATACTGCTGCGGTTCAAGGTGCAAAGTGTTCCTCCATAGTGCCGGCACGCGCCAGCTAACAACACGCGCATTCTATTAATAGTGGCAACCGACACTAATAGTACTTCGAACACTGACACACTTTTAGAACTCCAGTCCCGTTTTGGGGACAGTTTTGGGACAATCCACTCAAAATCCAAGTAAGGTGTCCCCAATTGTCCCTGAAACGAAACTGCAGTCCTCAAAAGGGTTAATCCCATATGTGCCAAGCGATTTCCACAGGCACTATAGCGGGCAGCCAGCACTATAGAGGAACTACTACTGCTGTGCTACAGCAGCGGTACGGACGTAGTTTAGGGCTGGCGGTAGACGTGCAAATAGAACGGTGTGGTATTTTCAAGCAGTATCATACAACAGGTAGGAGAGAGCAGGGGATCGAACGAACGGCCAAATATCAGGATCAAATCAGCCACATCTTTTCAATGTATGAGTATTGATTGGCCATTTTTACATTCAGTACACTTGTGCTGTCCACACTGCTGTCCACAACAAATCCGCAACAGGGGGGGATGCCAAATAATTTCTGCTGCGGTGTAGTCAGTAAGCAAGCAAAGCAAGCACCAAACACCCCTTATTGTATACCGATACTAGGAATATTCCCCCTACGCAAAGGAAAAAAGTGTTATGATCTACCGACAATACTCCGACTGTTGACGCCGTGAAATAAAAAGAACAACAAATTGTCTTCCAAGACTGACCGGAATGACATACACACGAGTGTTGAATCATACATACCGTTGCATATTATTGGTGAACGCCTTTTTGTTCTCTGTCTTAGACCAACTATTATGGGGAATGTCTGAGCCGTGACTTCTGGCGATCGTTCTTCTAGTTTCGAGGCTCCACAAATATCTGCAAGAAACGTGAGGGCCATTTCTCTATAACGGCTCCTGATGTTGGAAACTGATTTTTATGTAGCATTCATTGGTTGGTCTTCTCTTATGTCAGAGCAACTAAAGCCAACGGCCGCCGCGCCGCCGCGAGCGTGGTCTCGATAACCAACTCCCGGTCGATTATCGCCGCGGACGTCGAATCGCCATTGCTGCTGCGGCTGCTGTTATCGCCTCCATGTGAGGGAGAAGCCATGCCGTACACGAGCGCCGTAGCCCGTAGGTACAGCTCGCCGTAGATGTGGTGTTTTCGCGTTGATGGCGGACAAATACTAGGCAGACGGGCAGCAGTGCTGCTACCGAAGCGGGCAAGTAACTCTCAGTTCCTGGAGCTACCAAAGACCGCTCAGAACTGGGCTCAGTTCTGAGAGGATTCGCTGATTTTTTCCCCCCTCGGGGAACTGAAACCAAAAATATGGAAGATTTCCAGTCCCATAATACGTAGATGGTTCTGATTGTGGGACTTCGGAGATCGCAGAAAAAAATGGCCAGTTTTTTTCCCCAAAATACAGCAGTATAATAAATAGTCGGTATTAATAGTTGGTTTCCCGGCTCACAAAGTGACGAAAAAAACATCTCCCTTTCGAGATGGAGATTAATAAATAATAACAGCGACTTCGTAACTGGCCATAAAATCCGGAATGCAACCTCAGGCACGGAAAAACACGGCAGAATTTCTGCTGCTGCTGCTGGTGCTGCTGCTGTTGCGTGCTACGTTTATGGACGAACACGAATACCCCTTCGTTAGTACTGGAGTCCCGTTTTGGGGACAAACCAATCAAATTCCATGTAGTTTGCCCCCAAACGGAACTGCAGTCCTAAAAGGGTTAACGATACCTGGTGCATGCTTGTATACATGAAAAATATTCGAGGTATCTACTCGTTACGTTCATCGTGTATCTGCATCATCATATTTATTACCAGGGTATTAATAGTCGTGACTCGTGTGACTCGTACAACACCATTGGGTGTTTACTATATTATAGACTATATAATCAGCGCGAGCGAAAAGGGCGAGTCTTTTACTTTCTGGATTCCCAAGGAAAGAAGGTAGGGTGGCGCAATGAGTAGCGATGACACTGCTGTAGCCAAAACCATTCAGAAATACTGCTGTTGCAACAGTATATTGCTGTTGTTGTTGTTGTTGTTCTCACATTAACTCTCAGACGAAGGAGTCCGTGGTCACACAAAGGTGCTGGAGTCCTAGGAAGATCCGAAAAAAAAAAAAAAAACGAAAATTCGGCTGCCTCCAAATACACGAGACGAAGAAAGCGCAAACGAGCTAAAACCAATGTGCAAACTGAACTAACATGGCCGCGGGTATAACCTCTCAACTAAAACATAACAGAGTACCCCCGTTCCCACCACTAACCAACTCGTGGCTGCTGACTACAGCGGATGCTGTCTGAAGTGCTGCCTGCACCGTACGAAACGCACGGTATATATATACTGTTGTCTCTCCTCTCTCCTCCCGGGACGCAATTGGGGAGTTTCCGTACTAAAACCTGTTTCTTGGACGTACGTAAGTAAAAACTACTGGGGAATGTTCTGGCTTGGTTCATCAGTAGATTGCTATTGCCGGTACATACTACAGTATGTTTGCCCTTGCCCAGCGCTAAAAAAAAGGCTAAATTGTAACGCGTGGAAGTGGGAACGTACCGGCATACCAGGTATATCGATATCCCCGGTACAGCAGTAAGAACTGCTGAAGTACGTGGTACTGGTATCATATATGAATAAATGCACTCCTGCTGTACGATTATTTGCATTTCACAATGTATCCATTAATACCATTAACATTGTAGTCGTCTACCCGTGCGACAACCATGAGTCATCGGAACATCTCGGGCAATATCGAAAAATCTCGTACACGTACATGAAAATGTCAAGATATCAAACGCGTTTGGGGACTTGGGGCAGCTTAGCTCAAAAGGAAGACGGGATTATGGAACAAAGCGTCGTGTTACGTCACGTCACCTAGTATAGTTAGTATGCGACGAAACGTCGACACCATTTCGAACATTACACATGGTTGGTTCCCCTTCGGGATGTGGTTGACTTGAAATCACGGGGGCGTCGCAGGTTGAAACGGGGGAACACAGAACGGAGGCGTTCTTCCTACGTATGTGAGCGTCTGTGAGGTTCGCTGCTGCTGTTGTTGTGTCGCTGCTGTATTTTTTTAGACTGCATTTCGGTCGGATGCTTGAGAAACCCTAAGCAAACGTTTAGGGGATGAGAGCTGCTGCTGCTGCTGCTGCTGCGATGTGGCTCGAGGTGGCAGCTAAATCAAACACGAAAGTTTCCCAGATCAACAGACGAACCTGCAGTAAATGGATCTACGGCAGTAAGCCCGGAGCATAACCGACTGCGCCGTTGTTTGCGAGATGTTTCGATTCCTCAAGCTCGAATACACCGACTACACACAAAAGCACCGCCGTGGCACGATGAAACAGCTCGAAGCGTGAGTGACTGCTGTTGCACGCGAGGAGGCCGAGGTGTGTGTGTATTCTTCGCACTATAGCGTTCTTACTATATACCCGTCGACATCCGGCACAACCAGTGTCCGTGCCGATTCCTCACTTCTAGAGAGATACAATTTCTGTGCTGTGGTCACAAAACTACGCCACAGAGATACGAGCATATACTACATTGTTATGCAGAAAGCAGAGCAGACAACGCAATGCAACGTCATCATACTGGATACGACAGGCACGAGATACGCATTCTAGGAAATAAAGAAAACAAAAATAACCAAACAACAAAAAACAAAACAGAAAGGTGGCGAGAGGCCAGGCGACCACGCTCTACGTGGGATGTGAGGTGGTCAGGCGACCAGGCGAGGTGTGAGATTATATGCCCAGCGAAGAACATGCGAAAACCTTATTATGAACTGTTTTCTGTCGGTTTCCATTGTCCTGCTTGGCTGTGGCTGGGCGGAACGCCTCCCCGCGACTACTTGCGGGATATTCGCGAATTTGAACGCCCAGAGCACGCACGACGAAACCCGGCTAGCCGGGACCCACACTTGCACCATGGTGCACACGCGGGGCTCCTGCGCGTCCCGCGGCCGAGGGCGCGAGAACAGACCCGCGGCCGGAAGAGAAAATCGTGGCCGATGTGCAAAAAAAGTCCATTGGGTACTTCAACGTATCACTTTTTCGCACCTCTAGGCGTGGCAGTTCAGGTCGCAAGTGCAGACAAAATCAAATGGCGAGACCACTCGTATTACGACGAGCGAACGCCTCCTACAGAAACTCTACCCCCGAACAAACTTCACACTTGGTTGGGTATTCAAGAGTTCCTACCCCTGTACCAGTACTCGTACAGCGGAGGAGGTTTTGGGAGGGGTAGCGGGGCGAGAACCATGCGGGTGTTCGCCGAAGCGCAGGACGGCGACGACGTAAGGGTGGCCGACTGGCGAGGTGGCGGGCATTTCAACCGTGACCAATAGGCGGGGGGGGGGGGGGGGGGGGGGCGTACTCATTTGTTGCTTGCCTTAGTCATTTGACCATTGACCACGGATCCCTTTCGAGACGGAGCACCGTTCCTACTCCTAATAAAGACACCTCCAACAATTGGGCGCGGGGGGGTGATCGGCGTACGGGTACTCGGAAGTACAGTTGTTGCACGTCCTGCTTTCCGTACGTTTCTTTCATATTTTTTGTTGATTTTGTCTTTCGTTTTTCGTCATCACCCAACGCACACACAAGTTACCGATACTGTAGTTTATGCGAGGCCGACAGCTACGTACATGAACTACCCTCAAGAGTACGAGCAATCAAAAAGTCATAATTATTACGATGTGAAGAAAAAAATCGAGCGCTTTCGTCTGCGGCCGCACAAACTAGGCGGAACCTAACTTCGCCGGCGGCAGACCCCCGGCTATATCCCGAACACGCCCTCCACCCTCCACAAGCCAAGCAATTTAGATGGCCGCCAGATGGCCGCCATAAAAAGCCGTACCCTTACGAAATCGTGTGGTGAAGTCATGAATGCTGAATCACTCGAGTGAAGCGATGAAGGTGAAGACAAGGGGCCACCAAATCGCACCAACAGGAAGAGAGAGAAAACAAGCACGTAACCGCTCACGCGCCCGTGTGCTGCTGCTGCTGCTGCTGCTGTGCTGCTTTCTGTGCCCAACATAACTACTGCTGTACTCGCGCTCGTACGCGTGGCTCGGTCATGCTGCATGCTGTATACCAAAAGTCAATTGATGAGGAGTTCGTCTCGATTCGATTTTTTACACTGGAGGATAAAACTTTCGCAACACACTATTACATACCTCGTGCTTGCCATCATATGATACGTGTCTGTTGCTGTTGCTGCTGTTTTTTTGTTTCTGTTCACGTTTCCATTTCTGTTTCGGCTTCTGCTTGGCGCTATACGCTATGAATATACCAGTAAATGCTGCGTACCAGGTAGACGTCAGGCTCCAGGTACCTATGATAGGGGTGCCTGATGTGTAAATGTGTACCTGTGGAGCATTTTATCCCCAACATGTGTCGTGTCTTCGTTTTTGTTCAATCAGACCTGGCATTAATAGTCGTTGCCCACCCCCTGTTCTCATCAATACTCGAACGGAACACATCTCGACACGCCTTGGAAGCCCAAAGTCTCGCACTGACCTTTGCTTTCGACTTCATACGCTTGCCTCGCCAACAAAGCAACAAAAAAACAAAAAAAACTGCCCAAATATAACACTGGTTTTGAAAAGAAAATGTTTCAAAAGATTCTAAAAATGGGCAGGGAAATCTTCGCCGAACGACCGACTGATCCCACAAGCAGAACCAGCAGCGCCGCCTACAAGAATTACGACGTCGACAAAGACAGACCAACCCCTGCGGTTATTGTTAATAAGAGAGTAGCAGAGGTACTACGAGGTCGTACGTGTATACCTGGTATACTGAACCAGCAAAAAATAATGTACCAGGTACGTACCAGGTACTATTAATAGGTATGAAAGAACCTCGGGCAAAACTGAGATAAATACGTACGTCAATAGGAGGAGGGCCAACAACGCCACGAAAAAAATAAACCACTCCCAAAATACAAGGCACGAGACAAAAGAAGACGGACGGACCGAACAAAAGACAAAATTCAGAAAATTTCGTTGGGAGTTTTGATCATTTTTGAGTGTTTTCGTATACGAGTACTGTATTTCGTCGCAGTATTTCGGGCGTGTTCGGGGGGGCGGCGAAAGTTCTCGCGAATCACCACCCGCGCCCCAGGGGAGTGGGTATAGTGGGCATGAGACCGAAAGAGGGGCAGGGGGCGAAGCCCGAAGCAAGCGCAGGTCTACACGGCATTAGCGTGAGCTGTGGGGTGTCAGTGGACAAGTATCTCAACAAGGAAAGAGCGGGGGGGGGGGGGGGGGTTGTGCGCTGCATAACGTGGAGAGAAGGTTCATTAACTCTCTTTGCTATTAATATCATCAATAATAGACTGATTCGATTCAGGCGAACAAACAGAGCAGTGGCAGCAAATACAACAACCAGAGACAGGAGACAGGGAAACGAACAAGACCGGATGGGTGCTTCAAAATCGTGAGGGTCTGTATTTGTATTTTTGGTTGCTCCTGCTGTGATGCAAAGATGACGATCATCTTGACCAGAACCACATGGAGGGGGGGGGGAGCAGCAGCTGACGCACAAGCCCCCAGCCTCCTCATGGTGCGCAACAGCTCGCTTTCTCGGGAGGAGACAGCACACGCTGGCGACTCTCTGCTGGGTAGGTTCGGGGCTCGACAAAAGCTCCCCCGTAGTACTCGCGCCAGCCGACAGAATAGAGAATTGAATATGTACTTCACATCCCGTTGGCCATCGCTTTAGCCATCATCGTGCCGCGTAAATAGGCCGAAGGAGAACCCTACCCGCATTGCCTCCTCGGGCCCGCTGAAAACGGGGAACAAAGTCACCCTCACCTTTCTTCTCCAAGATGCCCTCCATCTTGGTGTAGCCGGCTATACCGCAGTCCTCTTCCGGCGCGCCCAGAGCTCCGCGTTATAGGCTTCCGGTCCGTCCGCTCGAGAGGGAGGAACACGCCCCTCCTTCCCAGGTCCCTCCTCGCTCGCGTACGATCGATCTCGGACAACTAAAAAGTCGAATGGTGAGGTGGATGGAGGAATGCTCGCAAATGCTAGAACACTTCCTCTCGGACAGCGAGTGTTGACTCTGTCTCGAGAACAGTCGCGCGCCTCCGAACGCGTGCACCACGCTTTTGCGAGAGGGCTTTACTGCTGCACGGCCAGGAGGGGCGGGCGCTAAAAGACAGGCAGGATTTTTTTGAAGACGGGAAGAAATCGGAAGCCTGAAGCGGCGGGGGAGAGCTAACTCAAGTGGAACCCGTTGAGCACCTAAGCGCGAGATCTACTCCCTTCCGATAGGGAGAGTAGCACCACCCCGGTTCTCCTTCAAGCCTCGGGGACAAAACTTCGACAACTACCTAGGCTAGGATAATAACCTCCTTTCCACGCAACCAACTCTTGCGGTACTTTATATTGACGCCTCAATACTGTGGAACTCCCTGATGGGAAAAAAATGATCGAAATGGCCATCGGCAAGAGCATGAACGACAAGAAGACCTGCTACAGCTGCGACGTCAGAGCGTCCGATATCGCTGGTCGAGGAACGTTCGCCACTAGAGATATCGGCGCGGGGGAAGAACTCTTCCGCGAGGCTTCTTTCCTCGTGTCTCGCAAAGTCAGTCGCCGAAGACTTGACTGTAGCATCCCTCATTCTCCAACACCCGCGGATGACGCCCCAACAGAAGTGTCTTCCGCCTTGCGCAAGCAAATATGCGTAAGCTTGTCTGCGATCTCAATCCAGCACAAGCACTGCCCTCCCAGCGTTAGGCTCGTGCCGACGGACACGGGGGGCACTCTGAGCGGTAGCGAGGATACCTACTGGTTTGCCAGGGCGTATGCGGCGTCGTCGAGTGCGACTCGAGCGGCCGTGCTGGAGCTTGATACCTTCGGGGGAAGCGAAAGCCACGCTGTCTTCGAAGTCGTTCGAGCCGAAAGCCATATCTTGAGGCAACTCGATCCCAACCTCCTGTCGATACCCACCAATGAGCTGGAGTGCGCCATTCAGAGGCAAGTCGTTTCGATATCTGTAAGCACACTGCTCGATGAACCGCCACTGTGGGTCTACATATATGCTACACACCTACCCCTACTTCTGTTGCTCATGTTTAGGATTCACCAACGGGCGTCTATCCAGACGACGTGCACCTTCGGGTGTACCAGTATGTATGTAGTACGTAGATCGCGCCGCTGGCAACGGGTCGCGGAAGCAACCTAAAGTTACGAGTAGCCCTTGACTGTTTTATAGGTACTGCTTGATCACCCGCATGCCGTACGTATGATCCATACCCGAGTGAGTCGTTTCGTTCAAAGTACCTGGGCAAACTTCGCGTTCGTTTGAACTACTGCTGTACGTACTCGTACGAACATACGTTCTACTGCTGTAGATTGCATGGTGTACAGGGTACATACGAGTATTATGTACTGCTACTCGTACCTCGTATAACCGGGTGGACCATGCATTATTACATTATTACCTTCTACGTCCAGTACGAAACGTACGAACACCACTTTGATTACGTAGAGGGACCACCAGCAGGTATATACCTTCTTACAGCAGTACATAGCGTACGTATGTAGAGCAGTAGGCTCCCCAGAGGTGCAGAGCAAGCTTACATACGAATGGCGCGCAACCCGGTTGTGTGGACTATTGTACTGATACTCGCACTCGCACTCAGCAGCGCACGTACATAGAGCAGCTCTGGACCCATGTACTAGTAGTACCGGTCTGCGTCGGCTGCTTGTACTCGTTTGTAACCGGGGTGAAAATATACCAGGTACCAGGTAGACTACAGCAGCAGCAGGTTCAAGGTTTGTCGGATGTCCCAGAAAGTGCCGTTCTTTCCACATGGGAAGGTATTCGTCGACTGCAAAGTGTTCGAAGTTCATGTAATACGTAAATGATACTCCGTGCGCTGTGGACTGTGGACGCGCACAACTCTCTGCTGCTACTGCTATATAGACCAGCGATCGATGCGCATTTCCCGCCATCAAGACGGGTAGTTTTGGCGGGGCATTCATTCGTAAACTTGAATGCTCTACGACTCGCCAAGGATCCCACGAGCTCTTGCACCTTGCTCCTTGTGCCAATGAACTACGGGTATACTCTGTTTGTACCAGGTATATAACTTGAACGCGCCATTGGCGACGGACCCGCCCCGATCGACGCATTTCCTGCCATATTTCATACAAGGTCATACCCACCCAGCACCCAGCAGTTTTTGGCTGTCCACATTTCATATCATGTCATGTCATATGTAACCCTCCCGTATGTTGTACGATGTATGTTCACCGCTACAGCCTGCGTATGGCTCCCCTGCTGGCTGGACACCCGGTATTCACGTGGCAACGTAGTATCTCTGTGGCGTAGCTTTGTGACCACAGAACTTGTATCTCTTCTAGGATTGAAGAATCGGCACGGACACTGGTTGTGCTGGATGTCGACGGGTAGAAAGAACGGTTTAATGTGAAGAACACACACACACACACACACACACACAACAGCACGAACAAACGTACACCTGCGTTCTGCGTCATACAACCCAATTTCGGTAGTGCAGCGCACAGCACAGCGGCAGCAAGCAGCAGCACCGGCAAAGAAGACGCGGGGTTGTTGGGATTGGGCGATGGGTTCGTAACGTCGGTCGCCCCCCCCCCGGGGTCTACGTACGAGTACTGCTGTCTAGTGATACATTGATGGTGGGTGGGTGTGTTCTTCACATCAAACCGTTTTTTCTACCCGTCGACATCCAGCACAACCAGTGTCCGTGCCGATTCTTCAATCCTAGAAGAGATACAAGTTCTGTGGTCACAAAGCTGCGCCACAGAGATACTACGTTGCCATGTGTGCAGTAAGCACTGCAGTGGGTAATGCAAAGCCATGTCATGATACTAGATACGACATAGTGGGCTGAACCGAACACGTTGATGTCGAGGGTTAGATTATCTGTTCGTCAGGTTTTTTATTTCTCGAACGGCACCAACTGTCGAGAGCACCTGCCTACTCGTACATGCAGCGTGGGTAAACACAATAAAACGCGAGTCGCGATAAACAGGGTAACAAGGCACGTACCGTGGGTGGGGGGGGGGTGTACTCAATATAATCCATGGCCGTAGCCGTATGACCCTAAAGTAGACCCTCGCATCCCTACAATGCCCTGGACGGAGCGCGTCGAGTTTTCATCGACCCGGCAGACATTTCGCTTGCACCAAGCGCGGTTAGACGCATGAAGGGTGAGCTGCATCCCACTAAGAACCGCTTTCGAGGCGGATTTTCTTGCATGTGGATGGCAGCGTCAATGGATTTGATTTTTTTTCTGGTGTCACCACTTCCAGAGACAGCAATGGGTTTACTATGTAACTGCCTCGTGGGTGTCTCAACCATATACCAGGTACACACTACTTGATGCGATAATCCCCCTTGTGCGGAGTTTAGACTCTCCCCGCACAAAACTGATCTATTCATAACTCGACCGACAGCCGTGGTGACCGTTAAAAAAACAACAACAAAAAACGGTACCCTGGCTGTTTAGCTCGCAGTGAGAGCCGTTTTTCACAGCGTCGTCGCCAGCCGACGCCAAGCCAACCTAAATATATGCCAGGTACCTGGTATACAATATACGGGGGGGGGGGGGCTACTATGCGACCCCGCGTCTAAGTTGCGACTAGAACAGCAGTAGGGAGGTGCTGTTGATAGGAGAACGAAGGGCGAAGCTAAAAATGGGATGGGAAGGGGCATGGTATCATATCGTAGACAGTGCCTATTTATATTACGGGGGGGGGGCATAGTTAACAGGACCAAATATTGTTAGTAAAAATTGTTAAACATATAGGTTTTTATGGATACCATAGGTCCTGTTAACTATGGCCCCCCGTAATAGTAGGCGTTGATGTGCTACCGCTGTAGTACTAGGGTACGGGTAGTATGATACAAAGCACGTGCACTGACAAGACCCCAAGACAAGGCAAGACGAGGCAAGATCTTATATCAACGGAACAGCTACTACTACTACTACTACTACTACTACTACTACTACTACTACTACTACTACTACTACTACTACTGTATTACACTGCTGTACGAATACCGGCACTGGTAGGGGCTTTATTTTCCATGCATTACACGTAGCACCATCCTGAAAACGTATGCACCGGTATGATACTATTCATAGCCGAGGTCGCCCTATGGTGTAGATGCGCTCCGCCCCCACCGTTGTCTCTGGCGTCCTTCGGAGAGCACCAGCGGAGAAAATTGCACTTAGGTGCAAGATTCTTAGATTTGCACGTGTTTTTTGTACCATGTTCCACCCTGGTGCTTCGACCCCGCTTTAGGCCCATCCCTTTCGGGACCCTGCTCCCACTTGGTCTTGCAGAAATTTAGTCAGCCCTTCGCAGGAGCCATCGGAGGCCCACCTGGCGCGCTGATCCCATTGGGTACCATGTAGGCCACACATATCTTCATCATCCCCTGCTGTGCATATCTTCTTGCTGAGTTTACGTGCAAGTCTGAAGAGCCTCGCACGTGCGTAATTTCTCCGCCTCTCGTTTGAAACCAAACAGAGTACTGGTATGTGCGTAGACAGAACCAGGTAAAGGTAAAAATATCTGGGGTTTTCTCTGGCATAAACGGGTACGACGGCAATTTTGGTTTTGGCCAATCTCGGGGGCTCGTGGCCTTTGGTTCTCGTTCGATCTCGGCGTCTACCTCTTTTCGGCTCCAAACTGTACGATGTATACTCGTACCTGTCTTCAGTTGTACATCCCTGTTTAGTTTATTACCTTATTTATTTCGGGGGACCATAGTTAATAGGACCTATGGTACACATAAAAACCTTTAGATATAACCATTTTTAGCAACAATATTTGGTCCTAATAACTATGGCCCCCCGTAATAGTATGAGTGGGCTGACCGTCCGTACAAGGCACAAGGTGGCCATTTCAGAACTGCACCCCGTTTCCGAGACAAACTACTCGGAATTAGAGTGACAACAATGTGTGAATCTACAAAGGGGCAACCTCAGCACTGTCCGTTGTTGTTAATAATGCCTACCATGCCGGCGTCCCCGGTGGCTTGGTAGGCGGTCCGCGTGCCTATCAAGATCAATTTCGTGGGTTCAAGTCTCACCGAGTGCACATGCTCGTAGGGACTTTTTCTTGCATGAAGAAATTGATCAGCGGAAAGCGCGAGAGCTTGAGTTAGCTACATTCGATGAAAATCGACCAGCAGTGGGAATGCTGAACGCTATGCGCGACAAAAAATGAAAGGCACGTGCCGGGGGGGGGAGAAGGGACGACACCTGTGACCACGGCTTGTCCAGAAGATATCGCCGAGGGTAAAACCTCCTACGAGCTATAGGCTGGAAAGTAAAAGTGATGATAAAAAATAAAATAAAATAAAGGTTAAACCTTACGTGCATCACCTTGTCATAGCTCCGAATCAACCAGCTGCTGACCTCTTTAAAAAACAAAAAAACAAAAAAAAACTACCTGTTTATTTTTTCGCGTCGGCGTCCTATCTGTCTACTGCGCGCGCCTCCAAAGCAACAGGTACTGGGCCAACACCTTCGGTCTTGAGGGGGGCCTCCATCGCCGGGGTTCCCGCTTCAACCACAGCTGCTCCCCGAACTGCACCCGCGTCCTCCTTCCCGCCGGCGCACAGCGATCCTTCGTCACCCTCAAACCTGTCCCGGCGGGAGAGGAGCTAACTCTCAGCTACCTACCCTCCGAGATGGAGGCGATGGGGACTGCCGTTCGCCGGAGACACCTGTGGCTGTCCAGGGGTTTCCTGTGTCGGTGCGAGCGGTGTTTGCAGCCGCAGGACGATCTACGGCAGGTAGGCTGCCCTGATTGCGCCGCTTCCCTGCCACCACGAACACGCCGCCGTGGATCGGTCCGGAACTCCAAGCGCGCTAGACGCGTTGCCGGCGGGGAAGAGGGGCCCCCGCCTCCACCCGAGGAGGCGGAGTTTGCGGACTGGTGGAATCAGAGCGGCGTGTGGGTGTGCCGGAGGTGCGGGTGGTGCAGCGATCGGTCGGGCCGCTTGCACCACGCGGAGGGCGTTCTAAGTGCGGAGGTGTTCTCGCGCGTCATGGCCGACGCCGTGTTTACACCGTGGCCGCGGCTGCCGCCCCGACCTCCGCCGCCGCGGCCGCGGCCGCCGGCCAGTCCCGCTCGGAGCGGGAAAGAAGCGCTTGAGGCAATTTATTTTGACCGGTCATTGTCGAGGCCGGCCGAAGCGGCGGCGGCGGAAGCGGCGGCGGCGGAAGCGGCGGCGGCGGCGGCAACGGTGACGGAGGCCGAGGAGGAGCGGCGGCAAGCGGAGCGGAACGCGATGCAGGAGATGCTGGACGCATCGCTCGCGTTGGTTGGAGGGCGCCACTGGGCGTCGTTCTCTTGCGCCCGCATGCGGCTAGCGCAAGAGCTGTATTTCCTTCTTCGGGAGGACAGCGAGGGGGAGGAAGAGAAGAAAGGGGGGGGGGGGGGGGAGGTGGAGGAGAAGGGGGGGAAGCAAGAGGAGGAGGAGGAGGAGGGAGGAGAGGAGAGGGGAAGTAGTGAGGAGAAGAAGGAGGGGGGAGAGGGGAAGAGGGCAGAGCAGGACTCGACTCTGTCGTCGGCGCTACCATCGTCGTCGCCGGCTTCGATTTCCTCGCAATCGGGGACGACGACGACGACGCCGCCGCTACCGCCGCCGCCGCCGCCGCGAAGTTCTCCGGGAATGAGTTGGGCCTTGCGAGCGATGAGCAGTCTGTGGCGATGGCTGAGCGAACGACTCTCGGTGACGAATCACCCGCCGGCGTACTATTTATTCGACGTCATCTGCGACATTTTGGACGTTTACGGCCCCGAGATTGCGGAGGCGGAGCGAGCGGAAGTCGCGGGACGAGCGGGGCGAGACGCGCAAGGCCTGCGGCTTGTGCTGACAAGTGTTGAAGCGTGGGTTTCGGTTTACGGAGACGAGCAGCAGAGGTTGAGGTTCGGGGCGGCTGTTGGAGCTGCTGCAGGCAGGCGCAGTTCCCCTTTGACGCATCGATGACGCGCGCGATTTTCGGTGCTGGCATCCATGGATGCCTTGCTGTATGCGCCGGTAGTTGCTATGAGAGTATTTGAAAAGTGCTGTACTTAAAATATGAGTTTTCACTGCGTGCTAAATGTTGCGAATGATGCAAATACCTACAGGAGTACGTCAGAGGTTTTCGAGACGGTTGTGTGGAGGGGCGGGGGGGGGGCTCTTCAGGACGCTAACTACTTGCAAAAGAGCCGAGAAACGTTCGGAGTGTCCCAACCAAAAAGGCGTTATTGATCCTAGCAGAAAGCCGTTGAGGTTTCCAACCATAGAGCCGATTCCAGCAGAGATCACATGGTAATTTTGAAGAGTCGCTATTTTCCCAAGCAGAGAGCCGTTTCGGTTCAAAACATCAAGCCGATGTTGTTCCAAGCGGAGGGCCATAGGGGATTGGTCGAAGGCTGGGCGGGGGCAAAACGACAAAACCTGTGCGCTTGCCTGGCTGTGTGGCGAACGCTAAAGTCCATGAGGGAAGAACAGGCAGAACTGGCTCTCCTGTTTTGGACTCCATTGTGAGAGCATGGACAAAACCATCCGGGGTCATAACGTTTTCGTGGGTATTCAGCATCCAACGTCCAAGCTCAAAGCTGGGACACGCTTGCTTGTGACTTAAGCAGTACCTCTTTTGAATGACACGCGCCTTGGCTTGTGGTGTGACTTCAAGACATGGGTCGATCAGCAGCCGAAATTCCACCACCGACAGCATTAGAGGCACAGAAGTACCACCTGATACGACAGTAGTAATAATAGTGGAATCAAGAATTGCTATATTGGTAGGGGCTTTGCCAGGATTGTGGTGCATGTTTTATCTCTGCGAGTATCGTATCAGCATTTTGGGCCCAGAATTGTTCGAGACTTCCAGATGTTAGACGGGCCCAAGGTGTACTGTTGTACAACGATCGGCGCACCGACCATCCAGCGGGTAGGCACACTGCAGGTGCCCACTGACTACGTAGTATTAAGCCGCCTTGGTTTCTAGTTTTACGCCCCGCCTTGATTACTTCTATTACGGGAGACCCTAGTTAACAGGACCTATGGTGTACATAAAAACCTATATATTTAACCATTTTTACTAACAATATTTGGTCCTGTTAACTATGGCCCCCCGTAATACATGATACGCCACGCTCAAGTCGTATTGCCATCTGGTTCCTAGTATCGAGTGGTGACGGGCCGTGCGTGGAGTGATAGATCACCCCGAACTGCTTCCTGTGGTGTAAGAGCTGTTTCTTGTCGATATACATTTAGAGCTGCATTCCTGTTTTGGGGATTCACCACTCAAGTTCTAAGTAGGTTGTCCCCAAACGGGACCCTGCAGTCTTGGGAGAGTTCAGTTCGCAACGACCCTCGAGGCAGGTGGCGGGGAGGTCACGATGCTACCAGGGCGACGGCGCCTATCGAGTCAGCTGCGAAACGTTGGCACCGGCACTCGCGCCGATTGGCGGTCAGGAGGCCAAGAGGCCACAGCACGAATCATCACACACGGCCATTATTAATCAAAAGGTTCCCGTTGTGTACTACGACAGCGTTTCAGAAGACCTTTTTTTGTATCGATTGTCCTGTCGACCACCCTGTCTCCCGCCTCGATAACGCCTGATTCCACCGCCAGGTTTCCGGCCGCCCTGCTCCCGCTTTAGAATCCTCATCCTACGCCAAGCTCATCCCACAAGTCAACCGTTTGATCGTCATCCCGATCCGTCAGGTTTCGACCGAAAGAGACCGTGCTCTCGCCTTGAAATTCCCTTAATACCTCTGGCTTTTGTTCTGAGGGAAGGCCTAGGAGTAAACTCGCACGCATCCATCGTAAGGGTGTTTTACGTATTGCGTGGCATCAAACTCTCAGTCGGGAAAAAAAAAAAAAAAAAGTTTCGCCTGCCTTCACTTCAGTCAGCCTTTAAAGTTTGCACATCGCTCGGCGCCAAAACAGACACGAAACGCCCGCGAGGGCAATAACCCCACGCTGCCGAAGACACTAACCAATAATATTAATAATAGCAGAGATGTTCGTCTCCTCCGCTACCCTTCTAGTGCTGCACGAATATATCCAAACCATCGGCCGAGGATTCTCCTAAAACAAGTACCAGGTACATCGTAAATATATTACGGGGGGCCATATTAAATATGACCTACGGTACACACAAACGCCTACTGTATGTATTTCGCTATTTTTACTATTACGGGGGACCATAGTTAACAGGACCTATGGTACAGATAAAAACCTATATGTTTAAGCTTTTTTACTAACAATATTTGGTCCTGTTAGCTAGCGCCCCCCGTAATAACAATATTTGGTCCTGTTTACTATGGTCCCCCGTAATAGCACTATATATATAGGAAATTCGTGCGCCCCGACGGTGGGGGGGCCACGACGAAGCAGCTAATTTGCTAACACGCGTATGTGCGAGCCCCTGTAATGTATGTACCAGGTACGCGCCATTCCGTTGATTTGATCCATTTTTCTCACAATATTCCATGCAATTGGGCATTCCCTTCTACTTATTTCCCAAAAGAAGAAGAAACTGAGACTTGGAAGTAATAGACCTGGCTCCTCTAATATCTCTTGGCTAAGGCGGGTGTCCCTCTTCTGACCAAGGCGGTCAGCTTTATCCCGGAATTAAATGCGAGTAAACGACGTTGACACATCCCTAGCACAAAACGGACTAACTAGGTATGTATGTATCCTGTAGATACCAACACTATTCGCAGTACGTCGCCAAAATTCTGATGTCTTCTGAGCGCCGAACTCGTGATATTTCGACATATATATGCATGCATCCGTGCGCGATAACACTGGAGGTATAGTACGAGTATGGGATCAAAGTTACCGGTGTGAAGTACGACAACCACAACACAAAACAAATAATGGTCAACCACAAATAAATACAACAAAAAGCTCAAAGACGTCAGTCAGTCAGCTGTTTTGAATATTTATTTAGGTATCGATAACATTTGAAAGTAGAAGCAGTAACAAAAGAAAATATACGACAGGAAGCTTAACACATCATACATGGTGGGTACGACTCCTCCGGCGGTTACGGCGCGAGGGTTGTGGAATTGATGGTCAGCGGGGAGAGGGGTACTCATTTGTTGCTTGCCTTAGTTGTTTGACCGTTGACCACGCATCCCTTTCGAGACCGGAGCAAGCACCGTTCCTACTCCTAGTAGAGACAACCTCCCAACAGTAGTTGGGCGCTCACTCGTACGCTGTTTCCATACTATTACGGGGGACCATAGTTAATAGGATCAAATATTGACAGTAACAATGGTTAATATATAGGTTTTTATGTACACCATAGGTCCTATTAACTATGGTCCCCCGTAATAGTATACGGTATCACATAGAAATGTTTTACTGATCTTATCCCCTTCCTGTTTGGCCGCCTGTGGCCACAATCCACCTCCTGGGATAGCGATCCTTTTCTCGCTGCTATATAGTGCACCACACTCCTTCATGTCACATTGTTGTTGTGCTTGCCATCCGACTAGCTAGGTGTAGTGTTGTTCTAAAAAAAACCTACTGACAACAGAAAGTAAGTGAAGAATTTTCCAGAACAAAAAAAGCGGGGCAATATCATACGATAAATCAAAACTGATGTGACGCTCATGAAGCTACAACCAACACCCCTCCATCCCATCCACCAACAACAAAAAACGACCACTCCCCTCCTTAAGCACCCCCCTAAGAAGCACCTACCAAAAATCCGCTCTCCGTTCGTCCGTTGCCCTCGTCCCCTCTTATAACACATCCCGTTCCACCTTGTACATTTCACATTCTCCTACGATGTGAGTTATATACTCTCTACCAGTATTGCTTTGCCACACAGGCACATCTGTGTATCTATTTCCTCCTCTCCCCGGCTACTGGAATACCAGGTACCTCTTTTCTTCTTTCTGGCAGGTCCAGATCCCCTACAAGAAATCGCACAGATTCAGCGTTTTCGAGTAGTCCATTGGGCCGTGCAAACGCGTCTTCATTCCTCTCCCTTCCCTGAGCCCGCCGTATATCTCTTGAGTGTTTCTCCGAAATTAGGTTGTTTTCTTAGCGCCAGCCTTTCCCTTCTTTTTATCATTTTCCTCTATCTCTGTCTTGTACCTCCCAAACTTATCTGCGGGCATGGCCTCTTCTTGTTGTCCTCCTATATCCTTCCACTCTTCCTGAGCTACGTTGTCCCACCTTATCCCAGCCCGTCCTTTTGTTACTTTCTCCCATACGTATTTATTAACTATGGCTGTCAACCTCTTCTTCGGCATGTGTTCCTTACTTTATATTGCCATCTTAACTTTCTATTACGGGGGACCATAGTTAACAGGACCTATGGTATACATAAAAACCTATATGTTTAACCATTTTTACTAACAATATTTGGTCCTGTTAACTATGACCCCCCGTCTCTGTTGTCTCGGGTGGGTGAATTCCCAGTTTCGCTCTTAACCCTTTCAGAACCGCAGTCCCGTTTTGGGGACAAACAACTTGAAATTTGAGTGATTTGTCCCCAAAACGGGACTGCGGTTTTAAAGGGGTCAACACTGTACTATTATTATTATTATTGTTTCCCTTGCCATCCGACAATGTGCAGCATGATCTTCAACATCGATCACTCATCACTTTCCCGAAAGAAGAAAACCTCGGAAACAATTTTTTTAATGCAAATCATACTAGAGCAATTTTTGTATTTTTTTAGCAGCAAGCAGCTGTCATTTGCACTGCTGTTTCCAACTGTTTCACGAACTTCGCGTTCCCGTCCCATACTTCTCCAGCATGTTCTAGCTTACCAGGTACCAGGTAGGTACTAACACATTAATCAGGATGCATCTCTTGATCCTGGTGTCAATGTGCGAGTCTGTTAGGATCGCATCCATCTTGCCTGCGTGTGCCTTTTACCCTTCCGTACTACTTTTGCTATGTGTGTATCCCAAGAGCAGCCTTTTGAGATATCTACGCCAAGACATGTATGCCGCGGGGGGGGGGGGTGTACTCGATAGGAAAGATGTACTCGATCTCATGCATGGATGTAGTCGTATGACCATAGACCTTCGCATCCCTACAATGCCGGGGCGGAGCATGTCGGGTTCTCACCGACCAGGCAGACATTGCTTGCACCAAGCGCGAAGCGCCGTGAGGTGTTGGGCGAGTCGCATGAAGGGTGAGCTGCATCCTACCAAGAATCGCTTTTGAGGCGGATTATTCTTGCATATTAGATAGATGACAGCATCAATTAATTAATTTATTTTCCGGTGTGGACACTTCCAGAGACAGCAATGGGTTTACTATGTAACTGCCTCTTGGGTGCCTCACCATATACACACTACGTGATACGATCATCCCCCTTGTGCGGAGTAAAGGTTCTCCCCGCACAAAAATGATCTAAGTTGACCGCCAGCCGTGGTAACCACCAAAAACAAAAACGGTACCCTGGCTGTCCAGCTCACGTAGTGAGAGACGTGTTTTACAGCGTCGTCATCAACGGACGCCAACCCAACCAATATATACCAGGTATAATAGGGGGGGGGGGGGGGGTTCCTGGCTGATTCCTTTGAGTAGTTGTGTTTATTTTTTCGATGCACTTACGGTAGTATCCCTAGCCCCGACCGCATAGGACTTTTTTTCGGAATGAAGAGGGCTGATGTTGTAATCGGGAGTTCTTGCTGTCGATGGGTGACCGCAGTTGCGTAGCAGACCATAACTTTGGAAATCAATGTGCTATCGACGCCACACGTAAATCGATGGGATACCCGACGCGTTCTACGATATAGGTAGCACATTTCAGCTATTTGATTTCGGGATGACGGAGTTCCTTAACCCAAAATCGTCGGGATGCCAAGCTTTTTTTCGAAAAATGACATTTTTGCATACTTGGACCATGGGATTATTTACCGGCATGCAATTTGATTTTTGCTGAAGACAGTTTTCAGATGAGGTATGGAGCTCCTTAGGTGAGGAGCCTCAGAACTTTCAGGGTGAACCTCCATCGTACTCGCATTGTAAAACGAAAGCGTTGATCGCATTAGGCACCGCGGTGGCATTGAACAGACACACCTTTTGTTTTGCCGCTTCGTCGGTCGAACGGTGCCAGGAAAAACCAGTACTCCGCCTAAGGCTACTTCTGAAAGGTACGAGTATATGCTCCAAACCGCGGAGGAGACCCCAAAGGGGTGCCATGAGTATACGACTCGCGGCAGTCGCGCCCACAACGTCTATTAATAATAACAATAGCATACATACCTGGTATGTATTCAAAAATAGGAATGTATCATTCGCACCATACGTACATGTTCCGGCGCGAATTGAATCGCTAGGGCTACTCCCAAACGGTATCCTACGAGTGAGTATGCTCCGAACCCCTGACATCAGTGGAGATGTTGAGAGTCGGACGACAGAGGACATCATCAGCGACCGCATCTGGTGGGTCTCGGCTAGCGTTGTCAGCAGCAGCAGCAGCAGCAGGAGAGGGGTTCTACGGTAGAGGCTGCGAGCTAATTTTTCTGAGGCTCCTCACTGCAAGGGCTCCATGCCTTACCCGAGCACGGGCTTCAGTAAACCTCAAAATTGAATTCCGATGAATAATCCCATGGCCTGAGTCTACCAAAACGTCATTGTTCGAAACAAGACTGGCATTCCGACGACTTTGGGTTAAGGAGGCCCGTTTTTCAGAAAAAACAAATAGCGGAAATAAATGGGCTACCTGTATCATAGAACGCGTCAGGAGCGAGGGGCGGGAACCAGAACACTGGGCTCGGCGAGGGGCCGCGGTCCGTGTTTATTTGCTGAAATAAATACCACTTGATCAAAATAGTGGAGCTATGTCACTATTTTAAGTCAAACGTATATTTCAGCCGGGTGAGAGGGAAATATCGAACGACACTCGCATCCAATTATGGGGGGGGGGGGGCATATTAACCCCTTTGGAACTCCAGTCCCGTTTTAGGGACAAGGCACTCAAATTCCAAGTAATGTGTCCCCAAATTGTCCCCAAAACGAGACTGCAGTCCTAAAAGGGTGAAATAGGACCTACGGTACACACAAAAACCTATACATTTCGTTATTTTTACCAACAATATTTGGTCCTATTCACTATGGTCCCCCCGTAATACTTGTCCTGATTACTCTCTACAAACGAGAACGACATCAACGCGATTCTATCGTATGGGGGTGTGTCCTCGGGTACACCTGGTACCTGGTACCTCTGGTAGGTACTGCGTGCCGTGAGGGGGTGAAGAGAGGACTCGGTACGTAGTGTTCGACGCGATGTCGGGGGGGGGGAAGGGCTTCGACAAACCCCCCGCCGACGAACACTGGGCATTAGCAGGGGGGACCATAGTGAAAAAGGACCTATGGTGCACACAAAAACCTACCAGGTATATATTCACCCTTTTTTTAATATAACAATATTTGGTCCTATTTACTATTGTCCCCCGTAATATTAGCACTGACTCTTACTTTCTAGTCCGAAGAAACAACGACAGAGGCTAAGGCTACAGGCTTGTGATGGGTAGATTTCGACGGCGGGCTCGTGGTGGGTTCGTGCCGATCCGGGCTGTGCACGATAACGTACTGGCGTGAATCTACGCGAGTTTAAAAGGACCAGAGTAAAAAAGCAACATTTTGGAATTAAGTTGCTTGAAAGCACGAGAAAAGAAAAGTGGGCATCACAATCAACCCTATTTCGCCATCAATAGGTGGGCATCAAAGCAACAGTATACAAGTAGCGGTGATGGATGTCATGAGTACACTCGTTTTTGTTATCGTTTTTTTTCCCTTGGTTTTGTTCTTCGTTCAGGCAATGTTTGAGCGTGATCAGAACGCTGAAGCTCGTTCGTGCTATAATACATCATTAATATTTCCCTTGCCATCCGACAATGTGCAGCATGATCTTCAACATGATCACTCATCACTTTCCTGAAAGAAGGAAACCTCGGAAACAAAAGGAAACCCATTGTCGGATGACAAACGAGATCGCTTTACAATTTTTGGCAAATGGTTTTCGCTCGAGCTATTTCGCCTATGCTTCGGTTGCGCCGGTTCCCTCTCCCACCCCCGCCCCTTAGGAGGGCGCCGGTCACGCGGCGAGAGCTCCCCCTCGGGGAAACGGTTCATCCGCCGCGCACAAGAAGGTGCGCACTTCGCGGGGGATACCTGCTGTTGCTCCACCGCACCTGGGGAGAAGACGGTCCCGTCCCCAGATTAAAAAAAACTTCCAATGATCCACAAAAACACTAATTAGTCGGGAATGTAATGGGTGATTACCGGGGAAGATATCCCCCCGCACGGTGTGGAAACTCAAAATCCGGATTCACCATTTGTTGGGTGGAGCTCGTGAAGCCACAGCGAGACCCGGGGAGGGAAAAACCCCATCCCCGGATGGCAGTCCTTCAATATAAACACAAGCCCAACAAATAGGCGACGACGTCGATTACTTCCCGGGACAACACCGCCCCTGAGGGTGCACCCCGACGGTGTAGAAACCCATATTCCGGGCACACCAGTGACTAGCTGAGGTTCATGAAACGCTCGAACTTGCCCCAAAAAGGAGTAAGAAGTTGCTTCGAGTTCGTTAACTACCATCTAAAGGCATACGGTACCTATCAATAGAAAAGTACTTGTTGTAGAAAATGAGTTATGAATCCATTGAAGATCCACCCAGGTCGCGATCTCGCGCAGAGTGCACCGATATAAGCTCGCCTTGCGAGACCGCCAGGCCGCCAGGGGGAGAAGGGAGGAGGAGGGAGGACTACTTCCCATGGCGTGGGGGTGGAATGTAGATGCGGAGTAGGACGCATGGCGTATAGATACATAGTAGGTTAAATGCCTCGGTAAATGGTGGCGGTGCGTGTTCAAGTGAGTATACCCAGGGAAGATTTCAGTACACATGCATCGAGTGCAAAACCCCGCTCTCCATGAAACAGTCGAGGCGGCGGTTTCAGTAAAGCTTTGTTCTCAGAGCAGCATAAACCCAGCGATGGGAATCAAGCAGTGCCGGCGACGGTTCTCTGTATGTGTCTCTGCTTGGAACACTATCCTCACGGGATCTCCGCCGTATTCATTAGGGGATAACCCGGAACCATCCCCGGGATTCCGTCGCAAACTGTAGATGGGGAACGTTGAATGAATACGCCGGAGCTTCCAATAGTTTTTATTCTGACGAATCGAAATTAATCACAATCGATGTTAGAGACCATCTCCAACGTCAGATGGCATAATAAGTATATACTGGAGATACTCGGCACGACACACGCTCAAGAGAAAAGCCTTCCATGCCTCATATGTGCTCTTCCAGCAAACCTGGGACGAAGGCGGTAACCCCGTGAACACCATCTACGACCTTCGCTTGGCACAACCTGATCATAACAAAGAAATAAGGCGCGCGAAGCATCCTGATTTTCGCGCTTCTACCGACATATTAACACAGTAAGTCTCCCCTGCGTGCTCGATGACGACGACTTAATTATTTGCCTTAGCAAAACTAAACAACAGTTGCCACAAATGGAACGCCTCCAGCGCCCAACAGCGTCCGTTCACTTGCGTGCATGCTGATGCCCGCCAGGTCTGGTCCCACCCGTTCGACCTGGGGTCTCGTCCATAAACCACACACAAGAACATTGTCAACTGCCACCCTGTCCCTATTTAAAATGTCATTTTTGATTAAATATTAACGTACAAACTGTTCTTATATTAAGAAACACTATCAAGTCATCATTTATATCGTTGCCCGTCTGGGTGCCATGGTCGCGTATTGTCACAAATAGGGCGTTCGTTCATCAATTTTGGCCCTGGTGCACTGTGGATTTGATTTTTTCTTCGAAGCAAGATAAATTCTTCAATCGAAGCGGTGGGAACTTCCGTGGAAGTTGTGGAAATTTCCGTGGAAGCTGAGGAAACTTCCAGCTTGTGTCGTCAGTGGGAGTTTCCGTAGAAGCATCAAATACCATGGAAGCGGTGAAAGTTGTCGTGGAAGCGGTGGAAGCTTCCGTGGAAGCCGTCGAAACTCCGAGCCTGTTTCTTCAATGGAGTTTCCCGTGGGAGCATCAATGGAAGCTTTGACGGAAGCTTCCGAGGAGCTGTATTCCCTTCTACAAACATCCACGAACTTCCACAAATCTCCGTGAACTGCCACTCTCTTACACTACATTCCACGCACTTCAACTGGAAGTAAATATGGAAGCTTCCATAGCGTCCATGGGGATGTCGGCAGCTTCGCCGGAAGTAGTTCGGGCTTCTACGAAAGCCTATAAGCTTCCATGGAAGTGCTCCGGACTTCGACGGAAGCTTCCATGGAAGTTGAGGAAGAATCCTTGGAAAGAGGCTTCGATAGAAGCTTCCGTGAAAGCAGGGTTTACTTCCACGCAAGATTTTTCCAGTAGAGTACTCGTAGTGCGGAAGACCGCGTGGATCGGTCGTATTTGGGGGGGAAGCTTTCGTAACTTCCACGGAAGCTTCCGCTTCTTCCTCGGAAGCCTGCAATGTTTCCATGGAAGTTTCCGCTACTTCAGTGGAAGCTTCCACTACTTCCATGGAAGCTTCTATATACCTCGGTGGGAGTAGTAGAAGCTTCCGTGGAAGTTTGGTTTCCATGGAAGTTGCGGAAGCTTCCAAACGGATATACATACGTACGTCTGCGTGCTTCTTCATATATATGTACTCCAACCTACTGCGTAGCCTACGATTGTACGAACCTGAGCTCGATTCCGGTATAGGCATTTTGGCACTTCTTCTTTTTCGCTTTTTGTGTGGCCCCGGAAGACTGCTGCGCCTCTGGATGGGGTCAGGGTGACCGACGGGTCTCCGGCGGCTCTAGCAGAAGGCTAGGTTCATCTTGTGGGTGAGAGCAGGGTACCAAATGAGATCAGGTCTGGGTGGATCAGGCCGGAGAAGTCCATGTGAGGATAGCGACTGCTTCCATGGATACACTTCGGACCTCCACGGGATATTCCATAGAAGTCTCCGCGTAAGCTTCCACTACTTCTACGGAAGCTTCCAGGACGTCCACGGAAGTTTCTGCAACTCCGAAGAAAGCTTCCATTGAGGAAAGTAGTGGAAGCTTTCATGGAAGTTTCCATGTGCTTGCACGAATAAAAACAGCAGTGCGGAAGGAACGCCGGGCGTCAGACGGCACTCTTGCCCCTTGACGGACGGCCGCCAAGGAAGCCGTCAAAGACAGCCGTCAAGGTCATGCGTCAAGAAACCCCATGGACTAAATAAATTATCACTCTGCACATAAATGTAAGTACATATTAATTTTCATATTAATATTCCAACGGTGTTTGCCTTTCCGCCCAGCGAGGTATCAGTTACCAGTCGGTCCCCAAACGTACGGCAGTTTCAGAAAAAACGAATATAAAATACCTGCAGTGAATGTGCAGGCTACGTGAGGGGCGACTTGCGCATGCGAAACTCCGTGACCCTTCTTCAATATTATTTCAGTATGCCATGTGGGAAGCGAGGGCGAGGGTTGGAAAACACGGGGATAGATCGTTACCACCCCTCGCCCCCCCCGCGGATACCCAGTGCTGTTACATCGTTAACCCATTGCCGTCTCTGGAAGTGACCACACCAGAAAATAAATCGATTCATCGACACTGTCATCCACGTGCAAGGCCGCCTCACAATCGGTTCAGAGTAGGATGCAGCTCACCCTTCATGCGACTTGCCCAACACCTCACCGCGCTTCACGCTTAGTGCAAGCAACGTCTGCCTAGTTCGTGAAAACCCGACGTGCTCCGTCTCGGCAGGGATGCGAGAGTATATGGTCAAACGACTGCGGCCATGCATAATAATGAGTATACCCCCCCCCCCTCGCGGATGCTCCCATATTGCTGTCTCTGGTAGTGCCTACACCGGAAATTAAATAACTCATTGAAGCTGCCATCCATATGCAAGTCCGCCTCACAAGCGGTTCTTAGTAGGATGCAGCTCACCCTTCATGCGACTCGCCAGACACCTCACGGCGCTTCGCGCTCGGTGCAAGCAATGTCTGCAAGGCCGGTGAAAACCCGACATGCTCCGCCCCGGCATTGTAGGGATGCGAGGGTCTATGGTCGTACGACTACGGCCATGCATGAGATCGAGTACATCTCTCCTATCGAGTACACCTCCCCTCGCGGATACCCGGGATTTTCCGGGATGTATGGAGTCTAGGAAGACCTTGACGGGTCATAAATAGACCGTCAGCCGAACCGTATTTGACCCCACGTTTTAACCCCCAGACTTTAAGGTAGACTGCTTCAGTGCCTCAGACAGACGCGATTTCACGAGAGAAGTCCTCGTGTTCGGCAGGTACACGCTTCTGGCGTAATACTTCACACTGAAGCAATTCGACGCAAGAGGTCCCATTCGGCATACTCCTGCATCTGACGGTATCCTTGACACAGGAGCAATCCGATGCGAGTCTTCGAAGAGGGAAGAAAATGCAGAACGAGCTCTTCTCCGCGATAAAAATGAAGGCATGCATGGTAAAATAGCGGGGAAGAGGAAATATGTGCGCCCGCTGTCGGAGCCAATGGTTGATGCGAGTTGCGAAAGGGAAGGTGCTGGAGAAAGTACGTACAAGCACAAATAAAGTAAACGGGGCATGAAAGAAAAAAAAACTCACAAGCCGGAGGCTTGAAAATCGCAGAACGCGGACCCGCGGATTCGGCAGAATGATCGTCTGACGCTTGGATGGCCCCTCAGCGTAGAGCGAGCCTCTCGCTGAAGCGCCGGAGGATGAAACCGGTGGTAACCCAGATGATAGCTTCGTGGGGGAAAACAGAATGATTCAAAGCGGGGTGAGCGTTGGGTGCAGTGTCCATCCACAGCGAGCAGGTTTGTCCGCAACCATCGTAGAACCCATCTTAGTTTCCCACCTATATACAGCCAAACCCGTGGGTGTACCCAGGATGTCCCCTGAAGACCATAGATATGCCGAGATGTATGCCGAGATGTCACTCGCGGGCAATTCGTCATGTCGATACTGCCGCCGTAGCTCTTACGAGAAGCCATCATTGTGTTTCACGCGTCACTAACTTCACCGCCTCTATCGCATCTGCATGTGCTTCTAAAACCTGGTATAGACCAATACATATACTACAGCCCGAACACTTACACCCCTCGCGCCCCCCCCCCAAATAAACAACCGCGACCGCTCAGACTGAGACTACAACTAGTGCAGGTTCTCTACTAGAATTCGTGCACCTTGGGAGGCGTATACCTTTGCATGCTACCCGGTGTGCCATTCCACGGCGTGCCGCACAATTAATCATCATCTCGCAACAAACAACGAACACAAAAACCATTGAGCTATGTACGACTCATGGCGAAATAGAACACACCAGAATTTGCACTTGGTGCCCCGCGGGATAAAACTACGCTAGCATGCGTCGCGTGACGCTCATGACCCCCCGTAGAACAGCCACGACGAGAACATCGATCGTTGTACGCTATCAAGCCGCTTGTTGCGAGAGGAATACACGAAGCAAGCCACCATGAAGATTAGTACTTCCTTCACGATTAGGGAGAGCCGAAGCCCGACCCTCGTCCCATGAGAACAGCACACACGCACAAGAACAAGCGCATACTGGTAGCAAAAAGCGCCATCCATCCTCGCCATCGATTGACACCGTCGCAGTCGGGAGGGGTCAGGGTGTATCCTCTGGCCCCGCGAAGACCATTTTTTGATCGGGCGATATAGCAGGCAAGTCTTCTGCCGCGAGAGGCATTGCGACGGGGAGGGGTCTAATCCTCCGTCCAGCCGCGTACTGTCGTCGCGAGGAGAAGCCGCAGCCTATCTCCGGCCAAGACGAGAACCACAAGGAGAAAGATCAAGCGCTTCCAGCTGCAAGTGTACGTAGTCGAGCCGCTGCCGGCATGTTCGCGCTTCATGGCGCCGGTCTTAACCGCACCCTCACGCCCACCCTGTACGTTGGGAGGAGGGGGGCACATGGGGGCGATAGAGGGTGCCTTGCTCCCACCTCCACCCTCGCCCTGCTTCTTCTTGGGGGGGATAGGGGTTGCCTTGCCCCCACTTCCACCCTCACCCTGCACGTTGGGAGGAGGGGAACACATAGGGGCGATTGGGGTTGCCTTTCCCCCACCCCCACCCCCACCCTCTCCCTGCACGTTAGGAGAGAGGGAACGCTTAGGGAGGATAGGGGTTGCCTTACTCCCCCCTCCACCCTCACCCTGCACGTTGAGTGGAGGGGAACGCTTTGGGGGGATAGGGGCCGCCTTGCCCCCACTCCCACCCCCGCCCTTCACGTTGGATGGAGGGGAACGCTTTGGGGAGATAGGGGTCACCGTACCCCCACCCTCACCCTCACCCTGCACATGGGGCGGAGGGGAACACGTAAGGGGGGGAGGGGTTGCCTTGCCCCCACCCCCACCCTCACCCTGCACGTTGGGAGGAGGGGAACAGACGGAAAGGGGGAGCAGGGGTTGTCAATGTGAGACATGTCAATCAATGGTCGACAGGAAAATAATACATATGGCTTGGCGTATCACTCACTGTGGCTGCGTGTTTTCGTCAATACATTCCCCTATGAGGGAACACATCCTGCCACAAGGAAGGCAGAAGACGCCACCCGTGAGTTCGACCGAATTTTCCTCAGCTTGACTATCTGCGTGGTACGCCGGTCGCACGTGCTCAATTGTATGCCGGGTGTATGTGTAGATTACAAGAGGGCAATGCACTCCCCCACCCCACGCGCTTGACTGCGCGAAACCACCGCTAAAACTTCATAATATTTGTATTATTGTCAAGGATGTATTGCAACTAAGTTTGCTGTCCGACGATGTACAGAATGAGTTTTGACGTCGATAACTCATGAGCATGCCCTGAAGAAAAGAAGAAAGCCGACTAAGGGAGAAAAAAAAAAACTATGGGCAAAGTCTGTATCAGGTATATAATAGCTCACCTTTGTACCTATAGTATTTACGGCGTAGTGTTCCTAATGTTCTGTAATATTGGTGTTTGTCATTGTTTTGTACCGGGTATGGCATTGTGCAATCAATGTGCAGCATATGGTTCAACGTCGATCACTCACAACCATTCCCATAATGAAGAAGAAAACCAAAGATACCCACAAAATGAAACCTACCAGTATGCACTTATGAGACCTACTGCTGCAGTCTACCTCCAATATGCACCTACTCTGATCTACTCAATCTGATGGGCCTGTTATTTCAGTTTCGCTTCCGAGAAAGTCAATGTACGTACAGTAGTGCACAACTCCAGTCGATGTAGGCTACTCGCGGAAGGAATAATCGAGGCACATTTCGGCGGTGCATACCGCGCAAGCTGACACCACTCGTTTTGGTTTTTGTCGTTTTTGTCATTACATGCACTATACCGTCCGTACTTCTCTATCTCCCCCCCTTTCGAACTCAGATCCGGGGTCACATACAGAGCGGGCACTCCTCCCCCCTCCCCACTACGCACGGGGTGCCTGCCTCCATGTTGATCGCTGGAAGAGTTCAGCATTTTCTCCGTCGTCGACTTGCGTCGAATTGTCAATATTTAATATGCACACCATTAATATTCATATTAATATTTTATCTTGCCCATTTGCCATCTGTCATTGTGAAGCGTTTATTCCAATCATACCATCCACGCATGCAGAAAAGGGTAACTAGAATCTACCGACTAAACACACGGAAGGTGCCATCAACCAAACCTGGATACTTGACAAAAAGTATACCAATAGTGCGGCACATACTCGGTAGTAGTCTAGAACCGCGCCCGCCATTAGACTGGCCGACTGCGAGTACCAATCTACCAAAACCAATGCCGCGATGTACTATCTGCGGGGTTTACACGTCTGATCGAGTGTTCCCGACGAACGAAAAAATATAGGGAGTGCTACAGGTCAGATCTATTCGTAGTTTCGTCCTGAATTAAAGTGTTCGGCACAAAAGAATCTATCGCAATACATCTGCAGTTCAGCCACCCTTGGCGGGTGGCAACACAGGCTTACAAAATACGAGGGAGGGTCATAGAGGGGTGGTTTACGAGCAGTAGTATATTCCATCTTCCCATCCCATCCATATGACCTCCGGCCTACTTCTCCAGCTCCCCTCCCTTTTCGTAACTCAGATCCGGGGTCACATAGCAGGCTCCCACTACCGCGCGCGGCATTCACTTTATCGCGTTTCCTCCCTCGTCGACTGGCGTCAAATCGCGCACAGACAACGAATGGATTGTTTTTGATAGAATTGAGAGTGGAGGACTACAGCAGTAGTTTCACATATAGGGGGGGGGGGGGGGGGGTGAAATCGATAATACCTGGTGCGTACAGTTTTTTTACGTAGAGACTATAGTTACATGTATGTGTTCTTTGCATCTCGTGGGAACTAAAAAACCTCGGGGGTGGTCCATGTTCTGTATAACGTGTGCAACATTTGTCGACATGCATGCGGATGCTAATACGTTCCCGCACTTCCGAGGCCTGCTTGAGGACTGCAAGGATGGGCAGTGTGTGCATTTAAACCGCGCCTTCATGAGAGCTTTGACACGTCCGACAGACCACACGACCTGCTGCAGATAATCTATGGACAGATCCCTTGTCTGCTGCTTGTGAGGCGTTCTGCGGGATCTGTATGTCAACGATCCAATCCAAGAAACATGTGCCGACACACGAGTAGAACATGCAGATCGCACGGCTCCCAGCCGGCAGCACAAATGCCATGAATACCCTACAAAATCAGGAATCTGTCTTCCGTGAAACACGTACTGTAGATGATTGACAGGGATCGGTCGGATCGGCTGAAAATCGATTGCACACCGAGGACAGATACTCTATTTCCCCTTGACGATCTAGATATTTTACGGCATCTATATATATACTCCTGATCTGTATGATCAACATGATCTCTATGATCTGTATGATTTAGCTCATGTTGCCGGCTTATGTTGCCGGGTGGGAGCCGTATAATCTGCATGCTCTGTTGACACATGTTTCCTGGGTTGGATCTGTACTATACAGATCCTGCACAACCTCTCACAACGGCAGGTGAGGAACTAGATAATCTATCTGTAGACAGACAGATAGATCAAGATCTTCCCGATGTGTGAAAATACTCAAGATTGCCAACCATAACTGCGCCAGCTTATTCTCGCACCCCCCGCCCAGATGTTGCCGAGAGGCCCCACATAGCCCTACCTGCTGAAGGTGGTTCGCGAAAGCGGCCGCTTGGGGGGTCAACAACACCCGATTGATGCCCGCTAAGACAACAAACGCCTGCTCCGTTGTCGCCTCGAACTCCTCCGACTCCAGAATGCGCATCCCCTTGCCCTGGAGGACAGATATCTCCTTCGCCAGCAGCTTCCCCTCCGGGGTGGACAGTATCTCCGAGAACAGACCGGGAATTTCCGCCACGTCGGCCCTTAGCTTTTGGAGCTTGGAAAGCTGGAGGGCGACGGCTTCGCTAAATTCGGCCTGGGACTTTTCGTCCCGGGATTGCGCAAAGTATTTGGCGGGCTGGGGAACCAATCCGTGAGCATTCTTTTCCCGGGGAGAATAATACCGGGAGGAGCGGCGGCATGATCGAGGGCAAAAAAATGGAGCCGCAGAAATTTTTTTTTGTCAAGTATTCAGGTTTGATTGATGGCGTCTTTCCATGCCTGAAGTCGTTGGATTCTGGATTTCCTTTTCTGTGCATGGCATGTATGATGGGAACAGGCGCTACACGTTGTCGGAAGGCGAATGGAATACTGACAATGTGACAACAGGCTTGATACATACCTGGTATGCGTGCCGGTTGTGAATACTATTTTAGCATGGTGTTTGTCATCAGACAATGTGCACCATGAGTCAGATTCAGCATAGGTCACACTAGAACGAAGACAAATAAGAAGACCAACGGAGACCAGGCGATTGATCATTGGTCACTGCTCATTACTCGTTCCTCATTGATCACTGCCCATTGCTCAATGGACGTTGGTCATCGCCCATTGGTCCTTGATCATTGGTCACTGCTCATTACTCGTTCCTCATTGATCACTGCACATTGCTCAATGGACGTTGGTCGTTGCCCATTGGTCATTGCTCATTGGTCACTGCTCGTTGCTCATTGGTCATTGCTCACTGCTCAGCCCTCATTGGTCACTGCCCATGTCATATTGGTCACTGGTCGTTGCTCATTACTCGCTGGTCGTTGTCCATTGGACAATGCTTATTGGCCATTGGCCACTGGCCATTGGTCACTGTTCATTGCTCGTTCTTCACTTCTCAATACTGACTACTCATTGGTCATTGGTCACTGATCATTGCTCCTTGGTCGCTTGCTTGTTGCTCATTGGTCACTGTTCAGCGTCATCGCCCATTGCTGATTGGTTATTACTCACTGCTCCCTGCTAACGGTGGCTGTTGATGCTTGCGTGCTCACCTCTTCAGATGATGACCGCTGAGGTGATTGTCCTGACATATTTATCGTTATCGAACCACCGCGTGGAGACTCTGCCCTGAACAACAAGAGCGAGAACTATTACGGGGGACCATAGTTAATAGGACCTATGGTATACATAAAAACCTGTATATTTAAGCATTTTTACTAACAATATTTGGTCCTATTAACTATGGTCCCCCGTAATAGAGCAGTAAGTAAACAGCAGCATGCAGTAGCAGGAGGCAATAGGGGGCCACGAGCAAGAAGGAACCAGCATGAAGCAGACTGGTGGTTCATATTTTTTGGGACGCACACGCATTTTTTTGTTGAAACGAAATCAGATTCATCGCGGCTGGGCGCTTTTAATACTACACCT
Source organism: Nereocystis luetkeana (assembly GCA_031213475.1). NCBI lineage: Eukaryota > Phaeophyceae > Laminariales > Laminariaceae > Nereocystis > Nereocystis luetkeana. The sequence goes on along the minus strand of JARUPZ010000003.1, from coordinate 2,529,327 downwards.
GGTGTACAGGAAATACATCCTAATGCGCGTTTACAAATGTAATACCACGTAAATTATACTACTCTGACCGCTAATTTAATACCTGTGTGATATTGAAATCAAGGTTCTAGTCTAACAACATACCTACAGTAATAGCTTACTGGTTCGAGGGACTTCTAGAACTTGGAACCCACGATGAACCCAAAAAACCGCATACCCCCGTATGTGTGCACACCATGGTTGGTACCGATTGACGTGCTCCCCGGTAAAAACGGTAGACTCAGGTTTCAGACTTGCTCACAGAAAGTACATGGCAGCACATGTACTAAGAAGTTGGGATTTACGGGAGAATGCTTACGGTGTCTATGAGTGGTTAACGTTGAAGTTCACGCTGCCTGCACGTTGTTGAGGATGGCAAAACGCAACAAAAATGCATGGTACGGCGCTCGGTTTTCATGCGAAACGTCAACACGTTATTTTTTTAGCTCAGAAACGATTTGAGCCTGGCCCAAAACAAGAGGTTATTAATAGTAACCTCTTTTAGTAGTGCAGTGTAGATGTACCTATAAATCTGACTCTAGTTCCAAGGAGCTTGTCCCCACAGTACAGTGGGAGTGCAGTCCTAAACGGATCGTTACGTGGTGTCGCTGCTGCACTACAGCAGTACACGTCTTCAACAAACCTATTCACGCATCAGTCGGCACAGAGATCACGATGTAGATCATCCACAGCAGTCGATCCTGATAACCTGCCGTAAATATGAGGTGGTTGTGCAGAATCTGTATAGTAGAGGTCCAACCCAGCAACCATGTCCTAGGTCATGCAAGCTTCCACCCGGCAACATACATAGAGCAACCGTAGATCCTACAGATAGATCAGGAACTTATTATCTATCTGCCTTGAAAGGTCTGGAGCACCGTGGGAATGGTCTGTACATGATCTGTCTGATCTGTCCGATTGGCAACGGCAACTTCTGCGCTATACGTAGTTGAAGACCCACGAATACGAAATAAGCTTAGATCACTCTGGGCGGGAGTAGAAGAACCGTTTGGTATCCATAGTAGTGACTAAAAGGTGCTTAAATTTTCGTCCAGAGTGGAAGTTACTGCAGAACGGCACGTACGCACCTACCAGGTACAGTTTTTGACAGAGGGGAGCGGTACTCTGGTAGAAAGTAGCCCACATATCATACAGATCATATACAGATCAGCGACAGACCATACAGATCATACAGATCATTCCCACTTTACGATCTGGATATTTCAAGGCAGATAGCTCCATTCCCGATCTTGTATGATCTAGTTCATGTTGCCAGGTCATGCCTGCATAATGAGCATGATCTATGTAGCACATGTTTTTCGGTCTGGACAAGGCAGATAATGTACCACCTCTCACAACGGCAGGTGAGCAACTAGATGATCTAGGTGATGATAGATCTGTAGATGATCTGTCTGATCTGCGGAAGGATGCAAGTGTTGTAGATCTAATACTAATACTTGCTATAAAGCAGTAGGTATTTCTGGCTTCTTAGTGGGTTCTGGGTGGCTTCCCGTGGGACACCCCAGCGGATCCCCCGGGAAGTCGTGGGACGCTCCAGGGTCCCATGAGATTTTACACGAGTCCCGCGGGAACCCTACGTGGGAGCCCATGATATGCCGTGGGATGACGTGGAGTGGCCGCGAGTTTTCGCCTCGGAGTCCTCGCCCCCCAAACACAGCGACCTAGAGCCCTGGCAAGCACAGCGAGCTAGAGTCTTGCCAAGCACAGCGATCTACCGAAGAGTATCTATCTACAAAAACAAAGACGCAGAATAGTTTTTGCTAGAACACACTAACCAAACCGGCCTCTGACTCCGGTCGCGGTTAGGGTTTGGGCCAAGGCAAGGGTTAACCCCTTTAGAACCGCAGTCCCGTTTGGGGACAAAACTACTTGAAATTTGACTGGTTTGTCCCCAGCACAGGACTGCGGTTCTAAAAGGGTTAAGGGGGGTCGGGGCGGCGGCCGTCATGAGACGAAGCCGTCAAACAAAACCACAACCATTCGGTGAAAATTCGAGGAAATTTAACTGCACGGAGACTCGTGGAAGGTCGCGGGGTGTCGTGGGATATCGCGGGAGGTCGTAGGTTCCCGTGGGAATTATCGTGGGAACTACGGCGGAGACCCGTACTAATTGATCGTGGGATAAAAACGGGACGGGGCCACGGTGGGAAATCCCGCTGTATACCGCAGGATGCCAGGTAGGTGGGAACCTGTGGTAATTCGTGGGATCCCATCTATCCCTGAGATCCCGCGGGAACACGCGGGATCTCACCTGGCATCCCGCGGGATCCGGCGGGAGGTCACGGATTCCCATGGGAATTCCCGCTGGGTATCGCGGGATACCGCCGTGGGATCCCGTGGCATGCCGTGGGAGCCCATGGGAACCCACAGGAGCCCGCGGGATCCCATGGGAACTCCCACGGGACTCCATGAAAAACGAAATAATGCGGGACGCTACGATAGAGCTCTGCCTATTTCAACACGCACAACCCGACACGATCATGGGGCGCAACTCTCTAGGCAAACGACAACAAACTCCTGCTCCTGCGCTACAGCAGTATATATATATATATATATATATATATATATATATATATATATATATATATGCCCACGAGCATGACGAACCTATGGCTCATTTCTTGGGCGACGTTAAGAAAATATTCCTAATAGAGAGTGAACCCATGTCGGCGACCCAGGGCTCACGGGTAGGGAAACACACGACAATCCCGTCAGTAGTGGTCCCCTTATTATGGTGCCGGTATGCGCCATCCAACAATACCGGCACTATACCGGCACTATAGCGGCAACCGGCACTATATACTCCGCACACTGCCGACACACTGATGAATCCCATTTGTGCCTAGTGCCACAGGCACTTTAGCGGGGCACCGACACCACCCAACGGGCACTAAAGAGGGACCACTTCTTCTACTGTAAGAAAGAACAACGTACGGGCCGACTTGCATTTTTCGCGACGGTGCGGATTGAGGGATGATGATGTGACGAATGAAGTAATCGCACACATCTGGATCGGCCGATTTTTTTTTTTTTTTTTTTTTCGCTCATCCCATTTATTATCTTCGCCCATCTTCTTCTCTCTCTCCTTCCAACTCGTAACTCAGATCCGGGGTCGCATAGCAGGCTCTTCTACCCCCTTCCCGCTACGGTACGTGCCTTCATTTTTATCGCGAGAACATTTCAGCCTTTTCTTCCCTCGTCGACTCGCATCGAATTGTGCCTACCCAATTGCGTCGCTACTTTTCCTGCCGAGAGCTACAGTAAGTAGTTTGCTGGCGACGAATACGGTCGCGGCAGCCTTCGTCTTTCTGTTGCCATCAGCACTCCGTATGATGGAGCTTTCGAAGCAGTGGGGGGTACCCCCTTTCCGAACCACCGCCGTCGTACTTCAACAATTTCGGTGGAGACAAAAAAAAACTCCATTACAGAGTAAAGAGGCCCGTCAAAAATGAAGCACATTATCTGAGCACGCCTTACGAGCAGAATCTTACTGAGATACCATACTTGTTTAACCTTTAGCATGGACTGTTGTATACCTGGTGCCTGGTAGGATTTAGGTCAGGTACTACTCGTAGTGCAGCGCTCCCCGCTGATAACATTTTCTTAGTCCAAGTGCTTGTTCTTAGCGTCCTTAAAAAATATTCTTATTACAGCAGTAGGCTCTTTCTTATTCGGGCGCCTACAGCCGGCGTCCCCGGTGGCTTGGTAGGTGGTCCGCATGCCTATCAAGATCAATTTCGTGGATTCAAGCCTCACCGAGTGCATGCTCGTAAAAAGGGCTTTTTCTTGCATACAAAATTGATAAGCGGAAAGCCCGAGAGCGTGAGTTAGCTACATTCGATGAAAATCGACGAGCAGTGGGAATGCTGAACCCTATGCGCGACAAAAAATAAAGGCACGTACCGGGGGGGAGAAGGGAAGACACCTGTGACCACGGCTCGTCCAGAAGGTCGTCGAGGGTAAAACCTCCTACCAGGTACGAGTTAAGCTGGGAAGTGGAAGTGATGATTAAAAAAAAATAAAAAATGGTGCTGTATACGAAGGACCAGGTCCTGGGTATTGAACAAGAAATATTTTTGAGGCTTTCTTCAAAGAGGCGGTCCCTACAAGTACTGACGCGCCTATACTCGTACTGCTGCATACCCATAACTACCTGGTACAGCGTAAGTAGGCGTTCGCCGTGCGTGGTTGTGAAGCAGCGACCAACCCAACGCGGTCGGTCCTGCTTTTATGTTTTGGTATCCACACCCACGAATCAGACAGACCGCGAGCCGTCGTCCAGATGTGGCAGTCCGATCGTTCGGTATTGCTGTCCGCCCCGTACTGCCTGTACCCTGTACCGGCCCTTGCTACTACTCGTAGGAGTCGGCTACTTATCCGGAGGGGGGGGGGCTTGGCTCTGCGTGGACGTTATGGAGTCGACACGATCTGCAAACTGCGACAGGATGATGGCGTTTGTTCTTCCTAGCCAAGCGCCATCACCACCACCGCCGTCACGCCACCACCGCCACAAGCCGAGGGCTGGACGCAAATATGTACTGAGAGCAGCACCAAGTATAAAGCATGCGCTTGGATGATTTCAGAGAGAAGCTCACCAACCACAACAACAGAGTAGTGCTGCTACTACTGCTGTGTTCACAATATTTTCCCGCAAAACAGGACCCAGGTACGAGGCACCAGGTACGTATATATATAAACAGGCTTGGTACCTTTTTCTGCCCTTGTGCCCTTTGCTGCGTGGTATGGTGGTGGATGAGCCAGAGACTCGAGACGATCCGCATACTATACGAGGCGTACTTGGGGGTTGTACTACTGGAGGCTTGAGACGTCCCGCGACCCACGAGGCACTTGAGTCTTGTTTGTTCTCCCCGATGACCCCCACCAAGCAGCACAAGCACACACAGGCTGGGTTGGTTGAGCTCTGTCATATCTACGCTATGATACATAATACAGTGTATATATATGCATACCCACGCCGCAGGTAACGCCATCGAGCACCAACAGAGAGTCTAATTTACCCTTGTACACGCGCTGTACAGCAGTAGTAGCACAATCCATCTCACCTTGCTCTGTGCCCGCGCGGAGGGGAGAGGACGCTGCTGGAGACTGGCGCTGCTGTTGTTGTGTGCTGTTGGGGAGGTTGGTATAGATAGACAGATATATACGATTATAACGCGAATAAAGGTACAGCTGTACATTTTACAACATCAGGCAGCATCATGGATGATGGATGAGGTATTAATAACAACTGCCCTTCCTTGCCGTTATACCTTTTTCTGCTCACACTCAAACCAGGTGACGAGTGTGACAAAAAAAAGGGAAATATCTTTTTTTTTTCAACAAGATGAAAGCTACGTAAAAAACAGGTGATTTGTTACGTCGTACCTCGTACCAGTACCTGGTACGTACATACGTATTAATAGTAAACGCGATAAAAATCTAAGATTTCGGACTGAAATATCCAGTCAGTTATACAAAATGTCAACGGTTGCACGCTGCAGTCAAAGCACATGTGTGTGTGTGTTCTTCACAATAAACCTTTCTTTCTACCCGTCGACATCCAGCACAACCAGTGTCCGTGCCGATTCTCCAATCCTAGAAGAGATACAAGTTCTGTGGTCACAAAGCTACGCCACAGAGATACCACGTTGCCACGTGTGCACAGCAGTATGCACTGCAGTGGGCAATGCAAAGCCATGCCATCATACTAGTTCCTTCATCAGAGAGTTAATGTGACAACAACAACTAGATACGTGTTCTTCGCTGCTGCGTTACACGTCGTACTAGTACGCTTCAGCCAAGACGAAGCCATTGTAAGGGATTTGGTCCAACTCTTGGAAGCTGGAGTAGTTCGAACAGGGAAGGAGGAGCCATTGGCGTGCGTGCGAAGGTCTGTATGGGGCATGTTGTACGCCGACGATGCAGGAATTGTCTCGAAGTCGGCTGAAGGGCTCGCAAAAATGATGACAGTCATCGTGACTGTCTTCGAAGCAGCAGGCCTCACGGTGTCGGAAAAGAAGACTGAGACAATGGTCCTACAAACACCAGACCGGACAACCCTCGCACCACCGCTCGTCATCGAAGCGGCAGGTCAGAGGTATAAGCAGACGACCCAGTTCTTATACCTAGGCGGCGTTATCCACGAAAACGCTGACCTCTCGCTCGAAATCGACCGACGGATCCGCCTCATGCGAGCATGCTTCAAACGGTTCGGCCCGGAGTTGTATGATAGGACGACCGCCCCCCTTAGCCTTAAAGTCCGAATGCTGAAGGCCGAGGTGATTGAGACCCTGCTGTACGGGTGTGTGACGTGGACCCTCAGAGCGGAACACTTTGCCAAGCTTCGAACGGCTCACCACCAAGTCCTGTTGCGAGTCATTGGCTTCCAGCGCCGACTTCGTACTGACCATGCCACCCTCTCGTACGCGAAGGCCCTCAAGATGACACGTTGCGAGAGCATCGAAACGACCATTCGCAAACGGCGGCTCTTCTTTGCGGGGGGCGTGGCACGGCAAAGCAAGGAGCGATTACCCAATCGGGTAATGCTCGGGACGATAGCTGGTGGGGAGAACCCGAGACCAGGCGGACAGTGTAAGACTTGGCATAGATGCATAGTCGAAGACCTTAGGGAGTTCCGAGCCACCGAAGGGTCAACGGAAGTTGCCCCCTTGGTGTTTGGAGTTGAGACCGCGTTGTGGTCCACTGCAGCCAAAAAGGTGGGGAAGTGGTACCGGGGGATCCTTGAAGCAGCCGAACGGTTCATGGTGAGGTGGCACGAGGCTGAGGCTGAGATGAGTAGACAGCGCCGCGCATCCGCCGTGGATGGTGCCCAAAGGAACGGGGGGGGAGGGGGCAACAGGAGAAGTGGCATAAAGCCCGACCGAGTGAATGCGGAGAGGGGGGGGAACAGGAGGGGTAGAAGGGAAACGGCGGTAGACGAAAGTAGGAAGGAGATGGCAGACAGGGTAGCAAGGCACCAAGTCGACTAGGAAGTAGAATATGACCATACTACTAGTGCTACCAACTGGTGCAGCTGGCTCGAACGTGGTCTTCCCTTGTCTTCTCTTTTAGTTTCGTTTTTTTTTTTTTTTTTTTTTTTTTTTTTTTTTTTTCTTTCTTGCGCTGACTCTCCGTGATTTTCATTTCATTTTTTCTCTTCCTCTTCCTTTTCTGATTGATAAGCCGTACTCAAGGAGCCGTGTGGCGTGGTTGGAAGACGAACCTGCTCTGCTCGGCTCGTATTGTCTGACGCCAAGGGGCTGGGCATAGTTGACGAACGCAGGGCGGAGACGGCAGTCTGGGTAGCAAGGTACCAGGCGGATTAGCAGGGAGAACCTGGCTATACTACTCGTACCACAAGCTGCTGCCGCCACCTAGAAGGTGCTTTGGGCTTTGGTCTGCCTGTTATTTCCCCTTTGTTATTTTTCCTTGTTACTTTCTCCTTTGTCTTACTCTGTTCACAAGCAGTGGTGTCTTTTGTTATTTCTTCTTTTTTCCAGCTCGTTCTTTTTCAAGTGTAGGCCACCTCGCCTGCGGGGGGGGGGGCACGACAGATTGTTTCTCTTAGATTTTGCTTTCATTTTTCTTCTTTTTCTTTTTCGACTTGTCTACCTTGTTTTTGTTTTCTCTTTGATTGTTTCTTTTCGTTTCACTATTTCATAGATTGCGTATGTCGTGCCTGTCGTATCTAGTATGATGACATGGCTTTGCATTGCCCACTGCAGTTCACACTGCACACGTGGCAACGTAGTATCTCTGTGGCGTAGCTTTGTGACCACAGAACTTGTATCTCTTCTAGGATGGAAGAATCGGCACGGACACTGGTTGTGCTGGATGTCGACGGGTAGAAAAAACGGTTTAATGTGAAGAACACACACACACACACACAGGCCCGACATACACAATCTATGAAATAGTGAAACGAAAAGAAACAATCAAAGAGAGAACAAAAACAAAGTAGACAAATCGAAAGAGAAAAAGAAAAAAAATGAAAGCAAAAACTAGGAGAAACAATCTGTCGTGCCCCCCCCCCCGCAGGCGAGGTGGCCAACACTTGAAAAAGAACGAGCTGGAAAAAAGAAAAAAAATAATAACTTCAAAGTGTACCTGGTCCAGGTATGTATATATTTTCGTTGTTTGTTGCTATCACCATGATGATAGTATTTGCACAGGAATCACAGGGTACAAGGTATATATTTACCTGTGGTACCAGGTACCAGGTGGAAATACCACCATAGACTATACCGGTATGGTGCTAAAACTTAGAGGGTCGTTTTTTCACGAAAAATCAGACCTTCTTTTGCAGTTGTTTAAGTATTTCTTTTGTTTTACTTTCCAGTCTATTGGTAGCTCGTACTGTACCAGGTAGGAGGTGTTTCCCCTCAGTGTTCTTCTGGACAAGTCGTCGCCACACAGATGCCGTCCCTTCCCCCACCCGGTACGTGCCTCTCTTTTTTTTGGCGCATAGAGTTTATCGCGCTGCTCGTCGATTTTAATCCAAATTTAATGCTAAGGCTCATTTTTATCGGAGAGCTTTTTTTCCAAAATTTCCAAAGTTTGGAAATAATTGGAAATATGTATCGATATACGGAGGCGTTCTGTCACTATTCGTGAAATTCTCCAGAAGCAAAAAGATACCAAGTTCGTTAACATTCCAATATTTGGAAAAAAAAAACAGGAAAATATGGAAGATAAAAAAATTGCGCGAAAAAAATGTCGAAAATTTGGAAAAAAAGCTCTCCGATAAGAATGACCCTAACTCACGCTCTCGCACTTTCCGCTAGTCAATTTATGCAAGAAAAAGCCCCTACGAGTACGAGCATGCACTCGGTGAGACTCGAACCCGCGAAATTGATCTTGAGAGGCACGCGGACCACCTACTAGCCACCGGGGACGTAAATTAATACCTGATACACAGCATTACTGCTGTATATGCAACTAACTGCAGTAGTAGCTCATACGGTGTCCAACGTTAAGTGTAAGGCAGTATGGACCTAGGGACCGACTACTGCTAGCTAGCAGGTTGATGCCTTCGGCTCTGTTCTGGTCACTCACATGAGGTGTTTGACGATGTTTTAAGCTCTTGTGTTAGTTGCTGTTTGCCTCGCCAGATGTCTTCTGAATGAAGGGGCGAGGCGCTCATCAGAAAAGCAAGCGATAACGCCTACCAGGCATGATGAGGGGACGATTGCTACAAACCATACCGCCGCAACAACAGGGGAAAGGGGATACCATAACACTAGCCCACCCTGAAGGGCCGTATATGCAGACACATAGAAAAATCAGGCATGAACAAAAACAATCCGGAGAATTCGGAAAATGGATCGAAGATGCGGCACTTCACAACCCACTCCCACACCTCTAACTTGCAAGGCTGTGGCCGATTGCACGTGGACACTGCGAATCAGACAACAACAGGTCCGAAAGTACGGATACGCGAAAACAGGCAAAACAAGCTAGAACTTCCCGGACGCTAAATCGAGAACTAAAACTCGAAGAAGCGGTGTGGCTCGCGCAGCCAGGGTCTACAACACCGCTGTCACCATTCGCTGGGGTGGGAAATCTGACACAGACGCCAAGGTTCTCAAGGCGTAGCTATCGACCAACTGGACGGGTCCTTTCAAGATATTAGCTGTCGGCCCCGCGCCTTCCGACTCGACGCCGGACGACCGCCCATTGGACGCCAAATTGCTATACTTGGACCTCCCTGACGACATGCCGGGCGCCGACGCCAACTGTCGCGTGCCGGTAGCCCGCCGCAAACCTTGCACCAACCTACATGACACAACCGACCTCCGCCGATACCTCCCCGCTGGACTAACGCAAAACGTCCTCAACAACCATACCACCAACCCCCCCCCCTTCCACGTCACCGCCGGCGACATTTCTGTTCCCATAGAGCGTTTGGAGGTCGACAAGATTTCCAGCCACCGATCAGTAGGAGGCCGGGGCGGAGCCATCGCCGTTCGTTACGAAACACACTGGAAAGGCCTCCTGCAGCCGTCTTGGGAACGTGAATCAGACCTCCTTCACTCTCACATCCTCAACTAACTACTGGGCCGGCGCGCCCCTGCCCCTGCAATTTTTCGACAGGAAAACAGGGCGTACCGCCGTATGGTATGCGCGTGGGTGCCGCTCGACTCAACGCGAGCTCGCCCGCGACAAGGGCGCCCGTTTTCTGCCTCCTGGATACAGCTACGTCGACTTGCAAACTTGGACCCGCCAGTTCAGCGGCAGGACCTTGCCTATCGGGGTCAGCCAGACCAGCCTGGGAGGACTGGAGAATGGGGTGCACACCCTGGCGGTGAGTTGGGTGGTGGATTTGATCTACCTCTCTCGCGCCATTTGGCATTTAAAACATACTCCTGTGTCATCGTTTACCAGGCTGGAGCCTGAGTTCAACCCCTGGACAAGAGACGCTCGGTATTGCGCCAAGGAAGTTGGTTTCTTGTCTGCCTTTGTGTCGGATCCACCGCAGTACATTCCCGCAGGGGAATTATTGGACACAGAAAACTCGATGTTTAGTCGCTAGGGGGTTTAGCCGCGAAAGTTCGCACATACATGCATACAGCAGTGGCGTTGAATTTCCTGTTGACTGACCTCAAAATTAAGAGCGACAAGAGCATTTTGCACAGGTAGGTGTACCTCGCCGAGGCAAGCGTGGGACGCTCTCCTTGCGTGGTACGGCCCTCAAACGACGGGGGCCAAGTCGGATCTCTCGGGGCGCCTAAATAGCTTCAAATTAGCGCCGGGGAGCAACCCGCCCGAGGAAATGGGCAAGATCGAGGATCTTGCCGCGGAAATGCGCACAGCAGGAATGTCAGTAGACGACCACATACTGTACACCATTTTTATTGACGATCCGCTTGCCGAATACGAGGTGGAGGCTCGGAACCTGGCATCACGTGACAGCATCTCGACCGTGATGACATCATCAAGGCTGTTCGAGAAGGGCATCACTGACTTTCTGGAAACAGGAGGAAGGGGTCCAACGCTGGCCACGCAGGCCATGCTATGTACGCCAGCGGCGGCGGCGGCGGCGGCGGCGGCAGTGGTCGCGGACAAGGTGGAGGCTATGGCAGAGAAAAAGGCGGACGGCGACGACAGTACGGACGAGGTGGAAAAGGCACCAACGAGGACGGTGGTGGCTCGGCCGCGGCTGCTGGTGGCGAGGGCAGCAGCGCTAAAGCCACCAGCGGAAGTACTCCAGTGGGCAAGCGTCATAGGTGTGGTAAGAAGGGCCATTGGAAGAGCGACTGCACGGCGAAGTTATGCAGCCGATGCCAAGGACGGGGGCACTCTGCCGATGCCTGTCCCACGTCCATGGACCTATGCAGTCGATGCAACGGGCGGGGGCACGCTGCTGATGTATTCCCCTCATCGAAGTAAAGAGCCGTCATGGCGGTGGCGAGCGAGGTTGGGGCAAGGGACGACGACCAAGAGAAAGGTACGGTCCAGGCCTCAGTTTTCAAGGCCGAAGAGACAGGCAAGTACGGTGATGGTTCGGGGGAAGGCGAGCCTGCTTGGCAGGTAGGAGACGAGGCATAGATAGGTGATAGCGGTGCGTCAACTCACATGACGCCCTCAGCAGATTGCATGATCAACTATAGAGAATGCAACCTGAAACAGCGAATCGCCGATGGATCCACTCGATCGATCGAAGGTTTCGGTGACATAAGCGTTGTCTTCCGGTCCGGAAACGGTCTCGTGCAAGGGCTGCTTACGAACGTTGCGCACGTGCAGGATCTCCGCTACCACCTATTTTCCCTGCCCACTCTCGCCAAGAACGGCCACACCTTCGAAGGGCGCCCCACGGGGGTTGTAGTCAGGCTCAAGTCAGAGCGTTCGATCGTGTTTCCACTGAGTGGGACCCTCTACGGCCTGTACGGCTACCTGGTCGACCGCAGTCGTGGGGGGAATGCCTGTGCTGTACTCGCCCCGGGGCAACTGCCCCACAAGTCTGCAGTGGAAGTCGTTGATGTTAATCGCAGACTTGTGGGGCAGTTGCCCCGGGGCGAGTACAGCACAGGCATTCCCCCCACAACCGCGGTCGACCAGGTAGCCGTACAGGCCGTAGAGGGTCCCACTCAGTGGAAACACGATCGAATGCTCTGACTTGGGCCTGACTACAACCCCCGTGGGGCGCCCTTCGAAGGTGTGGCCGTTCTTGGCGAGAGTGGGCAGGGAAAATAGATGGTAGCGGAGACCCGGCACGTGCGCAACGTTCGTAAGCAGTACTTGCACGAGACCGTTTCCGGACCGAAAGACAACGCTTATGTCACCGTAACCTTCGATCGATCGAGTGGATCCATCGGCGATTCGCAGTTTCAGGTTGCATTCTCTATAGTTGATCATGCAATCTGCGGAGGGCACCATGTGAGTAGATGCACCACTATCACATATCCATGCCTCGTCTCCTACCTGCCAAGCAGACTCGCCTTCCCCCGAGCCATCACCGTACTTGCCTCGCTCTCCCGCGATATTGCGGAGTGTTGTCAAGTTTAGATTGGGTAGTAGTAGGCGATTGGTTAACATTTTACCGATAACCCAACGGACTCAGACCTTAACAACAGGCCGTAACGATGTCTGCTCATTGTATGTTTTGTGTTCTAGCGCGCTCAGTGTCGGAGAAATCTCGCACGCGTCCTTTCTGGCCTCTGTGACGGGGATCGGGTCTTGACTGTCTGGGTCCTCTCATCGCGTGATTTCCTGTTTTCCGACACTGTTCTCACTATTCGAGTGAGCTCCGTCCCGTCAGTACTTCTTCCGTTGCGTTATCCCCCCGTTCGTTTTCTTTCTCGCAGCACCCCGTGCCTTCGCAGTGGGTAGTGCAAGGGTCTGATTTTTTGTTATAAGCTCTTGCTGTTTGCTTCGCCAGATGTCTTCTGAACGAAGGGGCAAGGCGCTCGTCAGAAAAGCTGGCGATAACGCCTGCCAGGTATGACGAGGGGACGATTGCTACAACCATAACACCGCAACACGGGAGAGATACCATAGCACCAAGAGGATACACATTGAAAAATCGAAATACCTGGTATTAATAACTAGAATTATTATCGTAAGAAAAGTCGACCGACGTCCGTAGGATCATAAGTGAGACTTGGATTGCTGTGGGCAGGTTCGGGAGGGGGGCAATGGCTAATGACGCGGAGTGTGCCGCCCCAGAAGCCGCGGCAGAAGGCACGAGTATGATGGCTTCCGTGTCATGTGTAGGTATATGATGCCAATTGAGGGAAGTGCGCTCGGCTTGCAAAATTAAGTTGTCGTGAGAGCGCCAACGTTAAGTCGTTGGCTGCTACATATTAATACAGTAGTAGTATTAATAGCAGCAGTAGTAGTAGTAGTAGTAGTAGTAGTAGTGGTGGTAGTATCTTGACGGAATCCCCGCAGTACGCGTGTGTGCCCGACTTCTGAGTTAAATCAGGCTGCCCGCCGCAGAGGTAAACTCCAGCTGGTGTCGAACCAACCGGTTGTTGTTCGAGCTTCAGCTCTCAGAAAAACATATATATGAAAGAAAACGGCGCTCAAGGTCAGTGCCGATTATGGGTCTTGTCCAACAGGACAGACAGGATGGGGAGGAGAAGGAGAAGATAAGTGAAGAGAAGGAGTGTGCGTGTTCACCGTCGATCGATCACGGAGCTCCTAGGTCTCAAAGACCCCCAGCATGCCGTGAAAATCAAAACTCGAACTAAAAACCTCTGCTGATTTCGAAACGGTATTTGGTGGTTCTGCCGCATGTAAACCCCGAGACAATCTGATTCAACGAAGTTCCACCGCATACTACTGAATCAACCTTGGGCATACCGCACTGCTTGTACTGCCGTAGATCTTTGTACTGCTGCTGTGGCCTACTTAGTACTCGCTACAGGCGACTTATGATACCGATTCGGCAAAAACTGCTGGCTACTGCTGGGCAGCATGGTAGCTATCCTTAATACGACTCCTTGATGTTGGTGACACTGTCAAACTTGCTACTTTCAACTATCGAAATGGATTACTCCATAACGACTGAAGGTTATAATGCCCTCTTGCTTGATTCTTACGACTCTTGTGTCACCTCCATCTTGCTTGATTTTTATGGCAAAGCAAGAATCAAGCAAGAGGATATTATAACCTTCAGTAGGAATTGAGTAATCCATTTCGATAGTTGAAAGTAGCAAGTTTGACAATGTCACCTCCATCAGGGGGTAGCATTAAGGATAGCTACCATGCTGCCCAGCAGTAGCCAGCAGTGTTTGACGAGTCGCTGATCGATTCTTACGGCAGACGCGTTCTACAATAGAGGTAGCACAATTCCGCTCAAGCGTTTTCTGAATGACGGGGTTCCTTAACCCAAAATCGTCGAAATGCCTATATTGCTTCGAAATATTATATCTTGTATACATTCGTCATGGGATTATTCATCGAGATGCACTGTGATTTTGCTGAAGTCAGTTTTCGGGTGGGGTATGGAGCTCTCTAAGTGAGGAGCCTCAGAAAATCCAGGGTGAACCTCTATCGTAGAACACCTCGGCAATACTCGTACTCCGTTGTATCTTTTCGCAAGTTTCAACTTCGGTTGCTGGGTCGGTGTACTTCTCTGTACTACTTGCCTGCATATTTTACGCGTGCATGCGTTGCTATGTCGCGACAAAAGTTCATTGCTCCTTTGCGGCGTCGCGACAACATCAAACGCTCCTGCTTTGCATATGATGGGTGACCAACCCTTGTACAGCCAATGCAACAACACGCATAACCTGTCCATCTACAGAGGCACATCACTGCCGTGGGAGGTTTGGAGCATGGACGAGCATGCAAACCGCAAAAATATCACGCAGACCTTGGAACTCGCGCGGGTCTTACTATGCATAAACCAGACAGACACACTCGGCCCGATAATACTTCGTACGCTGACTACTACGCACCGTTACTGGCCGTAGGTTTTCTCTTCTGGAAGGAAACCAGCCGAACAGCAGTTAATTATTATGCTTTCTTCTGAAACACATTCCAAACTGCCATGGTGTTGCGCTGCCCAAAGGGTGAATTGAGAGTCAGAAGACAGGTTTGAGTCGGAGAGAGACAAGAAGTATTACCTGAACAAAATCTCAACTGCATCTCAAGAATGAACAATATTCCACTGATCGGTTTGTTGACCAAGAACATGGAAACTACTACGTAGCAGCCTACGACGCTTCTGCCGCCTCCCCGTGCCAAGAAGACATGTGGTTCTACTACTACAAAAATCTTACCCAAATAGACTAGCAGCCGAACCACGTTTCTGCCGCCCTCCCATACAGAGAAGACGTCTGGTGCTACGTACTACGAAGCAAGTACATATTGCCGTTAAGTGGATGCGACCTCACGGCGCAGATGTCTCTCCCGGTGATTCAGTCTCTCCCGGTGATTCAAATGATGCCCAGCGACCTCAGAAGCGATATTCCAGCAGCCCTAAAGTGATCCAGATTATGTCGAACGACCCCAGAAGCGACGTTCTAGCAGCCCTAAAAAGTGAAGATGTCCAGCGATCAGCGACCCCAGAAGCGATGATCCAGCAGCCCTAAACGATCGATGATGATGCCGTGATTCCAGAAGACGTTCTGCTCCGTCAATCCTAAGAGATAAATGATACTGTGACCCGATCTCGAAAAGACACTTCGGCGACCCCACGATTCAGTTGTTAGTGCGAGACTCCGGAAGCTCCAGCAGTCCCATCAAAGAGTGCTGTAGCGATTCCGAAAGTTGTCTTTCCGCCAATTCCAAGCGTTTTTGTTCGCAGCTATCCCGTGAAACGTCTTTCAGGGCGACCCCGCGTTGGTAAGGCCACACCTATTATGGCTGGTGGTCCCTGTTGTATTTTCTCACGTTAAAATGCGAAGCCCCTTTCAAAGTCATCGTCAAATTCAACAACCCGGCTCATTTTCGGTGTCATCGGGGCGGGTTTGGGCTCTCATCGCAGCAGCCGTGTGAATACTACTCGCCCGTGGGTGCGGGGTCCTTTGTGCGTAACACTCGACGTCGTTGCGCGTGGTCGCCTGGTTCACAGAGCACCACTTCTACCCAGCACTGTCCCCTGATTCAGATTTTTTCTTCTGGCCGGCCGGCTTGTTGCGTTTCCCGTGGGCCTTGGCAGGCGCGACGCTGCCGCTCCTGTATTGCCCTGCCTTGCCGCAGTTGTGGCATATAATAGCACTGAGATCAGGTGATGTTATTGCTGCTATCGTGGCCTTGCCACGTCCAGCAATCCTTTCCGTTGTTTTCCTTGACTGCCCGTCCAGGTAAAGGTGACACAGTACAGACTAAACCTTCGGGAGATCAAAGTCTGGGTCCTTCCAGGCTACCAGCTTGACGTCCTGGTACTCCTCAGTGAGGTTCGTAGTACTGAATGGCTTTATACCCCTCAATACGCTTGAAAGGCTGCCGTTCGCGTTACAATCGCCTATTTTTCAGCAGAGTTGTAATTTCTCTCGTACGTAACAGCATCAACGAAGTATCCGCACTCGATCAGACGGACGCCCGTGGTTTTGAATACGCGCAGTCGGTCTAGCCCTGCCAGCAGCCGCAGTGCAGCAGCCGTGATAGTAGTCTCAAACCAGCCCGTCACGTGCACACGAAGGCAATCAATTTCGATGTATCGCAAAGGGGGCCCCATTCGACTGAATGCCCTCGTAGTCGAAAAAGTATTCGCTTCGTCACTTCTTTCAGACGAGCGTTTTAACCGTTTCGAGATTTTTACAGCAGTATACTCGTACTCACACTCCATACTTCACCCAAGTGCGCAGCAGTAGTATACTCGCGGTTCGTAGCAAAAGCTTCAGATGGCGATGTTCGTGGTGGCTGTGTGAATTTCTTTGTATCAGCAAGTAGCTCCCGGTCGCGATGATCGTGGCAGCTCTGTAGATTTTCTTCTTGTTGTCCGCTGTCACTCTTCGTGCAGCAGCTCAAGATCGTCGCAGCTCTGTGTGGAGGATCTTAGTGTAGCAGCAGTCCGGCCTCAGCCGTTGTCGTTTTTCGATGATGCTGACGGCTCACGGCTCTACAGTGCTTACGTAAATCGAGGCTCATAACCTCTAGGCGGAATCCCCGCAGTAGGCGCGTGTGCGCGGTTCCTGAGTTAGATCAGGCGGCCGGTGTCGAACCAACTGGTTGATATTCGAGCTTCAGCTCTCAGAAGAACATCTGAAAGAAAACGGCGCTCAAGGCCACTGTGGACTATCGGTCTTGTGGCCGCCGATTTTCCGGGCACACGTCTCACAAAAACGATTGTGCCTCCACCGCTCCCGTTAGCTCGAGCATTTTCTCGTACGTCCACTGCGCTCCGTCGTCTGCCCTCCTGCATGCTTTGAGAGAAAGCCTCGTGCCCAGAGCCCTATGAAGGTGGCTTGTACTCCACCCGAGGTATCCGATGGCGAGGAGGGCCACTGCTTGTCTGTCTAGCATGATAGCGAGGCAGCGCGCCAGGGGGTCCACGCCTCCATTTTTCACTAGCTCCAGCGTCCACTCCAGCACATACTCCTCAGTGTCGATCGGGACGCCCGCCACCGCCACCCCTCCTTCGGCAACGCGGACGTCGACGATTTCAACAACAAAAATCTCCTCCGCAGTCGGATCGAGCCCTTTCAAGTTGTTTGTTGCGAGCCTTGTCCGGCTACAACAGTGCCACGGTCATGGTGGGGTTGACCACGTTGCCGATGTCAACATCTAGTCCGAGTTAGAGGAAAGCAATGGTTATAACCGTGTCGGCTGTGACCCCCATAGGGTCGAGAGATAGTGTCCATGTACGCGAAGGCCTACGAACTCCTTTGTGAACCACTGCCGCCCTGGTCGCAACGCCAGACAGAACATGGTCGGCCCCATGGAGCCCCCCGCTGGACCGCGCGGGAGCAAGCGATCGTCCTGGCCTCCCCGGAGTCCATCCCCAAACACTCTAGCTGGTCTTGAATCGTAGCACTTGGCCACTAACGGCGTGAGTGCTGGCATGCAGTTGGTCATCTCCGCAAGCACCGCCGTTCTTTTCGCGGTGTTGAAAGCGTTGGATCAGTCATTGATATCGAACCATTGCTCGTCTCGTCGTGTAGCGTTCGTGCCCTCAGTCCCACAAGCTCCACGCCTCCGGGTACCTCGACCCCAAAGTACCTCACCTCTCGATTGAGAAACTCCAACCGGGGCTGCCGCAGTCGCGTAGCCCCTGCGGCGATGAGCGTCCCCTATGCCACTCCCACGCGAACCGGCCTACTGCGCATCCCCCCCGATAAAGGTGGGACTCGACTCTAAGGAGAGCTGTCAGAACTTCGGCGGAAACGCGTTTGGCTTGTCGACGATTCTCCGCCGAAAGGCTGTCGTGCCCCGGTGGAGTTTCTCTCGCCCGATGTCGGTATGGATGATGCACTGCAGCTGGTGCGGCCGCGGAAACGATGGTGTGGTCTTCTGACAGGACTTTGGCCATCAGCGTGGCCCACGTTTCCTCGTTGCCTGAGCGTGGCTTTGCGAGAAACGTGCTGCTGCTTTCACCCCCCCCGCGTGTGAAAGTAGCAACACGCCGACAATGACCCGGTTGAGCTCCGCCTCCTCCGAAGCTTCTTAGGCGGCATCCCGTTGTCTCGGGTGCCCTCGCCTTGCGTATACCATCAGTCACGGGAGCAGCAATCTTATCATCTTGCCGGTTTCCACCAACGCAAACCTCTTTCGCCTCTCAGTCCGCTCGTCCGGTGAGTGATTCAGGGCCGGCAGGATGTACCAATGCTTAATTCGGGGCGAAGTCAGCGTCGCCGGGTCCCGGTTTGGCCGGTGCTCTCCCATGGCGAAGTTGAGGATGCCAAGCACGTGGACGCTCTGGCGGGCGTGTGTGTCTGCCAACTGCGGCTGCATTTATTGTCCGGGTCGCGAAGCCTTGGCGCAGGCCATTTAAGGAGATGGCATCGAGTGGTGGCCCCACACCCACGCTGTCCTGGTGCCATCCGTACGGAAACCCGCGGCGGCGAAGGTCCGCGTCGCCCGTGGCCCCCCCTCCCATCCGCGCGGACCCCGGCTAGTAACACCGGGGTCCGCTTGAATCGCTGCCTCCAGTGCGTCCCATCTCGGATGCCGGGCTCCGTGGTTCACTGCCGGGCAACGGAGTGGTACCCGTCCTCAATCACTCAACGAGCGTGGGCCAAGTGGCACCCTTGCCCACATGGAAAACGTACTGCCTGGTCCCCGAGCTTGAGTGCTCCACGTCGAAATCCGCACGTCACATCTTCTCGGGTGGAACGCGCGGGGGCGTGTCCCCTTCCTGGACCCACTCCCCGGCGCCTCGGCGGGTCCTCCAGCTGGTACCTTGCCGTTTGGTAGCCTGGGCGCATCGCCGTTGATTGCGGCTCCTCGCCCTCTGCTTCTTTGACTCTCTGCTTTCCCTTCCATCTCCCCTACACCACTTGTTCTTTTTTTCATCGTGGGGACTTCTTCGAACAAGGTACGAGCCATAATGAAACAAACCCTTTACACCTGATGTAACATGTTTAACAAATTAATATTAATATTAGACTGATAGCCTGACCCACAAATCGCCCCAGCCGCCCGCCACGTTTGACTACTGAAACTCGACCTGACGAACAATAACAACAATAAAATGATATAACAGAAAAAACGGCAGTCGCCAACAATGTTAGAAGACGGCAGCTTCGGCTTCTCACCTTTATGGATATCCCTACACTAAAACTAGCACATTGGGCCTAGACGATCGTCCTGCCAGAGAGGCCAGAGGTGTAGCCTCCTGGCAAATTTGTTTAGGACGCCAAACGGCGTGAGTTCATTAACGATATTGACGTATTTCATTTACCCCACTAACTCAGGAGCGTCTATTTGTAACCCGCGGGTTGCACAGAATAATGTGTAACCCCCCAAGCCGAAAAATCCTAGATGCACGCCTGAACCCTAACCCTAACCCTACACGCCACTTCTACCTCTACCACTGCCCCTACGCCGAATCATGCTCTCACATAGCTGCATAGAGCATAAGTGCAGATTCCAGAGTTGAATACCAACCACTCCATCGGTCGAAATCACAGCTGAGGTGTTGCAGTAAATCAAAAGGAGTATCACGCCCTGTGTAGCTATCCGAGGGCATGATTCGGGGTGAGGGGCCGAGGTAGGAGATATATAGAGGTGGTGTGTAGCGTCAGGGTTGGGGTTTGGTGTGTACTTCGGCTTTTTTAGCTAGGGTTTAGAAAATACTTGTGCAACCGGCGGAAAACAAGTAGGCGCTCCTCATGACTACAGGGGTGGGTGATCATTTTTACTTGATGACTTGCGCTATTAATACAGTGTGGATCAAATAGTTTTGGCATAAGAGGGACACGATCGTGTACAGACTCGTAGGTGTAAAGTGCGTAATCCAGACCAACATCGAAATTTCGTATCTATTTTTGGGGGGTACGTAGCGCAAAACGTTGCAATTAACAGACTACTTCCAGCTTTTTCGGCAGCTCACTCACCGCGAAAGAAGACTACTTGTTGCCCCCCTCTTGTTATGATTACGCACCGCCGGCATCACCCGACTTTGCGGCTGCGGGCGGCATACACGCCTCTCCCAGGTCCTCACCCCTACCCTCCCCGAACCCCCCCCCCCTCGCCCGCCCCAAACTCTCACCCCCCCCCCCTCCCCTCCCCTCGCGGATGGTGCCGTCACGTCCCAACGTCACCGAACTCCTGACAAAAAAAGAAACATGACAGTCGAAGCTAGCTCACCGATTCACTCCAAATATATGTTGCGACTACTTTTAATGAAATAAGAATAAACAGCAGCACACAGCAGTGATATGGTACCGGATTGGAATCCCATTTGTGATTTTATGCGCAGGTTCGTGTCCTGCCGACGACGCCATTTGTTAAGTAATGTATTAGTCCGTTGGGCTACAGGTAAAAAGTGAACCAATCGCCTACCCAAACTAAGCATTAACAACAGCAGCAAGAACAGCAAGCCCGAAGAAAGTTCAAGGCGGCTGATGTTACCCTTAATTCACAATGACCTCACATGTAGTTTCATCATAAAACCGAAAACAAAAAATATTACCTTCATATAAAATACCAGGTAATGTACTATGTTCCGGGCTGGGGGCTCATGATGCCACGCGGTGCTCGTCTCAAGCTCCGGAACCTCAGCATACGCGAAACGGCGATGCGAACTAAACTGATGGACCCCACATCCTCCCAATCCCCTCTCCCTCTACTCCCCTCACACATACACAGGAAACCCTCTACAATACCGGCACTCGGCACTCACTACATGACGATAACCCCCCTGCCCCCCCGCACATACGCAGGAAACCTTCTATAAAAGCGGAACTCGCAGCATGACGATAGCCCCCTCCCCTCCCCTCTCCGTACTTCACTCTCCGTACTTCACATCACCCCACTGAATAACCTGCACGATCCGGCAATGCATCACTGTGACTCCTCCCCCCACCTCTCCCGCCATGCTTGTTTGAAACCCCGAGACTCATTAATTGCATTTCCCATCGATTCGGTAAATCCAACTGGTAGTTACCACCGCAATTACTGCCCGAGCTGGTTGCTATAACCGAAGTTCAAACACCCTGTCTAGCCACTGTTCGCTTCCATTATCTTGTTCCAAAATTATTTCGGTCCAAAAACAGAGAACAAATAAGCGTGTGTGTCAACTTGTTGAGGTCAGGCGTTGTCCGCGGGGGGGGGGGGGCTAAAACCGTCGGGGGCGAAAACAAAGTCATCGGCCATCAAACGGTGCGGATCACCACGACTGCCCGCACTGCAGGCGCCGGAAGTGGCACTGTTGCAATGACAGGAACAGAGGGGGAGCGAGATGAGGATAAGCCGTTCGTTGCAGGGCAGCATAGGGCACGCACGCAGCAGTGCCGCTGCCCCTGCCGTCGACATTAAACTTGCTGCTGCTGGTGCTATCGCTGCCGCTGCTACTACTGCTGCTGCTGCCGCTGCCTCCGTGGCTGCTACTACTGCCCCTGTTGCTGCTGCCGCGGTGGCTGCTACTACTACACCTCTTGCTGTTGCTGTTGCTGCCGCTAGTGTTATTTTTGTTAGTGCAAGACGTCCTTCACGTTAAACTACCGGGCATGGCTTCACTGCATGTGAAACGGCGGAACAGTAACTTCTAGAGAGTAAGGTCTCAACGTATCTCCTCCGAAGGGAAGGTATCGCCGGACGTACTCCAACAGAAAACATAACTTGCGTCCTAAAAGGGGAAATATCGCCGGAACTATTACCTGTGGTATATACGATCAAGAATGAATACATCGTACGTCAGATGGAAATATATCAGCGAATTATATCATCAGCTAACTACTAGCGGTAAACCTCCTCGAAAGGCAAGATGTCACCGTCAGTCCTCGAATAACAAGATATAGGCGTCCCATGAATCGCTCAAAGGGAAACCAAACCTGTTACCGTAGAACACCCTGTCGAATAGAAATAATGCCACCGTATATAATACCTCCTCGATGACAAAGATGTCAGCGACAAATAAAAAAGAGCTGCTAAAACGTACGTGCCGTAACTGGCCGAAATTACGAAGACACCAACGTTTGTGTACGTATACCTCCTCGGTTGGGAAAGGTTTTCAACGCACATGCTTCGGTGAAAGGAACGACACCGAAGGGTGTGTGCTCAGCGAGTACTACTCGTAGGTATACTGTACGCATACCCTGAGGTAGGGGTGCCGGGGGACCAAACCTGGTTGTTTCGGTCATACCCGGGTATAAAGGTACTCGGGTAGGTACTCGAGTATTACGCGGGTGACAAGTTAACACAGCTCGTGGGACGAGCTCCTGGGACGATTTTCAGCTCAAATTTGCTCCATAACCAAGGGGGTGCGTGAGGACACACAACAAAAAAGGCGGCTTTTGGGGGAATTATTTCGTCGAAATAATCTTTCCATAGACGCATCGCTGTTATGTTTGCATTCTCTCCCCGATTGCCGAGAAAATCACGCGTTGTAGTGCGGTATATACCCCACTGAACACATCCCTGAAAGATACTACCGTTGATAGATGCTATCATCGAAAAATAGTGCCGTTGAAAGATACTGACGTTGAGAAATACCACCGATGAAAGATGTTACCGTACGCCCTCGAACGGGGAATGCTTCTTCGCCGTTATTCCTTCTTCGATAAAAAAGGTACCAATGTACGCCACGAAGCAACATATTACCGCAACTCATCGAAAAGGGAGATACTAACGTACCTAGCCCCTCGAAAAGGAAGACACCAACATACCACCGACGACGGAAGAAACGATGTACCACACCGAAGAATCTGGCGGAAAATCAATCAACGTTGTCAACTCCTCGAAAACGAAAGATATCACTCCAAAACTCCTCCGAAACCAAAGATACCTGGTAGATACTACAGTATATACCGCTCCTTCGAAAAGGAAGATAAAATTACCATTGCTGTCCCTCCTCGCAACTAAAGATAGCCACCACCGTAATTCTTCGATAAGAAAAAAAACATCGCCTACAGCAGAAGTGAAAAAACAGCGCCCCCCCCCCCCCGTCCCCCCATCCCCGCCATGCCACGCCCCCCCCGCCTCCCCCCCTTTCCCCCCCCCTTCCCACGCAAAAAAAAATAAACGCGGCGCTTCCTTTCTACTACACCAGCTGCAATCAACACCGGTTGACCTTCAGCTGGGAGCGCCAAACCGCGCTAAACCGAAACACGAGCAGCGCATAAACAGCGCCCCGACCTACAGTTCGGGGCAACCCATCAAGAAACAGGAAAGCTGGTGCAGCCTGGATTTCTTGATCTTGTCCGAGAACGGGTGCGTTCTACACTACAGTAGTAGCTACAGTGCAACGACACCCAAAAAATGTATATTTTCCTGTAAACCTCAGCTTGGCTCTTCTTAGTGCTCGTGTTCTTAGTATTGATAGTAACTTTAATGTCAGGCAAGGGACAAGAAAGGTAAATTATTTGGCCAAAACAAACAAACAATGTGATATGGGGGAAGCTGGTGTTCCTTCCCTGCCCACTCGGGCGAAGTCTTGCCCCCCCCCCCCCCCCCCCCCCACGCCGCCTCCCTAATCAGGACTGCTATTCACACGACAAACTCTGTAAGCGGTCCACCGAACCATCCCGCAAAAACGCCAAAGGCTCCCCATGTACGGGGCCGCAACATCGCAAAAAAAGACACGACGACCCCTCCCTCCCACAAACCCATGCCGTAGTCGGCCTTAGCCGGCGTCTCAACACGCTGCTACTGCTGCTGCTGCTAGTTCTGCTGCTGTCAGCGCTGCTGCTGCTACGGTTGTTGTTGCTGCCGCTGCGGTTATTGCCACGCTGCTGCTGCTGCTGCTGCTGATTCAGCTGCTGCTGCTGACACTGCTGCTGCTGTCTCAACTCTCGAGCTGGAGGACAATATTCATATCCGGACAGGAATCCGATCAAGACTTGCAACCAAAATCCAAACCCGACGCCGAACCCTGAAACCAAAACCAAAACCCAGAATCAAAACCAACCCACAACCAAAATCAAAAACCAAAAATGTAATCCAAAAATCAACTCCGAAAGTCGAAACCAAGCTCCGAAACCAAAACCACACCTAATACAAGAACAAAGTTATGTCACAAATGCCGCCACGGTGTGGAGGCGGGGTCCCGTGGTGACGCCGACGTGAGGTCCCTTGCGTACAGAAAAAGGGGGGGTGCGTCCGCCGTTATCTGAAGCTCGTCGCCAAGCTGGAGCGCGTGTCTCGAGTGTTCTCCGTCCACGTACACATACCCGGTCTGGAAAGACACAACAAAACGATAGCAGTGCGCGATGAAGACAAAAAAAAGTACAGTGCGGCGACTATGGTGGAAGCAATTAAGCGCGATGACATAGGTGGCAGAAGTTCCTGTAGCTGTTCGTGTGCGATCTAAGTCAATGCATGTTTGTTCGTCGCCACATAATCGGTTGGTAAAAAAAATGATGATGAGGGAGTTGCAGAAGTGGCAAGGCCGTAGAGGACGGAGGGGGGGAGAGAGAAGGACACGGATATGGAGGGGGGGGGGGGGGGAGAGGTGGTAAGGAGTCTCGTCTGGAACGGGACAACGGCCTAGCTCGCACATTGCTGAAAAAAGATGCAACCCGGCCAGGCCGACGATGATAAAAATAACTGAGCGGGATGGTATCAGTAGCAGAAACTTCTGCAGCTATCGATGAGTGATTGGCATCACATTGACATTTTCGGGTGGTGAGAGGGATATCAATAGATGTAGTCGTACGAGAAGGAATATTGGGTAAAACACTCTTAAGAAATCGGGCTAACCGTTTCGAGAAATCTATCGGTTGTCTTTCTTTTGTATTATTTATTTAGGTGTTCGGTTTATATATTCTGTGTGCTTGCTTGCGTGAGAATACACCTTCTTCATGGTTACGTTTGTTATGTTGATGGCGTAGGTGGAACTACCACATGGATGCAGCACGGAACGGTACCGGCAGACTGATAGAACATACAGACAGGCCACGCTTCTTCTGCTATTAATAGTAGCTGGCAAGCAGTGAATGGGGAAGATATACCGTGGTAGGAGAAAGTACAGACGACATATAGAGCGCGATCATGGCAGAAATACTAAAGGCGCAAGCACGGGAAAAAAACACCAAGGAGCTATGATGGAAACGTGAACCGAAGAAGGCGCGATCATGGCCCAGAAACATTAAGGCGCCTTGGTAATAAATAACACATACTAAGGCGCGATGATGGCCATAAATCATAATAAGTTGAGATGGCGCAGGCAGACGCAGACAGAAAAAATAAAAGGCGCAGTCGGGACTCGGGAGGGAGAGGGGGGGGGGGGTCGATGTATAAGAGCCTTTCTTGAGACAAAGGGCAATATAAGGAGGGAAGACCACGAAATGTAAACATTCTTTATGAAAAGGGGGCTAGGGTAGAGGACGCGAGCGGGTGGCCTGTATACGTAGCGGGAATGATTATCGGGGCTCAGGGGAGGAACCGCGGTAGCACCGGGAAACTGCGGTGACAGGTACCTCCTATAACGTAGCACTTCTTTGTTACGGCATCTAAGGAACGCTTTCGATGTGTAGTCAGGAGGCGGTTTGTCGTTGGGGGAGACAGTCTCTTGTCCCTGCCCCCCCTCAAAGAGCCGTGGGACCCTTCAATGTGCCGCAACGCCGCGACGCATGAAACAGAGCTTTATGCTCCCGAGGAAAAAATGACAACAGGAGAAAGGTTTGCGGACTGAGGACGCCAAATCCTTCCTTTGCATGACCCCCATCTATATATACATGAATAAAGACGACACGACCAAAAACAAAAAAGGGGAAAAAACAACACAAAAAAACACAATACATACACATGAACCCCAAAATACATAACAAAAAACAAAAAGGACAACAAGCTGTGATGCCTCCTAAGACCGTCCGACACGGCTGCCTTCCTGTAGAAACCTCGCCCTCAAGCCCACGAGTCTCTAAGACGTAAAAATGGATGGGGGAAAAAAATTAAGATTGTCCCACCTTCGAGTTCCAACGGATCTCGATCTTGGACCCTTGCGGCACGATCCCCTGTCCCCGCTGTCGCACATGCTGCGCGTCCTCTTCTACCATGTGTTCTCGAACCATGTACCTTTCGCGAATAAAGCAATAAAACACAGCAACAGAACATCGAGTTACAACTACACAGTAAGGGTCCCCCAGCAAGGCCGTGAGCGGTGAGACAGAGACGTATCACCGCCTTATAGAGGGAAGCCGCATTTTTCATTCCAGATTGCGAGGGCCATTCTCCAGTCGCATGGAGCGGTTCTGACAGCCTTATATCGGGATACCGCGTTCCTCAGACCATCTTATAAGGGGGGGGCTATATGTTTGCAGTAGACGAACCGTTTTACCTCTTACCACCGCGAAAAGTATATAACACTGACTCCGCTTAGTTTGGCCGCAAAAAACAAAACTTGGGGGTGCCGTGCGATTGCTTAAAAGCCGTGGTGGTGCCCTCAAGCTGCTGTCGCACAAAAAGTCTACCCTGGTAGATATCAGCTGTGATCCCGACCGAACATGTCAAAAAGGTAATCTATACAAGAGTCAGCGTCGGCTTTGCAAAAACCTGCGCGATACGTCAGTCGCACTTGTAATTGTCGCCAGAGATGTTGTAGGTCGGTGACTCCCCCAGGTCCCTAATATAGGGCACACGTCGGACAGATATATCATCTACAGATATATCATCTACAGATATATCATCTAGAGCTACTAGACCATCTACAGATAGATCATGTACGGATAGATCATCTAGAGCCTAACCTGCCGATAAGATATGCTGTGCAGGATCTGTCCAGTACAGATCCAACCTAGGAGACGTGTGTTACATGATGCAGAATATACGACTTTCATCCCGGCAACATGAGCTAGATCATACAGATCATACAGGTCAGGACTACAGTATATCTGCCCTAAAAACTTCAGATCATCAAGCAGGGGATCAAGGATCTGTCAGTGATTTGTCACCGATGTGTGCAATAGCGCCACCATCAACAGGGCCATTTCACGAGGGCTAAAACGGTCCAACAACCACTCTGCTACTCTCCATACAGCCGCACAACACGTGACAGCGATCGATGGGGGTACGCAAGTTTTCAAGCTTGATCAACTAACGAACCCGTTCAGAGCGGGCACCCACTTTTTGACGATAATTTACGTGGAAATAGAGTGAGGTTAGCTTGCGGTACTGCTGTACGAGTAGCTTGGCGAAAGAACCAGAGAGCGGTGCCACACTCGCCAGCATGCCGGAATTGAAAACTATTCAGCGGGTGCGTATCGTTTTTTGTTTGTTTGTTTTTCGTTCATACCCTTGGTGCGCACCTGATAACGGGTTTTCGACACGTCTGTGGCACGTGCTCTTGCGACGGATGATATAGGACAAAAACAGTGGCTCCCGCAAGGGTCCCCTACATATAGTGTCAACGTCAACAGGCCCATGCAACAAGGGCTACGAGTAGTTCGGTCCCGACAACCGTTCGGCTACAACGAAATAGTTGACAGCGATCGCCGGGGGGTACTTTACGCGATTTTTTCAAGTCAAGTAACCCCCATCGAAGCGGCACCCACTTTCTTCGGCGAAAAACAATACCCGAAAGTATAGTGAGGTAGGTCATTTTGCGGTACTGTTTGTAGCGTCCCTGGTTTATAGGGGATTCAGGGGAGTCCCAGGTGACTCGACCGAAGCACATGGCAGGTGCTTTAATATTGGAACCGTCTAGTGCTGAGCAGCGCAATAGAGCGAGCGTCAGCAACGCTGGCGTGTCGCTTGCAACTCCTTCGCTCGTTTCGTAGTTCGGGGTTCAAACGAATCACATCTCGGACAGATAGATCATCTATAAATAGATCATCTACAGATAGATGATCTAGACCCTAACCTGCCGCTGTGAGAGGTTGCGGCGCAGGATCTATCTGTACAGTACAGATCCAACCCAGGAAAACATGCGCCAGATCAAGCAGATTATACGGGTCCCACCCTGAAACAAGATGAGCTAGATCATGCAAGATCGGGAATAGATGACCTATCTGCCGTGTGCAACGTTTACCGCCCCCTACACCAGTACCCCAAACTGCCCCTTTGTGTGGGCCACACAGCAGAAACCGTCAGATCGTTCGTCTCGTGTCCGCTCCGAAGTCCCACAAGGTTTATCGACAAGAAGGCTTGCCTACACATACGTCTTCCGAAGTTTTTAACCGTGAGGTCTACAAAAACCAAAAATCGGTATATAGGTGTTCGGCTTGGCGATGAGCCGCGGAACGCTTTCGAGCGTCCGTGCCTTCGGGGAGGCTCGACCTTACTCGCACCGTCGTATATGCCGTGTACCTGGTCCTACCGCATGGCACTATCACACCTCGGGGATAGTGTAACACACCCCCTGAAACGATTTTCACGTACGACTTTCTCCCGAACTATAGTAGGGGGGTGGGGGGCACACTACCACCGAACGTTACGGCGTCGGGAAAATGTCGTCAACATATTGCCGTAGAAAACATCGCTCGGCGTGTGCACCCTCGGCGCGGTCGAGCAAATCTTGACGAGATCCTCTGCCGCTGCTGCTGCTGCTGCTGCTGCTGAAAGAAGAAATTGCGAAAAAAAAAAAAAACTACAGATACATGAGAGCTGAGAACAACAGCAACATCGAAAGCAATAGACACAAGTGTAGCTACTGTAAATACCTAGCTGCTGATGTACGTGAACAACAACAACAAACTTCAAAACTCACTGCAGTTCCGAAGAGTCTGGTGGCATCGTCTGCCCGCCCGCTGCCTTCATGGAAGCGGTCGACCCCGTCGCGGTACACACCCACATCCCGGAAGACCAAACGTTGAACCACTCACGCGCCGACGAACCTGTCACGAAAAACCGTCGCGGTTATTACCGGGTTAGGAAACACGAAAAACCGTCGCGGTTATTACCGGGTCACGGGAAACACGAAAAACCATAAAAATCTATATATTTAGCCATTTTTACCAACAGTATTTGGTCCTATTAACTATGGTCCCCCGTAACACTGTTGGCCTCCTGCGAACGTATAGGTATTCCCGACCCCCGAGCTTCGCTTCGTCTCACTGTCCCATAGCGGGGTTTTTGTTTTCGCTTTTAACCCTTTTAAGACTGCAGTCTCGTTTTGGGGGACAAATCACTTGGAATTTGAGCGGTTTGTCCCAAAAACGGGACTGGAGTTCTGACAGGGTTAATATAGGGCGCGTGCCTCAGTGCGAGGTGTGGGGTGGACCTTTCGCCTCATTTTTCGTTTTTGTTTTCGAATAGTCAGTCGTTTCTTCGAGCGGAACAATTTCGGAGGTTAGGATGCTCGCTTTTATGAGCTCCCTGTACGCCCCTCCCCCCCCCCCACCCTACACCTGACCTAGAGAAAATGAAAACCGCACAAACCCGCTGAATGAAGGCGTGGTCTACGCAGGTATATATCCATCATACTTTGTATAACTCTAAACTCCTCTTGGGCTAGTCCGTGTTGCTTACCCGGTATCTCATCGGTTGGCTACGTCAACGATATTTTTGTTTCAGCTTTCGAGAGATTTTTTGTTACTGTTGCGTTCTTCGTTAATTACCTGGTGGCTGCTGCGTACGAGTATGTAGCTGGGTACCAGAAACAACCGCCTGCTGTGTTCTCTCTCTCTCTTCGGCTTTCGACACCCCCGGAACTTCAAATCCACCGCAACACCGAAGCGACCCCTTGTACATTTGTAAAAAATGGTGTAAACACACACAAAACACTTTTGAGCGATTCACCCGCTATGTGAGCCCGGCTTTTGATTTGTCACCGGGAGGGATGTGACCCCGGAATAGAGATACCGCTGAGAGGGGGCGGGAGAGAAGGGCGAAGAAAAATATGGGATGGAAAAATAAAAAACAAGAAAAAAATGGGGGGGGGGGGGGGAAGAGTTTCTGCAGTGTAGTGAAACACGTGAAAAGCTACCCATATAAGGCAAACACGTCAATTTCAGTGCAGGTGGCAGCCAGGGGCGGTCAGCCAAGAGGTCAACCCGCGGCCTCCTTTATGTCTGTACAGTAGCTCGTTTTTTTGTTCATTTTATGGTATGTCTTACTTTTAGGGTGTAAGTGCGTAATAAAATACTTGCGAGTGTATTTACTTGGTATGTTCCTGTTATTGTTTGGTTTGCCAAAACGTGATACGGGATCGTCAAGACCGCGGCTTGCGTAGTGGTACTCTGCGTGTGCACGTACTATTTTGGACGTGTCTCAGCCTGTTTTGTGACCTCGGGGGTAGGTTTCAGGGGAATGAGCTAACGTGAGAACGTCATCCTCACAATCATCACCGTCACTTTCCTCGTCATCATCGTCATCATCATCAGCATCATCGTTATCATGATTATCACCATCACGATCGTCATCACCATCCTCATCATCATCATCATCATCATCATCATCGTGATCATGAAGCACACAGTAGTTGCTCCTCGACGTGACGACCAGGTTTCTGACCAAAAGAGACATGCCTCCTTGATACTCGGTTGTGTCGGACCAACAGCGGCGGCCTTCCGATCCAGCATGCTGCTACAAATGCTTATTGTATGTCACAACAACAGCGGCGGGTTTCCGACCTAAATAGGCGTGATGCTTGCTACTTACTACGTCGGAAGAAGAGTGGTAGCGTTTCCGACCTAAAGGGGCACGTTGGTTAATTTCCTCTCTCCCTCCCTCCCTCCCTCCCTCCCTCTTTCTCTCTCCCCCCTTATCTCCCCCCTCTACCCTACTTCACCCTACCCCCCCCCCCCCTCCCCTCCTCGTCCTCTCCCTTTCCCCTTCTTTCACCTTCGGGAGGCACCAATCCCAATCGAAACCTGCTGACGGCTGCGGGATTAGGGTTCGCTAATAATACCTGCCAGACCAGATCCGACAGTGCGCGACAAGGGTAGGGAGGGGGGGGGGAGAGGGGGGGGGGTAAGCGCGCCCTTCTAATGGCTGCATGGGCTATTAATAGGGGTCGCTGTTAACCCTTTTAGGACTGAAGTCTCCTTTTGGGGACAATTGGGGGCAAACTACTTGGAGTTAGAATGGTTTGTCCCCAAAACGGGGATGAAGTTCTAAAGGGGTTAATAGCGATGTCGACCAGAGCAGACCATGCGCGACATCAGTTGGCGGGAGGATGGTGGCTAAGGTTGCCTGCCAGACCAGACCAGCGCGGCAAGAGCAGACAGCCGGGGGGGTGAGGGCAGGATAGGCTACCTACCAGACTAGACCGTGCGCGGCAAGGGGAGGGGGAGGGAGGAGGGGGTGGGTAGAGGAGGGGGGGGGGGGCGGCTAGGGGCACTAACTACTATGCAGATGCAAGAACAAAACCGTACCTGATACACATATTAACATCGTCAAAAGTGCAGCATCGCAACACATCATAACTTTTACCCCTGCTAAAACTATCCCGCAGCTGACCCTTTTAGGACTAAGGCCCCGTTTTGGGGGCAACGCCCTTAGAATTTGGCTGGCTTCTCCTCGAAACGGGACTGCAGTCCTATCAATAGCAGACAGCGCTGGGAGGATTCGCCTCCAAACAAACTCACCGCACCCTCTTCGCGAGGACGAACATCTAGGAATTAGACCCGCCGGGTGCATTTTGTAGCAGCGAAAAAAAAGGGGTCAATACAAGCATGACGGCATGAGGTACTTAAGACCGATGCTACTTATACCATCTTGCAAAACAAAACGAAAATGAAGCTATTGATCTTACCGCGGCTGTGTTGGAAAAAAAACGGGCAAAAACGAAAACAAAAATTTGTGTCTTATGTTCCACGCAGTGCAACTCTTTGTTTTTGCACGTTGTCAATTGTCGACACAGAATCAACCGACGGTCAACCCGCTTCGCGTCGGGCAAGGGCAGCGAAAGGTAGATGGCGGCTTCGATAACATCGTGTTGATCCGTGGTCTACGGGGCGAGAGGTTACCCCAGCGGTGTCCTAGGCTCTTCACCCACTCCTGCAAAACTGTCAACCAGGTATGTAGCGTCATCGAAGAGGAATCGGGAACTATTGCCGTCTTTTTTCTGCACAACAGCGGCCAAATGGTTCTTTATCAGACGCCTGGCCGGCGCCCACGACGTCACCGGGCTTCGTGTGAACACGGTGACCCAAGGGTGCGTCGGAGTCCTTGGTGTAACAACCGCGCTCTGTTCATACTTCATGACGCAGTCGTTGGTTTCGTCGATCGGCGTCTGTCGAGGACTCGGCATCTCGCCGCTTCGAAATACACACTTCACAAAGAATTTTCGAGATTGGCGCAGCATCCCGCCAGGAGATTGTCTTTGACCTAATACGTTTTGTTTTTTTTTTTATTTAGAAGAAACAAATATCAGGATTGGTTGCTCATGGCGGAGCGGTACAGAAATATCACGGCGGGTACGTTCGAAATCCTAAAAACAAAATGCCACGATAAAGGTTCCCATTGGCCTCGATCACACTATGTCTTGTCGCGTGCTATACTGGAGACAGCGACGAACCAGCAAAGTCTCAACCTCTACGCAAACTCGCCGCATCATATTTTCACAAAAACAACAAACCATTTTGGAATAAGACTGGGCTGGCAGCAGTAAAAATTGCCTGAGACTAGCATGCCAGCACTAAAACGGGTCAATAAGTCAAAACAAAGATGACAGCATGAGAAGGGTCAAGACCACCGCCGCAGAACGGAAGGGATCAAGACCGGCATGGCAGCTGGGGTTGAGAGAATTGCCCGGACTTCACGGCTACGTATCACCTCTCCGCTTGTGATCATAAACCCCGAT
Organism: Nereocystis luetkeana; assembly: GCA_031213475.1. Taxonomy (NCBI): domain Eukaryota; class Phaeophyceae; order Laminariales; family Laminariaceae; genus Nereocystis; species Nereocystis luetkeana. The sequence continues at coordinate 2,496,053 of JARUPZ010000003.1, read as the reverse complement.
GTGAACATGGAACGTGCCTTATATTCCCGGTCAGTGTGATAATTATCAAATAGGGGGTTTTAGGGCTGCGGTCCCGTTTGGGGGACAAACTACTTAGAATTTGACTGGTTTGGCCCCAACAACGGGACTGCAGGCCTAAAAGGGCCAAGCCAGCATTCCTGACTAATAGAGTGATAGTTATTAAATAGGGGGCGGTTTAAGCCAACATTCTCGACCAGAATGCCAATTACTAAATAGGGGGGCGACTTACATACAGTAAGCCAATATCCCCGGCCAGCGAGGGCTACCTGCCATGTATGAACTGGGGGGCGAAGTAACCCAACCAACAGACATTCAAGTATATATTCACGAAAAAAACGCCTTCGAGCCATAACGCCCCAGTCAGATATAGACACACAGGGCCACTTAAACCACCGCACCCAAATATGTGACACACGTAGCCGACTACAGTAGTACCTAGTGGGCGAGTTAAATTGAAACCGGGGAGTTACTGGCAGCCGAGGCAACCGAAAACGAATCGACGGCTTATATTCAGCCAAGCCAACCAAAACAAATCGGGGAACTTAGAACATTCACGCAAGCCAACTAAAAGCAAATCGGTGACTTACGTTCAGCCAAGCCAACGAAAAAACATTCGGCGGGCTTACATTCAACCAAGCCAACGAAGAACAATCGACGACTTGTATTCAGCCAAATCGACGAAAAAATCGGCGACTCAAGTTCGGCCGATCCAACTAAAAACTAATCGGCGACTTATATTCAGCCAACTCACCGCCCCAATGGCGGCAATGCAGAGGTCAAGGAAAGCACGGCAGGAGCAGAAGAGAGGTCAAGTCAAAATTATGGCAGCAGTGAAAGAGGTCAAGTCAAAATCATGGCAGCAGATAAAGAGGTCAAGTCAAAATCATGGCAGCAGTGAAAGAGGTCAAGTCAAAATCATGGCAGCAGTGAAAGAGGTCAAGACAGAAGCATGGCAGCAGGGAAAGAGGTCAAGTCAAAACCATGGCAGCAGTGAAAGAGGTCAAGTCAAAATCATGGCAGCAGTGAAAGAGGTCAAGACAGAAGCATGGCAGCAGGTAAAGAGGTCAAGTCAAAATCATGGCAGCAGTGAAAGAGGTCAAGTCAAAATCATGGCAGCAGTGAAAGAGGTCAAGACAGAAGCATGGCAGCAGGGAAAGAGGTCAAGTCAAAACCATGGCAGCAGATAAAGAGGTCAAGTCAAAATTATGGCAGCAGTGAAAGAGGTCAAGTCAAAATCATGGCAGCAGATAAAGAGGTCAAGTCAAAATCATGGCAGCAGTGAAAGAGGTCAAGTCAAAATCATGGCAGCAGTGAAAGAGGTCAAGACAGAAACATGGCAGCAGCGAAAGAGGTCAAGTTGAAATTATGGCAGCAGATAAAGAGGTCAAGTCAAAACCATGGCAGCAGTGAAAGAGGTCAAGACAGAAGCATGGCAGCAGGTAAATAGATCAGCACGGGCGATGGCAGCAGCAGCAGCAGCAGCAGCAGCAGCAGCAGCAAAGAGTCAGAAAAAAAACCCAAAGAACATGGCAACAAAGAACATGGCACTCACATCGTTCAAGGAAGGCGGTAGCTTCGTCTCCGTGAAAGTGCTCTATTGCCGCGGTAGAGAACAGACGGAGAAAAAAAAAACAAAAAAACAAAAAACAAAAACGAACAAACAAATATGGTTACAGCCGTGGGTACCCCGCAAAAAAGGCAGGCACCACTCTGAGCCGGAATATAAGGCCCGGTTATACACTAACATCAAGAACTTTCGTACGTTATATTTTGGGACAGAGTGGTATGGGACAACAAGGCAGATGAACCTGCCTTATTGCTGATTTAGCCTTATCCCGATGTAAGGCCACGTATATGACTCAACTCTGCCTTATTGCTGATTTAGCCTTATCCCAATTTAAGGCCACGTATATGCCTCAACTCTGCCTTATTGCTGATTTAGCCTTATCCCGATTTAAGGCCACGTATATGCCTCAACTCTGCCTTATTGCTGATTTAGCCTTATCCCGATTTAAGGCCACGCATATGCCTCAACTCTGCCTTATTGCTGATTTAGCCTTATCCCGATTTAAGGCCACGTATATGCCTCAACTCTGGATAAGGACGAAAACCAGTCTTACAGAGAGAGAAAGCGCTTGGACACCATTTCGAGCTCAAATCGGGACAAGCCGCCGATTCGGCCTGCCTTATCTCTACGTCTGTCTTATCAGTGACTGCCTTATAGCGAGGTACCCACTTTTGAGCGAAAACACGAGTCCTGACACCTGGCATCTTTTATTGATGGAGCATATCCGGTATTTCACACATGAGGGAGATCATTTACAGATAATTGCTACTTGATGGTATATGTCCTTCAGGGAAGATAGATCATCTACTCCTGATCTTTATGATCTATATGATCTAGCCCATGTTGTCGGGTGGGAGCCGTCTAGTCTGCGTGATCTAGGACACGTTTCCTGGGAATTGATGTATTGGGTGGCGAAGTAAGTTAACCAACTGGCCCAGACTCAGAGAGCCGCCGACGCAGTCTTACTGCAGTTGGGCGGCGAAGTTAGCCAACTCGCTGACTTAGACTGAGTTGAGCGCTGACTTAGTTCAGCTGGGCGAAAAAAATAGTAAAATGGCGGATTTAAGACTTTGTTGAGCGCTGACTAAGTTTGGTCGGGCGGCGAAGTAAGCCACCTAACTGACTCAGTATAAGTATCTAGAAAACACGCGCGTCGAGGCATAAACGCGCCAAGCCAGACACAAAGACGCAGAACTGCGCATATATCCGCACGCAACTGATCTGCTAGTACATACAGTGCAACGGTGTCGGTATACGCCAGCCAACAACACCGGCAATAGAGCGGCGACCGGCACTGCTCCCCGACACTGCCCCATAGGTCAATCCCATCATCTGTGCCAAGAAAAATTTACAGGCACTAGAGCGGGCAGCCGAGACTAACCGACCGGCGCTATAGAGGGACCGGCAGTACTGTGAATATATTTTGCCTACCCCACTAACAGCTATAACGGGGGGCCATAGTTAATAGGACCTATGGTATAAATAAAAACTATATATTTTAACCAGTTTTACTAACAATATTTGGTCCTATTAACTATGGGCCCCCGTAATAGTCGGAGAATACTACCAGGCGAAAACTAATCCCGAGAGTTATGGTCAGCCAACTCACATCCCTAACACCAGTAGTGAGCTAACATTTATTCTTGTATCTTGCTTACCTTAATGGACGCCTGTAGTCGCGTCCGTCTCTGGGGCTCCACCTCCCGAAGCAAAATCTGTCGGCAATTCGCATCCCAAAGGGAGTTCCAGAAGCCCATTGTGGCCAAGTGCAGCAGGGGAGTAAATACATTAAGAAGCACAAAAAGCAATCCCCGCCCCGAAAAGAGTTCCAGAAGGGCGGCGGGGCCATGAGGAGTGGGGAGGGGGGGGGGCGTGCTCATTTGTTGCTTGCCTTAGACATTTCACCTGTGTTGCACTGCCCACAAAACACAAAAGAAAGTCCCAACAACAAAGCCAATGGAAGCACGTCTGCCGCCGTTTTTTTTTTTTTGAGGACATTTCGTTTTTTTTGCTCTAGCTCGACCGTTCCTTGCGAGCAAAAAATTGGCAGACCGGATATGAGCTTCTCGGTGCACTCCCGTGAGTGTGCCAAAGCGACAGCACTTTTCGTGTCCTCCTTCACACCGGACCTTATCGCTGAAGGTTGAAAATGTGGTTCCAGGCGCTTGAATTTTCGGTTTCTTGTACTGTAGCCAAGTATTTTTTTCTGCTGTAGAACGAGAAGGAGGAACCCAGCAGTCGTAACGAGTACGTTCCTCCTTCTCGTTCTACAGCAGAAAAAAATACTTGACTACAGCACAAGAAACCGAAAGTTCAAGCACCTGGAACCACATTTTCAACCTTCAGCGACAAGGTCCGCCCCGAAGGAGGACACGAAAAGTGTTGTCGCTTTGGCACACTCACGGGAGTGCACCGAGGAGCTCATATCCGGTCTGCCATTTTTTTGCTCGCAAGGAACGGTCGAGCTAGAGCAGAAAAACGAAAGGCCCTCAGAAAAAAAACGGGGGCAGACGTGCTTCCATTGCCTTTGTTGTCAGGACTTTTGGCAATATCAGCTTTTTTTCGTGGGCAGTGCAACACAGGTGATTTGACCATTGACCACGCATCCCTTTCGAGACGGAGGGGGGGGGGGGGGTGGGCGTACTCATTTGTTGCTTGCCTTAGTCATTTGACCATTGACCGGAGGGGGGGGGCGGGGGGGGGGGGGGTACTCGAAGTGATATCAAGCATGGCCGTAGTCGTATGGCGGGGGGTACATGCGGTGCAGAGTACAATATATAATACGCACGCCAAAAGGAGTTCCAGAAATGCCTAGGGGCGAAGAGGGGGGGGCTATACTCGAAGTGAGGGGTAGGGTGTACTCGATACCATGCATTGCCGCAGTCGTATATATGACCATAGACTCTCGCATCCCTACAAACCGAGTGCGTACAAAGGCACTTCGCACCTGGGGGGGTGGGTGCTCATGTCATGCACGGGCATCGTCGTGTGATGGAGGGGGAGAAAAAATACGTACCTATGGACGGAGTACATATAAAGCATTTTCGCGCCCCAGAAGGAGTTCCCGAAAGGCGTTGGGGAAAAGGGGGGAGGGGGGGTGTACTCATTATCATGCATGGCCGTAGTCGTTTGGGGGGGGGGGGGGGGGGGTAAATACATACAAACACACTGCGCGAAGTGAGGCAATTATGGCGGCCTGTGCCGCACATTGCTACGATAGTTTTTGGTCAAGACATTGTTGTTGTTTCTGCCGTTGCTGCTGCTGCTGTTGTTGATACTGATATTTTTGCCGATGTTAATATTGATATTGTCACTCACACTGTTAAAGTAGTGCTATTTGCTGTGGCTGTTTCCTTATTCGTTATGGCTGTTTCCCCATAATCATGTAGGCTATCCGTCTTTTGCGACGAGCGAAAGCCCTATCAATACAGCGCTAGCGTAGTTCACGGTTCTAGCTCTTCGTCAACGTCACAAGCTGCTCCAACCTAAATACTTTTTACAGCTGCAGCCGCATCAACAACAGCACCAACACCACCAACATCAACACTACCACCCTCCACCACCCAACACCACCCACACCCACCTCCCAACACCACCACCTGCACTACCACCATCACCAACAACAACACCAACACCGCCACCACCACCACCACCACCACCACCACCACCACACTGCCACCCCATTCCCCAACCATTATTACCACCACCACCATCACCACCACCAGTACAATCACCTTAGGAAGCTCCTTCTCGACATTGAGAGCAGTGCACATGCACAACGCCCCAAAGCTCCTCCTCTCATCCGTCCGCTTAGTGCTGCTCTTCTCCTCCGTCCTGCTGGGGTCGCTGTTTACGCCCAAGAGCGGGATATTGTCGCCGAGGAAATGGCTCGATGATAAAGCAGTACCATCCCCGCCCACTGATATTACGAGGTCCACCTGTCTCAGAGGTAAGAGAGGAAGAGGAGGCGGTGGCGGGGGGGGGGGGGGGGGGGGGGAGTCAGACAGGTGTTTCGCGTGCTTGAGCGACTGGGATATCGGATGTCGAAGGACGTACGAGGTCGAGCGCAGTTCTTCATAGAGATGGGTATGGGTATGGGTATGACAGATGCTTCGCGTGGTTGAGCGACTGGGATATCGGATGTCGAAGGACGTACGAGGTCGAGCGCAGTTCTTCATAGAGATGGGTATGGGTACGGGTATGGGTATGATCAATGCGGGTAAGAGTATGATGAGAAGACGGGTGAAATTATGAGTATGAGCATGGTGACTGAGAGCATGGGTGCGACGAGCGTGAGTCTGAGTATGAGCATGATAATTAGTACAAGTAAATACGAGAGTGAGTGAGTGAGTGAGAGTGAGTATGAGAGTGAGTATGAGAGTGAGTATGAGAGTGAGTGTGAGTACGAGTGTGAGTACGAGTGTGAGTACGAGTATGAGCGAGTATGAGTACACAACAGCGTCTTCTCACGACCGGACAGTAACGCCTCCATCCACCAGGAAATGCAATCGCAAAAAGACAAAAAAAAAAGTGTGCCAGCATCTTGTACACCTGCGATATGTGCTGACGGTCTAACTCCTGCCTCCCCACGATGGCGTACTCCGCCTTTTGCTTCGAAAGCACCCGTTGCACCGATGCAACGCACTCCCGATGGATGTCGTGTCTGAAAACATAATGATATGCAATCGTAAACGGGCAACGTTGCGGTCAATTCGGTTTCTACTTCTCATCGGAAAAGTTGGCATTCATTCGGAAATAGGAAAGATACGTTGCTACGTACGGTTGTGACAAGTGGTTTGGAAATGTTGGCATCCATTCGGGAACGGGAACTATTGCGGTCGGCTTGTGTACAGTCCTTCGGAAAAATTGGAGCTATTAATAGGAACAGGAATTAAACGCTGCCACGTACATATGGGTTGACAATATTTTGGAAGTATTGGTATTAATTCGGAATGGTTTACACTATTCGGGAAAGGAAACCGTCGCTGATGTTGGGCACTCATTCGGAAATGTTCCGAAAAGGAAGGACTCAATGCTCATCGGTTGACAGTGTTTTGGAATATTGGTATTCTCTTGAAAATGTCCACATGTATCTGGAAAACACACACACACACACTTGGGTATTTGACGGTTGAATAAAACGTTGACGTTGATTCGGAAAAGGTAACTGGGGCAACTAGAGTAACCACTCGGAAAAGGACACCGTAGTATTCGGTTGAAATGCAGTCGGAAACCTACACTGCTGTTATCAGTATACATACATGCATTCGGAAACAAACACCGCTGATACCCGTTGAAGGGCAAGTGTGGCTCACCGGTTCTTGAGTCTTTCCCATCTCACGGCAAGCGGCGCCTTCCCCTGCGTCTTAAGCTGGATGTACGACTACGCGAAAGGGAGGGAAGGTGGGGGGGGAGGGAGGGGAGGTGAGGTCACAAAAGTCGAAGGATTAACTTTGCCCTTAAGGACTTTCGGGAAAAAGGAGTGTGGGCGAACAACCCATAACCAACGGATACTAGAAAGAGTAGAGAGTGGAGAGGAAGCGGAATCTCGTACTGGTTGGTGTTGACGTAGACTGCAAACTGCGCGTGACGCGTTAGCTCTCTCGAGCACACTACAGCAGTACCTGGTAGCTTACATTGTGCATACAAACCGGCTCTCGTGATCTCGTGCTGATGACAGATCGATGAGGATAATTCGAAGAAAGTGCGGACGGACAAGTGGAGAAGCAATCAAGAGCGACCATTGGAGAGCAGAGAAGAGAACGAATGAGGGTTGAATTACCAGATATTGGAGTAAATGGTTGACGTACGCTGCTGCGTACGATACGAACATACGTGGTACATAACTAACCCTGACCCTACCCACAACCAGTAGAGTCTGCCGACATTTTCGACGCCACTATGGTTGAAACACTCCGACAGTTATTAACAGTAGTGTACGAGGCAAAGAGAATTAAAAATGCTACGAAACCAATGGTTGATTGGGTCAGATTGGCTGAGAATGAGAGTTGTGGTTGGCTATGTATTCGTGGTCGTACACAACAGCAGCAGTAGTGGCCCTCAAACGATAGTGCCAAATACGCGGTGTTTTCTCCTTGCCGTAACCGTAAATCCAACCCTAACAAGGGAGCTTACTGTATTCGAGAAAATGGTAACATTAATATTAATAGTAGAGGGTCTCCACTGTTTTTTTGCGTACAAGACGAATAGAAACGACCCTGAGCCTGAGCCTAAGCCAATCAGACGCAATCAACCGTTGGTTAGCAATGCGAAGTCCCTTTGTTTCTCTACGTACCACGGTAAGGCGTACCTGGTATGGTGTGCCGGCAATTTGATCGAACAAATGGAATCGTCATACCCATTCATCACCCATGAAACGCATCGCGCTTCGAGCATACCTGGTACCTGGTATGTACGTGCATGCATTCCATAAAGGTATCATGCATGATACGATATCACGAGCAGAGAGCTAAAAATTACAAAACCGCAACGTACTTCGTGTACGTACTCGTACACCGTTCTACACTATTAATAGCGTACTACCTCTTGGTGTAGCCCACGTACGAAGTTCCGGCTGCGACTCGTGTGAGTATCGTACTGCGGTAGGTATCCGACAATACGTGTCTGGTATGATATGTCCCACCCGACGCGCCGCTATATACTGGGGTAGCGGCAGTGGGCCTGCTAGTGACCGTCGGTGTCTCGCCTATGCCTCTCTGTGCCGTGTCACAGTAGGAGACACCTGTCATCTTGCAGCAACCATTATCGTCACTCGTAGTACGTGGCTCGTCGTGACCGAAGGCAAAAAGTAGCAAGTAGCAGCAGAGAAGCAGTAAGTACAGCAGCAGTACCAGTACAAAGAACAAGACACACGGCGGCAAGATGCACCTCTCCGCTCACCTCGTACGCAGTTTGCTTGACCACCACGAGGATTTTCCTGAAGCCGGAGCCGAACAGCAGCCGGCTCTTCGCGTGGCTCCAGGAGGCAGACGGCATGCCGACGACTGGTGCTGCGCTTTGGCTGAAGCTTGTCGACAGCTCCGGCTGTTGAATCTTGCCCAACTTGTGCACAGCTATGATCGTCTCACAAGTCAGCAGCGCGTTACACCCCCATGAGCGCTTACGTGGGTGCAATAGACGCGTAGCGAGTGCCAATAAAGTTGAGGTCAAGCGGCTGGGCTCATAAAGTTATTCGCACGCGGTCAGCCTATCTCAGCTGAATGCTGTGAACATGTCCTCTGGTGCGCAGTTATGTGCTTCGCCTTTGTTGCCAGCAGTTTTCGAATAGTTACGGAGGCGTGTTTGAGGTGCGGGGGGATTTCTCATGTGTACTAGCTAATGCGTGCGTGCGCGGGATCTGGATCTATCTGTGCCATCTCATGATCTGTTCATGTTACTTGGGACATGTTACGCGGCTGATGAGATGATGAGCCGTGAGCTGCGCGGTCCCGTTGAATTGGCGCAAGGGTTGATCTATGCCTTCTGTTGGAATGGGTAGATGGGTTTACACTACCCTCAACATAATAAAAGGGTCCGCACTATTCGTAAGGATAATCGATACGTACCTGGTATCATGTTGTTATCCCTATACGAAGTATGTCCATATCTGGTACCAGGTACGACTGCTTTACACTGTATTATGATGACGTACTCGTACGTAGTTTGCCCTCTCTTCTCGTACTAACTACGAGCCATTCTTATCGGAGAGCTTTTTTCCCATACTAAAAAAGTACGTCAGCTGTGTGAGTTCAACCGATCGGCAGATGGTCGATACTCAACTTTGCAAGCTGCGTAAACCGTTCGGGTGTTTCCAATTTTGTTCGCGAGAGTTCTTCACTTTCTGTTGTGTTTAGTCTTCTTTTAGGACAACACCCACCACACATTGTCGGATGGCAAGCATAATAATTATCTCCCTTGCGCTTGAGGTCCCATTTCGTACAATCTGGGAGGTAGGATCTTCAGGTTGATTGGCGCCGTTCAGGTACTTGGGATCAAGGTACGGCCGAAGACCCACAAAACCCGACCCCCGACCCCCGAGACGATATAACACTTACGGCAGTCTCGACTTCTAAATAATTGATGTCGGCCAGTAGCATTCACTTCGTACACTGAAGCAGCAGATCGACACATTTTTTCGCGCAAAGTTCAATGCGCAAAGTTTCAATGGTCCAAATTTTGCTGACTTTTTTCCCAAAAGATTGTGTGAAATTTAACAAACTTACTTTTTTTGCTTCTGGATAATTTCACGATTAATAATAGTGTGACCGAACGCCCCCGTAAATAGATACCAGGTACATATCTCCAATTTAATTATTAATGTTGAAGATCATGCTGCACATTGTCGGATGGCAAGGGAAATAATAATTATTTCCAATTTTTAGAAAATGGAAAAAAACTTTCCGATAAGAATGTGAGTCTAACATAGCAGCGACGACAGTATAATATTATACCAGGGTATTTGTTTCAACGTTACAACGCGTTGTTGACGCAATTATTATTATTGCCACCCGACAATGTTTTATTGTTTCCCTTGCCATCCGACAATGTGCAGCATGATCAAGATTGATCACTCATCACTTTCCTGAAAGAAGAAAACCTAATTCCAGGATGAGACCCCATCATCTGACTGCTGTGTAGATACGCAAGAGAGAGTGGTTTCTGTCGTTCAAACTAACGGCAGGGTGTGCCCTATATATGATGTACCAGGTGTACTATTAATATATTAAAAACGTTTTCAGACCCACCTCTGGCACAGCGTACGTACGAGTAACTGCACCCACACGGTTTACACAAGAAACTTTCGGAAGGGGTAATTTTACTGAAGTTCTTTTTGATGAAAATACACTACGTGTATTTCCCGAATAAGAAATCCAACGGGGGGCATCATTCCTGTTTCATGCTACACAGTATATACTCGTATGTACAGCAGTAAGTACAGAACACAGTACCCGACAGCAGCTAAAAATCTCCAATTTTGGCTGAGGCTGGCGGCTTATTATTGTGACGTCAACGTTGAGCACAGGCTCTTGAAGGCGATCATATAGAGGATCTAGAGTAGTAGTAGTAGTAGTAGTAGTAGTAGTAGTAGTAGTAGTAGCGCCCTCGCTGAGCACAAATAAATGCTGAGCTGTAAAATCTTGTACTTCGTATAAACCTTTTTGTCAGCCTGAACTTCTTAACTATGACTATTACGGGGGACCATAGTAAATATAGTACCGGACATTGAATATCGTTGCCACTCCTAACGAACAAAAAAAATCACAATTCGTGACTTTTTTGTCGTGATTCGTGACTTTTCTGTCGTGATTCACAAAAAAAAAAAACACGATTCATGACGCCATTTTTTTCATCTTTTCCCTAAAAAAGACAAAATCACGATTCGTGACATTTGTCATGTCTCCAAATACGCCTGATCAAGGCACTACGCAACCCGCGCGCACCAACGGTATCCGAAGGTCGGTATAGGGGAATGGCAGACTCTGCTTCGTACGCCGCTGGTGGGCAACGGGCGGCTACCCAAAGACACCGCAGGACGCGGGCTAACGAGCAGGTTGTGCCCTCGAAATTTCGAGGAGGAGGAGGCACAGCTCGAATACAAACGCGAATATGACCTAACGATGTCACAGGCCAGGCCGGGCAGACGCCCTGCGAGACGGAATCTTGCGATTCGCGCTCGGCCGACGGTCGGTGAAATTGGAATCTCGCAGGCTGAATCAGACTTCGGCCCGTGATTCGAATGTACCACGGGCCGGGCCAGGCGCGGTCGGCCCGGCCCGGCCTGGCCGTGCCCAACTCGCGAGACTTGACTCCACCCACAAAAACCGTCGGGTTTGAAATATCAGAATTTTTACAACTTGGAAATATCACGAATCGTGACGTTTTTCAGCTTTTTTCCGTTATTAGAACTGAAATGTCAGGGATCGTGATCTTTTGGCATGCCAAAAAAGTCACGAATCGTGATTTTTTTTTCCGGTTCATTAGAAACGGCCCTTAGTAAAAATAGCGAAATTTACAGGTTTTTGTGTGTACCGTAGGCCTTACCATATTTAATATGGTCCCCCGTAATACAAAAATTATCTACACATGTCGTGTCCAGGTACTACCGTAGGTGTCATAATAGGTACCGGCAGCTTCGAGTATAGATGGCGCATTGAATATTTGGTACTTCCAAGAAGGAGGGCTCGGCTGTCCTCTCGACACGAACTGAACTAACTCTCAAAACTATGAAACCTTACAACGCTGGCCAACCGATAGCACCCGTGTCTCAAACATCCGTAAAGCTTCAAAGCATAGTCAACATATATATATCAACATGTGAGCCGTCAGTACAATACGCGCCGACACGCTGAGAGGCCGCTATTTTCCTTCATGGCCATGATACTGCCTGTGCGACAGGAGTACCATGCGCATAGAAACCCTGGCAGGCAGTGACTTCTATTTCACGATAACAAAAAAAAACGTTGTTGTTCTTGCCGTTGTTCTCATGTGAACTCATCGCCATAATCAAGTCCGTGGCCACAGGAAGACAGGTTCCAACAAATCTGGAGTGGAAGAACACTCCAGGAGGAAAAAAAAACAGACAATGTGAGCTTAAGCTTTATTTTTACCAATCCGCCGGAGGATAAAAAAAAGAAAAAAAAGAAGACAACAGCACATCACAAGCGTCCACACCCATACAGGCGACGAGTTTCCCTAGTCACGATCAAAACATAGTAACAGGCGTACAACATGCACCGACACCCGGACAGGCTGCAACACTCCTTCAGAACAACGCAGCAGAGACTTATTTCGCGGACACCCAGACAGGCGGCCATTTCCCTTCATAATTATAGTACAACATGCGCCGACGCCCGGGGAGGCGGCGGATTTCCTCGATAAAAAACATACGAAAAAAAGTCACGACGGCAGCACCATGTGCTCCCACACGCAGACAGGCGCTACATGCTCCCCCATTGTTACAATCTCTTTTGCGGCGGTGGCATCCTCTCCTCAACAGAAGAAGCCACCGGTGCCCTGCCCCCCCCAACGCCACCCCCACCCCTACTACCACTACCACCACTATCACCACCAACACCACTTGTGCCTTTCCTGCCGGCGGCCTCGATGCCATCCACCATGCGCTGCAGCTCCAAAGGGAGGCGTGTTCTGTGCTCCCGCGCGCAGACCCCGCAGAACCTGGCGGCATAGAACAAACTACAGTGGACGCAAACGTCCTTACCACAGTTGGCACACGTTCCTCCGACCACAGTTGGGAGGCATTTTCTCTGAAAGGCGGTGAGTGACGGCGACAATGGCGGGGGGGTCGGCGTAGAAAATTTACAGCGCATAATCGGACTACAGAGTGGGTACCCCGATTTAAGAGGGGGTATGTTAATATAGTAGTACAGTTAAGAAAAGGGAATATCGACTGGAACAAAAAAAGAAGAAGAGGATTCCCCTTGTTTCGCCAACCCCTCTCTCAAGTCGGGTCTCACACGCCTTCCTATCAGGTGTAGACCCCGAGTATTGCGAGGGTTACTTACTGTCTTCTGGAGAGTATGGAGTGATGAAGCAACGGTACACGTTTAAGTTCGGCTTCCGTGCAATTACACCGTGCAAGCATGTCCTTCGGGGGCATCGAAATCCGACCTCAACGCACTCTCGTCTCCGATACTGATCTACAAAGGTGTTTTTCGCGGTTTCCCCAAGTCGAGAGAGAAACTCCCCTACGTTGAGATAGCAGAGAACTCTATTAGTTAAGAGCCGTAATTTCGGCCCGAATCATACCTTTCTTCAATCGGATTACCCACTGTATGCACTACCACGTATCCATTGGGCTATGGACTACCATGTTGTCCGGAAAATTATGGACCGTTCAGTTATATATTAAGACCCATTTTTTTTTACTTTTCCGGACAGAATGGTGTTTGGTTATCCGAGAGATACATGTACTGATGTTGCTGCTGCTGCTGGGTCCGCGGCCGCGGGGGGTGTGGGGGGCTGTACTTGCAAGACAGGAGCACGAGATGAACTTTGCACCATGCCTGGAATGTACACTGACTGTGGCATTGACATCGACTTTTGACATTGAACAAATAGCCCTATTTTCAAAAATAGTACTTTAGTAAGTCGTACACATTTATCTACCTAAAACGTTCACCCCATGAACGGCAAAAATACACTATTCTCCAAGTAGTTGTGCTGTATTGTAAATGTCAACACCTTAGTTGCTGTCGGCGCATCACGGGGGGAAGGATAAAAAATAAAGGAGGAGAGATCGAATAGTTGCATGCAAACAAGAGGCTCGCAGGCACCATTGGAAGGCCAGACAAGTTGTCCAGCACGGGCCTAGTTCGGAAGCGCCGAACCTCCATCTGGTCCGTATCACAGCCACAACATAAACAGGGGTTAATTTATCATGCCCATGTACGCTATCATACGTTATCACAAAAAAACTAGGAAAGCATGGACAGTATCGTCGATCAGCAACCATTCATGTGTCCGAAGACGGGACGAGGGTGGAATGGACCCCTCTTCCCCAGCCCCCTGCCCCCTATCGAAAAACTTGACCCTTGAAAAGCCTGTCGGGGGTCTCACATTCTCGCCCCCCCCTCCCCCCGCGGAAAATGGGTCTTTCATGCAGAACACGTCTTCCATGAACACCACCTGGGGACAGAATGGAGGCTTTCTGCCGTGGTAGTCGACGCGGAAGGTTTCTCCGCAGAACGAGCAGGCGAAGGGCGATCGCGCAGTTCTGATTGGTGCGGTGCCATGGCTGACCAAGGCTTGGGACATTGATTTACCTGATGTGCCCTCGATAGAAGCTAGGCGCTTTCTTATCGAGGGTATCATAGAGGTCAAACGCAGAAAGGAGAGAGGGGGTGCGATGGGGGGGGGGGGGGGTGTACTCGATAGGAGAGATGCACTCGATATCATGCATGGCCGTAGTCGTATGACCTTAGACCCTCGCATCCCTACAATACCGAGACGGAGCATGTCGGGTGTTCACCGACCAGGCAGGCATTGCTTTCACCGAGCGCGAAGCGCCGTGAGGTGTCCGGCGAGTCACATGAAGGGTGAGCTGCATCCTACTAAGAACCGCTTGTGATGCGGACTTGCATATGGATGGCAGCTTCAATGAGTTAATTTAATTCCCGGTGCAGGCAATTCCAGAGACTGCAATGGGAGTACTATGAAACTGCCTCTTGGGCGCCTTACCTTGAGCACTACGTGATACGATCATTCCCGCTTGTGCGGAGTGAAGGTTCTTTACCTCGCACAAATGATCTAACTCGACAGCCAGCTGTGGGCGACAGCCAAAAAAAAAAACGGTACCCTGGTTGTCTAGCTCACGTAGTGAGCGGCATGCTTTACAGTGTCAACCGACGCCAACCCAACCTATATATCATAGGGGGGTGGGGGGGGGGTGTACTTATTATCGTGCATGGCCGTAGTCGTATGACCATAGACCTTCGCATCCCTATAATGCCGGGACGGAGCACGTCGGGTTTTCACCGACCAGGCAGACATTGCTTGCACCAAGCGCGAAGCGCCGTGAGGTGGTTGGCGAGTCGCATGAAGGGCGAGCTGCATCCTACTAAGAACCGCTTTTGAGGCGAATTTTCTTGCATACGGATGACAGCGTCAATTAATCGATTTAATTTCTGATGTGGCCACGTCCAGAGACAGCAATGGGTTAACCGTGTAACTGCCTCGTGGGTGCCTCACCATTTACACACTACGTGATACGATCATCCCCCTTGTGCGGAGGGAAGGTTCTCCCCGCACGTGAATAATCTAACTCGACCGCCAGCCATGGTGACCGCAAAAAAAAAAAACGGCGCCCTGGCTGTCTAGCTCACGTAGTGAGAGGCGTGTTTTACAGCGTCGTCGCCAACCGACGCCAACCCAACCAATATATATATAGATATGATATATATACCAGGTATATAGTAGAGGGGGGGGGGGGGGGGGGCAGATCAGATGAGTAGTAGTAGTAGTAGTAGTAGTAGTAGCAGTAGTAGTAGTAGTAGTAGTAGTAGTAGTAGTAGTAGTAGTAGTAGTAGTAGTAGCTGTAGCAGTAGTAGTAGTAGTAGTAGTAGTAGTAGCAGTAGTAGCAGCACACGAAATACGTTGGGTGTCGGGCGCAACTAGTTGCAGTCAAAAGCCTGCCACAGGTCAGACACTAGACTTGTACAATGGTTTTAGTGTCGTTCCCGTTTTCTGCTGTGGCTATTCTCGTGGAAACCCCGATTCTGGCGGATATAGTCTGGTTGTATCAGGGTGTTTGGTGCGTTCGAGGGTCAGGTTGGAGGTCTTAGGTCCGGGTGGGATTAGGCCGGCGTGGGATTAGGGTACCAAGTGGGAGCAGGGTCGATAAATGTGTCAACATGCGAAACTCGGGTCTATAAATAGCTCCTGTCTTATTTTTGTTGTACGAGTATTGTTCGGTTACGATGTCGCGGCACGCGGGCGGGAGAGTCCGTGACACGGCCGTAGCTTCATGGTGGTCGTGTGACTGGATCATCTTTGGGGTCGATTTCAGTCAGGTCGTCGTGAGAAAGGGCAACGGAGGCGATGTATGTGAGCAAGGCTTGGAACGGCCTGTACTCCTGGATACTATATTTACAGTAAGGTCCTGCCAACATAAAACACCTGATGCGAGCAAGGCTTAAAACTCTTTTTTGATACCATCCTTGATCAACAATGAGCTCAGATGGGCTGTTATAAAGGATTTCGCGTAGCGCTCGTCGCGAGCATGAATCCCTGATCCGATTTTCTTACGTAGCGTCGTCCGAAGAGTGAGCCCTTACGTTCTTACTTACTGCAATGAATATACGAACGTGATTTAGTATCCGTAGGCCTGTACTGCTGTAAGCCATGCGATGTATCCGCGCCGCTGGCTTGCTACGCTGCGCACAGTTCTCCAAAGGTCACATACGGTCACATACGGCGGTGTAGTGGTGGCAGCAGTACTCACCTTATGACCTAGGGTTTGATCATGTATGTGTCGTTATGTCGTGTCCATTGGTGTACACTTGCTGCCCGTGTTGCTGTCCTTGTGTGTGCAGTGCGCAGCAAGGATAACCAGACATCGTATACCAGGTATACAGCGTATATTGCTGTACAGTATCTCGCTACATGACGAGAAACGTAAACGTATACATACCCGCGTAATACGTGCAACAGCACCATCCGACAGATAACTCAACTACTCTGTAGATCGTCTATATCCTTGAAGTCGTTGCGACATGTTGTGCATGATCTGCGTACCGCTGTGTACAGTAGTGGTGCACAGAGTAGTACAGACCCAACGCAGGAAACTGTGCTAAAGCATGCAGGTTTTACGGTTTCCACCAGGCAACATGAGCTAGATCATACAGATCAGAAATATCAGAAAGGTGTCTGCTCTGAACTATCTACAGTAGATTAATAGATGATCTGCCCGATCTGTGCAGCACCACGGGCCGGTATTAGGCATCAGCTACGTACTGAACATACCAGTACAGAGTACTGGTAAGCATGATATACGCGAGGCTGTACTGAAACAAGGCGCGAGGGCTCGTTCGTATAACATGTCACACCAATACCCAGCACCTCAACGCATTTTACCCTGCAATCGCATGTACGGTACTCCATTCCTTACTTGATACTTCGAAAGACAAATGTCGTTCTACGATTTACGAGGAACATGACGTCGGCGAATGATGGCACAGCAGTCTGTATACGTCTCAGTGCGAGTACGTAACAGGTACGAATATTCTACGAGCAGCACTCACTGGTGCTAACAGCAGTACGGCAATATTGCAGATTATGGCCAGTCTACGTTGACATTCTAGACCTGCGTTTAGTTGTAGATTGGTAGCATGCATCAGCTTAGCAGCTCCTACTGTAGTAGTAGCTTACCGGTAGTAGCTAGCAAGTGCTACTCGTATGCTTTACGAGTGCAGTGTACGTACTCGTATACTTAGAATAAGTGCGAGGCAAAGATAAACGCGGCGGGATGCCTACCTGGTACACTGCGCTCCCAACAAAAAAATCCTGCGGCAACCTCTTTTCCGTACCTCTGGAAGCACTTGAGAGCTTCTGCAGCCACGAGGTAGTCAACGGCAACGCTGGCGTACTTGTCTCCACTCTAGGCAGGTGTCTGTCCGTGTCTCCTTACGCCTACTCACTTCGTACCTCGTACACTAAAACAGACTGAGGCAGGCCGGGCAGTCGAGGTACAACATCTTACGTACGTCCCATAAAAACGCCTCTATATTTTATGAAATCGAATGTTTTTCTGGATTCTGGCTCCAACGATCGACCCGTGGATTTTCTTCGCGCGTGAGAACACGAGTACGGTGAGTGGAGCCCGAGGATTGGGTTTGAGGCCAGGGGGGCTGCTGTGCGGGCAGTGGGCAATAGACAACAACCGCGCTCAGGTGTCGAAAGTTTTCCGATCTTGCCTCTTCCTGGCGGACCTCTTGTCCCGGTTCGGGAAATAATCTCGCCGCGTTTTGTTCACGCTGCGGATGCCATCCCCCCCCCCCCTCTCCATCCCCCATTGGTTTGCAGTACTTGAGTTTCACACCCCACACCATATCCGAGTCGGGATCCGGGGATCGACGTTCCGCCCATTCCGGCAGGAAACTTGCCCCCTGCCCCGCGTACGCCTGAGCATACTTTTCTGGCTCTTGGATTATTTTCAGAGGTGTCGCGGTTGCGCATTTTGATCCAAAACTTTCCACCCCAACGCCAGTTTGCTTTTTCCACGCGGTGCGGCTCACAGACGATAAAAGGCAAAGTCATCATGCGGGGCAAGCTGGTTTGGAGCCCCCGAACTCGCACATGGGCGGTCGTGGCCCTCGGAGTTATCGCTGCCGGGGCCGGTCTGGCGTACCTGGGCAGGTGGGAGTCGTGCGAGTGGCGGCCGGTTACCCTCATCCTGTGTTGTTGCAATCGTTGTGGTATTTGTTTGCTGACCGGCCAGCGAAACCAACGACCCGTTTCGAGTTGGGCCATGCAATATGCGTGGCATTATTAACGATACCCTTGTTTATCCCACCATCTTATTTATTGTATTTGCCCTGCGCGTGTCTCTCCAGCTCCCTCCATTTCGCAACTCAGATCCGGGGTCACATGGATACATAGCGAGCACTCCTCCCCCCTCTCTCCCCCACTACGAGGTGCATGCCTCCGTTTTTATCTGCCACTACTCTGTACTTTACTCGTGCTGCTATTATACGTTGTGTGATACCCGAGGGCGCCAAGCGAAGAAGAAGCCGCGCACGAGTAGGAGACCGCGGTTTGGCCCCCTTCCTTGACTTGGCTGGCTGCCCCCCTACAAAAAAAAGAGGCACTATAAGAGGCGCTACAAGAGGCACTAAACGAGCCCCCCGAGAAGACCGGTATCCTACGGTGCACAATACACAGAGAGTACGGCATAGTTGATACCACAGGTATACCCGGTGCCTGCTGTCTGGTGTCGAGGGTGTACCAGGTACCAGGTATCAATCATGCCAGCAACGAACGGCGAGTTTTCCGAGTGGAGTAAGCTGCGTTCTTGGCAGCATCATACGAGACAGCAGCAGCAGCAGCAGCAGTGTGCCAGTTTTATGTTAGTGTTGTATATCAGGCATAGTCTTCTGCCAACACATGATCAGTGAGTGCATGTGGCAATTATGTGGCAATGCACCGATCGTTGAGTTGTCGCTGTGCTTCGAGCTCTTTCATCGGTCAGATCGCTCTCCGTCCGCCCTACCGAAAGGAGCCTCTACCCGTTCACCCCCCCGCCGCTGCCCGTATGATATCGAAATAATAGGAGAAGAAAGGCCTCCGCGAAGAAAGCGAAACGCGAGCAGCCGGACGGAGCCGCTCCTGGGCAGGCCACAGCCGCCGCGCCGCGTCCTGGTGCCGAGGGATGTTTCGACAACCACGAGGTGCGAAAAACGCCAAGAGACCCTCAGGCACCGACCACAGAGAAAAATATTAATAAAAACGAAGCAGCCATATATATCATTGTATTCACTCATTTTTTCCCCTCCGACAGTTTATCGTGCTGCGTATGTCCCGTTCTATTTACACTGCCGGCGTCCCCGGCGGCTTGGTAGGTGGTCCGCGTGCCTATCAAGATCAATTTCGTGGGTTCAAGTCCCACCGAGTGCATGCTCGTGAAAAGGGCTTTTTCTTGCATGAAAAAAAATGATTAGCGGAAAGCGCGAGAGCGTGAATTAGCTACATTCGATGAAAATCGACGAGCAGTGGGAATGCTGAACCCTATGCGCGACAAAAAATGAAGGCACGTACCGGGGGGGAGGAAGGGTAGACACCTGTGACCACGGCTTGCCCAGAAGGTCGTCGAGGGTAAAACCTCCTACCAGTACCAGGTACGAGTTAGGCTGGAAAGTGGAAGTGATGATTAAAAAAAATAAAAAATGATATTAGATGTACTTGATTTAATCGAATTTCCTACCGTGCTACAGTTGTATCGCAGTAGCAGCGGTCGCTTTTCTAGCACTCTGAACCATGCACGTACTATATCACTACAGAGAGAGACAGGGTCAAGCCGCCGCTACACTGTTGTTGCTCCGCATTTCGCCAGCGTGGGTTTCTTCCCCCGCGCCGCGTACTGGCGAAAAAAGGGTCAACCTACGAATAGTGCGGGTTAGAGTTAGCACCGCCAACAACGCCGGATACGGCACTGCCACGCTGGTTGTTCCCACATATGCCAAGCGATTTCACCGGCACTACAGCGGGCAGCCGGCACTAACGAGGGGTCACTACTACTACTACTACTACTACTACTACTACTAATGCTACTACTACTACTACTACTACTACCACTACTACTACTACTACTACTACTACTACTACTACTACTACTACTACTACTAATACCACTTCTACTACTACTACTACTACTACTACTACTACCACTGTCAGCGCTACTGCTACTACTACTACTACTACTACTACTGCTACTACTACTACTGCTACTACTACTACTACTACTACTACTACTACTACTACTGCTGCTGCTGCTACTGCTGTGTTGTTGGTATCTTGACATGGAGAACGAGCTTGCAAATAACGGGATAGATACCCACGGGCTCCGACCACGGAGAAAAGAGAAAGTAATAGATGGAGCGTGATGATCATGCACCACAACGGACCGAAAGGGTTTTGAGCTGCTTTTGCTGTTGTTGCTCCCTATGACGCGAGTCGACTAGGGAAGATTCGGCTGAAGTCTTTATGCGATAAAAATGAAAGCTACGAACCGCAGCGAGGAGGGAAGAGGAGAGTGTGCTAGGATATGTGACCCCGGATCTGAGGCGTTATACGATAGAGGCTCACCCCAATTTTTCTGAGGGTCTACACGTGAGGAGCTCCATACCTGACCCGAAAAACTGATTGCAGCGAAAATGAAATTGCATCCCGATAAATAGTCCCATGTGGCCCAAGTAGACAAAAACGTCATTTATTTCTCTAAACAAGATTGGCATTTTTGGGTTAAGGAACCCCGTCATTCAGAAATGTTTTGAGCGGAAATGTGCTGCCTCTATCGTAGAACGCGTCATCTGAGCTACGGCTATTAATAGGAGTTTAAAGAAAAGAAGGACGAATATAGTAGATGGGAAGGACAAGCACAAAAATTAAACAAAGGAGGCGTTCTACGATAGAGGCTCACCCTAAATTTTCTGAGGCTCCTCACTCAACCCTTTTAGAACCGCAGTCCCGTTTTGGGGACAAACTACTTGAAGTTTGAGTGGTTTGTCCCCAAAACGGAACTGCGGTTCTAAAAGGGTTAAGGAGCTCCATACGTCACCCGAAAACTGACCTCAGCAAAAATCAAATTGCATCGCGGCGAGTAATCCCGTGGCCCGAGTCTACAAAACGTTTTTTTTTTCGAAATGAAGATTGAAATTCCGACGATTTTGGGGTCAATGAACCCCGTCTTTCAGAAACAAAATAGAACGGGTCAAAGTTGTGTTTGCACTGCACCTTTTTAAATGATACGGGGCCTACTCCTGAAGAGCTACCCAACCATTGCTTTTTTGCATCCGATGTGTACGCATTACAATTTTTTATTCTCAAGCCCGTTATATTGCGTATCGGGACTACTAAACTATTGTAGCTTCGTGAGAGCCAGAAACGCGATGGGGGGGTTGCAATTTAGTATTTTTTCGCAAAAAAAGAGGAACGAAATATGGATATGTATTCGTGTAACCTGGTCGTATGCTGTCTGAATACTGGTGCTGCTGCTGTACTATGGGCGTGGTGTCGTGAATTATTACGTTGTGCGGGTTTATTTTTTATCGGAAGTTTGGTTCGGGCGGTATGTATGTGGTATGTATGTGGTGTATATGTGGTATGTAGGTGGTATGTATGAGAGCAAACCTGTACGCGTCTGACAGATCATCTACAGATCGTCTACAGATCGTTCCCTCAGATCGTCATCCAGATATTTCCGAGAAGATACACTACTCCTGATCCGTGTAATTCAGTTCATGTTGCCGGAATGGACATATAATCTGCATGATATACACCACATATCTCTTGGGTTGGATCTGTACTATTACGGGGGGGCCATATTAAATAGGACCAAACATCGTCAGTAAAAGTAGGAAAATATACTGTTTTTTGTGTGTACCGTAGGTCCTTTTTACTATGGCCCTCCGTAACAGTCAGATCCTACAATAGCGAATTGTATCTGCAGGTTAGGATGTTGTGAAGGTGTTACCTACTGAGCTATAGGGGTAAAAGACCGATCGATTGCCCACAGCCCAAGGTATTCCTTGTAACGCTCTCCCCCCCCCTAAACGGCGGGGTCTTTGGGGCGTCGGAACCGTATACGTCCGTACGCTGACCTACCCGCTTCGTTTCATTACCTGGGGATCCAGGGAGATGTGTTTTTTTACGTGCGCGCGCGCAAGCGTTTCTGTCAAATAAACGCTCGGAGTGAGGTTCGAACCCGTGACCTGGACGACGTCAAATGTGAAGGTGTTACCTACTGAGCGATACGGGTAAAAGACCGATCGATTACCCAGCCCAGGGTAATCCTTATAACAATGTAGAGGATCTAAATATTACGGTGGACTATAGTAAATAGGACCCATCATACACACAAAAAACTAAAATATTCCAGTATTTTTATTGAGCATGTTTGGTCCTGATTACTATTAATAGGATCCACCCCCATACATAGGGAACCGTCGGACCTGTGAAGCCTTTCTCACTGGCTTCTCTAAAGAAGAGTTATCCCAGTATATTCCGTATATTCGGATCCGATGTGTATTTTACCCAATTTTTATTCTCGATTAGCCATCTAACACTGGCTGTATACAATGTTTGTTCCAATCACGCCGCCCACGATAAAAGGGAACCCAGAATTCAATGACTCCAGACAGAATAAATGTTACCGTACGAATCAGACCTGGACACTTGACGAAATTAAACAAAAAACGTGAATCCCCTCATAAATGTATCTACTGCAATCACTACTACCCCCCTTGTCCCAATTCCCTCGTAGTCGCCACCACCCCCATGCACCTACTACCCTGCCACCAGCTGCTGACCAGTGATATTATTGGTTACCTCTCTGACGGTAGATAGGAGGGACTTTTGGATGGCGGCAAAGGGTCTAAATGAACTTTCAGTTACAGTCAGAGTGATAAATGCCCTGCTGCCGAATAGCCCGGCATGGTGCACAGCAGTGTCGGGCTTAGCTCGTACCACATTGTCCCTGTATATAAGTTACGCTTTTAGAATAATATTCAAACAAAACGTTGCTAGTATTTAGAAACAGAGTGGTACATATTTTCCTCAAAGTGGGCTGCTGGGTAACCTTAAGGTGCAGAACTCCTCAAGCGAGGACCCCCATAAAAATTCAATGCTCCCCCTACGATAGCACGCCTGGAATAATAGTATGAAACCCCTCTGGCCGGGAATATAAGAACCGTTTACTCTTGGTATTAGTGTCCAAACGGGGGCTATACTATCCGTTTGGACTAAAGAAAGAAAATATATACAAGTAGAGCTCCTCAAGGGAGGAGCCCCCTAAAAATCGATGCTACCCCTACGATAGCACGCCTGGTGTGATGGTATAAAACCCCTCTAGCCGGGGATATAAGCTCAGTTTTACATTAACATTAGAGTCCAAACCGGGACTATTCTACGCGCGTGGACTACGGTAAGAAAAGGTATAGAGTTCCTCAAGTAAGAGGAGCCCCATAAAATATCGGTGCTACCCCTACGATGGCACGCCTGGCATGCTGGTACGAAACCCCTCTGGCCAGGAATACATGCCCTGCTCTATATTAATATTAGAGTCCAAGCGGGGATTATACTATCCGTTTGGACGAAGACATGGCAGTATATGTACTCTTTAATAGTGCGTGGGTTTCCTTTTGTTTCCGAGGTTTTTTTCTTTCGGGAAAGTTATGAGTGATCAATGTTGAAGATCATGTTGCACATAATTGTCGGATGGCAAGAAAAATGAGAAGGAAGGAGCAAGGACAGCAAATGGAGTAGACCAGCCGAAAGTTGGCACAGCAGGGAGGTAGACTTGGTGCATGGGTTTCCTTTTGTTTCCGAGGTTTTCTTCTTTCGGGAAAGTTATGAGTGATCCATGTTGAAGATCATGCAGCACATTGTCGGATGGCAAGGGAAACAGTAATAACAATAATAATAATGATATATATATGAATAGTATACCAGGGTACTCTATAATGTAGATGGAACACGCGCGAACCAAACACGGCAGAGGGAAGTTCAGAAAATTACAAGTGGTGCTGTTGTTGCTTTGTGGTCGTGAGTGGTTGCTGATCTCTTGTTGTGGGTGTTGCTTGTCGTGGTGTGTAGCTGCTGTTCAGCGTTGATGTAATCTACTGTACCAAGCATAGCACTGTTTGCTGTAACGCATTTTTTGTGTTGCTTTTATCTATATTAGGGCCCATCTTAACGATAACTCTTTTTTTATGATACTCCGCCGATCTTTTTTTCGTTTTATTTGATTTGCATCTGATTGGTCGAAAAGTGAATCACCCATCAGGCATTTTGATGTTTGATTCGAATTAAAACGAAAAAACCGAATTCGACAAGAAGTCTTTTGGGACTTCTTTTGCTCTTCGTGTTATTCAAATCGGAGAGTTTGTCCAACTCGACGTGGCATGTTCCTGAAACCGAAGCAAGCCACGCAAACTTGAGCCGTGTCGTCGATTGCTTTACAGGTGAGATCCACCATTCCCGAGAGACAGGGCCACCGGAGCAGCCGCAGCGCGAGGTCCGACGGTCCCTAGCACAGAGTAGACCATCAGCGGCCCCTCAAAAAATTACAAGGCCGTCGTAAACCCAGTTTTTCATCCCTCTTTGCTTCGTGAACCACACGAGCACCGACCAGGTTACGACTTCGCTCAGAAAATCGATCGCTGTATCCCCGTCGCTGCTGCCTGCGTGGGGCTTCGGGGCTGCGCCAGCCATCCAAGACATCCCAAGAGAGATAGCCTCTTCAGCGGTGCCGGCAGAAACAACCGGCCGCTGCCCACGGCGCCCCGGGGAGGACGCGGGCCGTCGCTCGCCTCGTTGGTTGCCCTCTGGTGTTCGATTACCCTTCCTTGTGCGTTATTCGATCTAAAAAAAATATACGCTTATTCTTCGATAGGACCCAAAGGCAGATTTTTCACGAAATTCTATTCGAATCAAATCATTATTTTTTTCTCCTTTTTTATTATCATGAAACAGGTTGTTCGTTAAGATGGGCCCTTACGTGTTATTGCCGCTGCTGTTTTTTTTTTCTCGCATAGATTGATTCATCTCCATGATGTATCCATACTTCTAGTATGACACTATTATATACCTGGTATGTGGTTTCAGGGTGGTTGATATACCAATACTATGACCATAACTACGTGGTTCTATACGCAATATGCAAGCTTTCAGAGTGGGTGGCCATCGGACAGTCAAAACGGTTTCAGAATGAGCGATGTTCGGACAAGAAATAAAATTCGAATTATGCAAACAGGAGCAGGAAGAAGTCCGTGGTCGTCAGACAGGCTCTAAAACAACGCAAGGGAATGGATACTACTACTACTGTATATTTCTTCCTCCTAAAGGAAGTGCTGCGTGTCATATCTCTCATGTTAGTCTGCCGATGACACAACATCGAAGCGCCCACAGCAGCTAATAGCACTCGCAGGTGGCGTCGCCCTAGTCCAACTTCCGAATTTCTCGGAAAAAAAAATGACAACTCTCCATGTCTTAACCCTTTCGCCAGAACTACAAGGACATTCCACTATAATCATCTGGATACACTAACTGATTTGTTGCGGACACCAGCCGAACATATCCCTCAACTAGTCTGTTCTAACTCCTACGAAGCATGGGCTCAGTAGGTAATGTACTCCCTATTGCTTTGGCAGTTTTTTTTTGTATGTCTCCAGAAACGTGGATGCAGGCCTTAAGGACGCAACCGTTTTATTGCCGCAGTTTTGGGGACAGACTGCTCAAATTCTAAGTAGTATGTCCCCAACAATGGCACTGCAGCACAAAGAGAGATAATCTCGTTTTTTTTGTTTCTGGGGGTTTCGTTTCTGCCGTGCGTCTGTCTGTGTCTTCGTTTGTTTTTCCCCTCCCCTGTTGTGTTCGTTCCGTATTCGCCTTAAAAATGTTCACGTCTTTTTTGTCTATTACGGGGGGCCATATTAAATAGGACCTACGGTAAAGACAAAAACCTCTATCTGTTCACCTATTTTTAATAACAACCTTTGGTCCTGTTTACTATGGTCCCCCGCAATAGGTGGATTACCCCAACGTGTCCGAGAAAGCCGAGGAGAGGTTGCCGAGCTTGTCCAACTCCTCCGGTGTTTCGAGATGCCGCCACAGCAAGACGCGCTCGACGAGCAGGAACGAAGCCAGCCCGACAGGCATCTCGAGCGCTGGTCGCGGTGGTGTAGGTGGCGGTAACGGTGGTGGTGGTGATGATGGTGGTAGCGGCGGTGGTGGTCGTGGTGGTAGTTTCGGAAGATCGACGCCAGGAGAGGGGAGGGGCGTCAACGACTCCTCTTACGATGGTTTTGCCCGCTCACTGCGCAACATCTGCCCGCGAACGCTGGACGGCGACGGCACGCGGGTCGACCCAACGAGTCATCCCGCAGCGTGTGGAAAGGTGGGCGACAGACTTTTATTTATAGCTGTTTACTACCGAAGTGATGGAGGCTGGAAGGCTTTCTTCGTAGAGGGGATAGGGGGGATGTAAAGAGGGGCGAAAACGAAATGTTTTCGAGGGGGTCGAGTGCTTTCGCTGCTGGATGTGCAGTGTGCCTGGGATGGTCGTCGATATTGCGACGCCAGCCAAACACGTGCTAAACAAATATATCCTGGTCATCCCGCTACAGCCCGTGGCTCTAGGACGTACTCTACTTCTGATCCAAACTACAGTATAGTTCCAAGCATATTTGTTTTCTCGTGACAAGCCGATTTATCCGGTTCTTGCCTCCCGAAAAGTCTTTAAACCCTTTTTTAGTACTGCACTGCTGTACTGAAATCTAAATCTGACTCTGACTCCAAGTGTTTTGTCCCCACGGCGTGAGTGCAGCCCTTAAGGCCTCCTTAAGGCCCGAACGGTGCAAAGGATGGTCCTAAAGTGGGTACCCCACTGTAGACCTAGTGTAGGCGGTAGACCATGGGCTACGTCATCGGTTTGCTCTTTCATTTTTTTTCCCCTTTTTTTCTTCTTCTCCGAGCAAGTATTTGGGCACGGTAGAGAACCCCCAAAGCAAGGAGGAGCATCTGGAGTATTCTGTGCACCGCTATATACCATAGAACGCCTCCTGTGTTAATACGTTCACTTGCATCGGACGGATGTCACCCGGCAGAACGGACGAGTGACTCCCCATTCCGGCGTGCAAATTACGCGTGCCAGGTACGGTGAGGGGACGCTCTTCGTATTATTCCAAATCATTGTTGTATCGGTAGCTGAACGCTCTTACTATTATTTCAAATCATTGTTGTATCAGTAGCTAAACGCTCTTTCTATTATTGTTGTTATTTCTCTTGCCATCCGACAATGTGCAGCATGATCTTCAACAATGATCACTCGTAACTTTCCCGAAAGAAGAAAACCTCGGAAACAAAAGGAAACCCATACACCAAGTATACCTCCCTTCTGTGACAACTTTAGGCTCGTCTACGCTCTTTCTATTACTCCAAAACATTGTTGTATCAGTAGCTGACTGAACTATCAGGGGGGGCTAATGTTGTAATTAGAACCCACAATGGACCCCAAAACTGCCATTCCCCGATATGTTTACACAGCATAATATTTGGTTTTGACTATTATCGTCCCCTCTTGCCTTTAATCTTAGTACGTAGCACAACGTAGGGTATGTGCCAAACATTCCAACCTAAAAAACAAAATAGCAATCAGAAACCTGAGTAGGAGTGTGTCGAAGGTCGACATGACCGCCAACGCAGACTCAACAATCGTAACGCCGAAGCAGGGGGGAGGGGATACCGTAACACACCGGGATAAGCCTTGCCAGGTACTTTGTATATCGGTCCCCTCCCTCCCCCCCCCCCCCCGGGCTAGATATATTGCGCGGGGTGGAGAATCATTACTCTGCACAAGACAAGGGGAATGATCGCACCACGTGGTGTTTAGGGTAAGGCACCCACGAGGCAGTTACACAGTATTCTCATGTTGCTGTATCTGAAAGTGGGTGGCCACACCGGGAACTAAGTAAGCTCCTTGAAGCTGTCATCCATGTGCAAACCCGCCTCACGAGCGGTTCTTGGCAGGATTCAGCTCACCCTTTTCTGCGACTCGCCGGGCACCTCACGGCGCTTCGCGCTAGGTGCAAGCAATGCCTGCCTGGTCTGCGAAAACCCGACGTGCTACTCTGTCCCGGCATTGTAGGGATGCGAGGGTCTATGGTCATACGGCTAAAGCTATGCATGACATCGAGTACCCCCCCCCCCCCCTCAAGTAGGGTGTGCCTTACCAGGTAAGACGCCGTTCTCCCCTCGGAACTGCCGGGTGTTTTGGGACGTATGATATCGGTTGACAGAACTCTCCGTTCTTATTAGGCGTTCAGATTCAGTATTCGGTCTATATTTTGAAGATCCAGTGAGTGTTTTTTTTTTGTGAATGGACGCAAGCAAGTGGGTGAGCGTGTTCTATAAAGACACATTGTACGCGATATTAGAACCCCGCTTCCGGACGACGATGTTTACTGTAAAAAGGTCGCCCAGATACTGTTACGGGGGACCATAGTTAATAGGACCTATGGTATACATAAAAACCTACCAGGTATATATTTAACCATTTCTACTAATAAGGTTCGGTCCTATTAACTAGGGTCTCCCGTAATAGAGCCAGGGCCAGCCTTTATAACGCTGTGAAATGGTGGTTCCATAGACCCATAGGCGTAATTTGTTGGTGCCTACCCTGGGGGGACGTAGTCTCTCCTCCCAGGTTTGCCTGTTGAGCAGTTTTTTTTCGTTGTTGCACTCGTTTGTTTAACTGCTTAGAGATAGAAACGGGGCAGCTTTGTTCCGATTTCGGCGACGGAGGAGACTGAAGTAACGGGGCTCGAGGGCGAACCGCGTGGCCCTAGACACAACCAGGCAATACCATGCGATAGCGCTGTGTTAAATATTTTCAATCACCGGTTTTGCCATCAGTCAACAAGACGCGAGTCGGCGCGGTAAGAAAGGTCTGAAATCGCCTCGCGATAAAAAGGCCTTCTGAGGCACGAACCTTAGCGTGGAGGGGGGGGGGGGGGGGGGGGGGGGGGGCAGCTAGATGACCCCGGATCTGAGATACGACTAGGAGGGAGAGAGAAAAGAAGGGCAGAGAAGACAAAAAGGGGGGGGGGAAAGTGTGTATTGAGCATGCGCTTCGACGCCATTAATTCATAGAGCCATTGACTCATAAAGTATCGCATCCATGAACCGGAACAGAAGTTAGAATACTGTTGCCTTCTCGGCGCTACAGCAGTATCAATAGTAGGAGCGCCTGCCCTTGTTTCGTCTGAACTTGAAAGTAGATCCGCGGTCTCGAAGCAGGGCTCCTTCCCCCCCCCCCCCCCCCCCCCCCCCCCGCGCGTTATGCATGGTATAAATAAGACGGCGCGAAGAGATCAGCGAATACGGTGATTGGCTGGTCGGCTCACTCCTATCTCGAGTCGTGCTTCCTCATATCACAGTTCGAAAAAGGTGCTGTAACAGGAGACCGCGCTTTGACCCGTTGACCAACCGCCCCAACATATACTCTCCCTCTGTCTCTCTTTTCCCCCCCGCCCGCTTCCCCCCACCTGCCCCCCATGCCCTTCGCCTCTGTCCCTGTCTCTCCCGATGTATTCGTAACAACCGCGTCTTTGTGTGCGTGCAGGCGAGAGGAACACCAACGTCGGCCGCAGGAAGTGTTTCTTCTTCGCTCGGAGACAAAACTACCGACCGGCTCTTCACACCCCCCGTCCTGCACAAGTCAGAATCTTCAGCTACCGTTTCCCACCGTCACAGCAGCAGCAACAGCAACAGCAACAGCAACAGCAACAGCAACCACCTCAGCCCGGCCCACGCGAATAGTTACCACCACAGCCGTGGTACCAGCAACCGCTCTAGTTGCGATGGAGGAGGTGGTGGTGGTGGTGGTGGTGGTGGTGGTGGCGGTGGTGGGGTGGTTGGCAGCAGCGGGGGAGGCGTTTCGTATAGCCGCGACACGCGCAACCACTCTAGTGGTAGTGGTGGTGGTGATGGTCTTGGAAGCACGAGCAGCAGTGGCGACGCTTCGTACAGACGCAGCACGGGTGAACACTCTAGTGACGGTGACGGTGGCGGTGGTGAGGGTGGGGGTGGTCGGCTTGGCGGTGGGGGTATTGGCAGCAGCAGTGGAGACGCTTCATCGCCAGGAGGCAAGGCTTTGGGCGACCCTAGGGAGGGCAAGGTTTTCGACGAGATGGAGGGGAGTTCAGCATCCGCCTCCACTGATGGAAACCTTTCTTCGGCGGACACGGCGTCCTCGCGGGATGAGGAAGAGCATGGGCTGGAGGTGCAGACGGAGGTGGAGAGGGAGAGTAGGCCGCTGAAGTACCTCACCGCTTCCGGTGTAGCGACGAGTGTCCTGAAGTCTGACGGTGTAATGGAGGTGAGAGAGAAAGGGAGGCGTTGGAAGGAACGCTACATGAAGCAGGAGTACACCTCGGACAGACCATCTACATATCATCTACAGATCACCCACAGATCATCTCCAGATATACCATGACCTAGATATTTCAGTGCAGATGTATCCCTGGTCTGTTTGATCTCGTTCATGTTGCAGGATGTGAGCTATGTAGTCAGCATGTTCCAGGACGTGTTTCCTGTGGGTTGGACAGGTACTATTTGGTGCCCCTAGGTAGGTGCGTGGGTTTCCTTTCGTATTATAGTATTACGGGGGACCATAGTTAATGGGACCTATGGTATACACAAAAACCTATACATTTGACTATTTTTACTAACAATATTTGGTGCTATCTACTATGGTCCCCCGTAATAGTGGGTTTCGTTTTGTTTCCGAGGTTTTCTTCTTTCAGGAAAGTTATGAGTAATCAATCTTAAAGATCACGCTGCACATTGTCGGATGGTAAGATAAATAATAATAATAATAATAATAATAATAATGATAATAATATTAATAATAATAATAATAATAATAATAATAATAATAATAATAATAATAATAACAGTAATAATAATAACAATAATAACATTAATATTAATAATAATAATAATAATAATAATAATATGAATAACAATAACACCAACAATAGTAACAACAATCGTCTGTAGTGGACAAAAAGGGTGCGCAAAAAATGAGGTCCCCTTACATGCCGTTTTACAGTGTATTCATACCTTAGGCTACTGCTACATGTTTAAATCAGCAGGCGGGACACTTTGTATCCCTGGACAGGTTTGCATATTAAGTCGGTACTCGTTGGTACTCACGTGTGTTGTTAGCTTAGAAGAAGAGTATAGCTTTAGTCCTTTCGTGCACGGGGAGACTGAGACCAAGCGCGTGCGTCTCTGGAAACCCCTGGTTTTCCACCTAAGATACGCCTTCCAAGTACTACAAATACGATCCCAGTGCCAGAACCCAGGTAATTACCGGGCTTCCAACCTCATCCAAGGCAGTATCATAACACTAGCCCACTCTGATGAGCCGTATATATATGCAGAATTATGGAAA
This sequence comes from Nereocystis luetkeana, assembly GCA_031213475.1. Taxonomy (NCBI): domain Eukaryota; class Phaeophyceae; order Laminariales; family Laminariaceae; genus Nereocystis; species Nereocystis luetkeana. The sequence continues at coordinate 2,464,278 of JARUPZ010000003.1, read as the reverse complement.
ATTCATGGAAACCCCGATTCCACGAACTAGAACATGAGTCGAAGATGCGGCTCCTCACAAACCCACTCCCACACCTCTGAACGGCAAGGCAACGAAGCCGGCAAAGTTGAAAGGAAGATCTAGCCGTAACCCTTTTACGACCGCAGTCTCCTTTTGAGGACAAACTAGTAGATATTTGGGTGATTTGTCCCCAAAACGGGTCTGCGGTTCTAAAAAGGTTAAGGGGCAGAAACAAATCGTCAACGAAAGCCATCGCCATGTCACCCGCAACGGGGGGCCGGGCTTTCAACCTCGTTCATGGCAGTATCATGACATACAGCAGTAGTACGCCTAGTATGATTTTGGACGGGGCACGCTATATACCTGGTAATAGACAGCGTGACTCGCGATACTATGAATAGAAGGAACTCGAGCTATTGTGACGGGTATTTGTCGCAATGGTACCGTCAACTATAATAGCTGCTCTGTGCAGTAGCGGGAGGTGGAAGGCCTGGGGAGGCACAACAAAAAAAAGAAGTGTAGAGACGGTTTTCGATAATTTTCTGTCGGCTCGCGCGGAAATCCGACTTGTGAGCTTCTTCGTAACTGGGATTTCCGGATTTAGCCACATCGAAAACAAGGCCTTAAGGCACGCCCGACATTTGAGGCGGCTGGCTAAACTAGCAACTCGTTGGTGAATGTTCATGAGTGATCAACGTTGAAGCTCATTCATGCTGTGCACACCGTCGAATCACAACAATAACAAGCCTAAAGTTGGCACAGAAGGAAGGGAGGTAGACTTGTGGTGCATGGGTTTCCTTTTGTTTCCGAGGTTTTTTTCTTTCGGGAAAGTTATGAGTGATCAATGTTGAAGACCATGCTGCATATTGTCGGAAGGCAAGGGAAATAGTAATATCAATTGAACATCGCGCATAGTAGGTATACGCATAAGAAAATGTTACTCTTGCAGATTTTAGTGGTGTAGCTTCGGTCAGTAGTCAGTTGAGTCATTCAAAATTAAAGGGGACTGCATCGTAGGCGTACTTTTGTCAAGAGGTATTTGGGGTCTGTGTCGATAGCACCTTCCACGTCTTCAGACCTACGGCAATGGAAACGCAAAGCCCAAAAGTTTTCTTTCTAATAATATATAAGCTGCTTTCAACTTGAAAGCCGAAAATTCCTCGTACCGCCGCTGTTGGAAGAAAAAAAGAAGAAAATGTTTGATTTCTTTTTCTTTTTTTCCAACGGCGGCAGGCGGCGCAATTTATTTTTTCTGGTTCCAAATTGTCAACACGTTGGCAGAAACCAGCGCGTGCGACGATCGACGCTCGATCTCAACATAGACTCAACCCACGGCCAACCCGCTCGGTGTCCGGCAAGGCCAACGAATATAGATGATGGCCTCGAAGATATCAGGTGGGTCCATTGCGTAGGGGGCGAGAACTTGCCGGCGGCGTCCTACGGTATCCTCCCAAACCTTAAAAAAAACTATGTTTTTTGCCATTCGAGACGGATGGAGAAGTTTTGTCTTCTGCTTTGTGCACACCAGCGGGCAATTGTTTTTTATCATACGCCTCGTCAGCTCCCGCCACATGACACCGGCCACGGTGTGAAGACGGTGGCCCTAGAGTGGGTCGGATCCCTTAACGAGCGCACTCCGTTCAGAATTCATGACGCAGTCATTGGTATTGTCGATCGACGTCTGTCGAGAACTCGGAATCTCGCTGCTTCGGAGCAAAACATCCGCCTGAGTTTTTCTCAAGCCAATCTTGGTCCAACATCGGCCCCAGATTAGCTTTTTTCGGGCTTTCCCAAAAGTTTGGAACTTTTTTTTCTTCTAAACGTGTCTTTAGGAAGCGTATTCTAAATAGTTTCGGTGGCTATCTTTGAAATTCATTTTTTTTCTTGATACTTCGCTTTTCCATTGGCATAGATAGGTCTTAAGTCATAGGATTCTATTTTCTCCTTTTCCATGTAGATAGATGGTGTCAATGGAACAAGCGCTGCGCGTAGTCGGGTGGAAAAGGAACAGAAACATAAACAAGTAGGCTACTCTTCTCGTGCTCTGAAACAAAATGTACCGACACGCCCCTGCAAAACTCTCTTCGCGTCATGACTACGGCAATGTTGGCGAATTATTTTCCCGAAGGTACGACTCTCACACTTTGGGGGGTACGAAAAGAAAAAAACGGCACCATACTCCTAGAAAGGACTTCAAAAACAAAAAACAAAAAAGTGGGGTGAGATTTCTGGACGATTTTTTCGATTTTTTTTTCTTAGAAAAGTGTTTTCTACTTTGTTATGGGGTACTCCCTCCTTGTCTGGGTCTAGAAACGGATAGTACGGTGTCTTTTTCTTTTTTTTTCACGTGCGACGCTGTGCGACGCTTATTATTATACTGGGGCTTTTTTGTTTTTTGTTTTTCTGTTTATCTGCTTCTGCCTGACTGCAGGAAGGAGGTTTCGGGTCCGTCATGTTCTTCTCTACAAAGTCCACTCCTAGGGTGAGGTTCGCCCTTAAGACGTCCAAGGTGAGCGGTCATGACAGAGCAGTATCTTCTATAATCGCCTCACTCCTCGGATCTGTATATGTGGGTCATCAGGTCCCACTTCATTACCTATGTATTTCCAGGTACAATAGATGTATTCCCGATCTTATATACCAGGTACATAGAGTATGGTCTGTCTGATCTGTCGATCTGTATGATCTGTATGATCTCGCTCATGTTGCCGGGTGGGACCCTTGTAATCTTCACCATCCAAGTAGCACATGTTTTTTCTGGGTTGGAGCTGTACTGGATGCAGATCCTACGCATCTGCTCACAACGGTAGGCGAAGGAATTAGATCGCCTACCTAAAGATGATCTATGTGTAGATGATCTATCTAAATGATCCATCTGTACATGATAGATCTGTCTGTCCGATGTGTGGAACGTTTTTAGGGTCGTTAGAGTACCAGTCCTCCGGGTACCAGTCATTTCAGCTCCAGGCACCCTTGAGACTGCTGGGACTTAGTCACTTCAGTCCCAGGGTGCCCATGGGGCTGGCGGGACTCCGTCATTTTAGCCCCCAGGTCTCCCTGCTGGGGACTGCCCCCTCCAAAATGGTACTAGCGGATCATTGAGTGGGTCTCGAGGACTGGGACCTATCTTTCGCGGTTTGTTTTTCGGCCTGTTCTAGAGGGATACCACAAATACACAAAACACGTGTTGTCTTTTTCGTTTGCCCTTGGGGGGCTGGGTACCCGCGGGGACACAGTCATTTCAGCCCCCAGGTACTGGGACTGGTGGGGCTCAGCCATGTCAGACCCGAGGCACCCTTGGGAATGGCGAAACTCGGTCATTTCAGCCTCCAGGTACCCGGGACTCAGTCGGTTTTCAGCCCGCAGGTACCTTTGGAACTGGCGGGACTCGGTAATTTTAGCCCTCAGGTACCCTCGGGACTGGGTCCTCCAGAATGACTGGTGCTGGCAAGCTATTGAACTTAGTATCGAGGACTGGTACTGGCACTGTGCCGTCCTTTGATTGTTTTGAGATATCCGACATGTGTCATGCATCGAGTCATCGGACTTGCGACATATCGTGTCGAATGATGCCCATCACCGCTCTCCGCGAGAGGTTTCGCCCTCAAACGCTTTCAAGGTGAGTCACGTTCAGTGCGTTTATCTACTTTAGTAGTGGATACCGTCTCGAAATTTCCCACTCCTCAGACAGATCATCTACAGATCATGAATCTCATCTACAGATAGATCATCTACAGATAGATCAGATAGATCAGATAGATGATCTAGTTTCTCACCTGCCGTTGTGAGAGGTTGTGCAGGATCTGTATAGTACAGATCTAACCCAGGGCACATGTGCTACAGCAGTAGATCATGCAGGCTATACGACTCTCACCCGGCAACATAAGCTAGATCATACATACCAGGGATATATCTATCTGCCCTGGAAGACATACGATAGATCATGATCTGTAGATGATCTGTAGATGATCTTTCAGAGGTGTGAAAGGTCGATATACTGTATCGGAACACCGAACGAAATACCGAAGTTGCGATATATCGTGTCGAAAATATACTGCATTCCATGCCGTGGCCTTTCCCTTTGATCGTTGCTAATATTATTTTTTTTGCCATCCGACAATGTGCAGTATGATCTTCAACATAGATCACTCATAACTTTCCCGAAAGAAGAAAACCTCGGAAACAAAAGGAAACCCCTGCACCAAGTCTACCTCCCTTTCGTGCCAACGTTGCTATTGATTGATTCGATAAGGATTGACGCATGGGATATCGATATCGAACATATCGATCTGATTTTTTGTTTATCGGTATCGTTTCGATCTGTTTTTTTGTTTATCGGTATCGTAGCGGTCTGATTTTTGTCTATCGGTATCGTATCGATCTGATTTTTCGTTGATCGGTATTGATAAGTGTAGGGCAGTATGTATCTAGGGACGGACTTCTGCTAGCAGGTGATGCCTTTGGCTCTGTTCTGGTCACTCACACACGGTGCTTGACGATGTTATAAGTTATAAGCTCTCGTACTAGTCGCTGCTTTCCTTGTCAGATGTCTTCTGATCGAAGGCGCGAGGCACGCATCAGAAAGGCAGGCGTTAACGATCTGATTTTCCGTTGTGTCGGTATCGTATCGATCTGATTTTTCGTTTGTCGATATCATATCGAAGTCGATTCCGATATCCGATATCCGTATCCATCCCCAAACCTTCGAGGGGGTAAGCGATGTTTCCTGTTGAAGGGTAGACTCCTTCGATACCTCGATATGATTCGATGTTTCGATGAAAAAAACAAACGTTCGATCCAACATGCGACCACTAGAACATACTTAACGTCGCTTGCTTTAAAAGACTTCAGGGCAAACCTCTTCCCGAGGTCTGGCGATAAACGTCGAACGAGTGTCGAATTCAATACGACGCATACCGATACACGAAAAATCAAATCGATACGATATCGATATCGGTACGAAAATCAAATCGATGTGATATCGATATCGGTACGCAAATCAAATCGATGTGATATCGATATCGGTACGAAAATCAAATCGATGTGATATCGATATCGGTACGAAAATCAAATCGATGTGATATCGATTACCGATTCGTCAACCCTTTTCGTTCAGGACATGAGCATACATATATTGGAAAGGCCACGGGATGGAAGTCAGTACGCGTTCGATACAATATATCGAAACTCCCACACACCGCTGATATATCATATACATATCATTATCATTTCATGGTGTAGATATTTCAAGGCAAATACATCAATTCCCGATCTTATATATATCTATATATATAATCTAGCTAATGATGCCGGGAGGGACTCGTGGAATCTACTGTAAGCTATTGCGGGGGACCATAGTAAATAGGACCAAATGTTGGTCGTAAAAATTGTCAAATGTATAGGTTTTTGTGTATACCGTAGGTCCTATTTACTATGGTCCCCCCTGTAATTGCACATTTTCCCCGAGTTGGATCCGCACTTCGTATGCATATCCTGCACAGCCTCGGGCAACGGTGGGTGATGAACTAGATGAACTATCTGTAGACAGATCAGATAGATCATGATGTGTTCGAGGCGTGAAAAATCGGTATTTCGACGTATCGAAGCATGACGAGGAACAGGGTAAGCTGGGGTTTGCCAGTGGAGGGAGGGGGGTGTAAGGAGGGGCCTCCGAGAAGAGGATACGTGGGATTTATTTTTTGGTTCACAGTGATAGAAAAGAGACCGCTGCGTACTGCGGCGGTGGTAGCGAATGTTCTACTCAAGTTCGAATGGGAGGTGTATGTACGACACTTTATCGGAGGGAAAAAATGAGCCATAAGGACTACAAGGACGGCGAATGGAGTAGATTGAGCTCGAGTTGGAAGTAGGTAGGTACTGAAGGGAGGTGGGCCCTTTCTTATCGCAGAGCTTTCCCCCGGAGTTTTCGCCAGTGCAGCGTAAGTAAGACTAAGATTGTCTGTCACAAAAAAAAAATGATGATAGGCTCGGTGCATGGGGTTTCTTTTTGTTTCCGAGGTTTTCTTCTTTCGGGAAAGTTATGAGTGATCGAATGTTGAAGATCATGCTGCACATTGTCGGATGGCAAGGGAAATAATAGTAGTAATAATAATAATATATGAAGAAGAAAAAAAACAAACTTCAACCTCGAGGTTGAAGTTGTCCCCCGATCAACACCTGAGATCTAGAAACTCTTTTTGTCTTGGGGGCCACAGGGTCAGTTTTTTATTCTTGCGTGGGCCAAGGCGTGTTCTTCACACGAAATCTGTCGGTATTGACAAACGATCTTCTTTCGTTAGGTGCTGAACAGTCTAGCCAACAAAATTTGGGGTGAACCTCTATCGTAGAACGCCTCCAACTCCGTTAGACCTGTCGCCCCCGAGAACTACTTGAAACTATAAATAGTGTCGGACAACTTTTGCACCCGGTAGTAATTATTTCGAAGGGAGGTGTTACCTACTGAGCTATCGGGGTAAAAGACCGATCGATTACCCAGCCCAGGGTAATCCTTGTAACACTCCCCCCCCCTCTAAACGGCGGGATCTTTGGGGCGTCGGAACCGTATACGTCCGTACGCTGACCTGCCCGCTTCGTTTCATTTCCTGGGGAACCAGGGAGATGTGTTTTTTAGGTGTGCACGCGCAAGCGTTTCTGTCAAAGAAACGTTTGAAGTGAAGTTCGAACCCGTGACCTGGACGACGACGTCAAATGTGAAGGTGTTACCTACTGAGCTATCGGGGTAAAAGACCGATCGATTACCCAGCCCAGGTTAATCCTTATAACATTACACGGTGTAACGGACTGCTGTACGTAACGTATTTTTACTGTTGTAGGGGGGGAAACCAGTCTATCTTCTACAGTAGACGTCGATACAAGAAGCGCTCAGTCAGGTATTGATACACGTCCAAGTAGTAAAAAAATCATTGTACTGGCGGGTTGTTGTGATTTGTGCGATGACTGAGGAGGGTAAGCATTACCGCTTTACACAGTACGCTGTTAAGATCAAGGCCGGGGCAATCGTTTCCCCTATTGATGGGCAGGTTTGCCTGTTACGCGGGTACTCGCTCAGAGATAGAAGAAGAGCAGCTTCGTTATGGACAGGTTTGCCTGTTAGGCGGGTACTCGCTCAGAGATAGAAGAAGAGCAGCTTTGTTATGGTCAGGTTTGCCTGTTAGGCGGGTACTCGCTCAGAGATAGAAGAAGAGCAGCTTTGTTGATTTCACGAGCGCACGTGGAGACTGAGAGCAAGGCTTGTGCCTCGCCGGGAAAAAACCCGGTTTTCCATCTAAGATACGCCTCCCAATACTGCAAATACGATCCCAATACCTGGGCCCAGGAGGATACCGGGCTTTCAGCCTTGTTCAAAGCAGTACCATAACAGCATGTACAGGTATTTGCACACCGCCTGAGTTCCACAGCTGCCCTGAGAGAGGTACTGGGTTTGAGGCCGTATTAAACCCATGGTACGCGCGATCGAAGCATCACACAGAGCTTGCAAAGATGAGTTTCGACCAAATGCTCGATCTATCAGCTATTATTATTTATCTTGCCATCCGACAATGTGCAGCATGATCTTCAACATTGATCACTCATAACTTTCCCGAAAGAAGAAAACTTCGGAAACAAAAGGAAACCCATGCACCAAGTATACCTCCCTTCTGTGACAACTTTAGGCTTGTCTACTCTATTTGCTGTCTTTGCTCCTTCCTTCTCATTACGTTCTATTCTTAAACCCTAAGCTACATCCAAGCTCCATCCCCACAGCTAGTGATAGCTGTCGTTTTGAATTATATATATATACTCAGGGCCTTTTCTATCGTTTTTTTTATTTCATAGTTTCCATATTCGCGCAATTCGTTACTCTTCCAGATTTTCTTGATTTTATTTCTCCAAACATGTGAAATTTACCTTTCCTGATGGTTTTGCTCCTGAACAATTTCACCACTCGTGGCAGAACGCCTACGTGTCTTGATACAGTTTTCCAAAAATTCCAAAACTTTGGGGTTTCTGGAAAAATGGCTCTCCGAAGGGAAAGGTTCTTAGTATGCTTCACGCGGAAATATAAAACCCCCCTATTAATAGCACGCGCGATCGGAGTCTCTCACAGAGAGCTGGGGTGTTTTTTAGAAACATGTTTTATAGATATATATGATATGGGGTACCCATGTTACCAAACTTAGTTTGTTTGGGTCATACTCGGGTAGGTACCCGGGTGTCATACCCCCAGAGTACATACCAGTGCCCTACTAAACACACCGTGTTTCGATTATATTTAGATAGGCTTTGGGGTACCCGGTCACCAAATCTGATTTGCATTCTTTTTGGGTCATACTCGGGTAGATACCCGGGTATCATACCCCCAGAGTACATACCAATACTCTCCTAAACACACCGTGTTTCGGACTTTTACTTTTTTTCACTGTAAATACGCTCTGGGGTACCCGGTCATCAAACCTGGGTTGTAGTTTCTTTGAGTCATACTCGGGTAGGTACCCGGGTACCCCCCAGAGCACGCGAGTATACCCTACTAAACCCGCCGGGTGTCATACCCCCAGAGTACATACCAATACTCTCCTAAACACACCGTGTTTCGGACTTTTACTTTTTTTCACTGCAAATACGCTCTGGGGTACCCGGTCATCAAACCTGGGTTGTAGTTTCTTTGAGCCATACTCGGGTAGGTACCCGGGTGCCCCCCAGAGCACGCGAGTATACCCTACTAAACTCGCCCTTGTAACCAACGTTTTTGCGGTTGATGTCGTGATTTTGGTTCGACACCCTGGATACGCACAATGCAAACCCTCAACGCAGCACGGTTTTTGGTACGAGCCGTACCCGGGTGGGTACCCGGGTAGCCCCAGAACATATGCTCGGGTGGGTACCCGGATGTATTTGCTTGGGTGGGTACCCGGGTACCCCTAGAGTATATGCTTGGGTGGGTACCCGGGTACCCAGAGTACATGCTCGGGGGGGTACCCGGGTAACCCCAGAGTATTGATACCCGGGTACCCCCAGAGTATACGTTCGGGTGGGTATCCGGATACCCCCAGAGTATGTGCTTGGTACCCGGGTACCAAGAGTATATGCTCGGGTGGGTATCAAGGTACCTCCAGAGTATATGCTCGGGTGGGCCCGGATACCCCAGAGTACGTGAACAAAGCCGCAGCGGGTTTGTCTCAATTTTTCTGCTCGCACTAAATCCAAGTAGTTTGTCCCGAAAAACTTATGTGCAGCTCCGAAGGGGTTAACTCGCGATTAAGGCGATTGTGCCCCCCCGCCCCCGCCCCCCGCCCCCGGTCCCCTGCCATCTTGCTAGGACACCCCGGCGGCGCACAGGCAGATCCGTCGCGAGATCAGCGTCCTCTCGCAGCTGCAGCGACTTCCCGTCCCGGTTAGCAACATCGTCCGCGTGGCCGAGTCTGTCTTGAGCCCTCGCATGATGCTGCTCATGTACAGGGAGAACACTACGCTGTACGATGTCTTGGCCGAGGGGGACAGCCTGGACCTTCCCAAGATCCAACAGTGAGTCTGAGGGGGGGGGGGGGTGGTGGGGGGAGTTGGGGGGGGGGGGGGTGTACTCGATAGGAGATGTGTACTCGATCTCATGCATGGCCGTAGTCGTATGACCATAGACCCTCACATCCCTGCAATGCCAGGACGGGGGAGTTAGGGGGGGGGAGGGGAAGGGGGGGGGGGGGGAGAGTTGGCGACAGGGTGGGGAGTTTGGAGGGGTCGGGGGGGTCGGGGTGGGGGGTGAATGGGTGGGCGTGGGGAGGTGGGGGGGTGCGGGAGGGGGGGGGGGGGGGGATGGGGGAAGGGGCTGGAGTATAGTTTTAGTTTTAGTCTGTTTGAGGCACTGAGGGGACGCCGGGGTTGCTCAGTGGTTTGGACTGCCTTAGGTGTGATGGGGTAGGCAGTATGTGCTCTAAGCTGGAGTGTTTTGTCGCTTTCCGCTGATAGCAGTAGTAGCGTGGAAAGGGCTGTTGTATTTACGTTGAGATATTGCTGTGCGTTTGCTCGCCGCGTGTGGATGGATGACCGGACGCTTTCTGGCTTGCGCGCGCAAGTTTTTTTCTCGGAGTGGGCGAAGAGTCTTGTTTTTATTTGCTACCAGGTATTAATAGGTGTTTTCATCTCGCTCTCAACGATATCCAGATTTTTAAAAAAACAAGAAAAATAAAAACAGAAAAAAACAGCACGATCGTGCTCTTGACGATATCCAGATAAAAAAACAAGGAAAAGCAAAAATGGAGAACGAACAGCACAAAGGCAGCACCAGCATAAAGTCACCCTCAAGCCACCTTCGCGCTCTACCTTTCTTCTGAGGAGGAAGCTGCCCCTGGAGGGAACGCTTATCGGGAGCATAAATAAGACTCCTTAGTGTCCGCGTTATTCCGACGAATATTGTGCTCTTGCAGATTATCATCATTCCACAACCTCCTCTGAATACAGTTTGCGGTGTCCGACAGACGGCGCACGTGTCCCCCCCCCCCCCCCCCCCCCCCCCCCCCTTCTCCCTCCTCCCCGCTCGGCTCTCTGAATCCACTTCACGGTGTCCGAACAATCCCACTTGTTTTACTCTTCCTCGCCCCCATCCGCTCCCCACCATTTTCCCCCTACCCCCCTCGCCACCACCACGACCACCCCCTCCCGGCCCCGCCGCCACTACCCCCAACGCCCCACCCACCAAGAGATGCCTGTCTGGTCGGTGATAACCCGGCGTGCTCCGTCCCGGCATTGTAAGGACGTGAGGGGTCTATGATCATACCACCACGGCCATGCACGTTACGAGTACCCCCCCTCCTGCTCCGTCTCGAAAGGGATGCGTGGTCAATGGTCAAATGACTAAGGCGAGCAAAAAATGAGTATGCCGCCCCCTCCCCCCTCCCCAGTCCCCACCCACCAAGCAATGTGTTCCTCGTCGGTGATAACCCGACGTGCTCCGTCCAGGGAATGTAGGAACGGGAGGGGTCTGCGATCATACGACCACGGCCATGCATCCTTTCGAGTGCACCCCCCGCCCCCCGCCCCCACCCCTCCCATAGTCATACGACCACGGCCCTGCATGATAATGAGTACACCCCTCCGCCTCACCCCCCCTCCCGCCCCGCCCGCCTTACCCCTCAATTTTCCTCCAGCGTACTGGATGGAGTTCTCACCGGGGTGGAAGGCTTGTACGCCAACGGGTACTACCACCGCGACATCAAACCGGACAACATCCTGATTGGTCGGGACGGCAGCGGTATTCTAGTGGACTTCGGTCTGTGCATCACCACGAAGGAGGCGTCGGCGGGGGAGGGGTTGGGAGATGGAACTCCAGAGTACGCGGCGCCGGAGACCGGGGACCGGGGATGGAGTCTGTCCGCCGAGGTGTACGCGGTGTTCGCGTGCCTTGTGGAGGCGCTGACGGGGCGGTGTGTGTTCGGGGGGAAGGTAAGAGCTACTACTAAATACTACTTACCAATCTGGAGCGGCTGTAAGGACTGAGTGGTCTTCATGCTCATTATTATTTTTTCTCTTGCCATCCGACAATGTGCAGCATGATCTTTCAACATGGATCACTCGTAACTTTCCCGAAAGAAGAAAACCTCGGAAACAAAAGGAAACCCATGCACTCATCTCTATGTCTTGCTTGTATTTTCTTACAGATTCGTATAGCACAGGAGGCAGTGTTGAATCGGGGGGGGGGGGGGGGGGCAGGGGGGGAGGGGCGTACTCATTTGTTGCTTGCCGCGGTCATGTGACCACTGACCACGTATCCCTTCAATATTGAGTCGGGACGGGGGGGAGTGTACTCATCTCATGCATGGCCGTAGCCATATGGCAATAGACCCTCGCATCCCTATATATATTGCCGGGACGGAGCACCTCGGGTTTTTCATGGACCAGGCAGACATTGCTTGTGCCAAGCGCGAGGCGCGGTGAGGTGTCCTACCAAGAAAACCGCTTGTGAGGCGGGCTTTCTTGCATAAATATGGATATAGATGACCGCGTCGAAGTATTTTGACTTGTTTATGGTATGGCCACTTCCAGAAGTAGGGATGCGTATGTATCTCTGTCCGAGAATATAATCACATTTTGTAAGTCCGTATTCAATGCAAAAGGTGCTTGCATTTCGGGACATGGTGGTACTATGTAGCTGCCTCGTGGGTGTCTTGCCACATACCAGGTACCTGGTACGCACTGCGTGCTTTGATCATGGGGAGAACTTATTGGGGCCAAGCGCTTTTGACGGAAAGAGTGCCCTCGACTAAATATTATAGGACCTACGGTACACACAAAAACCTATATATTTCGCTACTTTTACTAACACTGTTTGGTCCTACTTACTGTGTTCCCCCGTAAAAAGAAAGCATACTGGTATGAGGCCACTCTACGGCTGATTTTTGACTTGATTAAAGTATACGCCTATTAATAGCAGTTCCCGGTGACGGGTGGCTCTCTCTTGAACCGAGGAGAGCTACCTAATCATTGTGGGTTTGCACATCCGATGTGTACGTATTGCATACTATTATTTGCAAGCCCACTTGATTAGTGTATCGGGGCTTCTTGCGCTTGTAAGACCAACCGGGGGGGGGGGGGGGGGGGGGTACTCAACTAGGGAGCTACCCAACCATTGTATATTTGCGCATCCGATGTGTACGTATTGCATCTGACCAGTCGCAAGCCCATGTGATTGCGTATCGGGCTCAGCTTGCGATGTTCCTCTCATAAAGTTGGCCGGAGGATGGGGGGTGTACGGAGGTCCTACACTAGAATCAAGTGAGGAGCCTCAGATACTTTTGGTGCTACCCCTATGTACGGTAGCCCGCATCATCTAGACAAGGTATTGTAGTACCCAAAATCGTCACCCTACTAATAGGTCGAGACAAAAATCCAAAAAAATAAAAACTGTTCAATAATCCACGCCATTAGCACCCCCATTCTTAACTCTAGACTTTGCGCTTCTATTATGATTAATGGTGTGAATTAATAACATTCATTACTTGACTCACAATCGTGATATTTATTTAATTTTAGTTCTACTTTTTTTTTTTTTCTTCAATCGTCTCCTAAAAAACGACAATCAATCGATTCACACCGTGTCCCTCTTTCGACAAACCATTTTTTTTTTTTCTTCAATCGTCTCCTAAAAAACGACAATCAATCGATTCACACCGTGTCCCTCTTTCGGCAAACCATTTTTTTTTTTGTTTTCAATCGTCTCCTGAAAAACGACAATCAATCGATTCACACCGTGTCCCTCTTTCGGCAAACTTTTTTAGTTCGCACTACGTAACTCAAGTCATTAAGATATAGTCTCGCATCCATATCTACCCGCATTCTTCGTTTGTTGTGGGTTACGTTTGTGCAGTCCTGTTGTTTTTTGGGTTTCGCGCGATTTTATATATTTACACGGTTTCACCGCCGGAGAAGATTAAATATAATTGAAATAACGTAACCGTCGCCGCCATGCCAACCGCAACATGTACTCTCCCCACCCGAACCGTTTCACTTGGGTGTTCGTTAAGAATCTGGTTGGAACCAATTTGATTGTGTTTCTTGTGGTCTGTTTACTATTTCGTATATAGAAATGACCCCAAGCCATGGGGCCTTCCAAAGAGATGACCCAACCCAGGAAAAACTGAACAAAAAAAAGAGCAAATTTGGCCACCTTTCTCTAATATTACTGGGGTGGGTTAACTTTTAGGAACGTTGGGGTCTTTTTGTTTTTTACCGGTAGGAAACAGACCACCAGTAACACAACCAATTTGACCACTTTTTTGCTGATTATTACTGGGTTGGGTTAACGTTTAGGAACGCTTCCATGGGATGAGGTCATTTTGTTTTATACCAGTAGTGGACAGACCACCAGTAGCACAACCAATTTGGCCACCTTTTTGGTAATTATTGCTGGGTTGGGTTAACCTTTAGGAACGTGTCCATAGGGTGGGGTCATTTTTTTTTTTCGGAAACAGACCGCAAGGAGCCCAACACAATTGGTTCCAAACCAAATTATTCCCAAACACCCTATTAATAGTGGTTCATCGCTAGAGAAACAAACGAAAGATCAAACAAAGGGGGAAAAAAAAACGTAACCGTCGTCGCCATGCCAGCCAACCGCAGCATCAGCTGCTAGATCTCCATCCCCACCGGGAGGACCCTTCCACTGTTTTACCGCCAGAGAAAAAACAAATTGAAGAGGAAAAATAAAAAAACGTAACCGTCGCCGCCATGCCAACCGCAACATGTAGTTGTAGAGCGCTGGCGACGATCCAATTTGGTTGGGTTGTAAAACTATTTTTTGAAACCGACACACATGACGAGCTGATTCGTTAAGCAGGTGCGAATCAAAAGTTGCTCCACGCTTGTTAACCAGCCCACGGAGGTACCCAGCCTAAGAATGCCTTTTCAGATTACTATTACGGGGGACCATAGTTAACAGGACCTATGGTAAACATAAAAACCTACCTGGTATATGTTTAACCATTTTTACTAACAATATTTGGTCCTGTTAACTATGGCCCCCCGTAATAACAACATTTTGGTCACACTGTTTCCCACGGCAAGTAATTTTTCGTCGCGGCTGGGATTGCCACTGTTGACGGGTAGGAAAACGGACAACAATAGTAACACTCAACCCCACCGTCGGAGAAAAGAGAAACACGAAGGAAAGAAAAGCGAAACCGTCGCCGCCATGGCCAACCGCACCATTTATTACGGGGGACCATAGTTAATAGGACCTGTGGTGTACATAAAAACCTATATATTTGACCATTTTTACTAACAACATTTGGTCCTGTTAACTATGGTCCCCCGTAATAGCTGTTGCCGTCGTTCGTCGTTGGTGCCGCCGACACCAGGAACTTTTCATCGCGGGGGAAAGCCGGATCATGCACCTGGAGTCCCTGCAACAGGACTTTGGCGACGACGTGCGGGAATTCGCCGAGGAAGTCGAAGAGTACACCGAGAGCAAGAAGAAGACGGAAGAGGAGGAGGAGGAGAAGGAAGTGGCATCGGGAGGGCTCAACAGGGTAGGAAAAACGGAGAGCGTGGAGGCGGGGGGCGAGGGGGAGGGGACAGGGAGCGACGGGGGCGGGGGGCGCGCGGGCGACTCGGAGGGAGAGTTCATGGAGAATCAGTTGGTGGAGGGGGGGTCGGATGGGGCGGGGGAAGGGGAGAGGGGGTCTGCGGGTGACTCGGAGGGGGAGTTCTTGGAGAACCAGCTCGAGGAGGCGTTGGGGAAGTTGGAGTGCGTGAACATCCAGCTCAAGGTGTGCTACGTAGCTGTGTATCCATAGAATGGAGTTGAGCAGGATGAAGGAGGTGCAGAAAGCGGAGACTATGACTTTGTCGTATAGGTTTTCCTTTTTGGTTCTGGCGCTCCCTTGGCATCCTTATTTCGGGGAATGCTTTATGAGTGATCAGCGAGGAAGCTCATGCATGCTATGCATTGTCAAATGGCAAGCGCAACAATCAAAATGAGAGCTGTAGTTCACGAAATTCCGTGGATCAAAATACGACGTATGCCTTTTAGAACCTGAACCTGACACTTTGGGAGTTTTCGTCCTGGAGATGCTCGCTACGTCAACCGAGGGGACACGCGAAAAAAAACTACTACAGCGGAAGTAAACCCCGCCTTTTTATATACGCATACATGTTTCGGGGGGGGGGGGGGTGTACTCGATAGGAGAGATGTACTCGATCTCATGCATGGCCGTAGTCGTATGACCATAGACCCTCGCATCCCTACAATGCCGGGACGGAGCATGTCGGGTTTTCACCGACCAGGCAGGCATTGCTTGCACCAAGCGCGAAGCGCCGTGAGGTGTTTGGCGAGTCGCATGAAGGGTGAGCTGCATCCTACTAAGAACCGCTTTTGAGGCGGACTTGCATATGGACGACAGCTTCAATGAGTTGATTTAATTTCCGGTGTAGGCATTTCCAGAGACAGCAATGGGAGTACTATGTAACTGCCTCTTGGGTGCCTTACCTTGAACACTACGTGATACGATCAATTCCCTTGTGCGGAGTAAAGGTTCTTTACCTCGCACAAATGATCTAACTCAACAACCAGCTGTGGGCGACCGCCAAAAAAAACAAAACAAAAAACGGTACCCTGGTTGTCTAGCTCACGTAGTGAGCGGCATGTTTTACAGTGTCATTGCCAATCGACACCAACCCAACCTATTTTGTTCGGGGGGGGGTATATCATAAATAGAATCAAGTCTTACCCCACTGGTCTAGTTTTCATTCTGACCTTTTAGGGGGCGTGGGGTGTCGTCTTCTCTCCTCTTTTGTCGTCTACCCCTGCGTTAGCACCTACCTGGTGGAAGTGGCCCATTTTTCCTGCTTTTGGCCATCCGGCGAAGTACAGAACAGTGCAGATTTCGACGGGCGGTTGGTGCCCTGTGTTAAGAAACGTCAATTTGGTGTCCAGGCTAAAGTGTCTTATTTTGATCCGACCTTGATCTATCTCTACTATTACGGGGGACCATAGTTAATAGGACCTATGGTATACATAAAAACCTATATATTCTACCACTTTTACTAACAATATTTGGTCCTATTAACTATGGTCCCCCGTAATAACTGTATAGGATTTAAAGTTGGTCCCGCTGCCGTTGAGCTGTGTTTCTTAACCCGTTTCTTAACCCAATTTTCTTAACCCAATTTTCTTAACCCATTTTTCCTACTGTTCGTGCCGATACGACCCTTATTTTCCCAACATGATGTTTCTTGACTGCGGCCGCCCACCGGATACCCGATATTCAAAGGTGTCCCTGATGCAGCGTTTGTTTATTCCAAGTGTAGGCTGGGTAGTCTACATGTAGTCGACGTTCAGTGCACGTAGCCGCGGCTAGCAGTAGTAGCGCCGACGGTGGGTAGGAGAGCTGCTGAAAACAGGAATAGTTTCTGGATGAATACCAGAAAATAGGGTGTATACGCATATACTATTAGGGGGGGGCATAGTAAATAGGACCAAATATTGTTGGTAAAAAATGTAAAAATAGGTAAATATATACCAGGTACCTGGTAGGTGTTTGTGGGTACCGTAGGTCCTATTTACTATGTTCCCCCGTAACAGAGTACGGTAATACGGTGGGATATGATACTTACTCTAGATTTGACAGTTTCGGATGCAACGGGACTTCTGGAACAACGCGGCTCGATTATTACGGGGGACCATAGTAAATAGGACCAAATATTGCTAGTAAAAATAGGTAAATATATAGGTTTTTGTGGGTACCATGGGTCCTTTTTACTATAGGTCCCCCGTAATAGCTTCCTTTCGAGACCACCGTTGACGCTATTGCGTTTAACGTCCGACAATGTGTAGAACGAGCTCCAACGTTGACCACTCAGAAGCATTCCCCGAAAAAAGAAATCCTCTGGAAATCGAAACAACGACGTGTCTATTTCTCGTTTTATATTATTATTATTTCCCTTGCCATCCGACAATGTGCAGCATGATCTTCAGCATTG
This sequence comes from Nereocystis luetkeana, assembly GCA_031213475.1. Classification (NCBI taxonomy): domain Eukaryota; class Phaeophyceae; order Laminariales; family Laminariaceae; genus Nereocystis; species Nereocystis luetkeana. The sequence goes on along the minus strand of JARUPZ010000003.1, from coordinate 2,446,812 downwards.
ATCACTCATAACTTTCCTGAAAGAAGAAAACCTGGGAAACAAAACGAAACCCATGCACCAATCCGTTTTTTTGTGCCCATACTCTGAAGGGTCTAAAAAAACAAGGTTGGAGTTGGCGAATAATGTAGTCAGTGTAGTTGGCACCAATTTTGTCGAGTCCTTGTGGCCTCTGTTTCTTATATATATATATCGATGAACCCAATCTATTGAAACGTTTATAAGAGTTGGTCCATCCCAAGAATAATTAGGTTAGAAGCACCGTTTTGGACCACTTTTATTCACACAGCCTTCAGGCTGATCCTACGTTTTTGTGGGATGGGATTCGCTATTATTATTTCCCTTGCCATCCGACAGTGTGCAGCATGATCTTCAACATTGATCACTCATAACTTTCCCGAAAGAAGAAAACCTCGGAAACAAAAGGAAACCCATGCACCAACTATACCTCCCTCCCTTCTGTGACAACTTTCGCTATTTTATAGGACACGGACCACAAGAAGCCTGCTCAGATTGGCTCCAACCAACTTTGCTTGCAAACAGCCCACCTCTTGTCTACTGTCGGTGGGCAAGTATATATGTAGACGGCAAGCATTCTGTGGGGTATTTACTGTCGGTGGGCAGATATATATGTAGACAAAAAGCATTCTGTGGGGTAGATCGACGTTATATGGAGGAGGAAGGCACATAAGGGGGTCAGACTTGGTACATACCTGGTACCTGGTAGGTTTTTCTCAGTTTTCCCTTTCTAGGTTTTGGGTTTCCCTAGGTTTTTGTTCCTATTCCTGGAAACGTTTACACATGTGTTCCGCGTTCGCGTGAAGCTCCTTTTGCTGCCTGCACGTTTTTGTCGTGGCAACAGTGACAACAGTAGTGGCTACAGTGGCATATCGCCCTGGCCGGTATTATCGTCAGCCTTTGGACCATGACGTGAAAACTAAACGGGGATTATAATTCCGGCCGAGATATAGGTCCCATTTGGAGTCTGGTGTGAAAACTGCACGGGGATGATATCACCGTACGGCGGTCTTAAAGTGGTCGATGTTATAGTCGTCGTTAGGGCGCCGATGTAAAACTTGAACGGTTGTTGTATCGATAAAAAACGAATAAACGCTTGCGTGTTTTTCCCTGTTCCTCTCTCTCTCTCTCTCTCTCTCTCTCTCTCTCTCTCTCTCTCTCTCTCTCTCTCTCTCTCTCTCTCTCTCTCTCTCTCTCTCTCTCTCTCTCTCTCTCTCTCTCTCTCTCTCTCTCTTTTCGCCCTGGCCTGCAGCGACTGAGGTTTTCCGTGGATGGCTGGACGCCGAACGCAATGTGCACCTCAACCCTGCTGCTCATGGGAGAGCCTCTGCCGTTTATGGCGTCGGGAGTCCAGAGCGCCTACGAAGAGGAGGAGAGCAACGCCGGGAAGGGAGCCATGGAGGTAAAACATGCAACCTAAAAAGGTTATTACAAAAGCCCACCCCGATATCGTCTCCTACAAACAGCAACTAAATAATTCATGCCAGGTACCGGGTACCAGGTACCGGTACGTATTAATAATATTACGGGGGACCATAGTTAATGAGACCAAATATTGTTAGTAAAAATGGTTAAATACATTGGTTTTTATTTATACCATACCTGGTAGGTCTTACTAACTGTGGTCCCCCGGAATAGTTTGGTTTCAATTGTTGTTTGTTCATCCCGTTTGTTGTTTTCGCTCTATGTGTGTATTCATAACACTCAGATCCGGGGTCACCTATTACGGGGGGCCATAGTAAACAGGACCACATATTGGTAGTAAAAGTATCGAAATATATTGGTTTTTGCATACACCGTAGGTCCTATTTAATATGGCCCCCCGTAAAAGCAGGCTCTCCTCCCCCCTCCCCACTATTACGGGGGACCATAGTTAATAGGACCTATGGTAGACACAAAAACCTATATATTTCCCTGTTTTCACCAACAATATTTGGTCCTATTAACTATGGTCCCCCGTAATACGTGTTTTTCCCTCAGCAGAAGACATGAGCGCTTGCTTCCCTCGTTGGTTCGCGTGCAATTGCCCCTATTTACGGGAGACCATAGTAAATAGGACCTACGGTACACACAAGAACCTATATATTTCCCTAATTTTACCGACAATATTTGGTCCTATTTAATATGGTCCCCCCGTAATAGTGCAAGACATTGAAAATATGTGTTTCACCCATACCCCCCCCCATAAGTATTATTGCCTCCACCCTCCCAGCAAATATTCTAAGCGCAATCCAAGCAAGTGGTGGCGGAAGGGCTGTCTAAGCCAATATTCTAACGTAAAACTACTCTGGTCTGGCCTTGTGTTGTTGTGTTTTCGTACCCGGTACGTGGGCACTTCGCTCCCTTTGCCCATTAATCTGCGATTATTTTGTGTTCTGTTATTTTCTCTTGTCTCACTGTCTGTGCCCGCATATTTGGTATCTCTCTAGGGTAAGGAATCAGCATCGCTCTACGACACTGATGTAGCTGGGAAGCAGAAATGGTTTATTAATGTGAAGACAAGACACACTGCAGTAGAGTAAGGGGTGGTATTACAGAACGACTCGTGCTCTAGAACCGTCGCCTCCGTTACGTGCACCTCTTCGACCAGGTGCATACCATCATGCATCGAAATAGTATAAGCGAGCCATCCCACAGTAGTAGTAGGGGTGCACCAGAAGTTCCTGAAGCCCCTCACAGTAGGAGCTCAATATCTCACCCGAAACAATACTACAAAGAAATTCGTTCGTGCCACCCGATCGGCACTTACTTGTATGCGCTGGTCCTGAAACGAATATGCGAGTAAAATTTTCATCTTCATTGGTAGTTCCTCACTTAAGGAACCCAATTGGTCAGAAACCTTCCGGTCGAAAAGCGCAACCCCTACCGTGGGGTGACTCAAGGGTCGCTTTGTACGTTAATATCAAAGTCCACAAATTCCTTACGTTTTGGGACATAGCGGTATCGTTAGAAACGCACGCCCACACAAAACGGCAACATACTTCCGTGTCGAAGCGGTCGCAGTGAATGGTGAAGGTGTTGCCTACGTGAGGTGTATAGGGGTAAAAAGATCGATCGATTACCCAGCCCAGGGTAATCCTTATACCATTATCCCCCCCTCTGAACGGCGGGGTCTTTGGGGGCGTCGGTACGGTACACGGCCTTACGTTGACCTACCCGCCTTTGTGTCATTACCTACCTGGGGAACCAGGGAGATGGACACACGCGCAAGCGTTTCCTTAAAAGAAAGTTTCGAAGTTGAGATTCGAACCCGTATCCTACGGACGACGCCAAAATGTGAAGGTGTTATCTACTGAGCTATAGGGGTAAAAAGGTCGATCGATTTACCAGCCCAGGGTAATTAATCCTTATAACAGAATGGTACTGCCTGTTGCACCCCATACACTACGTACTGATCGAATACGAAGAAATCCCTGTGGGAAAGGAAGGCATGGAGGGATGGTCAAAGTACATGGGAAGAAAATACCAAAACAAAATCCAAGAGTACACGAAAAACAACTATTAATATTTAATACTCAACACCACTCTCTTTTTTTTAGTAGGTTTAGCAGTTTGGGAGAAGGGACCTTTAGGTATGTTTTTGACTTGAAAAATGCGTAGCGTGGTCTGCACTTCGGAATCGTCGTCCTCAACTGAGAATTTTCCTGGTCAGGGTCAGGGTTAGGGTTAGGGTTAGAGTCAGGGGTTGGGTTGGGTCTTCGCTCGTACCTTGATCCCAACAGGAACCAAAACATCCTAACAGCCTACCGTACCAACCTGAAGATCCCTTCTCCCAGCTTGTTAAAGGTCCTCCTTTTTTTTGGTCCCAGACAGGAGGGGTTATACCAGGCACTAAAATCAAGTAAGCAAAACTGAAAAAAAAAAACTTGAGAAATAAATTGACAAAAATATCCCCACCCGCTAGTTTCTTTTCATTTTCGACATGGTGGCGGGATTGGCACCGCTTTCTCTTCTTTTCGTTTACTCCTGCGTTACCTATAAAATTCGCTTGAAACACGCCACGTCCGTACGAAACGGTTTAGCGTCGGTCTGGACGAACGCCAAAGCACTCGCTTGCGGAGGGGCGTTTCACACAATGGCAACAGTAAATCGGCACTTCCCTAGCGAAGAGACGGTTGTTATCTTAGGGGATAGATGGGGGTAAGTTAGGCAAAATAGGAAGGGGGTAAGTTAGGCAAACATCTTATATGTAGTAGTGTTACGGGGAGGGCGTATTGAATAGGACCTACGGTACACACAAAAACCTGGTATTTATTTTGCTATTGTTACGAACAATATTTGGTGTTTTCAATATTGCCCCCATAATGGTATTACGAAAAAAACGCATGAGAGACCACATGTTTGAGGTGTCTCTACTAGAAGAAAGAACGGTGTTCTGTCTCGAAAGCGTTACGTGGTCTATGGTTACATGACTAAGGTAAGCAACAACTATGTACAACCCTCTCTCCCTCCCTCCCTCCCTCCCTCCCTCCCTCCCTCCCTCCCTCCCTCCCTCCCTCCCTCCCTCCCTCCCTCCCTCCCTCCCTCCCTCCCTCCCTCCCTCCCTCCCTCCCTCTCCCCCCTCCCTCTCTCCCCTCCCTCTCACCCCCGCCCCCTACCGCAGCGCACTGCTCGCCTCCAAGCAATGGGAAACCCCTACAAGCTTTTCGAGAACGACTGGGCAAGCTGGCTGCCCGGGCCCTCCGCCTCTGACTGCATGCCGGGACTGCGCAAAGCTGTGGGGGTGGTGCTGCAAGCCGGGGCGCTGTCCCCCGACCCCTCGACGAGGCCACAGAGTGTCGCTGAGGCGAGGGACATCATGAGGGCTGCCGTCGAGGAACACGAGGAGGAACGAAGACGGGAGGAGAGCTTCATGGAGGACGAGGAGGACGAGGAGGACGAGGAGGATACGGCAGGGGGGGAGGGGGAGGAGGAGGAGGAGGGGGGGAAGGGGGAAGAGGAGGAGAACGAGGTGGAGGGGTAGGAGAGGGAGGAGGACGGGGGAGAGGGGGGGGGAAAGGTTAGCTAGCTATGGAGCGTAGCTAGCGAGAAAGGGACATGAAAATACAAAAAAAAATTGAGATGAGACAGAAGGTGGAATCTTACGTCCGACGGTATTGTATATTCTTGGCGTGGGTGGTTGTCTTGCGCCTAAGGTGTGCAGCGCGTGCCTCGTCTGGACGTCTGGACGTCTGGGGTACGGTGGTGGTGTTTTTGTTTTTGAGGTCTCGAACGGGGGCAAGGCTGCCGATACACCACTACTCTATACACCTATACATAAGGACCGTTTGGATTCGTTACTAATTTAGGTACGGTCCTGATAATTAGGTACATAGTGGTAGAAACTATTATCAGACCGCGAAAAAGCGCAGCACCCGAATTATTTCACCACACGTGCCGCCGCTTGGCAACGCGTGCTTCGTCTGCCTGCTTCAGTTTACCGTGGCATTTTTCGTATCCTGGCGTAGAGAGTGTTGGTGCGTGCTGCATTATACGGATAAGGCTGGAAACACCTGGTACTCCGTAGGGGGCTAAATTTCAGTGTAGCTCCGGCAGTTCCCCAAAGGTGTCCCGCGCTTCCTATGCCCCTTAAGTTAACCGTGGCGTTGTGAGGCTCGGGAGTTGTGACAGGGTGGGGTTTACAGTGAGGATAAGGCCCGCAACACCTGAGATTAAGGCAGAACGACCCAGAAATGCGGCAGCAGGGTTGAGTGTTTTATATTGCACGTTTCGCGGCTTTCGTTTCGGATGTTAAGCTTACCGTGGGGTCCTTTATCGTGTCCTGAATGAGGAGGCTTTGAGCGAGTGCACTCCGTGATACATGTACAGGGTAGGACAGCTACTGTGCCGCGTAGGCACCTACTGCTATGCTGAGTACACACCTACCTCCTGTATTAAGTAGACGCCTTCTGTTTACTGTCCTGAGTAGACACCTGCTGTACTGAGTAGACGGTTACTGTCCTAAGCAGACACGGTACGGAGTGGACACCCTACTGTACTGAGCAGTAAGAAACAGAGAAATGCTGACCCCAGGCTGGATTTCTTATTTTCTTATTTTTGGCAAGGGCACGTTCTACGCCAATATCAGTATAAAAACGGCTCCCGAATTTCTTCTTTCTTCTGTTGCCTTACTTGGTCTTTAGCCATGTTCGTGCTGTAAATACCCGAGATATTTGCACACCCTGTTGTGTTTTACCCCGGCATCCCGATGTTGTGTCTCCGGGAACGTCGGCAGGCAATGTTAACGTGTCCAGAGTGTGATTATTTCTTCATTTCGCCCATCACCCCTCGGTTGCCACGTGGCTTGGTGCCAGTGACTGTTGACGGTATTTCCTCTCTGTGACTGCTGTTGTGCGCTCTGGGGTCTGTGAGTGCATTGCGGGTCTTGGATTTTGTGAGTACAGAGTATGTGTATACTCCGGAGCTTAGTTTTTGTGGTTGTGTCTGGTGTAAACAGCCGCCGATGATCATTCCACTCTCCCGCCGCCCCCCCCAGTTCTTGTCCTCGGATGTCCGTTGCGCTACGTAAGGGTGACCGTTGTTGCATCGACAAAATTGACCGTTGAGTGGTCGTTGAGTGACCGTTGCGTCGGCAACATTGAGAGAGTAACCGTTCTGTGACCGTTGTACTGCATCAGCAACTGGCTCTCTTGACCGTTGGGTAGCGTGTACCTTGTGTGCTTGGCGAAGGCAGCGTGGTGAGAGCGCCGCCCTCTGAAGTTCCGCTCGGTACATAGATTCTGTGAGCTTCAGACCCATCATGCTGTCGTACTGGCTGGCGGTGGTGCGGGTTGTGTGGATGATGATGATGTAGGCTGTGGTGGTGAACTCTCTCTCTCTCTCTCTCTCTCTCAGCTGAGACGCCCGCGATGCAGCTCAGGAGTAAAACTGCTGTAGTACTGCGCGAGATCTACCAAATTCAGCGAGCTTTAGGCTCATGCTGTGCCGGTTCTGCGCGTGGCTGATGTAGGCAGCGACGAAGCGTGCCTGCTAAAGAGGGGTACACATACGTGCAGCGCAAGAGCAAAAGGTGCAAGCTGGTCACAACAAGCTGGCCACAAACACTAGTGTTAGGTTGGCTCTGTATAGCCTTCAGGCTCCCGTTTTTTTTCCCCTACTATTTTCTTTTAACCGTAACCTTTACTTTCCAGCTTTATGGACAAGCCGTGGTTATAGGTGTGTGTCTTCCCCCCCCCCCCCCCCCGGTATAAAAATGCCTTCCTTTTAATCACGCAGAGGGTTCAGCATTATTTCCACTACTACAGTAGTGCTCGTCGATTTTATGGTGAAACTCCTGTGGTAGGGTAAGTAGTACTGTAGGTGTTGGTTCGTTCTATTCGAAAACAGAGGTGGCCGCCGCATCAACAATACCTAAAGTAGCTCTTGTGGACTGATAAAAAAATTTGTACCGGGTGGCAAAACGCGCTACAGTCAGGGCTCTTCTCGGACCGTATCCCGAGCCGCGGCTCGAGTCAGGAAGCTTTTGGAATCTCGCTTGTCGGGTCGGGTGGGGTCGGATCGGGTCGGGTCGGGTCGGGTCGGGTCGGGTCTGGCCTGGTCGTGCCAAGAGGTTTTCAAAGTTTCACGGGTCGGGCCGGGCCACCCTTGCCTGACCCCGACCCGATCTGACCCGCCAAGTTTGACCCGTGAACCGTAAACAGACGTGGTTATATTGCTATGGATTCTCAGGTAGGGGGCGCGGGGGGGGGGGGGGGTTGAACCTGACAGAGGCAGAGCGCCTGTTGAAAGCGGGCGGAGGCAGAGAGGCAGAGAGAGAGAGAGAGCGCCTGTTGAAAAGAGGGCACCGTTATTAAGAAAAAAAAGTGCCAGAAATATTTGAAAAAAAAAGCGAAAATCCTAGATATTATAGCCCGACGTTTTTGCTGTGATGGTGAGCGTTTGAAGTCGCACGGGGGGAGCCATGCCAAGGTATGATGAGGGAAATAGTTACGTATCAGGTTAAAAAATGCCAGGTCCAGGTGTATATCTTTCGAGTAATCTTTGGCGAAAAAGGGCAAAGGTGGGTGCTACGCGCATTCTTCTTCTCTTGTGGGGCAGGTTGCCTGAGGCCATTTTTTTTGTGGCTAGCGTCGAAGAGCTATTATTGTGGCCTTGCCGTTGTTGAGGTGGTGGTGGCGGCGGGCGGCGGCGGTGGTGTATTTCATATGTGGCGGCTTGTTGAGTGATGTCATGCGAGAGGGACCCTTGACTGACACCGCCGAACCACAGCGGCCCCTTTGGGAGATGGAGACAAAAATAAAAAAATGAAAGTATAGATTTTGTCAAGATAAACGCTTCTTCTTGACTGTTTTTTGGGGACCCGGAGAAATTAAGCGAAAGTATACATATAATATGACACACACTCCCTGAATACTGCAGCTTCATATATTAGCCTCCTCGTATATATATGGTACGAGTATGTATATCCTGTACGAGGTATGAGGCCATATAAAACCCGTATCATAATAGAAGCTCGTTGAGGGTAAAACCTCCTACCAGGTACGAGTTAGGCTGAAAAGTAAAAGCGATGATAAAAATAAAATAAAATAAAATAAAAATAATGCGCGAGATTGAAGTACGAGTATGACAACACAACTTGTAAATATCAGTTTCGACGAAATCCTTGATCTCACAATCGTCTTTTCTTCAATTTTATTAATATATGTATGTGTAGGATTCTTGTTCTTACCATGGGTTCTGCTATATAATACCATAATTGCCCCACGCTAATTCCACGTGCAGCTGATTGTTTCTTTTCGTTTCACTATTTCATAGATTGCGTATGTCGTGCCTGTCGTATCTAGTATGATGACATGGCTTTGCATTGCCCACTGCAGTGCATACTGCACACGTGGCAACGTAGTATCTCTGTGGCGTAGCTATGTGACCACAGAACTTGTATCTCTTCTAGGATTGGAGAATCGGCACGGACACTGGTTGTGCTGGATGCCGGCGGGTAGAAAGAACGGTTTAATGTGAAGAACACACACCACACAGCAGCAGTTCATCCCCGTAGCAATGGTCGTCGCTGTTCTGCAGGAAGGGGTTACAACAACAGCACGAGAGCGCTCGGTCACGCAAATAACATTTATTTACGTATACCCCATACCCATGCTGCGCTCGTGGTGCCGTATGCGTAGCTCCTAGAACGAGCTTCAACGTTGATCGCTCAAAAATATTATGCATTGCATTCCCCGGTTCTGTTCACCGGGGGTCTTCTAAAGGTATGACGTACATCATTGACCCAAACGTGTCCGAACCCCCCCTCCTCCCACCGAAGAGCCAAAAAACGGTACATTGGTGTTTTTACGCCAGTTGACGGTAGGAAATCAGTTCAAGGCCCAGATGAAAAGGGAGATAGATGTCTTTTTCTATCTCTCCCCTCTCGCCATCCATGGTACCAGGTAGTAAGTAACAAGCTATGTACGTGCCTGGCAGGTGATACCCAAGAGGGCAGTGCGCGGCATGTGACCCCTACCAAAGAGATCTGAGTTACGAAAGGGAGAGTTGGATACGCAATCAGGGCAAATATTATACATGGGATGGGGAAAAAAGGCAAGCTGCCCGGCACACTGACTGTCTGATATAAATATACGAAGTACCTGATCAAGGGCGCCCGGGGAAAAAAATGTGAATCGTCACAGTTTTTTTTGTGCGCAAGACAGGGGGCCGGGGGGGGGGGGGGGCGTACTCATTTGTTGCTTGCCTTAGTCATTTGACCATTGACCACGCATCCCTTTCGAGACGGAGCACCGTTGATGGGGGGGGGGGGGGGCACTAGAACCAAGTGACAAAAAAAGGAAATAACTTTTTTTTTCTTCCTTTTTCTTGTTTCATCCTGTGATCATAACGGTTGGAACGGTTTTCCATTCGGACCTCTGGGAGAGTATGGTGTGTCGTTTCTCTTTTTCACGGACGCTCCTGACCTGGTACATATATATTTTTTCAACGTATACTTGGTGCCTGGTATGGATATAAAGAAGTATGAGTAAAAGGGTTGGTCGGTGATTCGGTTCTTGACCCTTTAAAAACTACAGTCCCGTTTTGGGGATAAACCACTCAAATCCCAAGTAGTTTGACCCCAAAACGGGACGGCAGTCCTGATATGCGTGACGTAAAAACTGATAGGGGTAACGGTTCGTGACATCATAATATCATAATACTCGTGGCGCACAAAAAAAAAGTCATAATATTGCAGAGGCGCACACCAACAAACACATAATTTGTCTCACGAGAGCCAATAAGTTCACACAAACAAATCAACCGCTCCATCCGTCGGACTCACAGCTGAAGTTTTTGTAACCATTTTATAAAAAAAAATGTTAACACAAGTACGAGTACGTATTAATACTGCAGTAGTACAAAAAAGAAAAAGAAAAAAGTATCGCCTGTTCGATTAACTGGCGTATGTACTCCCCCCCGTCTGCAAACATCTGCGAGCATCTGCAAGCAACTCTTCACGTAGCCTCGACCCTGTCACCACTGCGATCATTTTCAAGTCTAGATCCAATTAGTTTGTCCCCAAAAACGTGTACGTAACCTTTTCACAAGTTGGACACATAGATCATGTACAGATAGATCTATAGATTGATCATCTGCAGATCGATCATCTACTGTAGATTACTACCTAGAATGTAACCTGCCGCTACGAGATGCTGTGCAGGATCTGCATAGTACAGCTCTAATCCAGAAAACATTTGCCATATCATGAAGGTTATATTGTACGGCTTCCACCCACGCGGTAACGTGAGCTAGATCGAACAAAATCGAGAACATATATATCTGCCCCGGAGGACCCAGATCGTCGAGTGGGAACAATCTGTAGATGATCTGCCCGACACCCTTCTACACGTCCGACAGATCGCCGATCCCAACATAAATGATCTACGTAGATCTTTCCAGGCAGATAGATTCCTGGTCTGTATGGTCTGCCTCATGTTGCCGTGTGGCAGCTAGGCGATCATCTGCACGATCTACTCGTACACTAGTAGCGCATGTTTCCTGGGTTGGATCTGTACCATCACCATATGGAACACGCAACAACAGCTCATGCGGGAAATTAGGATCTAGATGATCCATCTGTAGATGATCTATCTGTAGATGATCTATCTGGCCGACGTGCGGACCCTTTTAACTACTGCGGAAACGACCCAACACTAATTCCAAGTAGTTTGTCCCAAAAACACCCCGCGTTTAGATGCAAAATGGGTGTCATATGCTACCCCTTCGGTCGCTGGCCTTGCAGTGTACCAGGTACCAGGTACCCAGTGGTGGCTACTACTGTAGACAGACACCAGGGGATATCTACCACGAGAAGCGAGGGCTATGCAGATGATTAAGTGCACGGCCCACCGTATCATCGTGCCACGGTGTCGCCTACGGAGCTCATTCCCTCCCCGGCAAAAAAAAAAAAAGTCGCGGCGACTTCGTATGACGGCATGCCGAGCTGTTTAATACCTGTTAGAGCTGACGCACCCGCGAAACAGCCGCCACCACACAACGAATTTGTTGGTTCGATTTAAGCGGTCGAGACTGCTACTCGGACTACCACCGTACAGCAGCAAAGAAAACAACAGCAAATCGCCAGCCGTTTACGACAGCAAAGCGGGAGCGGCGCAACAGCAAATCGACAGCAAATCGTCCGCAAAGCAACAGCAAAGCGTCAACAAGGCACCAGCAAAGCAACAGCAAGCGGCAGCAAAACAACAGCTTCAAAGCAGCAGCAGAGCAACGGCAGCAAAGCAACAGCATCACAGCAACAGCAAAACAACTGCAGATCCGCGAATCACCACAGCACAACCGCCTAGGCCCATGATGAATCACACCACAGCAGCAGCAGCCGTAAGCCGAGTCGTGAATAATCACACAACAACAACAACAACAAAAAAAGTCAAGTCGTGGATGATCACACCGCCGCAAAACAAGCCAAGTCGTCAGCCACGCCTCAGCAGCAGCACGTACAGCAGTATTGCCCACTAGGAGAGCTATATAGGCGTACGTACGCATTCCCTGGCCGCAGTTGCTGCAGAGAAAATACCCTCAGGAGCCACACTCATTGCCACCGCTGTATTCAGCAATCCCGGACAAGTCCATCAAAGTCACGCTGCCGCCAACTTTTTCAAGCCTTTCCAGCAAGAGGGTCCATCCGGCCTCACTCTTTCCTTTTCATCTATAAGTTGAAAAAATAGCCAATGGATTCTCCCACACGATGGAAGTCACGACAAAAAAAACACCATGAAGGCCACCACAGCACCCAAGAAACATTCAAATTTCGAGAGGGATGCGAAAAAAAAAACAAACAGAAGACGACACCCCAAAAAATGACACGACAGGACACCGAAACGACCGATGTTCGGCCTGGTTGTTGCAGCAATCATGAATCGCTGCGTGTCCTTGCCTTCGTCCGAGCAGACAGCGTTTCGAGATTTTTGATAGGGACAAAATGGCAAGAGTCAACTCACCACTCTGTCTCTCTCTATCTCTCCTTCTCTCGCTCTCTCGTTCTCTGCGTTCCTTCACAGCAGTGAACCGTTCTTTCGACCGACGCATATCCATCCACTCGGCACACACCCCAGCTCTCGTTCTCTGCGTTTCTTCACAGCAGTGAACCGTTCTTTCGACCGACGCATATTCATCCACTCGGCACACACCCCAGGGTCCGTGCTGGTCCTTCATCCAACAGAGAGAGATAACGCCTCTATGCCCTCAAAAACCGCTAGACCGAGACACTACCGCAGTATCTCGCAGAAATAGGGAAGTTAAGGGACTCCCTTGTAAGGGACAGCGACCAAAACTGCGACAACTCTGGTGTAATCAACAGCCTACATACGCGCAGCAGCAGCGTGAGCGCCTACTAACAGCAGTACGGGTAGGACTTTATTGCCCTCCGTGCCGTGCGACTAACCTTTCGCTGTAACTCGGGCACCATTGTGTATCATCCCCCAATCACGGAGTGGCCGACGCTGTACTCGTATATTTTGTATGGTCAATTTTCCTCTCTGATGAAGTCCCAAGAGGGATAAGCCAACCGCAAAGCCACGCACGCATGCGTTCGTACCGGATCCGAAAAAGCTATTTACGAGCCGACAAGGGAGGTGGATTTCCCCCACGCGATGGACATCACCAAGGCCAGCAGAGCACCGAAGAGGCAAGATAGTCACCACTCCAAATCTTCCGGCATGACCGGATGGGACAAGGGTATCACGGACTTCTTATCTTTATCTCTCGGCAGAGCTTTCCTCATATCTGTGGCAGGCAGGGAGACAAAAAAAAGGGCAGGCACAGCGCCGATGCGGCGGCGGTGGCGGGAGCATTCGCAGATAAGAACGAGGTATCAAGACTTGTGCCTGCTCAATTTTTTTACTTTAGCGTGAAATTTTGTTTTCTTCCTGGGGATGGGTGAAAGACTGAAGCTGTTGAACCTTTTTTACTACTGGAAAAAGCAATCCCACACTGAATCCAACTAGGTTTCCCCCAATAAAAAGCGTGGGTGCGGTTCTGAAGGGGTTAAGGTCACCACACTTACACACACCAGCACAAAATAGTGTGTCGCGTGCCGAGTCAACTCTGTTGTACTGTACCTGGTAGGACACAATGATTTGTCGCACTACAGTACCAGGTACCGATCGGGTTCTATACGTCCGTGGCAGCATTTCCGCCTGCTGTGCTAGGACAAACCACCCTTCGTTTGCCAGCGGGAACACGATCGTAACGTTCGCGCGTATGGTTTTTACCAGCACGAACTATCACGCATCACCAGGAGAGCCGCCTGCTGTGCTCAAAACAGTTGACGTCTCGCTTTCCGAAAATGACTTAACGCACAGTAAAAATACATGTTGTACGTACCACTCTGTCAAGAAGAGTAGGAGCCGTTTGTGTATTCATGTCAATACCCAAACGAACCCTTATATTCCGGAACAGAGCGGTATCAGGAGCTTGAATCGTACATGCATACAGCAGCAACTGGCAATGACGCGTGCGGTAACGAGACTCTCACCTCGATGGTACACAACCAACGGAGACATCCGAGGAAAAAGGCAAATTTGCTGCATTGGGATCAAGCATACACGAGAATATCACTCTGTAAAGGTCAACTCGCTTCTGTCCGACCGTGTCTTGTCGGAATGCACATGCAATGTGGGGTTATACTACTATAGCACGGACGTGTACAGTATCAACCATTTGGTTGGAGCTGGGCCGAGTCGTGAACACTACGGGTGCAAAAACGCATGCCTCGTAAAAGAGAGAAGTTTCCCAGAATTTTCCCAGAAAGGGATATACGTATATACTTTATATATTATTTATAGGCATCGTGTGCATTTGATTTCGTTTCGTCGATCCGTGTCTTCTCCTCACCGAACGCGTCTTCTTCTCCCGAGTAGTACCCGACCACTCTTCGGTAGACCGAGTACCCGAAGGCACCATACATGTTGATGGCGAGCGTGTTCGACACCCTGACGAACAGATCCACGAAGAACGCGTTGTAGACGTGTTCAGACACCTGCGGACGCCCCCCCCCCCGCCGCATCCGACCCAAAACACACACGGAAGCAAGAAAAAGGAGAGGGATGAGAAACAAAAAAATTACGAAAGGGAGATTAACCCCTTTAGAACCGAAGTCCCGTTGAGGGGACAAACCAGTCAAATTCTAAGTAATTTGTCCCCGAAACGGGACTGCGGTCCTAAAAGGGTTAAAGAGGGCAAAAAAAGAAGAACCCCCCCCCGGAAATTTCGACCACTGTAAATTACGATTGTGTATTGTTAAAACATCGTCACCTCGCCATATTAGTTCCACAAATATGGAGTGTTATGAAACATTACCTGACAACACGGTACACGACGTATTCTGAACAAAAAAAGACTTTTACGACCCGCCAAATTTATATCACCTCGCCACAACATCGACAACCACTAAACGAACGTTACAACGGGGGCTATCGGTTAAATTGACATACGACAGGAAATCTGAACGCGGAAGTGTGGTGACCTTAAGCTTTGTTTTTATCAATCCGCCGGAGGAAGAAAATAAAAAAATAAACAAACTAAAAAAAAACAACTACAGCAACAGCAAAAACAGCCCCCGCCATCGCCAACAAAAAAAGCACCGCAGCACAGCTGCTTGTAGCTCCACCAGTCGTAAAATGAAACCAAAACAAACTCCAACCAACACCAGCTCGCTACAACGGTTTGTGATCGCTCGGCGAACGCACCGTTTCCAAGCTGTCCATGAGCTGCTTCGCCACGCCCAGCCGGCGGTACTCGGGGGCCACCGTGACGGCCGTAACATGCCCATGCCACAGCTCTTTTTGTCCTTCGGACTTGCCCATGACTGAATAAAACAACGAAGTGCAGGGAGGAGGGGGAGGGGGGGGGGGGGGGCGGAGGGGGTGAAAAATACAGCAGCACGGGACAACATTGTTTAGATTTTTCTGGAATTTTGCACAGGAAAAAACGATTTTTTGGCTCCCTCGTTTCGCACGGAACATAATAAACCATGTTACGATACTGAGTTTACACTTAATACTGAATTCAGTATAACAACTAGAGCCTGACCCGAAACAAGAAACTTCTTCGGTGGTGTCGCGCACTACGGAACGTATCATAGGCAAAACACGAAAACACGGCGAAGAAAAAAAAGAAGAAAAAAAAACGTTGACAAATAGTTGCCCATGCCAGCTAGATGCCCCACCGCGCCAAAGAGAGCTTCGAGCCAACTAATTACGGTATGCAGAGTAGATCACTCACTGTATCCCATGGGGGTACCATCCGGCGCCTCCTTGATGAGGAAGTATTCCGGCCATGTAGTGAGGTACTGGAGGTAGAACGGCATGTTGTACTGGGAGCAAGCGAAGCAATGCGCAGGAAAAGCGACGAAGATAAAAGTAAGGCCATATGTCTATCGAAGCCATTTTTTTTTCAGTATTCAGATCTTGGTATTTCCACACCTACCTAGAAAAATTCCAGGAGATGACAAAAGGTCCTGTCGAACCGATGACAATGGGAACGCACGCAGAGTTGACAAGTTTTCTGTCCGAACAAAAAAAATGTTGCGTTCGACAGACAGCTGAAGATATTCTCGTACCGGCCGCTGTGGGGAAAAAGGGGAAAACATGGTTGACTTTTTTCTTCATTTTTTTCCACACGGCTGCAGGCGGCGCAATTTAGTTCTTCTTTGTAAAGTGTCAAAATGCTGATTAAAAAAAACAGCTATTGATAGAGCGACGACAGACCTTCGATCTCGAAATATAGACTCAGCCAACGGCCAACCCACTCGGTGCGGGGCAAGGCCATTGGATGTAGGCGATGGTCTCGAAGATATCGGGTGGATCCACGGTCTAGGGGGGAAGAGCTCGTCGGCAGCGTCCTACGCTCTTTTCCCAAACCTGTGTGTGTGTGTGTGTTTTTTTTTTTTAACATCCGGCGGCGCGCGACCCCGAGAGAGCGCGCGAGTGGGAAATAGCCCGGCGAAGGGCAGCGAACGCCACCCGCGAGAGAGCGGACGAGGGAGCGAGGGCCAACACCCTAGACCGGAGGCGAGCGGATCCCGGTCGGAGGCCGAGACGATAAGCAGAACTTTTCGCGATTTCTACTCGCTTCTCAGGGCTCACGAAGAAAGGTGTATATGTATATATAGCTCTCGTACGTGAAGCCAAATCGCGAAATCGCGAAAATCACGTGCCTCCGGTAGGGCTCCTCGAGCGGGGCGCTCCGGGGGCGCCTCGGGCGGAGCTCCCTCGCCAGCCGGGAGGGGAGGGGGGGTCGCGGCTTCACAGCGACCAGTGCGCTGTTCGGGTCCAGTGTGCTGCAAGGCGCAGTGTGCTTGCATGTGATGCAGCCAGTACACAACCATAAATACAGTAAGAGTCCGACCCTCAGCTCTCTCACTTGGTATATTCTCCCCACCTTACAGCCATCATCAGCCCGTAATTGCCGATCGACAAGAAATATTTGTTTTCTTTGAGTTATTTGCCTTCTTTCCCTCCTTCCTTTCTTTATTATGGTTCGTTTTGTCGAAAATCACACCCAGCGCAGCTCAGCTGATGCTAAATACATTTTTTTTTTTTTCGCAAACTACTTTCAACTTTTTTGATTAGAAGAGTCGAATAAAAAGCCAAATGAATATTCGAAACTCGAGTAAGAATCGAAAAGCAGTCAAAACTGAGCGAGATAGCCGCTCCTACACTAACTTGTTTGGGGATATATGCACGTTTTTTTTCTGTAAAAACAAACAAAAACTGAAAAAAGGAAAAAAAAAGGAGACTAGGAACTCGAATCTGAACCGAAGCAGTCGAAACCAAGTGGTTAAAACTGAGCGAGATACTCGTACAGGAGTAGCCCGACCACACGTACATCAAGATAAACGGTAGCATATCATACGAACACCAGGTAAGCAGTACCACGTACAGCAGTAGTATCATATAACAAAAAAGGCACAAATCACACCCAGCTCAGCTCAGGTCAGGTCAGATCAGATCAGCAACGCAGCGCTATAGCGTTCTCAGCTCAGCAGCCCAGCGGTAGCTTTCGTACATACCAGGCATGTATCCATCATGTACGACTTAACAAAGAAATAAATATTCACAGTACATATAATGTGGTACGAGCTGGGCCAGCCGAAAAATGGATAAACCATCTGAAGGTCGTATCTCGTGAACCATTTGCGAATTTGGACTTGAAATTTGCAGGCACTGACCCAGCACTACACTGCACGCGCAGAAGAAAAAAACATATACCTGGTATTAAAATTAAGACATTTTTATATTCCGACTCGATCTCGACGAGTTATCGGCGGAAACTCAAAAACGCCATTTTTTCAACACAAATTTCGCAACAAAATCGTTGTTCTCGATCGAGGCGAAAATCGGTCGAGGCGTAGCTGAAGACCCTAGGAGCACATCGATATTACTTTTTTTGTCCAGTAGGCCACCCATCAAGAGATAATACCAAAACACGATTTTCATGCATAAAACAAGTGATTACGAGAAATGCGGGTTTTTCTGCGATGCCCCGCTCAATTCTGCGAGTATCGATCCAAAAATTAAACCTCATATTTGAACCGCATGTTTGTGCAAACAAACGGAAAACACGCCTTTTGTTTTTGTTTTTTCCAGAAAAGTTATGGCCGTTTTTGTATTTTTTTGTTATCGTTGTATCGGTCATATCCCTCGAACAAACCTTGAAAAAATAACAAGGCGAGTTTTCCGTTTGTCGGTTGGTGCATGATCAAGTTACGGTGTAAAAAAATCACATCCCGATATGCAGTGTTGAGCGGGGCATCGCCGATCAACCAAAAAATCAGCACCTCGGCTGGCCCAGCTCGTACCTGTAACAAGGAAGAAACGCACACACCAGCTCAGCTCATCTCACGCAGCAGCGTAGCGCGGTGCAGTGCCATGCGGTGCTGTGCCGTGCTGTGCCTTTTTTTTTTCGTGTGGACATGTCATGTGTGGACATGTCATGTGTGGTGTGTGTGTTCTTCACATTAAACCGTTCTTTCTACCCGTCGACATCCAGCACAACCAGTGTCCGTGTCGATTCTTCAATCCTAGAAGAGATACAAGTTCTGCGGCCACAAAGCTACGCCACAGAGATACTACGTAGCCACGTACCTGGTACCCTGGTATGCAGTAAGCACAGCAGTGGGCAATGCAATGCCATGTCATTATACTATTAATACTAATACTATTTAATACCAGGTATTGATAACTATAGATACGACACGCAGGACATACACATTCTATGAAATAGAGAAACGAAAGGAAAAAATCAAAGAGAAAACAAAAACAAAGACAAACAAATCGAAAGAGTGCATGCATGCGGCGTCGGAGTTGTTTCCCAGGAGCATGGAGCTGTTGGTGTTTGCAAGTAGCCTGTTCACCTTTAAACTTCTGGGCATACCATCTGTTGCATTCCATTCTTGCTCGTGAGCGAGCGTAGCCGGCGGAACCGCCCGCCACGCGAAGCACCTTCTACTATTACTGTAATACTGCTGTACTGCTCATACTGCTGTACTGGCTGTGGACGGAGCGACGAACCAGAGCAGAGGGCCCAGCCCTAATTCTCATCGGGAGGCAGCCAAAAGCTGATCAACAACGCAACAACACATGCGAACCGTTCTCGACGGGCCATGCACACACGAGGACAACAAAAATGCTGCAGTTGTGCGTTACGAGAACTCCAGAGTATTGGGTATGCCCTGTTCAGCAGTCAGTAATCATAGTACCTCCTGCGATATCTCCTATAAGCACTGGAAGGAACGGAACCTGCTTTGTCTCGCACGTATGATAAGCGAGATGCGAGCTCGAGGTCTCAAGAGTAACTATTTTTCAGTACAAAAATAAAAAATCGCGATACCACGACAAGGCCGTGACGCCACTCGGAGATTCGGGAAGCCTCTCCCCTGTCCAACGGGAACACTCACCGTTTCAGTCAAGACGTCGAGATTGACATTGTTGAACTTAAGAAGATCGTCGCAGCAGAATCTCCTGGTTGTTGACATAGCTCCCGTAAATTGACGTCGAACGGCGGTGGGGCTAGCTTTCACCAGAGCTGGCTTTGACCTTGGAACATCCAGGGTTTCCGTTATCATCGGGTGGCGTTTGTTTCCAGGGCTGAGTCTGGTTTCTGATCACGCACAAAATCGTTTTTTCAGAGTGAGTTTTTAGGCAGTCTCGACTTGAATTTCGCTTTCGACATTTCCACTCCCTCATCATCACTCCTCTCCTGCTTGGTCACGGAACAAGCGGCGGGAGCCATGTACACGAAGGCAAACCTGGCATCTCTTCGAGTGAAGAAAGACATCGCCGAGGTGAGCAAGTTCATCGGTGTGGCATTAATAGTAAAATCGGATAAGTACTCTCTCTTTTTCGAACGGGTACAACCCCACCTCGATTTCTGTATTGTTTTCCTATAAAATCAAGTTGTTTTTGAGTTTTGATCAGTGTGTGCCGTACGTACAGCAGTTCTGGCCCAAGGTGCTACTCCTAACTCGTACCAGGTACCTGGTACATAGCTGGCCCATGCGGACTTCTAGGAAAATACTTTCCTGGCAACGTCTTTCCACCCGATGAGCCGGAGAGTACTTGGATCAAGCTCTGACGCGATGTGTTGGGAAAATTCCGACCGAAAACGATCGCCGATGCAGCTGGCTCGAGGCTCGAGGATGGGCATAGGTGGTTCGTCCCTGTCTTGCTCTGTCACAACAGGTGAGTACACGGCGTGGACTCGTACAGGTAGCCATACCGCCCGTATAATAGCGAGGTTGGCAGCTGCTGCAGCTGTGATGTGCAGACTACTGGCTGTACGTACAGTAGTTTCAGTGAGTTTTACTCGTACGAGGTACGAGTACTGACTGCTGCGTTGTACGTTGTACGATCGTAAGCGTACATACCAGGCACCGCTGTATCATACCGGTGCCAAGTATACACAACAGTACTTACAGCAGTACCTGGTATGTCCCGGTATCATATCATACCTGGCACCTCTTTACGAGTATACCAGGTACACCTGCTGTGGTTATATGCCAGGGTATCATATACTATTAATAGGGTACCAAAGTAAGGTACTCTGTTGTGTAGGTAATGGTTAGTGGGGTGAACGAATTGGCAAACCTGGTACAACTCCAGCGTAAAAATCAACCCTGAGAGAGAGGCAGCAGCAATCGCCCTCGTTGTTTCCCTCGGGGGGTGCGTCGATGACAGAGCAGCAGCATTGTTCTGCCGATGTGAGGCAATTGCATACCAGGTATTCGACAGCAGCAGAAGTACTGCCCGAGTGCTCGCGATGTATACGTGGCACTTACTCTGTACCAGGTACCTTTGTTATTATGCACAACACAGCAGTGTCTGGAGCTCGTACATACGGGTATTAATTACATCGCGGAGAAGAGCGACTCACAGACCAACGGCACGTCTGTTGTACGTGTACTGCACCTCTCGTGTACCTGGTATGTATTATATGAGATGATGTGATGTGATACTACGCGTGGTACGTGGTAGGTGGTGGACGAAGTTTTTGGTACCAGGTACCTGGTACGTACTTACCTCGTACCTAATTACTACCAGGGTACTGTACATAGGGCTACGAACGTATACTCACGTTAAGCAATGGCCAGTACGCTCCAGCCAAAACTAGCGGTACTATACTCGTACGTAGCGGCAACCGGCACTATTAACAGCACACTGCCACACTGGTTAACCCTTTTAGAACCGCAGTCCCAAATGTGGGGACAAACCATTCAAATTTCAAGTAGTTTTGTCCCCAAACGGGACTGCGGTGCTAAAGGGGTTAATCCCATCTGCGCCACGCAATTTCACAGACGATTTCATCCCTTTAGTAGTGCAGTCCCGTTTTGGGGACAAACCATTCAAATTCTTAGTAGTTTGTCCCCAAAACGGGACTGCACTACTAAAAGGGTTAATGCGAAGAACACACCTGATACTTCACGTAGCGGGCAGGCGGCGCTACTCAACCGACATTATAGAGGGGCCACCTCTGTACAGGCTGGCGAAGCCATTACAAGACATACTGCTGTTGAAATCAGCGGCCAGTATACTGGATTCCCTAACATGGCCCCGTCGCCCCTCCCCCTGCCTTCGGCTGATGAGGGGAGCCCGCATTTTGTTAACTTCCCATCACAATCCGAGGCAAATTTTGGGTCGAAGTTGGTGGCGGGAGAAGAGAACTTGCCGATCGTCTACCGTGGGTAAAAAAATATACCAGGTACCAGGTAAAATAAAATGGAGTGACGTAGGGTATTTTTATTGGACAAATTCCAATCCAAATCGTCGGCTTCACTCGCGCTCCGCTTCGCGCTCCGCTTCACGCTTTGCGCCGCGACGAAAGTTTGTATCACACCAGTAATGGTCCCTCTACGACATTGTGCCGGTATGGTATGCGCCCGCCAACCATACTGGCACTATAGCGGCAACCGGCACTACCACCCTGGTCAACCCTTTTAGTGCTGCAGTCCCGTTAGGGGTCAAACTACTTGGAATTTGAGTGGTTGTTCCCCATACGGGACTGCAGTCCTAAACGGGTTGATCCAATCTGTACAAAGCGATTTCACAGGCACTATAGCGGCACTATAGCGGGCAGATGGTACTATAGAGGGACCGCCACTGTACAGCCGGCACTACCCAGCCGGCAGTAAAGAGGGAGAAAAACATTTAGGCACTTGGCGAGCGCTTCCTCGCGCGTTTTTTTCGAACTACACACGCTCGTAGCGAGTACCGGGTCTCTGGTAAGAAAACAGACGTTCAAGCAATTTAGGCTATAACTTAAAATTGAAATATGTGACAAGAAAGTGCGTAGCCTCGTAGGCGCTCGCCGTCTATGTGTAGCAAATTGCGAGAGGTTTTGACTCTCTTTTCGCTCCGCCAGAATAAGGATGCATAGCCCAACATCCTAACATACATATTATTATATGCCTGGTATAATTTTAGGTTTGTTTCTAGGGGGCCTCTACGGTAACCGGGTATCTACCCACTTATGACCAACGTGACAAAATTTTACACCTCGGACAGATCATCGACAGATCATTCCCACTTCACGATCTGCTGTAGATTTTTCAGGGCAGAAATATCATCTACTCCTGATCTGTATGATCTGTATGATCTAGCTCACGTTGCCGGGTGGGAGCCGTATGTTCTGCACGGTCTAGGACAGGATCTGTATAGCACAGATATTACGCAACATCTCATCACGGCAGGCCAGAATCTAATTGATCTATCTGATCTGTCTGTTGATGATATATCTGTCCGACGTTTATAATATTTACGTTCGGTACCCGGGTACCCGCGAGTATACCAGGTACAGTATGCCCTACTATTACGGGGGACCCTAGTTAACAGGACCTATGGTATACATAAAAACCTATATGTTTAACCATTTTTACTAACAATATTTGGTCCTGTTAACTATGGCCCCCCGTAATAGTCACGACTTCGCTCTTATGGAGCTGAATTGCTCATGTGTCAAGAGAGAGGCAGGTCGATATGTTTCGGTTCAAAATGGTATTTTCAGCCAATTTCTCTGTTGTTTTTGACGCAGAGAGCAAGCAAATCGGCCGTGCGCTTTCTACTCGCCCCTCGGGATGAGTCCACCTGTATGTCATGCCATCCAGGAGGGACCCAGGACCGAAAGCTCGCTTCTCCAACGATGCAGTTTATTTTTTATTTTTGCCCAGTTCTTGAACCATTCTAACAAATTTCCAAGAACAAAAGGACCACTACTACTACTACTTACTCCCCAGTGACAATTTCCCGAATTAGTTCAATTGTTAAGCATGTTGTGCTTTCGATGTGTGTGTGTTGGACATGGTTGGGAATGGCCCAGTCCGAAAGAAATCAAAATGTTTTGTTGGAAAAGCGTGTTTTTCTGTGGGTACCTCTGGGACAACAACAATGGTATATGTCTACGTCGCATACTGTATTCAAGAAGTGTTATCATACCTGTTCACACGTTGGACAGGTAAATCATGCACAGAAATATCGTCTACAGATATAGAACTACATACTTAGATCACAACCCCTGAGCGTGCTCGGTTGGTGCATCCCTGGCCTCTCAGAGCTCCCACTTCCAAACCGCCTCCTTTCATTACTTGCCGAACCTTTCCAGCAGTTCTTTGTTTTCTCGGTCCTTCCTTCCTTTTTTCTTCTTTCGTTTCGTGTGCGTGCGTGTTCTCCGAGCACGGCATCGCGGGAGGACCCGGCACCGTCGCGGGTGTCAGCGGGTGCTGGCGGGTAGAGGGGAGGTTGCAAGGAGCGCGGTCGCCGCTTTCGTGCCTAGGCGTCGCGTGTGCCTCGAGACACGAGGGATGCATGAACGGGCTTTGTCTGGCTTCGATTTATGATTGTTGATAGAGTATGTACGAGTTTATAAAGGTCGTTCAGGAGGGCAAGATACCATTCAAGCGGTGCTTATTTTTGCGACCACGCTGAAGTTGAAAGAGGGAGGTGTGCAGTTTGAACACCAACGTTATCGAGCTGGCGAACGACGGCCACGGTGAGCACCGGGCTTCACGCGGGGCGGGCGACGGGGCTGATTGTGGCAGAGAGAGATAATAGCTTTACCCGGACCGAATCGGTAGCGAGGTGGTCGCGAGAGGGGCGGGCGGCGTACGAGGCTGAGAGAGAAGCTCTTCTGTGCGATTTTTTCTCTTCTATTCGACCGGGTGCAAGGTGTTCCAATCAGGCAGAAAAATATTACACGAGAGGGGACGGGGATATTTTTTCCTTTTCGAGTTTTCGGTTTCATTTTCATTGTTTTTGCTGCTGTGCCGTGCTGTGCTTTCGCTTTCTTCGTACACACAGTACACAGACATAGAGCATATCGGAAGAAGAAAAAAAGTACAGACAGTAGTACCCTACCTGGGGTGTATGTACGTACGTACGACATCCGCGACGCGAAGCGTATAGATGGCATCCAAGCTGACGTCGGAGCTGTTTTTTCCTGAAGCATGGCGGCAGAACACTTGGCATTATCAAGTCGCCGGTTTGCAATTACGATCCTTGAAAAAACTAAACTCAATCGTGGACCCCTTTTCGCTTCGCATAATTTGATGTACTTTTTTCCTTCCTGAGCGAGCGTAGCGGGCGGCGTAGGCCGCCCGCGGAGCGAAGCGCCTTGTAGAACTTACAGATATACCGGTATCATCTAGAGATAGATAATATAGAGCCTAATCTGCCGTTTTGAGATGCTGTGCAGGATCTGTACAGTACAGATCCAAACCGATAAATATCTCCTAGATCATGCAGATTGTACGGCTCCCACCCGGCAACATAAGCTACCGTAGATCATATAGATCAGGAATCTACTGTATCTGCCCGGAAATATCTACATTAGATCAAGAACTGTGGGAACGATCTGTGGATGATCTGTAGATGATCTGTCCGATGTGTGCATCTCGTTTGATCACCACTCGCGTGCTGACTGATTCCTGCTTGCCCCTGGCCCTCTGTCCCGCTGCCGTCTAACGATGATGTCGACCAATCACAGCTCTCGCGGCAACGCCTCAACGCTGCACACGCTTCGACCAGCATCGACTTCCCAGATGGGACTCGAAATCTTCTCAAAATTAAGGTGGGTGGCCAGGCTCTTTGTTCGTTCGTTCGTGGGCGTTTTGTTTTTTCGTAGCGCAGACACAGGGCTGTGAGTGAGTTAGGTGGACGTCACGGGTAGTTATTATTTACGGGGGACCATATTAATAGTACTACTATTCAGAACCCATCATATACACCAAAACTTGTATATGTAGTCCAGTATTTTTATTGCGATCGGCATATTTGGTCCTGATTACTACGAGTATGTCCCCCCTAGTAGGTCATATAGTACGGTGGACCTGTGTTAACATTGATAGTAACCAGGACCCGTCATCAACACAAACACCTATATATTCCACTATTTTTACGTAGCATAACCCTTTTAGAACCGCAGTCCCGTTTTGGGGACAAACTACTTGAAACTTGAATGGTTTGTCCCCAAAACGGGACTGCGGTTCTAAAAGGGATGGTAGTTGACCGCTATTACCGGGGGCGATATTAATAGTGATAGTAATCAGAACCCGCAATACACCCGAAAACCAATACATGCCAGAATTTTCACCTAGTATATTTGGTCCTGATTTCTGTGTTCTTTTAGAACCGCAGTCCCGTTTTGGGGACAAACTACTTGAAACTTGAATGGTTTGTCCCCAAAACGGGACTGCGGTTCTAAAAGGGATGGTAGTTGACCGCTATTACCGGGGGCGATATTAATAGTGATAGTAATCAGAACCCGCAATACACCCGAAAACCAATACATGCCAGAATTTTCACCTAGTATATTTGGTCCTGATTTCTGTGTTCCCTCTTAACCCTTTTAGAACCGCAGTCCCGTTTTGGGGACAAACTACTTGAAACTTGAATGGTTTGTCCCCAAAACGGGACTGCGGTTCTAAAAGGGATGGTAGTTGACCGCTATTACCGGGGGCGATATTAATAGTGATAGTAATCAGAACCCGCAATACACCCGAAAACCAATACATGCCAGAATTTTCACCTAGTATATTTGGTCCTGATTTCTATGTTCTCCCTTGATAGATCATATTTGACCGCTAGTACGTGGGACCATTGTAGTCAGGACCCATCGTAGACACAAAAAGCTGCATAATCCAGTATTTTTACTGCTGCAGGCATGTTTGGTCCTGATTTCTATGCACTCCCAAATAGATCACATTTGACCGCTAGTACGGTGGACCATAGTAAATAGGACCTATGGTACACCCAAAAACCTGTATATTCCATTATTTTTACGAAGCTTATTTGGTCCTGATTACTACGTTCCCCCTTGATGAGTAACATATAACCGCTATTGCCGGGGGACCATATTAATGGTAATACTGCTTATTACTGGAGACCATAGTGAATAGAACCAAATACTGTTGGTAAAAATAGGTAAATACAAGGCGCTTCGCTTAGGAAGGAAAAGAGCACATCAAATTATGCGAAGCGAACAGAGGTCCACGATCGAGTTTAGTGTTTTCAAGGATCGTAATTGCAAACCGGCGACTTGATAATGCCAAGAGTCCCGCCGCCATGCTTCAGAAAAAAACAGCTCCGACGTCAGCTTGGATACCACATATACGCTTCGCGTCGCGGATGTCGTACGTACGTACATACACCCCAGGTAGGGTACTACTGTCTGTACCTATTTTTTTCTTTCGATATGCTTTATGTCTGTACTGTATGTGTACGAAGAAAGCGAAAGCACAGCAATAACAATGAAAATGAAACCGAAAACTTGGAAAGGGAAAAAAATCCCCGTCCCCTCTCGTGTAATATTTTTCTGCCTGATTGGAACACCTTACACCCGGTCGAAAAGAAGGAAAAAGAAATCGCACAGAAGAGCTTCTCTCTCAGCCTCGTACGCCGCCCGCCCCTCTCGCGACCACCTCGCTACCGATTCGGTCCGGGTAAAGCTTTTATCACTCTCTGCCACAATCAGCCCCGTCGCCCGCCCCGCGTGAAGCCCGGTGCTCACCGTGGCCGTCGTTCGCCAGCTCGATAACGTTGGTGTTCAAACTGCACACCTCTCTCTTTCAACTTCAGCGTGGTCGCAAAAATAAGCACCGCTTGAATATTATCTTGCCCTCCCGAACGACCTTTATAAACTCGTACATACTCTATCAACAATCATAAATCGAAGCCAGACAAAGCCCGTATAATCATCCCTCGTGTCTCGAGGCACACGCGACGCCTAGGCACGAAAGCGGCGACCGCGCTCCTTGCAACCTCCCCTCTACCCGCCAGCACCCGCTGGCACCCGCGACGGTGCCGGGTCCTCCCGCGATGCCGTGCTCGGAGAACACGCACGCACACGAAACGAAAGAAGAAAAAAGGAAGGAAGGACCGAGAAAACAAAGAACTGCTGGAAAGGTTCGGCAAGTATAGGAGGCGGTTTGGAAGTGGGAGCCCTGAGAGGCCAGGGATGCACCAACCGAGCACGCTCAGGGGTTGTGATCTAAGTATGTAGTTCTATATAGGTTTTTGCGTCTAGCGTAGGTCCTATTTACTATGGTCCCCCGTAAATAGGACCCATCATTAACGCAAAAGCCTACCAGGCACTGGTATATATTACAGTATTTTTACTCTTACGGAGGATCATAGTAAATAGGACCAAATATTGTCGTAAAAAATAGGCAAATACCTGGTACGTGTGTACCGTAGGCCCTATTTACTATGGTCCCCTGTAATAAGCATATTTGATCCTGATTTTTATGTTCCACCGCAGTAGGTGGAGAAGGTGAGCCGACTACCTGACTTCAATCGTTGAGTTATCTATTGAAAAAAAAACGTCGAGCCAGGTACAAAGACCGAAAGCTCCTCGAATTGCCGGACCCAAAACTATTTGCAGCCGCTCCGTGGGTCGGCGGCTTGTTATTTTGTAGTCGGCGACTTATTATTCCAAGGTCAGCCAACTCGCACCCGTAGCTGACGCGCTTCCCGGGGGCATACTTCGCTCGCTTGTCCGCTCGCACTGGATGCCCGGTCGCGCCACCAACTGAATGCTTGATCAGATCGGCAACTACTGCTGTTGCCCGATTGGACCAGGTTGTTCTATTGTTATACCAGGTATACTATTAGAACAACCGCAGGTTGTAGTCTACTGCAGACGGCCTGTATCGTGATCTGTCTGACCTGTGAAAGTACTGTACCCCGTATCGATCACCAATGCCAGCAGCACGGGTGGGCCAGCAGCAGCGTCTGTTTTTCGTAGACCTGTTGTTTTTTTTCGCCGTGCGTCCCCCCGGAATGGCCGATCCCCCCCCCCCTGTCTATGCAGCACGTGCTCACAACAATACACACATCAGACAGATCATCTATAGATCATCTATGGATCATTCCCACTTGATGGTTATTTAGATTTTTCGGGGCAGATAGATAGGCCCCTGATCTGTATAATCTGTAGCTCGTGTTGCCGGTTGGGAGGCGTATATTATGGTATGCATGATCTACTATTTAATAACGTAGCGCGCGTTTCTTCGGTGGGATCTGTACTGTACAGATCCTGCGCAAGACATCATAGCGGCCCGTTAGAGTCTAGATGCTCTATCTGTAGATGATCTAGGTCGTGATCTATCTGATATGTCTCTCGGACGTGCCCAACTATGTCTCGTCGTAGAGCTACATACATTCGATACAATACGTAAATACTGAAGGGATAAACAAGATAGCAAAACACTCGTATTATAGGAATGTATGTGCTCACGTACGTACGGGTGTCCTTCATGACCCCTTCTTGATCGTTGTTGCGTGTTTGCTTTCGCCTTCGCCACTTTGCAGGTCGGGGTTTCCATGAACGCTGGCTTGTACGAGGGGGCGACTTTCTACTTCCTGTTGACCATACCCCCCAGCTATCCGTTTCACGGTGAGGCCCAAAAGACAGGCGGTCCCCCCACAAGTAACGCTCGTAAATACCAGGACTGTTGACGAGCCAGGCCAAAACCTCGCGGGTCGGGTCGGGTCGGGTTCGGGTGACCGGACCCGATCCGTGAAATTTTGAATACCTCCTGACCTAATCCTGCCTGACCCGACCCGTGGTATATACGACGAATATGTGCAGAATTGCAAGGCTTTCTATCGGCCGTGTCCGGGTTGTTCTTTAGATACATGTGGGTTTCATCGTGTAGGAGGCGTCTTGCCGTTCTCGTTTTTTTACGGTATTTCAACCCTTGTGCAACTGCGCCGCTTTGGGGCTAGTCTGAACCTATACACGTGCGGGGTATTTATGTACTGGTAGGTATTTTAGTGGTTTTTTTACAAGCTCCTATTTGGACAAGTGTTGCAGACCTGCTATACAAAAAAAAAAGTGTCCCGAGTAAAATCATCCGTGGGTTTCCTTAGCGTTGGTAGCCACCGCCCTGCTGCCTAACGGCTCCAGAAATGTATTGGCGTACGTCTGGGCCCAGCTTCGAAAGATAATTGGTCGAGAATTTCAGCTTCGAAAAAAATGGTTGAAAGATACAGCTTTCGACAAAATGGTTGATAGTGCACATGCGAACGCCTCATTCCGAGGGCACGTGTTATATCAGAGAACTTCAAGTCCGAGAAGGTTCCAGTTTTCGGGGTTGTAAAAGGGTAAGAGTAGGATCGCTTGCATATGCTTTCCAGTTGTATGATGCCATATTTATATCATACCTGGTACATACCAGGGTTGGTGATATACGTACCTGGTACGTAGCAAGGCATCGCGAGACCTTCCTATTTCTTGTCCAAGAAGATAATTTGCCGTTGAAATGATTCCCGTGGCTTTGGTCTGTGTGTGTGTTGTTCGCTCGCTGTGTGTACGTGTGCGTGCTGTTTGTGCGTGCTTGGTGTACTGGCAGCCCCCTCCGTGGTTTGCATGAGTCGCGCGTGGCACCCGAATATCGACCTCCACACCGGCTACGTATCGCTGCCCATTTTGAATAAGGACTGGCGACCGGTGCTTAGCATCAACACGGTGGTTTTTGCCCTCCAGGTGAGAAAGAAATACTACGGGGGACCATAGTAAATAGGACCAAGTATTGTTATTAAAAAGAGCGAAATATATAGGTTTTTATGTATGCCATAGGTCCTGTTAACTATGGTCCCCCGTAATACTACGGGGGACCATAGTAAATAGGGCCAAATATTGTTATTAAAAAGAGCGAAATAAATGGGTTTTTGTGTGTACCGTAGGTCCTATTTACTATGGTTCCCCGTAATAATACCCTTGGGCACCTGGTACATTAGGCTGTTTGCGAATACTTCAGTTGGGTTGGGTTTCTTGTAGTCTGTTTCCTATACAATAGCAATTGCAACCCGCGAAAAAATTACTGCCGTGGGAAGAGGTGACCAAAATTACGTTTTTAATCCAATTATTCTTGGGCTGGGTCACTTTGTGCTCTGTTGGCTCGTTGTAAAGCAGAGAAAATTCTGATTGGCTAGCGTCTTCGGGTTCACCTGTTTATCCAATCGACCCCTCACGTTTATTTGTTTGTTTTTATGTGTTTGGAACCCAACCAAATTGCATTATGGCAAACACCCTAATATTCTGGAACCAGGCATGTCCACGCACGGTTACAGTTTGCCTCTATGTGTGTGTTTCTGTGTTTTGTGTTTCGTGTGGCGTTGTTTCGTTGTTGTGCGCCTTGTGTTTTATGTTTCATGCGTTCCTGTTTTTGTTGTTGCGCTTTGTGTTTGTTTTTGTGGGGGTTTAGTTTGTCTTCCCCTCGATGGCTGTGCGTCAAGGGGTTGACGGCAATGACCGCAAGAAAGCCATCGACCTTTCGAGTGGCGACTCCAATTCCGTCCGTCATGTCCTCGACCTTGACGGGTCCATATATCGTCAACCTTGGAGCTATTTCGATGAATTCACAGTATTAATATTAATAATACGGGGGACCGTATTAAATACCTGGTAGGGCCTACGGTGCACACAAAAACTATACATTTCGCTATTTTTACTAACAATATATGGTCCTATTAACAACGGCCCCCCGTACTACTACGTCAAGTCCTTAATTAATTACTTTTAATTACAGCGGGGTACCCACTTCAAGGCGGTCTGTTGTAAGATTTTTCGGGAGATAAGACCAGGTGATATCGGCTTGTTACGAGAAGAAAAAACTACTTGGAATTAGTACGGGGTCATTTTTTTCAGTAGTGGTAGATAAGACCATGGCTGGTATTGGAAATGAGACCACATTTATTGGCCCGTCACGGAGTGGTCTTGAATTAGGTACCCCTCTGTGCAGCAAGTGAAATATGTTGGAATTAATTAATTAATGACTTGAGTTCATGTGTGTGAGTATTCTTGGGGGTATGTGTGTATGAGCATCCCCCCTGCTTCCGTCTTTCGTCTAAAGCTCTGCACGATGAAGAAAAAGAAGCTATCGACACGAGGTAACACTAGACTTATCGCGTGCTCTACCGAATCGAGAGCGATGCATCGCTGATCTCGTTGGTTGCGTGGTGTGCCTTTTCCCTCCGGTTTTTCACTGGTTACATGGTGTCTTTTCTCCCCCCCCCTCGACTGCTTCTGCTGCGGTTGCTGTTGTTGCTGCTGCTTCTCCTGCGGTTGCTGCTGCTGCTGCTGCTGCTGCTGCTGGTGACGCAGCTCATGTTCATCGAGCCGACGGAGCAGTTTCCGATTAACGAACCGGCGGCGGCGGCACTCGCCAACCCGGAAGCGTTTCGCGAACAGGTGAGGGGCTTATCCTAGTCCTTGGTGCTGGTGTCGGTGGTGTCGGTGCCCTTGGTGTTGCCATGGTGTGTGCGCTGTTGGTGTGGTGGTGGTGTGGTGTTGGTGTTGGTGTTGGTGCTGGTGCTGTTAGTGGTGACGTTGTAAGGGGTTGTGGTTGCGCTTTTGCTGTTGTTTTTTTTGTCGCTGCTATCGCCGCTGTCGAGGTTGGCGTTGTTCTTTTTATAGGTTCCGTTGGTGGTGGTGGTGGTGGCGGTGGTGGTGTTGTTGTCGTTGTTGTTGTTTTCATCATATGATATGAATATTCCACCCTGCCCTGTACCTTCCTTCAAGCTCTCTCTCCCTCTCGCTTCAATCACTTTTGACCGATCCGCCCGCGCACGTGTCCCGCATCAAACTAGAACTAGCTGAGATCGCCGAGAGACTAGAAGGACCAGGGGGTGAGGGGGGAGGGGAGGGGGCTATGTGGCCATCAAACGGTTCTCTGCGCAGTGTTAATCATCCAATCGTTTTGTTGCAGCGACGCAGGAGCACGCCGTTGGTTGGTTTTCCCTGGTGACGTCGAAGCACGCACAATTGAGGGTCCAACACGCCTTGACCCCCTTTCTTATTCAGCCTGCAGTAGTAGCCGTCAAATGATGCGCGCATCGGACAGATAGATTATATCATATACAGATATCCCAGATAGATCAGATAGATGATCTAGTTCCTCACCTGCCACTGTGAGAGGTTGAGCAGGATCTGTATAGTACGGATCCAACCCAGGAAACAGGTGCTAGATCCTGCAGACTATAGGACTCCCACCCGGCAACATGAGCTGTAGGCCATACAGATCAGGAATGTATCTATTTGCCGTTGAAGATCTAGATGATGAAGTGGGAATTATCTGTAGGCGATCTTGTAGATGAACTGTCCGAGGTTTGAGAAGTATTGTTGTCTTGCGATGAAGCAGCTGCACCCCAGCATTGATTGGTCAAATCCCCCCGGTGACTAGAAGAACGCCTGTTTGGTCCGCAGGTCCGTCGTACTCGTATCTCGACCCGTCTCCTACAATCCCATCCTGCAAAAAGTGCCGCAAAAATCGTATCAGGGTAGTCTTAGCGACGATGCATCAGCACCCCATATAGGTCAAACTTTGCCGGGTCCCATACTCATTCCTGGTCCCGGACCGGCATACGAATATGGCATTCCTTATTATTAATAGTAACCGTCAAAAGCTTCATCTCACACATCGCGACAGCTCCCCACCGGTCAAGCCACGGCACGACAGCTCCCCATTGACCAATTTCCCCCGGTCGGTTCCCTATTCCACACCCTGCAACTGCAGTAACCGTAAAAACGGTGTATTTTTGTCCGACACAGCAGGAACACTACCATCTATTGGTCGTATTTTCCCGGACCCGTTGCCCACACACCCACCAATAGTAACCGGGCAAAATCTTCGTGTTGTCGACATAGCAGAGCAGCAGCAGCAGCAGCAGCAGCAGCAGGCCACTGATCAAGTTCCCCCATGAATGGAAACACGCCCACCCGCTTGACAGGTTCAACGTACCTTGGCCGGGGGGTTCTTGTTCGGCGTGGAGTTCGAACCGCATGGGCAAGGGGCGGGGGGGGGGAAGGGTGGTGTCCCCGGGGCGGCACAAAAGCGTAAGCGAGGGGACGGCATGGACACCGAGGCGGTGCAGACCACGTTGCAAGCCATGCGCATACAGGTATACTACTGTATTAACATTGACACTGTAAGACGCGGGCCGAAGAGGGAAGAAATTTCTGAATCCTGATGCGATAAATATGCAAGGCACGTACCGTAGTGGGAGGGGGGGGGGGGGGGCTGCTATGATATGTGACCCCGGATCTGAGCTACTATTAATAGTACTACTATTGATAGTAGAGAGGAGGGAGAACAGTAGGGCGATGATAAATGGGATGGGAAGAAAACAGTAGTACGTAGGTTGTTGTCATTGTGTTTTGTTGCTGTTTGTTGTTCGCTGCTTGTTGTTGTTCGTCAGTGTTGGGTTAGTGGGTGGTGTTTTGTTCTCTGTTGTTTGTTGTTGTTGCTGTTGTTGCTGTCCATGTCGTTTGTGCTTGTTGGACGAATAGGTGGGGTTTTGTTTTTTCGTGTTCGTTGTTTGTTGTTGTTTTGCTCCCGTTGTTCTTGTTGTTGAGTGCGTCGATTCTTACGCTGGCTATTGCTCTTGTTGGGTCGGTGGGTGGGTGGGTAGGTAGGCGGACGAGTGGGCAAGATGGGTGGGTGGGTGAGTGACAGCGGGGTGGATGAGTTGGCGGGTAGATGAGTTGGCGGGTGGAGAAGTGGTTGGGTGGAGAAGTGCGGCAACTAATGGGCAAGTTGGTGTCTGAATGAGTGGGCGGGGGGGTGCACTGGTGGATGGGTGGGTGGATAGGTTGGTGGGTGCATGAGTGGACGGGTGGGTGGGTGGGTGGGTGGGTGGGTGGATGGGTAGGTAGGTGGGTGGATGGGTAGGTGGGTGGGTGGGTAGGTGCGGACGGTGGTATCGTAGTCGCATTTACTGGAGACTGGAGACGGCGTGATGACGCGTGAAGACGAGCCCTTCGGATCCCCTGGTTGAGCCGTTTCGTGAAATAGCTGTCGGTGCATAGCTGCTCAACCAATGTTTTTGTGTGTGCGTGTGTGTTAAATGTGTGTAGTAGCCCTACCAACTTGTGTTACTAAACCACGTGCGCAATTTTGTGTCCGTGTCGATCATTTTGGCAGGGCGACGAAGCGGCGGAGGAATCGGCGTGGGATAAACGCCCGCGCCACCAGCAGCAGCAACATCTGGTGGTGGCGGCGGCGGCGGCGCTCGGACAGACGCCGCGAAGCAAAGGCCTAGATTCGCACGGGCAGCGTTTTTCAGCGGACGGAGAAAGTTTGGCCCCGTTTGGCGATCACCTCTATCAGCAACAGCAACAACAGCAACAACAACAACAACAACAACAACAACAGCCGCCACCGCCGATCACCGTGCCAGTCGAGCCAGCCTTCGGAGGCGCGACGGCACCCGACGTAACTGCTTTCGACCGCCTGAGGTACCACGCGCTGGGGGATACAGAACTGGCCGCTTCCTCCATGGGGTTGCGATGTGGCGGGGGGGTTCAAGCGGGAGTACCACAGCCCCCGGTTGGTGGTATCGGGGAGGGGGCGGGTGCGGCGGTGGGTTGGGGGAGCGGAAAGTTCCAGGCGGTTCCTGCCGCTAGGTTTCTCTAGCCGGGAGGTGTACTTACGTACGTACGTTTACTTCCGTACGTGTACTTACGTACGTGTACTGCTGTACATACGTAACGTACGTGTACTTGCACATGTACCAGGTAGTTTCGTGCGTGTACTTGCGTATATATGTTATGTACGTATATTGTACGTACGTATAGATTCGTACCAGGTACGCGAGTTGCAGGAGACATGGGGACGATAGATGTTTTTCCTCCTTCCTCATGTCTGTCTTCTGTCTATTGGGTGTTTTGCGTCGACGTATGATGTTGATGCGACGCTTTTATTATTTTTTCCTTTTTTTTCTCAGTCTGTCTTCATAACACGAGCAGTACTATATATGAGTACAAGTATGATATTAACAGTATTGATGGTACTGTACCAGGTACGTAAATGCCACTATGGTCGGAAATATAAGGTACATTTAGATGGCCACAAAAGGTCCAAATATACCTTATATAATGGTGCCTGGTGTGTACGATCAGGCTGATATATAGACCGCCATGGGTACATGAGTTCTGTTCACGTGAGGTCGTGCGGTGCAAACTTGACTTTGACTTCCCGCTTTCTGTTTTCTGCTACGTATGAAGTACATATTATACGATTACGTACGTACATACGACGCTTGTTTTTTTACCTGTTTTTTTTACCTCGTTCGTTCCTTCCGATTGTTTGCCTAGCTCGTAGGGTGTTTTGTCCCGCTGGAGTGCGTCGGGTTTTGCTGGGTTTAATCGGCGCGTGCGCCGCCGAGATCTGTAACTGTCAGTCGGAATCTGTAACTGCCAGAAATATGTGAATTCCAGCGAGGAATCTGTAACTGCCAGTCAGTCGCAGCGAGGAATCTGTAACTGCCAGTCAGTCGGGAATCTGTAACTGCCAGTCGGAATCTGCAACTGCGAGCCGGCAATCTGTAACTGTCAATCGGAGTCTGTAACTATCAGTTGGAATCTGTAACTGACAGTCTGATCTGTAACTGTCACTCTGGACCTGTAACTGTCAAGTCGAAAGGCAACCAGGTGTGGAAGGATGCAAGTGCCACATGACTACACATACACATGACCGCGTGAAATGAAACGCTCTTTGTGTCAGCCAAAAGGAGAGAAGTAGTCAGCATGTTTTATTTTGTGGCCTACAATGTTGTTTTTAGCGGCCAGACACAACGACAATATAGCAGGCAGCAAGCAGTAGTGGCCGGTATGGAGAAGGGTTTCGCATGAGTAGTACGTCGTTTATGCTCGTACCTTCACCGGCACGCAAAGGGGGGGGAGGGGGCAGTACTCGCTGCGCGTGACCATAGTCGTATGACCATAGACCCTCGCATCCCTACAAAGCCTGGACGGATCGCGTCGGGCTTTCACCAACCAGGCAGACATTGGTTGCGCCAAGCGCCATGCGCCGAGAGGTCTTAGGCGAGTCGCATGAAGGGTGAGCTGCACCCGACAGTAGCTACTGTGGAGCCGCTTGTGAGGCGGACTTGGGCACCTTATGCGTACTGTCTTGCCTGTGTATGGAGTACAACGTCGAATGGAATGAATTTATTTGGTTTCGGGTGTGTGTGGCGGGGGGGAGGTTGATCGTTTTTCTTCGACGGCTGCTCTTCTCCTCTTGAGGCGACGGGCGCTTCTCCGGTTGGATTTATCGGCTTGTCGCTATTATTTCACCAGGCAGGCACTACTGCCAGGTACCAGGTACGTATACACGAGTTCGGGGGTTGTTTCGTAGTCTTCGAAGAGGAAAATAATCAAATCCACACGGAGCTACTTGCCCGTACGACTATCAGATTGGGCTACTACTCGTGCTCGTACACGAGTACTGCTACTCCGTCGGGTGGAGGTCATGAGATGGGGAGGACGTGATTGTCTGGTGTCTTTATGCGACAGGTCCCGGTGGCTTCGAATCGTCGTTACGTGCCGCCTCCAACGATGTTGTTGTTCTCAAAAGAAAACATGTGCTAGTGCGCACCGCCAAATATCCTCTGCGCTGTGCCCGCGGGACGAGAACGTATACACCGGGTGCGTTTTTAGTAAAAACTTGGAACACGTCGGATAGATCATCTGCAGATAGATCATGTACAGATACATATCATCTACATGTATATCATGTACAGATAGATCATCTATATGTGATCTAGATCCTAACCTGCCGTCATGAAACGTTTCGCAGGATCTGTCTTGATCTTTCGTTTAGATACTCCTGACAAGATGACCTCATACAAATCCCACGTACTATAGTTTTTCTCGCGACAAAGTCGATTTACCTACCTGGTCTTGTCAACTCGAAAGTCGTACACCGGAGGGCCTTAGAGTGAGTTCGTCCAGTGTACCACTTTAAGTGGTACACATCGAACCCAGGAAACATGCGCTGGATCAATCAGATTTTACGGTTCCCACCCGGCAACATGAGCTAGATCATACAGACCAGGGATAAATCTGCTCTGAAAGATCTAGATCATGATCTGTAGATGATCTGTCCGATGTGTGAAACGTTGTCTCCAGGGAGACAGAACAAAGGTGCTCGTAGGGGGGACTTCGTCTAAAAACAAAATGTGAAGACCATAATAGGAAGAAATGCCCCCGGGGTTTGAACATTTGCCGGGGAAAAGTACCGGCATAATATGCGTTTGTCATATATATGTTGTTCCTCTCAACCCGTAGTGCGCGCGATCGAAGTATGACACACAGCTTGCAAAGATGAGTTTCGACAAAACGCTCGATTTAACAGCTAAGCTGTCGTTTTTTTAAATAATTTACCAGTATATATATGTCGGTCGTCGACACCACGTCAACTACGCACATTGTCAAGTAACAATCCCTTTGCGGCTGACTTTGTGGTGATATTTCGACATTTTCGTATTTGCTGGTGTTTTTATCAGCAACGCGCCACCTCAACAATAGAGGGAAACGGGGATGCGTTGACGGTATCATGTGGGGGAAAGTATCGAAATCCTAGTTTACGCTGACAGCATTAACATTGTCGGCCATGCGAAATCACCCGGCCGGACCACGGAGGGGCAGGGGGTGTCAACAGATAGATGGGGTGCCCGAACTCGATGCAAGGGGTTGCTGCCACGACACCTGCGCTTCATGGTACGCCGTGTCCGATGCCCTCACGCTATATATAGAGGACGGTTGATATCAGGCCGCACTTAGAAGACTTGGGGCTGCTGCAACGCATGATACGCGCGGCGGAATCGACACGACAAGAAGAGCGTGGGCGGGTTCATACGAGCAGTATGCGATGAGAGAACTCGCGCACTGTCGGGCCTTGTGCGTGTTCGTTTTATTCTTCGTTTTACATAGGATAGGCCACTGAGCTACTCAGTCAGCGTCTGCTGACTGAGTAGCTCAGTGGTTTATTTATAAACGAACAAAATAAGTACCTTTGGGCTCGATGCGGCCTCCCGCCGATAACATTTTCCGGGGTTGATCAAGCCCCTAACCAGCGCCTGGTTTTTCCTTCACGGTGTCCCCCTCCCTAGTCGTGGGCTCTTTTACTCAAGTGGTTCACTTCACTTTCGACTCTCTCGTCGAGTGTTCTTTTATCGTGGTTCTCTCCACCTGGTTTCCTTTTTTTCTACCCTTTTGATCGTTTTATAAAGGACAGACCACTGTGCTACTCAGTCAGCGCCTGTTGAATGAGTAGATCTCAGTGGTCTATCCTTTTTAAAACGAACGGTGCGCGCAGCGTTTCATGTGTTGATGATTCTCTAAACGTGCATGCCACAAGTACATGCATGCATACAGTATGGCTCGCGGGAGCTAAGCTTGAAGCACAAAACAACTACCAGACATACATACGTGCAAAGTGCTCAATGGAGGCAAGAAGACGAGAGAGGGAGTGGGTATCACTCTGAAATGCTTACAATGGGGCGAAAAATTGTGTCTCGCGTGTCGGTACTTACTTCCGAGACAGAGACGCGGTGATATTGTTTGCAGCTTTGCGCTCCCGTCATGCAGGGGAGATCAGGCGCGTTTGCCGAAATATTTGACCGACAAAAAAATGCGTTCAGGGTTCGTTCGGGGGTCCCGCGGCACAGCGGTGCGCGCTTTCTGTTGTCTACCTGGTAAAATTTTCACGGCAGTCCTCGCGGGCGAAGCCACTGTGGCCCGTCCTCGTCGGGGGGTCGTCCTTCTGTGGCGGAACGTCAGGCGACACTGTTCCGGCCAGCCCTCGCGCGATGCAGGTGTTTCTACCTCTGGTCCACTGCTGTACG
The DNA here is from genome assembly GCA_031213475.1 of Nereocystis luetkeana. Classification (NCBI taxonomy): domain Eukaryota; class Phaeophyceae; order Laminariales; family Laminariaceae; genus Nereocystis; species Nereocystis luetkeana. Next base: position 2,407,678 of record JARUPZ010000003.1, on the reverse strand, counting down.
CTTGGAGATTCTTAGGCTACTCTAACGGTACGTGCAGATAGTCATCAACAACGCTCCGCTGCTCTGGTCATTTCAGGCACGAATCTACACTTTTTTGTTGTCCTCCGTTGTTTTGTTTAATTTGGGGTTGTGGGGGGGGGGGGTGGTGCATGCACATGCACCTCGCCCGGCAGTTTATGTTTCGCGAGGTGGACGGTTCGAGTCGAGCAAAGCTCGGGAAGGCGGAGTGCGAAGTTTGTCTGCTCCAAGGGAGAGGGCACAACATGATCCGTAGGTATCGCTGATGAATACATCGAATAATTTATTACGGAAGCATAACTTTCTTGACAACTAACTAACGGTCTTCGATCGCCTATGATATCCAATTATAACTGCAGCAGCAGCAGCAGCGGAAATATGTGGGAAGTTCAGAGTTCCTCGGGAATTTCGTGATGTCATATAATGTATTACTCCGGAGTATAATTTAGTGGAAAAAAAAATGAATGACGATGCATCATACGTATCGGTAAATCGTCAAATCAGAGGGAAAGAATGAGCCTTTTAGTGGAGGAAAAAGAAAAAGAAAAAGAAAAAGAGGCGTGTCACCGGTGAGTATGGAACCTCCCTTCACACTTTTCGATTAGACGGAAAATCGACACGGCGCTACTTCAGGGGCTTCGTCAGATTTTTTTTTGGCGTCAGGAACTCACGTCGTTTTTTTTTTTGTTAGACCCTCAACCTTCGCTCACACTATCCGTGCCCTTATCCCGAGATGAGCGAATGGAGGGGACGTAAGCTTCTTTTCGCCGACGATTGTTTGAGGTCTCCGGATTTTTGTGAACGTTGGGTTTTCTGAGACCCTAGATATCTACGAAGCGAAAGCAAGAAGAAGAAAAAACGTGCACCCCCTTCGTGCAAGCCTAGGCAATAATGGCACGGACGGTCGGTGCGAAGTTTGAGGGTCCAAGTTGCGAATGGCGATGGCTTTCGTTGACGATTTAGTCCAGGCCCCTTAAGGCTAGGCCTTTCTTTCTTTATCTTTTTTTAATGTGTCTTGCCGGCTTCGGACCCTGCCGTTTCAGAGGTGTGGGAGTGGGTTTTGAGGAGCCGCAGCTTCGACTCCGGCTGAGAGCATGTGCTACGAGCTGAACAAAAAAAGGGACCTATAATCATAAGCGACTAATGGCAGTCCATATTTATATGTGCCATCGATGTCGTGGCTACTCTTCTAGCTTGAATCAGGCTGTACGTAGCGAAAGCAGACATCTATATATGAAGGGCGGGACGGGACTGGGTTGAGAGGGAGGGGGGGGGTGTGCGTACTTTGTTGGACGCAGGGGGTGAGAATATTGTGCGCTGAAGTAAAAGGTGGCCAGTAATAATCAGCTTGCACTCTACCTGGTAGCTACCAAGCGTAAAAAAAAACATTGTGTCTGGAGGGGGGGGGGACGGGGCGGATCTCGACACCCTGTGACCCCGGATGAGATTTTGTGTTGGGGTGAAAGACGACGAACAATCAGCGACCAGTGGCTGCTCTCTACATGGCGTCGAGATCGTGCCTGCCCGATGACAGGCGGAAAACAGGCAGCTATCTATATCGCCTAGGTTTATAATTATTGTTGTCGCAGCCCGTGATAGTAATGATGTCGCCATCATATTGCTTTAATATACGCGATGTACATTTCCGTACCGCACACGAAACGACAACTTACTTGAGGCAAAAGTAAAGGTATAGGTACTCAGTTATTGCGGCAGTGCACGTGTCCCCGATCGTCAATAATAGTGTCTACCCTATACAGGAAGGGTATGTCAGTACGATGCAAACGCGGATCTGCGACATGGTGGCTCGCGTCCGTACATGGGTATGTGCGATCAATCGATCGCGGCGAGATTAAATCGTGGCCGAGCAGAGGTGCCAACATGGATACGCAGGAAAGTACTACGTACAGGAGGATGATTCCGTCGTCTTCCCAACCGCCAAGAGGGTACCATAATTGGTATTGGTAGCTACAACAATTTTGTTTAAATTTCATTCCGGGTCGGTGAGGAATACTTCAAACTTCACAGTTTATTATCCCCCCGACAGGATACACCCGAATACCCTGCTATTTATTGGTAAACCACGTCTTCATCGTACACTACCCACATACAACGTGGACTGCACACAGGAGCACCCGAAGCATACCTTGCCGACATCGGTAGTACCAGGTAGAAGAGATGCCCTCTCGTCTCACGGCTAAAATACCAACGCGGAATGAATACGAAAAGAGGGCAAGGAAACGAATAATGAGGTCTACACTGCACCGAACGCCACGCAAACCAAGACACATACCAAGACCTCACCACGGAAGGCAGCAAAAACAAACACAGAAAACAACAAAAATGATGAGCAACCCCCCGCCGCCTTACAAACAACCCCAATGCGATGTCACTAGAGCCCAAACTAAGACTAGAGGGGCAAGAGGGGTACCACACCCTATCCTACCCCAGCCCACCCCAGCCCACCCCCAGTTTTAGATGAGGATGAACTACTGCTATCGGAGACCACCCCCCCCCGCGCCCCCGTCCCCCACGTGTATCGGAAGAAAGAACCCTAATGCAACGGCATTCACCACAACAGCAACAACGACAACAACATCGCCGGCAGTGGGTAACTTCAACATTGATCTCCGAGAGACAGAAGGTGGAGATAAAAAACGGTGGGGGGGGGGGCATACACGTCCTCACTGGGAGGGAGGAGGGGGTGGAGGGAAGGCGGGGTTGAGGGTGGCGGGTGGGGGAGGAGAGGGGGGACGAGGGGCGAGCCTCGAAGCGCTAACGCCCCTTACACCCGACTAGGCAGTCAGGAACCTTCTACAAAATGGAAGGGGGGACGAGAGGGTGGGGGGAGGGTGGCGGATAGGGAGGGAGGGGGCGATGGGAAGGGGGGAACTTAGCGTCGGCGGCGCAAAACCATGACGCCGATGGTGGCCGCGGCCCCGATCGCGGCCATGGCTCCTCCGGCCATCTTCGGAAAGTATCCGGATGCCGGCTTCGTTGTACTCGATCCCTCTCCTTCTCCGTATCTCGCTCCTGTCGCCAAAGTCGGTATTGCTTCTTCTTCTTCTTCTTCTTCTTCTTCGAAAAGTGGGTCGTCCGAAGCAGGGTCTGAACATTCCGAGCTGGACGCTTGCGTAGTAAGCGGTGCGTCGCTGCCATCATCCTTGACTACTGGTTTGTCGCCCAGCCTCCCCCGAAGAAGAAGGGAAACGTTTACGTCCGACCTCCTGCTGGACCGAAGAACCGAGTCGGTAACCTTAACCCACGGCGGGTGGTGGCCGTGGTCGCCGCGACCATCCTTATCCCTTTTCGACAAGAGTGTGCTCCTGCTGCTGTTGCTGCTGCTGCTGCTGATGCTGCTGATGCTGCTGATGCTGCTGATGCTGTTGCTGCTAATACTGCTGATGCTGCTGCTGCTGCTGATGCTGCTGCTGCTGCTGCTGCTGCTGCTGCTGCTGCTGCGGTTGCTCCTGCCAGCCCCTCCGCTGTTCTGTTTTAGGATGGACTTCAGCACCCGGTTGGCCGGTCTTGAAGCCGGCCGGTAGGGGCCACTGCTGATGCTGCTGCTGCTGCTGCTGCCTCTGCTGGCAACTTCTTCTTCCAAAACCAAGAAAGGGCTGGTCACCTTTTTCGGCTCGGACAATTCAGTCGAGGTCCGTCGAAGAAGGGAAATATTGATGTCCTTCCTGCGACTGGATCGCAAAACAGACTCGTCGACCCCGACCCACGGCCTGTCGGCGCCACCAGCCTTCTTGCTCTTCGAGTACGACTCAAACTGTGTCTGATACCAGCGGACGCCACTCCTGGGCCGGCACCGCGTCACGCAGGTGTGAATCGCAGTCGGTGTAGCCCCCCCCCTCGAAGATAGAAGGAGTTCTCCCTCCGCGCCGCGCGTGGCCGTCGTGGCCGAAGACTGGCCGGAGGGGAGGCGGTTCCGCCTCGTCGAGCCGAAGAGGGTGGAGCAGTCCCGCCACCGGGACTCGTCGCTCTTATGGTGCCCCAGGTAGGACACTGTTCGTGACGGCGACTGTGATGATGATGATAATGATTTTGATGACGGCGTGGAGATGCCGCCATCCTCAACCCTGGCTCGGGTGGAGTTCGGGCTCCTCGATGGTACGGCAGCGAAACGGTTCGCCGTCGGGGTGATGGTCGCATTGACATGTGTGTTACGATCGGCGAGCAGTGTTTGCTCGGACACCCTTAATCTGCCTAAACAGTACGTGCAGAAGGTGTACCGCCCTCCGCCGGCCTGGCCCTTTGCCGCATGCATCTGCATGTTTTTGGAGAGGTTGGGGATAGGGGGCAGGGGATGGCAGGGAGGGGGAGGGAGGAGAGGCAGGGGTCGCATGATTCATTCGTTGTTTCATGCAAGGTACACGGACGGATCGAGTCAAGCGAAGCTGACGCAGGGGCGGTGTATTGTTTCAACTGGACGTCATAATGGGAGACGGAAAAAGGTTTGTTTTTACGACAACAAAAAATATTATGCCCCCGTACGAGCTGGTTCAAGCCGAACGCCCCGATTTTTCTCAGCCACGAATGCCGCTTACATTATCTACTCGAATGGCGCATATTTGGCCCCATACTCACTGAGCCTCATGAACAGCAGAGAACGGTGACATAGCGGGAGGGGGTGTGCTCGATAGGATATATGTACTCGATCTCATGCATGGCCGTAGTCGTATGGCCATAGACCGTTGTATCCCTACAATGCCGGGACGGAGCATGTCGGGTTTTCACCGACTAGGCAGACATCGCTTGCACCAAGCGCAAAGCGCCGTGAGGTGTCCGGCAAGTGGCGTGAAGAGTGAGCTGCATCTTACTAAGAGTCGCTTGTGAGGCGGACTTGTATATTAATGGCAGCTTCAATGAGTTAAGGGGGTGTTAAAAACCTAGGACGGGCGCTAGTGACGAATACATGTCCCGACGAACCACAGGCCTTCAAAATGGTCGAAATCAGTCTGGCGTTTTCGGAAGAGAGAACCGTTTGTTTTTCCAGTCTCGGTTTCCTGAAGAGAGCACTCCAAAGTATGATCTGTAAAACGCTTGGCGCAAATATTCGAAGAGTTGAATGTTTAGGACAAATATCAACTCACAGTTAACGCTGAAAATAGATCCTACACAGAATCGATAGGTAAGTACACAAGGCAACAACCCAACGACGTAGAACACGTTTTTTTCCGCACACACGTCCAATTTTTTCCGGCATTTTCAAGATAGAGAGCTTGACATTTGCAAACGTGGCTTATCTTATCCTACCAAACTTTGAAGGGACGGTGTTCGTTTCCGTGTTTTTCAATTCTTTAAACGAAAATGCTGGGTCGAAGGAGGCCTAAAATTCCCAGAAAATCCCAAATGACGAAAAACCAGGCGGAAAAAAACAAGAGCACCGTCCCGTCTTTTGGGAAGAGCTCACTGAACACCTATGTAAGCAATACAAGGTCAGGTCTGACTCGAAAAATCGGCGTCGGCTTTGGCCGGGGAAGAAACGTAGGTCGGTAAGCTTGTATCACCTGGTAGTAAGAATGTACGTATCTATGTATCACCAGCAGGACCTATCTACTTCACTCGTAATGCCCAAGCGTGGGTCTCTTTGCGCAACACTACACCGCCTCCACGAGCTTGGCTTTACTCGACTGGCCCACCTCGCGCGCAACAAACATTGCTGGATGCATGCGCCCTGCGCCCACCCCCGCCCCTCTCTATATATTATACCTGATCCTAGGGGAACTTCGCCGCGGCGGACTGACGCTCGCCGGCGGCTCCGCGCATGCCCGTAATGGCTGAAGGCGTACGGGTATGCAACTCGAGGTCGTTTGTGCGACAGTATTGCCAAGGGGTGCATTGTAAAAAACGATTTTGAGTGAAAGAAAGAAAACGATGGCAACTCAGGAAAAAAATATTTCCATCCACCATCGGGCACAACAACACATAACTCGTTCGTACAGCAGCAAGCAGCACTGCAAAGTACTACGTACGAAACGCTCGGCGTCCGTACTGTATACGTCGTATGCAGATAGCCACGAAACAGTTAGTTGAGCAGCAGCAGCAGTCGATCGAGCAAATCGACAGTGCGAAGCGCCGGCGATCCACCATCGGGCACAACAACACATAACTCGTTCGTACAGCAGCAAGCAGCACTGCAAAGTACTACGTACGAAACGCTCGGCGTCCGTACTGTATACGTCGTATGCAGATAGCCACGAAACAGTTAGTTGAGCAGCAGCAGCAGTCGATCGAGCAAATCGACAGTGCGAAGCGCCGGCGATTGCGTTGGCACAGGAAATTCAGCATGAGCAAGCAGAAGCAGCAGCATAGCGTACAGGTACATATCGTACGAAAACTCCGCTGGCACAAGACCTCCGCCGAGATACCAAACAAAATGTCAATTACGAGACGGTACTCGTACAGCTTCTGAAGCAGATGAATCAGTCTTTCAGCTTTGAGATGCGGAGGCGCATCACCGAGAGGGGGTGACTTGCACAATAACCATGCTCACGGGAGTCGGCAGCAAAAACATATGGCAGACATAGCAAGAGCAGCAGCAGTAGAACAGCACAGCAGAAGCACGTACATAACAGCAGCACCAGAGCAGCGACGTAACAGCGGCAGGAGCAGCCGCAGTAGCTATGAACCATAGTATTTTAAATTACGTTTTGAGTGGCCAAAGGCAGTCCTGACGGGGCAAAGGTAGGACGCCAACCGAAATCTGTGATAAATCACGTACTGGTAGCTTTGAGAATTGGGTATCGATCACTGTACTCGTCGAATTCAGTATCGACCACTCGACTGGTCCACGGAACTCAGCATCGACCACTCTAATATTTGGTACAACTCACAGCTGATGATGTATTTGAGATGTTTCTCGAACCCCGTCTGGGCACTGCGCGAGCGTGGCAGAGGCCGTCTCTACAGCAGTAGGCACAACGACCAAACGCATAAGCATACCCTCGAGGGCCAGCAACGAAACATATTGCAGGGTGAGCGTAACGCGCACATACAGGCAGACAGGCATACATGTACTCGTTCATAATAACGTCTTCTTCTTTTCTTGGCAGTTACATAGTAATACAAAACGCCTTCACAACACAACCAAAAATCCACGATGCTTGTCATTCTTATTGCTGTCCGCTAGTAGTGCTGCTGTGTGTACATAATTGTTTTCGTAGACACCGTTTGTACCTCCACCACCGTACCGCTCGTCCCGTGACGTAGCCTCGTCCGATTCGGTCGGCACCAAATAATCCGTCCTCTCTGTCTTACGGAATCTGGTCACCCGGCGTGCACAGGAGTCGAAGAGGCTCGTGACGTTTGTTTCACGACCATATGCTAGCCTACGAACCTCAACATTTTGCGCTAAACGTGCTTTCACACGTAAAATAGCCCGAATCGGAATTTCGACACTCGTTTCTGGAACGCCCAACTCTCAATGCACAAGCAACAGCGGATCATGAGACCGGCCACCCCAGCCCATACTCCCCACACTCTTGCCGCCATGAGCTGTCGAAAGTCGCGGAGGACGACCTTTCCCGTTTCGGCCAAAGGTGAAGAGGCCCAATCTGGGTGCTGGCATCGTGAAGATAATACTTTTACCGTCACGAGCGAGCAGAGATCTCGGCTGACGGCACATTTACCCCTTGACGGACAGCCATCATCGACATCCCAATGCTCAACACCATAATATTTCAGAAGAAGGCTTGACGGGCCAAAGGTAAGCCTCACGGGGCACAGGTAGGTCATCAACCAAAACCTTTGGCCAAGAGACTGCGATAAATCAAGTATCGACCACTCTACTGCCGGCAGCGAGGGCACGGAGACTGTTCTAAATCAAGTATCGACCACTCAACTGGTCCAACTCACAGCTGACGTACTCACACTCGGCCAGCCGGCAGCCAGAGCATGGCGCAAGCACGCCCGAGACCGCCCCCGACACAGTCGTATTCGGGGATCACACTGAGGCAGTTTCGTCCCGTGAGGTGAACCTCATCTCGCGCTAGCGTGAAAAACGAAAAAAAAACACGTCTAAGAAACCCTGAGGAGCGCTGAGAGCACAGAGGGCCAACAACATCCTAGATATATCTGTATAGGTTGGGTTGGTGTCGGTTGGCTACGACACTACTGTAAAACATGCCGCTCACTACGTGAGCTAGACAACCAGGGAACCATTTTTTTGTTTTGTTATTTGGTGGTCGGTCACAGCTGGCGATCGAGTTATGCATCATTTTGTGCGGGGTGGAGAGCACTTTCTCCGCAAAAGGGGAATGATCGCACAACGTAGTGTTTATGGTAAGGCACGCACGAGGCAGTCATATAGTACCTTCATTGCTGTCTCTGGAAGGAACCACACCGAAAATATATGAACTCATTGAAGCCGTCATCCGTATGCGAGTCCGTTTCACACGCGGTTTTTAAGTAGGATGCAGCTCACCCTTCACGCCACTCGCCGAACACCTTACGGCACTTCGCACTTGGTGTAAGCAATGCCCGCCTGGTCGGGGAAAACCCGACGTGCTCCGCCTCGGCTTTGTAGGGATGCGAGGGTCTATGGCCATACGACTACGGCCATGCATGATATATCGAGTACACCCCCACCCCCCCACCCCCGTTAATTAAACGAGTCTTCGCGCCCGAACGGGCAAGAGTAGCGGAGGGTTGAGGACTCTCTCTTTACTCACTTACTGTGTGAGCAGCCCGAGAATACCCACGCGAACGGTGAAAACTCAGGATTAGTAGTAAAAACACCCATTGATTGATACCAGGTATTAAGTAATGTTCTGTACCTACCTGTTGTGGCCAACATTAGTTCCGGGGGACCACAGCTAATAAATACTGGTAGGACCTACGGTACACACAAAAAACCTACCTGGTATATATTTTCATATTTTTACCATCAATATTTGGTTCTATTTACTACAGTATGGTCCCCCGTAATATACGCTTGGAGACCCTTGGGCTGTTTGTACAGCTGCTCTTGACCTTTCGGGCGCGAATCTACGTTGTGTTTGGGGGGGGGGGGGGGGGGCGCATGCACTCCGCCCCGCGGTTGGTCAATGTTTAACGCGGGGTGGACGGGTCGAGTCGAGCAAAGCTCGCGAAGGCGGAGTACGAGTTTTTTTTTTCGCGATTCACGTTTGGACATTTTGCGAATGAGGTACAGGTATGATACCTGATATATACAGATACCGCGAACGATACGTCAGATATTTCACGACGAGAGCAGAATTTTGTTGACAGCTAACTAACGGTCTTCCGTCGAACCCATAGTGTCCACTTAGTATTGCAGCGTTTGGCGGGGGCATTGGAAACTTTTATTTTGCCAAACTGTGACTGGGACTGCCGGGGCTCTCATTAACCCTTTTACGACCGCAGTCCCGTTTGGGGGACAAACTACTTAGAATTTGAGTGGTTTGTCCCAAATACCGGACTGTAGAAATAAAGGGGCTAGCCAAGGAGATCTACGCATTATCGTTGGAACACCAATAGCGCTTTGACGTGCTATTCGTCGTATACCGAGGCCATCGGGTTGCAGTTTCATGTTTCCTCAAAGTCAGTCTTTGGATGACTCACTAATAGTACTGATATTGTAGAGCGCTGCCCCTACGAGGCAAAAAAACAGGTGCTATCCGCACAAGGCAAAAAAGGTAGGTGCTACCACTACGAGTACAAGACAAAAAAAGTAGGTGCTACCCCTACGAGTACAAGGCAAAATAGGAGATGCTACCCCCACAACGAAAAAAAAAGTAGGTGCACCCCTACAAGGGAAAAAAAGTAGGAGCTACCCCTACAAGGGAAAAAGTAGGTGCACCCCTGCAAGGCAAAAAAGGTAGGTGCCCCCCCGCACGGCTAAAAACAAGATGCTACCCCTACAATGCAAAAAAGTAGGTGCTATCCCTACGAGGCTAAAAAAGCAGGTGCTACCCCTCCACGGCAAAAAAAGTAGGAGCTACCCTTACAAGGGGAAAAAGTAGGAGCTACCCCTACAAGGCAAAAAAGGTAGGTGCTACCCCTATCGTAGCTTGTATCAGCAGCAGCAGCGGCGGGAATAAGTGCAAAGTTTAGGGTTCCTCGGTAACTTCGCAATGTGATGCAATATGTCGGTAAAACATTGGAGTGACGATGCATCCTACATACCTGGTGGGTATTGATATCGTCAACACAGAGAGAAAAAAAAAGACGTATTCTACTTTGGAAAAAATCGATGAAACAGAGGGGTGTCGCCGGCGGGCCTGAATCTCCCTTTGTACTATCCGAATACACGGAAAAATGATACGAGCTGGTTCAGGCTCTTTTTCTATGCTGCCGACAGAAATGATATTGACATCATCAGAAATTCACGCCGTTCGTTAGAGTTAAGCCCTGAAAATTCTCACACTCTTTCCGTGCCCTTGTTTATGCCGAGGGGGGTGCAGGTCTGTTTTCCGCCGCCAGTTCTCTGAAGTCTTCGATTTTTTTCATATATATATTGGGTTTTCTGGGACCCCAGGTATCTAGCGAACGAAAAAAAAAGTTCATCCTCCCCTCCCGTGCAACTTCAGCCTAAAGGTACGGGAGGTGTGTCCGAAGTTTCAGGGTCTAATTCGAAAAAAACGGGTACATTTTTTTATTTTTGTTTTGGCAAGAAACGTGTGTTGAAGAACCGTAGTTTTAAGGAACTACTTGGTTTCAGTATGGAATTGACTTTTAGCGTTAATGTTTACTTGATATTGATCCTACGCAGCAACTACTTCGATTTTCTGCGCGAACTCTCTTTACGGACATGCAATCCATGGAGTACTGGAACCGAGTCGTTCGGGAAAAAAAAAATGGTGGAAAAACAAGGATTTATTCCTACGGAAACGCCTGACTGTTGTCGGCCTTTTTGAAGGCCTGAGATTGGTCGGGACACAATTTCGCCGCTACATAGCGCCAGACCTAGGCCGTCGACAAAAAAAAGGGCTATGTCCCCCTCTTCCGTTGTTCTCTACGATCAACACCCGATACGACATCTGGTACCAAATATGTGACATTCGAGGAAAGTTATTGCACACGGGACTCGTGACGAGCGCAATCTGGGGCGTTGTGCTTGAAGTGGCCTGTAGAGCTACGAGTAAGCATGCCTCAGGATTGCAGTGTGCAGTCAGATTGTGACGTAATACCTACCGAAATTGCCGTAAAATATATTAGGTTGGTCCGTAGACGTAGTTATGGTCTACGCAAACGCAGTATTTAGCGAACCAAATACGTGGTTCGTTGGTGAGGATAAGGCATGTCTGGGTCAGGGATCTGGGTCAGAGTAGAACCATAGAAACGAGTTCAGCTAGTAGTCTATAAGGGGAAGACGTGGCGTGTAGGCCAGCAAACCTACGCCAAATGCGAGAGAGCCGGGGGCTCTTGCTGAAGAACGTGGGCAGGCATAGTATGGTATCGTCGCTGGGTTGGTCAACCCAGCCAGATAAGTTTGTGCCTGTCTCCCTCCCCCCACACTTTTATTTTCGAAGGGTGGGAAGGGGGGGGGGGGGGTGCTCACGAAATACAATGGCCGTAGTCGCATGATCAGAGAGGGGAGGGGGTTAGAGGTACTCGTGTTTTTTTTAGGTCGTATATTACGAGTGCCCGGTACTTGTTTGACTTAGGTCGAAGGAGTCGAACGGTGTGAAACCATGCCTTTCGGAGGCTTGGGCATCCGAGACAACTGTATAGATACGGCAATAATTGGGAACCCGGCTGGTATCGTAATAGGGAGAGAGAGGAGGGGGTAAAAAGGTGGGCGGGATACGCAGGAGGCTGCAGGAGACGATAGGTATGACAGGTGAATCTGGACAAGGAGAGAAATATTTATCTATCTCACGATCAGACAGCGATAATAAACGCAGTCCGAAAGATACACGACAAAAACAAAATACAACCCATTTTTCATATATCCGTCTGACTGCGCGTGGTGACGGTGCGAAGCGGGGGCAGTGTATCGAGCGGGGCGTCTTTTGGTTCCCCGCGTATCGTTCTGGGGAACTTTCCCAGGATTTTCTGATAAAGTGGAGGACGTTACCGCCTGAAGTCTATAGAGTGAATTGAAAAGTAAAAGGTGGATTCGAGACCCACCGGCGTCACCTTCCTTTTTTTTCCCCTATTTTTCGTTGCTGTGGACCCTTTCTTGGTTTGGCTTGACGATGCGATGCGCCTTGTAAAATTTCAGCCCGTGCTCTTTTCAGAATTCGAGAAACGTACGTACCTTGCATGATATAGTATGAGGGGAGGTATTTTACCGTTCCAAAAGCGCCCTGACCGCACGTGACCGCGCCCGAGTGCTGCTCTAAAGTTGTCATCTTCACGATGCACACTCAAATTTCACCTCTCTAGTTCCTAACGTATTGAAACGAAGCGGGTAGGTCAACGTACGGCCGTAGGCAGTACCGGTGCCGTTTCGTCGCAAAGTTCCCGGGCGAGTGTTACGAGAATTACCCTGGACTGGGTAATATATCGATATATCACCCTTGTACTGTAGATCGGTGCGTAAGACCTTCACATTGGGCTATATGACTACACACAGTAGTCAGCGGGGGGTGCAATAGAAAGTAGACGCGATTGTATGTATGCCAGTATGCCTCCGCTCGTACGTTTCTCACTCGTGGTGTAACTCATTAACACACACCGTGTCATATCAGACGGGCCTTTACTTTTAAAACACACACACCTACAAGTACGTCCTTGTACCGCTACCTGGTACAAATCAAATGATTTAAACACCGCTTGGTTCTCAATGGGCGACAAAACCTACGAGGTAGTACAGTAATAGTAAGCGATACGTACTGTACATCGACCGCTAGAGCTATGGCACGCCCCTCGTGAAGGACATACTACTGTACATACTACATACTACTAATAGATTGCATATTACTTGATACATACTACAGTACGTAGTACATAACAAATACTACATACGTCGGTGACCCCCCGGGGTACATACTACTAAAAGGAGTAATGCCAAGGTCAAAAGCAGGGGTGACTTTACAGGGGCGATTGCGGACATACATCCCAACCTGCGCACAGAGCTCAACGCGCAATGAGAGGGACACGTTTTGTTTTTCAGATTTTCAGTGTTTTCAAGTTTTTCGTCTTGTGTTGTTGCTCACCTCAGCATGGCCGGCATGCTTGGCGCACACCCACGCACCACAGCATGCACATTTTCTGGGCGGACTCCGATAGTCTAGCACTTCACCTGCAACGTATGAACGTGTGGCGGGTGCGGGTACGAGCGGAGGTTGCCTGCGATGAAAAAGTTTGTGCACATACGTACAGCCAGGCCTTACATACTCGTACTGCGCACAGCGTTTTACGTGCTGTTGCTGCTTCTGTGCGATAATAGATTGCCGGCTGGTGCAAGTTTATACCTGGGATGTACGTAGCATATATATTTTTTGCGAACCGTAGATAATGGTTTAAAGTCAGACAAGCGCACTCAATTTTGCGACGCGCAGCGGGAGGGCGGGAGCATTATCGCGAGAGGGGATCGATACCTACGAAAGCAAACGGCGAGCACTTGCTGCCTAGCACAAACAACTACGTGTACGGATTTCCGAAGGCACCCGTTTCCGGCTTACAGAGGCAAAACCTTGCGAGCCGCAAGCATATACACAGTAGTACAGTAGTATACCAGCTTTTTTCTGTGTACGGCATAGGCACGATATAGCGAAAGTTGATTTTCGTATGTATTGTAGGTGGACATCAATAACAGAATGATGGCCCTTTTGTTGGTTTGGGTGAACAACCACGGATCGCCGAAAGTATTAGAATCGTACGCGCATACATGCAACGAACATCCGTGCCTGCTTGTTGTAATGCCGAGAAGTACGAGTCGAAACCTTTCGAACCTCGAGAATATCGGTACAACCCAAACCCCGTCAAATTAGCTGTACAAGGTACTGTACGTCGTGAACGCTGATGCTTTTGGTAGCGAATCATACTGACTTTAATGTGGAAGCGCGACCACGAACGACCACAAGCGAGGGAACAGGAGGAAGGAGCATCAAGCCGAGAGACAATCGGCAGGACCACGTGGCTACAAGCACCGCGGACCCTCGAAGGCTTGGAATGGATCGCGCATACATGTCATACTCCGGTTCCTACTTTAGAGAGCCAAATACCTTTTTCGTCGAGTCGCGCGAGCGCTCGGCGAACGAATGACGAACACACGCAGGCGGACCATGACGAACACACGCGGTTTGCTCTATCAAAAAACACAAGCGAGTACTACTCCGAGAAGAACACGGTTCAACTCGTCTCTCGCTTAGAGACAGACAGACGCGGCCAACTCCGTCGGCCGCTTCGCGCCCCCGTCACATGTGAGGTGTCGTGCGTCTGTTGTACGCTTTACCACCAAATATCCGGTCAGTTCGTTCGCGAGTCTGCGCCGCGGCGGTGTGTGCTTTTCTACGTGTCTGTGTCTTACCGCAATCGAGGCAAACGCTGTAATCCCCTTCAGCGATAGGTTGGGCATTGCGACGTGTGAGGTCAACTTCGTGCTTCCAGTATTCGTAGTGTACGACCATCATCGCGGTACGGGCGGCGTCGCTCTCCACCATCCTCTCGAAGCCGACAGTAGTAGTCGTCGTAGTGGTCGTTCTTCTTTGACGTATCCCGTACCGTTCTTCTTCTCTTCTTCGTGCGCCTACTGTAAGCTGTGAGCGCTTGGGTGAAGTGCTGTGTGCTGGGCGTGCTGTTTGTTCTTCTGGTGTTTAAGGTTGTGGGTTTGCTCGGGGTTACGTGCTTAAAGCCTGCGAGGTTTCTGTTTTGCCCGCAAAACGTTGTGCTGTTTCGACGAACGGAAACAAAACATTGACGGTTTCGGGTATTTATGATGTGTGTGGAACTGTGGAACTGCTGTACTATGGTATTAATAATATGAATAGTGAAAAATGAAACCGAGGCTGAACGGATACGTATCACTATGACCGGAAATATAATATACGTTTGTTGTACATATAATTCATTAAACGGTTATTATAGTTTTGGCCTAGGCACCGGGTACCAATCTATTTTATACTTTACGCCAGCAGGTCCCAGGTACCAGGTACCTGGTACCAGGTACCAGATATTGGGTACAGCAGCAGCTGCAGCAGCAGCAGCAGCAGCAGCAGCAGCAGCAGCAGCAGCAGCAGCAGCAGCAGCAGCAGCAGCAGCAGCAGCAGCAGCAGCAGCAGCAGCAGCAGCAGCACCAGCACCAGCAGCAGCAGCAGCAGCAGCACCAGCACCAGCAGCAGCAGCACCAGCACCAGCACCAGCACCAGCACCAGATCAGCTGAGAAGCCCCGTCGGCCACCTTTACGTTTGGGCCCCAACGCACCCGCCTTCCCATAGATACCGTTCCATGGCTCCCTCCCACTCACTGATATGCCTCGTATATAGCTCTCACTCTTCCGTCTTCTTCCTATAACGGGGGACCCTAGTTAATAGGACCTATAGTAAATACAAAAACCTATATATTGGACCATTTTTACCAACAATATTTGGTCCTATTAACTATGGTCCCCCGTAATATTACTTACTACGTCTATATTAGTACGGCTGCTTGCTGAGCACGCCTCCCACATAAAGTCGACTGACTGTGACGCCACTGGTGACCCAGGCGACGTTGTTGCGGGAGAGGGATATTCAAGTATGTACATTTTGCGACCATCTATCTGCTGTTTGGTCATCGGTTTTGCCCGGAAGGTCTTGCGGAAGGCCCGCTGTTTTTTGGGATGCTGGGACTCATCATACCAGGGTACCGGGTGCATTTATAGCACCACAGTCAAAACCGAGACCCTTATGGTGCTGCCGCAAATTGATCCAACTCTCATTCTAAGTCATTCTTATCGGAGAGCTTTTTTCCCAATTTTTCGACATTTTTTTCGCGCAATTTTTCAATCTTTCGTATCTTCCTGTTTTTTTTCCAAATAAATATTGGAATGTTAACGAACTTGATATTTTTGGTTCTGGAGAATTTCACGAATAGTGACAGAACGCCTCCGTATATTGATACATATCTCCGTTTATTTCCAAACTTTGGATTTTATGGAAAAAAACGCTCTCCGATAAGAATGCACCGGATACGGAGGCATTCTGTCACTATTCGTGAAATTCTCCAGAACCAAAAATATCAAGTTCGTTAACATTCCAATATTTGGAATTAAAAACAGGAAAATAATAAGATTGAAAAATTGCGCGAAAAAAAAGTCGAAAAATTGGAAAAAAGCTCTCCGATAAAGAATGGCTTTTTTTCCAAATTTTCGACATTTGTTTCGCGCCATTTTTCAATCTTTCATATCTTCCTGGTTTTTTTTTCCAAATATTGGAATATTCACGAACTTGATATTTTTGGTTCTGGAGAATTTCACGAATAGTGACAGAACGCCTCCGTATATTGATGCATATCTCCGTTTATTTCCAAACTTTGGATTTTATGGAAAAAACGCTCTCCGATATGATCTTATGCTATTTTTTTTTGGGTGATTATATGACTGTTTACGGAGGCTTCGGGGTATCTGGTCCCATATCTCGTCAGCTTTTTTTATCAAAATCACGTCTTATGGGGCCTGTTTGGTGGAAAAAATGTTCCTCCGAGATTTTATCACTCCTGAAATTCCATGAAATGTTTTTTTTTGGCAGGCTTTTCTGATCAACTCTGAAAGTGATAAAATTGGGCTTTGCACAAGACCTCGGTGGCATTATACAATTTTGTTTAGGTTATAGACTGGGTTCATGACGGGTCACGACGCTACAACATGCTTGGTTGCGCTTGTACACAGCCGGGCTCCAACACTTGTGCATCGATCGGCCACCATGGAGAGGGAGGGCATCAGTACCTTGGCCACCATCGTGTCCCTTGCGGCCGCCCAACTGCAGCTGCTCTTCTTGGCAAAACAACTTTGGAAACGAATAGGACGAGACTACAGCAGCATGCAGTATCAAAACAATCTAACTTTCTTTTTTTCTGACCACGACCGCCGCAAGCAGCTCATGCTCCGCGAAGGCGAGAGCTCCTTGCTGATCCAGCGAGTAGCAAAACCCCTTACGCAGCTCCCCAGGGGGTTCCACATTCCTCTGCTTCCTTCGAGGAGCTGATGGTGAAGGTTGATCGCCCAACCCGGCGTGAGCGACTCTCGTTCGTGTCGTGGTCCACGTGGAGTTCAAAATGTCGGTTGTGTTCTGTTTTTTTAGTTCTCCCAGGAAATAAAACCAAAATCACGATAAGAGGTTTTGTAGTAGTCTTCATGAGCGTCACATCAGTTCTGATTTATTTGTCGTAGGATACTGCCGCGCTTTTGTTCTGGAGAGTTCTTCACTTACTTTCTGTTATTACGGGGGACCATAGTTAACAGGACCTATGGTACACATAAAAACCTATATGTTTAACTATTTTTACTAACAATATTTGGTCCGGTTAACTATGGCCCCCCGTAATAGTCGTTTATTAGAACAACACTACACATTGTCGGATCGCAAGCATAATAATAATAATAATAATAATAATAATAATAATAATAATAATAATAATAATAATAATAATAATAATAATAATAATAATAATAATAATAATAATAATAATAATAATAATAATAATAATAATAATAATAGTAATAATACAATCTTTAACAACAATATTATGCGATCATTGGTATAATACCAGTATGATGGTGCAATCGTAGGTATTAACAACGACATCAATGTAATCACCGAGATACAAGTGGTAGGATACAGGCTTTCCAAGTCCTACGCGACCTGATACATCCTATTATTAGATATGTTGGCGTTTTTATACACCCCTAGCACCCTGGGGATAGGGATCCTCCAAGGCCTTTCTGAGGGGCAGTTCGGTAGAAGAATACAACTGTACCAGATATAATATGATCAATAGTCTTCATGAGCGTCACATCAGTTTTGATTTGTCGTAGGATGCTGCCGCGCTTTTGGTCTGGAGAGTTCTTCACTTTCTGTTATTATAGTCGTTTATTAGAACAACACTACACATTGTCGGATGGCAAGCATAATAATAATAGTAAGGGTCATTGCGCGAAAAAAATGTCGAAAATTTGGAAAAAAAAGCTCTCCGATAAGAATGACCCTCATCGGAGAGCTTTTTGTCCAAATTTTCGACATTTTTTTTGCGCAATTTTTCCATCTTCCATATTTTCCTGTTTTTTTCCAAATATTGGAATGTTAACGAACTTGATATTTTTGGTTCTGGAGAATTTCACGAATAGTGACAGAACGCCTCCGTATATTGATATATATCTCCAATTATTTCCAAACTTTGAAAATTATGGAAAAAACGCTCTCCGATAAGAAGAATGAGCCTACTCGGTGCCAAAAAACAAAAAAATGCAACATGTGGGGTAAAAAATCATATTCTTGGAGGCGTTTATGAAGTTCGTTCTCTGCGCAGGGGTCCTTACTTGCCGGTTAGGAGACAGCTCGATACCAACCCATGGTGGTGCTCCGTCCCACACGCACTGCGTAGTCCTCGTGGTCCCCACATGCTGGTCGTAATATTGCTGGGCCACGCTAGTAGCTTTTTCTCTCGTCTCCGTTGCTCGACAGGACAGACAGGTATTGAGGACATGAGGTGGTCTCCGAGTATTTAGACTGCTCTTGGCCAGGGAAAAACTTGTGTGACCATCTGCGTTCCATTCCGTATGAGGTTTGACTTCATAGAGGCATGTGTCCCTGGGCATTTTATCATCATCGGCCCGTATTTTTAGGTTGACTGGCAGCTCGGCGTGGAGCTTGTCTTTGCTCCGCATGCCAGCCTCCCTGGCAGCCATTTTCAAGGCAACACCCTCGTTAGGCTTCAATAAAACTCTCGTCAGGCTTCAATCCAGTGGCTATCGGGCCTCTCGACGCCTATCTTAGCAATGCCTTGTTGCACCGAACTGCTGTAACATCCCCCCCAGCTTGGTGGCGATAAGGCCAGTAACGCGGCAAGGACGGGCGGTGCGTACGCTTAAGTTTTTTACAGGGAAAACCTTGGTCGGTAAATACTGCATCAGATACCCACCATGGTCTTATGTACTTCGCTGTCTGACCGCAACTGACTCTCTGCTCTTTCTCTATCGTTTGTATAAAGGCTACGACTGCCGCGGCAAAGGGGCATTATGCTTTTGACTTGTTCAGCTCGTCTGCCTCAACCTTGTCCTTTACACCCTTCTTCATTTCCGAGGCCGTCAGCTCTTCCCAGTCATTGTCTAGGAACCTAACGCGCCAGTAAGGCGAGCAAAAGTCATAAACCTGTCCTACCCGGTCTATCCGTTGATCGCCTACCGCGTGGGATCTTGGTCCCGGTCGTTCCTATCGGATATAAGGTTAGAGCTTCTCTTCTACTCACAAGCGTACGTTTAATCGGGCGGGCTGCCGTCTGAGTTCTCTACTCGTCAGGGGGGTTTAAGTTCCACAGGGCGTGGAAGGTGTCTCCTACTGTATAACTGCAAAGGCGTAAAACTGTCTACTGTAGGGATTCTGCCTCCGTGACCCAGTCCGAGGAGACTCCGCCAAGATATCTTCCCCGATATTCCCGACGGACTGTCCCTGTTTTACTCATCACTTCATAGCGATCTAGGAGCGTATATATCGGGGCCGCTGCGACCGAGTCTCCCTCGAGCCCCAGGCCCGCACCCCATGCTATTTGTGCGAATTCGTCCCTTATCGGGTGTCACAAGTCTGATGAGCGTCTACAGAAGGGTTTGAGTGAGAAGCTACAGACACCGTACGGGATTTTTTTTTTCTCCCCTTCATTTCTATGACAGCCCTCAGGCCCTTAAACACGACCTTAGCCACGGTCTACGGACCTGTCCATTTTTCGTGTACGAAGTTCGGTCCCACACCTTGTCCGAAGAGCCAGCTGTCGCTCTCCCGTGCCAGGACAAGATCTCCTCCCGATACATTTACACTTGGGGACGACCGTGATATCCTGGCATTGGGACGCTGACGGGATGCTTCCATGTAGTCGTGGATCTCCCTCGGTGCTACCGCTGCGTCTCGCATGTTACGCCTGCAGTTCTCGATGAAGTTGCTGAGGCCGCCTATGGCTTCTGTGTCATTCATCTGTGGGATCAGCATGTCGAGAGTTGTGCGAGGGCTACGACCGAACAGAAGCTGGAAGGGAGTCATGGCGGAGGGTAGAGCCGGGTCTGGCGTAGTGCGTTTGATCCAACACGCGGCGGCGACATACTCGTTCCATCTCGTTTCCCAGGCCTTACAAAGTTCAGATAGCACGTCTTGCATCCAGGCTCCTGCTCTTTCTACGCTCCCCCCTGCCCCCTGGGGTGGTGTGCTGGCCGGAACTTTATCGGGACTTTCACCATCGACATAGGTATCCCACTACTGCCGCGGTGAATTCCCTCCCACCGTCAGCGCGAATAAATGAGGGCACCCCGAATGTCACGCAAGGTCTAAGAGCAAGCGGGCTACTCCATGTGCTTCCTTCGACGGTAATGGATAGGCAAAGGGGAAATCTAGTAGCTCTATCTACCATGAGCAGTGGGTACTTGTTTCCCGCGTCTGACGTGTTGGGGAATGTCTGCAGGGCGACTTCTAGCACTTCCCATCTACACCCACACGATAGTACGCAGTCTCGTGTGTCTCTACACATGCCTGGCCGGTGAAATCGGTCCCTTAACAACGAGAGGGTTCTTGCGATCCTGGGGTGGCCGTGTTGGTTTACAAAAGGAAGCATGTCCGATACCGGGCAGCTCGGTATGGCTAGTACAGCTGTTCGTCTTACCAGTGCTCCGCTCTGCTCGCTCAAACCACAGGAGACTCTGGTCGTCTATTGGGTATCTGTTGATATCTATATCCGTCAAATCGTTCTGCTCGAGACTTGTTCTTGACTGCATAATGCTTGCCTGACTTTGCTTAAGAAGGGGTCTGCTGTCTGGATCCTGACCAAGTGAGGCACGCCTTGTAGCCCCTGGAGGGCACGCTCGATCACCGTCGTCGCCAGTGGTTCCCCTCGGCGTGCCCACCCCCCTCCCCACCGGCTGAAAGACTGCGCTCAACGGGGTCAGGTGGTCGGAGGTTTCCCTTCACCGGCGGTGGCGGGTCCTTCAAAACCTGCTAGGAACCGGGCTCTGAAGCCTAGACGGCCGTCTCGTCTCCTGTTAGTGTTCGAAGTTTTGACGATCGGGCCTCTCGACGCCTACCTTATCATTGCCCTGTTGCATCGAACCGCTGTAACATTGAAGCTCTTCTGCTCTTCAGCGCCGCGCCAGGGCACTGCCTCATACTCCCACTCCTTGCCGAGATGTTGGAGCTACTGTAGTACCACCACCACAACCACCATCTCTGCGAGTAGAAGTCGTACTTCTTCCTGAGGTGGCAGCAGCAGCCCCTTTCAGCGCGCTAGGGGGATTCCTCGCCACGTGGCACAACCTCCACTACCGCCACACCGCCTCCGCGAGTGGAACTCTACTCCTTCCGGCGGCGGCGGCAGCAGCAGCAGATGCCGAAGCTCTCGAAGAAGCACCAGCAGTAGCTTTGGCAGCGAGTGAAGCGTTGGGCGCCACACCGGTGCTTTTTTGAGAACTTGGCCAGCATTTTATGGGCCTGTCCGGCCGGCAGGCTCTCGGTGTGCACATTCTCTCTCACGGTCGAGATGGCCTCGTCGTGAGAGGACACCTGTTGCGGTTCACTTTGAAGCAAGCAACTTTTTTTTTTGCAGTGGGAGGGGGAAATGGGGGGGGAGGGAGGAGGGGGGGGTGTACTCCATAGGAGAGATGTACTCTATCTCATGCATGGCCGTAGTCGTATGACCATAGATCCTCGCATTCCTACAATGCCGGGACGGAGCATATTGGGTTTTCACCGACCAGGCAGACATTGCTTGTACCAAGCGCGAAGCGCCGTGAGGTATTGGGCGAGTCGCATGAAGGGTGAGCTTCATCCTACTAAGAACCGCTTGTGACGCGGACTTGTATATGGATGAAAGCTTAAATGAGTTAATATAATTTCCGGTGTGGCCAGTTCCAGAGACAGCAATGGGAGTACTACAGTATGTAACTGCCTCTTGGATGCCTTACTACGAACACTATGTGATACGAGCAATCCCTTGTGCGGAGTAAAGGTTGTTTACCTCGCACAAATGATCTTACTCGACCACATGCTGTAGGCGACCGCCAAAACAAAACAACGGTACCATGGTTGTCCAGCCCTCGTAGTGACCGGCATGTTTTACGGTGCCGGTGCCAACCTATATAAAATAAGGAGGGGCGGGGGGGGGGGGGACCGGGGGTCGGAAGGGTGAGGGTGGATGTAGAGTCGACAAATCGACGAGACCCAAAGGGTCCAGAGAGGCAGAGAACGTTGCACTCTCCTCCTTTCCCGTATATATCGCCGAGCAGTCTCCAGACGAATTAGATTGGCGTGATTCAAGCGCACTTACTCTCATGCTCTTGCGCCGATGTGAAGAAGTTACGGGTAGCTACCTGGCTCGAATCCCCAGGAGCTCGGTGTCGGGACCCCTTGACTCTCTGCTCCAGCCCTGCCTTCCCCAGGCGGGATTGTCGGACGTCATTTTCTGGAAAAAGAAATGTATCGGAATTCGAATCAGGTGACGTTGATGGTCTTAGAACTGCACCCACGGTTTTGGGGTAGAAACCGCTTGGGTTAGTGTAGGATCAAAACCAGCGGCACATATACAGTAAACCGCCTACAACCCCGTTGCTGCTTCAGCTGCTTCATCCCACGTTTCGGGTGGGAAAATCACTTGGAGCTAGAGTCGGATAAGTCTTGTAGTAGTGTAGAATAAACGGCGTACGCACACATACAGTCGCCGACAAATATACAGCAGTAAAACGGCCGACAGATATTGTAAGGGCATACGCTAACGAACGTCTGACTAATTTGTGACGACGACGTACCGGCCGACAAACATACAATAAACTCGCAAAGGCGTACTAAGTATGGCACCTTCCGCCTGTTCGTTTTATAAAGGATAGACCACTGAGCTACTGAGTCAGCTGGCTCTGCACCCAACTACCCCCGAGACTCAGTACGAGTATTGACGAGGCAACGCACTGTGCTAATCACGCGAAATGTCACCTGGCAACGCGTGTCGCCTGCACCACCTGTACCCGCCCAGGCGAATGACTCCCAGTCTACGGAAAAGGGGGGGTCCGAGGTGGACGACGTGAGCACGTCGGATCGAGGTGGTGGGAGGGTGGCGGATGAGCTGGACGACGGTCTGGCTCACTTGAACGACCTCGACGTGACGTGGGGTTTTGGCCTGGACGCGTTTATGCAGGAGCGCATACATCAGGTACCTGCCGCCGGCGAGGCCGGCGACGAAATAGCCGAGACGATGGGTTCGTCTCAAGGGGGCGCCGTGGACGCCTCCTCGGTCCAGGCAGGGAGGGCCGAAAGTGACCCGGGTGCAGCATCAGCCGCCGACACTGGCCAAGGGAACGGTGAGGTCCCCCCCGCGATCCTGTCGGGCAGGCCAGCACACGAGCTCAGTAGCTGGGGACGCTTCCCTCCAACAGTACGGGGCCGGACCCGGGGTCAGAGCCAACACCTGGAGGGTGAACCTGCTGTGAACCAGCTAAGGATGGACAAAGGAGCCGCAGACGCGCTGCTTGCGGCAGCGTACGAGTGGTCGACGACGCCTGGGAGTATCCTGAATCGTACGTCATGGACGACGGAGGATGCAGTGGCCTTGATGGCTAGAGGACCTGCGGTGGAGGATAAAGGGGAGTTGAGCGTGTGCATGCCGAGTGGTTTCCCAGAAGATTGACGGTGTCCAGTGGTCGGATTTTCTGCAGGAACAAAAGAGTTCCGGGGTTCGAGTCTCGCCAGACGTCGTATTTCCGCTTTTTCTGTCGTGGGTAGAAAAAGGGAAATCAGGTGGAGAGAACCACGACAAAAGAACATTCGACCAGAGAGTCGAAAGTGGAGTGAACCACTTGAGTAAAAGAACTCACGGCTAGGGAGGGGGACTATAGGAAGGAAAAACCAGGCGTTGATTAGGGGTTTGATCAACCCCGGAGGATGTTATCGGCGGGAGGCCGTATCGAGCCCAAAGGTACTTCTGTTGTTCATTTTATAAGGGATAGACCACTGAGCTACTCAGTCAGCCGCGCTGACTGAGTAGCTCAGCGGTCTATCCCTTATAAAACGAACACCGCCGACAAACACGTAGCGGATTTATCAGGCAAATAGTATGTAAAGGTTCAACCAACTTCGTCGAACGGGTGACCGCTTAACGGCGGACGGAAACCTCACGGCGATCAACAACAACTGATGAAGATATCATGGCGTAACGACCGATCGTATACGTAACGGTGTATATTTATAGGTCGGGTAGTGTGCAACGGGCGCAACGGCAAATGAGTACGTAACGCCGTAACGGCTGACGAACGTGTACAGGAGTAACGGCCGACGACCACGTAAGGGCGTACGGTAAGTGCATTATTGATAGTGGGCGGTGAGTAGGTGACGGCGTAACGGCCGAGGAATGTGCCGAGGCGTAGCGAATGGCGAACGTGCGACGACGTGTGATAACACCATCCCAGAATGTCATGGCGTAACGGCCGACGAATAGGTATCGGAAATGAGGCCCAAATATCACGAGAGGATGCAGAAGAGCGTCCGACGAACATGGTCGAGACCGAATTTATATAGGCTGGCGCAAGCTAGATGCCCCATCAGCCATGGACGCCGCATAAAATAGCCACTTGGAGGTCAACATATTTGGTATCATACTGACCATAATGATCAGCGGAAGAGGGCTACATAATAACGCCTATTTGTTTTTTGAGGACCTAGGGATGGCACTATTTCTAGCGCCGAAATTGTGCTCCGACCAACCACAGGCCGTAGAAAAAACTGTAGTGGTCAGGCGTTTCAGAACGAGCCGGAACGAGGTACTCCAAGGCATGTCTGTGAAATGTTTCGCGCAAGTTTGGAAGAACTGACTGCGTAGAACCAACATCAACAATTGATTACCGCCAAACTTTAAACTGAAAGCAAGTAAGCACGAGGAAACGCCATACAATTCGCACCCTTTACCCCGCAAAGGCCCATTTTTTACACAGGTTTTTTAGAGATATATCTTGATTTTTTCACACGTGTTCTATGAGCCCCTTCCGACCTGTTGATGAAGGGCATGTGTGTGTTTTGTTTTCTACCAGGAATATGGGGTG
The DNA here is from genome assembly GCA_031213475.1 of Nereocystis luetkeana. NCBI lineage: Eukaryota > Phaeophyceae > Laminariales > Laminariaceae > Nereocystis > Nereocystis luetkeana. Next base: position 2,382,509 of record JARUPZ010000003.1, on the reverse strand, counting down.
GCCTAACACACCAAATACCGGAAGAAGCAAAAACCCGACAACGCATCTTCGAAAAAACAACGACAATAGCAACAACAACAACCACAACAACAACAACAACAACAACAACAACAACAACGACAACGACAACAACGACAACGACAACAAGTAACACCTTTCGTTAACAGGTCGGCATGGGTTCACATAATACTTGTGCAAACTTTCAAGATGCGTCTCTAAAAAACGGCGTGGACTCCCGACTGCCGACGTCTAAACGATTTATTGGATTCAGCTTGACGTTGAACCAGCTCGTAACGGTGTTTAGTACCGACGAAATCGTCGATCTCACAGCTGATGCTTTTTAGTTTAGTTTTAATATAACGTGCGGTAAAAACGTGAGGAAAAACGGCATTTACTAACGGCCGACGATTGTGTAACGCTGAAACTTGTGACGAAAATATGACCGCGGAACGGCCGACGCATATGTAACAGATTGAAGGCCGATGAAATGCTCCGGCGTAAATTAGCGTCCAACGAAAATATAACGCCATATCCGCCGACGAATATGTATTACAGCAACCGACGAATATGTAACGGCGAGCACTAATATCCGACGGAAATATAACGCCATGACAACCAGGGGACTTCGACAAAAAGAGAGAATGAAGTCACATCTTAGAGAGGCCAAAAAAGAAAAACAAATCGGAGCGTTGGGATTTTCAGTGCGAATCGGTGAATTGACAAAAAAGCAAAATGTGCCCCCTCCACCCCCCTTCAGTCTGGCTCCAAAAAAAAGGTGTGGGTTCGTCTTTTTTCTCGTACTCCCCTAACTGGCCTAACGACCGACGAATGCAGTAGGATCGAGTAACGTCCGACGATAAAGTATTAACAAGGTGAAGACCGGCGAATGCGTAACGGCAGTGTAACGTTCGACGAAAACGCAAGCGGATTCACAGCCGACGAATACACAACGGTGCACATACTGATACACCAGCCGAATACGCCACTCCACAACGATCGATGGTTCTGACTACTGTACGTATCGGAGTAATGGCCGACGACTTCGCCAGGGCGCACACAATAACACCGGGGCAATATGTAACGGCTAAACAGTCGACCAACGTATAACAGCGTGGGTATCGTCCGACGACAACGTACGTAACGCCGAATTTTTCTGACGAAAGAGTTCTAGAATAGTGGCCAGTTGGAAACGTAAGAGAATAATAACGTCCGGCGAACACGTGGCGGTGTAGCGGCCGACGATGAATATTTAACGGCGTACCATAGCGCCCGAAAAGCTTTAAACGGCGTAGCGGCATAACGGCTGGGCGTAACGGCATAACGGCTGGCGAGTGAATAGCAGCGTATACTAACGGCCGACGGGTACGTAACAGTGAAACGTCCGATGCATATATTTATATATATATATATAAATGTCATTGGGAGTAATGGTTGACGTACATGCTCGGGCATACATCAACGCCCGACGGACACGTAGCTGCGTATCGTCCGACCAATGTTTAGTGGGGTGAAATGGCGCCCCGGCAAATATGCAACGGAATAGCTGCCGACGAATGCGTAACGGCTTCACGTATAACGAGTGTGCAACGGCACGTATACTAACAACCGACGGGTACGTGACTGTGTAGCGACCGACGAATGAATATGGAACGGAGTAGCGTCCGAGAATTTCATAAACGTCATGCAACAACGCCCGGCGCACATGCGGTGGCATATCGGCCGACCAATACTACTACAGTAGGTACGTATCGGAATAGGACGACCTACACGTATCGGCGCAACCTGTCGTCGGACGAACAGGTAACGGCGTAGCGGCCGGCGAACGTATAACAGAGCAACGGCCGAAGAATATTCAACGACGTAACTGCCCGATGAAATTGTAACGGCGTGACGTCCGACGAGTGTGTAGCGGACATTGAAGGCGACGAACAGTCAGCGACCAGTCACTGCGGTCCATTCGGCATCGGTGCCGTGTCTACCCGATGACATAGGCAGGGCACATACATACAGCTATATTTTGTTGCAGTCCATGACCGTGGGCATCGATACTATTTCGAACTGGACTATACGCGCTGTTCTTGTACACGGATGGTAAACGATATCATAACACACTCAGGGAAAACATGTAGACTGCCTACGCAGTTATGACAGAATAAGTGGCATGTGCCATGGGGTGTCCGCTCTAGGCAGGGTATGTGTGGTATGCATATGTGCGCTGATCAGTGACATGTGACATGTTCTTCGCGTCCGGGCATGGACAAAAATCATTGCGACGGAATCAAACCGTTCCCGCAGGGGGAGGTGCCCACATGTCATGCTATACAGCAGTAGTACTTCGAAGTTGTACAGTATTACTAATAGTGCAGTAACTCATACACCAGCAGTAAGGCAGCAACAAGTCTTACGTATCGTACAGAAGGATCGTCCCGCCTTGCTCTCAGCCGTCAAGAAGGTATAGCCCGCAAACTACTGCAAAAATCATGTTGTTTCGCGTGTAAGCGCGACGAGTATTGTAAAGTTCTCACTTTCAAATCACCCCGACACGATCTATCATGCAAGGTACCTGGTACCAGGTATACTACAGCCTCATAATATCATGAAACCCCTATGCATTGCAAACAAGAGCGCCCAAACTAAATCGAGTCGTATTTATATATATACACTCACGTACACAGAAGTCTACTCACAGGGAAACGTGGCAGATCCGTTTGGGTACACCGTGCGAATCATGGTGCATACCAGGTACAGCGCACACACAGGCATGGTGCTTATCAAGACCATCTAGTGGCGCAGCATTGGAGTCGTGCTCACGTCCCTCGTTGTCTGTACCGGCCCAGAGATCTCCCCCTTTCCTCTCACCCTGGTGTTTCGCCGGCCGCTCGGGCTGCCCTGACTTTCCCTCAGAGAAGGGGCGACACCTGCGACCACGGCTTGTCCAGAAGATCGCTGAGGGTACAACCTCCTACGAGTTGGGCTGGAAAGTAAAAGTGACGACTAAAAAAAAAAAAGCCCGCCTCACAAGCGGCGGTTCTTAGTAGGATGCAGTCTCACTCTTCAGGCCACTCGCCCAAGCACCTCACGGCGTTTCGCGCTTGGTGCGAGCAATGTCTGCCTGGTCGTGAAAACCCGACGTGCTCCGTCCCGGTATTGTATATAGGGATGCGAGGGTCTATGTCATAAGACCACGGTCATGCGTGATAATGAGTACACCCCCCATTAACGTGTGGAGCTCATTGTTGAGTAAATTTTTTTGGTGACGGACATGACCGTCATCAGACATGTAGGCACTGCCCTGCCATGACCGCAACTACTAGGTTCTGTTGTGGGTGACATCGGCTCGTGACGCCTGTGACAGGTGTTCGTTTCTTGGTGTCGCCCAAGACCGTCATTAGACATGTTAACGCCTGCTACATAACCGCAACTGCTAGGTTGTAGTGTTGATGACGTCGGCTCGTGACGCCTGTGACTGGTGCTCGTTTCTTGGTGACGGGCAAGGCCAACATCAGACATGTCTGCTTGAGAGACCGACGAACAAGCGGCGGTCGGAAACTACTTGCAGTCCTCTGTGTGTAGTATCGGCGTATTGGCCACGAGTATATACTCTCGGTACGCACGCACAATAGCGTAGTACAGTATTGTTGAAGATCATGCTGCACATTGTCGGATGGCAAGGGAAATAACAATAGTATAACAGAGATATGTTTATGAAGAGGAGAACGGGGGTGGGTAGAGGGCGATGTCCATACATTGCCACAGCAGTCATATAGTACAGGAGGATCGTCCCGTCTCATCCCAATCGCCAAGGGTAAACCTCAGCACTCAAAAGACGGGAGAAAAAAGTTGATATTACTGAGGGTCAAATAAGGGAGGAATAGTTTAAAAACTTCCCCCTTTCGAATCACCTCGACATGATATACGACGGTATACCACAACTTCCTTACACACGTACCAACCTGTCCATATACTTCAAAACTATCCGTAGCCTTTGAAAAACTACAACAGGAGCACCTAAAGTATGCTGACATCGGTAGGGTATGTCCTTTCGGAACGGCCAAAGAAAAGCTGGGGAGAAAAAAAAAAGTAAGCAAAAAAATGGCAACGAACCACACAGGGGAAACATCTACTGTGTAGTCTAAAACTACGCAGAACGTCACCCAGAAACAAAACACTACGCTTAGCCACCAAAGACAAAAAAACTAGAATCAGAAAACGGCACGCGGTCAAGTGCCAGCACCTCATCGCTAACACAGCCCTAATTCTATGAGGAGCCCCACCCCCCCCACCCGAGCCCACAACCAGTTTTGGATGAGGATGAACAACTACTAAGGGACGCCACCCCCCCCCCCCCGCCCGCCTACCCCGCCTCCCCCGTGTAGTTGGAGTAAAAGCTCTCCTGCAAAACCGTTCATCATAACAACAACGTCAGCAGTCGGCCAGCCCCAGAATAGATCACCGAGAAGCGGAAGGTAGAGAAGAAAAACGAGGGAAGGGGAGGGTATTAAGTCCTCAATGGGAGAGAGGGAGGGGGGGGGGGGTGACGGAGACTTAGCTCTCGAAGCGCTGACCTACGTTCCGTACACCCGATTGGTTTATGATACCAGGTACAACCTACGAAGCGAGGGGAAGGAATGGAAAGAGGGAGAGGTGGGGACGGGGGGACGGACTTAGCGTCGACGGCGCAAGACCATCACACCCACGGTAGCCGCGACCCCGATCACGGCCATGGCTCCGGCCATCTTCGGCAGGCTCCTCGCGAAAAATCTGGACTTGGGTGTCCGCGGCGACCCTTCTGCCTCCCCTTCGCCCTCGCACCCCCCTGTCGGCATCGATGCCGACTTGGAGATCGCTGGTCCATCTACACTTGAGCATGACGGCGACGACGATGACGCTAATGGTGGTGGTGGTGGTGATGGGGATGGTGATGGCGTGGCGATGCTGCCACCCTTGGCTGGTTGCACGGTTGGCGTCGACGGCACACTAGACACCGCAGCGAAAGGGTTCGCCGCCGGGGGGGGCGCCTCAGTTGAAGGTTTGCTGCGCTCGTCACCTATCGCTTGCGCGGGCACCCTCAAAGTCTCCAGGCAGTCCGTGCACAAGGTCAACAATTCTCCGCCGTCCTGTCCCTTGGCGGCGTACATGTGTGTATCATTTTGGGGGAGACGGGCGGGGTGGGGAGGGGGGGAAGGGGCAGGACGCTTTTATCATTTTTGGTTGTTTCACGCGCGGGGTGGACGAGAGTGAAGTCGGGCGAAGCTGGCGGAAACGGTGAATATTTTTCAGTAGGGCATCATGGGTACAAGCGGTGTCTCCCAGTTTGTGATTTGTTGGGGCGTTGACCTGATTTCCTACCGTTGATTGGCGCCAAAAATCCATCGGTATACCGTTTTTATGGCGATTGGGGTTTCGAGTACCTTTGGACCTTCGCTTGCAGAAGACAACGGTAGACCGGATTTTTATTTCGTGACGATAAAAAACGGCCCTTATTTACTCCAAGTGTAACTCGATGCGTTCGAAATCCGAACATAACGACGTGTTTTTTCAGTTCGGTTTACAATTTCAGGCCGTATTTTTTTTCGATAATCTACAGCTACCTAAGCGTTTGTGCCCACCGAGGGACGCCACTCTAAATCCCATGCAATGGTAGTTTTAAGAGCCCATGCTCAACGATGACATCACAATAAGCCGCGAGCCTTACGAGCCGAAAAGGGAGGTTCTACACTGTTGTCAGATACTTTACTACAGTTGACGTACAGACATGCGTACGCGAACCTCACATCATTGGCCGCCGAGGCGTGCATATCATACCTTCGCGCGCGCCGCTGCGTCCTCCTTCTCTTCCGGCGCTTTCCTGTCAGCCGCAGCACCAGAGAGGCCGTCGCCGACCGCAAGAAGTCCATCAGCAGGGGGGGACCCCCTTGCCCCGCGCTTGAGGTTGGCTATGGCTACGAATAGTCCGTTACCGGGAGGGGTAGTTCCACCGTCGATCGTCCCAAACCTTCCAACCTTGGAACAATACACCAACAACAGGCGTGACACTCTTGTGCACATTCCGACGACAGCAGCAGCGGAATCGCCGACACCCCTGTCTTCCTGCCGAGCCGGCCGAGGAATCAGTAGCTGGAAGTGGCCCGACGACCCACCGGCCCAGCTGTACACGTCGGCATCTCCAGGGTTACTGCTGTTGTAAAAGTGGAGATGAATAGTTTGGGTGGCTCCAACTGGGGCGTGCACGGACAAGTAGTTACCCTGGGGAGGCAAGAAAAACCACGCAGGCCGGAGAGAGGACAGACAAATATTACAGTAGAGCCATGGTTATACAAGAGTGCTTTCAGTCCTAAATTTCCTAACTTTCCTCCTTTTTTCCCCTGAAAAATAAAAGCTACGTCAAAAAGCGTTCCTGACTTTTTACCCTCTCTCTGTTAAATCTCCTGACCTTAGTTGGGAAATATTTTCTCTCAAGTTTTCCTCCTTTTTTCTTTTTTTTTTTTCAAGAAAAAGGGAGAAAATCAGGAGTGGGGGGGGGGGGGGGGGGGGGGGGGGCGTACTCATTTGTTCATTTGACCATTGACCACGCATCCCTTTCGAGACGGAGCACCGTTCCTACTCCTAATAGAGACACCTCCAACAATTGGGCGCTCATTACGTTGTTTCCATATATTACATAGAAACTTTTTGCTAATCTTATCCCCTTCCTGTTTGGCCGCCTGTGGCCACCATTTATCTCCTAGAGCGGGGGGGGGGGGGGGGGGTATTCGATCTCATGCATGGCTGTAGTCGTATGATCATAGACCCTCGCATCCCTGCAATGCCGGGACGGAGCACGTCAGGTTTTCACCCACCAGGAAGACATTGCTTGCATCAAGCGGGAAGCGCCGTGACGTGCTGGGCGAGTCGCATGAACGGTGATCTGCATCCTGCCAAGAACCGCTTTAGACATTTTTTTTCGCATATATATGGATGACAGCATCAATGAATTGATTTAATTTCCGGTGTGGCCAGTTTCCAGAGACAGCAAGCAATGGGTTTACTCTGTAACTGCCTCGTGGGTGCCTCGCCAGCAAAATTAGGGGGGGGGGTTATTATATTCGGTATCAACGGCCCTTAAAATACGGCACGTACGTAAGAATACATCAAAAACATGTATATGGTGAAAAAACACATTAGCTCACAGAGTGGTGAGATCGGTGTTTTCCTCGAAATTCACATTTGCAAGCTGTGGTATGTCTAGCCGGTAATATATGCTCTGTTGATATCAATATGATAGCTAAAACGTGGTTTACACTTGCGGTCAGAGTGATACGTATCTACACATGTTTTCTATCTGCCATCGAAGTGCTTAGTGTACGGCCGGCGATGGAGTCGAGACTACAGTACACGAACAGTAGACAGATACGTGTGTCCATAACGACGTCGTGCCCGCAGAAGGCGTTGTGGCGATCGGGGGTTGGCATCCAGAGGTCAGAACTTAGTAGGCCAAGAAACCTACCTGCATTTCTCGATGTACGACGAGTTTGCCGGGAGACGTCGGGTGCTGCACCCATACGACGATGGAGGTGTTAATCGCTTGGGCCAGGGCGCCCATCATGGCCAGAGGCAGGTAGCGGTAATCCCTGAGGAATTCAAGAATAATCTCATCCCTGAACAGCGATAGCGGCTTCCTGTTGTCGTGGCTATCTTGGATGTCCAGCCCCATCATGCGCGCCCTCGCGCCCTGCAGAAGATGAAGGGGGCGACCTCCATCTGGCCCTGCACATTGCTCCAGCATTTGGCCGACTCCCCTCGCCTGCCCTACGGTGACATGCTCGATAACGGCGTCAGCGACAGCGTGCTTGAGCACTCGAACCACGCTGATCGGGTGGGAACTCCCGGTGGGCTGCAGCAGGAAGTACCAGGCGGGCGCAGCAGGCAGGCACGAAGAAAATACATAAATAATCCAAAGGCCGAATCACGAAGTGTAGGTATAGAAGAAATGTTGCAGCAGCGGGACAAATTTGATATGAAACAAGCATAACGACCGCCGTTGTTATGATCAAGGTCGGGATATTTTGTTTCCCTGGACAGGTTTGCCTATTGAGTCGGTACTCGTTGGTACTCACGTGTGCTGTTTGCTTAGCGATGGAAGAAATAACAGGTTTATTCCTTTCGTGCGCGCGGAGACTGAGAGCCAAGCTCGAGCCTCGCTGGGAAAACTCCTTCCTTTCCATCTAAGATACGCCTCCCAAGGACTACAAATACAAACCCAGTACTTGAAACCAGGCAAATACCGAGCTTTCAGCCTTATTCAAGGCAGCATCATAACACCGCCGTGAGCCTCGCAGGTGAACGCTGCTGAAGTTAATATCTTGATATACAGCAGAGTTGCTGTAGAATGGGCTTATTAACAAAAATGGTATCGTAGGCGTTGTTGAATATAATGGCATGTGCTATTACGGGGGACCATAGTTCATAGGACCTATGGTATACATAAAAAACCTACCAGGTACCAGGTATATATTTAACCATTTTTACTAACAATATTTGGTCCAATTAACTATGGTCACCCATAATAAACGGGGGGCGTACCATCGAAACACATGGCAATGCCTGACGCACCTACGAGGACATACATACATAAATATTACATAATAAATACATACATACATACATACATACATACATACATACATACATACATACATACATACATACATACATACATACATACATACATACATACATACATACATACATACATACATACATACATACATACATACATAAATATTACATAATAAATACATACATACATACATGCATACATACATACATACATACATACATACATGAATACATACATACATACGTACACATACATACATGCATATACATATATATGAACACAAGTTACGCACAACTATTATAGCAGTAGTAGTAGCATATATTATACCCAGTAGCATATATTATACCTTAAGTGAAAAATGGCGGACACTCCTGTTATTGGAGATGGAACTACAGGCAGTTACAGTTCGCAAAACCGTGGCAGGTATACGCACCCCGTCGATATTTTCACGCACAACTAACTGTACACACCTTGTTGGAGATTACACTGAGCCCATTGCACACAGAATAGTATGCACAATTCCCGTCTCCGGCTGAAGGGACCCTTGCCATGTCGGTGGACTCAATGCTTAAACGTTCCGAAGGGCAGCATTTTAGGTAGACCGCCGCTTGCTGTCCCCGCAACGTTGCCGGGTTTAGCAGGAGGTGGGCGTGCGGTTTGCCGTCCACGTTGTTGACGTAAAGTGGATCGTCTAAATACGCCTTCGAAGCTTCCATGGCGCGCGCTGCCTGCAGGGAGCAGGCCAGCAAAAGAACGCAGCTGAAGACTAAAACGTTTACCATTGGTCCAGGTAACATGTATGTTTTAATGAGTTCCGGGATGAGAGCTCCGAGGAGAGAGCGAACACAAAGAAAGAAGAAAAAAGAAGAAGAAAAAAACCTATTAATATCATCATCATCGCCCCAAAACTGCGTCCGCTGTGAATTCGACCGACTGAACACCGCACTCTATTGTACTGTCCAGCAGTATTGGTACACTGGATGGTCAGTTTTGCAAGCACGCTACTACTACAGCTGTGCGTACTGCTATCAGTGGCATGATGAGTTTGACAGAGCACACGCCTACTATCAATACAGGACATTCCTCCTTAAGGGCACATACATGTCATGATGTGTCGGTCGGCCACTCCCCCTTGATACTGTACCTGGTACGGTATACTGTGTAGAGCCAGGGTCAACGGATGCTACTTTTATTTATTTACTACTACTGTAGGGCGAATTCGGACACACCATACTGCGCTTGTAGAACCACTTGTTTGTGCACTTTCGTTCAATCATGACGATCATGGAGAGGAGTGTTTGATTTTCTTTTTTTTTGCAAGGGCGCCCGGGAAGACAAAATGTGAACCGTCACAGATCTTTTCCCGGGAGGGGGGGGGGGTTACTAGAACCAAGTGATAATAAATGAACATAAGGATCATTTGTTTACTTCATCATGTAATAACAACGGTTGCAACGGTTTTCCATAATGATTCCGAACTCTGGGGGTGCATGTTGTGTCGTTTTCTGTTATTCGTGGACACCCCTGTTTTGTGACATGTTTTTGCTAATATTTATTTTCTCTCACACCTCGACCTGGCTCGAGTGCTTCGAGCACACTGTTGCCTCACAGCCCTGGCAGGTGCGCTGATGAGGTTTCCCGCTGACTTGGCCTGCGACATGCACGCGCAGGAATCGTTTCTAGAATGAGGCGGGTGCGAATGGTGGTTGCTTGAGATGATAAGTGTTTTGCGTCCATGCAGTCGAGCCTTACTGGTACTGCTGTACACAGCGTTTTTACGCGCTGCTGCTTACTGTGGATACATTCATTCCTGGTGCGAGTGTATACGTACGTACATTGTAGCGGAAGTTGGTCGTAGTTGTGGAAGGCAGGCGGGGGGTACAAGTAGCACGATACAGCGCCTAGCGCGAGAGAGCGGGAGCATCACGAGATATAATCGATGCCTACAAGTTAAAGCGGTGAGCGTTTGACGACCGCCCACATACATCCCATGAGTTCCTGCCCTTTACGGGGGGGAAGTATTTTCGAGCCGCGAGCACAGCTACCTGTCTGCAAACAAACGTATCCCTCGGTAAGCAGGTGCACACGACACCTACCTGGTACAACGACCAATTCTTATCGTACGTACGTACGTACGTACGTACGGAAAGTGCAATAAAGAAAGCTGATTTTGGTGTTGAAAACGGGCAAATAAAAGATGACGGTGCGGGCATCCGAGTGGAGTGTGGTGCTGTATACAGTAGTAGTATTGAAACGACCATGGATCTCATCGAAGGCGCAAAACTGACCGCGCAACTGTCACCATCAATTCTTGCCGCTTATGATACCGAGAAATCGAACGCTTTCGAGCCGCGAGCATTATCGGCACAACCCCCAAAAACCGTCAAAGCAGCTGCTGTACAGATGATATAGGGCGAGTTCTCGCGTCGTGAAAAGCTGCTTTGGATCATCGTGATTCGTACTGATAATAAAGTAGTAGTGGAGCTCGAGCGGGGTGCCAACAACATCACCATACGATAGCGAAACCACAGAAGGAGGAGGAGGAGGAGCAGCAGCAGCAGCAGCGTCAAGCCGAGTGGTAAAATCGACGGGAATCAAGCGGAGTCGGCACGAGCCACCGTGAACCGCCGGAGGATGGCAAACGAACCGCGCATACGCGTCATACATCCGCTCCTGGTGAGGGAGCCAACGTGTTTCGCACCGCGAACGAGCGTCTCGCAATAGCGAAGAAGGAGGACCGGAAACAAGCGATAAACGCGCGATAAGCACGGCTGTGAAATAGAGATAAATGGGTACAGAACTGTGTGAAAAGCACGGGTTAACTCGTCTCTCGCGGCCGGGTTGATAGTTGCGAGACAGAGAGACAGACGCGGCCAACCCTTCGGCCGGCTTCGCGCCCTGTCGCAGGTAGGTGAAGTGTCGTGTGCCTAAAGCATCCGACCAGTTCGTTCGTGAGTCTCGGCGTTGCGGCGATAGGCGGTTTTTGTTGTCTATTTTGTCTCCCACCGCAGGCGCTGCAGGCAGGCTTCTTCCTTCCTCTTCTGTGTGCAGTTGAGTTGCCTATGCTTAGGTCAAGGTCTTCGCGCCGAAACTCACCATCATCGCCGTCACGGGCAACCAACAAAGCGGCGAAGCGAGCGGCGCTCCTCATCCTCCTCCAAGCCCTCGTCGGTGGTTCTTCTGCGGCCTACGGTATCCCTGTTAGCTGTGGTGCTTCGAAAGTCTCACAACGACACGACAGCGAGCGCTTGTGTTGGGTGTTTGTCCTTGTGTGTCTTGGGTTGACGCTACGTCTTGATAGTAGCCTTGAAGGCTTTTATCGGTTTTGACGTTTTGACTGACAAACGTTGTACCGTTTCGACGAAATAGACGGTTTCATTTTTTTTTCGTTTTTTTTTTCGGGGGAGTGGAAAACACTGCTGCTGTGTAGTACCTGGTATACAACTGTAAGTACTGGTATACTACTGAAGTAGCAGTACGTACCAGGCACCAACTATACGACCACTGAATACTAAGACTACAGCAGTAGTAGCAATGTTACTGCTGTTGCAATTGACCGTTGACTGTAGATATTTACATCCTCCGATCGATGACTGGTGATCTGATGTGACGCCGCTGTTTGCATAATAGTAGTACCTACCTGATGTCTGTATACTTCAGAATGTTCTATTAATATAAAGAAAGACACAGTCTTGCGTTGCTGTGCCCCCTGCTGCTGTTGTTGTGGCAAGTGGCAAAAAAAATACCAAAGCAACCTGCTAACATCCGTAAACCTGAGTCACAAGCTCCTTCCCCAACTGGCGACGCCGATCTCTCGACGCCAGCCTCCGTATAATATATAGAGTAGACAAGCTGAAAGTTGGCACGGAAGGGAGGTAGACTTGGTGCATGGGTTTCTTTTTGTTTCCGAGGTTTTCTTCTTTCGGGAAAGTTATGAGTGATCCATGTTGAAGATCATGCTGCACATTGTCAGATGGCAAGAGAAATAATAATATATATATGCCACTACTCGTTCCAGAAATAATGTTGGTCTCCACATTTGTACCCCGACGGTCCTTATATTTCCGTCCGGAGCGACACGTTAGGTTGCTTTTTTCAAGATATTATTTCCACGTGTAAAGCATGATATTACGCGTCTAGCAGCAGCAGCACTGGCTTGGCCTTGAGTGATGGAAAGAATTGAGCTGAACGTTGCCGAAAACACAAGAATAGTACGAGCTGCGGTTCAAGTCTATATATCGCACCAAAATTCCTTCTGAGTTTAACGCTCACCCTGTGTTTCAGGGTCTATCTCCAAGAACCGGCGTGAATATTTGAACTTTTCGTGAGGTAAAGTGCAAAAAATAGGCGTGCGTCGTAGTTACTTGATTTCAGTATATTATAAACTTTTGTCGTTAAACATGACTTGATATTAATCCTACGTACGCAGTCAGTTCTTCGAATATTTGCGCGAAACTCGTTGCAGATATGCCTTGGGGTACCTGTGGTAAAGACGGTTCATCGAGAAAAAGAAACGAAAAAATGATTTTTCTTCTTCCTACGGATTCGCCTGCGTACTGTTTCTGACCTATGGTTGGTCGGGACACATATTCGCCGCTACGTCAACCAAAAAAACTGGCTGTACCACCCACCCTTTTGCTGTTATGGCGTTCAGTATGATACATACCACCTACGTGACACTCGAGAATATATACTGCTATCGGCGGTCGTGTCCGACAAAAATTGGGGTGATAGCCTTGAACCAGTCCGTATCTATAGTGGTACGCCAGCGGGATATGTGTTGCTCACCCACCCACCCACCTAAATGTCACCCCGGTCAATCAACGATCAGCGAGTGGGACTGGGGTTTCAACACCGTGCGGGGCGGTATGGACCCGGGGGCCACAACAACTTCCGCCGCGCGCCCGGCGTTCCCCCCCTCGGCCGAGGGGAGGGGGCTCGACCAATGGGATCCGCGATCGAAAAACGCTGGATAAAAAGCCGATGTCAACCTGGTATTGCACTACGGTACAGTACAAGCGCAAAAATCGACGCGCTTCGCTCGTGTTACTTTTTCTTATTGAGCTGCACCAAGCGAAGGTTGTAGATTGTGATCCATGTGGAATGAACAACCACTTCACAACGAAGTATAGGTGTATCTTAGATCGGGGTTAATCAACTTGCTGAAATTTCTTTGCTCCCATTGGTGTGGACCGCCGGCTTCACGAACTTCACCCCGTAAATGTCGTACCCAGAGTTAGAGTGTCCACATAGTGCGGGGTATGGACCCGGGGGACCTCCGCTGTTGTCCCTGGTCTGTTGCGGTTGGTTGTAGATGTGGGGAAGGATTGATAATCCAAGGATTTGACCTTGTCATTCTCGGATGGCGCTGGCTCCACGAATCCCAGCCAAACCAGCGATTAGCCAGTGGGGTTGGAGTTTACACACCTTGCGGGGCGGTATCGACTCGTCCCTGGGTGCGGGAGAACCTTGATCTTACCCCAGTCAATCAGCGAACAGCGATCAGCCAGTGGGGTTGGGTTTTCCACACCTTGCGAGGTGGTATCGACCCGGGGACCGGGGAACGACTGTTTTTGTCTGGACTTTGTCGGAGTTTCAGTTGTATGGAAGCAGTTATGGTCTAGGAATGGGACCTTATCCGCCCCGAGTGCGGCGGAACTTTGATGTTGCCTCAACCAATCAGCGATCAGCCAGTGGGGTTGGGGTTTCCCCACCGTGCGGGGCGGTATCGACCTGGGCGTTGGCCATTTTCGTCCCCGGTTTGTCGGAGTTGTAGATGTATGGAAGGAATTATGATCCGGGGATGGCCCCCTATCCTCCCCCTATGTTGTTTATTGGTATCAGCTTTTTTTCTACGTCCAGCAATGGTAGGTATGCCCCTGGTGCTTTTTTTGTACGTACGTACGTACGTACGTACCTGATACTACAATAGACATCTGGAACCCTATTCTCCCCGGGCGGCGATGGCTCCACGAACCCCAGCCAATCAGCGATCAGCCATGGGGGTTTGGGTTTCCACACTGTGCAGGGCGGTATCGACCCGGGGGATCGCCGTTTTCGTCCGCCGTTCGCCGGAGTTCAAGATTTATGGAAGGGTTTCTGATCCTCGCCGGGTGCGGTGGAACTACACGAACTCCAGCCAATCAGGGCCGGTCTTAACGAGGGAAAAAAAAACATAAAAAAACGAAATAAAACGAACAGACTTTCGATTTTCGGAAAAATAGCAGGTTGAGTCCTAACGAGAAAAAAAAACGAAAAAAAACGGAACAAAAAGAAGAGGCTGAGTTGATTGTTTACGCGGTGCTATTTTCCAGACTGTCTCAACCGCCACAGCACGTGATTCCAGGCGATAGCGCTCGGAGGCGACGGTGGATAGCCACAACTGGCACACGTGAGGCACCCTCCACAGCAGGCGGTGCTCGTGGTCCAACCTGCTCCCTCCGGAGTGCTCTAGAACTTGTGTATCGGCCATCGCTGTTCGATGGTAGGCGTTTGAATGTTGAGTGGCACTCATGTCGAAAACTATACCGCCACAGCCACTTCCTGATCCCCCGGTTTCTTGCGAGTGCACCCCATGGTGATTCCTTACCCCTATGTGCTCGCGCCGTTAGCAGACAAGCCGCGTGGCAGCCACATGCACTACCTCGGCCATCGTGCGCTTGCCAACCGGCCGTAGAAACTTTATCGGAACTTCATCCCAACGCTTCGAGCTCCTTCTATGTTCCTCTTCGACCCTGGGTATGCCATTTTTTTATTTGGCACCCATTTCGTTTTTTTTAAGTTCTCTGTGACTTTAAAAGAACAAAGTGTGAAAACTGAGGTATCGGGATCTCTACTCCTATTTTTTTTTAATTTTACCAATAAGACTCACGTGCTCTTTCGTTCTGCGCTTCGTTTTTATATTTCGTTTTTTTTCGTTTATTTTGCCTCCGTTAGGACAGCCAATCAACGCCCGCCCCGTGGTGATGGGGTTCTACCTTGCGGGAAGGTATCGACCAGGGGGGTCATTATTTTCGTCCCCCGTTTGTTAGAGTTATGGGTCTACGTGAGCATTTCTAATCCGGGGATGGGACCCTACTCTGCGGGGTGGCGCTGCCTGCACGAATCCCAAGCCATAAACGACCAGGCTCCACGAACCCCAGTCTATCAGCGATCGGCCATCGGGGTTGGGGGTCGAGGTTTCCACACCATGCGGGGCGGTATCGACCCGGGGAAAGTTGTATTTTCCCCCAATTGATCGGAATTGCAGCCGTACGGGTTTATTTATGACCCGGGGGTAGAAACCTATCCTCCCCGGGTGCGGTGAAACGTCGATGTTACTGCATCTAATCAGCGATCAGCGATTGGAGATGGGGTTTCCTTGCCGTGCAGAACGGTCTAGACACGGAGAAACGAGGTTTTCTTCCCCGATTTATTGGGGTTGTAGACGTATGAAAGGATTTGTTATCCGGAGATGGTACGTTCTCCTCAAGAGGTACTGGTTGCACAAACTCCAGTCAATCAACGATCAAGCTCGACAAATTCCAGCCAACCAGAGATCGACAACCGGGGTTGGGGTTTCCACACCGTGTGGAGCTGTATGGATCAGGGACGACGACGTTTTTATCTTTTGGTTCGTCGGAGGTATAGCCGTCTGGAACTATTTAGAACCCGGGGATGATAACCTATCCTCCCCGAATGTGGCAGACTTCACGAACTTGACCTAATCAGCAATCGGCCACTGGGGTTGGGGTTTCCACAGTGCGGGGCGGTATTGACCCGGGAGGTCACTGTTTTCGTCCCTATTAATAGTTCAGTTGATTTGTACATGCACGGAAGGGTTTATGGTCCGTGGATGGTACCTTACCCTCCCCAAGCGTTGCTGGCTGCACGAATTTCGGCCAATCAGTGATCAGGCTCCACGAACCCCAACTAATCAGCGATCACCCAGAATGGGGTTGGGGTTTCTACACCGTGCCGGGCGGTATCGACTCAGAAGATTACCGTGCTCGTCTCCGGATTGCCGGAGTTGTAGAGGTATGCAACTATTGATGATCCGGGCATGAGGCCCTATCTTCCCCGGGTGACGCTGGCTCCACAATCTCAGCCAATCGGCGATCTGCCAGAGTGGGGGGAGGGTTTCCACACAATGCGGGGCGGTATCGACTCGGAGGGTCACCGTTTTCGTCTCTAGATTGTTGGAGTTGTAGAAGTACGAAATGATTTATGGTCTGGGGATGGCACCCTATCTTCTCCGGGCGGCGCTGGCTCCACTTACCCCAGCCAATGAGCGATCGGCCAGCGGGAGTAGGGTTTCCCCACCGTGCGGGGCGGTATCGACCTGAGAGATCGTCGTTTTAGTCCTCGGTTCGTTGGGGTTGTAGATGTATAGAAGGATTTCTGAACCAGGGATGGGACCTATCCTCCCCGGGTGCGGCGGAGCATCGATGCTACCCGTGCCAATCAGCGATCAGCGATTGGGGTTGAAGTTTCCTCACCGGGTTGGGGTTTCCTCACCGTGCGGGGCAGTATAGACTTAGATAATCTCCGCCTTCTTCCTCGATTTGTTGGGGCTGTAGATACATGAAATGATTCCTGATCTAAGGATGGGGCCTGATCTCCACGAGCCCCAGCCAATCAGCGATCGGCCCGCCGGTTTGGGCTTTCCCCACATTGCTGGGTGGTATCGACCCGGAGGATCACGGTTTCGTCCCTGGTTCGTCGGAGTTGTAGATGTATGGAAGGATTTATGAACTGAGGATGGGACCCGACTTTCCCTGGGTGCTCGATGCATACTGAAATCTGTAACTGATCCATGTTGAACCCACAACTACTCTATGAGAAGGTTCGTATGAAATTATAGTCACTAAACTCGCTGAACCTCTTGGGCGGAGTTTGCTGTCTCTACAAATTCCATCCAATCAACGATCAGCCAGCGGGGCTGGAGTTCCGCGTCGCGCGGGGCGGTATCGACTCGGGAGATCACCGTTTTTGCAAATGCATAGAAGGATTCAGGATCCAGCGATAGTATATCACCCTCCCGGGGTGCCGCCGGGTCAACGAAGCCGAGCCTTCAGCAATCAGCCAATGGGGTTGGGGGTTTCCACACCGCACGGGGCGTTATCGACCCCGGGGAATCACCGTTTTTGTCCCCGGTCCATCGTATTTTGAGGTTTATAGAAAGATCTTGAACCAGATAGGGGATCTTCTTCTCCACGGATGAGGCGGAGCCGCGATATTTCCTTAGCCAATTAGCGATCAGCGAAAGAGGTTGAGGTTTCCTCACCGTGCGGGGCGATATCGATCCAAGGGATCTCCGCTTTTTTCCCCGGATTGTTGTAATCTTAAATGTATGGAAGTATTTCTGATCCGGAGAGGGAACCTGATCCTCCCCGGGTGGCATTGGCTCCACGAGTCTTGGGGTTGTTGTTGTTGTTGTTGTTCTCACATTAACTCTCTGACGAAGGAGTCCGTGGTCACACAAAGGTGCTGGAGCCCTATCAGTAACTGGTCCGTGGGGTTGAGGTCTCACCACCGTACCGGGCGGTATCGACCTGGGGGATCGCCATCTTCGTCTCCGGCTCGTCGGAGGTGTAGATGTATGAAATTATTTAAAAACTGGGGGTGGTAACTAATCCCCCCGGGTGTGGCGGGACTCCGACGTTTTTCCCCGAAGGGCAACACTCAATCGCCGCGCGCCCCGCGCCCCCTCATTGGCTTAAGACTGGCGGGGGGGGGGGGCTCTCGGCCAATGGGATTAGGGCTCGGAAAACGCTGGATTGAAACCCATACACCTGGTACCTATTATATTAATCAACGACCAGCCAGAGTGGGACTGGGACTTCCACACCGTGCGGGGCGATTCTGACCGGGGGTATCACCGTGTTCGTCCCCGATTTGTTAGAATTATAGATGTATGGAAGGGTTCATGATCCGGGAGTGGTACCTTGTGTTCGTCGGGTGGCGCTAGCTTCACGAGCCGCAGCTACCTGATCATCGATCAGCCAGTGGGGTTGAGGTTTCCACACCGTGCGGGGCGGTCTCGAACCGGAGGATAACCGTTTTCGTCTCAGGTTTGTCAAAGTTGTAGATGTATGGAATTATTGTTAATACTCCGAGAATAGCACCCTGCCCTCACCGGGTGCCGCTGGTTCCACGAACCCCAGCCAATCCGTGATCAGCCAGAGTGGAGTTAGGGTTTACACACCGTGCGGGGCGATATCGACCCGGGGGATAGCCGATTTTTTGTCCTCGGTTCGCCAGATCTGTAGATACAAGGAAGGATTTCCGACCCGAGCATGACACCTCATCCTTCCCGGGTGCGGCAGGACCTCGACGTTCCCCCGAGGGGAAACTCACACCGCGCGCTCGGCACCGTGTGGGGCGGTGTCGACCTGGGGGGCTAATGTTTTCGTCCCGGGTTTGTTGGAGTTGTAGATGCATAGACGGTTTATGATGCGGGGGTGGTACCTTATCCTACCCGGGTGGCGCTGGCTCCACGAGTCGCAGCGAATCAGCGATCAGCCAGGGAGGTTGGGGGTTACACACCGTAAGGGGCGGTATCGACATGAGGGACCTCTGTTGTCGTCGTTCTTTGGTCGGAGTTCAATATATAGACTATGGAGGGCTTTCTGATCACGGGATAGGACCTGATCGCCCCCGGGTCGCGCTGGCTCTACAAACACCAGTCAATGAGTAATCGGCCAGTGGGGTTGGGGTTTCCACACCGTGTGGGGCGATATCGACCCGGGGGATGCCCTTTTCGTCCCCGATTCGTCGGAGATGTGCATGTATGGTTGGGTTTCTGATCCGGGGATGGGACCTAATCCTCCCCGGGCGCGGTGGAACCTCGATACTCCCCCGAGAGGAAACTCACGCCGCGCACCAGGCGGTGGTCGATTGGTCGAGGGCGGGCGAGGCGGGGGCCCTCGGTCAAGGAAATCGGAGCTCGAAAACGCTGGATTGAAAGTGAATGTTGCATGCATGCACCCGGTATGTAGTATGTGGAAACATTTTGAGAGAGGGGTGGATTGAGTTCGCGGTATAAAAAATAAGAAGGTATGGAGTATGGAGCATGGACCGGGGGGGGGGTCGGGGGATGAGAAAGGGGGAGCGGGGGGTATCGGTACCGGGACCCCGGGTGAGAGTATGTGTTGCCAGAACAAAAAAAGAGGTCAGCTATCATGAACTAGTGTTTGCAGATGTGCATATGGTATCGATGTCGTGGTTACTCTTCCAAGCCAGAACTACAGTAGTACGTAGCGTAAGCACAATATCTATGCATGAAGGGCGGAACGGGGGTGGGCCGGGAGGGGGGGGGCGGCGTTATGCGTACGGTGGTTTTGTGGTGGTCAGGGTGAGAGTTTGCGCTGCAGTAAGTAAAAGACGACGGTGCGGCAGGGGTGTTGGCTTATTTCCTGAGGTCCTCTCATGAGGAGCTCAGCATCTCACCCGAAAACCCGACTTCGAAGAAGGCTGTCGGCGCAACCTGGCCACCACTTCTTCGTACGAGCATGCGCTCTGCCAACTAACAGTAGCAGTAAAAGTAAAGTATCATACTATGTACAGCAAGCGGCAGTTACTCGCTTGCGGAGCTCAGCAGGGTCAGAAAATAATGACCTAGAACGTGCAACTCCCACGTCGCACCGTGGGATGAGTAACGCACAAACCAGCGACCGGAAACCGTAGTCCATGTGGCGTCGATGTCATGGCTACCCTACCTAGCTAACGAGCGTAAGTATTTACTACAGTAGGTCTCTCGGAGGGGGAGGGGGTGGGAGGGGTGTATCTCTCGGTATCTTGTGACCCAGGGTGGTGATATTTTGTGTTGGACTGAAAGACAACGGACGATCAGCCACCAGAAATTGGGCAGTCCATTAGGCATCGAGACAGGCGGCGCACAAGCACAGGTCTATATCGTTTTAGTATTATTATAGTTTCATTTGGCGTCTGACGATGGGTAGGGTGGGAGTCCACAACCAAAAACATGATGAAATACGTTACAGAAAATCCAAACCACAGAAAGCGAAAGCGTGAAGCGACATTGCCAACGACTAAAAACTGCAAAAAAAAAACAAGTAGATGTGCCTCCGTGTTCTTGTAGTTATTATTGTTGCCACAGCCCGCGATAGCAGCGTTGTAGCTATATCACATTGGCTTGAAATACGCCATGTACATATATTGTCATATCGCAAACGAATGTATTGATTTCGACGACAACCACAGGAGAAAAGACTGTGCCAGGTATTGCACACACGAGTCACCCAGTGTATACCGATATCGGTGGGATGGCTCTTTCGGTACGTCTCAAAGACACAAGGGGGAAAAGGAAAGGAGAAAAAAAGGAAACACAAACAATATATAAGACGGGTAATCAAGTAATGATAGCCCAAACTACACCGAAAACGCCACGCAAACCAAAAACACTGTGACGAACGAACACATCACCACGAAAAACGAACTACAAGACACTGAAAAACGACAAACATGAGTCTCATGACAAATCCCCCCACCGTTAAAGCAACCCTGCTCCGATGGTGATATAAATTTAACCCAAGAGCAGAGAGGAAGGAGGGGTACCACACCCGACCCCACCCGACCCTACCCCACCCAAGCCCACCCAAGCCCACCCCCATTTCTCGATGAGGATAAGGTCGGTGCTACGGCAAGGGGATCGCTTTTAAGCCCACTGTCCTGAGCCTTTTGCTTTCGCGACACGCACCGCCATGGAATTCTTGTTGTTACTCTGCGACAACAATGTATTCTTGGTGTCCAATTTTGACTGAGGTGCAGAGCCACTCGCCCGAGTGGCGGCTAATCGTTAGCGAAAATCATGGCATCATACCTCCCCCCGCGCGCTACCATAGCAACTGCTACGGGACACCAGCCCCCCCGCCCCCCGCCCCCCCGCATAAAATATGTTGTATAACCTTCATCGCAACAACCTCAACAATCGGCAACTTCAATAGCTATCTCCGGGAAACGGAAGGTGGAGGGAAAAAACAGAGGGGGGGGGGAGATATGTACTCATTATCATGCATGGCCGTAGTCGTATGACCATAGACCCTCGCATTCCTACAATGCCGGGGCGGAGCACGTCGGGTTTTCCTCAATATAGGAGGGAGGGGGGGAGCTATGGAGGGAACGCTTCGAACCGCTATTTAACGTAGTGCCTTACACCAGAGTGGTCAACCATATACCTTCTACCAAACGGGAGGGTGGGGGGGGGGCGATTGGGGGCGGGGGGAGGGCTCAGCGTCGACGGCGCAAGACCATAATACCGACGGTAGCCGCGACCCCGATCACGGCCATGGCTCCTCCGGCCATCTTCGGCAGGCTCCTTGCGAACAATCCGGACTTGGATGTTCGCGGCGACCCTTGCTTTTCCCCTTTGCCTTTGCCTTCGCACCCCTCCGTCGGCGGTGTCCGTGTGTCTTTTGCTTTTCCTGCAGCAGAGGATCGTCGGGCTGACCCTGACTCGGGCGGTGGCCTTAAGCAGCGGTCCCATCCGCCTTTCTTTGGCAGCACGGGGAATATCGGGATCCCCGACGCCCACAACGGTGTGCTGCTGCTGTTGCTTCTGCTGTTGATGTTGCTGCTGCTGGTGATGCTACTAGTGCTGCTGGTGCTGCCGATGCTATTGGTGCTGCTGCTGGTGCTGCCGCTACCGTTCCTGCCCCCTCTGCGTTCCGTCTTCAGTATGGATTTGAGTACCGGGTTGTTCAACGATTGCGTCGAGACTGTGTCGCGGATATCGAGTCTGAAGGTGACGCGGCGCTCGTGGCTGCACCTCGCCACCCGGACGTCGACCGCCGTCGGTGTAGCCCTCATCACAGACAGAGGGAATTCCCCCTCCGCGCATCTGGTGATCGCCGTCGCTGAGGCCTGCCCGAGGGGCAGGCGGTTCCGCCTCGTGCAACCCAACAGGGACGAGCAGTCCCTCCACCGAGACTCGGCACTCTTGTGGTGTCCCAGGTAGGGTGCCGGGCGTCGAGTCGAACCGAGGGATGGCTGTGATGATGATGGTGATGGTTTTGCTGGCGGCGTGGAAATGTCGTCACCCTTCGCCCTGGCTAGGATGGACGTCGGGGTCCTCGATGGCACGGCAGCGAAACGGTTCGCCGTCGGGGGGATGGTCGCATTGGCATGGGTGTTTAGATCCGTGAGGACCGTTTGCTCGGACAGCCTCAATTTGTTCAGGCAGTAGGTGCAGAAGGTGTACCTCCCTCCGCCGGCCTGACCCTTTGTCACATACATCTGCATATATTTTGGGGGGTGGGGGGGGGGCGGGGGGGCAGGGAGGGGGGAGGGGACAGTGGCAGGGATCGTAAGCTTCAAATTTGTTTCGTGCGAGGTGGACGGACGGATCGAGTCAAGCGAAGCTAGCGCAGGGGCGGTGCTCTGCTTTTGTTGGACATCATCGTGGGTGCTCGAACATAGGTTTGTTTCTGAGATATATAACTAGATGGTCTTGCTCCCGTGCATGCTAGTTCAGGCTGACCTCGCCAATTTTTCTCCATCTCGAATGCCGCCTGCAATATCTACTCGACAGTCGCATGTTTGGTATCGTGCTGACCTCCATGAACAGCAAAAGACGATGACATGACTTTTTTCTTGTGAAGGACCTACGCGCAAGGCTGGCACTCTATACCGGCGAAATTGTGTCCCGATCAACCACAGGCCTTCAAAAACGGTCAATGAGAGCCAGGCGTTTCCGTAGGAAGAAAACCATCTTGGTTCAGTTTTTTGCTTCTGAATGAGCAGGCCGTCAAACGTCTCGTCGAACGGTTGGCGCAGAAATTCGAGGAAGTGACTGCTTAGGATAAAAATCAAAAGATGCACACAAAACGCTAAAAAATACCTATCCTACACAAAAATCAGGAAATTGCAAGGCGACGGCGCAACGGCGTTAAATATACCGCTCTGGGTGGAAATATGAGGACCGCTTGGTATTGATGTTAATGCAAGAACGTTCAATATATTTTGCGCCCAGGGTGGTACACGTTTTAGCACAAAGGGACAACTTTTTCACGCCGTGTTTACGAGACAAACCCTGGAGTTTTTACACACATGGTCTCTATCTATGCTCTTGGTCTCTATGCGATTGGCAAACTTTGAAGGAACGACGTGTCTCTTCCCGTTTTTTTTTTCTTTCGCCGAAAAAATGCTGGGTCTACGGAGGTCCAGATTTCCCGATAAAATCATCCCAAATGACAAAAAGTATTTCGCAAAAAAAAAAAAGTTCCGTCAATTTTTGGCAAGGGCTCACCGAACACGTGTGCAAAACATTTTGAGGTCTGACTCGAAAAATCAGCGTCAATTTCGGCCGGGGAAGGAATGTCCCTGGTGTGTTCAACCACGTATAGTAATAATCTACTGCTGTATCTATTTTTCGTCAGCAAGACTTACCACGCTCAATTGCACCATTTGTTTTAAGCACCTTTCTATAAAAAATGGTCTTCGACTTTTTGCTGCAGCAGCAGAAGCAGCGGAAATACGTGCAAAAGTTTGGGGTCCTCACCTCGGTGATGGGCGTACTTCTTGTTGGTAAAAAAAATGATAATGATACTGGCATCGTCAATCCGAGAAGAAAAAAAGGGGGTTTTAGATCTATGCCAATGGAAACGCGAAGTTCAAAAGTTTTTTTTCAAACATATCGCTTTCAAAGAACAGCCGAAAAATTCCTCATATATACCCCCGCCGTGGGGAAAAAAAAGAAAAAATGTTTGATTTTTCCTTTTTTCCCCCCAACGGCTGCAGGCGGCGCAATTTGTGTTTTTCTGGTTGCTAATTGTCAACACGGTGGTCGAAACCAGCTCGTGCGACGATCGACGCTCGATCTCAACATAGACGTAGCCCACGGGCAACCCACTCGGTGTCCGGCAAGGCCAACGAATATAGATGGCGGCCTCGAAGATATCGGGTGGGTCCATGGTCTAGGGGGCGAGAGCTTGCCGGCGGCGCCCTACGGTATCCTCCCAAAACCTGAAAAAAAAGTCTATTTTTTGCCAGTCGAGACGGATGGAGAAGTTTTGTCTTCTGTTTTGTACAAATCAAATGTTTTTTTTATCATGCGCCTCGTCAGCTCCCGCCACATGACACCGGCCATGGTGGTGAAGACGGTGACCCTAGGGTGGGTCAGAGCCCCTAACGAGGGCACTCCGTTCAGAATTCATGACGCAGTCATTGGTTTTGCCGATCGATGTCTGTCGAGGACTCGGAATCTCGCCGCTTCGAACCAAAGATCGGCCTGGGTTTTTCTCAAGCCGATGTTGGCCCAACATCGGCCCCAGATTTGCTTTTTTCGGACTTTTCCAAAACCTTGGAACTTTTTTTTTCTAAACGTGTCTTTTAGGAAGCGTGTTCAAGTTTTGTTTTGGCGGGTATCTTTGAAATTCAAACTTTTTATTGAAACTTTGCTTTCCCATTGGCATAGATAGGTAGAGAAGAAAAAAATGAAGAAGAGAGGTGTCCCCGGCGGGTCTCGAACCTCTCTCTCTATTTCTCGATTAAACGCAAATCGACACGTAGAGCTATACACTGTAGGTATACCCTTGCTTGCGCAGCTTTACGCGCTAATAAAAAGATGCTTCGACGACCAAGACTACAAAATTACCGTAAACGATTGATCGGTTTGTCCCTATTACAGGAGACCATATCAAATAGGACCTACGGTACACACAAACACCTATCTATTTCGCTACTTTTACTCACAATTTTGGTCCTATTTATAAAGGCCCCCCGTAATATTACGGGGGACCATAGTTAACAGGACCTATGGTACACATAAAAACCTACCCTGGTATATGTTTGACCATTTTTACTAACAATATTTGGTCCTAAACGTCCCTGTTGTTGCGTGTAATCTTATCTTGCAGTGCCGTCGTATGATATGATACGAGCACGTGATACATGTACTTGCGTAAGCAAGCTGCGGTAATAGGTTGGTCCTGTTAACTATGGCCCCCCGTAATAGTACCGTAAACGATTAATCGGTTCGTCCCTTGACGCTGTAGTTACGGCCTACGCAAAAGTAGTACGGGGTGAAAAACATGTGGTTTATTGGGCGAAGATACTTAGGTATGTCTGCGTCGGAGCTTTGGGTCAGGGCGGGACTCCATAGAAACGAGTTCAGCCTGTCCAAGTCAGGAAGACGCACCGAATAAGAGCGAGGCCGGGGGTCTTGCTGAGATTGTGAGAATACAAGATAAGGTGTCGTCGCTGGGCGGGTGAACCAAGCTAGAAAAGTTTGTCCCTGTCTTTCCCGACCACCCCCGCCCCCCCCCCACTTTTGCTTTCGGAGGGTGGGAGGGGTAGAGCTACAAGTAACCGAGGTTCGGTTTCTTTTTTTTCGCTTCAGGTTGTTGTGCTTTTAGTACCTGGTGAGTTTCGTAGATGAGAGGAGTCGAATGGTATGGTGGCACTAAGCTGTACCATTCGGAAGCTTGATCATTCGAGATAACCACTGCTGTATAGAGAGGAGGCGGTAGTAGTATAGATAATGTATTGTAGGTAGCAACCGGACTGATATCATAGCAGGGAGAGAGATACACAGGAGGCTGCGACAGATATATTAGAAATATTACTGGCGCGTCTCGTCGAGGGGAGAAATGTATCCCTTGATGACAAGACGCAATTCGAAAGATGCCCACCAACAAAAAATAGCTATAGTCAACTCATCACATGTGTACAATTGCGTGAGATCAGGGTGCTAAGAGGGAGCAGCGTGTGCCAAGCAGGGGGTCTTTTGTTCTCCCGCGTTTCCTTCTGGGGAATGTTCCCAGAAAGGTCTGACCTCTCATAGGGTGGAGGATTATACTGTCTAAATCTAAAATGAATTAAAAGTAAAATAAAACGTGGATCCGAGACCCACCGGCGTCACCTTCCCTTTTTTCCTTTTTTTCGGCACATACTGTACGAGTAAGCCATTTTTTGTTTTGCTTGGCGATGTTAAGATAACGGGCAGCGGGACGCTTTGTATCCCTGGGCAGGTCTGCCTACTAAGCCGGTACTCGCTGGTACTCACATGTGTTGCTTGCTTGGAGACAGAAGAGCAGCTTTATCCCTTTCGTGCACGACGGAGGCTGAGACCACGCTCGTGTCTGTCTGGAAAACCCCTGGTTTCCCACCTAAGATACTCGTACGCCTTCCAAGTGCTACAAATACGATCTCAGTGCCTAAGACATGCCAATGGAAACCCGAAGTTCAAAAGTTTTTTCAAATATATTACTTTAAGAAAACAGCTGAAAAAATTATCGTACCGCCCCTGTGGGAAAAAAAGAGAAAAAATGTTTGTGATATTTTCTTTTTTTCCCCCCAACGGCTGCAGGCGGCGTAATTTGTTTTTTCTGGTTGCAAATTGTCAACACGGTGATCGAAACCAGCTCGTGTGACGATCGACGCTCGATTTCGACGTAGACTCAGCCCACGGCCAACCCGCTCGGTATCTGGCAAGGCCAACGAATATAGATGACGGCCTCGAAGATATCAGGTGGATCGATGGTCTAGGGGGCGAGAGCTTGCCGGCAGCGTCCTACGGTATCCTCCCAAAACCTGAAAAAAAGTCTATTTTTTGCCAGTCGAGACGGATGGAGAAGTTTTGTCTTCTGTTTTGTACAAATCAAATGTTTTTTTTATCATACGCCTCATCAGCTCCCGCCACATAACACCGGCCATGGTGTGGAGACGGTGACCCTAGGGTGGGTCGGAGCCCCTAACGAGCGCACTCCGTTTAGAATTCATGACGCAATCGTTGGTTTTGTTGATCGATGTCTGTCGAGGACTCGGAATCTCGCCGCTTCGAACCCAAGATCGGCCTGAGTTTTTCTCAAGCCGATGTTGGCGCTTTTTTCGGGCTTTGCAAACGTTTGGGGCTTCTTTTTTTTTTACGTGGCCCATAGGATGCGTGTTCTGATTTTTTTTGGCGGGTATCTTTGAAATTCAAACTTTTTATTGAAACTTCGCTGTCCCATTGGCATAGGTCTAAACCCAGGGAAATACCGGGCTTTCAACCTCACACAAAGCAGTATCATAACAGCGATGCGATGCCCCTTGTATATGCACCTCGTACACCAGGTACTTTATTATGGTAAGTTTTTAGACGACATTTTGCCGGAGAACCGCCTCGAAAATTTAGCCCGTACTATTTTCAGAATCCGCGAAACGTCACATAGGTTTAAAGCTATATAGATGATAGAATAACATGAGGGGAAGTATTTTACTCTTACAAGAACCTTCATGCGATCGCCCCGAAATGCTGATCTAATGCACACTATTAATAGCAGTTATAATGGCCGTCGTTGGGATCCGTATATCGCCGTATGATCTCCAAGTAAGACTATGTGCTATTACGGGGGACCATAGTTAATAGGACCGACGGTATACACAAAAACCTACGTGGTATATATTTATCTATTTTACTCATTATATTTGGTCCCATTTACTATGGTCCCCCGTAATACAAGGATCACCCTGGGTTGGGCAATCGATCGACCGATGTTTTACCCCAATAGCTCAGTAGGTAAGACCATTACACTTATCTGACGTCGTCGGCAGGACACGGGTTCAAATCTCACTTCGAACGTTTCTTTTATATTGCACACGCGTCCCTAAAATGCATATCTCCCTGGTTGCCCAGGCAATAAAACGAAGCGGGTAGGTCAACGTACGGCCGCATACGGTACCGGTACCGTTTCGTCCCAAAGATCCCGCCACCTAGATAGTGTTAATATGTTAATCGATCGATATTTTACCTCTATATTAGTTTATACCTTCACCTATTGCTATACGACTACATACAGTAGTTAGCGGGAGGGGCTCGTAAGGTACTGGGGTACATTAGAACATAGATGCGATCGTATGCATACCCGTATGCCTGTACTCGTACGGTACTCATTCGTGGTGCTGCTCTTATGCGAACAATGTTCCAAAGATCAGACCGACTTTTAGGCTAAAAAAAAAAACTACAAGCACGTAACGGCACCTGGTACAGACAAGGATTCAATATACGTCAGCTGTGAGTTCGACCGATTGGCCCTTGTTACGTAGTCGATGAAAGCTGGCAGGTACGAGGTAACAGTACAGTAATAGTAAGAAATATGTACGTGCATCGGCAGCGCGTGCTCTACTCTACACTCCTCATGAAGGACATACGACAGACAACAACCATACTACATACATCCCGTACATACTATTGCGGGGGACCATAATTAATAGGACCAAACATTGTTAGTAAAAACGGTTAAATATATAGGGTTTTATGTATACGATAGGTCCTATTAACTATGGCCCCCCGTAATATATCCTAGATAGAGTACATACGTCGGTGACCCCCCTGGGTACATACTACTAAAAGGAGTAATGCCAAGGTCAAACGCAGGGGTGATTTTACAGGGGCGACTTCGGACATATATCCCAACCTGCGCACAGAGCTCAACGCGCAATGAGAGGGACAAGTTATTTTTTTCAGTGCTTTCAGTGCTTTCAGTGTTTTCAAGTTTTTCGTCTTGTGTTGTTGCTCACCTCGGCATGGCCGGAGTGCTTGGCGCACACCGACGCACCACAGCACGCACATTTTCTGGGCGGACTCCGATAGTCTAGCACTTCACCTGCAACGTATGAACGTGTGGCGAAATCAAATACAAGCGCGAGGCGGGTGCGGGTACGAGCAGAGGTTGCCTGCGATAAGAAAGTTTGTGCACATACGTACAGCCAGGCCTTACATACTCGTATTGCACACAGCGTTTTACGTGCCGCTGATGCTTCTGTGCGATAATAGATTGCCGGCTGGTGCGAGTTCGTTTTTACGTAGGTACGTAACTTTTTTTTTTTTGCGAATTGTACGTACCAGGTACGTACTACTGTAAGTCAGAAAAGTGCAATCAGCCTTGCGACGCGCGGTGGGAGGGCGGGAGCATTATCACGGGAGGAGATCGACACCTACAAAAGCAAACGGCGAGCACTTGCTGCTTAGCGCAAACAACTTTCACGGACTTCCGAAGGCACCCGTTCCTAGCTTACAGAGGCAACACCGCCGTGCGAGCCGCAAGCACATCTACGGTGTTTGTAGTCGTCTACGAGATTTTTTATGCTACGGCATATTATAGGCATGATATATTACGGGGGGGCATAGTAAATAGGACCAAATATTGCTAGAAAAATAGGGAAATATATTGCTTCTTGTGCGTACCGTAGGTTCTATTTATCATGGTCACCCGTTATAGCGAAATTTGATGTTCTTATGTATGTGAACATCGATGACAGAACGAGGGCTCTTTTATTAGTTCGCTTGGACAACCACGGGCCGCCGAATGTAGTAGAACCGGACGCGCATACAATGAACATATGTTCCTGCTCGTTGTGATGCCGAGAAGTACCAGTCACAACCTTTCGAACCGCGAGAATACCGGTATAACCAAAACGCCGTCAAATCAGCTGTACAAGGTACTGTACGTCGTGAACGCTGACGCTTTCGGAAGTGAATCATACTGATTTTAGAGTGCAAGAGAGCGACCACGAACGAACAGACGCGAGGGAACAGGAGGAAGGAGCATCAAGCCGAGAGACAATCGGCGTGGACTACGTGGCATGAACAAACACCGCGGACCCTCGAAGGCTTGGAATGGATCGCGCATACATGTCATACTCCGGTTCCTACTTTAGAAAGCCAAATACCTTTTTCGTCGAGTCGCGCGAGCGCTCGGCGAACGAATGACGAACACACGCAGGCGGACCATGACGAACACACGCGGTTTGCTCTATCAAAAAACACAAGCGAGTACTACTCCGAGAAGAACACGGTTCAACTCGTCTCTCGCCTAGAGACAGACAGACGCGGCCAACTCCGTCGGCCGCTTCGCGCCCCCGTCACATGTGAGGTGTCGTGCGTCTGTTGTACGTTTTACCACCAAATATCCGGTCAGTTCGTTCGCGAGTCTGCGCCGCGGCGATGTGTGCTTTTCGACGTGTCTGCGTCTTACCGCAATCGAGGCAAACACTGTAATCCCCTTCAGCGATAGGTTGGGCATTGCGACGTGTGAGGTCAACTTCGTGCTTCCAGTATTCGTAGTGTACGACCATCATCGCGGTACGGGCGGCGTCGCTCTCCACCATCCTCTCGAAGCCGACAGTAGTAGGCGTCGTAGTGGTCGTTCTTCTTTGACGTATCCCGTACCGTTCTTCTTCTCGTCTTCGTGCGCCTACTGTAAGCTGTGAGCGCTTGGGTGAAGTGCTGTGTGCTGGGCGTGCTGTTTGTTCTTCTGGTGTTTAAGGTTGTGGGTTTGCTCGGGGTTACGTGCTTATTTAAAGCCTGCGAGGTTTCTGTTTTGCCCGCAAAACGTTGTGCTGTTTCGACGAACGGAAACAAAAAATTGACGGTTTCGGGTATTTATGATTGTGTAACTGTTGTATTAATATTATACTAACTTGTACTGAAAAATGAAACCGAGGCTGAACGGATACGTACCACTTTGACCGGAAATATAGTATACGTTTGTTGTACATATAATTCATCAAACGGGTATTATGTTCCTGGCCTTAAGTGGTACCAGGTACATACGTATCATACTTACACCGGCCGGCAGGTGCCAGGTACGAGGTACCAGTTACCAGGTACCAGATATTGGGTACAGCAGTAGTAGTACAGCAGCATCATCAGCACTAGTAGTAGTGCAGCAGCAGCAGCAGCAGCGGCAGCAGCGGCAGCAGCAGCAGTAGTTGATCAGTCTAAGAGCCTCTACGTTTGGGCCCCAACGCACCCGCCCTCCCATAGATACCGTTCCATGGCTCCCTCCCACTAATCGCCTCGTATCTCTCTTTTTGGTACGTACCTCTCTTTCTTCTTCCTCTTTATTAGGGATAGCCACGTTGGTAAATTTTGCGACTGTCTGCATGGGTCTTGCCTGGAAGGTTTCGCGGAAGGTCCACTTGTCTTTGGGATGCTTGGACTTATCATACCAGGTTACCGGTATATTTACAGCAGTACGTACGAGTATGAGCCTTTTCTTGCTATTAATACTCGTACAGCAAATTGATCCAGGTCCCATTCCACGTACGTACATTTATTTGCGTCAGTTGTGAACTCGACCGATTGGGTGGTTGATACTGAACTAAGACCAGACACCATACTCGTTCCTCGGTGAGAATGGTGACCACGCTCATCAACGGCTGGCTGTGGCTCTGTCGTTTTAGCGATGCCAGTACAACAGTATTCAATAACAACAATACCAGCGGCCGCCAGTACGATGGGGCAATCACAGTCAGGTACTATTATACCAAAAACATCATCACCGAGCTACACCTGGTAGGATATGTGTACTGACGTTCTACGCGGGTTTATACATCCTATTATCAGATAGGTAGGCGTTTCTATACACCCCTAGCACTACAGGACCCTGGGGCCCCTCAAAGGTCTTCCTGAAGGGCACTTCAGTAGAAGAAGACTACGGCAGTAACTCGGTGAGTAGCAAAAGCAAAAAATGTACGTTGTTGTAAAAAATAATATTTAACTTATTGGAGGCGTTTTTTCTCTTCTCCTCTTCAGCGCCGCGCTGGGGCACTCCCTCGTCGCGCGGTACTATCACCACCACCTCTGCAGATGTAACTGCTTCTCCTTCCCGCGGGGGTGAAGCCGGAGCTTGCTGTGGTGTTGACGCTGCCACTACCGCCACCGCCACCGCCACCGCCACCGCCACCGCCACCGCCACCGCCACCACTACCACTACCACCACCACCATCACAACCACCTCTGCGAGTGGAAATCCGATTTTTTCCGGCGGAGGCAGAAGCAGCGACAGCAGTAGCAGCAGCAGCAGCCGCAGACCCCTTCAGCGCGCTAGGTTGATTCCTCGTCGCGCGGCACAACCACCGCCACCGCCACCGCCGGTGGAACTCCTAGTTCTTCCGGCGGTGGCAGCAGCAGCAGCAGCAGGTGCCGAAGCTCTCGGAGAACCACCAGCAGCAGCATCGGCAGCGGCAGCAGCGTCGGCCGCGACCGCCGCTCTTTTGACGTACTTGGCCAGCATTTTGGACGCGTGTTCGGCCCGCAGACTCTCCGTGTGCACAGCCTCTCTCAGGGACGAGATGGCCTCGTCGTGAGAGGACACCTGTTTCGGTTAATTTTGCAGTTCAAGCAAGTTTTTTTGGCAGTGGGGAGGGGAGTGGAGAAGGGCGGGTGGAGGGAGGTGGGAGGGGGGGTGGGGAGAGGGGGGGACGGGCGCGGGGGGGTGTACTCATTATCATGCATAGCCGTAGTCGTATGATCATAGACCCTCGCATCCCTACAATGCCGGGACGGAACACGTCGGGTTTTCACCGACCAGGCAGACATTGCTTGCACCAAGCGCGAAGCGCCGTGAGGTGTCCGGCGAGTCGCATGAAGGGTGAGCTGCATCCTACTAAGCACCGCTTTAGAGGCGGCTTTTCTTGCATATGGATGACAGCATCAATGAATTGATTTAATCTGGTGTGGCCAGTTTCCAGAGACAGCAATGGGTTTACTATGTAACTGCCTCGTGGGTGCCTCACCATATACACACTACGTGATACGATCATCCCCCTTGTGCGGAGTAAAGGTTCTCCCCGCACAGGAATGATCTAACTTGACCTCCAGACGTGGTAACCGCCAAAAAAAAAACGGTACCCTGGCTGTCCAGCTCACGTAGTGAGAGACGTGTTTTACAGCGTCGTCGCCAACCGACACCAACCCAACCAACATATATGGAGAGAAGGGCGGGGAGGGGGGGGTGAAAGAAGAACCCGTAACCCCGAAAAAAAATAGACTACCGACCTGACTTTCCGCTTCAGCGTTCCGGTACGAGCGATTTTTGCTTGCGGTGTCGCGGGGGAGAAAGCGCGGGCGGGGGGAGGGGGGGGGAGTTGACGTATACCGATGAGCGTTGGGGTGGCGTTTCCAATCTATCCCACGAGCAACAGAAAACACAAAGGTAGAGACTGGGATAGGTCAGGGCGAAAGGAGGAATGTTCTGTCCCCAGGGGTCAGAGTAAGCGCTGCCCAGAAGAAGGGTAAAAAAAAACAAAACTTGAAAAGAGGTCACCGGTTAAAACTGCCCATCGCTTGGTTAGGTTAGTGTAAGGCATGGGTTTTCATGTGAGGTTTACTCGGGTGTTGGGGACTATTGCTGTTGTTGTTTACAAGCGATCAAAGCTAATTCTGCGCTTTTGGCGTGTGCTGCAAGGCTTACCCTGGTTGGGCTGATATCGCCTGCCAGGTTTCGTAAGAGTAAAGTTATAATACAACGCCCTTAGTGGGGAAGGGGGATACGATACCATATTCCGGACATGTAAGGACCCTTTGGGGATCACAACTACGACCAAACATATCGTGGAAATTGCACCCGGCGTTATCTCCGTGAGTTATAGAATGGGGTGCTTGCATTCATGCCAGGTTGAGAATTGAGAAGTCTGACATACGTCTGAACTTCGTCCGATCTATCCATGCATTTTTTCCCCCCCCCATTGTGGTCTCGTCACCTTTTCTTTGACCTCCTTGTGGAGAGCTTCGAGGCGTTCGTCGTGTTCCTCCCTGAGCTGTGAAAGCTCGGACTGGCTCCTGTTATTGGAAACAGCAAAAACACAGTAGCGGTAGTAGTAGTAGTAGTAGTAGTAGTAGTAGTAGAAGTAGTAGTAGTAGTAGTAGTAGTAGTAGTAGTAGTAGTAGTAGTAGTAGTAGTAGTAGTAGTAGTATTATGGGGGACCATAGTTAATAGGACCTGTGGTATACATAAAAGCCTAAATGTTTAACCATTTCTACTAACAATATTTGGTCATATTAACTATGGCCCCCCGCAATAGTAGTAGTAGTAGTAGTAGTAGTAGGAGTAGTAGCAATGCTGTAGCAGCAAAAGCATTCATACCAGGTAGTGTATCTTGAAGTGAATCGTAAGAGTAGCAGTAGTGGACGGGGGTGGTGTTGGTGATAATGGCGGTGGCGGTAGCAAAGGAGGTGGTGGTGGAAGTGATGGTCGTTAGGGGGAGATGGTAGAGCAAGGGAGGGAGGCGAGGGGGGGAGATGATGAGGGTGGGGGAGGGGTGGCGGTGGTTACATAGTCGAAAGAAGGAGGAGGCCCAAAGAGTGCCCGTAGGGGCAAAGCATCTTGCACTCTCCTCCTTTCCCGTATCGTCGCGTGGTTGCCAGCCAAATTGTATCGGGATGGCTTAAAGCGCACATGCTCTTGCGTCGATGTAAAGGGAGTTACGGGTAGTTACCTGGCTCGAATCCCCAGCAGCTCGGCGTCGAACCCCTTGACTCTCTGCTCCAGCTCTTCCCTCCTCAGGCGGGTCTCGGACATCATTTCCTGCAAACAATCGGGGCCCGAAGGAAATATTTGTATGTGTTCCCTATCCGCGGGAGGGTAGCAAAACAAAAGAGCGAGAAAACAGGAGCAACAAAAGAAAGACAAAAAAAAAACTAGAAATACTAGACAGGCACAAACAAATACACAGAGCGACGCTTCAACAATCCTAAAGCCATAGCGGGGAACGGAGAAACGTACTGATACCACCCTGTCCCGAAACACAAGTACCCTTTGGATTGAACGTGCATGTCAAAACGGTGTTTCTGTGGTATGCGCAAAAGGGAATAAAGCCACACACACGCGTGCCTGATGCTCCTTCAGAACCCGCGATTCCTCGTCTCTAGCTTTGTTTGCTTCCTCCCTGTAGGCGGCTTCAATTTTCTGCACCCTCAGGGTCAGCAAGCCTTCCTGCGCCGTCAACTCCCGGGACATGAGTCCGGTCGCTCGCCTGTGCCCAAAAGAGAGATGGCGAAAGGTATATCGTGTGACGGGGGGGGGGGGATGGGGGAGGGGGAAGAGGTGGTTAGGGGTGGGGAGAGAGAGGGGGAGGGGGGGTACTCATATCACATACCAGGTACCAGGTATGGCCTTAGTCGTATGACCATAGACCCTCGCATTCCTACAATGCCGAGACGGAGCACGTCGGGTTTTACCGACCAGGCAGACATTGCTTGCACCAGGCGCGAAGCGCCGTGAGGTGTTCGGCAAGTCGCATGAAGGGTGAGCTATATCCTACTAAGAACCGCTTGTGAGGCGGGGGGGGCGAACTCATCTATTGGTTGCAGTTGTGAAAGGGTAAAAAACGCCTGCCTAAAGGTGTATGAGCCTTATCACAGCTCACCGAGACTCGACGAGCGATTGCAGGGCGTCCGTGCAGTCGGCGTGGCGTGCCTCCCATTGCTCCTGCTTCTCAAGCAGAAGACGCTTTCCCTCCACGTGTGACTAACGATGGAAAGGGTTCGACGAAAGCAACGAGAGGGTTTGCGCAAAAAAAAATGCGAGAGGTTTTGCGAAAGGGTTAGTGTTTTTTGTTGCGACAGGATCTGCGAAAGGATCTGCAAAGGGAGTTGCAAAAGGATTTGCAAAAAGGACTGCGAAATGTTGGACAAACATTGCGAGACGATTGAGAAAATGATCGGGCAAGGACTGAGAAACGGGTTGCGAAATGTTGAAAAAGGACAGCGGGATCCTGAACCGAAGAAGAAGAAGAATATGAAGGAGTTCACAAGCAAAAGCAGACGCGACGAAGCCCCTCTCCGCTTCGCCCTTCGCCGTGGTCATCCATATGCAAGAAAAACCGCGTCACAAGCGGCTCGTAGTAGGATGCAGCTCATCCCTCATGCGGCTCGCCCAACACCTCCCGGCGCATGGCGCTTGGCGAAAGCGATGCCTGCCTGGTCGGAGAAAACCTGACGTGCTCTGTCGCGGCATCGTAGGGAAGGGGGGTCTATGGTCATACGACTGCGGCTAAGCATGATAATGAGTGCACCTCCCCTCCCCCCTTTCCACCAGCCCCAGCTCACTCCGTTTTGGTTCCCTTACCTTCTCCAGACGATGGGCTTCCCTTTCCGCTTCAGCCTTAGCAGTTTCCTCGAACTCCAGGCGTTCCCTCTGCAGCCGTCGGATGGCTGCATCTATTTTCTTGTCGCGCTCTTTTGTGAGCCTTTCTTTTTCCGACCGAATCGCCTGGTGAGGGTGGTGACGGGATGTTTTTTTTTTCGTGGTTGATTCAGACGTCGATTCGGTGACTAGTGCGCTGCCACCTTGCTGTTTTTTGTTTTATTGGTTCCCCCCTGTGATAAGGAAAACGGGAACTGAGACATCAACGATAGCAACAGAAATAACAGCAAGCATAGCAACAGTGTCAACCGCAGCAACAACAACACCCACACCACCAACACCACCACTACCCCCCACACACCCCTCCGCCCCTTCCCCCTCCTACCACCCACCACCTCTACTACCACGACGAACACCAACACCACTCCTCCCTCCCCCCCCGCCCCTCTCCTCTCCCCTTCCCCCCCCCCCATTCTGCCCCCCCCCTGGGAGAGGCCACACCCGAAAAAACTAACTTATTGAAGCTGTCGTCCATATGCAAGTCCACCTCACAAGCGGTTCTTAGTACGATGCAGCTAACCCTTCATGCGGCTCGCCGAACACCTCACGGCGCTTCGCGCTTGGTGCAAGCAATGTCTGCCTGGTCGGTGAAAACCCGACGTGTTCCGTCCCGGCATTGTAGGAATGCCAGTGTCCATGGTCATACGACTACCCGTACGGCCATGCGTGAAATCGAGTACCCGCCCCCGCCCCCTCCCCCCCCCCCTAAGTAATCAGAGCACACCTCTTGTCCTCCGCAGTCGGCCTCTTCCTGCGCCCTCCGGCCCAGATCCTCTCTGTCCAGCTCCGCCTGTCTTGTCAGCGAAGCAAGCGTCGCAGCCCCCCTTCTTGAGGCGGCGGCAACTTCTTCGGCGTGCTTTAGCCTCATCTCCTGTAGTCGCGAGTGCTCCTCATTCCGCAGCCTATGTTTTACGTTGGGAGAGCACGCAAGGAAACGTTTTGGGGTTTGTGGATGGGAGTTTGGAGGGGGGGAGGGGGGGAGAAGGGGGGGGGGGGGGGGGGGGGGGGGAGGAGTTGGTCGGCGGAGGAGTTGGTCGGCTGTGGTGTGTAGATGGGAGTTGGGAGGAGAGGGAGGCGGTGGGGGGTGATGGGGGGGCCGCGGGGAGGGGGGGGGGGTCTGCGGGCTGTCGAAAGGCCAAGGTTTGTGGACAGAAGTAGGGAGGATGAGGGGGGCAGGGGCGGGGGGGGAAGAGGGTAGGGCAGCAGAGGGCTTGATCGACTAAGGTATGTCGATGGGATTTGGGAGGGGGGGAGGGGGAGGGGGGCAAGCGGGGGGGGGTTGGTTGACGGGCTAAGATGTGTGGATGGGAACTAGAAGAAGGAGGAGGGGGGACAGCGGCGGGGGGGGCGGTTGAACGACTAAGGTGGATGAGAGTTGGGAGGAGGAGGGGAGGAGAGGGGGGGGGGTGAGGGGGGGGGGTTGCTGGAATATCAAGGATTTTGGATAGGCGTCGGGTGAGGGTTGGGAGTGGGTGGGATGATGGGTGGTGGGTTGCTCAAAGGTTAACCAACGACTTGCGGATGGAAAGTGGGGGTGACTTGGGGGCGGCGTTGTTTGAGTTTCTAGGTTCGTATATGGGAGTTGGGAGGGCGAGGGGGGGAGAGGGGGGTTGAAAAACTGAAGTTTTTGGGTGAGGATTGGTAGGAGGGGGGGGGGTGGGGCTGAAAGGCGGAGGTTCGTGGTTGGGAGGAGGAGGGAGAGAGGAGGGTTTGAGATACTAAGGTTTACGGATATGAATTGGAACGGGGAGGGGGGGTGAGGGGAGGAGGGGGGCTGTCGAATACTAAGTAAGATTTGTACGTGGGAGTTGGAGTAGAGTCGGGAGGGGAGTGGGGTGAAAGGCTTGGTGGATGGAAGTTTGAAGAGAGTTTGAAGGAGGGGGGGGGGGTATACTCGTGAGACGCATGGCCGTAGTCGTTTGACCGTAGACACTAGCATGTCTCGGGGGGGTATTGTTGAACGGCCAAGGTTTGTGGATGGGACTTGGGGAAGTGTTGGGAGTGGATTGAGGTAAGAGGAGGTGGGGTGTACTCGATATCATGCATGGCCGTAGTCGTATGACCATAGACCCTCGCATCCCTGCAATGCCGGGACGGAGCACGTCGGGTTTTCACGGACCAGGCAGACATTGCTTGCATCAAGCGCGAAGCGTCGTGAGGTTTTCGGCGAATCGCATGAAGGGTGAGCTGCATGCTACTAAGAACCCCTTTTGTGGCGGACTTGCATATGGATGACAGCTTCGATGAGTTAAATTATTTTCCGACGTGGCTACTTCCAGAGACAGCAGTGGTTTTACTATGTAACTGCCTCTTGGGTGCCATACCATGAACACTACGTGATACCATCATTCCCCTTGTGAGGAGGAAAGGTTTTCCACCCCGCACAATGATCCAACTCGACCGCCAGCTGTGATCGACCGTCGACAAAAATAAAAACATAAAGAACGGTACCCTGATTGTCTAGCTCAATTCGTGCGCGGCATGTTTTACTGTGCCGTTGCCAACCAACGTCAACCCAATATGTACAATATATAGGGGGGGGGGGGGGTGCTAGCCTTGCTTACCTCGTGATGTCCGCCACCGAAACGCCTTCCATCCTCCTCATCTCTTCTTGCTGCCACCTACAGCAGCAACAGCAGTACACACGGCGGGGGGCAAGGGTCGCGGTGGTTGTTCGGCTTGCGTTCGAAACCAAACCGCGAACGGGGCAATACGATTAAGATGCGAGCAATACGTACCAGAAGAGAGTGTGGTGGTGGGGGGGGGGAGTGGCGACCGATTAAGTGACCGAACTAACGGCAGGACTAGCGACGGAACTAGCGACGGTACCAGCGGCCGTGTTTATCAACCGCGTTAGGGGCGGGGGGAGGGGGGAGGGGGGGGGGGGGGGGGGAGGAGGGGGAGGGGGAGAGGTGGAGGAGGAGGGGGAGAGAAGGCGAGAGGGGGAGGGGGGGTGTACTCGTATCATGGAGGGCCGTAGTCGCATGACCGTAGAAGGGGGGGGGGGATGTACTCGATGTCATGCATGGCCGTAGTCGTATGGAGGGGGAGGGGATGGGAAGGGAGAAGAGCGCAGGGGTGGGGACGGGAGGGGAGTAGGATGGGGTGGCGAGGGAAGGGGGAGGGAACAGGGAGGAGAAGGGAGCGGAGGGGAGGGGGAAGGGGGTGTACTCGATCTCATGCATGGCTGTAGTCGCATGACCAGAGACCCTCGCAGCCCTGCAGTGCCGGGATGGAGCACGTAGGGTTTTCACCGACCAGGCAGACATTGCTTTCACCAAGTGCGAATCGTCGTGAGATGTTGGGCGAGCTGCATCAAGGGTGAGGCTGTATCGTACAAAGCACCGCTTTAGAGGGTGAGGGGAGGAATTGATGGCAAGGGAGGAGAGGTAAGGGGTGGCGAGGGAAGGGGGAGGGAAGAGGGAGGGGAGGGGGGGAGAGGTATGGTATGGTATGGTGTGGCGTGCGTGGTGTGGTGTGCATCACACCTTCGCTGCGCCTCCGCCTCGCCTGCTGCCCTCTTCCTCACCCGCTCTAAGTCGGCCTGGTGCTTTTCTGTCAT
This sequence comes from Nereocystis luetkeana, assembly GCA_031213475.1. Lineage (NCBI taxonomy): Eukaryota > Phaeophyceae > Laminariales > Laminariaceae > Nereocystis > Nereocystis luetkeana. The sequence goes on along the minus strand of JARUPZ010000003.1, from coordinate 2,342,437 downwards.
CGCTTGTCTCCTCTGTACGACGTTCGCGCGAGCGAGGTGGCAATGTTCGCATTGTTACAGGGGTTGACGTTGACGTTTCGTCTTGCGATGTCATTTTTTTTTCAAGTTCACGGGTGTGGTTGGGTTGCTGTCGTTGTGATAGTGGTCTTGGTTGTGTTGTTGGTATTGGTGTTGATGTTGGTGTCGGTGTTATTGATGGTATTGGTGGCGCCGCTGATGGTGGTCTTGTTAACCTTGAAATAAGCGAAAAGTGATTCGGCGAAAGCGGAGTCAGCTATGCACGCCAAAAAATAAGCAAATATCTTGTCAGTATGAGCAAGTCCGCACCTCCGCGCACGCCTCCATCAACTCCCGCCGTCCCTGTTCCACCCTGCACCTAGCGCGAGTTTTCTCTTCGCTCAGGGCCTCTTCCGCCCGAACAGACAACTGCTTCCGCAGACGTTGAGCCTCTCGCTGGATCCGGCCAAAGTAACAAAAATAAAACAACAACGGCAACAACAACAGCAGCAACAACAGCAGCAGCATCGGCAGGAGCAACATCACTAGTAATCACCTATCAGTGCTTTAGTAATGTTGGAGCTTGTATCATCGGGAGGCGTACCGTGCCTTGCCAGCACAAGACAATATGCTGCGTACCTGGTGTATGTTGTGTGTGTTTCTTCGCTTCTCGCGTGTTTGCATGAAGCTCTTCCATTGTCGATAGAATGGTTCATAGTTGGCAGGTCCGTGAACCAAAAGTGCGATGGAAATTCTTGTGGTTGTCAGGCTGCAAACCAGCGCCCTCCTCTACCCCCCTGCCCGCCCCATCTCCGACCTCTCCACCCCTACCTCCACCCCCTCTCATCCACCCCACCTCACCCCACCCCCATCCCACCCTCCTCTCCACCCCCATCCAGACTCCCCCACCACCACTCCCATCTCAACCCACCCACTCGCGCCAACCCAGCCACCCCAATGCCAGCCCCACGCCCGCCTCACCCCCGTATCCATCCCCATGCCCACCCCCATTACCACCACTGCCACTCTCACCCCCATCCCAACCCGCCGCATCCCCATCTCTTTGCCACCACTATCACCCCCACCCTTTTACCCCCACCATGCCCCCCCCCCACCACCCCGACCACCCCCACCACCACCACCACCACCTCCACTGCCATCTAGGACTACTCACGACTCACGTGATGAGTCCGCTCGGTATCCTCCATGTCTCCCTTGTGCTTATCCATGATCCTCTCGATCTCCGGCTCTAGCCCCTTCGAGACCAGTATAGCCCGACCAACAGTCCGACCAACAGTCCGACCAACAGTCCGACGAACAGCCCCAACAAAAAACAATCAAAAAGTTAGTCCGGGCGAGGTCGCAGCGGGGTGATGCAGTAGAGCTCACTGCTGTACTTGTTTGGCACTACGAATGGTTGACGCACGCTGTGTACAAGACGAAGAGGTACATAGCCATTGTTGATTGGGTTACTACTTACTAGGGCTAGCGGTGTCGAAAACAGGGGGGGGGGTACCTATACGATATATGAGAGCTCAATTTAAGCTAAACACGGATTTGAGAGAGGTTAAGTGGATCGACACGGACTTGCTGATACCAAAAGCTACCGGTATGTAATATGCTCATTCCGGTTCAAGCGAAGCACCGGTTTAGGAGAAATAACGGTTGAAGAGGTCTCCTATTAATAGGCCCCCTGTAACCAAGTAATAAGCGGTATTCAGCCTCGGACGAAACGGGATATCGCTAACCATTCGTGATTGGGCTATATGGAATGACAATAGAGTGAGACAGGGTTAGTTGCATGTTTCGTCTCGTACAAAGAGTAAGCCTCAACCATAGTGTCGACAAAAATCGCGTCATCACAGTCCTCGAGAGGGGTGGGGCGTGGGGCGGGCACAACACGCCAGGACGCGACGCAAGCAGAGACACGAGGGGGGGGGGGGTGTACTCGATAGGAGATATGTACTCGATCTCATGCATGGCCGTAGTCGTATGACCATAGACCCTCGCATCGATGCAATGCCGGGACGGAGCAAGGGGGGGTTGTGTGTACTCGATAGGAGATGTACTCGATCTCATGCATGGCCGTAGTCGTATGACCATAGACCCTCGCATCCCTACAACGCCGGGACGGAGCTAGGGAGGGGCGGTGTACTCGATAGGAGAGATGTACTCGATCTCATGCATGGCCGTAGTCATATGACCAGGGGAGGATCGGGCAACCAAGGAGTCAGCTCATTTTTAAAATACTATTAATACGAATGTTTGGCATTCGACGAGCGCGCACAGTAGATATCGCTCGCTGCACGTCAATTTTATTTCCATGTATGTATGTTCGAAGAAGAGCGCTCGCGATGTGTTGGTATTTTTTTCTCGGCAGAGCTCTCTGGCGCCCTCCTGCTCCCCTACCCTCTGCATCATATGATACCAGGAAACCATTCACAAGGCAAAACCGCGAGAGGGCGTGAGCCAGACCTTGATCATAAAGCATCAGTATCGTATTTTATCATATCGTATCATAGCGTGTTATGTTATACGTACTGTATGCACCCGACCTAGACTGTTTAAAGAGCTCCGCGTAGTACAAAGCTCAAAAATGCTGCTGCCTGTAGCATTGATGTTACAAGTGATGTATCTTGTCGTATACTGGCACCATTATATGATATACCAGGTACCTGGTAATTATTTTACTTCATGTGCACAGTCAGTATTAATATATACCGCTATAGATATAAGGATGGTGCCGAAGATGGCGAACGCGAAGCTGCGAGGGTTATTGCCGCAGGATTGCATGCCTACTTCGAAGAGTACCTTGCTGAAACGGAGATATTCCTCGCTGACATCGACCAGCGGGGTTTTTACAAGCACTTGGAGGGCACGGTGGAGTTGGAAGGTCGAAACGCGAGAAGCGATCAGTTCGTCAGGGACGAGGATAGCACACTACTCAGGGATAAGGTGCGCATTCTTGAACAATAGGCGGGGTTTTTCGGTACCCTCCTGACCGCGACATCGCCTAACGTTGACCCAACCATCAGCGCCCTATTTCCACAACAGCCGTTGGCACCATCGCTTAGAGATTAACCGACCATGGATGACATGACGGCGGTAATCCGGGGTATCCCAAACTGGAAAGCGGTGGGACCAGACTCCCTTCCGGCCGAGTTACTGAAATTCGACCACCTCGAATTCATCCAGTACTTTCACAACGTACTTGTCAATGTGCGGAGAACGGGTGACGTCCCCCAGCAACGGATTGGTGCGATCATGAAGGTCCTTCATAAAAAGAAGGATCGCTCTGACTGCAACAACTACCGAGGGGATTCGCTTGTTGCCCATTCAGGCAAAATATTGCTGAAAGTGCTCGCGTCCCACCTCAGCGATTACTGCGGTGCGGAAGAGATACTGCCCTAGGAACAGTGCGGTTTTCGCCCAGTACGACCAGCGGTCGACATGCTGTTCGTCGTGCGTCGACTGCAAGACCTTGGATGAGCTAGAAACCCCCCTGCGTACATGTGCTTCATCGACCTGCAGCAAGCACATGACCCCGTTGACCGAGACCTGTTGTGGATGGAGCTCGCACGCTTCGACGTGCCAGAGAATATGCCAACCATTATCCGCCACTTCCACAAAGGCACGCTAGCTCGCGTGCGTGCGGATGACGGCGAGCACTCGGAAAGGTTTGACGTCACTCAGGGGCTACGGCAAGGATGGGTCCTGTCACCGCTTCTGTTCAGTGTCTTCTTCGCTGCTGTGATAGAAGGCCGTGCTGGCACCCAGACATTTTGAGGGGCTTGGTTCACCTCTAGGAAGACCTCGGGGAGGACAGGGTGAAGGTTGATCCACCAGCATTTGTACGGAGGACAGTATGGGATATATATGCCGTACGCCGACGAGGCAGGCATGGCGTCGAAGTCGGTGGAAGGCCTTGCGAAGATGATGACCGTCATTGTGACCGTTTTCGAAGTAGCAGGCCTCGCCGTCTCCGGAAAGAAAACGGAGACCGTGCTGTTGCCGACACCGAACCAGGCACCCCTGACCTCACCGCTCGTCATCGAAGCAGCGGGACAGAGGTATAGGCAGACGATGCAGTTTTTGTACCTGGACGGTCTTGTCCTCGCAAGGGCTGACATCATGCCAGAGATCAAACGGCGGATCCGACACGCAAGGGCATTCTATAACCGGCTCAAACGGGAGTTGTACGATATGTAGGGTACCCCGTTCACTCTTAAGGTGTGCATGCCGAAGGCCGAGGTGATGAAGACCCTGCTGTACGGGTGTGTGACGTGGACTCTTCGGCAGGATCACTTCGCTGAGCTCCGAACGGCCCACCACAAACTCCTCCTACGGATCATAGGCTTCCAGCGCCGACAGCGCACCGACAGCCTGAAGTCGTACGCCAAGGCCCTTAAGAAGGAACAATGCGAGAGCGTTGAGACGACCATCCGCAAACGACGCCTCCTCTTTGCGGGGGCCGTACAGCGGGCGACCAATGAGCGGCTGACCCGTCGGGTGATGTTTGGGGCGGTGGCTGGTGGGGAGAACCCAGGACCAGGCCGACCGAAAAACAAGTGGGCCCTATGCTAAGGGTTTTAGAAGCCACGGAAGGGTCCACGGAGAGCTCCCCTTGGCTGTTCGGAGCAGCGACGGTCTCATGGTTGAGGGCGGCCAAGAAGAGTGGGGAGTGGTATCGGGGGGTCACCTAAGCGGCAGGCCGTTTCATGGCTAGGTGGCACAGGGGCGAGGCGGAGAAGAGTTGGCTACGGCACGCAGCTGAGGACGCCAAGAGCGGCGACAAGGGGAGGGGGGGAGGGGGGTGCAGCCGTACTGGTACAGCTGTTGAATGATGCAGAAACGAAATGGTACGTGTGGTGGCAAGGTATCGGTTTGAGCTGCCCTTGAGCTCTAGTAGATTTTTATTGTTTATTTATGAGTTGTTCAATGGGGGGGGGGGCGCGACAGCGGCAGTACTGACACTTGACACCGCTATTGACGAGAGGAGGAAGGCGACGGCAGAGAGTACGGCAAGGTTCCCGAATCGGTTTTTGTAGCAGAGACAGGAACCCATGTTACTATATATCAGCGCCATGAGCTCGATTTTCTTTTTTCCCTCTCCTCTTTCTCGCTTCTTGCCTTGTTCCGTTTCTCTCTTTGTTTCCTCCCCCCCCCCCACCGTCCTTATGCCTGTATCTTTCTCTCATTTGTGTTGTTTTGTCCGTACAGCTGTTATATATGTTCCTCTTGAGCACGTATGTTCTCCTGCTATAACGGGGGACCATAGTTAATAGGACCTATGGTATACATAAAAACCTATACATTTAACCATTTTTACTAACACTATTTGGCCCTATTAACTATGGCCCCCCGTAATATTAAAAATAGGAGTAGCAGCCTTTCTGGTCTCCTTGCGTCATTAAATTTTGTACCTTGTTTAATTTCAGATTTTTGTTGTTTCAGGGTCATTATTTTCTTGTCTGTGTGGCTTGTGGGGTTGTGTTCTCGTACACGGTTGTTTTTTGTTTGGGTTCTTCTCTGTCTCACTGCACTCTGTGACAACATATACAGTACCTGGTACCTGGTAGTTATCTATACCAGTACACGATACGGGATCAGGACGGACTTTGGGTGTACTGATGCACTAATGATGTTTGTGTGTGTTCTTCACACTAAACCGTTCTTTCTACCCGTCGACATCCAGCACACCCAGTGTCCCTGCCGATTCTTTAATCCTATTAATAGAGAGAAGTGCTAAAAGCTTTGTGGTCACAGAAAACAACGACACATAGACAGAACATCGCAATGCGGTACTCGCAATCCGATCAGTAGAAACAACGCAAGGCCATGGCATGCCATCGTCTCTGTCGTTATGACAAGCACAACCTAAACACGCTGATCGATACCTGGTACCTGGTACCTGGTACGTATTTATTTATAGTGAGACCCACAAACAAAAGGTATACCACAGGCAGGCAGGCATATAACAGTACATACGTACGTGCGGAACACTTTGCCAAGCTTCGAACGGCTCACCACCAAGTCCTGCTGCGAGTCATTGGCTTCCAGCGCCGACTTCATACTGACCATGCCACCCTCTCGTACGCGAAGGCCCTCAAGATGACACGTTGCGAGAGCATCGAAACGACCATTCGTAAACGGCGGCTCTTCTTTGCGGGGGGCGTGGCACGGCGAAGCAAGGAACGATTACCCAGTCGGGTAATGTTCGGGACGATGTCTGGTGGGGAGAACCCGAGACCAGGCGGACAGTGTAAGACTTGGCATAGATGCATAGTCGAAGACCTTAGGGAGTTCCGAGCCACCGAAGGGTCAACGGAAGTTGCCCCCTTGGTGTTTGGAGTTGAGACCGCGTTGTGGTCCACTGCAGCCAAAAAGGCGGGGAAGTGGTACCGGGGGATCCTTGAAGCAGCCGAACGGTTCATGGTGAGGTGGCACGAGGCTGAGGCTGAGATGAGTAGGCAGCGCCGCGCATCGGCCGTGGATGGTGCCCAAGGGAACGGGGGGGGAGGGGGCAACAGGAGAAGTGGCAGAAAGCCCGACCGAGGGAATGCGGAGAGGGGGGGGAACAGGAGGGGTAGAAGGGAAACGGCGGTAGACGAAAGTAGGAAGGAGATGGCAGACAGGGTAGCAAGGCACCAAGTCGACTAGGAAGTAGAACATGACCATACTACTAGTGCTACCAACTAGTGCAGCTGGTTCGAACGTGGTTTTCCCTTGTCTTCTCTTCTTGTTTTTGTTTTTTTTCTTTCTTGCGCTGACTCTCCGTGATTTTCATTTTATTTTTTTCTCTTCTTCTTCCTTTTCTGATTGATAAGCCGTACTGAAGGAGCCGTGTGGCGTGGTTGGAAGACGAACCTGCTCTGCTCGTTTCGTATTGTCTGACGCCAAGGGGCTGGGCATAGTTGACGAACGCAGGGCGGAGACTGCAGTCTGGGTAGCAAGGTACCAGGCGGATTAGCAGGGAGAACCTAGCTATACTACTCGTACCACAAGCTGCTGCCGCCACCTGGAAGGTGCTTCGGGCTTTGGTCTGCCTGTTATTTCCCCTTTGTTATTTTTCCTTGTTACTTTTTTCCTTTGTTCTTTGTCTTACTCTGTTTACGAGCAGTGGTGTTTTTACTTATTTTATTTTATTTTATTTCTTTTCTCCAGCTCGTTCTTTTTCAAGTGTTGGCCACCTCGCCTGCGGGGGGGGGGCACGACAGATTGTTTCTCCTAGATTTTGCTTTCATTTTTTTATTTTTCTCTTTGGATTTGTCTACCTTGTTTTTGTTTTCTCTTTGATTGTTTCTTTTCGTTTCACTATTTCATAGATTGCGTATGTCGTGCCTGTCGTATCTAGTATGTAGGCCTAATCTTCTAAGACGAGCGAAGCGAGCCGTAAGTCGGACTGGGAAATCGAGCGTAGCGAGGTATTAAGACGGCCGCAGGCCGAAAAAAAAATCGACTAAGTCGCGCGAATTCCAATCGTCTTAATCCATATTTTGCGTCTTAGCGCGTCTTGGACTCGTCTTAGCGCGTCTTAGACTCGTCTTAGCGCGCCTTAGACACGTCTTGGCACGTCTTAGATTCGTCTTGGCACGTCTTAGGTTCGTCTAGGCACGTCTTAGGTTCGTCTATAGGCACGTCTAAGCTCTTGGCAGTACTAAAGCAAGAATTATGTCGAAAACTAACAGTTAGCTACTTCAACGAGGCACGGGTACAGCAATATACAGCAACCACACAACAACGTAGAGCGCCAGTAAATACGGCAATAATCCGAGGATCAAGCTACCGGTACCTGATAAGTGCGATTATTACGTGTAATGATGGACGAACAGCATGATCACGTACCTGGTACTCCTACGTACTAAATTGTAGTTCCTTGCTTGTTGGCATTTAAATTTTGACGTGACGCACAGCAGTACATAATTGATACCAGGTGGTACCTACTGGTATATTTGAGTATCTATACCAGGTATATGTGTGTCTTTGTACATTAACTCGTGCATACGTGCCCACAATACATTCGAAGTGAAAGCTCCGAAATCGCATTGCGAATAGAAGGCACCAGGTACCTGGTTTTATTGCGTCGTTTGTTTTCCACGAGGACGAATTTCATACCGTCAGCAGCCGTGGATACCAACAAACTCAGATATAATTTTTCACGTATTAATAGTGTTAATAGTAGTATTATTAATATTAATAGCAACCTACGAAGCCGTCAACGGAAAAAAGAAAGTCTTAAGAGATAACTGCAGTATTTAGTATTTGTCCTCAACGATGTCGTTCGAAGAACGACACATTGCTACCGGTGGTAGTGATGCATCCGCGGTGAGAGCATACCAACGGATTTTGCGCAAACCACTACTAATATTATAACAATAGTAACTGCCCTGCCCACGGAACACAGAAAGAGAGCAGTTAGTTGTTGTCCTATCTATGTTGGGCGTCCCAAATAAGGCATTATGTCACCTATAGTATTATACCGATGTACCACGGTTAACGTAGCAATAATAATAGCAAAAAAAACGAGAAAACGAACAGCAGTATAGACTAGTCGCCCTAAAGCATGCAACTTTTGTTTTGCAATATATATTACCACGTTAAGAACCAACACAACTTGAAACCAAACAGAAGTAGCAGTAATCCTAAGGTAGTAGTATGTCGAAGAAATTTGTTTCCGAGGTTTTCTTCTTTCGGGAAAGTTATGAGTGATCCATGTTGAAGATCATGCTGCACATTGTCGGATGGCAAAATAAATAATAATAATAATAGGAGTGGACCTACACCATCACACCCATCTGCCAAGTAAGTGGCGAGAGAGGATAGAGACATCTTTTATTTTTCGTTTTTCTAAAGATAATAATGCCATCCTCGAAAATACGGAGAACCGGGTTCGATGTCCCCGGTGACAGGAAAAATCGCATGGAGGCCCGAGAAATGAAGGTTCGAAAGAAGCAAGTTGGGGTAGTCGATTCATTTGTCGTCCCCGCTTTGTTTCCACCCATTTCCACAGCTCGCTGTGGTCGTGTCGACCCCCTAAGACGCCTCGACCGGCGCCTGGTGCATTCTAAGACGAATCTAAGACGTGCTAAGACGAATCTAAACGTGCCAAGACGAATCTAAGACGTGTCAAGACGTGATATCGCGAGTAAGACGGGCCTGTCTCTGAGAAACGGATTAAGACATATTTTAAGACACGTCTTAGAAGATTGGGCCTACTAGTATGATGACATGGCTTTGCATTGCCCACTGCAGTGCACACTGCACACGTGGCAACGTAGTATCTCTGTGGCGTAGCTTTGTGACCACAGAACTTGTATCTCTTCTATTAATAGGATTGAAGAATCGGCACGGACACTGGTTGTGCTAGATGTCGACGGGTAGAAAGAACGGTTTAATGTGAAGAACACACACACCACACGTGCCTGATTTTTTGCGATGAACAAACAGCAGTACGGTATGCACGTATCATGTGTGGTCTTCTCGGTTTCTGTGGCGGCTTGTACAGCGTACCGCATACCGTATGTATCTGATACCTACGTTCGCGGACCACACTTTTTAGTCTTTGTGTGAGGTGTATTATTATTATTATTATTATTATTATTATTATTATTATTATTATTATTATTCCTCTTGCCATCTGACAATGTGCAGCATGATCTTCATCATGGATCACTCATAACTTTCCCGAAAGAAGAAAACCTCGGAAACAAATAATAATAATAATATTATTATTATCACGAGGTATTATTATTACGAGGTATTATTATTATTATTATTATTATTATTATTATTATTATTTTTATTTTTTTTCATGGTTGCCTTCCGACAATATAACGTAGATGCCCTTCCAATGTAAACCGAATATCCTTCCGTAAATCATCAGCATTCCTCATACACTTCTCTGCCAGCCGATTCCCAATTTCCATTCCCCGCATCGTTTCATTTTAGCTACGAGTATATATCCTATTCCTCATCAACGTTCCATCCCCAGGTCATCTGAGGTTTACTGCTGTGTATAGATAGCAGATGTGCTTCAGTTACCATGTATACCTGGTACTATTATTTGCTTGTTTTTCCGAGGTATTTCTTCCACTCCAGAGTTCTTGGAGCCTGTCCCTCGCCCACGGGCTGCATTGTACTGCTGTGGCGATGAGTTAATGTGAGAACAAACAATACCATCAGGTGGGGTGGCTTCGTTGTTCCGTTCTGGGTGGATACTGCGCTAATACAACCGCTGTATCATACTCTGTCATATCAAGGTGCGACGTACGACAGCAAACAGGCCACACGCAGATTCTTGAGAGCCGTAAACCGAGCATACGCACACACCGCGTGACCGGCGACCGGGTACGAAGAGTCACATATTTATTGCATCATCTCAGGAGTCTGGAGATCGCTCCGGAGAAGATCTGAAGATCAAGATCACGGAATTCGTTGGCTCTTGGCTCTTGACTCTCGGCCCCATCCCCATCGGATCAACAACTATCAAATACAGAGCAATACGTACCTGGTACGATTTGCCAGGTCGCCCCGGTGGTTCAAGTGGTTAACCTCGAATTCTACTTGTTTGAGTCCTGGGTTCGAGCCCCAGGTGGGTCGGACTTTGACTTTATTTGCAAAAATAAAAATAAAAAAGGATTCAATTGTTGAGAGCGCCTTGCAGCGTGGGTAGGCACAATTCGATGCCAGTCGACGAGGGAAGAAAAGGCTGAAATCTTCTTGCGATAAAAATTAAGGCACGTTCCGTAGCGGGAAGGGGGGAGAAGAGCCTGCTATGTGACCCCGGATCTGAGTTACGAGTTAGTTGGAAGGAGAGAGAGAAGAAGATGAGCGAAGATAATGAATGGGATGAGAAAACAAAAAAAAAAAAAGAAGAAAAAAAAAAAAGATCACTGGGGTCCTGGTGTCGTATACCCAGGTGTCGGAAGTATTCATATCGTTGATGTTAATACGAGAGAGGTGCTCGGGTACGATACGATACGGTACGGTAAAATACCTAGGGGTGGTGGAGGCCCGGAGCGCTTTTCTCGCGCAGAGACCAGAGACCTCTCGCCAGACTTTTCTTTCTTTCGTGAGACCCGCACCTTTCGCGTATAATACTATTCATCTCGCATCTCGTATGTTATTCATCTCGCATCTCGTATGTTATTCATCTCGCATCTCGTATCTTGATACAGATACAAAATATACCTGGTATGTACTCTGTATACGTACAGGACGCGACATTTTTTTATTTTATTTTTTTCCATCCCATTTATTATCTTCGCACATCTTCTTCTCTCTCTCCTTCCAACTCGTAACTCAGATCCGGGGTCACACAGCAGGCTCTTCTCCCCCCTTCCCGCTACGGTACGTGCCTTCGACATACGAGGTATCAGCTGTGATACGATGCCGGTGTAATAGTTACGGTTAATATCTCTCACTGCATTCCACCAGTGATTCGTTATTTATTTGTGATTCGTTTTTTGTGATATGTGATTGTATGTTGGTTACGATAATAGCGGTATACCAGGTATATATTTGGTGATTTGTCATGTGCGATTGCTTTGGGATTTGAGATTTGTGGTTGGTGGGTGGGCTCTCCTCCCCCGTCCCCATTTATTTTCCGGTCCGTGCTTTGCATTTTTATCGCAAGAAGACTTCGGCCCTTCTCCCCTCTTAAGACTTGTCGACGCGCGTCTAAACACTATTATCCACTACCAGGTACCTAATAGGTGCGTTAAAAAATTGTACCGCGACCACACTACACAGCTTATTAATTATACTACGAGTGGTAGCTATGGTAGTAGTAGTAGTACACAGGTAGGTGGTCGGGACCCTCTCCTGGCACCGGCACCCCACTACCTGCATAATAACATAAAGAAGGTGGGCGTTTTTTTTTTTGTGGTGGAGACGATGAACAATCAATAAATTGGCAGAACACCAAAATGAATGTGAGTGTCGAATTGACCAAAAACATCAAGAGGTTATCGACACCTTGTTGTTTGTGGGGTATGCCACATTTTGTTCTCCACTAACTAGACTTTTTCACGTCCACTACTTTTTCAGAGGGAGGGGGGGGGGGGGGACACGGCCACGCACGGGTGGGCGTAGGATGTTTGCCATTGTACAATCAATCGCTATGCGGCATGAGGTCCAGCGTCGATCACTCATCATAACAAGAATCCATCCCATTATTAAGGGTCGATCTTACCGAGGAGTGTTTTTCAGTTTTTCCAGTATTTTCCCAAAAATTCGGTATTTAAAATTTTCCCTATAGAAAACTTACCGAGAAATACCGAAATTTCGGGAAAATATTGGAAAAAACAAAAAAACAGTCCTCGTTAAGATCGACCCTAAGAGAAACAAGGACAAAACCAAGGGAAACAGAAAACATATATACCTACGAGTACCACCTATAATAGTATTGTGACGGTATTACCTACCGGTACTGAGCTACAGGGTTGAAAAATCGGTCGATTTTCCAGCCCAGAGTGATCTTTATATCACTCTCCCCCCCTTTGAACGGCGGGATGACTGGGGCGTCGGTACCGTAGACGGCCGTACACTGACCTACCCGCTTCGTTTCAATACCTGTAGTTGTTCAAGGACGCGCGCGCAAGCGCTTCTGTAAAAAAAATTTAGCGATCGAAGAGAGATTCGAACCCGTATCCTCGACGACGTCATATGTGAAAGGAGGGTGTTACCTACCTGGTACTGAGCTACAGGGTAAAAGATCGATGGATAACCCAGCCTAGGATAATCATTATAACATCATGCACTTAGAATTTATACTACTACTGCCCCTATTAGAGTGTATATATACGTGCGTACGTGCAGTTTAACTCCAGTATGTACCTACTGTATCACGCCTACTTCCGGATTCATCCCCGAATGTCTAGCAGGAGCGTCAGAACGTCAGGACCCAGAAGTATGGTTTAGGAAATTGTCCCACCCGTGCCGTCCTTGCATGGCATCTCGGGACACCGACCATTGTATCATCCCCCAATCACGCAGTGGCCACCATAGTTGCCAAAATCGTCACTTTTTATCGTCGATGGTTGCTGTGACCGTAACTTTTTATCGTCACTTGTAGCTGAAACCGTCACTTTTTATCGTCAGTGGTTGCTGTAACCGTCATTTATCGTCAATGGTTGTTGTAACCGTCACTCTTTATCGTCCATGGTTGCTGTAACCGTCACTTTTTATCGTCCATGGTTGCTGTAACCGTCACTTTTTATCGTCCATGGTTGCTGTAACCGTCAGTTTCCCCTCTGAAGTCTTAAGAGCGGTAAACATCCAATACATCTAACAACCCTTTTAGGGCAAACGGCAGCCCCCTTTTGGGGACAATCTAGCCAAATGCTAAGATAAGCCGTTTGTCCTCCGAAACGGGACTGCGGTACTAAAAGGGCGTGTAAACTGATCTTGTGCTTGCTGCACCTGCTGCCCTTGCTCCCCCCTTGTGATGACGATACGCGGCGCAAGACGGATTGCTCCAAACCTCTACGAAAGCGCGAGCAGACGAAACCACACATACATGACAGACCACACACGACACGAGACGAACACAACAACGGCATCCATCCATCCATCCACCCATCCATCCATCCATCCATCCATCCATCCATCACCCGTCTAGCGGAAGACACAGCAAATAGTACTTTTATTGATAATGCAGGTAGACATACTATGTAGACTTGTCCAAAAACTATATTTCCTTGTCTGGGTTTCCGGATTATCCTTTGTTTTCCTTCCTGTAGCTGTTTGTGAGTGATCAATACTAAAACGTAACGGATGCTGCACATATGGCGGACGGAAACACATGAGAATGATGCACACCTAAGACAGATCACGATCTAGATCATCTAGATCCTTTTTCACAGATACGAAAGAGTTGCCCACAAGATCTAGATCATACAGATCCCACCCAGGCAAATGTGAAGGTGTTACCTACTTACTGAGCTATAGGGGTAAAATATCGATCGATTACCCAGCCCAAGGTAATCCTTATATCACTCTCCCCCCCCTCTAAACGGCGGGATCTTTGGGGCGTCGGAACCGTATACATACGGCAGTACGCTGACCTACCCTCTTCGTCTCATTACCTGGGGAACCAGGGAGATGTGTTTTTTAGGTGTGTACGCGCAAGCGTTTCTGTAAAAGAAACGTTCGAAGTGAGGTTCGAACCCGTGACCTGGACGGCGACGTCAAATGTGAAGGTGTTACCTACTGAGCTATAGGGGTAAAAGATCGATCGATTTCCCAGCCCAAGGTAATCCTTATAACACAAACGTGGACTGGTACATAGGATCTAGATCGCACTGATCCTATACAGCAAACATGATCTAGATCCCGCAGGCCCCTGTAGATCAGGGATCTATCTGCCCCAAAAGATCTAGATCCCGGAAATGGGATCTGATCTGTCCTAGGTGTGTAATGATGTTTACCTGATACGGGTAGGAATTAAGAGTCGGAAGTTAGAGTACACGTATTGACAAGGAAGAACGAGCAAGGTCCCAGCAATTGAGGGAGAAGATAAGGGAGTAGGTACAGAAGGGAATATGCAGGACTTCATGCATACAGGGTTTTCTTTTTTGTTTTTGTTTCCCTTGGCTTTCTGCTTCTTTCGGGGAATGTTTATGAGTGATCAACGTTGAAGCTACCGCAGTCCAATATGCTACGAGTATTGCCGTTCAATATTGGACAGCCAGGTTTTTTCTATAGGGGAGTGTTTATGAGTGATCAACGTTGAAGCTACTGCAGTCCAATATGCTACGAGTATTGTCGTTCAATATTAGACCAATAGTTTTTCTTTCTTTCGGGGAGTCTTTATGAGTGATCAACGGTGAAGCTCATGCATTTTTTATTTTTATTTTTTTGCTCATCCCATTCATTATCTTCGCCCATCTTATTCTCTCTCTCCTTCCAACTCGGAACTCAGATCCGGGGTCACATAGCAGGCTCTTCTCCCCCCTTCCCGCTACGATACGTGCCTTCATTTTTATCGCGAGAAGACTTCAGCCTTTTTCCCTCGTCGACTCGCATCGAATTGTGCCTACCCACGCTGCAAGGCGCTCTCAACAATTGAATCCTTTTTTGATTTTTATTTTTGCAAATAAAGTCAAAAGTCCGACCCACCTGGGGCTCGAACCCAGGACTCAAACACAAGTAGAATTCGAGGATAACCACTTGAACCACAGGGGCGACCGATGCATGCTGCGCGTTGGCTGATGTCAAACGCAATATTACTCAATACGGTGAGCAGTAGTAGGACATACCAGGCATACTAATAGTCCAGCTCGGCTACCACACAGCAGATAGATACAGGGAGTCATCTCCAAGAGGGCTCCTCGATTTCAAATCCGATTGCGGGGTTTCCAGGGGTCAAGGAGGCGCAGGGGCAGGGGGGGGGATGAACCAACAACACCCATGGCGTAGAGATGGACCCTGGATGCGCCTTAGGAGGCTAATAAATGCGCAACAGAGATTGACGCCAGTATACCACGAGAGAAGAAAGATGGTTGGATTTAGAAAAGACAACAGGAAGAAATAGTAACTCCATCTCAGTAGGGTACGGGGGGGGGTGTACTCGACATCATGCATGGCCGTAGTCGTACGTATGACCATAGACCCTCGCATCCCTACATGCCGGGGCGGAGCACGTCGGGGATTCACCGACCAGGCAGAAGGTAGGGGGGGGGTGCACTCGGTATCATGCTTGGCCGTAGTCGTATGACCGTAGAACCCTCGCATCCCCTACAATGCCGGCACAGAGCACGTCCGGTTTCCATCGACCAAACCGACACTGCTTGCGCAATGCGCGGAGCACCATGAGGTGCTCGGCGAGCAGCATGAAGGGTGAGCTGCCTCCTGCTAAGAACCGCTTGTAAAGGGGACTTTCTTGTGTGCACGGGTGACAGCGTCGAATGAACTGATTCGTTTTCTGGTGTAGCTCCTTCCAGATACTTTCAGGCGGGGGGGGGCAGATAGATAATGTTCATTTGATTTCAGGTCTGAGTGGTAAACATCTTGCAGGCCTGAAGTCATTGGGTTCTGGGTCCCCTTTGATATGTGGATGGTATGATTGGGACTAGTGTCGCTGCACATACGTAGTCAGAAACAATGTTAACTTTGCGCACGTGACCAATGGAACGTTAGTGTGCATTAGAAGCTTCTTTGTTGAGCCGTTTTCTTCCTTTCAAAAGCAGTTGGGTGTGAGCGAGAGAGCTCGTAGAGGCTCAAGCTGGACACTCGTCGGAGGGGGTTTAAACCAAATAAAAATGCCGAAATATTAATATTTGCTGCTCTGCTGCAGTCAGAGCGCCAGAGCCCAGAGTCCACCATCGGTACACTACTCGTTCGGAGTCCGCCACCGTAACGTTATATCATACCAGGTACAGTATACCAGGTATAAAACGTTTAGTGTAGGATAGTTATGCTATACACATGTACAAATTAATGCAAACGTCACACGTCAATAACAATATCCATTTTGTTGTAGTTTGCACGGGGGTATGATATGAACTACAAAAAAATACGTACCAGGTACTTCGAAGTATGCTATTAATATGAATAGAATCGTCTACAGCACCATGTACGTATAGAATGGACCGTACCTTGAGGGTAAGCTCTCGGATCTCTCGCGTGCGCTTCGCCATCCACCTTTCCCTACGAACATCTTCCCCCTGCACATAGCAATAGTAGTAGTAACAAATTGAATAGCAAAAATAGTAATATTATAGTGTGACGTTATTAATAGCAATCGGAAGGGGGGGGTCGGGTTTGTAGCGTTGCTAGGTGGCGATGGTGGTTGAGGTGGCGAGAGGGGGTGTACCCAGCCATTGCCTGCCTATGTCATTGATCATTGAGCACGCATCCCGTTCGAGACGGAGCATCGTCCCTAGTCCTCATAGAGGCACCTTCAAGCGAGGGTCCCTCATTTAATTCTTTTCAGGAAATCCAACAAGAACATATCATCCATGAAACCAAGAAACCAGCATTAACATCTTGTTAACCACAAACCAACGTGAACATATGAAGCTGTCATTTCTGTAACCATTACATGAAACTACTGTTAATATCAAGAAACGTTCATGGTATTATACCGTGTGGTACTGAATTATGAGCCCACCAGCAAAAAACAAGCCAGCCAGAAAACCGACCGAGTTCCGCTTTTAATAAAAATGAAAGAACCAGAAACAGTCATCACACCAAGTCATGGAATAACCTGAACCAGATATATCCCACCAAATCATGGAATAACCGAACCAAACAGCCAGCGAGTTGATCGTACCTGTGCCCATACCACTTGGGCGTCGAGAATTTCGGCCTTCGCCTGCTCGCGAACCTCTTCCACGGCTATCGAAGTCTTCACTTGCTCGTCCTTTATCTGACAATGAAGCAAGCATCCATCCGATGATTTTTACTATGCTAGCGTGTCATCCCATGATCATTGATTATTCGTACGAGTACCGATAAGGTGTACTCTTGCTGTCCTTGCTGTTGCTTCTAGACGCCTGATTGTGAAACGTTTTTTTTTAATCAACACATATCGTAGTGTTGGTAGTAGTAGTGGTATCAGTAGTAATAGTAGTAGCAATAGTAGCAGTAGTAGTAGTATTAATAGTAGTAGTAGTAGTAGTAGTAGTAGTAGTAGTAGTAGTAATTGTGGTAGTAATAGTAGTACTACTACTGGGGACCATAGTAAATAGGACAAAATGTTGTTAGTAAAAATAGCGAAATATATAGTTTTTTGTGTATACCGTAGGTCCTATTTAATATGGTCCCCCGTATGTAGCGGTAGTAGGCATGGGGATGTAGCGCTTTCGGTCCAGAAAATTTATTCTGATGGACGTGTACACGTGCTTTCGGCTACTACAGCGAAACGGTTCGCGACATACCGCAAGGCACTACTATTAATAATAATATTTGAATGTTCCTGTTCACCTGGTCGAGAAGTTCCTTGGCCTGCTGCGAAAGCCCTTGCTTTCGTTCCAGCAACTGCCCACAAGCGAATACGGCAAAACGGGACGATGGCGAAAAGCAAAAACATCGGAAGCCCTTAGGGCCGCACTCACTCCCGTCTCGAATGCAAACAACTTGAAATTAGACTGATATACGTGTTTCTCTACAGCGCTGTTCTCCGAGGGTTTTAACCCCTTTAGAACCGCAGTCCCGTTTTGGGGACAAACTACTTGAAATTTGACTGGTTTGTCCCCAAAACGGGACTGCGGTTCTAAGCGTGTGAGGAAAAAAAGGGGAAAAACACGGTCGACAACAAATAAAATATTACTTGATTATAGTCCAGCATCGGCAGCACGGAGCAACCGGGGCAGGGTGTGTTTGCGAACTGCAGTGTAACGTGAAGACGCGTATGATCTACCAGGTACAGACAAGGCTAGCTAGATAACAGGGGCGGACCCGACTCCTGTGCAGGTTGAGCTGTATGGATGCTCTCGATCACTCACAAGTAAGACTGTTTATATTATTTTGCCCTTGCTTCCCGCCAGGCGACTTCTGGCTTGTAGCGGTAAGTGATGACGTAGTCTCATTCCAAGAAAAGCGTACCTTGTCGACGAGCTGCAAATGGTGTGATAACGATTTTTTGTCCTTCGCATCCTCGGCATCCAGTTCCGCCTGGAACGGCGCCCCGACCTCCTGTGTCCGCCAATGATAAACAAATATGCAAACCGTTCACACTCGGACAGATCAGACAAATAACTCTCTCAGATCAGACAGATCATTCTCACTTCGTGATCTACATTATATATTTTAGGGAAGATAGAGAGTCCTGATCTGCAGGATGTAGCTCATGTTGCCGAGTGGGAGCCGTGTAACCTACACGATCTACAGCTGTAAGGCATACTTCCTGGGTTGGATCTGTACCACACAGATCCTGCACAATATATCATAACGGCAGGTTGGGATCTAGATGATCTATCTGTACATAGATAGATCGTGATCTCTCTGACGCGTGAAACTTTTAGACTCATACCAGGTTATACTTCGAATAACGCCATATCCCCTGGAAATAGCTACCAGGTTTCACAGGCTGAACTGCAGTAAAACGGAATCACCAACGTCGGTCGCGTTGTGAGCTACTGCAGTATTTGTACGAAAGACAACTAACTCTAAGTTTGCTGGCTTTCAGTGGTGTTGACTGCACCAGGTACCAGGTACCAGGTATGCAGCATGCGCTGTATGGTGCTCGAAGGACCCACAAGGCAGACCGCGCCAATTTTCCCACATACATGCCAGTTACCACCTACCAGTACCACCATGTCAGATGAAAATAATACCTGGTATATACCAGGTATGGTACTGACGAGTCCTGTTTTCGTAGTCATATCATATCACACGTACGCACCTGTGACAGATCTTTGGCCTTCTGGTGTTCTCGATCCAGCGCTTCCTTTAGCAGCTCCGTAGCCTGAGAACAATCCTGTCGTGGTTCATCATTCACCATGCGAGGCCTCAGAGCCGAGAGTGCATGTCGAGGTTACGCAATGATATACAACAGGACCTCTGGTACTACTCTGTAGTCGTAAGTCGAACCCATTCAGCCAAGCGAACGTGGCACCAAAGAAATGTTGACGAGAGGACACGACGTACTGCTGTACCAGGTACTGTACGAAGCTATCTACCTGGTATACGAGTACATACATATGTCATGCGGTACGTACCTGTGGTACGATGCAAAAATATCCCACATAAAAAACAAGTAGTTTGTGTACTCTATCCATGATGCGTCACCTTTTGTTGGCGTGCTCCAACGTACCTGGTACCTGGTATACAGCAGTGCTTCGAGTGAGTGCAGGGAGACACCCAACGCACTGCTTGAAGAAGACCAAGAGCAACGACGCTGCTTGCTTTGTGCTCGTAGCTGCTCCTTTACAGGCCGCGCGGGGCACAAATCAACCTGAACAGAATGCCCACTTATTCTATTAATAATAGCTTTCTCGTCAATCCACCCGACAGCTGAAATCCGACCCTACATGGATGGAGACTTCTTGTTTTGTCTGTCTACTCCATCGACCCCGGCAACAGCCCGACCAAACGTCTACAGCTCTTTACTCTGCCCCCGCTGATCTGCCCTTGTTTCAGCTCAAGGGCGCCCGCAGGTGTCAGCAGGGTAGACCGACGACGCGTGCCTACTCGTGCTGCTGGATCCTGATCGCGCTACTTACTGCTCCTCTATCGTTGATACGAGGAAAAAACTGAAGAATCCTGATTGCGAGGCGCATTTGTTCACCTCGATCTCTAGGGACAGCGACACCAGCTGGTCCTTTACGGCGCTGTATGCCGCAGCCGCCGAAGGAGGGCGCATGTGTGCCCAGCACCGACCGAGCGTGCGCTGTGGTACTCTTCGCCAAGCAGCCTCTTGCAGAGCAGACGAGAGCTCGATCGAGGCTTCCAGTCGGCCGCGACCCCCGCACTACGATCTCCGAAAGTTCAAGATCTACCACGTCTGACGTCAGCAGAAAAAAGCGAACTCCAATCGGTTTCTTTCCTAGAGAATCTCCGATATCAATCTACGATGATTTCTGCTCGAAGTGCGCTGCTGTGATTTGGTGAACGTTTTTTGTGACTGCTCGCGCCTCGCGCTGCATGTTGGGCGCTCGGTTGCTCGGTGTTTTCTGTCTTGCTTCGTCGTGCTGGCATATATATGGTATGGATGGCAGTCGTATAGAGGCAATTTCGAATTTATTTGGGGACCTGGAAAAAAAGTATTACGGATAGTATACGTAGAAGACTGTAGACCAATCAATCACGATCACTAAAACCAACCAAGTGGCGACAAAATTCGTACACACACACGCTGATTGGATGATGGCTGCCGCCGAACGCAGCACGGCACAGGCAGCGCCTGCCTGCAGCAGAAACGCCTCATGGAACTTATAGAGAGCTCGACGGTGGAAGCATCTGACAACTGTGCTGCAAGCAGCTACTACAGTAGCTGCTGCGACAAGCAGCAAGCAGACGCCCACAGCCGTGGTATGATGCCACCGGACACAACCCCGAGAGACTGGAGACACAGATCACCGCAGTCGGCAGTATACTATAATAATAATAATAATAATAATAATAATAATAGTAGTAGAGGAAAAGCCGCGATGCCAAAAGCTGAGCTTTGACAAACAAAGCGGTTGCGAGCGATAACAAAAATATCCACAACATGATGATAAGAATAAGAAATAGCGGCACAGAGCTGTGTATAATACCTGTGGACACCCCGAGACAGCAAGCATATAGTACACATACATATACAGCATACATGCGCGCACTATATTAATACCAGGTATTATGCATATAGATATATATTATTCTAGAGGACTACTACTACTATTATTAATATTAATACGAGTAGTAGTAACTGCTGTACAGTAACTGCTGTAATAATACCGTTTGGTCTCCAGTCCCAACTTTGTACGTAAGTCCGCCCCAGCTCTTCCAAAAGCCCCTGGGTCCCGTCTCTTCTCGTCAATCGATGTTCAAGACTTTGGGGGGCCGCTCTCTCTCGTTGCGACAATAACAGCAACACGCTGTAACAACATACTACTATTTATTAATAACTATAGCAGCCCCTCTGTGCTTGCACTCCTCGTAGTTCCAACAAACTCGAACTACACACAACTGTATGTAGTAGTACAGTATAGTATTAAATAATAATAGTAATACGTCGTAATAATAATAATCATCATAATAATCATAATAATAATAATAATAGTTACATTTATTTCGTCATTGTTTGGCGTCGTCGTGGATGTGGCTGATAATAATGGGACCTTTTTGATAAATAGATTCCTCCTATTAATACGAATGAATGAGTTTGTATAGCTTTACACAAGAATATCGTTCGAATGTGTGGGGGGTATTTTGGTATTTTCACGACGAGGTTTGAACTGTACCCGTAGCGCTCGTGGTGACGTCGCAGCAGAGAGCACATACATGGCACCGCATAATCGGGGGAAAAAACTGAAAATGAAACAAAACTCGAAAACTTGAGCGAACCTTATCGAAAAAGCCTGTGTGCGCAACCCTTGGAATTTTCTCTCTCTCTTTTTTTTATTTTTTTCCCCAGGCCCCCCTACTATAAAATAAAAATAAAACAGAAGAAGTGTTTCTCTTGCTGCTACTGCTGCTGTGCTGGCGAAAATTGCGCAGCTCATCTCGGCCTCGTGGTGTGTAGGCGTTGCCGTCTTAACCAGGCAGGTCGCAGTTGGCAGCGCTTGCTTGAAGTTGAGGACTGTCTGCCTGTGGCTCGAGGACAGCGCCGGAAGGAACGCTGCGGAGAACAAAGGACGTCATCATCGTACCAGGTATATTATACTGGTATCAGGTATCATCAAAAAAAAATACGCCGACTTCGAAGTCACTTTCCGGTGCCGGGCTTCTGCGTACGTGAAACTCCGTACGGCGTACCAAGGGTATTCAGTACAGCAGTACCTGTTATCATACCTGGCGGGAGCAGAAAGGGAGGCAGCCGGCGGGTAGCTATAGCTATACCCCTCTGCACAAGATATGAGCAGGCCGGGAAGAGGTGCAGGGCTCTCCATCAACCCCGGGAATGCTGTCGAGTCGTCGTTCGACCTTCACACACACACGGACAATCGAGGTACGGCTTTTTGCGACGTGGGCCTCTTGCTTTATCGTCGTCGACGTTCTACGTACGCTTTGAAAAAAGGGACTTGCGACTGTTCCGGTGGGCTTGCCTCTCGGGTTTGTTCGTGTCTCCCGTCTGAAAGCAGTCCTCGACACGGCCCGATTTTTTGCGCGAGTTTGGCCCGGTTCGGTTATTGCGTGTGGTAGCATCATGCCACGTCGTCAGGCAAAGAGCAAGACAACAAGACGTCGCCGAAATCCTTGCTCTTTTTTTATGCGTGAGTATCGTCGACAGCAGAACTTGCTCGCTTCTATTCTATCTTCAGCAAAACGGGCGCGTCCGAACGCATCCATCCGTCTCCTGATCCCTCTCAGAGAACACGACGACGAGCATACCTGGTACCAGCACAGATACACGAAATTGTGGGCTATCAATGGTATATCCGTATTAATACTGGGTGGCGTTTTTTTTGCTTGTCCTTCCCGTTTATTATTATCATATTCAGTCATATTCGCCCTTCTTTTCTCTCTCCTCCCTACTATGTACTACTGCTACGTATATGTAGTCGTAACTCAGGTCCGGTGTCACATCATACCATAGCAGGCTCTCCTCTTCCCTCCCCGCTACGGTTTGTGCCTTGCACTTTTATTGCGAGAGAAGACTTCGGCCTTTTCTTCCCTCGTCGACTGGCGTCTGTTGATACTGTACTTGGGTTCGTCGGAAAAAGAGGAACTGCTCGCAGCAGCATACGACGTGTTCGTACGCACCAATGTACACACGAATCTAACCGCTACTGCCCGCAATAGGTTTGGAGGCTTTTTAGTACTGCAGTCTCGTTCTTGGGACAAATTGCCTGGAATTTGAGTGGATTGTCCCCAAAACGGGACTACAGTTCTAAAAGGATGCCTGTACGAACCTGCCGGTGTACGCACGGGAACGGTGAACGTAGTCGCACTGCAGTGCACATCGTTTCTGCCATCCTGGCGGCGAGGACGATACAGCCGCGCGTTATATCAATATGCACTCGGCACTCGGCATAAGCAGAGGTTCCCCCCGGCCAGGCACTCACAACAAAATTGACACTCGTACGAACCGCGCGTTTGTTTCAGATAGCCAGCAAAAACGAAAGATTGGTTGAAGTACGAGTTCGGGCAGTGCAACAGCAGTATCCGTGCTGATGCTTGCTCATTCTTCTATGTCTACATATACGTGTATGCTGGTATGCGGGTGGGGCGACGTGTATTCGAAGGACAAGCTTCTCATATGAACGGTCTTCGGGAATGATGGCATACTGGTTTTACCGGCTTTGCGCGTTTGGTCGACACCAGGGACGACTGTGCCACCGGTGGTTGGCGTCTTATTGTGACCAGCTAGCTGCTATGCTGTCACTCTCTCCGAAGACCTCTCTCTCTGTCTCCCTCTCCCTGTCTCTTGCTCTCGAGGCCGCTCCCTCCCTCGCTTGAGTCGAAAGCGCGACTTTTCGGGTATCATACCCCTTTAACATGATATGATATCATATCATATCATATCGTATCGTATCATATCATATCATATCATATCATATCATATCATATGATATGATATCATATCATATAATTGATAGTATACCATACCATATCACATCTCGCCCGTACGCCGGTCGGCTGAAAAATCCGTACAATTCGGTTCAACTCACAACTGACGTACCAGGTATAACGTCAGCGGTACTACTACTACTGTCGTTTCATCAATGAGGAGGTTAGCAATGATTATCGCGCTAAACCTGTTCGCCTTCATCTCATTGCTCGGCGCTCGGTTGCTTGACCCCCTGGCGCTAGGGATAGGCAACGCTCTCGTTCCGGTAGAGTTGTTATCGGACGTTGCAAACGATAGTGTACTGTTATAGCTATTTAAATAGCACTGCTGCGGGACTACGTTTGACCAAGTCACGCTTGTTCGCGTTCGTCTCATTGCTCGGCGCTTGGTTGCTTGGTTGCTTCGCGCTAGGCTTCGTTCGGTTCTGTTATCATCAGAAGTTACAGTGTTCCACAGCGATCAACTCGTCGCCCACCCCCCACGGCTACCCTGCTGCAAACACTGCAGGGGTTTCCAGGACCACGCCAAACTTGTTCGCATTCATCCCACCCATTGGTCGGCGCTTGATTGCGTGATTGCTTCACGCTATTCTTACGTACCTGGTATATCGTCTTCCTCACATGCGGACTGTATTTCCTGCATGAGGCCATATTAAACCTGTTGCACGCGCGATCGAAGTATCCCACACAGCTTGCAAAGATAGAGTTTCGACCGAATCCTCGATCTCACAGCTGTGTTGTTTTTAACTTGATTATTGCATAGGTGACGCACTTCGAACAGGGGGGCTGGAAATCCACTCCAGCGGAGTGGTCAAAGATGGCGCCGACCATAGATTCTCGGTAAGTCCACCCACCGTAATATATTTACCGTTGCCTCTCGACCGAAGATCTTCCGCAGATATAGCCGGTTACCGGGTTTAGATTTGTATTCCTTTTTGTACCCCTTGAGAGCGACCAAAACGATGGTTGGTAACCTTGGTGTTGTCAAAATACAGAAGTAGTAGTACTCCATACGCGCAGCAGCGTGAGCGCCCAGCAGTAGGTACGGGTAGGATCGTATTGCCTCCGTGCCGTGCGACTATCCTTTCGCTGTATATCGGACACCAATCTGTATCATCCCCCAATCACGCAGTGGCCGTGGCTGTATTCGTCATTTCTTATCGTCAGGTTTCCTCTCTGACCAAGTCCCAAGAGGCGTAACCGGTTTAGATATAGCCGGTTAACCGGCCCACCGGTTAACCACTGATGAACTGCACCCACAACACTGGGAACAAACTACATCTGTGGTCGGAATTACGTACGTGGTGTTTTTTTTATAAGTTTTTGTCGAAGCAAGGCCTCCCAAGTATTTATAGGACCTACGGTACACACAAAAACCTGTATACTTACGTCTTTTTACCAACAAAATTCGGTCATATTTACTATGGCCCTCCGTAATATTAATAGTATGGTGTCCGGTCTAGTAGGAATGCAGTAGTATATAGCAAGAGTGAAAAAAGAGCAGAAGCTAATGAAAACACCCCGACATTGAGGCAAAATGGAGACGCAACGGAGAAGTCAGGTACCCCGAGAAGGAAGGCAAGAATCCTTACTACTGTTCATAGGTATAAAAATAGCGATTTACCGGTATTTAATACTTGGGATTTACCCTCCTTCCAGCCTCCCAGGGCAACAACACTACACCATACCTTGCTACTGTTCATAGGTATAAAAATAGCGATTTACCGGTATTTAATACTTGGGATTTACCCTCCTTCCAGCCTCCCAGGGCAACAACACTACACCATACCATACACTACGGTTGCGGACGTCTCTGTGCGTCACTCTGTCCGGAGATGTAAGAAATTTTTGGGTTCCACTACTAGTAGCCAAACGTACCTTATATTCGCGGACAGTGTGGTAGGGTTAATACAATAGGCAGTGGCCATTCGTTTTCGTCCAACCACTTGGGAACAGGGAAAATTGATCGATCGTGACCACCTCCTCCTCCTCGCCCGAACCTATCCGGACAAGAGAACGCCAACACCATAATAGAGCTACCCACGCTTTTTAGTATCAGGCTCTGTCTTGCGCATCCAGACAGGAGGCGCGAACACAACGGAGCCGGTATCCAAAGCGTATATGACCCTGAAAAAAACTGCCAAAAATATCCCACACCTTTCCCAAGCATGTACCAGGGGCCATAGCAACACATTGTACTCAGCACCCACGATGCGCGAAAGCCATGTATCGCCCTATCTACGTTTACACTCCACGTTTAGTCCTGAATGCTACGTGCAGTTTTCCCGCTGCAATAGTTTTTCTCCATGATGCCACAGAGTCGCCACCTGTGGCCGCCATCTGTTTCCTAGGATAGGTATCGTTTTCGACCCGATATCTAGTGTATCAACCTCCTCCGCGTCACATTCGATTGTTTCCTTCATCTACCCTTCGGACACATCCCGTCCTCCCTTGTACGTATCACATTCTCCTACTAAGTGAGTTTATTGCTTTGCCTTACGGGCACGCCTTTGCATCTACTTCCTCCCCCTCCAGGCTACCGGTATACGAGGTACCGTTTTGTTTGGATCCGATGCCGTCCTAGGTGTTAACGATCGGAGATATTTTTAGTTTTTACTAGTTTCATTTTTTTTTTTTCCCCCATCCCCTTTACTATCTTCGCCCCTTCCGTTTGCTCTCCTTTATATTATTAATATTACGGGGGACCATAGTTAATAATACCAAATATTGTTAGCAAAGATAGCGAAATATATAGGTTTTTGTGTGTGCCGTAGGTTCTGTTAACTATGATCCCCCGTAGTAGTCGTAACTCAGGTCAGGGGTCACAGGGTAGGTAGGCTGTTCTCTCTCTCCTCCTGCCCACTACGGTTCTTGCCTTGGAAGGCATTTTTATCGCGAGAAGACTCCAACCCTGTCTTCCCTCGTCGACTCGCATCGATATTCTGTCTAGAATACCTGGGTTAGGTATTGGGGTCGTATTTGTAGTACTTGGGAGGCGTATCTTAGGTGGAAAACCAGGGTGTTTCCCAGCGAGGCACGAGCCTAGCTCTCAGTCTTCACGTGCACGAAAGGAATAAATGTGCTCTTCTTCCATCTCTAAGCAAACAACACACGTGAGTACCAACGAGTACCTGCTCAATAGGCAAACCTGTCCAGGGATACAAACTGTCCCGACCTCGATCATAACAAGTGGCGTCATCGGTAGGGATGTACGTAGATTTCAGAGAAAGGAGCGACTAATATTTACAATATGAAAACATCACCAAATCGGGTCTGCATCTAGTATCTTCTGCCCGAACGCGACACCTCCGACCGATTCCTCCGACGGATTCCTCCGACCGATTCCTTCGCCCGATTCCTCTGACCGATTCCTGCGACCGATTCCTTCGACCGAATTCTCCGACTGAATTCTCTGACCGATTTCCTCCTGCCGAATTCTCCAACCGATCCCTCCTATCGAATCCTCCGGCCGATTCCTCCCCTGTAGGTTGCGTACGAGGACCTGGAGATAGCGGAGGTGATAGGGAGGGGCTGCTCCAGCGTCGTCTTGAAGGCACGCCACAGTGGCACTAACAAACCTTTGGCGCTTAAGGTGGGGGTGGACGTTTCCAAACAGGAAAGCAACGCTTCTGCATACGATCAAGGGGGCGGGTGGTGGGGGCGCAGCAGCAGCGCCGTCGAGTTATTCCGTACCACGGCCTCTCTGAAACTACGATAGTTGGAACTACGAAGAACGGAATAATCGTTCCACTCTCATTCCACTTCTAAATCTAAGAGACTTTTCCCTGCAACTTGGCCTTCTATTTGTACAGGGGCTTCGTTCCTTGCAGAGAGGTGCCGTCGGGGTCGCGAAAACGTTAGAATAAATAATGAAGGATGTTCGTCGAGGCCCTTCAAGAGGAGCCCCCCCTTCCCCCCGCCCCCGCCTTCCCCCCCCCCCCCCCCGCCCGCCCCCGACCGCCTCCGGCCCAGGTGATAAACATGTTCGACAAGGGAAAGCGCCACCAGCTGATCAACGAGATCAACGCCTTGTACAACGCTAACCACGCCGCGTGAGTACGGTACATACAGCGGCCACGATCAGCCGCTAATGTTCGCGCTTTTGTTTTTGCGTCATGCCGGTGCTTTCGGCAACCTACCCACGTAGCGTGATGTCTGTAAGTCTATGTGTGTACGACATCGACGGCGTGTCGCAAGTTGTTATATACGATACCACAGTCGGAATTTCTAATATATGACGTCACCGGTGTCACAATTTCGTATATATGCGATCCTCCTCCCGTAATTATATCATGTAGCGTCGTTACCTTTACAGCTACATTTCGGCATTATCCTCAGCGTTACCCTTGGCGCCACCTTAGCGTTACCCTACTAGCGTTACCCTACTAGCGCTACGCTTTGCGTTATCTTCCTAGCGTAACCCTTTGCGTTACCCTTTGCGTTACCCCTTGCGTTATCTGCCTAGCGTTACCTCTTGCGTTACCTTACTAGTGTTACCCTTTGCGTCACCCTTAGCGTTACCCTCCTAGCGTTACCGTTTGCGTTACCTTATTAGCGTTACCCTATGCGCTACCTCTTGTGTTACCCTCCCAGCGTTACCTTCCTTGCGTTACCCTCCTAGCGTTACCTCTCGCGTTTCCTTCCTAGCGTTACCTCTTGCGTTACCTTCCCTACGTTACCGTCTTAGCGTTACCCTCCTAGCGTTACCTCTTGCGTTTCCTTCCTAGCGTTACCTCTCGCGTTACCTTCCCTACGTTACCGTCCTAGCGTTACCCTCCTAGCGTTACCTCTTGCGTTTCCTTCCTAGCGTTACCTCTTGCGTTACGTTTCCCTACGTTATCGTCCTAGCGTTACCCTCTTAGCGTTACCCCCCTAGCGTTACCGTTACCGTTTTCTTCCTTGCGTTACCCTTAGCGTTACCCTTAGCGTTACCCTTAGCGTTACCCTTAGCCTTACCCTCAGCGTTACAGTTAGAAGGCGACTGGCTCTCAGCCGTGTCAGCTCTTGACCGACCCCAAAAAACGATCTCGTTTTCTTTCGCTACGTTCTGTGTGTGTTTCGGTGTCTTCGAAACCTGCGCGAGGTGCTTGTTCACCTCCGTTACCCGGCGCAAGGTATTCCCGAAATGTCGAGATACGTATTGACCGCCATTACTGTAAGTTATTTGCTATCTTCGACAGTCTGACTGCTATATAGTCCACACTTTCAATATGTCACTGTTCTGAGTGCATGTTTTATGTTTTATTGAGAGAAATTTCCCCGAGAAATTTCGCAGAATGTGGGACTTAAGGCCGCATGGGGTTAGTGTTGAGGTTTAAAAATCAAGTACCAGGTATATGCTAACGTTTTTTTTCGAGGCTAGGCTAAGGTCTATACATCCCTCCCTTAAGGTTACACAGCCTTCCCATCGCGTCTGCCCTAACATTCGGTTTAATCGCTCCTTCCTTTTGTTCCTCGGCTGTGTCAGCGTCATCGAATTTCTGGGGGCGTTCTACAGGGAGGGTGCGGTGACCATCATGACGGAGTACATGGACGGCGGCTCTCTCCTCAACGTCCTCCAACAGGTATGTACCCTTGCTCCTGTGCTTGCCTGACCTGTATTGTGGCGGGGGTGGTGGTGGTGGTGGTGGTGGTGGTGGTGGTGGTGGTGGTGGTGGTGGTGGCGGTGGTGGGTTTGGTTAGTGAAGGCGGTGGTGGTGGAGGCGGCAGTAGTGGCGGTGGAAAATCGTCGTTGCTAACACCCCCATTTTTTTTTGTGGTCTGGCTGTCCTACCAATATCCCCCCCCCCCAAAAAAAAAACGGACATGCTCCGTCTCGGCATTGTAGGGATGCGAGGGTCTATGGTCATACGACAACGGTCATGCATGAGGTCGAGTACATCTCTCCTATCGAGTACACCATCCCCCCCCCTCCCCCCCCTTACATAATTTTACTCTCAAGAAAACCGAACGAGTGAAGGCTGTATTAATCAACCTCCTTCTCCTTCTCCTCTACCTTCTCCTCTTCCTCCTCCCCCCCCCCCCCCCCCCCCTCCCTCTCCCCCCCCCCCCCCCCCTCCCCCCTCCTTTCTCCCTCCTTCCCCCCCCCCCCTCCTCCTATGCCCCTCTCCCCCCCTTCTCCTTCTCGTCCTCACCCCCGCCCTCCCTCCTGCCACCTCCCCAATATGGTCTTACGACTACGGCCATACCTGATATGAGTACACCCCCAGCCCCCGCCCCCTCATCCTTTCCCCCCCCCGCTCGGATAACGGATGGGTACCTTCCGTATAATATGCATCGCAGGTTGGTGCCATTCCTGAGAGAGCTCTATCTTGCATGGTGTTCCAAGTGCTGCAGGCGTTAGCCTACCTCAAAAGACAGAAGCGCGTACACCGAGATATCAAGCCGAGCAACCTCCTCATTAATAGCCAGGGAGTGGTGAAGGTGAATACGGTGCATCTCAGTATTATTGCGTAATTGCTGTTGTGCGGGTGCTGTGTACCACTACCAGGTATGCGTACTTCGGTGTGTATAGGCCGCAATGGAAAACCGGGGGCCGGGGTTGGCAACGGCGAGTGTGATGTAACTAAATGGAACTGCTGTTAAATACTTGCGTATAGGGAGTAGTATAGGTCTATATTATTTATCTGTAACTGCTCCTCCCCCCTCCCCCCCCGCAGAAAAACAAGTCCTCCCACCCCCTGCATATTTACCAGGTATACCCTTTCCCCTCCTTTTCGGAAAACCTTACGAACGCTACCTCTACGTATTGGAAAAGCTTAAAAAGCATGCTCCAATATGCAAGTCACCTTCCCCTCTGTTTCGGAAAACGTTACGAGTGCGCTTCCCGTACTCATCACCAAACCATACTCGTATGCCTGGTACACGAGTATACACCCTTCCCCCCCTTTCTGGAACTCCTTACCTTACGCATGCTTACCCCCCCCTCCCCCGGTCTATGGTCATACGACTACGGCCATGCATGAGATCGAGTACATCTCTCCTATCGAGTACGCCCCCCCCCCCTTGAAACTACCGTTTCGTGTGATGACAAAAGGTAACCGACTTCGGGGTGTCGGCAGGGCTTCAGAGCAGTCTCGCCATGTGCGGAACGTTCGTGGGAACGTTCAAGTACATGTCCCCGGAGAGGATGAAGAGCGAGAAGTACGGCTACAGCTCCGACATCTGGAGCCTCGGGCTCGTCGTCATGGAGTGTGTCACCAAGGAGTACCCTTATCGAGTGAGTCTTCAACCGATTTATCAATCCCCACACCCTCTCCCCCAACCCCTATCCCCTCCCCCCTCCTCCCTCGCCTCTCCTACCCCCTCCTTCCTCCCTCCTTCCCCCACCCTCCCCGCTCCGCTTCCCCCCTCCCCCAGCGTTCCCCCCCACCCCTCCTCCGTAACCCCCGTTCCCCCTGCTCTATCCCCCCTACATATTATATATAGGTCGCGTTGGCGCAAGTTGAGAACGTCGCTGTAAAACACGCCGCTCACTACGTGATCTAGATTATCAGGGTGCCGTTTATGTTGTTGTTGTTGCTATTTTTGTTTTGGCGTTCGGTCACGTCTGGTGGTCTAGTTACTGTAGATCGTTTGTGCGGGGGGAAGAACCTTTCCTCCGCACAAGGGGGTTACTCGTATTACGTGCCAGGTACCGTGGGAACGCTCATGGTTTGGCGACCACGAGGCAGTCTTATGGGACTCCCATTGCTGTCTCTGGGAGTGGCCACATCGCAAAATCGATCAAATCATTGAAGCTGTCATCCGTATGCAAGTCCGCCTCACGAGAAGAGGCTCGAGTAGGATGCAGCTCTCCCTTCATGCGCCTCGCCGAACACCTCACGGCGCTTCGCGCTTGGTGCAAGCAATGTCTGCCTGGTCGGTGAAAGCCCGCCACGCTCCGTCCCGGCATTGTAGGGATGCGAGGGTCTACGGTCATACGACTACGGCCATGCATGAGATCGAGCACATCTCTCCTATCGAGTACCTCCCCCCCAACACACCCCAACTAACTTCTCCCCGCTCCCCCCACCCGTCCCCCGCACCCCAACCCCCCCGCCTCCCCTAACTCCCTCCCCCCGCCATCCCCCCCCCCCCTCCTCCCTCCCTCCCTCCCCTCATCCACGTCCATGTAAACATCGATTTCGTTTCTTTTTTTTTTAATTTTTTTCCCAGGAGGAAGCGACGGCGATCGACCTCGTCCAAACCATAGTCGACGCTCCCGCGCCCAAGCTAGACGCCTCCCGCTTCTCGAAAGAGCTATGCGTGTTTGTTGCGGAATGCCTCCGAAAGAAACCCGGAGATCGCATCCCCGCTCAAGTATTGCTCGGGTCGCCCTGGTTGGAGCGGGGGGGGGCGCCAGCGGACCTTCCCTCCGCCGCGGCCAACGTAAAAGGATGGATAGACGCCCTCGCAGGTTGACTTTTTTTTATTTATTCAACTTACAATAATGTTTGCCCTCGTCCGGAAAATAAATTAGAAAACGGACGTAACGCAAAAACATATAAAAGCAGCTCACTAGGTATATATAATTATATTTTTTCGGATACGTACGAGGTATGTGTGCACCAGACGCGTGCATTGTTGTACGAGTCGCAATCGACACCGAGAGGAGGCCGAGATGTAGCAAAATGAAACAAACCTATATATAAATGAAAAATCAAAGGAAACAAACGACTAAAAACGCATGACAGTGGGGCGTACGTGAGATAATACGCAAGAGAATACGCGGGCTTGCTTACTTGCAGGCAGGCAGGCAGGCAGAGGGGGGGAGCGTATCGATTCGAAAAAAACGTGAAAACAAAACATATTCATCAACAGGAAGAGCTTGTAAAACTGTGAACACGCGCGCGCGTACACAAATGAGCAAAGCAAAAGCGGACGAGCGAGAACAGGGAAGCAAACAAAAAAAAGAAAGAAATCGAGAAAGAAACGGGGAAAAAGGGCAAAGCGAAAGGCAGGTACTACTACTGTGGGCATACAGAGGTGAAGGTGTGCAAGGGCGGCCATATACGCTTTCTACTTATGGAACTGGGACAGTACCCATCATGACGATGCTTGCCATACCCAGTTGCCAGTCGCTTGGGAAGAACCCCCCCCCCCTCCCTTCCCCCACTGGTGTCAACGATCCGTGTCGCAGTTGCAGCCGCGGCGCGTGTCGCTCTGCCTCACCATTCTTCTTGTCCGCGCCTTGCCATTTCCGCCTGTAGGCCTCCGCCCTCTCGACCCATCGGAAAGCCATCTATCTGCCGGCATTCTGCGCTGCCTCGCGCCACCCTTCGAACTCGATGCCGAACTCCTTCGGGTCTTCCTCGAGGCGCCCCACCCATTTCCCTTCCCTGGTCCAGAGGAGCAGCCCTTACCCCCGAGCGTCTTCCCGAACACCGCCCACCCCCCTTTTGGCAGGCGCTCCTCTCTCCCATCGTTCGTCTGTGCGCAACGCGGTTGTCTCTCACTTGCTCCCAGGGTCTCTCTCGACAAAAGCGCGTGGGCGTAGAGACAGAGTGTGGTCTTTCGCTCTTCTTACTACTGTTCGTATTTCGGCATTATTAGGATGGGAGTTGGCAGGCCGAACGAAAATGATCAGAATGCGTTGTCCTCGTCTCTCGTGCGCCCCAGGAAGGAGAAAAAAAGGTGTTTCGTCTACGGTCTGTCACCGACCGACCTGTGATCGATGAGAAATAACGACGCAAAAAAGAAAATGAAAAAAATGGAAGGTACGTACGGTCTGCTGTGCCAAGTAGATCCTCGTTGTATGTATCCTTGACCACTTTGTAGCACACCATTATGTGGGGGGTGTCACCTACTGAGCTACAGGTGTAAAACGCCGATCGATTACCGACAGCGCAGGGTAATCCTTATGACACTCTCCCCCCCCTCTAAACGGCGGGATCTTTGGGGCGTCGGCACCATATATACGGCCGTATACGCCGACCTGCTGCTCGCTTCGTTTCTATACCTGGGGAGCCAGGGAGATATGTTATGATATTAGGGACGCACACGCAAGCGTTTCGCACAAAAGAAATGTTCGGAGTGAGATTCGAACCTGTGTCTGCGACGTCGCCAAATGTGAGGGTATATTGCCTAGGGACGCACACGCAAGCGTTTCTACAAAAGAAATGTTCGGAGTGAGATTCGAACCTGTGTCTGCGACGTCGCCAAATGTGAGGGTATATTGCCTACAGTACTGACCTATAGGGGTAAAAGACCGATCTATTACCCACGCCCAGGGTGATCCTAGAAAAAATTATAGGCGCACAAAATGAGAAGTTGCCGACACCTCATGGGGCTTGCTGTGCAGACATTATTCAATGTTTCCACAATGATTGCTTTACGCGCGCATTGTGCAGGAGGGGGGGGTGCTGGCCACCTGCTAACTCAAACATGACAACAGCCTATGATCGTCAAGTATGCACGTAGTTCTGTCTGACTGTGGGTATCATATGTTCCACATGCCTGAAGTAACTTGGATTCTGGATTCCATTTTGTGGGCGGATGGTATGACTATGACAAGTGCCACGCATTGTCAGGTTAGGTGTTGACTGCTATGAGATCCAACTCCAAAACCTATGCACGGAGTCTAGCAAGCAGCTAACTCCACAAAGGATACTCTGAGCCATACTCCTCGTCATTCAGCGCGATCGCTTGTCTTTTTCGTCTCGATCTTCTTTTCTGCTGCCGATGCTTGCCGTGCCTACTCCGCCCTACACTGTTTGCACGACACCCTAAGAGTGCCAAGAAAGCAAGCACCAGAAAAAAACAGGGCTGAGGTTGACAGGGGAGCTACAAAACTCGGGAGTCGTCCTACTGGTTAGTGTACAGAGGCGTGTTTGCCTTAGAGGGGCAGCGCCTAATTTTTGCCTTTCGAGGTCCCTCGCTTGAGGGCCTCTGTAGATACCTCATCCCACACTAACTTGTAGATACTCTAAACGTGCAACCAGATGGGTAATTCCAAGGCCTCTCATAGGTATATCATAAATAATATATTACTGGTAAAACACTATTTGTAGTAGTATTCCAACGATGTACCACTATATACATATTATATATATTGAGCTAACCGAGCCTGACCAGTCACAGGAATATTTTTCATCCGTCATGAGTATTTTTAGCCCAAACGTGCCACTGCTATCGCAGCACTCCCTTGAACAAGGCGCCCATTGTCAAACAAGAAAGAACGCAGACTGAGATTGACGGGAAAACTAAGAAACTCGCGAGTCGTCAAGCTCAAAATACTTTGTTGGTCTTAGAAGGGAAAACCGAACGTGCTGAGATTGACAAGGAGGACATGAAACTCGGGAAGTCGTTGTATTGAATTAGCTACAGCAGTAGTAGCGTATCGAAGGCCCGGAACCAATCTCACGTAAGAAAAACAAACAGGCCGAATGCGACAAAGAGAACAAGAACCCCGTGCTGCTGAAGTAGTCAAGCGTAGAAGTGCACACCCGTTGCCAAGAAAACGTCTTTTGCTGTACGGCCTTTACCGTACGGCGTTTCTTAGGTTCCTACCCAGTCTGGACCGGCCTTCCTGTTTGTATACTGTAGGGTTTCCCTTCCCCTCCCCTCTGTTGGCTGAAAACGCTCACAGTACTGTGGAAGGATTATGGTGCCCTTCCCCAAGACACGCTTGATCAGTGGACCATAGATATCGAGAACCTGGGCGAGCCGACCGAGTGGAAACCTGCCGCAGCACGAGACCCGGCACGCCGTAATCTGGCGACACCGAAGTTGACGCCGAGCGCGGAAGAGCCGGGCATGCTGACCGAGTTGGGGTCGACCGCGACTCACCTCAGTTTGGCGACACGGTTGTTGACGCCAAATGCGGAGGAGCCCAGCATGGTGACCGATCCGGAGCTTGTGTCGGAGCACAGGTCTCGGTACACCGTTTTCTGGCGACACCACTGTTCATGCCGAACGCAGAGAAGTCCGGCTTTTGTGCTGCCCGAGTCGGAGTCGACCGAAACTCACCATTTTGGCGACGCCAAATGCGGAGGAGCCCAGCATGGTGACCGATCCGGAGCTTGTGTCGGAGCACAAGTCTCGGTACACCGTAATCTGGCAACACTGCTGTTGACGCCGAAGACGAAGGAGCTGGGCATGGTTTCCGAGTCGGAGCCGGCCGGGACTAACTACAATTTGGCGCCGACAAACGCGAAGGAGTCGGGCATGCCGACCGAATCGGAGCCGGCTGGGACCAATGGCCCGGTATACCACACTTTGGTGACGCTGCGATTCTCGCCGGAGGTCTAGAAGGCGCCGAGCAGACCATTCCAGTTCAAGCCGGCCGACAGCCAGGTGGCTGTTTGCCGCAACTGGAACCCACTGCAGGACAGGGCGGAGGGTGTGCGACCGGGCGACGGGCCGGGTGAGACACGGCTTTCTCGAGGGAGACATACCCGGCTCTGCGAACGGGTGGGTGATACTTCGACGGCGGACGGCTGGTTAGCAGTCTTGCTTCTCGCGGTCATCGCTCTTCTCGCTCTCCTGGAGGTGGAGGGTTTTTGTTTTAGTTCTTGGAGAAGGTGCAGGAGCGGAATAATAGGATACAATTCGGGCGCGGGGGATTTTTTTAAGCCGAGTTGGACGCGTCAAGTTATACCGCTCGAACTAAAGTTCATACAAAACACGCTGCCACCGGGCAGACAACCCCTCAGTGGTGCTTCGGCCAGCCAATCGTGACACGACACTCCCCTCCTCCCTGTATATATAGCGCCGAACAGGTTGTATTTACTCCGGAGAAGTATTTTTAATGGTAATTAGCTCGAAAACGGTATACCGCGCGGATGTTTTGGGGCGGAAACGTTGGTACTCGTACTTGGTATACATACTACTACTGCTGTAGCCCCTTATTTTCCGCCAAACAGGGTGTTCGCGCATTAACCATTCCGACATACTATGCGTATTTTTATCATTACTGTTTTTCCAGGGAGGCACGAGCGTCGTCTCGGTCTCCATCGTGCGCGAAAGGAATAAAGCTACTCTTTGATCTCTAAAAGCGAACATCAACGTGAGTACCAACGAGTACCGACGTAATAAGCAGACCTGTCCAGGGATACAAACTGTCCCGCTGTCCGTGAGCAACTATGCTTGCCATCCGACACTGCGCAGCATGAGCTTTCAACGTTGATCACTCGAAACATTCGTGAAAGAAAAAAACCCGGAAACAAATACAGGGGGCGCTTCCACCGTGGGTCGGTTCCCGCCGTTGCTCCGCCTATGCCCGCAAACGTTCGAAATTTAACAAGGAAGTACAAAATAGAATACGCGCGAACGGCTTATCATACAACTTGTAATGTTCAGAAAGTAATTCCTATGCCGTTCGCGCGTACCATCTTTGTAATTCCTGTGTACACACATCGTCAATTGTGTACGACCCCCAAACTTTAAATGAAATATAGCACAGACATGTTACGCAGCTTGCAAAGTTGACTGTCAACCATTTAATCAGTCGAACTCACAGATGACGTATTTCGTAATTTTGTAAAAAGTGCAGCTATGCTATAGGTCAAATATCAGCACATACATAAGAAAAAGACAGCGCTGCCAAGGGGTATACACGTAAGCAGGAAGAGTGGTAACTGCTGGTACATAAATAACTGCCCTGCTGTATTCTACTACAGGACGCTAGACGTTAAGAAATAGGCAACATCAGCCTATTGCACGGAAAACGCTGTTGAATAAGCAGAAGCGTCGCAGTCAGCGTGCTGCGATCGGCTTACCTATTACTTGGAAATGGCAAGTACAAACAATGCGGCGTAAATGGGTACGAGTACGTAGTGCGGTACAATCTCTCAGCCAGTAGCTGCTACACAGGCTACCTCAGGTATTCCGTATCACGTACGTAGGAGAAAGTTACGGGATCGTTAGAGCTCGTAGTCGATCGTCGGGACATTGAAGGACGTGGTTACAGTAAGCTTCCAGGAGAGCTAGCATCTATGGGAACGTTGCTTGTTGGTCGATAGCCACAACGACCCGTAGGAAACAACTCCGTCGTGTGGCTCGGTCGAGAACGGTGGTGCACGCATACACCCTCACACTCACACTCCTTTATTATCTTCTTCTTCCACTATTCTTCCTCCCTCTTTTCTTCCGCCTTTCTTGCTGCCCACAAGCGGCAACTTTCAACATGACGCCTCTTCATTCATTTCCAAACGCCACAGCCGGGTAGTCCAACCACTACCAGCGCCAAGCCTGTGCTACGTGCTACCACCCGACCTGTCCGAGGGTGTACCAACAAGATGTACACCTCCCTTTGCAACAATAGAAAGCATGTCGAACTCACAGCTGACGACGTACCACCAACCAGGTGTTTTTCAATCTTCTGTGTTTTGTCGTTGGACGGGCTTTTGTGCGGACGATTCAATGCCTTGAATACACCTAAAAAAGACAAGAATAATAATAAAAAAAAAAACAGTTTGTCGCTGCATTTCTAATCATTCGACTAGTTTGGTGGCGTCACGCAACACCGAAACACAGCACACCGCTTTGACTGTATTACGGGGGACCATAGTTAATAGGACCAAATATCGTTAGTAAAATTGTTTAAATATATAGGGTTTTATGTATACCATAGGTCCTATTAACTATGGTCCCCCGTAATACCTTCTTCCCTCCTTGAAAGGGGTTCCATGTAGAACGCCACAATATACCGTAAACCTGTTCGTCGATGGATGGCATTATATCGTGTGATTGGCTCTAACGACCGGCTTGTATCCCCACCACTCCCTTTTCACCTCTCTCCCCTTCTCCCTGCTTGCGTGAAGCGCGCGAGACATCACTGTGACCCTGACGCTGTTGGCTTTTGGCATCCCTGGATCCAAAAATATCCGGGTAACTCTGCTAGAACTTTCGGTGTGTCCTTCCTTCGCGGACGTGGAAATGACGAAGAGGGTGGTGTGGTGGACGGGGATCGCCGCAACCCACAGCTTATTTTTGTTTTGGGCCGTTTTAGCGGCAGCTGTGGTGGCAGCTTGTAGCGTTTCTGTGGTAAGGGTCCCACCCGCCCATTTTGGTACGGCTGGGTTTGCTACGTCTCCTGGTGTCGAGCAATGCGGGCCCTGTCCTCGTCACGCCGGGCTCCCCCTCGTATCAAGCGGGCTTCCAGCCGGTAGTGGTGGGGGTTGCTCGCTGCTCATCGCGTCCCCCTGTCGCGTGGGCTTGAACGATCGGTTCGGGACTTGGAAACTTGTCGGCGGGAGCGCTGGTGGGGCCGCTCTGGGGGCGACTCACTTCTTCCGCTTTGTGGGTAGACTCTGAAATGGGGCTGGTTGCGCTAGCGACGTGAACGGAGATCGTGCTACGCCTGTGAGGGGGCATCGGGATACTGCCGCGGGACGTGATCGCGCTACCCCTTCTGGGAGAGGAGATCACCCTACCGGCTGTAAGGGGAGATCGCGATACGAGTAGCGCTGCGGGGGGAGACGCAACCCGACGCTCGTCCTTCTCTGATGGCCCTTCGCGCCGGGGGTCGAGGCGGCTTTCGCCTCGATGGCTGGCTCCGCCGCCGTCCCGTGGCTCTACCCGTTCCCCCAGAAGTCGCCGGTGGTACGAGGGCACCCGGAATACTGCGTGTGCGCGCGTGTGCTGCTATATAACGTTCTGTTTCGATCACCGCCCTTGGGGGAGCCTCCCGCCCGCCGCCGCCATGGTTTGCCTCGCCGTGCCGGTATCGTGGCTCGTGGAGTTCGCTCGCCCTGATCCACCTCTGCCTGGGGTTCGGGCCAGGCCAGGCCTCCCCGCGAAAGGCTTTTTCCTGCTTGCCTAGGCCGCGTCCACGGCGGCGTCGACGAGTGGAGCTCCGCCCTCAAGGTTGTCTTCTTGCTCGTCTGGGCTTGCGATGCGGCGTACGTGGTGCTTCTTCTTCCTGCTCTTAAGCGGCTCCTACGCGGCTAAACGACCCCCTGGCAACCCGCGGTGGTAGTACTATAGGAGTATCGATAGTAGCAGTATCAGTTGTACACCGGTGGCCGGGACACCCCCCCCCCCCTTGCGCGATGTGGGCGTAAACATACCCCTTGGGGAGAAAAATGGGCAATGTATGTTAAGTCAGAGCCCCACAAGGTGTCCACAACATCTCAAATTCGGTATAAACGCCTAATGGTGAGTTCATTGTCCACCACATCTCAAAGGAATAGTTCATGCACGCATTTTGCAAGGGGCGGGTCCCCGCCACCTATGTAGCTGTTAGCAGTATTAATAGTGGCAATAGGAATGGCAGTAGTAGCCCCAACGGTGCGGCGTGCGATGGGGGGGGACAGGGTGGTAGCATCCCCCCGGGGAGGGACAGGGTAGTGGCGTCCCCGCCCGGCCAAGGGAAAGGGCGAGGCTGGTGTTACAGGGGGATGTAACGTCTTTTTGCAAGTTTTTCCGGGTAGCTTTCCTCGTGCGTGGTGTTTTTGGTTGTTGCGCTTACCACGTATAGGCGAGGTTCGCGGCTCGGGTGTTTGACGAATCGAAGTCGCCTCCGTAGGTACTATAGCTGGCTTGAAAAAAAAGCATGCATTGACCGTGACGCTTAAGGGTTGATTCATGTCAAAACTGGTTTTCGGTTTTAACCCCTTTAGAACCGCAGTCCCGTTTTGGGGACAAACAACTCGAACTTTGACTGGTTTGTCCCCAAAACGGGACTGCGGTTTTAAACCAATTTGACGTCGGCTCTGAAAAAATCGCTTTATTTCAATCTGTTTTCGCTTTTAAAAGCAGTAGTGAAGTCGGGCCTGAAAACTCGCTTTTCAAGCTGGTTTCGGTTTTGAAACGCGCCGGTGGCGGCTCTTAGAACTCGTTCCCGTTGCACGCAGCTGATTGTTGGTTCGAAAAATATTGACGGCGTGCGTGCCGTGGGCGGCTGGTGGCGAGTGGCGCCGCAGTTTTTTTTTGCAAAGTCCCTGTCCCCCAACAAGCTTGAGCCGCGCTCTCACGAGGACGCTTGGTTGTTTGGTTGTCGTGCCGCGAACGTATCGTCACAGTCCTGTGCTCGATCCCGAGGAACATCTGGTACTGATTCGTTGTATTAATAGTAAGGCTACTTACTCTACGTGCATCAAATAAAAAGTCGTGACGAGCGGTGGCAAAAAATCGGAAATGATATTCTGTTTTACGACCGTCCGGGGCAAACATGGCAGGAGGGACGGTATATAGTTTCGGGCGTCGTCTGTCGCAGTTTTCGGGAGAGCCTACTCTAAAAACGTAGCATATTACAGCAGGCCTGGACGGCCGTCTCACAGCAGCATAGTCAGTTTAAACGGTCTTCCACAGTAAACCTAGTATGTTACGTCCAGTCTAGACGGCCGTCCGTCAAGCAGACCTACACTGCTGCCGTTTCCTGGTTCCTGGGATAGTTTTTTTCAACAGCCTGGAGTGCGATACAGTACGGGGCCTGCATACAGGCGCGACCATTTTGGAGATGTTGCCTTTGAACGGATATATGCCTCCATCGATACGACTATTACGGGGGGCCATATTAAATAGGACCTACGGTACCCACAAAAAAAACAATATAACTACCTATTTTTACTAACAAGATTTGGTCCTATTAACTATGGTCCCCCACAATAGGTGGTAACATACAGCACTGAAGAGGGAGAGGCACGGGGAGGCGTTTGCCATAGCGAGACTGTTGTAGGGGTAATATTTGGTTCGGCGGGGGAGGGTGGATATTGTTCGCATTTGGGGGGGAGGGAGAGAGGGAGGGGGAGGGAGGGAGGGACGGACAGAGGGAGTGAGGGAGGGAGGGAGGGAGGGAGGGAGGGAGGGAGGGAGGGAGGGAGGGAGGGAGGGAGGGAGGGAGGGAGGGAGGGAGGGAGGGAGGGAGGGAGGGAGGGAGGGAGGGAGGGAGGGAGGGAGGGAGGGAGGGAGGGAGGGAGGGAGGGAGGGAGGGAGGGAGGGAGGGAGGGAGGGAGGGAGGGAGGGAGGGAGGGAGGGAGGGAGGGGGGGAGGGAGGGAGGGAGGGAGGAAGGGAGGGAGGGAGGGAGGGAGGGAGGGATAGAGGGAGGGAGGGGAGATGACGGAATTGAACGGAGATCAGCGACAGCAGCGGCCGCGGATAACACGAACCGGGGTTGGCGGCAACGCTTGTTGGGGAGTGCATAGGGCCGGGGCGTCGATGTATGTGGGCGGTGCTTCGCTTCGCTTCTTTCCGTTCGGAGCTGAATACGTGGGATATCGTTCCCGATCGCGTTTCAGAGCTAAGGTTGTCGGGGGTGTTTTTTAACCACGTTTTGGGCGCTCGTCGGAATTGGGATGCTTCGCCACATTTCAAGATAATGCTGGGTCGCGTCACTGCATTTTGAAGCTGAGTATGTCGGGGTGATCCACCGCGTTTTGAAGGTCATTCGGAAAAAAAAATGTGTTTTTTACACCGCATTTTCCAGGAGTGAGTGTGACGAAGTCGGGGGGGGGGGGGGGTGCGTTAACGAATTTTGGAGCCGATCATATCGCGGTGATGTACAGCCTTTGGATAGCTGACTAGGTGGGGCCGTGCTCCATCGCGATTGAGGGACTGATTATGTCTGGGGGAGTGGCGAAGTTAAGTTTCGAGGACGAGCCCTTGAAAAAAATTTACCAAGACGTTCTTTCGCCGCACGCGCAACTGGCGAGGGAGGGGGAAAAAAACAAACAACAAACAAACAAACAAACGCTTTTTGAACGACAAGACTGCTTGCCGTGTAGTGTGATAAGTGGTAGAAAGTAACTAACTGTTGTGATCAAATGAAAGCAAATCTGTGTCTTCGTTACTGAAAGGAAAGCTCAAGCTCCACCTGGTATGCGTCGACATGTTCTGCCCCTCAGAAAATGTCGGACCCGTCCTGCAATAGAGCCGAAATGAACAAGAAAAAAAATATATCTGTGGCCGAGAATATGAACACAAATAGCCCGTTCGGCAATACCGGAAAAAAAAACTTCGCAGTTCTAATCCCCGAGAAAGCTTGTCTCCAAGCACCATGAGGTCTCGGTTATCGTACATACTCGTGAAGACTCGCCGGGGTATCGCCGAAGCAACTTCACGATGGACACGCTGAGGATAGCGGGCGTGGCTCAGCACTCAACCCCTTTAGAACCGCAGTCCCGTTTTGGGGACAAACCACTCGAATTTCAAGTAGTTCATCCCCAAAACGGGACTGCGGCTCTAAAGGCTTCGGGAGGAGGGGGTGGGTTCCTCCCATTCCTCCACTCAGACGCAATTTCCTTTATTAATAGGAGATATACTAACTATCTCGTATCTCCCCTCGGCGGGGAGCACAGGGGGGTGGGGGGGGGGGGTTCTTCTTAGATCGACTGAAACCAGATCCACAGGAGTTCCTCATGGCGGGAAGGGGGGGGGGCTCCTCCCACATGAACCCAAACAATACGCCTTCTAGCCTACCAGGTATACCGTTAGTAGGTATGTTGCATTTTCCCCCGGGGGGGCTGAGGGGGGGGGGGGGGGGGTTCATGTCATGCATGGCCGAATGCCGTATGACCATAGACCCCCGCATCTTTCTATGCACTATACCGGGATGGAGAACGTCCGTTTTCACACCGAGCAGGCAGACATTGCTTGCACCAAGCGCGAAGCGCCGTGAGGTGTCGGGTGATTCGCATGAAGGGTGAGTGAGCTACATCCTAGTATTAATAAGAAGTCGGGGGAAGAGGAGCGGGGGGGGCAGGAGAGTTCCTCCTACATTAACTCAAAAAGAAAAACATACGATCAAAACGCACACTTTTCGGGGTCTCTTCTCTGTCGCTGAAAGATTGACGAAAGCGTGCGAGACAAAAAACAAAAAAAAAAACCGGCGAAATTAAGGCTGAAGGAACGCACCCTACCTATGCGCGAAAAAAACACACGCACACGAAAACAAAAAACGCCCGTACCGAGGGGGAGAAGAGGTGGCAGCTGTGACCAATCACGACTCGCCCCACAGAAGGCTGACGAGAGTAAGATGGCTAAATATCAAACTGCGAGTTGGGACTTGGGAGAACAAAAAAAAAACACGAAAAAAAACACACACACAGTCGGTCGGTCGGTCGGTCGGTCGTTGTCATTAATGGACATGTGTTTTTGGTCGGTTTGGATCGTGCTTCTCGCTTCGACGATACTATCCGTGCGTCGAAGCAGCAATGCGTGCACGGAGCGATGATGGTGCCGATACAAAGCTGGCGTACGCGTGCCATTTTGGGCCAACAACCATTTTCGTTGGTCGAGAGAAACCTCAGTTCATTTATATATGAATTGCAACGTGCCAGGCAATATCTACCACAGGCGCATTTTTATAGTAATTGCCATGTGCCAGGTAATTAATATCTACCACACACAGGCGACCAGCACGAACAAAATCATGAAACCAGACAACAAATTTGTTGTCAATCTCATGTGCATGTTGTAGTGTAGCAACATTTTCCTGGACATCCAGCCAGTAAAAACACACGGTTTCAATTATTTTAATATTATTTGTTTACTTACCGCGCATCGCCTTCTCATCATCATCACTCATCCATCTCTCTCCCAATTTCGATCTAACAATCAATCAATCAATCAATCATCATTGCTCCAATCAACCAATCAATCACCACATTTTTTCATCAACCAATCGAATCAAGTCACCACTATTACTTACCGGCGGACCGGGTGCAAAGACAATCAACCAGCCAATCAATCATCACCCACCCACCATTTCGATCAACCAAATGAAGTTGCCATCACCCACCATGGTCAAAAAAATCAAAACAAT
The DNA here is from genome assembly GCA_031213475.1 of Nereocystis luetkeana. Lineage (NCBI taxonomy): Eukaryota > Phaeophyceae > Laminariales > Laminariaceae > Nereocystis > Nereocystis luetkeana. Next base: position 2,297,594 of record JARUPZ010000003.1, on the reverse strand, counting down.
TATTTTCATTTTCTACCGACGGAATAGGAGCAGGTAGGCAACAATAATATTGACATGATCAGGTACTGTACGTCCGTCAAAGGCAGCTTACACATCATTTCCTCGCCGCAGGTAGTCAACACAGGCCAAAGCCGCGTGCGGGTGCGGGATGTGTCCAATGCCCATATTAACGTTGGGACGAAACGTCGCAACAACCACCACCACCACCACCACAACAACAAAAACAACAAAAAAAAGCCGAGCAGCATGCATGCGGTGGCAGCAAGCAGCAGCAAAGAAAGCAGCAAAGAAAGCAGCAGCCAGCAGCAGCAAGCAGAAAAGCAAGCAAGCAAGCAAGCAAGCAAGCAAGCAAGCAAGCAAGCAAGCAAGCAAGCAAGCAAGCAAGCAAGCAAGCAAGCAAGCAAGCAAGCAAGCAAGCAAGCAAGCAAGCAAGCAAGCAAGCAAGCAAGCAAGCAAGCAAGCAAGCAAGCAAGCAAGCAAGCAAGCAAGCAAGCAAGCAAGCAAGCAAGCAAGCAAGCAAGCAAGCAAGCAAGCAAGCAAGCAAGCAAGCAAGCAAGCAAGCAAGCAAGCAAGCAAGCAAGCAAGCAAGCAAGCAAGCAAGCAAGCAAGCAAGCAAGCAAGCAAGCAAGCAAGCAAGCAAGCAAGCAAGCAAGCAAGCAAGCAAGCAAGCAAGCAAGCAAGCAAGCAAGCAAGCAAGCAAGCAAGCAAGCAAGCAAGCAAGCAAGCAAGCAAGCAAGCAAGCAAGCAAGCAAGCAAGCAAGCAAGCAAGCAAGCAAGCAAGCAAGCAAGCAAGCAAGCAAGCAAGCAAGCAAGCAAGCAAGCAAGCAAGCAAGCAAGCAAGCAAGCAAGCAAGCAAGCAAGCAAGCAAGCAAGCAAGCAAGCAAGCAAGCAAGCAAGCAAGCAAGCAAGCAAGCAAGCAAGCAAGCAAGCAAGCAAGCAAGCAAGCAGCAGCGACCAAAAGCAGCTAGCACCCACAGCAAGCACGGAATGAACAGAAGGGACGCAGCATGAACAAAAATGACTCGTTTTTCATACAATGCGTTTATTCGTCATCCATTCGTGCCTGGACACACACACCCAACACAAACAACCCAATCACGCACGCATCGTTCCCAAAACTCTAGTACCTCCTCTTTCTCATCAACAATCAAAATAAAAATAACTAAAAAGAAGAATAAAAAAGACATCGGCTGGCCAAAAGCGCTCCCCACCCTGCACTGTCACCCCTGCCCGTCAAGCGAGCACAACGACCCCCCTTATTCCCCGAATAACGCACCCCCCCCCCCCCCCCCGCATAACGCAATATCCCCCCACCCCCCTCTTGATTAACGCCCCCTCCCCCCTCCTCTCCCTTCCCCTCCTCTCGTGATCTATTGCGCGCTGTACGAGTACTTTTAATGTTTCGGCGTAGCCGATTATTAGTTAACCGTCCCAAAACCCTCTCATTTTCGCTGCCAAAAAATAAACTCCCGCTACCCTGCGCCATCAAATTCAAAACCAAAACCCATGCACGTACGTACTGGTAGTACTCTTAGTAGACTAGGGTACGAGTGTACGTGGAATCAATCTCGCGAAAAAGTGTACCACCTCTAGTATGAGATGAAAATATTTAAGTATGAAAATATAAACGTATAGACTATGAAAATGCATGTACTGTATTTGTTCATGTGCCCATTGGGCGAGATACGACGCACGTGCCAAAAGCACCTCCCCCCCCCCCCCCCCCCCACCGATGTCTATCGGCCACCAAACACGGACACCGATAAAACTACCACCACAGCGGTGCATTTTGTACCAGGAAGGGTATATCTGGTATACTCGGGGGGTATCCGGGTGCCAACCCTGATATTGTTGATAATACCCGGCTACATCCAGAGTATATACCGGGTGCATCCAGGGTACAAGAAGTACACCGGGTATATCCAGAGTATATACCTGGGTACATCCAGAGTAGACAGCCTACTATAAACACCCTTGTACTACTACTACTTACTAGATAAGACTCGTACTAGGTCGTATGATGTTTCTTTCGCGATTAGCATGCACCACGCAAAAATAGCTTCGCTCCCCCCGTTTTCCCTCCCCTTCCCTCCCCTCCCGCCTCGCGCGTTCATCAAACAAAGGCTGGCTCGTATCGTTCTATTTCAACAGGCAAGGGCCATGCCTTACGCTCGCTTACGTATCGGTATATTTCAACAGGCAAGGGCCGTTTATTAAGCTTGCTTACGTATCGCTATATTTTAACAGGCGAGAGCCACTACGCTTGCGTACGTACGTATCACTATATTTCAATAGCGAAGGCCGTTTCGCGTACGTATCGTTATATTTTAAGAGCAAGAAATGGTCATCATGCTTACGCTGGCACCATCGTACCGCCACCAGCGAGCGATCATACCCCCCCCCTCCCCCCCCTCCCCCTCCGCACGATCCCATCTCCTTTATGCAACTCCTCCACCATCCGACGATTCGTTCAAATTGCCGGCGGCACTAAACCCGTCGCCGGTACCCCCCCAATCCTTCCATCATCTCGTCTCTCTTCTTCTCGCCAACTGCGTGACCTACGAACTTAGCCCACCACGCCATGTGTGGAGTGGCGGAGGAACACATAAATCTGATTTTGATCCGCGGACAACAAAAACAAAGAAAACGCAGAAAATTGAATTGAAAATTCGACTTAAAACTCTTATCGCTGTTTCATCAACTGCACTGCCACCAAAGTACTCGAGAAACACAATTAATGTAGTACGAGTACAACAGCTTTTTCGGTGCTGCGTCTGACCGGGGTAGTATTTTCACCCCCCCCCCCCCCCCCAACCCCCTTCACCCCCAAATCCATCGCTAGCCACCTACTGCCGACAAAAATTGAGCAAGAACTTCGAGAGGTGACCGCTTCTTAACGTACAGCAGTTACGGTACAGTACGTACTGAAGTGATCGTAGTGGGTATGTGCTCGAGAGAAAAAAGAAAAGAAAAGAAAAAAACTCTTCTTACTTCAACTCGCGCTGCGCACAAATAAAAAACGGACACACAAAACTGTTTCCGTTCGCGATGAAACAAGAAACGAAAAGAAAACATAACTATCATAGCCCCGCCCCTTTGGATGATAACCAACACAACCGCCCCAAACGCACTACACGCCCAGCTCTGATTTTGATCTAAAATTTTCCCGGAAAGAAGTGCCGTCCCGTCCGGAAAGGAGGCACCACGACCATAACGATAGTAACATTCAAGCCGGTTCGGGCATCCAAGCATCCAAAAAGGTAGGAAGCCGCGGCGTGGTATATAGTAGGAGTACAAAAGGGCGGATGGACCAACAACAAACAAAAGAGAAAAAAAATCGTAAAAAAAAAAAAAGTCGACACATATATACGAGCAAAACAAAAGCTGCACAGAATATCTAAACCGGTACCTGGTATACACGTACTGAAAAGAGCCACGGCCTCTCTTGATATGCCCGCCACCCGCCCCCGCCCCCCCCCCCCCCCTCCCCCCACCTCGCTCCTTCCTCGACAGTATCCCGTCTCAGGACACACACGTAAACTGCTGCGCCACTTCTTCGCGACTTGCACACGCTTGCTACCGCTTCAAGGCTTCCAAACGTCGATTTTCGCTGCTGTAGACACGGGACGGAGGCAACAGAAGGGCACCGACAGCCAACGCCCGGCTCCCCCCCCTCCACTCGTCCCCTTCAGTCTCCCCCTACACTCTCAATCAAGCACGGTCATGCCCCACCCAGTCTCAAGCCACCACGGACATGCATGCATGCATGCAACGCGAGCGCCCCCTATCCCACGTCCCCTCACCAAAGCAACCAATCGTTTAATTGCGGGAAAAGGCACAGCAATAGCACTACCCGCCCTCTTCGCGCCTCAAGCCCACGACGACGAAAAAATAAACCTTAGCCCCCCCCCCCCCCTATCAGCCCTTCGCCTCTACCCCCCCCCCCCTTCCACTTCTCCAACCCCTCGCCCGAGACCCCCCCTCCTCCCCCCCCCCCCTCCAACACCCTCCAACACCCTCCGACCGTTGTCACGAAGCCGAAGCAGTCGGGGCGGTGGGAGCGCCCCAACCATCCTGCGCCACAGACAACGAAAACCCGGGCAGCTCGGGGAGAGTCGCTGGGGGGGATCGAGATCGAGATCCCTGTAGAGAAGACGGGCTTCCTCTATCTCTTGCCGTACCGGGGGGAACCCGCGGCCCACACATCAGCGGCGACGGAGGCTTTTGGCCCGGGTTGGCCGCGTTCTGCCGCTGCTGGTCGGAGCCCGGGGAAGCGTCGCGCTTGGGTTCCGTCCGCTTCTGGGAGCCCCCCGAGGGGCGCTGGGCTTGCGGCTGGTCCTCCGGGGCGTCGGTCTGCTTCCGTTTCTGCTGCTGCTGCTGCTGCTGAGATTCAGGCGGGGACGAGCTTCGGCGAGCTTGTTGCTGAAGCACTTGTTGTTGCTGCTGCTTCTCTCGTTCACGGTCCCGCACGCGGCGTCTCATCTCCCTCTCCTCCTGCTCCACCTTCGGCTGCTCTCCCTCCTCCTCTTTCTCTTCGCGATACTTCAGCTCCTGCTTCGACTCCTGTCCCTGTCCCTGCCCCTGCCCCTGCCCCTGCTGCCGTTCTCGTTCGGGCTGCTGCTTCCTCTCGCGCTCAGGCTGCTGCATCCTCTCCCTCTCCCTCTCCCTCTCCGGCTGCCGCAGCGAGTGCGATAGCGGCACTTGTCTCATCCTCCGCCCGTGCTGCTGCTGTTCCTCTTCCGAGTGCTGCTGCTGCTCTCGCTGCCGCTCCCCCCCCCGACGGAGCTCCTCCTGCTGTCGCTGAGGCAGCTGCTCCTGCCGGTGCTCTTGCCCTACCTGCTGCTGCTGCTGCTGCTGCTGCAGCTGCTGCTGCTGCCGCGGCTGCTGCCCAAGCCGTTGCTGCAGCTCCTGCTGCCGCTGCTGCTGCTCCAGCCGTTGCTGCTCCAGCCGCAGCTGCTGCTGCTGCAGGTGGTTCAAGTCCGCGGACTGAGCAGCAGCCAGTCTGTTCGGCCTCGACGGAGGCAGGAGCCGTCTGCGCGCCTGCACCGGGGGCCCCACTACGGACTTGAGCGTGGGGGACCCATCGGGCGAGGTAATCGGTCGGCCCGACAACGAGCGCGCCGACCGGTCTACCCCGTCTGCCTGGACAGGGGAAGAAGAGGGGGACAGGTTGGGTGGATTATTATACTGGAGAGCCACCCCCCTCCCCCCACCGCCTGCACCACCGACACGGTTATCCTTAGAAGCGGAAGCAGCAGCAGCAGCAGCAGCAGTAGCGGAACCACCACCACCACCACCACCACCACCACCATTACTCTCGGGGTGGCCAATACCATTGCCGGCGTGAGAGGAGGAGGAGGAGGAGGAGGAAGAGGGCGGCCCCGCCCCCGCCCCCGCCCCCGCCGCGGGCGCCTTAGCTGCGCGCCGCTTCACTACCGCAGCCGCCGCACCCGGCGCCTGGTTCAGCATCGTGTCCGAGAAGAAGCTTTCGGCGTCCACCCCTTCATCGTCGCTGTCGAAAGAATTACGGTAGTGAGGCCTCCCTCCGTCGTCGCTTTCGAACGCGTGCTGCGGGTGAAGGCGTTTTGCGGAGGAGGGGCGGAGGGGGGGGGGGTATCGGTAACCGAGGGGGTCGCAATCACACAGCAGTCTCGTAATTTCTTTTATTGCGAGTGGTGTATCACACCTGGTTTATGACCACACCCATCTGCCCCAAAAATCCAAGGATTGTCTTTGGGTACAGGAAATAGACAAAAGGGAGTGGGGGTGGGGGCACGGGTTCAGTACACACAGGAGGCTCACAATGGGAAGACAGGGGGTCAACACTCAAGACAGTCTCGCAAGAATCACGCAACAGTCGCTTATCAGGTACAAGGTAGTTGTTTTTTTGTCGCGAGTACTGTATCATACCCTGGTACCTGGTGTAGACACTAGACAGAGGTCGGGGGGGGGGGGTACTCGATAGGAGAGACGAATTCGATATCATGCATGGCCGTAGTCGTATGACCATAGACCCTCGCATCCCTACAATGCCGGGACGGGGCATGTCGGGTTTTCACCGACCAGGCAGACATTGCTTGCACCAAGCGCGAAGCGCCGTGGGGGCGGACTTGCATATGGATGACGGGGGGCGGGGGTGTACTCATTTGAGGCTTGCCTTAGGCATTTGACCATTGACCAAGCATCCCTTTCGATACGGGGCACCGTTCCTACTCCTACTATTACGGAGGACCATAGTAAATACCCTGGTAGGACCTACGGCCCACACAAAAACCGATATATTTCGCTATTTTTACCAACAATATTTGGTCCTATTTACTAAGGTCCCCCGTAATAGACACAGCTCCAACAGTTGGGCGCTCATCACGTTGTTTCCTCATAGTACATATACCTGGTATATATTTTTTGCTAATCTTTTCCCCTTCCTGTTTGACCGCCTGTGGTTTATCTACAGTCTAATTCCCTCATCTCTTCCTCTAACACACCCCGTTCCTCCTTGTACCTTTCACATTCTCCTACTATGTGAGCTCTAATCTCTACCAGGTATTGCTTTGCTGCACGGGCACACATCTGTGCATCTATTTCCTCCTCCTCATTCCAACTACTGGTATACCTCTTTCTTCTTTCCGGCAGGTCCAGGTCACCTACACGAAATCGCAGTTTCGGTGTTTCGCGAAGTTCACTGGGCCGTGTAAATACGTTTTCATCCCTATTCCTACGTTCAATCCCCCGTGTATCTCCAAGCGTTTCTCCGCTCCCACCTTGTTTTTCTTAACGCTAGCCTTTCCCTTCAATCTATCCTTTCTTCTACTTCTATACCTTGTACCTCCCAAACTTCCTGACGGACACGACCTCTTCTTCGTTTCCCCCCTTCATGCCCTTCCACACTTTCTCAGCTACCCTATCCCACCTTATTCCAGCTCGCCCTTTCGTTATTTTCTCCCATGCAGCTCTGTCAACTATGGCTGGCAACCTCTTTTTTGGCATGTTCCATACTTTATACCTGGTACTGCCATTTCAACTTTCTCGCGTCTCTATTTGTCTTGAGTGGGTACATTCCCAGTTCTGCTCTTGATACTGTAGTACTAGTGGTACTTGAGCATCTTAGGAAAAAATTAGCTGCTGTCATCTGTACTGTTTCCGACCGTTTCGCGTTCCCTCCCCATACTTCTCCTGCATATAATAGCTTTGTAGCGAGTCTGTTAGTAGGATCGCATCCAGGGGGGGGGGAAGGACTATGGGATCAGGACGCACAGACGCCCCGCAACGGTACGCAAAGGGGTCACTACACACAACAGCCGCGCAACCTATTTCACGAGCTACTAAAAATCATCAGGGATACAGTTTCTGGGTAGGTAACACAGAGAGCGGAGGGGGTACTCGATATTGGGTGGGTGGGGGGGGGGGCAAAAAAGGGGTCCGGAACACATTCGTGGACAACATTCTTGAAAAAGTATTCCACAAGAGATGCTTTACATCGAAGTATACCATAAGGACCAAATTTTAAAGGCCGAAATGTATAGAGGTTCGGGGGTGGTAGGTGGAAGGTATAAGGCCCTCAAGCTTGCGATCGTATCCGTGCCGTGTATTGGCTTGGTACATACATAACGACCAGAGCATGGGTAAGACAGAGGACAGCGCAGTCAGGCCGCGACATGAAAGAACAAGAAGAGAAACACCGGGAACAAATCCAACTTCACCAATCAGTCTGCTCACCTGCTACTCGTAGACGGTTGATTAGACCAGACTCGTCTTTAAAAAAAAATCACTAATCTTTGGGTCCCAAAAGATGAAAAGACCAACCTTACCACTATAGTGCGCCACCCTCGTGACCTCTAGGTCTCAAAAGGTAAAAACTCGTCGTGTATTTGGTCGCTAATCTCTGGGGCCCACACGGTGACAAAAACAAACCACCCTCGTGACCTCTAGGTCTCAAAAGGTAAAAACTCGTCGTGTATTTGGTCGCTAATCTCTGGGGCCCACACGGTGACAAAAACAAAACGTATCTATATTTTTTTTTGTCGCTCATCTCTGGATCACCCAAAGGTGACTTATAACTACTGTACGCAAAATACGAAAATTCAAACAAACTTATAATTCCATCGTCACTTGCTTGACCTCTGTGTCCAACAAGGCGACAAAATAAAAGACCAATTTGAACACCTTGGGCTTTTTTTTTTTGGTAAATTGTATCCGGGTGTTCTAAAAACGTCACCCAAAGACAAAACTTCTACGTACCAAAACCTATCGTTCGGTTTGTCAAATCTCTCGGTCACAAAAACTTCTACCCTTTTAGGACTGCAGTCTCGTTTTGGGGATAATTTGGGACAAAGTACTTGGAATTTGACTGGTGCGTCCCCAAAACGGGACTGGAGCTCTAAAAGACTTTGACCCCTGACGGACTACACGCCAGATTTGGAGGATAATAGCCCTTGCGGATTAGACTTAGATGTGTCTTTCTGTGCAGTACAGAAGCTTAAGGGTGCGCTGTATCTGTACATTACAGATACAGCCCAGGACACAAATATGCCGCATAGATCATGGAGGCTATGTGCCTCCCAACCGGCCATAACATGAGCTACAGTACAAGTACATCATACAGACCACACAGGTTATGCATAGGAATCTATCTATCTATATATCTGCCCTGAAAAATAAACACCAAACTCATCAAACCTTGTCCTTATAGTCGTGGCACCACGTAAAAATAATAAGAATCTCTGGTGGGTCCCAAAAGGCGACCTAGATCGAAAACCCGCGGGCGTCACAAGAGGAGTGCTTTGCACAACAGCAAGCGCCAACAATTTCTCAGGGTTCCTCGTTTGAGGACTCCAACGAACTCAAAGCTCACTAAACCGCACCACTCATGAACAAGAATATAATGACCGTTCAGGCCTTAATACGGAGCTCCACGCGTCGCTTAGATTGCCGTCCGGAGCGGTAAAATAATTATAGCGTCGCTCAAGGCTGTACTGCAAACCGTAAAGATAGGGCCGTTGAGTTTTTGCGCGGAGGGTGATCGATAATTTTTTCGGAAGGAGAAGCAAGCTCAAGAGCGCCAATACCGCGCAACAGCGTGCGATTTTTCGGGGGACGAAAACATCCGGGTCGAGATAGAGCCTTCCGAAAACATGCATGTTCGGTTTTGGGACCCATTTCACCGGTGTCGACAGGACAGTTCATTGCCCTACGAATAGAAGGGTCACGGCTTGAAAAGGCAACCCTCCGCAAAGCCAACGCTATCGACGGTACACGCACGCCGATCGACGCGCAATCCCATGGGTCAGGTTACCAAACGAATTCCTTACCGTAAAATACACACAGACCTGGTACGAAGTATATGTGTACGTACGAGCAGCAATCGAAAGCGCAATGGAATTGGGGAAGCCCCCGTGTGTGACAACTGTTGCACCAGGTATAAATATCCCTTTTAGGAATGCAGTCTCGTTTTGGGGACAAAATTACTTAGAATTTTGTCCCCGAGACAGAACTGCTGTCTGCCTTGACCCTTTTAGAACTGCTGTCTCATTTTGGGGACAATCCACTCAAATTTCAAGTAGTTTGTCCCCAAATCGGGACTGTGGTTCTAAAAGGGTTAAAAGGCAAAGGGCTAAAAAGTGGGTGTAACGCGAAGAAAACGGCGACACGAGGGAAGGAGACATGGTTCAAGTCTTCTCGCGACAAAAAAAAAAAGAAGGTACAAACCGTAGCGGCGGGGAGGGCGAACGAGAGGCCGCTACAGTATGCGACGACCCCCGGATCTGAGTGACGACCACCACAGGAATGAAAGACAGAAAAGAGGGCAGAGATGGAAAGAGGGGAGAGAATCACATGGGACCAACCAAAGTTATCATTTTTTGGGTCGCAAATGTCCGGGTCCCCAAAAAAAAGAATGGTATACATATGCCATGGGTATATACTTTTGTCGTAGCGATCATTTTTTTCTGAGGGTCCATATTTGAAGAGCTCTCTACCTCAACCCAGGCACTGGCTCTGAGACAACTTGAAGTACAAGCTGATCAACAATCCCATGGCCTGTTCATACGTCGGTATACAACGAAGGGTTCGCGAAACACAAACGGTTCTTCCAACGATATCAGCAACAACTATCTCCGCCGCCGGACTGAGCAATACCCCGTACAGAGCTCGCCCCAGTTGGTGTTCATTTAAGCTCCTCACCCAAAAGGGTGTTTTGTCTATTCAAGCCCCAGAGGGTGTTCGTTTACTCAAGCTCACTCCAGGGGGTGTTTGCTAAAGCTCACCTCCGAGGGTGTTCATTGAACCTCCCACCCCCGCTAAAAAAACCATAGGGTGCTCATTTAAACACACGCTCCACAGGGGGCAAAACCCAGCGGATCATCTTTAGCCACACTTACAAATGTGCCAGCTGCAGCTGGGTCGTGTGTTCTCGATTTAACGCGGAACTGGCGGTGGTGGCGCGGTTGCTCTTGACGGTTCACCCTATCTTGCCGGGAGCGACACAAAACACGCGCCCGAGAAAACATGTAACAAACGCAATGGACGCGTGCTCTACATACATACAATCAACTACCTGGTACATACGTATACAGAGAACATAGGTGAACAAGCAAACACACGGAATAGATACGAGGAGGATAGGCGAAGTAAGCAAAAAAAAAACTGTCCAGAAAAAAAAGCAAGACTGACGGAGCTCTCCTGAATTGAGGAATTCCAATCCCACTGCCGTTGTATTACGGGGGACCATAGTTAACAGGACCTACGGTATACATAAAAACCTACATGTTTAACCATTTTTACTAACAATATTTGGTCCTGTTAACTATGGCCCCCCGTAATAGCATAACGCCTGCCACGTTACCGTAGCGAGTTAAGGACGGCAGAAAGGGCAGAAATCTTCTCGCGATAAAAAATTGAAGGCGTGAACGGTACTTGGGGGGGGGGGGGGGGGAGGAGGACAGCCTGCATCGTGATCCCGACTCTGAGTAACTATTACGAGGGACCATAGTAAACAGGACAATATATTGTTGGTAAAAATAGGCAAATGTATAGGTTTTTGTGTATACCATAGGTCCTATTAACTATGGTCCCCCGTAATACTACTCCAAGGAAGGAGGGAGAAAAGAAGAGCGGAGACAAATTAATTAATGGGAAGCGGGTTTAACGCTCTATCTCTCTTCTTCTCAAAAGTCAGGATCAGGGTGAGGCAAGTATCAAAAGTTCCTCGAGCGAGAATTTCATGACTACCGAGGTATGTATGTGACAACGGACGGGCACAAGGAAAACAAAAAGGAGGGGGGGGGGGGGGGGACGCCATATTGCACCCCCCCTCTCTTCAGGTCACATTGACCACAAACCAGTGGGGTTGGGGTTTTCTGTGCAGATTTCGTGAAAAAAAATCACAGCACATTTCTTCGTGACTTTTAATTAAATTTAGTTTAGTTTACAACACCCCCGCGCCGCAGTGGGGTCTCTGTGGGTGTTTTATGATTTCTTCTCGTGTACATGAGCGATACTCTCTAGCACAACCCTCGAAACCAGCGATCAAAACGCCTTGTCAGACGGACTCCATGCTGCGCTCTCGAAACCGACGCAGCTACTATACATCTGTCTTTTTCATACTGGAAGCAATTTTGCGACCCCCAGGCATGTCGCCACAAAATATCAGAGAAAGCGCGGTCTTGAAACCCGCAACTCAAAATTACCTGGTAATACAGTACGTAGTGTGCACGATAGTCGCAAGCGCCATTTCCAGTATCAAGAGGGTCGACGCGGTGACGGTTCGGTGCGGTTTTACTCGGAAACAATAAACAGACACACACCGCACCACATCGCAGGATTATGTAAACGGAAAAACCTCGGTGCTGAACCCTACAAAGGCTTTCAAATATTCACCTTCGTTAGGATGGATCCACGTATCCAAGTTTCGGGGACATACCTACTCAAAAATAGAGTACAGGGGGGGTGTACTCGATAGGAGAGATGCACTCGATCTCATGCATGGCCGTAGTCGTATGCCCATAGACCCTCGCATCCCTACAATGCCGGGACGGAGCATGTCGGGTTTTCACCGACCAGGCAGACATTGCTTGCCCCAGGGGGGGGGGGGGGGGGGGGCTGCGATTTAAGGGAATTGAATTAAAGAGAAACACCGATACAAGAGAGATCAAAAGGCTAGGCACAGGGACGCTGAAAGCTGCCACATATGCAGAACCCATTCCCGGTTTTACGAGAGAAAAGCCGGTGCAACAGAGGTGTACTAAGCCTGATAGACCCCTCTCATGAATCGCGGCCTCCCTGTAGGACATGCTTTGCACGCCCCCTCGCCCCTCGTACGAACAGCACAAAATAAGTCAACCTCCAACTCTCGCGCGGAGCGAAAGGGAACACGAACGCGGGAAACAACACGTTTTCGTCACGTATCGCAATACATCCCAAGAGCCTGGTGCATATGATAGTATATATAAATATATATATATATATATTTATATATATATATATACCAGGTATAGTGTATATATATTATATATATATTATAATATATAGATGTATTTAATATATACCAGGTATGTATGTCTGTAATATCTGTATGAAGATGTATCAAATGTTTTTTTTTCGAAGATCAGCATTTTTTTTCTCTCCGGGCGGAGGTCTTTTCTCCTGCTCTAGGCCGAGGCGCACGCAGAAGGCCCCCGCGTGTACACAACACGGCTCAAACCCGGACCCCGGCTGAGGTCCGTGGCGCGTGTGCCCTGAGGGGTTTGAAGGTCGCGCGAAAACTAGCAAGTAACTATCGAGTACGAGATCTGCTTCCGCCGAGCCAGAGCCTGCCAAGACAATGCAAACCCCACAAATTCATATCATGAAGACACGTGCGCTCCGCCGCTGTAGAACACTGTCCTTCCGGGTCTCAAGTTTCGTACATTCCGGCAGCCACGAAATCAACAGCAGTCCCACATCAAGCTCTTTCCCTCGGTGCTTGCGACGGTCCGACCGTGCTTCTGTGTGTGTGTGCGAGTGTATTGCCATGATTCCTGTCTCCTCAGGAAATCGGAATTATTGCAACACAGACGTACCCATCGGTGGTCTCTAAAGAAGGGTGAAATTGCGGCAGCCGCCGTAAACCCGCCTTCTGTCCGGTCGAAGTTCTCGAGAAGTGCCCGAATAAAATAAGTCTATTCCAACAAGGGTGGGGTTCTGTCTCGCACCTAAATGTGAGGGATTTATTCTCGATGGTGAGACAGCGCCCACCACCCCGACCCGGAGCTCTGACCCTAACCCCATCCTGAGGCCTCCTTGGTTGGTGTGCCAGCTGGTCGTTGTGCTTGGAAAGACTCTATATTGCTTGCTGCTCGGGCACATTCTGAGGAATTTTGGCAGGCATGGTGGATTAACGGCGGCTGCCATTGCGGGGGCAGGACGATATTAAACCACACTTCCTCGGAACTACAAAGCAACGCGCAGACACGGAATACACTGCTCCATCAACGATAGCAGCGGTGCAACAGGCAGCAGCAGCAGCAGCAGCAGCCCAACGGCACTGGTACAACGGCACTGGTACAACGGCTCCCGCGCATAACGCTTCCGTCTCAGTGACAGCCACGGTGCTTTCGTGTTTGTGTGTGTGCAGTGCGGTGTTCACCAACAGGACAGGAAAAAAAAATGCAAACTCGTGACTATAGCAGCAGTACATTTTCACGTCCATTTTATTTAATCAACCACACCTCGTCGAGCCTATCCCGTCATACTTCGAAGTATACGTATATAGGAACGCCTGAGGATGTCTCCCCTTTTCAGCTTGCGATAGCCCCGGGATTTCAAGTCAACCACATCCCGATGGGGAACCTTGCCATATGATTTGTATGATATTATATCCGTCCTGGAGGAAAAATGTATCTTACCCACCGTGGGGCGTGGTGTAGTAGTCCGATCTCTTATGTTGCGCATCCGGATACACCGAGCAAAAACAGCCAAAAAAAGAGGCATGGAACAGCCGTGCACCCTTCTGAAACTGCTGTCCCGTTTGGGGCTACAACCCATTCAAATTTGGAGTAGTTTGTCGCAGAACGGGACTGCATTCCTAAAAGGGTAAGCATATACGTGGTTTGTTTTCCTCACGTACGTACGCACATTCTCTTAGTCTGGCAAAACCTCGCACGTACACACATTCTCCTTGCCTCGCAACTTTTGACGATGAAGGTGGAACTCTCTACCTGGTGCCAATCTTGCCGGGAGTATCAACACCCGTTTGATACTGAAGGCACAGACCAAAGGGTGATTATATTCAGAGTAGTACAACTATTCGATGGCACTCTGCCTCATAATATAAGGGCCGTTTGTATAATAATACTTCATCCAAATATTGTCAATATTTTGGAACAGATTGGTCCCAGTTGTGCCCAAAAGGGTATGCCGTACAAATAGTATATAAAACCTTACTCGTACCAGCACATAATACCTGGTGCATAGGATAAAGAATCAGTGCGAGCGTACCGACGCTGCCGGGTGTGTCGGATGACGTCGAGCGGAAAGAACGGTGCAAATTGTCAGAATACAGAACCAAACCAAAACAACACTTCACATCAAAACACCCCATCTATACTCGCGGGGAAAACACACACGCCCTGGTACGTACCGTTATTTATCCTGGTACTGTAGTATACATGGTTAAGCAATACATAGAGCATATAGGATATTCTTCGTGTGTCACCGTGAGCGAGTCGCCGCATTTCTTGGACGTAATCTTCAGCCGTTTTCGCGATACCTCGCGATGAGGTGCACCTCTCGGCCCTATATAGCCCCCCATCGTGCTGGCCGACCCCTACTCTGCCCACTCTGCCAAGGGCGGCCTAGGCCGTGCCCAAGCCGTTTCTCGCGGTCGTGTGTATTCATGGGGATCTCGAGGCTTTCATCACAGGCTCGCCATACATACCTGGTGCGAGTATTTGTCTACGGTCCAGAGCGCGATAAACACACCTCTTTGGGCCTTGCGATCTCTGCACATGAGCATATCGGGACGTTTTCTCGCGAGGAAGTGAACGTTTTCGGCCGATTCTTGCGCGAACGTGCCCGCCGGGCCTGCTTTGCACCGAGCAGGGCCTCACGTACGCTCGTGCCGCGACCGTGCGGGCTGTGGGCGCTGCAGTTTTTATCAACGATGTGGTGATCGAGAGTTTACCTTTGTTTTTTTTGTTGTTGCAAATGTGGACGTTGCTCCGAATTATATGTACACGTATGTACTCGGACTCATACTGCATTCATGGTTTTCCCCATGATCTACACGCAAGATCCAAGATTCCGTTTTTATTCGACGACACTTGATTTTTATGGGCCACATAGGTCGGAATCTTATCGGAGCCGAAACCGGAAAACAGAACTGGCATGCGCTTCTGTTTTTCGTATGGCCCAGATTCATATATCGAGTTTCGTCTTTTCCTATCTTATGGAGTTTTATGTAAGTACGCCGGGGTTTCATTTGAGTTGAGAGGACGTTGGACGGAGAACCTACCGCAATAATATTTGGATTCGGCGGACACACAGCAGCACACGGCACCCAGGGATCCTGTTTTGGTACCCACCGTGTAACATGAGGCTTGCTTTCGCAGACTCGAGCTTCCTGGAGTGGGTTGGTTTCCTTAGACGAAGGGTCCCCAAGCTTGGCAGTCTGCTGCAGCATCAAGGAGCAGTGCGTTGACATTCATTGCTGAGAGCCCGAGAACACAACGACAACCGCCAAGAGCAGGCATGCGGTGTAGTCGGTTGTTCGCCATCACCAGAGCTTGAAGTCTCAAGCTACCGCTATATCCCGGGATACCGTGTCAGAGAAACCGAGAGAGTGCAACAGTAGTAGCGATGATATGTACCAGTATCAGGCCGGCCACGTCATGCCTCTGGTGCGGGGTTCAAAACCAGTTTCGGCCAGCTCTGGGACCGTACAGAACTGGTGCTTGGTTTCATTCGTCTGGCCAGGCCATTTCTGATGAAAAATAAATAAATAAAAAAAAATACAGAAAACGTTTTTTCAGAAATTTCTGTTTTTTTGGCCATCGATCAGTTTCTCGATCAGTCGGATCTTGCACGAAATTCTGCCTGGATTTCTTTACAAAATCCTGTTGTGTTTTCTAGTTTCCTCCCATAAGAAGAGTCACCCTTAGGGCCTTAACGAGTAAACAAAAACTAAACAAAAAACAAAGTGCAGAACGAAAGGGCACGTGAGTTTTATCGGTAAAATAAAAGAACTACACGTAGAGATCCCGATTCCTCCGTTTCACATTTTGTTTCTTTCACGTTCCAGAGCACTTAATTTTACGAAACGGGTGCCAAATAAACGAAAATATGGGATACCCAGGGGGGAAGAGGAACATGGGAGGAGCTCCAACCGTTGGGATGGAATTCCGACAAAGTTTCTACGACCGGTTGGGAAGCGCACGATGCCCAAAGGTAGTGCATGTGGCTGCCACGCGGCTTGTCTGCTGACGTAGGGTATACGACCAAGGGGCGCCTCCACAAGAAACCGGGGGGGGGCCAAGGCCAGGAAGTGGCTATGGCGGTTTTTTTTTTGTCGATATGAGTGCCAACTCAACATTCAAACGTGTCCCACCGAACAGCGATGGCCGATACACAAGTTCTCGAGCGCTCCGGAGGGAGTGGGTTGGACCGCGAGAACCGCCCGCTGCCGTGGAGGACCCCTCATGTTGCGAGTTGTGTCTACCCACCGTCGCTGTCGAGCGCTATCGCCGGGAACCACGTGCTGTGGCGGTTATAACCCTTGTAGAACCGCAGTCCCACATGTGGGGACAAACAAACCACTGATATTTCCAAGTAGATTGTCCCCAAATTCGGATTTTGCGGTTCTAAAGGGGTTGATTGAGCCAATCTGAAAAATGGCACCGCGTGCAAATTCGACTCGGCTTCTTTTTGTTTTTGTTTTTTTCTGAGTTTTTTTTTTTTTTTCTGGTTAGAACTCAACCTGCTGCTTTCGCGAAAAAGAGAAAGTCTGCTCGATTATTTCGTTTCTTTGTACTCGTTAGGACCGGCCCTTGCTGCTGGTATATACACGTACGTATATACCGGTACCACGGCAGTTCATACGTACCAGGTATACAGCAGTACCAGTATCATACCTGGTACCTGGTACCTGGTATATTTTTTGGTATGTGCGTCGCATAGTATAATACTGATGTTTGCTGTTGCTGTTGGTATCGTACAAGTATAGTACCGGTAGTAGTCGTTCTCTACCTGGTATATAGTACGAGTATGCTTATTCGATGCCTGGTACCGCTGTACATACGTGTAAAGGTATACCAGGTACGTAGGCATTCCTGGATATATGTAAAAATATGTGGTATGTGTGTATATATGTGAATCTGCTGCTGTGTGTGCATACATCAGTTGTTGTTGTTGCTGCTGCTTTTCGTCGTTGTACACCTGCCACCCGCCACCCGAGGTGTTCTTAACCCCTTTAGTACCGCAGTCCCGATTAGGGGACACACCAGTCTGATTCCAAGTGAGTTGTCCCCAAAACGGGATTGGGGTCCTAAAAGGGTTAATTAAATACAGCAGTACATCCCGTAAAAAAATACAGGGACGATACAGGCGGTGCTTTGCCGTGAGCGAGCCTTTTGATCCTTTTGATAGTTACGGGGGACCATAGTTAACAGGACCTATGGTATACATAAAAACCTATATATTTAACCATTTTTACTAACAACATTTGGTCCTATTAACTATGGTCCCCCGTAATAGACGTAATTTTGAACCAATTTTGCGATATGTACCTTGCGGTGCCATCCAAGGTGTTCCTCCTACAGCAGTACTCGTCGTCACTTTTTTTTTTTTAATTATTTCGAATGCATGTACTTTACTTACTGTACACCTCGTGGAAGTACGGTTGCTCTACTGCTTGTGGCTTCGGTTCACCTATGATCACATATTTCTTCTTTTTTCGCCACCGCGGGCATGCGCGAAGCCGCAGGTGGGCACATAATACTGAATATTACAATGGTCTCCTCGATCCGAAACAAACAATGAACCACCAATACTGCTGTTGCAACTATACGTATTACCTGGTATAATAAGATAATATTAATAGTGGGGTTGAAATACGAGTTAACCCTTTTAGGACCGCAGTCCCGTTTTGGGGACAAAACACTTGGAATTAGACTAAAATATACCCAAAACAGGACTGCGGTCCTAGAAGGGTTAACTGGCTTTTTAGGAAACGATGACTATTAATATTGATATTATACTCGTGTTAATACTTTTTATACGTTTAGTTGTACCTCAACTATTGCCAGTGCTGTCGTATGATATGATATAATAAGTCGTGTCGTTGAGGTCTTCCGGAGGTTTTTTCTTATTTTTCGGGCCGCTCTGCGCTGCAGAATGCTCAACACAGAACTCCACAGCTTTTTGTTTCTTGCTGCTTGTGCATGGGCCCGGCCCGGCCGTGGGCTTGTCATGATATCTCGGAACATATATATCGTACATGAAGGTGGATGAAATAATAAATTGAGTGACTTGAGCTCGTATTGATACTATTAATAATATTGATACCTGGTACGTGGTGTGTGACATTCAACCCGTTTAGAACCGCAGTCCTGTTTAGGGGACAAACTACTTAGAATTTGACTCGTCTATCCCAAGAACGGGACCGCAATATTAAAAGGGTTAAATTCATATTAAACGTGTGAATTCACGAATTTCCACCTTCGACGTGCAAGATATAACATACTGCCGTAGTTGTACATGATGCTGTACGTACATATACGATACAAAAACAAAAGAAAAAACAGCAGTAAGTAGAGCAGTTGCAACTCCTGTACCAGGTACCAGTATATAGGCAAAAAAGGGGCCAACAACAAATATTTCACCCCTTTAGACCGCAGTCCCGTTTTGGGGACAAACTACTTGAAATTTGATTCGTTTGTCCCCAAAACGGGACCGCGGTTCCAAAAGGGTTAACAAGGCATTCACTGCCCACTACTGCGAGACCGAGGAACTACTCCCCGAGGAACAGTGCGGCTTCCGCCCCGCACGATCAACGATTGATATGTTGTTCGTCGTGCGCCGGCTGCAAGAGCTCGGACGACAGAGGAAAATCCCCTTATACGTGTGCTTCATCGATCTGCAGAAAGCGTACGACTCTGTCGACCGAGAGCTGTTATGGAAGGTACTCACACGCTTTGGCGTACCAACCAAGATGCTGAGAATTATCCGTAATTTCCACGATGGCATGCGGGCTCGCGTGCGTACTGATGACGGCGAGCTCTCGGAATGGTTTGATGTCACGCAGGGGCTGCGGCAAGGCTGTGTACTGTCACCGTTACTGTTCAACGTGTTCTTCGCTGCTGCGTTACACGTCGTACTAGTACGCTTCAGCCAAGACGAAGCCATTGTAAGGGATTTGGTCCAACTCTTGGAAGCTGGAGTAGTTCGAACAGGGAAGGAGGAGCCATTGGCGTGCGTGCGAAGGTCTGTATGGGGCATGTTGTACGCCGACGATGCAGGAATTGTCTCGAAGTCGGCTGAAGGGCTCGCAAAAATGATGACAGTCATCGTGACTGTCTTCGAAGCAGCAGGCCTCACGGTGTCGGAAAAGAAGACTGAGACAATGGTCCTACAAACACCAGACCGGACAACCCTCGCACCACCGCTCGTCATCGAAGCGGCAGGTCAGAGGTATAAGCAGACGACCCAGTTCTTATACCTAGGCGGCGTTATCCACGAAAACGCTGACCTCTCGCTCGAAATCGACCGACGGATCCGCCTCATGCGAGCATGCTTCAAACGGTTCGGCCCGGAGTTGTATGATAGGACGACCGCCCCCCTTAGCCTTAAAGTCCGAATGCTGAAGGCCGAGGTGATTGAGACCCTGCTGTACGGGTGTGTGACGTGGACCCTCAGAGCGGAACACTTTGCCAAGCTTCGAACGGCTCACCACCAAGTCCTGTTGCGAGTCATTGGCTTCCAGCGCCGACTTCGTACTGACCATGCCACCCTCTCGTACGCGAAGGCCCTCAAGATGACACGTTGCGAGAGCATCGAAATGACCATTCGCAAACGGCGGCTCTTCTTTGCGGGGGGCGTGGCACGGCAAAGCAAGGAGCGATTACCCAATCGGGTAATGCTCGGGACGATAGCTGGTGGGGAGAACCCGAGACCAGGCGGACAGTGTAAGACTTGGCATAGATGCATAGTCGAAGACCTTAGGGAGTTCCGAGCCACCGAAGGGTCAACGGAAGTTGCCCCCTTGGTGTTTGGAGTTGAGACCGCGTTGTGGTCCACAGCAGCCAAAAAGGCGGGGAAGTGGTACCGGGGGATCCTTGAAGCAGCCGAACGGTTCATGGTGAGGTGGCACGAGGCTGAGGCTGAGATGAGTAGACAGCGCCGCGCATCCGCCGTGGATGGTGCCCAAAGGAACGGGGGGGGAGGGGGCAACAGGAGAAGTGGCATAAAGCCCGACCGAGTGAATGCGGAGAGGGGGGGGAACAGGAGGGGTAGAAGGGAAACGGCGGTAGACGAAAGTAGGAAGGAGATGGCAGACAGGGTAGCAAGGCACCAAGTCGACTAGGAAGTAGAATATGACCATACTACTAGTGCTACCAACTGGTGCAGCTGGCTCGAACGTGGTCTTCCCTTGTCTTCTCTTTTAGTTTTTTTTTTTTTTTTTTTTTTTTTTTTTTTTTTTTTTTTCTCTCTTGCGCTGACTCTCCGTGATTTTCATTTCATTTTTTCTCTTCCTCTTCCTTTTCTGATTGATAAGCCGTACTCAAGGAGCCGTGTGGCGTGGTTGGAAGACGAACCTGCTCTGCTCGGCTCGTATTGTCTGACGCCAAGGGGCTGGGCATAGTTGACGAACGCAGGGCGGAGACGGCAGTCTGGGTAGCAAGGTACCAGGCGGATTAGCAGGGAGAACCTGGCTATACTACTCGTACCACAAGCTGCTGCCGCCACCTAGAAGGTGCTTTGGGCTTTGGTCTGCCTGTTATTTCCCCTTTGTTATTTTTCCTTGTTACTTTCTCCTTGGTTCTTTGTCTTACTCTGTTCACAAGCAGTGGTGTCTTTTGTTATTTCTTCTTTTTTCCAGCTCGTTCTTTTTCAAGTGTAGGCCACCTCGCCTGCGGGGGGGGGGGCACGACAGATTGTTTCTCTTAGATTTTGCTTTCATTTTTCTTCTTTTTCTTTTTCGACTTGTCTACCTTGTTTTGTTTTCTCTTTGATTGTTTCTTTTCGTTTCACTATTTCATAGATTGCGTATGTCGTGCCTGTCGTATCTAGTATGATGACATGGCTTTGCATTGCCCACTGCAGTTCACACTGCACACGTGGCAACGTAGTATCTCTGTGGCGTAGCTTTGTGACCACAGAACTTGTATCTCTTCTAGGATGGAAGAATCGGCACGGACACTGGTTGTGCTGGATGTCGACGGGTAGAAAGAACGGTTTAATGTGAAGAACACACACACACACATTTATCAAAACCATCAAGACACCTCTCAGTGGTGGAGATCGGAGATCGAATATTTTCCTTGAAACTCCATCATTTTGCAAGCTTTAGGTGTTCAACTACCGCAGTGTTTCAAACTTCAGCAGTATTTAAAATATCGTTGATTTCTTAATTTTACAAGAACGAAAATAAAACACCAGCTGTGAGAACTAGTGAGACGGAGGATTTCGTCGAAAGTCATCTTTTTTGTAAGCTTGTGTGACGCTTCGACAGTTTCCACACATTCACTCTTGCTTCGGGGGGGGGATTGAGGAAAACGTGATTTTTTAATACGCACCTGCACGCCTGCCTGGTCTCAGAGCTAAACGGATCAGACCCAGCCAAAACGTCTCCATGAGAAACTATTGAAAACATCGAAAAACACAAAAAACCAGAACCCCACCCATCCCCCCCACCCCCCCCCGCCCACGGCAGCACTATTAAATACTACTATTAACAATGTAACACACATGATGACGTACCACGCCAGGTTAATGTTGACGACTTGGCCCAGCCTGGGACAAAACGGTCTATAATACCCAATGCATCTTCATAATGAGCAATTCTTCCAAGTTTCGTGAACATCCCGTGTAACACGTGTGATAAAAGAACACATCGTACAGCACGTGTAATAATAGTAAGATCACATACGGTATCACACAGGGTGATAAGATATCACACCCCCTCGGACGAATTTTAAAGCCGATTTTCTCGACAAAGAGGAGAGATCGAACGCCGAACGATGCGTATACATGGAAATGTCTCGACGAGTTGTAAATACTTCCGAAACCATCACTCAGGCCGCGTGTGCTTTCATTTGTTACGTACAAAAAACCTGTTCGGAATTACGTCTGGGGGGTGCGTTGTCTCATCGCACGCGCTATGCTCTTACGGTAGCACCTGGGGTATAGCAAAAGTCACATAATTACCTGTCTTTTTTCGTCGCCGAAAAACAACGAATCCTCGCGAGAAACGTCGGGAGCACACCGACTTTAAGGCCGCCAAACGCAACATATGATAAGTTTTTTTTAATTGATAAGTCAACAACCACAAATTGAGAACGGTTACGCACAAACGTACTGCTGAGCGAGTTTCACCCGACAGCTACACTGCTGCATTCTGTCATGTACCTGATATACTCCCGGCAGAAAAACACACTCATGCGCGGGCAGACAGGCGCTTGCGGAAACTTTTCAAGAAGGCAAAAATAAAATAAAATGTTTTAAGCGGTGTTAGCGATGGTCTAAACTGTACTCACACCAACAACATACGTCGCGCACCAGTTTTGGCACTTCATTTTTTATTTCTCTGTTCTAGCTTCCCAAAGCCGGGTGTTGGTTTGAAAACGAAAGTCTAGCGCTTCCTAGCGCTACACTACAGTAGTGCTCACAAAATTACGTTCCCGTTTGTACCCCTACCGTGCGGTAGGTACACCATGTAGACACGGATGTAGACCATATAGTACTCTGGGCGGAAAATATAACGACCGCCTGGTCTCCATAATTGTGTCTAAAGGGTCTTTATATTTCCGTCCAGGATGGTATTACCGGGGACCATAGTAAAAAGGACCAAATATTGTTGTAAAAATAGGTGAATATATAGGTTTTTGTTTGTACGGTAGGTCCTATTTACTATGGTCCCCCGTAAAATAGTATATAGCACGTGTCGCCTCTCTCACCTCAATCATGACCCTGCGCCGACGGAGCAGTTCCTGCATCTGGTCGGAAACCTGGGTGTTCATTCGAACCCCCCCGGGCCCGTCGACACGCCTCCCCGCCTGATCCTGCTGGAACTCCAAGTGCGCCATGGCCCTATTGATACCGCTGATCTGACGGTGCGGCCAACGCTTGACCCCGTGTCGGCGGCAGAGGCGCTTCAGCGTCGTTACCGAGATGTTCATCGCCTGTCACACCCACACAGGTAGACAGGAAGGCAGGAAACAGACTTTTAACGTTTTCGTTCAATTTTTAGGGGAAATCACTATTACGGGGGGCCATAGTTAATAGGACCAAATATTGTTAATAAAAATGGTTAATATATAGGTTTTTATGTATACCACAGGTCCCATTAACTATGGCCCCCCGTAATACCAGGTATTAAATATAGTTGCGAGCCAAATCGAGTTTCCAATTCCTTCGAGGGTGCCGAACGAAGAGGAACGAACTCCTTCAGAGCTTCCTGAAGTGCCCGCCGAACGCCGTAACGTTCACCAAAAATCAACACAAAAAAAACATGTTTATTTCGTTGGGTTGATTTCTATTAATCCTTTCAACCAAAGCACACAAGTTTACGACAGTCTCTGCTACTCGAGCTCCTTAGCGTCAAATGTTTATTAATATGTATCATAGTATCTTCATTGTTTCCTCGGGGTTACGAAATAGTTACAAACGCGTCACTGCTGTGAGTTCAACCGATAGATCAAGTAACGCACCAATTAATAGAAAAGTACCGGGAGTTGATATACGTCGGAGTACATGACGAAAATAAAATAAAAAGCCGAAGCTGTGAGATCGAAATTTACTCAAAACTCCTGTTTGTAAGCTCGGTGAGATGCGAACAAAATGATTGAATTTAGTTTGTGCATTGTTCACTCGTACATCACTTAAAAGCACATACATGGTACCTCGTATCTAGTACGATATAATGTAAGCATAATAACTATAATATAAACCAGGTACAAGGTACCTGGTATAGTTTGGTAGTACGTACCTGGTATGTATACACCATGGTATGTATATTTCGTGTACCAGGCATAGATTAATTTTCACAAATTTATTCAAATTTCCCTCGTCTACAGCAGTAGTATATTTGTATTAATTTTGATATTGATACGTATTACAGTGGGCCATAGTAAATGGGACCAAATATTGTCAGTAAAAATAAGTAAACATATAGGTTTTTGTGTGCACCGTAGGTCCTATTTACTATGGCCCCCCGTAATAGTAGCTTTTCCTCCGAGACTCGGGCGGTAGATGGGGGGGGAAGGATTTCGCGCGCGGCGTCAGTGGCATGGACAGGTCTTCTCTTTTAGTTTCGTTTTTTTTTTTTTTTTTTTTTTTTTTTTTTTTCTTTCTTGCGCTGACTCTCCGTGATTTTCATTTCATTTTTTCTCTTCCTCTTCCTTTTCTGATTGATAAGCCGTACTCAAGGAGCCGTGTGGCGTGGTTGGAAGACGAACCTGCTCTGCTCGGCTCGTATTGTCTGACGCCAAGGGGCTGGGCATAGTTGACGAACGCAGGGCGGAGACGGCAGTCTGGGTAGCAAGGTACCAGGCGGATTAGCAGGGAGAACCTGGCTATACTACTCGTACCACAAGCTGCTGCCGCCACCTAGAAGGTGCTTTGGGCTTTGGTCTGCCTGTTATTTCCCCTTTGTTATTTTTCCTTGTTACTTTCTCCTTGGTTCTTTGTCTTACTCTGTTCACAAGCAGTGGTGTCTTTTGTTATTTCTTCTTTTTTCCAGCTCGTTCTTTTTCAAGTGTAGGCCACCTCGCCTGCGGGGGGGGGGGCACGACAGATTGTTTCTCTTAGATTTTGCTTTCATTTTTCTTCTTTTTCTTTTTCGACTTGTCTACCTTGTTTTTGTTTTCTCTTTGATTGTTTCTTTTCGTTTCACTATTTCATAGATTGCGTATGTCGTGCCTGTCGTATCTAGTATGATGACATGGCTTTTTGCATTGCCCACTGCAGTTCACACTGCACACGTGGCAACGTAGTATCTCTGTGGCGTAGCTTTGTGACCACAGAACTTGTATCTCTTCTAGGATGGAAGAATCGGCACGGACACTGGTTGTGCTGGATGTCGACGGGTAGAAAGAACGGTTTAATGTGAAGAACACACACACACACACACAGTCAGACAGACAGGCGGAGCAAAGCGTGACATTGAACGAGTTGATGCCATCAATGAACACCACTCTGTCCGCAAACGTAAGGGACCGTTTCGTTTTCCGAACGAATACCAAACGTTCCTTACATTTCCGGACAGACTGGCACCAGGTAACGTATATGATAGTCCTATCATTCCGGAGGGTTCCTACCATTAACAATAGTTCCTCCGCATCCGGATACGTACGAGACGAGACCTTCTGCACTCAGCACTGCTGCCGCGCATTGTCGACCATAAATATATACCAAGTACTGGTATATATATCTTCCCGGGTACTACTGCTCTGCTGCTGCTGTACAGAACATTCGTATATACGAGGAGTCGGCTGTTCCGACGGCTCATGAATGAGCCCAACACTCAAACACACGGCACGCAGGCATGACTTGGGCCGCCACCGCCGCCGCCAACCCCGCCCTCACCCCCAAAACCCATTGGCTCCCGGTTCCTCCGATGATATCCATAAAAAAAATCCGACGCAACGAAGCCGTCATCTATCGTACCTTGTAAAAAACATCGCATATTTAGTATTACTAGTGTACATATCATAACGCGGAGGGAAATACAAACAAAAGAGACTTCCGCGACAGCCAGACAAGGCAAGAGCCGCACGCACACCAACTACAGAGTCGACGGTGCTTTATGTCACTTTTATCCGGCCCCGCCTTCAGGCCGAAAAGGTCCGGCCGAGAAGACCACAAAAGCACAACCCCCCACCGGAAAAACCAGCGGAAAAAGCCCGGCCCGTGTACTCGTACTTATTACACTACTCGTGTACCTGGTATATACGAATATAGGGTACCAGTACTCGTATGAAACAACACGATACTGGCCGGAAAAATTATCCCCGTTTGCTGTCTGATGTCATCATCAAACGGTGATTACTTCTCTGGTCAGAGTGGTTTTCACATACTGTACCTGGTATCATATATTACATAAATCGCCCCTCAACCCACGTACACACACGTCCGGCTCGACACAGAGCTGCCCCAATATCGAGCGACATGCGCATGAATGCAAGCAAGTTGCTGACAATAACATTTTTTTACAACCGCAAAAAAAAAAAAAAGCCAGGAGGGCCACTTGTGTGTGAGCTCCCGGTCAGAAGTCGGAGTTCCGTGCCGTCCCTCGCCATCCGAAAGAAAATCTTCGAAAAAAGTACACGTACCAGTAGTTTCACGTCTTTCTTCTACGCCTTGCACCATCGCTGCACACATACTTGGAAGTAGGTATACCTGGTATAAATACCAACAAATACCCTTCAAGCCAGCGCTACTTCTCAGCGAGAGCTACCGAAATCTTGGGAAGAAAACAAAAACAAAAAACGGTTTACACTACGAATAGCGACAGCCACGTTATCATATGCGGGAGAAAAAAACATTGCTTCCATATCCAAGCGAGAGCTACCGTATATACCTACCCCATGACAAAACAAAAAAAGGGTACATCTCTCACCTCGGCGGCGGTCCTCAGAGGGTAGTTAAAGTACGGCCGCATAACCGACACCGGAATGCGGTGGGCAATATCCCCGAGGGTCTCCCTCTTGTTCCCCTTGCTGGGCGGCCGACGTGGCACTACCGGCGGCGTCTCCGGGATAAACAGCCGCGTTACCCCGGAGGCGTCCTGCACCACCTCGCAGAACGGCTTCCCTCCGCTCCCACCCCGACCTCCACCACCATCCTCGCGGGGTACCGCCTCCCGGGACCCCCCCGGCGCCTTACCCGAAAGTTCTTGCGGAGAGTGGAACGCACTTTTAGAGCCACGGCGGAGACCCGCATCGTCGGCGCCGCTACTGATGCCCATCGCGCCGACACCGTTACCACTGCTACCGCCAGCGCGGGCCATGGTGGACAAACCCGGGCGAGCCATCGTCGGCGGCGCCTCACGGGACAGCTGCTGCTGTGGCAGAGGCGGTGGGGGGGCGGTCGCGGAGCCGCCGCGCGGGCGCCCTATGCCGCGCACCGGTGAGGCATCCTCACTGCCCCTTCTAGCCTGTAGGAGAGGGCTACCGCCCGTCGAAGAACCATTGCCGCGCGCTTGGTAGTTGCCGCCGCCTCCACCACCACCACCACCACCACCACCCCCTGCGTCTGACTGCGACATGGGCCCTGGCGCGTTACCTACCCCGTGCCTGCCCACCTTATACAGAGGGTGGCGAGGTTGGACCGCCCCGGCTGCTGCCGCCGCCGCTGCCGCCGCCGCTGTCGCCGCCGCGGCGGCCGCCGCAGACGAGGATGCCGCCTCGGGAGACCTACCCCTACCGCGCGGAGCCTGCGTCAGCTTGGGGGGAGAGTGGCGCCTAGGGGTGTCTCCGGGCTTCAGCATGTCCACCGCTGGGGGAGCGTCCCCGCGGGGACCCCTGGGACCCCGGCCCATCGCGGCGTACTCGGGGTACGGGTTCTCCGGCTCGGCGTCATAATCCTTGTCTAAGTCTTCCGCGCACTCGTGCTTAGGCTCGAGGAACTCCCCACCACCGCGGCCGCCCCCACTCCCGCGAGGCCCTTGCCGCTCCCCGTAGGGAGGCGCGGACTGACGCTGCGGGAAACCATCCCGGGGGCTGCGATAGATGCCTTCGGGATTCGGGTAAGCGCTTCGCGGGACGGTGAAAAACCGGTCGCGGACCTCTCGGTACACGGGTTCCGCGCCGGGGTAGCCCGACCGCCCGCGGTGGGAGGGAGAGTGGTGGTTGGAGTGCGGGTGGGGAGGGTGGGGGTGCGGCAGGGGGTGGTGGTCTGTAGGGCCGTGGTGGTAGGCCCTTTCCCGCTCGTCGAACATGCCGCGCTCGGCCTCCCTCATGTACATGCCGCGGTCTCCATCATGGTAGTCGCGTTCAGCGGGTTTCCTGTACATCGGAGGCGTCTACGGGAGGCGCCAATCCCGCGGAAGGGGGGGGGGGGGTTGGGACAGTTAGGGAGTGAGCGAAGTTCGAGCGATTCGTTGGAGCGGCTCATTCCGCACTGGGAAGCAGCTGATAAACCAGGGTAGGTCATATACCAGGTGTTCTGGTTTGAATCTTTTAGGGATCCATGCATAGCTAATCATACTAAAAAAAACGAGGGCCGTTTCCTCAATCAAGCGGGGAGAGCGTGCAGCAGTTCATCGCTCACCAAATTGCTTGCTTTCGAGCGTGTGGTGCATACACCCCCTTGCATTGAATTTCAGGGCACATATCCTACTACCCTGGAAACCCGGCCTCCTTCCTTCGTGTGGGTGATGCTGTCATCCTCACCTGGGAATATGTTTCGGCACTTTTTTCCTATACCTTAAATCAACTTGAACAGGTCCCGAAGGGATCGACAGGCAGCGCGACGGATGCGCTCAACGTCAAAACAATTCAAAACATCAACGTAAATTTATGGCCACTCGGGAGTTTGGAGCACACCGCCCCTTTTTCCAGACAACGCGTTAGAGCTGAAATCGGCTGAAACCGACTTCTGATCCATATGTATTTACACTTCAACGTAACTGCCAGGGAGGAGCGGTCCCGGGGCGGTGGAAGGTGCTTGCCAACCTTTCCGACTTCCAACCCCGTGCAGTGACACAATGAGCCCATACGTACGTTCTACGAGTACCGGGTACGTATTTGGAAAGCGCCCAAACGACAGCAGTCGCCGGCGTAAAGTCATCTCACTGGACGCTTTTCATCGTCCGCAACATCACTACAAACACCACCAGATCTCCGGTGGATAACTAATAGATATATACTGGTAGCATAATATATACCTGGTACAAGTAATGTTTATATATGGGGGCTTTAACTATTTTGATTTCGCAAAAGAAGGGAAATCGAGGGAAATTTGCTGGAGTTGGGTCGGAATTAACCGGTACTTAATTTCGCTAAACACGGACGCCATATCAATACTAGACGTACGAGTATAGATTGAAGGTTTCGTTCCATGTCGTTGTCGTTGTTTGCCCTCAGATTAACTTTCTAATCAACAAGTCCTTAACCCGTTCAGAACCGCAGTCCCGTTTTGGGGACACACCAGTCAAATCCCATGTAGTTTGTCCCCAAAACGGGACTGCGCTTCTAAAGGGGTTAACCCGTTTTAGAAGTGCAGTCCCGTTTTGGGGATAAACCAGTCAAATTACAGGTAGTTTGTTCCCAAAACGGTACCGCAGTCCCAAACTAAAGAGCTAAGATGTACCTAGGTACCAGTGCCTGATGACAGGTATTTCTGGGTTTGGGTTGGGGACGGGTTGTAATAACATGAGTTAATTTCGCAAAAGAGGGACGCAACATTGAACATTAACCCTTTTAGAACCGCAGTCCCGTTTGGGGACAAAACTACTTGAAACTTGACTGGTTTGTCCCCAGAACGGGACTGCGGTTCTAAAAGACTATTAACCCTTTTCGGACCCTAGTCCCGTTTTGGGGACAAATTACTTAGAATTTGACTGGTTTGTACCCAAAACGGGACTGCGGTTCTGAAGGGGTTAATAGAGGCGGATGCAGTCACATAACGAATGACTCAAGATTCGCGGTGTGGACTATTAATATTAATACAATACCCGGTATTATTAGCAGATATGTTCTGCAATAAAGGAAAACAATTGAATCATGTACCAGGTATATCTTTTAGAACTGCAGTCCCATTTTGGGGGCAAGCCATTCAAATTTTGAGTAGTTTGTCCCCAAAACGGGACTGCGGTATTAAAGGGATATACACGAGTACACGAGCAGCCAACAGCACAATTCCTCCCCCGGGCCCCGGGAGAGCCGGTAAAAGTCGCCAAGAGATTTGTGCAAACTCATCCGCGACTCAAACACTGACGACCAGATGAAGCGGGCTTACTTTTTACCAACGAAAAGCTCCGGCGTACCGGTTATTGTCGTTGTGTTTTACAGTAGGCAGTAGTAACCCTTTTAGGACCGCAATCCCTTCCTTGGTGGGGACAAAACACTTGGAACTACAGCCAGTAATATTTATTTACACGTAGAGGTCTTTTATAGAATGGGTACACCGTGCCTGTCGTACCCAGTACGATGACATGGATCTGCACTGCTGTCTACTTCGTTTACTGCATAACCATGTAGTACCAGGTATCTCCTTGTCGTATGTACCTTTGTGGCCACAGAGCTTGTATCTCTCTATTAATAGGATGTAGAATCGGCACCGACACAGGTTGTGCTGGATATCGACGGGTAGAAAGAATGGTTTAATGTGAAGGACACACAAGCAGTCGTTGTACTTGCGTTCGCCTGTTCTTTCCTCAGGTTCGTACGAGTCATACTCCGTTTGTATGTGTTACAGCGGTTTTGCTAATTTTGCTTGTTGTCGTGTCGTCTGAGGGAGGCACGACGTTTTTTCGTTTTAGTATGTTTTTCCAATTTGCTTTCCTGTGTGTTCTTTCGATTTTTCTCTCTTGTATAATAGTGTATGTCGTGCCTGTCGTATCAAGTAGGCGTGCCTGTCGTATCTAGTACGAGGTAGGTAGAATTGCGTTGTCTACTCTGCTTACTGAAAAATAACAAGGTCGTATATATTTGTGTCGTAGTTTTGTGACAACAGAGCCTGAATCTCTTGAGGATCGAAGAATAGGCACGGGCACTGGTTGTGCCGGATGTCGACTGCTATGTACAGAGAACGGTTCATTGTGAAGAACACACACAGCACTACAGTGCTACTGCTGTAAACTGTACCATGGTAAGTGCTTTCTTTCCAACCAACCGAACCAGTACACCCGACACCCGGTGTCCGTCCTGATTCTTCATTCTAGAGAGACGACAAATTCTGTGTTCACAGGTCAAAGACACGAGATAAGGAGAGACGAAAACAAAATCGCCAACGAAACAAGCCAAATAAGAGAGCATGACCTCACCACAATCCCTCCATGTCGGAAGAAAATAGAAAAAAAACAAACCAATGCGCTGGGATTTATTTTTGTAAGAAACTAATGAACGAAAAACTTGTTACTGTCATTTGATTTATACTTGGTTTAGGTATACCCCCTGCCCAAAGCTCGGGAACACGCACCAGGTCCTACATACGAGTATACGTACGTATGATGCAAATCAGGTGGGAAATGTGGCATCATGATGATTTTTCGGGCACTCTTTATATACGTCTATGACAAGTTCACGACAAAACACAAGGAATCACGCACCCTCGAGCACATACAGGCACCATGGGCACAAACCTGGTACATACATACCTGGTATTACACACGCCAATCAAATAAACATATCTATCCATCCCTGTAAAATATACCTGAGACCCCTCCGCGCATCCCCGCAGCATGGTCCGGAACTCCCTTTCATCCAGCCCGGGGAAAATCGACTCCAGCTCCGCCCTCGCCCGCGGGTCGGCCATCACCTCATCCAGGCGCCCATCAAAGCTATCGATCAGAGCACAAATCCGCATCGCCACCTTTTTCGCCTCCGTCGGCGCTTCGCGCGCCCCCCCCCCCCCCTCCCCCAATCCCAACCCCACCGCCTCCCCCCCTCTCCCTCTCCACGCCCACCGCTTCCGGTCCTGGCTCCTTCAACCCGTCAGCTATCGCCGGAGACGCGCCCCGAGCCCCCCCGTCACCCCTCTCTCCTCGGTGCTGCACAATCTTTTCCACCGCATCGCACAGGGCCAGGTTGGCCGTGGGCTTGGGTCGCACATAGTGAGGTGGCGGGTCGTCAGAGGGCGCTACCGGGGGAGCGCGGGACGGAGGCGCGGGAGCGTGCACGGGAGACCGCCTCCCCCCCGCCCCGCCAACCGCGCCTCCGCCGCGCCCCCCCATCGGTCTGTCCCGTTCGCGGGTCGGGGGCATGGGGTAAGGGTGGTGCCCAGCAGCGCCTGGGGCGTTCGGCCCTCCCATGGACGGCGGCACATCGTAAGAGACACGCCCTGATCCTCCCCTCCCACCGCCACCCCTTCCACGTCCGTCATGAGGTCCTGGGTCTCGGTCTCCGGGATAGTAGCGCTGCTGCTGCTGCTCGTAGTAATCTCCACCACCACCACCGCCGCCACCAGTAACGCCAACAGCCCGCGGCCTGCCATCCCTCCCCACCGCTGCCGCCGCTGCCGCCGCCGCGGCAGCAGCAGCTGCAGCAGCAGTAGAAGTGGCTTTTCCGTCAACGATCGTCGGGCCGCCGAGGCCACCAACGCGCTCTTCGCCGCCCATGGGGCTCTGCGAGACGTGATGCCACTGTTGCTGCTGTTGCTGTTGTGGGTGGTGTTGCTGGTGGCGGCGCTGTGACCACCCTGGGGGGGGACCGCCACCCTCGCCCCCACCACCTCCACCGTCCCCCCCACCGCGACCGCCCTCACCAGCACCGCCTCCTTGGCGCCCGCGCCCGCCCCCCCGGCCGCCACTGGGCGAAGAGTAGTGCGGGAAAATGCTACCGTCGTCAACACCCTCATCCACGGGGTACCCCTGTCTGCCACCGCCTCCGCCACCGCCGGCCACGGCAGGATGGCCGCGCCGCACCCCCTCGGCCCCGCGAGGATCACCTCTGGAGTACTGGTAATGGTCCGCGTAGCCATGCGGACGGGCGTGGGCGTGACCGTGAGAGCGGGGGGGCGGTGGGTAGTAGCGGTCCCTAGATCCGCCGTCGCTTGGCTCCCAGGGGGGTTGAGGCATGCTTCCGACTGCGGCGGCGCCTCCGGGGGGCGTAGGGGAGGGCCGGGTCGGAGGGGAGGGACTGGAGACGGTCATCTTGGGCGCCTTCCGTCCGTCGTGGCCGTTTTCGGCGCCGCCGTCTCCCTGCACGATCATCATATTAATACGACGACATTGAAGCGCCATGGGGTACGATGTATAGCGTATTACACATACACATATTAAATGTTTCACTGCCATATTCATGCGATTTGATTTTCGAAATCTTCATGTTCTGGAAAGTCAATTAACCTGATACAAGTATTATACTATTAATATCAATATAAATAACAAATCAGCACTACTGCTCTACCTGGTACGATAGACGTCAAGTATACTATAAATAAGTATACTATTAATATAAATAGTACTATTAAGAAACAGTTGTTATCAGAAGAGTGAACGTAAAATTTATTTACTCGAAAAACATTGAAAGAGGGCGAAAAAAATGACGAAAGATGTGTTAAGTATCATGTACTCGTACGGACATTTTTTTGGCAAATCGGCATTTTTTCTTCTACCCGCCGTGAGTCTTTTCTCGTGCTCTCGGATCTTTTCTCGTGCTCTCGGACGCGCGGAGAGGCCCGCGCGTACATAAGCGGACCTTACTTTTGTTTTTGTCTGAGGTGTAGATGTGCTTCAGTTATCATGTGTATTATTCTTTGCTTGTTTTTATTTTTACCCGAGGTATTCTTCCACTCCATTCAAAGTTATTCGAGCCTGTCCTGCGACCACGGACTGGATTGCATTGTAGCGATTAGTTAATGTGAGAATAACGACAACAAACGGCTCGAGTCGTGGACACTGGCAGAGGTCCGTGGCGCGTGCTATGGGGGTTCAAATCAGCGAAAACTATCAATCTATAAATAGCAAGTAACTACGGGATCTGTTTCCGCCGAGTCAGAGCCTGCCTGCCGGGACAATGCATACCCTCGAAAGAAAAACCACTAAAAATCTCTAGGTAAACCCTGCACTTCTGCTTCGCAGGAAAGTTCGAGTACGAGTAGGAGAATGTCGATAGCGCATCTCCTTAAGGTGGCTATGTACGCACTCTGATTGGCTAAGTAAGGGGGGTTGGATAGTCACTATTGATATCTCTCATCCCATTAATTAATTATCTTCGCACATCTTCTTGCTTCTCTCTCTCCTTCCAACTCGTAACTCAGATCCGGGGTCACATAGCAGGCTCTTCTCCCCCCGTCCCGCTACGGTACGTGCCTTCATTTTTATCGCGAGAAGATTTCAGCCTTTTCTTCCCTCGTCGACTCGCATCGAATTGTGCCTACCCACGCTGCACGGCGCTCTCAACAATTGAATCCTTTTTTATTTTTATTTTTGCAAATAAAGTCAAAGTCCGACCCACCTGGGGCTCGAACCCAGGACTCAAACAAGTAGAATTCGAGGTTAACCACTTGAACCACCGGGGCGACCGGCTATCACGGTGGTCCAGCAGCCACATTTGGGCTTTGAGCTTGCGTTTCGATCATAGCGAGGATGCCCACTACTACTGTATTGCGTGTGCATAAGCACGCTTGTTCAAGATGTTGCCCTACAAGTAATACATTCAAGAATAAGCATCGGCTTCACTGGTTGGGGGTGCTCCCTTCAGAAGCTGTTTTATATTTTAAAAGCGGGTTTCGAGAGCTCTTGGCATTCGCCAGGTGTGTAACTGTCTCCCGTGTGTAAAGAAAAAATAAAAAAGAAGACAAAACAGGCCAAGAGCGGGTTCGGGACGAAACAGCTCTTGTCCGTGAAAGCGCGGAAAACGCTTCTCCTCGCCATTCCGTGTCTACAGCAGCCTACAGCAGCGGACACGTGTACGTGAGATCATTTGCTGTGTACAGTTTTCAAGAAAGCCGTTATGGTACCGGTAAGCCGAAATCAAATTGGACAGATGGCCCTGCACGGACCGGACCATATGACATGTTCGGTTGGTTGGGTGAAACGGATCAATTTCTATTGGCATTTCCACACTATAATCCTTGTTTCTGACTTCTCGTCACGCAAAGTACCGTATTCTTGTACAAGTAATACTTTGAAGCAGTAATTAACGTACCACGTATAGGTTCTATTATTAGTAATACGATTCTACTGCATACGTGGGGGTGGGAGTAAAACTACAGCTGTTGCTGTTCGGTAGGTATTAAACGTACTATTAATAATACTGCGGGGGACCATAGTAAATAGGACCTATGGTACCCACTAACACCTTTATATTCACCAATTTTTACGAACAAAATTTGGTCCTGTTAACTACGGTCCCCCGTAATACTCCTGCTGTATGATACTGGTACACACACAGCGTATGGTACCTCGTGCGAGTATCATGCGAGTATCATGATACAACTATTGTTGTGGTGGGGTTGTCTTGTTCTGGTTGTATTCCCCTTCTGTTCTTTGCCCTTTGTTCGAACGTGTAAATATATAAATACCTGGTACCCGCGCCCCCGGTGGTACAGCAGTGGTTGGACCTGCGCTACAGCAGTCGTGACTATTGATAGTATTAATAATACTATAAATCATAACTGCTACCTGGTACCTGGTATGTATTTAATATTAATAAGGCCAAGGTCACGCTTTCGAGTCCAGCCAAGGGGGACTTTGTTCTTGTGAAAAAAATGCAGAAAGCGACAGCGTGAGTGTATGACGGAGTGGATCCGAAAGTCGACGCGAGTCGACGTGGGGAAAAAATGCTGAATTCTTCCAGCGATAGAAATCAAGGCACGTACGGTGAGTGGGGAAGGGGGAGGAGCGCCCGGCTACGTGAATCCGGATGTGAGTTATTACTGGGAGTGAGGACAAGATGGGATGGAGAATAACGAAAACAAAAAAGTACGTGTACGAGCATGGATGTATGTGTTTCTGTGTGCAAATACATGATGTGAGTTTTATGGTAGTTTTGATCATACCAAAATGCCACACAATGATATTCATCGTTTTTTATCATCATTTACGTACAAATTGATACATACCTGGTACATGAACTAGGTAAAGCAGTAGCGAGAAAAAAAAAAAAAAACTGAGAATCACAGCGACTTAGTTTACCAAAACTGAATCCAGGGCAGAAAAAGAATATACCGCGAAAAAATAACTGTTCCCGAGATGTCATGGCTAGACCATAGCTTCGTTTTGCCCATACTCGGGATAGCATCCCTATACCATAGCTTCGCTTTACTCACCCCTGCGCCAGGCGCGAGTATACGTACCTGGTATACAATACCTGGTACTATTAATAGTAGAAGACGTGTGAAAATACAACAGCGTTATATCACACTACCGCAGAAGTCGTAAAAGGTACGTACGTACGTCCAAGTTACGAGTTTGTGCTTGATACTGCTGTACGTGCTTTGCGACGTACCCAAGCACGTGTTTAATAGCGTACCAGGTATATACGCAGGTAGTTTCGCCGGTACGGTATTCGGATCATATACTATTTAATAAAGCTATCCGACTACATGAGCATAGCCTCCAATGTCGTATGTCAACAACTACCAGGTACCTGGTACCTGGTATTAATTATTAATGAGGGTACTACTACTGTATGGTCTCCAATGTATAAAAAATGACCCATGGAGGTTCACGCTCAGCAGTTGAAGGTCGTTTTGTAACACGTTTTAGCCCGAAAACGACCTACTGCTGTAACTCGAAATCAGGTCCACCTCTTCGTGCACTATTTGCTGGACGTGCGTCACCTTGCTCGCCCCTCCCGACCCGGGCGCAGCGGCCGCGCTCGGGCCCGTTTCGTGAAATGCGGAGCGAACTGAAATACCTTGTAGGAATTTTGGTCAAAATGTCTAAACTTTGTATTCCTACGTTCGGATGCGTACGTACTTCAACAATCGGTATCGGCCTTCGGTAAGCTCTCCCGAAAAGATTTTTTCACAGCAGCATCAATAGTATTTATAAAGCAAGAGTTCCATGCGGTGTATTCTGAGTTTTAGTCGAGGCTTCGACCCTTTGGCATTATCGTATCTTCTGTATTAATAGTTCGTTTTTGTAGACTGGCTATGGATTTTACATTTTTAAGGGTTTCGTCTATTAATATTAATAATACGAAAGTGTGCGGCTGCTGCTGTATATATACGAGTACCAGGTACGGACATATCAAGTACGTACAAGGCGCTTCGCTCCGCGGGCGGCCTACGCCGCCCGCTACGCTCGCTCAGGAACGAAAAAAGTACATCAAATTATGCGAAGCGAACAGAGGTCCACGATTGAATTTAGTTTTTTAAGGATCGTAATAATTGCAAACCGGCGTTGATAATGCCAAGAATCCCGCCGCCATGCTTCAGGAGAAAACAGCTCCGACGTAAGCTTGGATGCCACATATACGCTTCGCGTCGCGGATGTCGTACGTACGTACATACCCCAGGTAGGGTACTACTGTCTGTACTTATTTTCTTCTCTCGATATGCTCTATGTCTGTACTGTATGCACGAAGAAAGCGAAAGCACAGCACGGCACAGCAGCAAAAACTAGGAAAGGAAAAAACATCCCCGTCCCCTCTCGTGTAATATTTTCCTGCCTGATTGGAACACCTTA
Organism: Nereocystis luetkeana; assembly: GCA_031213475.1. Lineage (NCBI taxonomy): Eukaryota > Phaeophyceae > Laminariales > Laminariaceae > Nereocystis > Nereocystis luetkeana. The sequence continues at coordinate 2,260,108 of JARUPZ010000003.1, read as the reverse complement.
CACCCGGTCGAAAAGAAATAAATAAAAAATCGCACAGAAGAGCTTCTCTCTCAGCCTCGTACGCCGCCCGCCCCTCACGCGACCACCTCGCTACCGATTCGGTCCGGGTAAAGCTTTTATCACTCTCAGCCACAATCAGCCTCGTCGCCCACCTCGCGTGAAGCCCGGTGCTCACCGTGGCCGTCGTTCGCCAGCTCGATAACATTGGTGTTCAAACTGCACACCTCCCTCTTTCAACTTTAGCGTGGTCGCAAAAATAAGCACCGCTTGAATATTATTTTGTCGTCCCGAACGACCTTCATAACTCGTACATACTCTTATCAACAATCATAAATCGAAGCCAGACAAAGCCCGTTCATGCATCCCTCGTGTCTCGAGGCACACGCGATGCCTAGGCACGAAAGCGGCGACCGCGCTCCTTGCAACCCCCCCTCTACCCGCCAGCACCCGCTGACACCCGCGACGGTGCCGGGTCCTCACGCGATGCCGTGCTCGGAGAACACGCACGCACACGAAACGAAAGAAGAAAAAAGGAAGAAAGGACCGAGAAAACAAAGAACTGCTGGAAAGGTCCGGCAAGTAATGAAAGGAGGCGGTTAGGAAGTGGGAGCTCCGAGAGGCCAGGGATGCACCAACCGAGCACGCTCAGGGGTTGTGATCTAAGTATGTAGTTCTATATCTATATATACAGCAGCAGTCTAGCATGTGAAAGCAAAAACAAACAATCAAATCATGAACATAATCAGACAAAAAACATGAATGAACAGAAACGAATAAACGGCCACCCGAGAAAAGCGACATGGCCGAGCCAAAGCTTGACACTTGACAACAAATGCCAAACAAAAACAAGACTCCAGCAGTGCTTGCCGTCAACAAGACTGCTTGGTGCTACATATACATGTAGGGATATGCTGACGGTGGGTTTACTGCTGTAGTGTTGACTTCCCCTCTTGCCAAGAACCACAACCATGCACACTCCGTATGCTCGGAAGGTCAACATTCAAAAATGAGATGCTTTCCGTTTTTCACGCGTACCATATACCTGGTACACGTGAGACGCGGTTTTGGAAGTGCACGCAAAAATAAGAAACATGAACAGTACAGCTCGTGTTTCTTCTTTTTGGGTGCCACGTACTTTTTCGTCTGCCCGAATTCGGACAAAAACAAATTACCTCTAGCCCGAATTCGGAAAATAAATAGTTACCTCTATTTCCAGCACGACTTTTCCCCCCCCATTTTTCTGTTTTTGTTTTTAGGCACGACGTCATTGATATGCTGCTGTTGGTCATTGACAACAACGTTATTTTTCGCGTTGTATCTCTTATTAATAGTAGTGCCAGGTGGATATAACATGATGGCTTTGATGTGAACAACATATTCGTACACACATTACAGGCGTGTCGTGATCAAACCGGTATCTCCCTTGTTTTTTCTTTTGTGTCATTCCATCATCTACGTATCGTTCTTTCACTACTGCTGTTAAATTTCTCCGGCTCCCTCCCTTTCGTGACTCGGAACCGGGGTCATATACCAGGCGCTCCTCCCCTCTCCCCGTACGGTGCATGCCTTTCCGTGCATCGCGAGATGAGTTCGCATTTGCTCCTCTCGTCCGACTGGCGTCCAACCGTACTTACAAACGCGACGACCCCTTCTGGGTCAATTTGTACACCAGAAAAAAAAATCTCGGAAGGGGACGCTTGCACTCGCGAAATCGACAGTCATTAATTGAGAGGCTTACCACTACGAGTAGATCACCCGGGTGGGGGAAGTCGGCATTGCATCGCCTAATCTCCTTGTCTTAGTTGCGCTGTAATATCCTTGTCTCGTACTGGTACATGGAATGTACTCGACCACAAAGATTCTACATACAGCACGTGACAGCAGTTGAGAATCTCCAATTTTGGGAAAGGGCTCACGGCATACTATCTATACTATGACGCCAACGTTGAAGATATGCATTTGTATGTGATTTTATAGGATTCAAAGTGCTGCAATTTTTTTTTTTTTTTTTTTTTTTTTTTCTCTCTTGCGCTGACTCTCCGTGATTTTCATTTCATTTTTTCTCTTCCTCTTCCTTTTCTGATTGATAAGCCGTACTCAAGGAGCCGTGTGGCGTGGTTGGAAGACGAACCTGCTCTGCTCGGCTCGTATTGTCTGACGCCAAGGGGCTGGGCATAGTTGACGAACGCAGGGCGGAGACGGCAGTCTGGGTAGCAAGGTACCAGGCGGATTAGCAGGGAGAACCTGGCTATACTACTCGTACCACAAGCTGCTGCCGCCACCTAGAAGGTGCTTTGGGCTTTGGTCTGCCTGTTATTTCCCCTTTGTTATTTTTCCTTGTTACTTTCTCCTTGGTTCTTTGTCTTACTCTGTTCACAAGCAGTGGTGTCTTTTGTTATTTCTTCTTTTTTCCAGCTCGTTCTTTTTCAAGTGTAGGCCACCTCGCCTGCGGGGGGGGGGGCACGACAGATTGTTTCTCTTAGATTTTGCTTTCATTTTTCTTCTTTTTCTTTTTCGACTTGTCTACCTTGTTTTGTTTTCTCTTTGATTGTTTCTTTTCGTTTCACTATTTCATAGATTGCGTATGTCGTGCCTGTCGTATCTAGTATGATGACATGGCTTTGCATTGCCCACTGCAGTTCACACTGCACACGTGGCAACGTAGTATCTCTGTGGCGTAGCTTTGTGACCACAGAACTTGTATCTCTTCTAGGATGGAAGAATCGGCACGGACACTGGTTGTGCTGGATGTCGACGGGTAGAAAGAACGGTTTAATGTGAAGAACACACACACACACCTCTCGCTGAGCACAAACGCTTCCCAGGTATATAGCTGCAAATTCTTAAATTTCGAAATATCTCAGCCTCAAATTCTTAACTCCCGAATTCTTGACACGTACGATCGCGTAGTACTTGCATCGCGCTTTTAAGAGGATAAAGAACCAGCACAGCAACTGGATATGCTGGATGTTGATGGGTAGGAAGAACCGTTTCACGTTCAACCCTTTTAGAACCGCAGTCCCGTTTTGGGGACAAACCAGTCAAATTCCGAGTAGTTTGTCCCCAAAACGGGGCTGCGGTTCTTAAGGGGTTAACGTCAAGAATCAGCACGCATGGGTGTGCTGGATGTCGACGGGTAGAAGTAGAATAAGAAAACAAGGTACCAGGTATATTGTAAAGACAACACACCGCAGGAGCAGGGAGCAGGACGTTCGATGCGGTTTTTAGCTTTACATTTTACGCCGAGCAGAACATGCGTAATAATAGTACAGCACAACCAGTGTCCGTGCCGATTCTTCAATCCTAGAGAGATACGTAAAAGTTCTGTGGTCACAACACTACGCCACCGAGATACCATGTTGCCACGTATGCAGTAAGCACAGCAGCAGTAGACAATGCAATGCCATATCATCACTGCTGTGCTCTTGCTGTACTCGTATCATACTGCTGATATCAATACATGACCAGGTATTTTCATACTGACTGTATCACGGTATCAGAGATGCGTGATGTCTACCATGGTATTTACGATACTGCAGCCAGGCGACCGATCTTTTTTTGTGAACATAAATATTCGAGGTATATATGTTGTTGTTGTTGTTCTCACATTAACTCTCTGACGAAGGAGTCCGTGGTCACACAAAGGTGCTGGAGCCCTAGGAAGATCCGAAAAACAAAAAAATCGAAAATTCGGCTGCCTCAAAATACACGAGACGGAAAAAGCGAACACAAGATAAAACCAATGTGCAAAACTGAACTAACATGGCCGCGGGTATATCCTCTCAACTATAATATAGAAGAGTACCCCCGTTCCCACCACTAACCAACTCGTGGCTGCTGACTACAGCGGATGCTGTCTGAAGTGCTGCCTGCACCGTACGAAACGCACGGTAGTCGTGAAAACGAAAGAGGAACACACCTGCCTGCTATCTGGAGTGCTGTCACGGAGTGAAGACTCGCGGATATGCAGTGAAAAAAGGAGCAATCGAACCTTACTGCCACACGAATATCAACGATCGCCATCTCTTCCTGGACTGTCTGACACAAAAAGGTGCAGCACAGCAGTTATGATACCACGTCCCTGATAATTGCGTAGGTTATTCCCCATGAAGGGTATACAACTCGTTAAACTACAAAAACCAGTGACGAGTACCGGTAGATACTATTCTGCCTCGTGAAAAACAAAACCAGGAAAAAACAAACTATGACTGCTTCTCTCGTGATGATAGTGTGCGCGCAAATCATGGGTCTCCATGCACCGTCTTCCTGCCGCTCTTCATGGCCGCATCATCGCCTTGGCCCAATCCGGTCGCCCCGGTGGTTCAAGTGGTTAACCTCGAATTCTACTTGTTTTGAGTCCTGGGTTCGAGCCCCAGGTGGGTCGGACTTTGACTTTATTTGCAAAAATAAAAAAGGATTCAATTGTTGAGAGCGCCTTGCAGCGTGGGTAGGCACAATTCGATGCGAGTCGACGAGGGAAGAAAAGGCTGAAATCTTCTCGCGATAAAAATGAAGGCACGTACCGTAGCGGGAAGGGGGGAGAAGAGCCTGCTATGTGACCCCGGATCTGAGTTACGAGTTGGAAGGAGAGAGAAGAAGATGTGCGAAGATAATGAATGGGATGAAAAAAAAAAAAAAAAAAAAAAAAAAAAAAAAAAAAATCCACCCGCTCCTTTGCGCGTGCACTCGTTGCCATTCCCTTCCAGTCGTTTCCCTTTCTCCGTCATCCTGAAAAACAAAATGCTCCTCGCACTTGCGGTTCTGATCTGGGAAATAAAAATTCTCGCGCAGGGGGAGGTCAATCCGTCTCTTCCCCGCACGTCGACGCTCAGTCTCCCTCCTCCCTCGTCGTCGAATCCAGCCTCCTACCGGCGCAATAGACTGTGCCGTAGTGTGGCCTGTGGTGGCGCCTGCCTCCGCGCATGGACACCCCGATTGAGCATTGCTGCTCTGCCGCAGCTGCCTAAAAAGACGCGCGAATCGTAGGTCTCCGTGCCTGACGCACCACGTACGACCCAACTCTACTGCCGCCTGAGCCTCGCGGCCACAGGCAGCAGCAAGAAGGTATCACTCCTTGAGGGTGAGTCCGGCCTTACACCCGCCAGAAAGATGTATATACCTGGTATGTACTGGGCGACCTTTCGGAGTGAAACCAAAGACCCCGCTAAAGTTCAGTGTGTTGTGTGTGTTCACATTGAACCGTTCACCCCTCACCATCCAGACTTCAGTCCAGAGTGTCCGGGCTGATTCTTCACTCATTTCAAAGAGAAACAAGCTCTGTGGCCACAAAACTACGACACAGGAAGGAGAGGAAGACAATGCAATGCCAAATCATCCTACGCTACGAAAAACACAACCTACCACCTACCACTTACTACTCACACCCATTTGTGCTTGAAAAAGGGAAAAATGAAATACACAGAAATAAATAAAGTATTGATGAATATAATACAAGAAAGTTAAAGGCTGCACTGCTCCTGGATTAACCCTTTCAGGACTGCATTAACCCTTTTAGTACTGCAGTCTCGTTTTGAGGACAATTTGGGATAAACTACTTGGAATTTGACTGGTGTGTCCCTAAAACGGGTCTGGAGTTCTAGAAGGGTTAAGGCATCATTATGAAATAAGCGTAGAACAGCTGTCGCCATGGTAAGTCAACTATTAATAACTAATACCTGGTACGTAGCTGCTGTTGTCTAACACAAAAAGAGTGGGACGCGAAAGAGCAGAGTCAGCGCTATAGTAATAGGATGGGTCGGCTGGTTCCAAGTGGTCGATTCTGCATGCCTGGGCGCTCGGGACCTCCGGGAAAACCAAGACAATACGAAATCAGAACAAGTACGTACTGCTTCAGTTGTAACCCGTACGAGTACTGCTTTGTAGTCCACTGCTGCTGGGAGTATACAATGTCGCACCCTCTACAACAGCAGTCATGTGTACCACCGTGCATAAAAGAGAATAAGCTCTTTCTTGTCTGCAGATCCTGCGTAGAGCTCTCTGCGCATGAGACATGAGACCCGTACGTACCACGTATCGCTAATGATGCACCTGGTACAGCAGTATCAGTAAATAGATGCAGTAACACACATTATAACATGATTTCACCCCGACTCAAATTGTACTATTATATTAATATGTGAATAACAGCTACCGCCGTATATTACGAACGGGGCCGCGAATATAATAAGATCCCAGTATCGCAGACCTCTCTTAATATTATAAATAATAGACTGCGTAAATACCATAGTATCTAAGTATGTAAAGTTAGACGATATCCGTATGAAGATAATACGATGTTTGAAGCAAACAGGGGTCAATCAAGGTCCGCTTCAACGATACCTGGTACATATCATACCTGGATACCTGGTCTCAAGATAACAGCTTCACTCCACTTGAAAAAAATTCTCGGCCATGGTGTGGAAGTATGAAAGTGCACTGGGGACTGATCGCGATCACATGCCACCTCGTACCAGTACACAGCACGAGTGTACTTCGTGTCTACCTGGTATGTATCATGATATCAGACCTCAAACCACACATATACAGGCAAGCAGGGTTGCTGTTTGCAGAATTTTACAGGTCTCGTTCCTCCTCCAGAATATCGTACTCCTACCCGAACGCGAGGGCCGGATAGATCTTACAGTACGTACATACCAGGTACAGAGTACCATAGTAGGAAGACAAGAATCGGACAAAATACAATCTAAAATCAATACAGCAGGCAGGCAGTACCTGGGGGTTTTCACGTACAAGAAAAATGCACGAACACGAGCTCTGTACGAGTACTTGTACTCCTGTTCAAGATACCAAGGTATTAGGTAACTACCAGGTACAGCAGTACCAGGTATATTGGTTTTTGTTCGTAAATGTAGTTGTACGAATGCCGGGCGTGCGTGTGCAGGCGTAAAAGCAGCAAGCCAGCACGAGCGGGAACCTTCGCCAGCACGAAGCTCTACAAGTGTGAAACTTTAGAAATATCGGAACGTGTGTAGACTGGTAACAGGTAGCAGGAAAAATGAAGAAAAGACATCGAAAAGACAAAAAAGCACGTACCAGATATTTTTTACCGGCATACCTGTGGTATCATACGAGAAAGTACATACCAGTACGAGTACGTAGTCGGTTCTGCACTCTGTGGACTTAGAAGTCCGGAATACCAGGTGGAACTGACTGTTAATAACGACAGAGCAGCAAAGTTGGGTGACGGGGGGGCCGCTGGAACAAGCCCCTTCGTACAAATGAGGTATCATACGGGTGCGTATGAAAACGATACGATGTGAGGTCTCGGGTATCTCCTGGCTCTGTCTTGCAGGTGACGACGACACAAAAAAAAAAGTCAAAATCAAGGACGCATCGGCCCGAAAATCTACCGGTACGACTACGTTCCATGTACCACACAGCAGTCAGGAAACGCAAGAGCTTATTATACCTGAACGACCCTTTTACCCTACGGCCAGGGTATCTAAACGTTCTACAGCAGCAGCAGTTCCGGATAGAGTGCACGCGCCAGGTCTATCCGCGTGTTGAATGTACCAGGTATCAGATGCTGCTCGTTGATGTGTACGTACTCTAGAACGTACTCGTACTTGCGGTAGACTCCGTAGCAGGTTGCCACAAAATACAAGTGCAACTACGCGTACAAGTAGTTGTGAGTTGTGAGCATGTCTGCATGTGAACAACCCGCAACACGGGCGTAATACTACTGTAAAAGACAAGTCCTACGTGGTGAGCAAGCAGTACGAGGTACTCGTATGATGATACGGGCACAAACGACACAACGATGATCAGGAAAAGAACAGCAGGAAAATCAGATACCTGGTACAAAAATGATCAAAATCGAAATCAAGGCTCGTTGGCTGTGCTTCGATTCTTGTGCGAGGACCACAATAAGAAGAAGAGAATTATAGGAAAACGACAAGCCGCCTTCATTTTGCTTATTTTTCACTCGGATGTACCAGGTACACAAATAACAAGATTAAATACAAGAGGCAAAAAGTAGGAAAAAAGTGAAAATCAGAGAGAAAATGAGAAAAATATAAAATCACCCTCAAATCTCGTACCACTGTATGGAAATGTAAGGATCGTTTCATGGTTCCTATTGATACAAAATGATACTTATATTTACGGACATAGTGAAACACAAAAAGTACTATTGTTCAATAAAACAAGTCCGCAAAACGGGGCGGACAAAAAAGGACCCAAGGAACAGGGAGGAAAAGCGATCGCTCGGACAGCGGAGAGCGGGGCAGGCATATGGCAAGACGCAAGCCGAGCTGGCGAGCGCGAAGGGTAATTGTCCCGGCCTCTCGAAGGCCGGCTGGAGGCCCAAAAAGAACGCAACAGGTGAGCTTCAAAGAGACTACACCACGCCTGGAGATCGTATCGTATCAGTTGAGGGTCATTTATTATTACGCTTCGAAGAAATTATTGCGCAGCAACAGAGGCACCAGAAGCACACGCGGTGCATCGTCGTGGTGTACTTGAGATGACCCTATGCACACCGTCCCCAAAGCCACGCTCGTGGAACAGATCGAACCTATACGATGACACCCTTTCCCCCCCCCCCAACACGCGCACGCACCTCCCTCCGACGCTTGCGGGCTGCCGCCAGCAAGGCCTGGAAGTCATCCTCCTCCATCCCTCGAACCCCGGCGAGAAGGGTCTGGTAGTCCCCGTCTTTTATCCCAGGAAACATTGCCTCCAGGTCTGTTCGAGTCTGCGGGTCGGACATAGCCTCTTCCAGGCGACGCTCGCGTCGTTCCATGAGGGCCCGAAAACGCGCGGCCACCATCTTAAAGTGTGCAGCATCCTTCTCCACGCTGCTGGTGGTGAGATCCATCTGGTCGACGGGGACGACGCCCTCGGGGTCAGCCCCTCCGCCGATTCCGTTCGGCTCCGGCCCGGCGCTTTCCCGCGTCTGGCGGCGGGAGGGGTGTTGCTCCGCAGGAGGAGTGCTAGTAGTAGTGGTGTGGTGGCCGTGGCCGTGGGGCTCACCAGGAATGTCCGAGGAACCGGCTCTGTCCGAGAAGGACGGGCGTCCGCTTGCAAGAGGGGGCGACGGGCTTCCCTTCCGAGAGGCCGGGGCCATAGCGGCGCCGTTCCCTCCGTCACCGCTGTCGTGCTGCGTCGAGGCGGCGGCCGAGCGTCCCTCGCTCCAGTCCCGTGGTTTCTCGCTTGTGTCGTGTTTCACGCTGCTGCCGGTACGGTCCATTTTGACTGCCCCTGCCAAAAATGTAAGTGCGCGGTAGAAATTCTTTGGGCTTCCCGTGCGGTCGACCACCCTTTCGCTCTTGGCGCCAGAGCGCCAGGATCGACAACGGCGGAGGCCTCCGTCGGTTGCTCCAAGCTTCAACCTCCGCTAGGGCCTGTTCCCTCTGCTCCGTGGTCTGTCGCCTGAAAGCTGCGTGTGATCGGGAGCTCTGACTTACCTGCTTGAGGAGGTTCAGCATTGGCTCAACAAATGTCGAGACAGATAATACCCGGCAGCGATTTCTATCAAAATTTACATATTTTTATGGCTAAAATACTTCACAGAGTACGATTGTTTTTCGGGACTTTACGATTTCGTGACCACCTCTATCAAGAGCTGATCACGGTCAACCTCCTCCACTAAAATACCATCATCGAAGGTGGCCAATGATTTCTGGATCTTCTATGAATAAATTGCCAGCAATTTTATCTCGACGTATGACACTTATCGCACTATTTTATTGAAATCATGAAACAATTGTAGCTGTAATCGCACCACGGTCTGATGATATGTGATTTTCTTGTAGTACCAGCTACGTAACTTTCTTCTGTTCGGAAGGCAAATCTTGATCTTTACAGCGACAGTCGCCCACGCCTTTTCTGCCTGCATGCCTGACGTACGTACGAAAACATCACAACAAAAAATAACAAAAAAATCCTACAGAGTGCGTATCGCGGGACTGCGAGATGATGCACCGATTGGAGATCCAACCTACTTATATTTCTACGAGTGCCTCCTGTATAACAACTGGTCTGGTGGTACACAACTCTACTTGGAACCTGAAAGTGATCGGTGAGTTGAGGTAGGGTTTTTCGCTCCTCCGTCTCCCGCCCGCCACAGCACACACACACTCATAGAGCTCCACCATCAAGCTCGATGACCGACCATAGATAGGAGATCGCTTGCTTGCCTTTTGTTGCTTGTTGCCTGTGTTTTCTCTTTTTCTCTACCTGGTATAACAGCAGAGCAGAACCAAACAAAGCAAGCAGCACTCGCACAATGAATGAGCGATTCGATCAGGTCACATCTCATTCATCATCTCAGTCGCCGATCGATCTATGGGACTAAAAAATAATATCGTACGTACCAGGTATGGTTTTGTAATGAATGATCTTCTTGAACCAATAAAGGCCACACTTTAAAATTATTTTATTTTACTTCTTCTTGAGTTACGTATTGCACGCATTTTATTATCATCTTTTAGAGGGTCGGTAAAAAACACCGGGATCATCAAAGAAAGTTGACGTTTCACCGCCCAGGGGCGCCAAAATTGACCACGTCTGTACGCCAAAGAAATCCACATTTCTTTTGTGACAGGATCGGACAGATGTATGCTTTGTCATCACATCATCTTGCCAGTTAAAGGCGTCTCGCGCCCCCTAGGGGAAGGTCTCCAGGCCCCCTGAACGTGTTGTAGCAGAATACGCCCAGGGTCCGAGTCTCTTGGGCCCGCGGAAATGTTTATAGGGCCGTGCGGCGTGCTCAGTGCTCAAAGAGGGAGGTCCGGCGCGGTCGGCGACGACGGATGGCATTACGAGGGGGGAGCGAAATTAAAATATTCACACCCTTCCTTCTTTCTTGTTGCTTTTTTTTTTGCAGTTTGTTTGTGTTCTTCTGGCTCTTCGTACATCACATGATTTATATGAATACTGCAGCTAGCTGCTTGCTGTATTCGTACAACAACTATTAATAATACTACCCAGGGGTACTCTCTCTCTGCGTACATACATACGTATATACCTACACTAACAGTACTATTAATAACAGTACTATTAATACCACTATTAATAACTATTGATACTACTTACTACTATTACCGGGGACCATACATATCTTAATAATAGTAAATGGGAAAATATTGTTATTAAAAGTAAAAATATAGCGAATGGTGTAAGTTTTTGAATGTATACCAGGTACCTGGTATATATTATGCCGTATACTGGTATAGGTCCTTTATTGTATACGATCCCCCGTCTACTTAGTCTACTTACTACTATTAATACTATATAGATATACCACAACACTATTCTAATAATACTATTAATACTAAGATTAACACTCTATACTACCTTCTACTATCACTACTACTACTACTACTGTACCAGGTATGTATTATACTACTACTATTAATACCACTACCATCAATATACTTACCTACTCTGGTGTTGTTTGTCGTTGTTTGTGGTCTCTCGTGTTGTTTAGAACTCCAGTCCCGTTTTGGAGACAATCTACTTGGAATTTGAGTGGTTTCTCCCCGAAATAATGGGAGTGCAGTCCTATACAGTTTTTTTTAATGGTTGTCGCCAAAAAAGTGGTCCGCTTGGGCACAGGACAGAACAACAAACAGCCGATTTCCCTATTAACCCTTTTAGGACCGCAGTCCCGTTTTGTGGACAAACTACTTGAAAAATCAGTTGTTTCTCCCCAAACGAGACTGCGGTTTTAAAAGGGTTAGATAGTAAAAAATTGAGAAATAAATGCCTTTTTCTTTCCGATAAGAATGATGATCGATTATAAAACTTGGTTGGTTGGTTGTATTTCCCTGAGTCAAATATAACCCTTTTAGGACGGGAGTCAGTCTCGTTTTGTGGACAAACCCCTCAAATTCCACAAGTAGTTTGTCCCCAAAACGGGACAGTTGTAGTCCTAAAAAACAATTATGACGGGGGACCATAGTTAATAGGACCCATGGTATACTTAAAAACCTATCTATTTGACCATTTTTACTACCAGGTATTATCCAATATTTGGTCCTATTAACTATGGTCCCCCGTAATAGAGAGTATAGTATAGAAGAAGTAACGAGTACGTAGGTATATATATATAGAAGGGAGCAAAGACAAAACACATATTATAGTTATTAATAGTGTATCATCGTAGGTAAAAAGCATATAAAAGGAGGTAGACAAAAAAGATACACTACTACTAGTAGTAGTAGAATATACCTGGTATGCCTGGTATATATTATATGGTATATTCAACGATGTATGTATGTATATAAATAATACCAGGTATGTATCTGGTATTACAGCACTATGTACCAGGTGTATGCGTTTGTTTGTGGATGTATGTGAGGCTTAGATTGGGTAGGCGACTGGTTAACCTTTGACCTTTAGTCGAAAGGACTAAGACCTTCACAAATGGCGTCGTCGGCAGGACCAACACGCGTTGACCCGTATATCCGGTCCGTTCCAGGGGGGAGAGTGTTATGAGGCTTAGATTGGGTAGGCGATTGGTTATAACCTTTTACCTTTTTTAGCCCAACGGACCAAGACCTTCACCTGAATGTTTCGTACTTTTTCGAACATATCTCTTCGTACGAGCACTTTTGGGCGAAACGCTATAAATAATAAGTAGTCAACACCAAAAGCCCGGCCGGACACATTGCTTGGCCGAGGTCTGGGCGCGATCCGTGCACAGTATGGAGCGGCGTGGCATAGATAAATAGGTGTATCAATCAATCTACAAAAGAAACAAAACGAAATCACAGCAGTGTTGACAGACAGGCTCTTCGTGTTATATAGTATACTGCTGCTGCTTTGAGTGACGCGACCTTGGGCATGACCCTCTTGTGGGACACAGGACGATAATAAGATACTGATATAAAATACCTGGTATGGAAATTGATAGTGAGGGGTACATCTTGCTTGGTACAACTACTTGATTAATTGAGCTATTGAAAAACGTGAAGAAAACAGCCCAAAGGAAAAAGGAACGAGGAGAAGAAGAAAAAAAGCAGGGAGAAGATGCAAGGAAAACGTTTTTTTTTTTCAAGGAGAAAGGCAGGGAGGCACGACAACAATAAAAATGCGAGAGCACACATCAGATAATACACAACAAAAGCGAATACCGTACGTAGTATTGAGAGTATTGATAATAGTATCGGCCCTCTATTTAGACGCTTACTTTCAAAAAAAAGTCTGGCCCAGATTAAAAGAGTTAAGAGGAAAGTATTCGGTATGTATCTAAGTATGCATATGTATACTGTACCTGGTACTTATTATGTTGTTATGATACTGCCTTGAATGAGGCTGAAAGCCCGGTAATAACCTGGGTTCAGGCACTGGGATCGTATTTATTTGTAGTATGATACTTGAAAGACGTACGTATCTTAGGTGGAAAGCCAGGGGTTTGCAGAGACGCACGAGCTTGGTCTCAATCTCCTCGTGTACGAAAGGAATAAAAGCTGATCTTCTTCTATCTCTAAGCAAACAACACACGTCCGTATCAACGAGCACCGACTTAATAGGCAAACCTGTCTAAGGATACAAAGTGTCCCGCCTGCTGATCTTAACAAGTGGTGTCTTCGGCTTTAGGACTGTTTCGCCTTTTTGTTGGTACGAGTTTGTCATCTATTTCGGACCGTTTGCTTTTCTGGAACAAGTTTGCTCCGCACACTGCACAATGGAGACTCATGAAGTGGGACGGTCTGCTTCCCCTCATGGTGGCCGAGCCAGTTCTGGTCCAAGCTTTCGCACGCCGTATATCAGCTTCTCGGGGTTCGAAAAATTGTCACCAGCTCCTACCACCCAAACGGCAACGGTGGGGTGGAACGTGTAAATCACACGATGGCCCAGATGCTGGCAATGGTCGTCAACGAGCTCCATAACAACTGGGGTGAACAGCTCCCTCACGTCGAATTTGCGTACAACAATTCCGTCAGCGCCGTCACGGGTTTGGCGCCCAATGAGGTCCATATGGGTCGGCTGCCAAGCCTCCCTCTCACGATTTTCGAGCGTGCTGGAGTCGCCGGCCACCCAGAGCTTGGCCCGCGACCACCTCGCCTACTACTGCGACTTGGTGACGGACCGCCAGCAGCGCACGTACGATATCGTCCGCGAACACCACGCCCTCACTGTTGCTCGCGTGAACCGCCGCAACCCCGCCCTCGCCGACGCCCTGCGTCCAGTCCCCAACGTTGGCGGCTGGGCGTGGGTGTACAATACGGCGACCACCGTTCGCCAGGGCGCGAAGCCCGACACGGACGCCCAGCTCTTCAAGGCCAAACTCTCCCTCAACTAAACGGGCCCCTACAAAGCTATCGCACTTGGCCCCTGCTCCGCAGCGGACACGCCGGACGGATCTCCTCTCGGGGTAAAGCTTCTGTGTTTGGATCTTCCTTCCGATATGCCCGGCGGTGATGCTCGCCGACGCGTGTCAGTTCCACGCTGCAAGCCCTGTGCTAACCCCCACGACCGTGGTGACATGCCGAATTATTTGCCGGCGGGGTTGACGCAATACGTGCTCAACAACCTCTCCAAGAAATCCCCCCCGCACCACGTCACCGAGGACAACGTTTCGAACCCTCTTCAACGACTCGGAGTGGAAAATAATACCGGACACCAATCGGTTGGAGGTCGAGGGGGTGTCATCGCGGTGATGTACGAGACGCACTGAACAGGACTATCCCGTCCTTCCTGGGAATGGAAAATGGACCTTCAGTTTTCTCGCCACGCAATTTTGCGCTACTTGGCCGGCACCCCGAACCAGCACCGCCAAACCAACCGCCTGTACCGCCGGATGAGAATCGGTGCGGCACAACGGGAGCTTTCTCGGAGTAACGGCGAGCGGTTTGTGGCACTGGCTGCGTGTCGCACACCGACTGGCTTCGCCGATACTGCAACACCGTGCTTCCCAACGGGGCCCATTTTTGGTACAAGGGCGACGACGGTCTGTGGTGGCTCGGGAAAATCAGCGAGACTACGCCAACGGATGGAGTATATTTGGTTCGAGTTTTGGACGACCCGGGACCGATCAAGCTTCCTCTTTGTCCGGCGCGCTACATGACTTCGACGAGAGCTGTACGAGGTTCTTGGTGTCTGCAAATTCACTTGGCAAGCGCGTTTGCACGGGGGGTCCAGCGTAACGTAGACGAGTCTCGAGGCGCCGCCTTGGATAGCTGACTTTCGCCTCTCGGCTGCACTCGATTTTTTTTTTTTGATATCTTCCTGGACTTTGGGGGGTGGTTTTTCTTCTACTTGACGTTTTCCGAGTTTTTGGGTTGGGGGTTTTCTGCTAGGTGTGTTCATGGTTTATTTGTTTGTTTTTTCTCGGGCTTGGTTGGGGATGGTTTTTGCGCATTTTGCCGTGCCTAACCCCCGCGCTCAGTATATTTTCTTTCCGTTTTTGGTATTCAGACCTATGCCAATGGAAACGCGAAGTTCAAAAGTTTTTTTTCAAATATATCGCTTTCAAAAAACAGCCGAAAAAATTCTCCTACCGCCGCTGTGGGAAAAAAAGAGAAAAATGTTGATTTTTTCTTTTTTTTTCCCCAACGGCTGCAGGCGGCGCAATTTGTGTTTTTCTGGTTGCAAATTGTCAACACGGTGATCGAAACCAGCTCGTGCGACGATCGACGCTCGATCTCGACATAGACTCAGCCCACGGCCAACCCACTCGGTACCTGGCAAGCCCAACGAATATAGATGACGGCCTCGAAGATATCAGGTGGATCCTTGGTCTAGGGGGCGAGAGCTTGCCGGCGGCGTCCTACGGTATCCTCCCAAACCTGAAAAAAAGTCTATTTTTTGCCATTCGAGACGGATGGAGCAGTTTGTCTGCTGTTTTGTGCAAACCAGCGGCCAAATGTTTTTTTATCACACGCCTGGTCAGCTCCCGCCACATGACACCGGCCATGGTGTGAAGACGGTGACCCTAGGGTGGGTCGGAGCCCCTAACGAGCGCACTCCGTTCAGAATTCATGACGCAATCGTTGGTTTTGTTGATCGATGTCCGTCGAGGACTCGGAATCTCGCCGCTTCGAACCAAAGATCGGCCTGAGTTTTTCTCAAGCCGATGTTGGCGCAACATCGGCCCCAGATTTGCTTTTTTCGGGCTTTTCCAAAAGTTAGGATTTTTTTTTTTTTTACGTGGCCCATAGGAAGGGTGTTCTGGTTTTTTTTGGCAGGGTATCTTTGAAATTCAAACTTTTTATTGCAACTTCGCTGTACCATTGGCATAGGTCTCACTTGTCGCTTTTCCAATGCATCTTCATCGCCTGCCCCCCCCCGTTGCGGGTGGCATGGCGATGGCTTTCGCTGACGATTTCTTCCTGCCCCTTGAGGCTAGGTCTTCCTTTCACTCTCTTTGTACGTGATTTGCCGGCCTCGTTGCATTGCCGTTCAAGGGTGTGTGGGAGTGGGTTTTGAGGAGCCGCATCTTCGACTCATGTTCTAGTTCGTGGAATCGGGGTTTCCATGAATTTTCCATAATTCTGCATATACGGCTCATCAGGGTGGGCTAGTGTTATGATGCTGCCTTGAATGAGGTTGAAAGCCCGGTAATTACCTGGATTCAGGCACTGGGATCGTATTAATTTGTGGTACTTGGGAGCCGTATCTTAGGTGGAAAACCAGGGGTTTCCAGAGACGCACGTGCTTGGTCTCAATCTCCCCGTGCACGAAAGGAATGAAGCTATACTCTTCCTCTAAGCAAACAACACACGTGAGTACCAACGAGTACCGACTTAATAGGTAAACCTGTCCAGGGATACAAAGTGTCTCGCCTGCTGATCTTAACATTATGTAGTATGTATGTACCTGGTATGTATGTATGTATGTACCAGGTATCCTATACGAGCAGGCACTCGCGACATGGGAAAAAGGTAAGAAATCTCCCCCATTCTGGCTTGATGATAATAGGGATCTATTAATAGCCTTTGCCAGGTGCATACTGCTGTTGCAGGTTTCTCACGAGAGGGCCGCGATACAGCGTGCGAAGTATATACATACTACATACTCGTACACAGACAGACAAACTACACTATACGGTAAGTCGTGCAGATAGTCGCAGGCATTTAGACGGGGAGGGGTGGAGACCCAAAGAAGCAAAACAAAGAAGCAATGCCCATCAACAAAGACAGCTCGCCGTCCCTATAATGTTATATGAATGTGTTATAAGAATTACCTTGGGTTGGGTAATCGATCGGTCTTTTACCCGTATAGCTCAGTAGGTAACACCTTCACATTTGACGTCGCCGTCCAGGTCACGGGTTCGAACCTCACTTCGAACGTTTCTTTTACAGAAACGCATGCGCGTGCACACCTAAAAAACACGCATCTCCCTGGATCCCCAGGTAATGAAACGAAGCGGGTAGGTCAGCGTACGGACGTATATACGGTTCCGACGCCCCAAAGACCCCGCCGTTCAGAGGGGGGGAGAGTGTTATGAGGATTACCTTGCCAATGGGCTGTGTAATCGATCGATCTTTTACCCCTATAGCTCAGTAGGTAACACCTCTTCACAAATAAATGCGCACACGCGTTCAAGATAAAAACAAGAACAAACAAACAAAACGAAAAGCGAAAAAAAAGCTGCAACTACAACAACATCAGAACGACGCACTATTAATACAACTAATCACTAACTGTCACAAGGCCTAGATCGGGTAGGTGATTGGTTAACCTTTTACCAGTAGTAGCTCAACGGACTACGACCTTGACAAGTGTGGCGTCGTCGGCAGGACATGGGTCGTTGGTCGTGAGTTCGAATCTCACCTCCACCATGTGAAATCTCGTTTTTAATAAAAAGTGAATTTACTCATTCATGTCGATGTCAAGAATCTGAAAAATACTTCTGGATCCCCAGAAATTGGAACCGCGCGTGCACGTTCGTGTCACGCGTCGACCCGTGTGTATACAGTATAATATCCAATACGTTCCGGGGGGGGGGAGGAGAGTGTTAAAAGGCTCACATTGGGTAGGGGCGGTACGTTAAAATTTCACCAATAGTAGCCCAACGGACTATTAATGGTATACATATGACCTTCATCACATCAATAATTATTACTGAGAACCGCAGTACGAAACAGGAAAAAGAACGAGGAAGCGACAAAGAGAGAAACGAAAAAGGGGAAAGCGAAGAAAAAACAGGCAGAAAGAAGGCGAGGGGATCGGGGCGTCCCTACTACTGCTGTGCGCTCTCTATACTTCGTTATACCTCGTATATACTGGAAAGGCACGCACGCATGATGATGATGATGATGACCATACATACATATATATGTTGTTTTGTTCTCACATGAACTCTCTGACGAAGGAGTCCGTCGTCACACAAAGGTGCTGGAGCCCTAGAAAGATCCGAAAAACAAAAATTAAGACGAAAATTCGGCTGCCTCAAAATACGCGAGACGAAGAAAGCGCACACGAGCTAAAACCAATGTGCAAACTGAACTAACATGGCCGCGGGTGTATCCTCTCAACTATAACATATACCCAGTCGTCACGGTCTTTTTTGGGGCAGAGCCCCTCCCCCCCCCCCCTGCCCCCCGTCGCATGGGTTGGCATCGGTTGGCAACGACACTGTAAAGCATGCCGGCGCGCTCACTACCCCTATTTCACAGACACTATATATACGAAACGACGTCAAACACAGCAGTGGAGTATGAGTTGTCTTCAAATGATACGGTTTTACGTCTATACCCAAAAACTACGTCATCATCAGTACGCACATCCTTAACGCCCGTCCCGGTGTTTTTATCCTATTACGGGGGGCCATAGTTAACAGGACCAAATATTGTTAGTAAAAATGGTTAAACATATACCTGGTAGGTTTTTATGTATACCATAGATCCTGTTAACTATGGTCCCCCGTAATAGCTACCTGGTACGTAGAGAAATACGAATACATTATTTATGTGATCAGAGGGTGTGAGACAGCAAAAAAAAGGCTGTGATACAGAGAAACCCAAAAAAGAATCAAGGTAAAAAGCAAGAGCGAAATGCCAACGTACTGAGTTTTTTTTTTTTTCTTATCCCATTCATTATCTTCGCACATCTTCTTCTCTCTCTCCTTCCAACTCGTAACTCAGATCCGGGGTCACATAGCAGGCTCTTCTCCCCCCTTCCCGCTACGGTACGTGCCTTCATTTTTTATCGCGAGAAGATTTCAGCCTTTTCTTCCCTCGTCGACTCGCATCGAATTGTGCCTACCCACGCCGCAAGGCGCTCTCAACAATTGAATCCTTTTTATCTTTATTTTTGCAAATAAAGTCAAAGTCCGACCCTCCTGGGGCTCGAACCCAGGACTCAAACAAGTAGAATTCGAGGTTAACCACTTGAACCACCGGGGCGACCGAGTGCGAGAACACAATAAACGAAACAAGGAGGACATAAAGTAAAAAACAACAAGACAAAAAAAACTGCAGCAGCAGTATATTTGATTGTGAAATGACATATTATACTACTTTGTATACTATTACGTATACGAGTGACACACAAACTACGCTATCTTGGATAATTATTTCTACAACAACAACTGTTAACAGCTAGCTATTGTTGTAGTAGGTACCTCGTATTATTTTATAATTATATGGTTCACACTACCATACTTCGTACCTGGTATGAATCATAACCAATAATTACCGCTGTTGAAGGCAGAAAGTTGAAATGTTGGATGGAGAGGAGTTGCCCAGCTGCCCCCCGTCCTATATTTTACCAGGTACTTTCAGGTTCGTAGTACCTGTTATTAATATAGCCGTAGTGGTGTGTTGTTGATGGTGCGTATGTTCGTGGTGGTCCAGGATTGATTGCGGTGCGGTGGTTGGTGATGTGTGTCGTCATCTTCCGTTCGTTTTCTTTTTGCCGGGTTTATTATCATTGTCGAGAAGCAAAAAACCTGGCACCAGGTGTTTTGTGCAAGGAGAAGGCTTCGAGGACCCCCCTCCCCCCTCCCCTCCCTCCTACATTCTATATAGGTGAATTCTCCGGGCGGGAGGACGCTTCATTCAGCTCCTCCTGCCTTTCACAACGCACGCAACGATTTGAAGTAAAAATATCGCCGATCGGTCCCAGACCGGTCGCCCCGGTGGCTCAAGTGGTTAACCTCGAATTCTACTTGTTTGAGTCCTGGGTTCGAGCCCTAGGAGGTTCGGACTTTGACTTTATTTGCAAAAATAAAAAAAGGGATTCAATTGCTGAGAGCGCCTTGCAGCGTGGGTAGGCACAATTCGATGCGAGTCGACGAGGGAAGAAAAGGCTGAAATCTTCTCGCGATAAAAATGAAGGCACGTACCGTAGCGGGAAGGGGGGAGAAGAGCCTGCTATGTGACCCCGGATCTGAGTTACGAGTTGGAAGGAGAGAGAGAAGAAGATGTGCGAAGATAATGAATGGGATGGAAAAAAAAAAAAAAAAAAAAAAAAAAAAAAAAAAAAAAACTCCACATGAATGAATAAACGTGAAATCCTCTACGAGCTCATATTGTATGTATGTATTACCGGGTATTGCTGTACCAGGTATTAGTGTTTTCTTCTCTGTTCTGCCAGTCTGAAAGTAGCGACATTTTTTTTTTTTTCTCTTTGCTCATCCCATTTATTATCTTCGCGCATCGTCTTCTCTCTCTCCTTCCAACTCGTAACTCCGATCCGGGGTCACATAGCAGGCTCTTCTACCCCCTTCCCGCTACGGTACGTGCCTTCATTTTTTATCGCGAGAAGATTTCAGCCTTTTCTTCCCTCGTCGACTCGCATCGAATTGTGCCTACCCACGCTGCAAGGCGCTCTCAACAATTGAATCCTTTTTATTTTTATTTTTGCAAATAAAGTCAAATGGCCGACCCACCTGGGGCTCGAACCAAGGACTCAAACACAAACAAGTAGAATTAGAGGTTAACCACTTGAACCACCGGGGCGACCTTGGGCTGGGTAATCGATCGATCTTTTACCCCTATACCAGGTACCAGGTAGCTCAGTAGGCAACACCTTCACAACTACCGTAGTAAATAGGACCAAATATTGTTCGGGGAATATATAGGTTTTTGTGTGTGCCGTAGGTCCTATTTACTACCAGGTACCTGGTATGGTCCCCCGTAATACGTTTCACGGCATGACAGACGACAGATAGATGATACTACGGGGGACAAGATGGTAAATAGGATCTGCTGTAAACACAAAAACGTATATATTTACCTGCTTTTACTAACACTATTTGCTCCTACTACCTGGTATTTACTATCTGGTCGCCCGTAATATATACCAGGTATATATTATATATATATATTATATATATTATGTATAGAAATAGGTCTGTATTTTGTTTTTTGCTGTTTTTGTTGTTGCGTGGATTTCTTTTCTTTTCCCCCCCTTTCTGTTTTTTTTTCACCCCTCTCCGTTTTTTTCTCCTTCTTTTTCTTTTTTTCGGGTGCGCATATAATACGGTAATACCACCATGGATATGTTCCTGGTGTGTTATTTGGTTGCAAGTGATACGGGATGGTATACCACCGCTCGTTAGTACCGTTTCCCTCTCTCTCGCAGTGTTACTGCCGTGCGTCATGTTTGTTTTCTCCCATCGAGATGCATTTTTGTTGTTAAGATGGGCCCTTACTGCCTGTTTATTTGTGTGATAATAAAATAAAAATAATAGCAGCAGATAAAATGCGAAATCATCATCACTATTAATATCACAGCATTATAGTACAGCATTGCGATCTGACTACCCGTCGACATCCAGCACAAAACCAGACAATACAAAGCAAGCGAAAGATAGAAGTAAAACCCCCACACATATAATAAATAGAGTATACAATACGAGGAACGAAAGGAAAGAATAGGCGAACCCAATAATTAGTCTAAAATAAAAAGCACCCTCCACAGGCAGCCGCAGCAGTTTGTGGTACGAGTAGCGTAGACAGGTTTTTTTATCTACCAGGTACCTTTGATAGTCGTTCTGGTACCTTGCTACTTGCTACCCTGTCTGCCATCTCCTTCCTGCTTTCGTCAACCACCTTTTTGGAGAGTATGCGTGAGGCATGAGGTATCAGTATGGTATGATGAGGCAACCCAACAAAATTAAAACGAAACAAGCAAGACTTTTCTTTCGTACCAGGTACCAGTTTTTTTTGTTTTTGTTTTTGCTCATCCCATTTATAATCTTCGCCCATCTTATTCTCTCTCTCCTTCCAACTCGTAACTCCGATCCGGGGTCACATGGCAGGCTCTTCTACCCCCTTCCCGCTGCGGTACGTGCCTTCATTTTTATCGCGAGAAGATTTCAGCCTTTTCTTCCCTCGTCGACTCGCATCGAATTGTGCCTAGTACGTACGTAAGAAGGACAAGAAGGAACAAGAGATATATACCAGGTACCTGGCATATACGAAAAATACGTACGTACTGTACTCGTATCTGCGTATTAATATCAGTGTTAATATTTAATATCACGGGGGACCATAGTTAACCCCTTTAGAACCGCAGTCCCATTTGGGGACAAAACTACTTGAAATTTGACTGGTTTGTCCCCAAAACGGGACTGCGGTTCTAAAAGGGTTAATAGGACCAAACATTGTTACAGCAGTAGTAAAAATTGTCAACTATGGTCCCCCGTAACTTTTATTTCATCTCGAAGTCGGTTGGTTCCGCGACAAAACTCTATCGAGGTATACTCGTAATAAGGTACCTGCTTTTAGGTATAATATAACATGGAACAATATACGCAAGTAGAATACTATTTTAATACTGCTGTAATATCAGTACCGATTAATATTATTCATTTGTATAATATATTCGTTACATTCGGGTCACTTGTCCAGCTTCGAACATGGTTGATGTATAATTTAGTGGTTCAAAGTTATCATTGAGTTACCGGTACTTGCTGAGAGCATTCATTCCGAGAACCTTCCAGTCCATACACAGGGCTCTACGTATATATTCTACTCGTATCATACGAGTACGTATCCCCTATTTTTTTCTTCTTCCCATTTATTTCTTCTCCGCTCCCGGTCTATTCTCTCTCTCCCTCCTGATGCTTTTATTGTTCATTATTATAGTCCAAAAACTGCTGCATGCAGTAGTCCCGTTCTGGGGACAACACACTCAAATTCTAAGTACAGCACTACTAGTAGTAATAATAATAGTAGTTTATCCCATAAACGGGGCTGTGTGAAGGTCCTGGAAGGTATTTACCTACCAGGTACGTACTACAGAGCTATACGAGTAGTAGGGAGGGGTAAAATATCGACCGATTACCCAGCCCAGGGTAATCCTTATAAGAGCTGTGACTGCAGTTTGCTCTTTAATATTACGGAGGACCTTATTAGTAAATACCTGGTAGGACCAAATATTGTTAGTAAAAATAGGCAAATGTATAGGTTTTTATGTGAACCATAGGTCCTATTAACTATGGCCCCCCGTGATAGTATCATATAAGGGTTATTCACGTACTCGTAACTCAGATCCGAGATAACATATCACAGCAGGCTCTCTTCCCCGCCCCCCGCCCCGAGGAGTTTGACACACTGGAAAGCAGCGAGAAAACGACCGCTATCCTAGGAGATAGATGGTGGCCACAGGCGGCCAAACAGAGGAAGGGGATAAGATTAGTCAAAAGTTTCTATGTAATACATGGAAACAACGTAATGAGCGCCGAATTGTTGGAGGTGCCTCTATTAGGAGTAGGAACGGTGCTCCGTCTCGAAGGGATGCGTGGTCAATGGTCAAATGACTGAGGCAAGCAACAAATGAGTACCCCCCCCCCCCCCGACTACGGCTCTCTCGTGCCTTCGTTCTCCCTAGTCGAGTCGCGTCTAATTCATTCATTGCCATGGGCCTACCCGCGCTGTGCGCTCTCCGCAGTTTACAGACTTATTTTTTATGTTTGCAAAACGTGGAAAGTCTCAACACGCATGGATTTGAACCCACGGAATCAACTCTGTTGATAGGAAGTGTACACTTGGATGCAGTTTAGGATTTAAGGATATAACGTAATGAGAAGGAAGGAGCAATTACAGCAAATAAAGCAGATAAGCTGAAAGTTGGCACGGAAGGGAGGTAGACTTGTGGTGCATGGGTTTCCTTTTGTTTCCGAGGTTTTCTTCTTTCGGGAAAGTTATGAGTGATCCATGTTGAAGATCATGCTGCACATTGTCGGATGGCAAGAGAAATAATAATACATGTTAATATTAATATTAATATTAATAGGAGCATTGGAGGGTACCACTATTAATATTAATATTAATAGACCACGGGGGCAACCGGTTCTTTGCATATACACGCTGTACTGATGTACAGTATTATATGTTATATGTATTATATTTATACGAGTACGTACTTGTATATATATACGGTAGGATTGGAAGGGACGAAAGCGAGGGGCGAACAGTTCATTAGAGACGAGGATGGCACGCTCTTCTTGCGGGATAAGGTGCGAATTCGTGAACGATGGGCGGGGTTTTGCCACAAACTCTTGAACACGAAGTCGCTGAAACTCGATCCCACGATCATCGACCTCTGGCCACCGCGACCGCCTAAACTGTCGCTTGAAGATGAACCATCCATGGACGAGATGGCAGAAGCACTTAAGGGGATGTCAAATTGGAAAGCTGTCGGGCCAGATGGTCTCCCGGCCGGACTCCTGAAAATCGACCACCCGGTATTCGCTCAGTGCTTGCACAACATCCTTATCAATATTTGGTTAACAGGAGAAGCCCCCCAGCAATGGAAAGATGCGATCATCAAGGTCCTTCACAAAAAGAAGGACCGAACTGACTGCAACAGCTACAGAGGGATTTCGCTTGTAGCACACGCAGGCAAACTTTTGTTGAAAACCGTCGCGTCCCGCCTCAGCAACTACTGCGAGACCGAGGAACTACTCCCTGAGGAACAGTGCGGCTTCCGCCCCGCACGATCAACGATTGATGTGTTGTTCGTCATGCGCCGGTTGCAAGAGCTCGGACGACAGAGGAAAATCCCCTTGTACGTGTGCTTCATCGATCTGCAGAAAGCGTACGACTCTGTCGACCGAGAGCTGTTATGGGAGGTACTCACACGCTTTGGCGTGCCAATCAAGACGCTGAAAATTATCCGTAGTTTCCACGATGGCATGCGGGCTCGCGTGTGTACTGATGACGGCGAGCACTCGGAATGGTATGATGCCACGCAGGGACTTCGGCAAGGCTGTGTGCTATCACCGTTTCTCTTCAACGTATTCCTCGCTGCTGCCTTACACTTCGTACTAGTACGCTTCTGCCAAGACGAAGCCATCATAAGGGATTTGGTCCAACTCAGTGATGCTGGAGTAGTTCGAACGGAGGAGCAGGAGCCGTTGGCGTGCGTGCAAAGGGCTGTATGGGGCATGTTGTACGCCGATGACGCAGGAATTGTCTCGAAGTCGGCAGAAGGGCTCGCGAAGCGGCAGGCCTCACGGTGTCGGAAAAGAAGACAGAGACAATGCTCCTACAAACGCCAGACCAGACAACCCTCGCACCACCGCTCGTCATCGAAGCGGCAAGCCAGAGGTATAAGCAGACGACCCAGTTCTTATACCTAGGCGGCATCATCCACGAAAACGCTGACCTCTCGCTCGAAATCGACCGACGGATCCGCCTCATGCGAGCATGCCTCAAACGGTTCGGCCCGGAGTTGTATGCTAGGACGTCCGCCCCCCTTAGCCTTAAAGTCCGAATGCTGAAGGCCGAGGTGATTGAGACCCTGCTGTGCGGGTGTGTGACGTGGACCCTCAGAGCGGAACACTTTGCCAAGCTTCCAACGGCTCACCACCAAGTCCTGTTGCGAGTCATTGGCTTCCAGCGCCGACTTCGTACTGATCATGCCACCCTCTAGTACGCGAAGGCCCTCAAGATGACACGTTGCGAGAGCATCGAAACGACCATTCGTAAACGGCGGCTCTTCTTTGCGGGGGGCGTGGCACGGCGAAGCAAGGAACGATTACCCAGTCGGGTAATGTTCGGGACAGTAGCTGGTGGGGAGAACCCGAGACCAGGCGGACAGTGTAAGACTTGGCATAGATGCATAGTCGAAGACCTTAGGGAGTTCCGAACCACCGAAGGGTCAACGGAACTTGCCCCCTTGGTGTTTGGAGTTGAGACCGCGCTGTGGTCCACTGCAGCCAAAAAAGCGGGGAAGTGGTACGGAGGGGTCCTTGAAGCAGCAGAACGATTCATGGTGAGGTGGCACGAGGATGAGGCTGAGCTGAGTATAGGCAGCGCCGCGCATCCGCCGTGGATGGTGTCCAAGGGAATGGGGCGGGGGGGGGAAGTGGTAGAAAACCCGCCCAAGCGAATGCGGAGAGGGGGGGGGACAGGAGGAGTAGAAGGGAAACCGCGGTAGACGAAAGTAGGAAGGAGATGATGGCAGACAGGGTAGCAAGGCACCAGGCCAACTAGGAAGTAGAACATGACCATACTACTAGTGCCACACCAACTGGTGCAGCTGGTTCGAACGTGGTCTCCCCTTGTCTTCTCTTTTTGTTTTGGTGCTTGCGCTGATTCTCCGTCTGATTTTCATTTTATTTCTTTCTCTTCCTCCTTCTAATTGATAAGCCGTATTGAAGGAGTCGTGTGGCGTGATTGGATGACGAACCTGCTCTGCTCGTTTCGTATTGTCTGACGCCAAGGGGCTGGGCATAGTCGACGAACGCAGGGCGGAGATAACAGTCTGGGTAGCAAGGTACCAGGCGGATTAGCAGGGAGAATCTGGTTATACTACTCGTACCACAAACTGCTGCCGACACTTGGAGGGTGTTTGGGCTTTGGTTTGGGCTTTGGTCTGCCTGTTTTTTTCCCTTCTTTGTTATTTTTCCCTTGGTTCTTTGTCTTGCTCTGTTTACGAGTAGTGGTGTTTTTGTTATTATTATTTATTTTTTTCCCAGCTCGTTCTGTTTCAAGCGTTGGCCACCTCGCCTGCGGGGGGGGGGGGCACGACGGATTGTTTCTTCTATTTTTTTCTTTCATTTTTTTTTTTTTTTTTCTCTTTGGTTGTTTCCTTTCGTTTCTCTAGGTCATAGAATGTGTATGTCGTGCCTGTCGTATCTAGTATGATGACATGGCATTGCATCGCCCACTGACTCCTGTACTTACTGCATACCAGGTACGTGGCAACATAGTATCTCTGTGCCGTAGCTTTGTGACCACATAACTTGGTATATCTTCTAGGACTGAAGAATCGGCACGGACACTGGTTGTGCTGGATGTCGACGGGTAGAAAGAACGGTTTAATGAGAAGAACACACACGCACACACATAGTAGTAGCTAAAACCAAGAGCTCTAAAACAAAAAAATATACCAGGTACCTGGTATGTATCGTTACGAGCACGTACTACTGCTGTGCGTATGAAACGTATGTACGATCAGATATACTTGCCTATGGGTTCGTGATATTTCTACTCACTCGAGGTACCAGTACGTGACACGCCAGCACAAGCAAGTAGTTTTGTCATGCTGCGCGTTATTGTTAGGTGGGCAACAACAGCAGGATTTAATGGTATGCATAGAATAGCAGCCAATGTCCAACCACCACCAACGTGTGTGGGCTGATGAAATAATAACAACGTATGCATGTGCTTCTACTAGCGCCCACAGAAAAAACCCAACTACATATCGTCTAGACTTTACCGGCCCGGCCCGCGGGCCCCAATAAAGTTGTTGCGGCACTTAGGGTCATTCTCATCGGATAGGTTTTTCTCTATTATTTCGACATTTTTCCCCCGCAGTTTTTCAATCTTTCATATGTTCCTGATATTATTTTCCCAAATACTTGAAATTTAACGAACGTGTTTTTTTTGCTTCTTCTGGAGAGTTTCGCGAATAGTGGCAGAACGCCTCCGTATATTGATAAAATATCTCTATTTTTTTCCCAACTTTGGAAATTATGGATAAAACGCTCTCCGATAAGAATGAGCCTTACTTATTCCTTCATGGCGAAGCATGATATAGTTCGTTCCCGCCACAAAGTGAATTGAAACTAAACGGCATTATTGCAGGAGGGGTGGGGAGGAGGATTTGCCCTGCTCCCTCCCTCCCTCCCTCCCTCCCTCCCTCCGCGTGCCTACGTTAAATGCATGCATCGTTTCGGTCTTCTTAACAAAATACATACCAATACTACTACGGGGGGGCATAGTTAAAAGGACCAAACATTGTTAGTAAAAATGGTTAAATATATAGTTTTTTATGTATACCATAGGTCCTATTAACTATGGCCCCCCATAATAATAGGAGCAAAGGAGGGGTCGCGCGCGCTTTCCCCTTTTAATATACCCGGCGCGCATACATAGTACACGTACCTATATCCCCTTCATAAGTAATGAAACAACGAACGGAGCGCGGCCAACCTGCCAGTCACGCTACACGGCTATTGATAGTGGAACCCCCCCCGCCCGTCTCCTCTTCCCCCTCCCCCCTTCCCATTGCCCGCCGCCACCTCCCCCCATCCCCATCCCCCTCCCCCTCTTCCTCTTCAACTCCCCCCTCCCCCCATTTCTCTCCTCCGCCCTCCTTCCAACTCCCCCCCCCCCCCCAACTCATTGAAGCTTTCATCCAATGCAAGTCCGCCTCAAAAGGGGTTCTTAGTAGCATGCAGCTCACCCTTCGTGCGACTCGCCAGACACCTCACGGCGCTTCGCGCTTGGTGCAAGCAATGTCTGCCTGGTCGGGGAAAACCCGACATGCTCCGTCCCGGCATTGTAGGGATGCGAGGGTCTATGGTCATACGGCTACGCCCATGCATGAGATCGAGTACATATCACCTATCGAGTACAGCCCCCCCCGTACGACTACGGTAATGTATGCTATCGAGTACCCCCCCCCCCCCTCCCCCCCCCAACTTCCCCTCCCCCTCCAAGTCCCCCCCCCCCCCCTTCCCCGCACGCACATGCTTCGCAACTAAAAAACATTGCACGAAACGCGGCCAACCCGCCAGTGACGAAACGCGGCGAGCAGAATCCCCCCGCCCTAATCCTCCCCCCCCACCCTTCCCTTACCCACGCACCCTCCACACGTACCCCCCTCCACACGTACCCCCTCCACGCACTCCTGTTCGTGTGCGTTTCAGAACAAGAATCCGTTCATCTCGGTAAATTGACCGATTGAACGCGACTAAATAGATAGGCTGATTAACCCTTTTAGGACTGCAGTCTCGTTTTGGGGGCAATTGGGGGAAAATTACTTGAAATTTGAGTGCCTTGTCCCCAAAACGGGACTGCAGTTCTAAAGGGGTTAAATGGAGAGAAAAATACTCGCGATCATTGTTCCGCTTACAAAATGCCCGTCCTCTTTTCTAACACCTCCGTCTGTAATCAAGTTATTTTATGCATTTGTGCACTTTGTACCGGGTGTAATATAACCCCCGAGATATACATATATATATATATATATATATATATAGCAGCCTTTCTGAAGTCCTTGCGTCGTTTGTATTCTGTTTTTTTTTCTTTTTTCTTTTTTCATTTCAGATTTTAGTTTTTTTTGTTTTATTGTCTTTTTGCTCTTATTTTTCCGGTCTTGCTTGTGTTGTTGTGTTCTCGTACCCGGTACGCTGACACGTCACTTGCTTGACACTTGAATTTGCGATTTAGTTTTATTTTCGGTCTTCCTCTGTCTCTCAGTCTGTGACCACAGAAGAATCAGTATCTCTCAATGACGATAGGGAATCAAGAAGGGCACTGGGTGTACTGATGAAGCTGGGTAGAAAGGACGATTTAATGTGAAGGCAACAACAACAACATATAGATGCAAGTGCGCTGAATTCACGCAACACGTATAATTTGAAAACAAACCCCACACTCCCCCCCCCCCCCCCCCCCCCCCGCCGGAATCAATGCCGCCGGGATCTTCCCCCGCCGGCAGCCCCTCCCCCCCGCTCAGGCATGCCTCCACGGCAGAACAGCCGCGTGGTCTCCCCCCGAGATGCATGCATTTCAACATTGATGGGCGTATTGGGCTCACTCAGCCTTGGCGATACACGCCTCAATCCTTCTAAAAAGATTTGTCAAAAAGACATCCCGTACCATTTTCAAGCGTATTTCCCTCGAAAGGGGGATGAAGTCGTGGTGGGGGGTGGTGAAAGTCCTGAAGGTTTCTGTTTGCCAATTTTGTACCTAGTGCACAACAAGAAAATGCTCTGATGCGCGGTTGGAAAGTGTTGTACTTTCTTCCCAAGTGTGTCCACCGGCTCCGACATACTATACATCGCCCGCCCCGCGAAGTTCAGAATCGTTCACACCTCGGACAGATCATGATCTATCTGTTTACAGATAGGTGAGCTAGTTCCTCACCTGCCGTTCTTTGAGGTGGTGTAGGGCCTGTACAGTACAGATCCAACCCAGGAAACATGTCCAAGACACTGCAGATTATTATGCTGCCCCCACGCGGCAACATGAGCGAGATCATACAGATCATACAGATCATACGGGTCAGGAATGTATATATCTGCCTTGAAATATCTAGATCATGCACTGAGAACTCTCATCCCACGGTAGAGGTTGCGCTTTTTTAGCCTTCTGAGGCAATTTTTTTCGGACCGGTTGAGGTCCTCCTCGAAGCGAGGAGATATATACATATATTTTTACCGGTCAATAGCACACGATACCTTACTAGTATCTTTGTGTTAGGAGTAGCGCATGTAGTCGTTGGTCGGGTCGCGCGAGCACACGCCTTCGAAGTAATGTTTCGGGTGAGGTATTGAGCTCCTCGTCGTGAAAAAAGTTCAGAATATAAGACACCGCCCTTAAACGAACGATGATCTATCTGTCCATGATCTATCTGTCCATGATCTATCTGTCCAACGTGCAGAACTTTTCACGCATCATACAGATCAGCTCCCCCCTTTCATGATCTACTCTGCCGGGGCAGGTAGACCCTGATTTTGACGCTTTGCACGGCCTAGACACTGTGTTCCAGGTGGGGTCTACTGTACGTATCTATCTATTAACGTATCCATTGATCTATCTATTGATCTATCTATTCGTGCATCTATTAGTACATACCAGGTATGTTAATACATCTAAGTATATGTGTATGTATGCATATATGTGTGTATGTATGTATGTTTGTATATATGTATGTATGTATGTATGTATGTATGTATGTATATATATCTACAGTATATAGCTATCTAATAATATCTATCTATATATCCGTCTATCTATCTATCTATCTATCTATCTATCTATCTATCTATCTATCTATCTATCTATCTATCAATCTATCAATCTATCTACCGATCTGTCGATCTATCTATAGATCTATATGACACGACTCTTCTTTCGCACATGTATATACCTGGTACCTGGTATGTTTTTTCTAGTTAGATTTGTACATGTTTTACCGCGCGGGATCTCTGCACCCTACACGTCTCTTGCACACGGCAGTTACTCCCAACTGGTACTGGGTTACGCTACCAGGTATGATATTAGCGGCAGATATGGAGGATCCCTTTTGCCTAGATCGTGATCTATCAGGTCGTAATCTGTCAGGTCGTGATATGTACGACACGTGGACATCTTCGCCTCTCGAGTAACTGCTGTCCGTCGATTTTGTCGAGGTGGGGTTCGATCGTGCTCATCAGTGTCGAGGGCCATGCAGACACTCACTCAATACTAATAATACTAATAATACTAATAATAGTAGTATTTAATAGTAGTAGTAGTAGTAGTGCTACTAGTAGTAGTAGTAGTAGTAGTAGTAGTAGTAGTAGTAGTAGTAGTAGTAGTAGTACTAGTAGTAGTAGTAGTAGTAGTAGTAGTCGTAGTAGTAGTAGTAGTAGTAGTAGTAGTAGTAGTAGTACTAGTAGTAGTAGTAGTAGTAGTAGTAGTAGTAGTAGTAGTAGCCTCGTACTGAAAACCTCGATCGCCCAATCGTCTGGAACTCCGTCATCCCCGGGTGCGCGGCGAAGACTATTATATGCGATCTCGAAAGGCGTGCCGATGCCATGTACGGTATGTGTAGCTTGCGCCGCCTTTCGTAGAATGGCAAATAAACACACTCATCAATCAATTGTTTTTTCCTTCTTGTGCATGCGAGTGTTGGCTGGTGAGATGAGCGATGAGAGGGATTGAGATGTGAGTTGGTCATTTTTGTCGGAGGCCGAGTTCAGCGAAGACATGGTTAAAAACAGCGGCATGATGCAGTCTAAAAAATATATTATGTGTGTAAGTCGGTACTTATCGTAGATGGTTGAAGGAACAATTTTCACAAGAAGAATGACAAGAAGGGAGGGGGGTGGTGTACTCATCATCATGCATGGGCGTAACAATAACAGGGGGGAGGGGCTATACAAGCGAAGGGGGTGTTGATGTACTATACGCATACATCATGTATAGAAACGGATGTGAATGCCGCACTAAATCAAGGTGTCAAGGTATACGTTCGGTGGGCCAGACGGGGTACAGCTCACAGCTTACGTCATACACGCTGCGATGGGCGATGATGGCAGAGATAAAATCAGTCAGTGAGTGGCAGAGTTTTAGTTCGCCCTCACGCCGCGTCAAAGAAATCATAAATCACCTCAATGTATGTGCGAACGTAAAACTCACACCTGGTACGAGTACGTACGTAGAGTGTGGAGACTTCCTTGTTGATTTCGTTTCTGTAGGGATCTCTCTTTTCGTACGCATTGATTGGCCTACTACCACACCACTGTCATGCCCATGAATAGACTTGACAGCTTAAATAATCCTAGCGTTTCTTCTAATTAGACACAGGATTGGTAAATTTTAGTTTTAGACCAGGTACTTACGATGGGTACCACGATAGAGATGCCTTACAGCACTCTATAGCGGAAGCTATTCTGGCTGGCAGGGCTCCTTAGTAGCCCTTTTAGCACCGCAGTCCCGTTTGGGGGACAAACCAGTCTAATTTCAAGTAGTTTTCCCCCAAAACGGGACTGCAGTGCTAAAAGAGTTAAGGGGAGGAAGCAGCATCTTACCATTGGAATGTTTCAATCCTCTTCGTCTACCTCTTTGTTTTTGCTCATCCCATATATAGTATTCGCCCTCATTTTCTCTCCTCCTCCTTATCTCAGATCCGGGGTCGCATATCATGGCAGCTCCCCCCCCCCCCCGTCCCCCGTCCCGTCCCGTCCCCGATGGAGTTCGTGCCTTCAGTTTTAGGGAAGACTTTAGACTTCACCCACCACTTCCTCCCTCGTCGACTCGCGTCTGTCTATACACATAATTTTCGCCTTTGGCTTTCTTTGTATATTTGTTCGGCTGTTCGTCGTGTATCTGCTGCACGCAGGGGCCGTGGGGCGATGGGGCTGCTCGTCGGGGTAACCCCTCTAAGACTGCACTACAACATTTATTTGGGTGGGAAAATACTACTGGGAGTAAGAGTCAGAAATAAACTGGGACTATGAGAATCAGAACTAAACTGGGATCAAGAGTCAGAACAATAAGAAGTATATATTATGCCAGGTATGTTTTTCTTACTTGCGAGCCCGGATCTGAGTTACGAGTATTGCTAGGAAGGAGATAATAAAAGGGATTGAAAAAAAAAAAAAAAGGCAGAAGAAAAAAACTAAGTGCGGGACACTAAAAGGTTCAAAAGCGTGCTTTCGTTTTTCAAAGAGTCACTTTCTCTGGGGGTGAGGTAGGTACAGAGGCGGTATCTGGAGTTTTCTCCAAGCGATGAGAGCGCCGTGAAAATGTATCAAAGAAGGAAGGAAGGAGCAAATAGGACAGCAAATAAAATGGAGTAGACGAGCCTAAAGTTGTCACAGAAGGGAGGTATACTTAGACTTGGTGCATGGGTTTCCTTTTGTTTCCGAGGTTTTCTTCTTTCGGGAAAGTTATGAGTGATCAATGTTGAAGATCATGCTGCACATTGTCGAATGGCAAGGGAAATAATATTAATAATTTGGTGCTACAAGTACTGCTACCAGGTACATACTACAGCAATATACCCCCTTACTTACCGTATGGAGGCGTTCTGTACCTTTTTACGTATATACAGTACTCGACACTGACTGGTCAATAATACTCTTTGCCGGCTAAGCCTCGCGGCTTATTGTGGTGTGAACGTTGAGCATAGATAGGCTCTCGAACGCAGCAAGTTTTTACAGGATGATTGAGAACGGCGACGTTCCTCGCTGCGCACAGATGCTCGTATACTGCTGTTGTTGCTGTAAACTCTTTTGCCAGGAAATATTTAGAAAATCTCAGCCTGAAACTATTATCTCCCAAAAATTATAATCAGCGTACGTTGCGTACTAAATTATCATCAAACGTTGCGTACTACTACTGCCTGTAGTAGTAGTAGGGGCTGCTTCGATACTGCTCAGTCGTCATGCTACCAGATGTTCCGATGCTACAGCTAGCAGTGCGATGTGTACACTACTTGGCACAATGGGGTTCATTCACTATCAATGCTAATAGCGGTGGTTTCCCTGTGTTTTTTGTTCTTATTTTCATTTTTTTGCATGTTATACGTACCATACATGGTGTTTGATGAGTCAACGCGGCGTTGGAGTGGCAACATGTGAACCTTTCCTCGGGTGGTTAGCTCGCGCGATACTATCACGGGGGACCATAGTTAACAGGACCAAATATTGTTAGTAAAAATGATTAAATATATAGATTTTATGTATACCATAGGTCCTATTAACTGTGGTCCCCCGTAATAACGTAAACATAAGCTTCCTGTATTCGATACCCTGGCGCCAGTATTCTTTTGGACTCCCTCCCGCTTTCATCTGGATATTGTCGGAAGGAATATCTAATAAATCTTATTCTGCTTCTATTATTGATAGCGTAGGTAACGATGCGGGCTGTCGCGCAGGGGTGTGTGATCGTTTTTTTTTTTCTTTTTTTTTCCCTCTTAGCAACGGTGAGGGTATATAAGCCGAACGTCATATTTGTCGGATGGCTCTAGAGCAGATCTCCGCGAAAAACAGCTTTCGTTCGGTATTGGCACCCTTAGCCTTCCTTCCCGTTCTCGAAAAATCGGGCTACGAAAAACGATCTCACTAGTAATACCCCTGAGCGATAACTCGCATCCTTAAGGTATTTTGCTTTTTCGGCCCATGTACAGCTGCAGCACAGCCCAACCCCCCCCCCCCCCCCCCCCCGTCCCGCCCCCCGCCCCCTGTGTTAAGGTTCTACTTTGAAAGAGGCTGGAAGGCCGGTAATTACCTGGGTTCAGGCGTTGGGATCGTATTTGTAGTGCTTGGGAGGCGTGTGTATATTATATGGGAAACCAGGGGTTTTCCCAGCGAGGTACGAGCCTTGCTCTCGGTCTCCATTGTGCGCGAAATGGCGTAACACCCCGGTAAAAAAAAGAATCAAGTAACTACAGTCGACGCTGTTGTCCATTGCAAGAACGTCCGCTTCAGAAGCGGCTCTTCGTAGGGGTGCAGCTCACCCTTCATGCGACTCCAACACCCCACGGCGCTTCGCGCTCGGGGCAAGTAATGATATGTTGCCCGGTCGGTGAAAATGCAACGCGATTTGTGGTGGCAATGTAGGGATGCTAGAGTCTATGGTCATGCGATTTCGGCCATGCATGATATTGAGTACACCCCCCCCCTCCCCCCTTTCCCCTCCTCGCTTCGCGTCACCCGCAGCTATTATTAATAGCTATATTTAGGAGCGGTGTCGACGGTCAAGCCCTGGTCGTTGCTGTTTTCGCGCGGCTGCTCCCGTTCGTCTCCGCTTTTTTTTGCCCCTCTCTATGTGCCATGTTTATCGCGCCTTCGCGGTTTGACGGCATGTTTGCACCCTCCCCCCGCACCATGCCAATGCCCGTGCGTGCGCAGTGTGCAGTGTGGTGGCCGTCTCGCGTAGATCTGCCCTTTCAGGCAAAAGTTCCTTAGATGTACCCGGAAATAAAAATAGAGCATTTCCAAGCACAACGACCTGCTGGCACACCAACCAAGCAGGCCTCTGGATAGGGTTGGGGTCAGAGTTGCGGGTAGGGGTGGGTCGTGGCCGCTGTCACCCGAGGCGGAGAATGGTATCACCAGTCGGGAAAAAATGTCCTTGCAGTTTCGCGAAACAAAAAAAACACCTAATATGACGTAGGATAG
Organism: Nereocystis luetkeana; assembly: GCA_031213475.1. Lineage (NCBI taxonomy): Eukaryota > Phaeophyceae > Laminariales > Laminariaceae > Nereocystis > Nereocystis luetkeana. The sequence goes on along the minus strand of JARUPZ010000003.1, from coordinate 2,224,113 downwards.
CGTCGTTTTATTCGGGCACGCCTGAGGAAGTTCGTCTGAACGGGCAGATTTACGCCGACTGCTGTGAGATGGCACGTGTGCCCTCCCCATGCCCAGTGCCACCTTCGCAGTGTGATGCCGCGTGCTGGGCAATGGCATGGATGTGCTGGGTGATGACACGTGCTGGGTTATGACGTATGGCATGTGTATGCAGTGTAATGTCATGTATATGTGCTGGGTGGTGTGGCAGGTGCCGGGGCATGATGTCATGTATTCTCTCCCCGATCTCGACACGCGGCCAGCTGCACCACTGTTTCACGCCCCTTTGCCTGGTCGCAGACGCGTACCGGTGCGTGTCACAGAATACCTGGTATTACGGGGGGGCATATTACGGGGGGGGCATAGTTAACAGGACCAAATACTGTTAGTAAAAATGGTTGAACATATAGTTTTTTATGTGTACCATAGGTCCTGTGAACTATGGTCCCCCGTAATAGTAAATAGGACCAAATATTGGTAGTAAAAATAGTGAAATATAGAAGTTTTTTGTGTGTACAGTAGGTCCTATTTAATATGGGCCCCCGTGACAGGAGCTTTTTTTTCAGGCTTGATTTTTTTCCAACTCAGGTGTGGACTACTTACGGGAACCACGGGAGAGCAATTTTTCAGGTTCGGCATGGGGAAGAATTCACTTTTCGAATTTCTTGAAGGGCTTAGTGCGGAGTGTGACGATAATCGAGCTCACGACCCCTATAAGCCTGTGAGACATTTGCTCCTCACAGACCACCTACCCCCGTCTATGGCTCACAGACCACCTACCCCCGTCTATGGTCCGATGACTGTAGCCTTGCGTGGCATGAGTACCCCCCCCCCCCCCGGCCTCTATAGTCATACGACTACGGCCATGCATGATATCGAGTACATCTCTCCTATCGAGTACACCCCCCCCCCCCCGATACACATGACAGCAGCTAAAAAAATACTACTTACAAGGATACTCGAGTACGACTATTAATAGTAATAGAGTATTAAGAACAGAACTGGGAATGTACGCACTCAAGACAAATAGAGACAACATGAGAAAGTTGAAACGACAATACAAGGCAAGGAACGTGCCAAAGAAGAGGTTGCCAGCCATAGTTGATACAGCTGTATGGAAGAAAGTATCAAAAGCGCGAGCTGGGATAAGGTGGGATAACGTAGTTGAGGAAGTATGAAAGGATATAGCAGGGAAGCAAGAAGAGGTGATGTCCGCAGGCAGATAAGGTTGGGGGGAACAAGGCAGAAGCAGGAGAAAGGACAGAAAGAAGGAAAAGGCTAGCGCTAAGAATCAACGAGAAACACTTAGAGATATACGGGGGATTAAGCCAAGGGATAGGAATGAAAGCGTGTTTGCACGGCCCAGTAGACTTCGCGACAGTGCTGAAACTGCGTTTTCGTGTAGGGGGGCTGGACCTGCCAGAAAGAAGAAAGAGGTATACCGGTAGCCGGGATGAGGAGGAAGTAGATGCACAGATGTGCCCGTGTGGCAAAGCAATAGAGAGTAGAACTCACACAGTAGGAGAATGTGAAATGCACGAGGAGGGACGGGATGTATTGGAAGAGGAGATGGAGGCAATAATAGACGAATATGACATGGAGGAGTTTGACACACTAGATAGCAGCGAGAAAACGATCGTTATCTTAGGAGATAGATGGTGGCCACAGGCGGCCAAACAGGAAAAGGATAACACTATTACGGGGGACCATAGTTAATAGGACCAAAATATTGTCAGTAAAAATTGTTAAATATACAGGTTTTTATGTATACCATAGGTCCTATTCATTATGGCCCCCCGTATTAGCAAAACAACTCTATGTAACATATGGAAACAACGTAATGAGCGCCCAATTGTTGGAGGTGTCTCTATTAGGAGTAGGATCGATGCTCCGTCTCGAAAGGGATGCGTGGTCAATGGTCAAACGACGAAAGCAATCAACAGATGAGTATCATACGCCCCCCCCCCCCCCCCGTTTGATACGCGCTCTGCTCACTAGAAACACCACTTGTTGGACGACGGCACCAAGCACCGCACTATCGTGTTGCCCACAAACTGTTATCATATGTGCATAGATGGGGTTGTAACGAAGCATTAAGCTGGGAGTAGGTATCATACAGGATGTAGAGAGACTGCGTGCGTACGTACGTAACGGTTGGTTCCCACGATCTTGACGGGCATGTATATTTGCGTGCATCTGTTGGTTTTCTTCTTCTTTCTTCAGGGATTGTTTTTGAGGCATCAACGTTGAAGCCCATCCTGTCAGAACACTATCAGGTGGCAGACTTCGCAATATCAACTTAAGAACCATATATATATATATCTGTATGGTACGGGTTACTACGCTTGATACATTATTTGTATTTTTCTTTTTTTCTTAGATTCGGTTTGTGTTCCTGTGTGTGTCCCTGAGCGTGTGTCGCTTGCTTGGTTAGCCTGCTTGCTTGTGCCCCGAGAAATACTCGAACCCCCATGCAACGGCGGACTACCGGTGGGTGCGCGAGTGGGTGCGTGGGTGGGTGGGTGGGTGGGTGGGTAGGTGGGTGAGTTCGAACCTTTCGCTTTAGAACGGTTGCTCTCCCTTCGTGCGCTCCAAGCTGTTGCTTGCTGCCTGATTTTTGCTTGTTTCGCCTGTTTGCTCTTGTACCCCGATTAATAACCGAGCCATCAGGCGACGGCAGGCTGTACGGGTCGGTGGGTCGGTGGGTCCGAATGTCTCGCTCCGAAGGTTTATCTTTTTTCAAGAAACGGCGGGTTCCTTTTTCTGTGCTATGAGAGCGCTTTTACTTGCTCGCTTTTTTTGCTTTTTTTGTTGTTGCTTTTTTTGTTTTTTTTTGCGCTTTTTTTTACTACTTTTGCTCGTTTTTTTTTTTGCTTTTTTTTGCCTGCTTGTTTTTTTTTTTCGGTCGTTTGCTGCAAGGAACGGTAGTCTTGTTTTCCCCTTGGTTGTTTGGTGCATGGAACTTGTCGAGTCACGCTGTAGAGTATCAGAGACAGGGCAGTTTTTGGGCCCAAGTCGTGAACGTTCTTCTGTCTGGCGGGGTTATTAGAATTGCCCGATGCATTGATTGTATATGTGTATCCCATTTGCTTCTGGCAATCAATCAAAGTAAATGGCCATGGCGGGAGGGGTGTACTATTGATACTCACATCGTGAATGGCCGAAGTCGTGTGACTGGTCCATACAGACCCACGCATCCATACAATGTCGGGACGGAGCACGTCGGGTTTATTTCATCGACCAGGCAGACATGGCTTCGCACCACGCGCGTTCGGCGAGTGGCATGAAGGGCGAGCTGCTTCCTACTAAGAACCGCGTGTAAGGCAGACTTGTATTATGGATGACAGCTTCGATGAGTTGATTTATTTTGTACTCGATATTGTTCGTGGCCGTAGTCGTATGTGTGACCATAGACCCTCGTATCCCTGTAATGCCGGGACGGAGCACGTCGGGTTTCCACCGCCCAGGCAGAGGCGTTTCATCGGGGGGTGGCGCGTTCATGTGTACCGTCCTAGACGGACGGAAATATTAGGACCGTAAGGACAGTCAGGTGTTGATATCTACTACCAGGGTATACACCAAAGGGTCCTTACATTTCCCTTCAGAGTGATACGTACGTACGTACATACTTCGTACACACCGCTCTCGCCGGAAATGTAGCAACCGTTCGGTGGTCACATCGGAGTTCGAGAACGTGGATTGAATTTCCCGGTCAGTAGGTAGGTGTGGGTGTTTTTTTTTTCTTCATTTTTTCCAAATTAATTAATGCAGGCGGATCCTGAGGGACAGTCCAGGACAAGATATACTCGTACCTCCTGGGATGATTTTTCGAGCGGGTTTTCTCTTATAACCCCGCAGTCCCGTTTTTGGGACAAACTACCTAGAATTTGAGTGAAAGGATAAAGGCGGACTTGGAACAAACGATTTTTCGAGATGCTTCCGCACAGAAGATGCGCCGCTCCGCGTCCTTCGCACTCTCCCAAATCTCCTCGTCGTTGACAGAAAATCAGCTTGGAGATTCTGACTATAGGGTGTGTGATCTCCTATCACCCAGTGTGATAGTGTTATACCGTCACTTACTATACGGTGGGCACCGTATCTACCCCCCCCCCCCCCTATTTTGCGAATAGCATCAGTCATTCGTCGTTGTCTCCCTCCACCTCTCCGATCGGAGATTGTGGGTGAGTGAGTGGGTGGGTTGGATGGGTACGTATGAGAGGCAAACGCGGACCGTACGGAGAGGTGGGTGGGTGGGTGGGTGGGTGGGTGGGTGGGTGGGTGGGTGGGTGGTGGATGGGTACGTATGACAGGGACGCGCGGACCGTATGGAGATCCGTGAACCCAACCAAAACTCGATCGATGCGTCCCCCCAAAACTCTCCCGCCGGGCTTAGAGGTTAGAGGGTAGAGGGGCGAGGGTGTCTGGGAGGGGGGGGCGGGTTGTATCAGGCTAATCTTGAACCTACTGATAGTAAAGGCTATATCACGAGTATGGTAGTAGAAGCAGTAAGTAGTAGCAATATAGTAGCATGGATAGTAGTGTTAGCACTAATACTACTATTAATAGTAGTAGTAGTAGTAGTAGTAGTAGTAGTAGTAGTAGTAGTAGTAGTAGTAGTAGTAGTAGTAGTAGTAGTAGTATTACGATGGACCATACTAAGTAGGACCTAAGGTATATGCACAAAAACCTATATATTTTGCTATTTTTACAAAAATTACTTATAATAGCGCTTCCGCCGCTGGCCCCTTGCCTACCGTGTCCCACAGACAACAAAACCCGCCAAATACAGATAAAAATGGCACCTAATAATAGTAATGTACCACAGCAGCGAATAGTGGTGCGTTTCCCTCGTACCTATAGTATACCCCCTCTGCATCGCCCGCTGTGTACTCTCCGCGCTCGTTCGTACTGCTGCCCGACAACGTACTCAAATTATTATTATTATTATTTCCCTTGCCATCCGACAATGTGCAGCATGATGATCTTCAACATTGTGATCACTCATCACTTTCTTTCCTGAAAGAAGAAAACCTCGGAAACAAAAGGAAACCCATGTTATAGAGTACCTCTGTGTCGTATAGTTAAGTGATCGCAGAGCTTTTTTTTTTCAAGAATCATCAGCACGGATGTCGACGGGTATAAAAATATCGCTTTCGTGTGAAGAACACACACACGCAACATACACACACCAGGCGCCAGGTACACACATTAACGTGGTATATTCTATGCAAATTATTATTTAACCAGAACACACATATACATATATATATATATATATATATATATATATATATACCAGGTATATTATATATATTCCTCAGCTACTCGTTCGTACGAAGAAAATGGAGTGTCTTGAAAGCTATAGAACGAAGAATGAAGTGTCTTGAAAACTATAGAAAAAGGACGAGCCACCGGGGAAGAAAGTAACCGGCCCTATAACGACTTTGCAGTACTTTTAAAATAGTTTTCGTGAAGTAAAACCCAAATAAAATAGCAGATAGATGTGGGATACACTGCTGCTGCTTGCTAAATATATACCAGGTAACTACTACCTGGTATATACCAGGTATATTATGCATTTTTTTATTTGCCTTCTGACAATGTGCAGGGCGTTATTAATTCAAAATGAAAAAGCTGACATAATTCATCGAATACCACTATAACTTCATCGAACCAATTCTCCTTCCCTGCGTGTACTCACTTGAATATTTTTTATTTTATTTTATTTTATTCTCATCCCATTCATTGTCTTCGCACATCTTCTTCTCTCTCTCCTTCTAACTCGTAACTCAGATCCGGGGTCACATAGCAGGCTCTTCTCCCCCCTACCCGCTACGTGGTACGTGCCTTCATTTTTTGTCGCGAGAAGATTTCAGCCTGCACCCCCATAATTTACCGAGATATTTTACCTACTATTACGGGGGTCCATAGTTAACAGGACCAAATATGATTAGTAAAAATGGTTAAATATATAGGTTTTTATGTGTACCTTTGGTCCTATTAACTATGGTCCCCCGTAATACTATGTATCTATACGCCACGCTTCCTACTCCGCATCTACATTCCACCCCCACGCCATGGGAAGTAGTCCTCCCTCCTCCTCCCTTCTCCCCCTGGCGGCCTGGCGGTCTCGCAGGGCGAGGTTCTGTCGGTGCACTCTGCGCGAGATCGCGACCTGGGCAGTCACCGATATGACCTGGAAAAGGTGCTCCTTACAAACCCCTTTTCTTGCTAAATATCCCCCGTCCGTTCCTCCAACGATGCTCGCCGCCAGCTGGTCGATGAAATCGCTACCTTCCTTCCCGAGGCGTCCAAAGCTTTCCACCGCGAGGGTGACAAGTTTATGGCTGCGCTCGTCGAAGGACACTTGTCCTTCACGAGCGTAGTGGTAATATTTGTAGTGATGAGGCGCGTTATGTATATATATATGATGATATATATTATGATATATATTATGGCATGGCATGGGTTAACGCGTGCTGCGATGAATAGTTAGGAGTACGTACATAAAAGGCGCGCGATGCAACGCGATATGTATATATATGATGGCATGGCATGGGTTAACGCGTGCTGCGATGAATCGTTAGTTAATAATAGTTAGGAGTACGTACGATACATAAAAGGCGCGATGCGACGCGAGTCGACGACGAGGAAAAATTGAATGAAATGAAAAGTCTTCTCGCAAAAAAAATGAAGGCACGAAACTTATAGTAGTGGGGACCGGGGGGGGGAAGAAGAGCCTGCTTCAATGTTTTTGACCTCGGATCTGATGGGTTTCGACTATTAATACTATTACTGCTTGCTGTATACCATACCTGGTAGGAGGGAGAGAGAAAAAATCAAAGGGCGATGAAGCAGATAATAACTGGGCGAAAAAAAAAGGAAATAGAAAAAAGTGAAAAAAGAAAAATGAGCACTTCCTGGCCGAAACGTTTCTGGCTGGCGGAACTACCCGGTATATATATATATATATATACTTCGGTATGTACCTGGTACCCTGGCACTATATTATACCTGGTACCTTGTACTAATTATTATCATTATGCTCGCCATCCGACAATCAGCCATAAATAAATGTGTGTGCAGCATGATCATTGAGCTTCAACGTTGATCACTCAAAACATTCCTGAAAGAAGAAACCCCCGGAAACAAAAAAAACCTTTTCGCAGTAGTACAGAGTACGGATGCACAAGGTCTATTATAGCTATACCTGCTTACGTTTTTTGTTTTTCGGATCTTCCTAGGGCTCCAGCACCTTTGTGTGACCACGGACTCCTTCGTCAGAGAGTTAATGTGAGAACAACAACAACAACAACGTATGTCTAATTAATACCAAGGTAGTACCTGTCGAGGCATACGGCACGGACTGCATGACACACCTGCCTGCCGGGGACTTCTCCAAACCAAAAATATATGCCACAGACCACAGACACGTACCGGTACGCGACTCTTCGAAACCCATTAAAGTTGTACATATGTATCTCCATCCTGATCTCCCGAACATTTTCAACTTTTCTCCCGAGGCAGCGTTTAGACCCTTTTTAGCACACTATACTCAGAATTTGAGTGGATTGTCCCCAAGACGGGGGGACTAGTCACTGCGGTTCTAAAAAACGGTCAATATACTGCTATAAGGATTACCCTGGGCTGGTATAATCGATCGGTCTTTTACCCCCGTCGCTCGGCAATAGGCACCAGGTATGTAACACCGTCACATTTGACGCCGTCTCCAGGTCTTCGAACGACGTTTCTTTTATAGAAACGCTGTCTGTGCATTCCTAAACAAACACATCTCCCTGTGCTGGCTCCCCAGGCAACAATGACACGAAGATCGGGTAGGTCAGCATACAGACATACGTATAATATATATACGGTATACCGACGCCCCAAAGGATCCCGCCGTCTAGGGCGGGGGGGGGGGGGAGTGTTGTAAGGATTACCCTGGGGGGGTAATGATCGATCGGTCTTTTTTACCCCTCTCTCTCTAGCTCAGTAGGTAACACCGTCGTCACGATACGCTGCGTTTTGGTGAAAACAATAAAGGTGCTGCCCTCTATTATACACCGGGGGGGGGGGAGGGGCACGAGTAGCTTCATGGAGAAGTTCTTTTGGATTTATTCCGCAGCACGCGCGATCGGAGTAAGTATCACACGCAGCTAAGCTTTGAAAAAAGAAAGTTTCGACGAAGATTTTCGATCTCACAAGCTCTCTGCGATTTTGTTTCATTATTATATACCAGGTATATATATTATACTATAAACATACCTGGTACCACGGTACCAGGTATGTTTTATATATAATGAAATAAGAAGTATACCTGGTATACGATATAATACATATTATTGCCGTTTTAATTGATAAACAAAAACAAATAAAATGCCGCCTTGTTTTTAAAAACAGAACAAAAACGGCGACGACGCGAAGAAAACAAGACCGAAAAAAAAACAGTCAGTCGCAGTTGTTCTTGTCGTTCGTTTCGTGCTTGTCGTATTCAGCTACAAGACCATCTGATTCAGCAGCCTATCTGACGAGGATATACAGGACCACAGCCTATCCGACGAGGATATATCACTCGCGACGGAAATGTAAGGACCGTTGAAGCATTCGTGTCAAGACACGGTACAACGCGATCCTCCTCTCGCCTTTCCGTCGAGAGTCATACCTCCGTGACAGCTGGTAAGAAACACAGGACTGCCCGCCCAGCCTGGGTTTCTTATTCTTTTGTTCAGGAAGTAATAATTAATATATGTTCTGCACCAAATTCAAAAGTCAACGGCGTCGGGAGATATCGTTCTTATTCCCTGTACAACTCAGCCTGGGTTTTTTTATTTGTTCCTCGAGGACAGGCCACCTTAAGTTCTATTATTAACTTCAAGTCAACGGTGTCGGGAGATCATATTCTCGTTTCCTTGTTAACCCCTTTAGAACCGCAGTCCCGTTTGGGGACAAAACTACTTGAAATTTGACTGGTTTGTCCCCAGAACGGGACTGCGGTTCTAAAAGGGTTAACCTTCTTTTGTTCTTACTTGGGAAATGATGTGTTTCTACATTCTGCGTTCTATTATTATTATTATTATTATTATTATTATCATTTCCCTTGCCATCTGACAATTATGCGCAGCATGATCTTCAACATTGATCACTCATAACTTTCCCGACAGAAGAAAAAAAAACTCGGAAACAAGAGAAAAACCCACGATTTATTATTTGTTTCCCTGCGAATCACAGCCTATTAGGTTTCTCACTTTGCCCTGTGGAAAAGTTTGAGTGTGATGTGAAGGCCGTAGGTAAGGGTAAGGTGTGTATCTGGCAGCTGGGAAGCAGTGCTTCGCTTCCTCTGATTAAGATCTTCTTCATTGATGGCGAGAGCTATAAGGAGGTGCTCTGGTAGAGAAGTGAGAGAGGTAGGGGTGGGGGGACTCGACACCGGGATACACTCGTCCCAACCTCCGCCACAGACTCTTCCAACTTCCATTCTTCGGATTATTCTCGTCGTCCTGTGAGGCTACTATTACGGGGGACCATAGTTAACAGGACCTCTGGTATACATAAAAACCTAAAGGTTTAACCATTTTTACTAACAATATTTGGTCCTGTTAACTATGGCCCCCCGTAATAAACTGCAGACTATGTTATGTTATCTGTATCTATAGCCCATGAGCAGTTCACTCGTATATCACGTGTGTGTTCTATATTGCGCTCACGCTTTATCACTTCACGATAACGGCATCGAGAGGGTTTTAGTCTCGTTTTAGCCTGGCGTTTTTCAGTATTGTACATCACTTACTCTTACGAGGTACATTTTTTGTTTTTCGACCAATCGGGTCAAATCAGTTTTTTTTTTTTTTTCGGAAAACGTACACTGTACATACAACTTGGAAGGTGCTGCGGTGGCTTTGTCGTGTCGGCGGGACACTTTGTATCCCTGGGCAGGTCTGCCTATTAAGCCAGCACTCATTGGTACTCACGTTGATGTTCGCTTAGAGACAGAAGAGCCACTTCATTCACGACGGAGACTGAGACCACGCTAGTGCCTCTCTGGAAAACCCCTGGTTTTCCACCTAAGATACGCCTTCGAAGTACTACAAATACGATCCCAGTGCCAGAACCCAGGAGGCAGAATCATAACATCAATACCTTTCATGCGAGCTGCCCAAAAAATCTTCTACGTGACAAAAAACTGCGTGATTTTTGCCCGATCACTACGAAAATCCACCCTTCCCGTAGTAGGTAAGGTACAGATCATGTACAGATCATTTACAGGTTGTGATTTAGATAGTTCACGGCAGACAGGTCATCCATTCCCGATCTGTATGATCTGTATGATCTAGCTCATGTTGCCGGGTGGGAGAGTCGTACAGTCTGCATTCATGATTTACAGTATACGACCCACTTCCTAGGTTGGATCAGTACTTACACAGATCCTGCCCAACATCTCATACTGGCAGACTAGGATCTAGATGATCTAGATGATCTATCTGTAAATAATATATATATATATATATCTGTCCGACGTACCAGGTATGACATATGTTGGCATATTTCGGGTAAGCTGGCCATAACCTGGGTCGAAACAGGGCTGATGTTTTTGGCCCAGTGTCGACAATATATATATATATATATATATATATATATTGTAAGACATATAATACTTGAACCCTAACCCTAACCCAGACCTTGGAAAATTATCGGAATGACGTGCATGAAGTTGACATGAGGATTTAGCGTGTACTATAGACTGCTCCAACGCCTTCAACACGGTTAAACGGACGGCGGTGCTTGAAGAGGCGGCCAACTGCGTGCCAGCGCTCACGCCGTTGGTGGCCAAGTGCTACGGCACAAGACCCGCCGACGTGTATTTCCGGATGGACTCAGGGGAGACCAGGACGATCGCCTGCTCCAGCGGTGTCCAGCAAGGGGACCCCATGGGGCCGGCAATGTTCTGTCTGGCGTTGCGACCGGGGCTGAAGCGTTTCCGACAGGAGTTCGAGGGAGAAGGAGTGGAAGCCTTCGCCTACATGGACGATGTATCTCTCGGCCTTATGGGGATCACGGCCAACACGATTAGATCTTTTGCCTTCCTCCGACGGGAGCTAGACGACATCGGCATTGTGGTCAACCCCGCCAAGACCGTAGCACTACCACCCAAAGGACAAGTCCCGACGGCGGAGGAGATATCGCTCCTGGAGAGCGTTGACGTCCGCATCGCAGACGAAGGAGGGGTGACGGTGGTGGGTGTTCCGATCGGATCAGATGAATACGTGCTGGGGCGAGCAATGGAGGTAGTGAGGGACGGAGGCGCGGACCGCCTTGCACGCTGCCTCGCTAACGTGCCCGACAAGCAAGCGGCGGCCCTCATCACCGTCGAATCCCTCGGGCAGCGGACGGGCTACCTCGAAAGGGCTCTGGACCCGGGGCTGTCACTCGAAGCATGCCGAAGGGCCGACAACGGGACTCAGTGGGCCTACGAAAATATCCTAGAGCTACCGTGAGCGGCGGACGCACAGTCGTTTTTCCAGGAGGGGTGCCCGGCTCGCCAACTGACCCTAAAACCCTACCAACAAGCCCAAGCACGCCTTTCTACGGGAGCGGGAGGGTTAGGGCTGCCGTCGACGGAAGCGAGGCGAATGTCTGCCTCAATCGGGAGTAGGGTGGGCATCCTGCCGGAGGTTCTACCAGACCTCACGGGCCCGCTAGGAGACAGGGTTAAGAGGGGTCTCCCTGATTCGAGCATCATTGCAGAGCTCGGTGGCAGCCTGCGAGAGATCAGGGACGCGTGGGGCGTGACGAAAGAAGCGATGGAGGGCATCGTCCCCGAATCTTGGCTGGTATGGAGCATGGGTGCAGAGGGGGGCCTGGTCCTAGGGCCCCCTGAGGCCGACATGCTGGCTGCGCATGATGCCGTAACCACCAACTCCCGGAAGGCTCATCAACAGAGGTTGGGCAAGCTGGCGAATCAGGGTCGACACGCTGCACACACAGCCTCGCTGGAGGGGCTACCGGAGATTGCACGCCCACCTGGACCAGGCGACCCGCTGGGGGGGAGCGAGACCAAGGCCTTCGCCAAAGCTCGCTACAGGAGCCTACAAGGAGCAGGAGCCACTGCTTGCCTTCGGGCGAGGCCAACAGACTCGCTCCGTGCCATACCAGCAGCGGAGTTCGTGGGCATGGGAAGGCGCTTCATGAGCATCGAGGAGCACGTGGCAGTGAGGTGCCCCTGCTGCGACGCAGTCGACATAGACACACGCCACGCACGCATCTGTCCCAGAGCAGGGGCACAGGTAAACCAGCATCAACCGTTGGTTCACGCGATCTCCCGCACGCTGAAGCGGCTGGGAATCCCTCACCAAGTGGAGAGCGTCGAACCGTTCACTGCAGACCGGAACCTGCGGATGGACATCGTTGTCAGGAGAGGAGGTCTTCGGGACGCTCCTAACAGGGAATACAGGGAAAAAATCCATCGTGCTGGACATCACCCATGCAGACCCGCAAGCGCAGGCCCACCTGCGAGGAGGCAGCGCTGATCATGATGGATCAGCTGCCTCTACCTCCGAGGCGCGCAAGCGCCAACACTACGCGCGTCCGGGACATGTGTCCTTCGACGAGTGGAGCCACAAACTAGCCACCTTAGCGGTGGAAAGCTTTGGGCGCCTCGGGGTAGAGGGCAGCGACTTCATCGACCAGCTGGCAGCTAGCGTCGTGGGGGGGAGGGATGGTGGGTCGATGGCAAGGAAGGGGGTAGTGAAGGAACGCCTGCTCCAAATCGTCTCGGTAACCACACAGGTCGCCATTTCGAGGAGGGTGTCGAGGTTCAAGCTCCAGCTAAGGGACCACCAAAGAAGGAAGAAGGAGCAGGGGGAGGAGGGACGACAGACCCACACCGATGGCGTGGGGATGGAGCTTGGATCAACTTAGGCTTTAAGAATGGAACATATTGAGAAGGAAGGAGCAAGGACAGAGAATGGAGTAGACAAGCCGAAAGTTGGCACAGAAGGGAGTGTTATGAGGCTTAGATTGGGTAGGCGATTGGTCTACCTTTTACCTTTAGCCCAACGGACTGAGACCCTGACAGGAGGTAGACTTGGTGCATGGGTTTCGTTTTGTTTCCGAGGTTTTCTTCTTTCGGGAAAGTTATGAGTGATCAATGTTGAAGATCATGCTGCACATTGTCGGATGGCAAGGGAAATAATAATACTACTAATAATAATAATAAAAATAATAATAATAATAATAATAATAATAATAATAATAATAATAAATATATACCGGTACCAGGTGCCATGGACACCTACCTGTGTTGCACTGCCCACAAAACACCAAAAAAAAGTCCCGACAACGAAGCCAATGGAAGCACGTCTGCCGCCTTTTTTTTCCTGAGGACAATTCGTTTTTCTGTCTAGCTCCGAATGTTTCCATCGAGCCAAAATTTGGCAGACCGGATATGAGCTCCTTGGCGCACTCCGGTGAGTGTGCCAAAGCGACAGCACTTTTCGTGCCCTCCTTCATACCGGACCTTGTCGCTGAAGGTTGAAAATGTGGTTCCAGGCGCTTGAATTTTCAGTTTCTTGTACTGTAGCCAAGTATTTTTTTCTGCTGTAGAACGAGCGCTGGAGGGACCCAGAAGTCGTAACGAGTACTTGTACTACTTACACAGATCCTGCACAACGTATCGCGACCATCTATATATTTTGAAATATAGTCCGACGGGTTGAAAAAAAAATGTAACATTCCTTCAACTGTTGCGCGCTGATGGAAGGGCGTAATACAACCCCCCCCCGGGAGATTTCAGGCAGACGGCGTACAGGTACCGAACTATGCCACACCAGCCCCCACCTCCCGCAATCCGTCCTTGTACCGTATAACGTGTATTATTACGAGGGACCCACGTAAATAGGACCCACGGTACACTCAAACACCTACCAGGTATACATTTCGGTATTTTTACCAACGATATTTGGTCCTATTTTTTATTTATTTATTTTTGCTCATCCCATTTATCATCTTAGCACATCTTCTTCTCTCTCTCCTTCCAACTCGTAACTCAGATCCGGGGTCACATAGCAGGCTCTTCTCCCCCCTTCCCGCTACGGTACGTGCCTTCTTTTATCGCGAGAAGATTTCAGCCTTTTCTTCCCTCGTCGACTCGCATCGAATTGTGCCTACCCACGCCGCAAGGCGCTCTCAACAATTGAATCCTTTTTATTTCTATTTTTGCAAATAAAGTCAAATGTCCGACCCACCTGGGGCTCGAACCCAGGACTCAAACACAAGTAGAATTCGAGGTTAACCACTTGAACCACCGGGGCTGCCCCCCGTAATAATAGGAACACGACGAGGACAACGTAGCGCCTCAGATGCTTCTTGAAGCTGACTTTCTCTACCATGGGGAAGGAGCAAACGCCGAGCGATATCTCTATAAGATGCATTCTACGGTCAAGATGGACGCACCTACTACTGCTGTAGAACATTTTGTGAGGCTCCTTCCTCTCTTCAGGAGCTCCATTGCGAGAGAAAAACACAGCTACGCGTACGCATAACCCGAAAAAAAACACACACACAGACACACTGAATCGGGCACAAAAAACAAACACAAACAAAACATGGAAAAAAAAAGACAAAACGAGATTCAAACAAATACCTGGTATTGGGGCAAGGCGCCCCCCCCCCCGGGCAGTCAGAGCCTTTTTTTTATCAAAACGTGGTACTATTACGGGGGGCCATAGTTAATAGGACCAAATATTGTTAGCGAAAATAGCGAAATATATAGGTATGTGTGTGTACCGTAGGTCCTATTAACTATGGTCCCCCGTAATAGCCTTCCGTAACATGCGTCTATATGGAAATAGCCCGCACAAGATGACTCACACCCATGGACGAACTTCCGAGCCGAGCTTGTCCAAAGCAAGCGGGTCAGTTGCGCATACACGCGCACGCGACGAGTTGTCTTCCAATAGACAAAAGAGACGCATCGCTGGACGTGTCTTCGCCGCGTACTTTCTGAGTGTCGAGAGAACAATCGGCTTCGAAGGTCATCCGAGGGGTTGTGTGATACAAGAGGCGTGTGTTCTACACGGTATACGCCTCAATCTTGTTCGTTTTGTGTTGTCGACTTCACATTCGTTCTTGTGGTGTGAGTCATGGCCATCGTCTAGGTACGTAGATCCCTGGCAACGAACCTGCACAAATCAAAAGTCTGCAGGTTGGTAGGAAAACAAAACAAAATGGCTCCCTGATCCCCCCCCCCCCCCCCCCCTCCCCCACCCAAGCAATGTCTGCCTGGTCCGTGAAAACCTGACATGCTCCATCCCGGCATTGTAGGGATGCGAGGGTCTATGGTCATACCACTACGGCCATGCATGATATCAAGTATATCTCTCCTATCGAGTACCCCCCCCCCCCCCCCCCCCTCCCCCGCTCCCACTCCGCACAACTCCCAACAAATACTTCGAAGTATACATCATCTCATCTCATCTCCCCCGTCGACCCCCGCCCTCTCCTCTCGCCCCCCCCCTCCCCTTGTAGCCGCCGCGCCTCCCAACAAGCACGTGAGCACTATTTCTCGGCAAGCGTCCGCTACAACGCGAGCGGCTCTTTCTCCTGGCTGCCCCACCTCGGCCGTAGTAACAACATCCATGCGGTTCGAGGCCTCTAACCCTTCCCACCCCGGTACACTCTCGATGCCACTACCACCACCACCACCACCACCACCACCACTAGCAGCGAAATCCTGGGTACCGTCCCGCATCTGGCCAATTCCTTGCTGCCTCCGCCCCTCCCGCTCCTCCTCCTCCTTGTTCCTGAGGCTTTCTAAGAGGAAAGCGCTGACTCCCGCTGGCGGCATCGCGGCAAAAGCGGATGTCAACGTCTGCGCTAGGTGCATGCTCTCCGCGATCCCTCCCTCCCCCCTTTCGCCTCCTCCTCGTCGTCCTCCTCCTCCTCCTCCTTCTCGTCCTCCCCCTATCCCTCCTCCTGCTGCTACTGCTGCTGCTATCCCAGCGGTATGGAGACCTGCCGCCACCTCTAACAGCATCCCGCTACAGGACGCCCATGCGTCACCGTCGTATTCCCGCACCGCCGCGCCCACCGCAGCGGTGGCGCCGCCGCCGCGTCTCGGCAAGCCGCCCCCCGCCTCCCCCCCTCCCACCCTTCCATCTAGGCTAAGCTCATCGGCTGTTGGCCTGTTACTACTGCTGCTGCTTCTGTCCTGACTTTCATCGTATCGATCGACCGCCTCCTCGGGTCTTGAACCTGAAAGTCGAACAAAAAAACAGACATAAACATAAACGAGGCAGTGCCAAGTCAGAGAGGGGATTTGGAGACCGTGGAAGCAAAGCGGTGACACAGCAGTTTGTGGGCCCAGCGCGTTAGGGTGACTCGTTCATCCATTCATTCACCAACCACCGACTTAGTTGACTAAATCGCCCATTCATCCACCCAACTACTCACTGGGTATGCATACGTACTCTGGGATGCCCGGGTACCGACGCTGGTTATGCTGGTGATACCGGGGTACAACCCCAAAAATACTCGGGAACGCTCAGAGCATATTACTCCCTACTCTGTTATCTAAATAACTCATCAACCAGTTCCCTCGTGCGTTCATTCGCGTGCTTGCTCATGCGTTCATTCGCGTGCTTGCTCATTCACCGGCCCACATACTCACATCATTCCCTATTTCACTCATCCACTATTTCACAAATTTGACGATTTTTATGACACAACATAGTAGTAGCAGTGGTATTACTAGTAGTAGTATTAATAGTATTAATAGTAGTAGTAGTAGTAGTAGTATTATAGTAGTTGTAGTAGGAGCAGTAGTAGTAGTAGTATTAGTACTAGTACTAGTAGTAGTAGTAGTAGTAGTAGTAGTAGTAGTAGTAGTAGTAATAGTAATAGTGGTAGTAATAGTAGTACTAGTAGTAGTAGTAGTAGTAGTAGTAGTAGTAGTAGTAGTAGTAGTAGTAGTAGCAGTAGCAGCAGTAGAAGTGGCATTAATAGTAGAAGTTTTCACTCATCGAAACTCTTCACCACAATCCACTCGCACACAAATACCATTTTTTTTCAAGTACATACGCAACTATTCCCAAATCCACAAGCCACGTGAGTACTAGTGGTACACACTTACCGCTTGCGCCTTTCCCTCCCAACCCGCCGCCCGAACCAACTCCAACACCTCCTCCCCCCCCTACACCGGCTGCTGCTGCTGCTGCTGCTGCTGCTGCTGCTGCTGCGGCGGCGGCGGCCTCCTCCCCCTGGGGGTGAGGCCACACGAGGTGCTTGGCGTCCGTCTGCCTCTCCTGCCCGGTGGCTTGCAGCCGCACCGTGTAGTAAGGCTCCTCGTCATCGGGGTGGACCTGCTGCGGTATTTACTAGTTATAATTAGTACAGCAGTAGTGACAAAAACGGTCCACACGTCGGATAGATCCTCTAGATCACCCACACACAGATCATCTAGATCATTTACAGATAGTTCATCTAGATCATCTACAGATAGATCAACTAAATGATCTACAGATAGATAGTCTAGATAGATCAACTAAATCATCTACCTGGTACATATATATCATCTAGATCATGTACAGATAGATCTTTTAGATCTTCCAGATCATCTACAGATAGGTCATCTACAGATATATAATCTACAGATAGATCATCTATTAATAGATCATCTAGACAGTTAATAGTTGTTATATCAGATGGTGCGCAGGATCTGTACAGTACAGATCCAACCCAGAAAATGTGTCCTATTCTATTTAGATCACGCAGAGTTTACCGCGGCTTTCACGCTGCAGCATGAGCTACTGGTATACACCTATGTAGATCCTACAGATCAGGAACATGTCTGCCCTGATTTAGATCATGCACTGGAAATCGTCGATCTGCAGATGATCTGTCCGATATGCGACAGGAGTTGTGTATACCTGGTAGGCCTTTGGCCCAGTCTCGAAAAAAGGGTCTGATGCAGCTCCTACATACACAGCATCTCATGAAAAAAATGGCAAGTTTTGTGTACGAAGGAAAACGAGCAAAGAAGAAAAGACAGGCTGATATTTACAGGAAAATAAGAAATTCCGGAGTCGTCATGCTGAAGTTTTTTTTTAGCGTGAAACGTACCATTATCAAATTAAGAAATCTCCCAATCTCAAAACAAGAAATCCAGCCCGGACTAGTTTTTTTTCCCCGTTTTCTGTTTCAGGTGGTCCTGTACCCGCTGCGGGCGATTTGCAGTAACTCTGCACAATATAGCAGCAGCTATAAATAGACGACATCAATTGGAAGTCGAGCCTGCTGCAAGTATTACCGTCTTGTCGACCCTGGTAGCATCGAGGGGACTCACCGGCCAGTGGTCAATCGCGGGGGAATAATGGAAAATGCGCGAACGGTTCATGCAGCTTGCAGAGTCGAGTATCGACCGATCTGCCGATCGGTTGAACTCACACAGCTGACGTGTTTTTTTTTTAGTTTTATATTACATAGATTGTTTACTACTACTGTAGACAGATGATCTGTTCTGTACCGCTGTAGGTGATCTGTACTTTCGGTACGGGCCTTGGCCATAACGGAGAATATAGCAGCGTCCATAAAGGGATGATCTACAGTGATCTATCTGTCCGATGGGCGTAAGTAAACACGAATGGTTGACACCTTGATGACGACTGCAGGCTGGCGCTCCCCATCTCGCACGTACACCACCTTCTCCCCCTCTGGCGTGTCGCAAACACGAGGTTGCATACATATCATGCATTCATAAATTCACACAGACGAAAATCGAGCCGAGAGAGAGAAAAAAAAACAAAAATGGGGGGGGGAAGAAAGGGGGAGGTTTTGAGTCTGGACGAAATAAGTTCACAACAGAGAAGCGGGACGAGAGAGAGAGAAAAAAAAAGGGATGTGGGATGGGGAAGGGGTGTAGGTTTCGAGTCTGGACGTCCGCGGGGTGCCCGCAGGCAGCTCTTGCCGGGAAAACGCGAGCGCCAGGCGTGGGTGAAAATACGTACGGAGGCATTCCCCCCCGAAATATAGTGGGGGGGGCATGGTTTAAGAGAGGGGTGTGTCACGCCTAATATTGCTATTAAGATAATAGCAGACCTGTCT